>OX465404.1:0-2400000 GCA_950005105.1 Lycophotia porphyrea | reverse complement strand
TTGTTAGCAAAATTAGTGAAATGTACTGAAAAATTAAGATGGTGGCATTCGTTCCAATTTTAACCACGTGACGAATGATCCTTGTACAGCTTTACTCAGGAACTTGTAAGGTAATTTCCAGTCTTCAGTCTACATCTGCTTACCCTTAAATCAGCTAAAAGCCTTCCAGTAATTTACAGATGACGTCTTTCAAGTTAAACAGCGCATGACACAAAGATGTTTACGTCTGAAAGTAAGACAAACACAACATCTTTTCATAAATAGCAGCTAATAGCTGTAGGTAGTTAAAAACAACAGAAAAATATGATGCCATAGTTTACAAACATAGAAAGTTAGTACTAACCAATTGTCCATCTTAATAGATTCTTAAACCTAATGGTGGGTATAAAACTAAATGAGTTTGGAAACAATAGCACATAGCAACCATCATCCTTGTACCCAAACTATTATAACAATAAGTGGCCCATAATAACGATTAGTGCAACATTATGAAAAATAATTAACCCCCACCATATTTAAAAATGGAAACAATAGCTAATCACGGCCATACTGTGTCAACCACCATTAATTTAGTGGCGGTTCAAAATGGCGTGCGTAGAGGTCATTTCGTGTCGATTAATTAGCAATTCAAACATATTTAGCTTAATAACAACGTCTAAACTTGGTTTCGATCACGTTTACGGGTAATTAAATGCTTTCCTAACCATAATTTTTATATTTTAGGTCAGTGTGATGGGTCAGATGGCGGGCGGTTTTGCCGCGCTGTTATTGGTAGGGCGGGGACAAATTATTGTTTAGAGTAATTTTATCGATCTTTTTTTGGTTGGTATAAATTTCAGTTCAGATATATATAGCATAATAAATATCTAACTAATACCTTTAAACGAGCAATTCTTGTATATATATGTATATATAATCTGAATCTCGGAAACGGCTCCAACGATTTTCATGAAATTTAATATGCAGGGGGTTTCGGGGGCGATAAATCGATCTAGCTAGGTTTCGTTTTTAGAAAACGTCGTTTAATCCATGTTACCCAGCAAAGCTCGGTCATTCAGGTATGTATTAGCATAATTATGTGAAAAAACAATACCTTTATCCGGTGGTACAGTTATTTTTTTTACATAATTATGCTTACATGACCAATTAAAAATACATAACAGAGGGCATTTTAACGAACCATTGCCATAATCACTATATCATTTACTACACTATGTTTCGTGGCATTAAAAAATAAAAAAAAAACTCACACACCACTTTAATTCGTAAAAAAATAATAAAATAAAGAAATTAAATGGTTATAAGGACATATTAGTTAAAAATTATATTAGGATGAAAAAAATTGGGTAAATAAATTTCCTGAGCAATAAGAAAACAATAATAGTTAAAAATGAATTGGGTTTGGAGTATCTATGCCGTGAAGCTTCAAAATACGGATAACAGTTACCTTATCTTTAAAAATATATACAGTTATGATTAATTCTAAATAATTTAGTGATTTATAATCGATAGCTAAAAGATAGATAACTATTTCTATAACATATTTTAAAAAAAGGGATTCTTAGCATAATACTGAAAATTCTTCCGCTGATGTCAAATAAAACTGTTAAATAATACCTTAACTCTGAAGATCACTTAGACAAGGATATTTAAGTTACTCCGTGTGAAGTAACACCGTTTAGGAACTTGGATGGGCCGAACAACACCAC
The DNA here is from genome assembly GCA_950005105.1 of Lycophotia porphyrea. Taxonomy (NCBI): domain Eukaryota; kingdom Metazoa; phylum Arthropoda; class Insecta; order Lepidoptera; family Noctuidae; genus Lycophotia; species Lycophotia porphyrea. Next base: position 2,398,291 of record OX465404.1, on the reverse strand, counting down.
TCACGAAGCCTCATCAGTCGCAACGAAAGTCGCAACGGTACGGGTCGTCGGCGAAAACGGCACGGAAGCAGTGCGCAGGTCACGAGTAGAAATCAGTAGCGCAGGTAGAAGGTGAAGCCGATGGTTTGAACAGGATTCATAGGCTAAAGGTGGTAGGAGAGAACGGAGGAGAAAAAAAAAGGTCAAATTCAGACCCTCTTCACTGGTATAAACCAGGCATTAGATGATAAAATGACTTCAATACAGCACCAAGCTTACTGATTTTAAAACTGATTAGCAAAATTTTGGCGTGCGTTTTCAAAACTAGAAAATGTTATTTGGCTTTCAGCAAAGGAATGGCTCCATCAAATTGGCCAATTGTTTTCCAAGCTTTCATATTGTTTTGAATTAAAAAAAAAAAAGTATCTGGCTTTCAGTTTTTTTTATACGGAAAGATTTTGTACCACAAAGGTTAAAATGCGGAGTGTACTGTAACTCTGCAGTTTGAAGAAACCGTTGAATTGATTGTTTTTCTAAGAATTAACTCTTCCGTAGACGATTTTAGTACCGTAAACTTAGCTAATTGACACGATAACAACTTATTTAATGCAACGGATAGTAAATAAGAGAATTAACAATAGAAATAAATAAAAGCCCCACATGTGCTGTGCCTGTTTCAGTAGGTAATTGTTGAAACTTATCTCATTAAAAAAAAATATAATTACACAGAATCATTATTATTTGCACAAACTGTGATAGGAATTCAGTAGAATCTCTTGTAGAATTTTTAATTGCAATACATACCAACAGAGAGCGCCCGCCATTTTACCTCGTGTGTACGAATTAACAACAATTAAATACGAGCGCCGCTCACGGCACGAAATGTCAACAATAAATATCAATTTAACGCACACTAACAGCACAAAGCAACACAATTAATTACCTAAAGTTTTTATAACCGCCTAATTACATGGTTCGCTCGAACGGCTACGCTCGAGTTGCCAGCAACAAAAAGTTAAGCTCCCCCAAATTAACGAATAAAAACGAAAATAGTGTTTTTGTTTTTCAATAAAAATCGTAAAATTTTTGTTGTGTTTTATTGCGCTTTCCATGGAGTAATTACTGTCAATTAAACAAGGTATTATGATTTATTTACGTTTTCCGCATCGTTTGCACATTTATTCTTTTATGGGCTGTGTTTTTACGGTGTTTTTGTTTTAGTTTAGGTACAGACGCCAGCACGTCATGCTACCCCAAACTGTCAAATTTTCCCAATCAACCTTGAACCTAAGATTTTAGCGATAAAGTTGGAAATCTTTTAAAGAAATTTGACAGTTTTTAGTAGCTTGATGTGTTGGCGTCTGTACAATGTTTACAATAGGATAATGATCTTACGCATCATTTTAAAGCAGGATGGGAGCCATTTCAGGCGGTAGCATAAGTCCTGGGAAGACTTGCAAACCCACATTTCAGGAATATTTAATACCTGTTTAATTTCCTACTAACAAGTTCATAAAAAGTAGTTGTCGCATAATTATTCAACTATTCCCAACATTACGGTAAAACTTCCCCCTATCGCCGAATAAGTCTTGGCCGTGACCGGCGGGCGGGCGTTTAAAAAAAAACAAATACGCTCCGTTTCACCCAGTAATACATCAACGTCTCTAGTTAAAGATAAGTCCACTAAATACCTACTTTCAACGAGTGAGTTACGTCTTAGTTAAAAGTAATTAAGAATAAGTAGTTAGAACTGGTACCCTGGCGTTTCTATGTTTATATTTCAACTAATAATTGACTGTTTCGAACTGGCTTTAGTAATTAACGGACAGAGAACTGGGGTTTTGAATGCGTTATTTATATATACAGCCTAGAGGTACGGCCCTTTTTAATGAGTGTGTTCATGTTATTGTTTGGTTTGCATTTCCGAACGTGTTTGAGGTTCGAAAGCGATAAAAAAATTAAATCAACACTTTTTAAATGCACGCCAAGATATTAAATGATGACAAGTCTGCTAATTGGTTTCTTATTGGTACAATTTATTTATGGCTAGATATTTTATTGGCTAACCTGTCCCCGTATGTATTCACAAACGCTTCGATTTCGATTCGACAAGTTGTATAACTATCTTTTTTTGGCATTACTAAAGCGAGCGAGATAGACGTATACGAACATAACATAACATCACGCCTGTAATCCCGGAAGGGTTAAGCCGAGGTGTAACTAAAAGTACACCCACATTTCGCCAGTTATGTTTTTAAGTCCCGTGACATTGAGGGCGAGCCTATTGCCATTAACCGGGCACAAATCCAGACTCCGTGGCTGCTTCTGTGAAATTCCTGATGGAAAAATCTAATACCAATTTGCCTGACCTGGGAATCGTACTCAGGACTTCATGTTTAGCAGTCCAACCGCTAGACCAACTAGGTAGTCTAGATAGACATACGACTTTCCTGTAAAACGCAGGCTGATGTTCTGCATGATTCCCCTGTAGAACATTAAGGGTGTAAACAGACTCTTAACGAAGCCGAAACGCACTTGTTCTCCCCGTCATTGCGATAATTTTTTTGTTCTAGACCATACCTGGGAACCTTCTAATTACGGAGGTATTGGGGGTCGAAGTTCCAAGATTTTCACAAGTTTTTTTTTAAATAAAAGTTTTTAATGTAAGATTTTTACTTTAAACACCTCCAGGACCCCCTTACTATTCAATCCATCCATCAGCACATGTTTTGAGTGCGTTACATTGAGTCCTACTGTAAAACGTGATTTTTCAGCCTAAAAAACAAGTCGATTCCCAGCACAAATTTTTGCGTTAAGTTACTTAGTTTGATGTACAGTCAACAAAACAGATAGGTATGCAGGGTCGAAAGATATAATTGATTTTTTCTTAAAAAACGATCGATGTTTTCAAATGAAATAAAAATTAAATGAAGAAAAATAATCAATTGGTCAAATTAATTCAAATTTCATTTGAAAATGTGCAACAGTTTCTAAAAAAACTATATCTAACGACCATGCATACTTATCTGTTTTGTTGACTGTACATAGTTGACGGTTTCGTGAAGAGTCGGTTTACACCCTGTATTTGTCCTGCACAAACCTTAGGCGTACTTAGGTGAACCAACTTTAAAGCCAGCGGTAAATAAACTTAGAAAATACTGTAGTTTTAGGTGCATTGAATCGTGTTGATTCACTTCAATCTAATTTGTTCTAGGGCAGTAAAAGATAATAAACAGTTTGCAATTTGGATTTATAGTCGAAGGTTCGAAAAATATAGATCGCCATTAAAGTGGTGAGCAAATCACAGGACTCAAATTGTTTTCATTAATTAAATAAATCGAATATTACCATGACGCTACTGGGTAGGCGGAGTTGTAAATAGAGTTGATTCATTAGAGTGTCTTCTGGAAATTTTGTGTAAGTAGATTATCTTTGGATAGATTCTGTGGTTTAGCCACCCAAAAGTTGTACAGACGCCTGCACATCAAGCTACTACCATCTGTCAAATTTCTTTAATAGTTATTCAACTTTATCGCTAAACCATTAGGTCAAGGTTGATTGGGAAAATTTGACAGTTTTGGGTAGCTTGATGTGCTGGTGTCTGGATGTACACGTCATATAAATAGTGACAACCATGGTGAAGTTTACCTTTTATTTGGGAATTGTTGTCAAGAATGGAAAATTTGTAACGTGCTTGGCTATGTAGGTAAGTTGCTGGAAACACCGAGCATCCCCGAAATGCGTAGCACTTAGGCACTAAAAATATGACTGGATTAGATTCTACAGTGCTACATGAATCTTTGGACCTTGTGGAGTTTGACAGGGGGCGCTTTTGCTAAACTTTGTGAATTTTTTAATGAGATGCATTAAAAAAAACAAGGCAGTGGCGTTACTTCAGATTATGGCCATGTGACAGAAAATCCTTGCAGGAACAGGTACCCTATTTTTCGGACAGCCCCAAAAGACTGCCTGCCTTGAAATATCTGCAGAAAATAGGATGACAATGTGCGTCCCACAGATTAAAATATGCGGATGAAACCTAATTTACATTCAGTTCACTCAACATACCATAATACATACCTCATAATTAAGGCAGTCACAAGAATTAACTTCTTATTCACAATTTTATTACTTACATAGGTAAACAGAACACAAATTATTGTCAATTTACGTTCAATATATCATTGAATAACCGTTAATGTCGTTCTAATTCGATAATTATGAAAAAACGTAATGAAAATCGATTCCCGCCAATTTGGGACGCCATTTTGGCATCTGTCATGTAAGTAAAGAGTTCGGATGCACGAAGGACTTAATGCTTTGTACTTATTTTAATGAACGGAGGTAATGTTTCCACCTGCTTTGAGAATGGGAACCTAATTGAAATAATATAATACGTGCCTGTTTACTTAATCAATACATAACTAAGTAAGTAGATGTTTAATTAAAGATAATTGTATGTGGAGTAGCTACTTGTGTTGTATACTTACTTGTAAATCATGTTAAAGTACCTACCTACAGGTTAGCTTAATTGAATCTAAGTACGCAGGTACTTTAACATTATAAAAACTGAAAGCCTCGTTTATCTAGACCATTGGTGGGGATTTTAATTCCACTTTAGCTTTACTTAGGCTAACAATGATAACATAACATAACGTCACTTTCCGAAGGGTTATGTTAAAGGTTACCTAATAATACACCCATATTTCGCCAGTTATGTTAAGTCCCATGTAATAAGAGCGAGCCTATTGCCATCAACCGGGTACAAATCCAGAGTCCCTCACTGCTACTGAGAAATTGCTGATAGAAAAACCTAATAACACTTTGCCCGACCCGGGAATCGAACCCAGGACCAGACTCTGTTAAGAAAAAAACCCACCTTTTAATAAGCATATGCTCATGCTGCACTGTTCTTATACCATAGGAGCATCGTCGTCATAACCGTCGTCGTTGTTTTTCTTACAATTATTACATTCTATCCACTGTTACACTATAGGCTTGTAGAACTTCGCAGGTTCACCCGATGGAAGTAGCTTTCACCACGTCCCATGGAAACCAGCGACCCCAAGAAGATTGGAGATGTGTTGCTAACTTCCCAACCTTGAAATAAAAATAAAACTGTTACTTTAATGTACTACCTACTTGACGTCCCTACGTCTTTCTACGTCGGGCCTACATCATGCTACGTCGGGCCTACGCCGTGCTACGTCGGGCCTACGCCGTGCGACGCCGTGCGACGCCATGCTACGTTGGGCCTACGCCGTGCCTACGCCGCCGCTACGCAGCGGGCCTAGGTCGTTGATGCGTTGCTACACCGCGATCACGCCTATATATTCTTCTCAGCTACGTCTTTACGCCAACTTTCTTTTGAGGCTTTTCCACTATGAGCTTTTCTAGAGCTTTAATCTTTTATTATATCGTTCAAGATTAAAATAAAATCTAGTGACATGCACACAGTACATATGTATCATCATCATTATCTGCCTGACCTTTTCCCAATTAAGTTGGGGTCGGCTTCCAGTCTGACCGGAGATCTCCATGGAGAAGAACGTGCAAGAAATTCCGTGGACACTTTTTGAATGAAAATATTCCCAATGTCCGCTCTTTAATTTGTTAACAGACAGGCAATTTATAAATAAAATTAGAAAAACAATCGCCCTCACAAAATGTGCATTTATATACCTATGTGTTTCAAAGGTATTCGTAATGATATGTAAAATATTGAAAACATTTTGTATAAAAAAAAAACGCACCTATTGCATATTTTGGCAGATTGCCAAGTGGCATTTGGCGCCAATACTGAGTGGGTCCTGATGTTATGTACTTATTTTACATTTAAATTAGATACTTAAGTTATTTATTGTTAAAGTTACTTGTTAGGTACAGTGGTACATTGCAAACGTGTTTGGAAATAAAATTGTTTTATTATGATTATTATGGAACGGGGTGACTTTGATATTTAAACACTTTATGTTGTATAGACAAGTATATAGGTACATTTGACACAGAGCAATGGGAGTCAAGAGAATACCTAATCGGATTACAACTTATAAAAAAACTTTGTTTAAAAATAGTACCTACCTAAAAAAATTTCAAATTCTTGATTGGTTCTGCGGAAAGTCAATGATTCCATCTTTTTTTTGACAGCAGTAATGATGAAATATTTTTCGCTTTTTATTTATTTTACTTTTTTTTTAAAAGCAAAGTGACTGCTTGCCAGGTCGTAGAAGTTCGCCACCGATCGCCAGCGCGTACCGCCCTACTTCTCAGCAACGGTCGGTGGAAAACTGTAACCGCCCTTAAAAATTGAAAAAATTGACTTACCCCAGAACCAAATATTCAAAGATATAAGCAAATTATGAAACTGAGAAAGAAACTAACCCATAACACGTAGAGATAACGAGAAACAACCCATAATACGTAGAAATAACGAGAAACAACCCAAAATACGTAGAAATAACGGGAAACAGCAGTTCCTGAAAGAATTAGTTTAAATTAAAAAAAAAACTCATTCCTTCTGCGTCATAATACCTAACTACTGAGAAATCATCAAATGACTTCTCCCGCTCTGGGCGGAGCGGAAGCGAGTGTCAGACTTGTACTGATTAAAACCCATCCATGTGCCTTCCTTGCCCTTTGTGTTCCAGGGCCGCGGTATCTCTTTCGAACAGCCCGCTGCTTTGGCAGGATGCTACTCGGTACCTACATTCATTAGTACAAGTAGGTACCTAACTTAACTAAGCAGCACATTATTACACCAGCGACCACACCGAGCGCTACATAAAACACTATTACACGAAACCTTACAGTCCGTTAAACAGCAATAAAATAAAATCAAAACATTTTCTCATTATATTGAGAACGGAAGTAAAAACAGCAATTACGAATTATTAAATTAATCTCGAACGCATTTGTTGAGCTCACCGCGCGATCGTAAATGGCATGTTTTACAAAATGGCCGATGTTGTTCGTGCGTTCGATGTTTGAATGTCGATGTCGGTGATTGGGGGCGCAGCACTATTTAGTATTATCGTTTTTTTTTGTGGTTGATTTTCAAATTGTGTTTTTTTTTGTTTATGACCAGTATTTTGCGTACTTTAGTAGTTTTATGCTAGAATTATTGCCACACATCCATTCACATTCTATTAATGATAGGAACTGACGATGGAAAGGCCCTAGAGGTCAATATTGTATTAAATTGTCATAAACTACCAAAAAGTTTATGAAAATCTTGTTCCAAGTCTTTGTGAAAACATGAAATGCTTTGAAAGCGATTGCCAGTATGTTAGTCCTATTGATTCTAAAAATAAGTAGGTAAGTACTTCTTCAAATAATTTATTTTATAAACTTACAAAACTTTTATAAAGGGTGTAAACAGACTATTAACGAAGCCGAAATGCACTTGTTGTCCCCGTCATTGCGATCATTTTTTTTGTTCTAGACCATACCTGGGAAACTTCTAGTTACGGAGATAAAAAACGGGTCACGGGTCAAAGTTCTAACTTTTTTTTAATGTAAGATTTTCCTCCAGGACCCCTTACTATTCAATCGATCCATCAGCACAATGTTTTAAGTGCGTTACATTGAGTCCTACTGTAAAACGTGACTTTTCAGCCCAAAAAAAAAATCGTTTTCCAACACTAATTTTTGCGTAACGTTACGTAGTCTGATGTACATAATGCATAGTTGACGGCTTCGTGAAGAGTCTGTTTACACCCTGTATAACATAATTTCAAAAACTGTGTTGTATTTTCGAATATAAATAGGAATCACTATATCCAGTTTCAGCCTACGCTTGCATAAGAGTCCAATGTCCTGTAACTTTAAACACCCCTCACAATTAGCAAAACGTCATTCCTTCCTCATTTTACTTAACTTACGCAAAAGCCCTAAATCTTGCCTTACAAATAATCATAATTCAAAATTAACAAACATGAGTTCTTAAGAAAAAACAAACTGGCGGACGATTTGTTAACTGTTTTTATTGTATCCTGGCATTCGTTTAGCAGTAAAGTATTATTTTTTAAACAGTTAGTAAAGTTGCCAGCCTTCTCACAACTTTACGTAAACTGATTAACTGGTTACACTGGAATGTTAGCTTGTTTTAAACTCTTTGGTCCTAATAAGTTCCTTTTTCAAATTGGCTACCTAGAAGATAATAGGTAGGCTTAAAGGCCTTCTTCTACTATATTACGTATTTTTCTCTTATAGATTGACTGAATAAGTTTTGTTTAGAAATAAAAGTCAAAACTAGACCATTTCATTTCAAGCGTCAAGGAATTGTAATGATTTTATAACTTACTACCTAGGTATTTGAATAAAAGAAAGCTTAGGTATTTTTGCTTTCCTTTTTTACATTATGTTAAATGTTGAATTATAATGCATAAGTAAGTAAATTACCTAATTAAAAAAAAGTTCGATATAAAAAGTTATTATCTTAATTTATCTAATCGTAAGAACATAGAATCCTAAGACAAAGTGATTATCATTTCCATAAATTTTCGATAGCTCATGTCATTCCTTGGATATATTTTTATTATTTAACTAGCCTTGTTAGTTAAGTACTTAGTTGGTATGTATTGGTCAAATCTTGCAACTGAATTTCAAACCAGTCCCCCCCAACCGATTGGGCAGCAACAACAGGTGTTATTTACAATTTTTTAAAATAAATAACAATATTTTTGAAGTTATACTTCTTTAGGCGCGTTATGAAAAAATGATGAGAGTGAAATTTTAAGATGCGCACACACAAAATTAACAGCATGAAGTTAGCTAGTCAACATACACCCTGAAGTTAGCTTAGTGTCAGATATTGACAAGCCTAGGTTTTTTATTTTTAATCTACTGCTGGCTGAGATAAGGCGACAGATAATTTTTTTAAAAAGAAGTATAACTTCTAACGCGTGTACATAAGTACACACACACACTTTTTTTTTATGACTGACCACTTGATCCCGTAGTCAGGGTCACCTCCTCACGAGAACTCCTTAACCGCATTCAATGTTGATAGGTAAACTAAATTTTCTTGTATTCATTTTAATTAAAAAAAAGTTTATGATATTACTGACTTTTCCATCTTAGTTTTCGCTGATAAAACGTCACTTTGTCTGTTCTCTCTGGCTCACCTTACTCCTAGTCTATAAAATACTCTATGTCTAAACGGATAGCGTGTACAGATATGATCTAATTACACTCGGACAACAACGTCACCCCTTCAAAAGGTTAATGTTGTCTGCGTCCTTTTATTCACAAAGCTATTTAGATAAAACTGTGGGTTTTACACTATCTGTGTTCAAATTATCTGTCTAGTTATACGTGAAAGGCATTATGGCTCCTGTTCTATTACTCGTTGTTGCATTTTCGACTTTGATTACTGTTCTATACGAGGTCAAATTAAATTAGTCTGCTGGATTTTGTTAAAGTTTGGCTAGAGGAGTACTTAGGTAGAAATATTATTTAGTTTAATTCAGTAGTCACTAACTTGTGCTAAAGCATTATTATAAGAAAATCTGAATACGAACACTGATCAACAACTCTAATATAAAAAACAAAACATCGTTGAAATATCGGGAGCTAAGTGACAGTGTAAGTTTAACTCTAATATAAGACAGAAATTAAATTTTTCTTTCAGATGCAAATACAAGTCTTTCAAGATTCAATAAACCTAAATTCTACTATGATTCTGTAATTATGATAAACAACTGAAAAGACGAAAATATTTCCAATTGAGCCAATTCCTTGAGAACTTTAAATGAATAATCAATATCCAATGAAATCAAGATGGCTGAATGTTTTGATTGAACCAATCGATTATTATTCACCACGCCTATTCCCCGACAGGGTAAGAAACTAAGTATACCTCCTAGTAGACAACTATTTTGGTAACGGAAATCAATTAATTAAAATAGTGTTGTGCAAGTATCGATATAGTTCCCAAGTGTCGCTAAAGTGTCGGCCGCCCGCGTCGCCGCAGCCCACCCGCGCCCATTGTTTACCAGCCACGTTTTTATGATTGATGCTATTAGTGATGGGCCTCTCATATCGATAAAAAACGTCGATGGATTTAACTTCCGTAAGATTAATTGTTTTTGTGATAGTGGATCATTGTGAGTGCTTGATGTTATTATAATTGTTATGTGGATTGTGATTGCTTTAAAGAATTGGTTATAAATAGATATAAAAACTCAAGATGATAATTCTGCGTAATTTAATACTATGTTTAGAATTGTACTGATTATCACATCATCATCGAAATGATTAAGGGGAGTAGATTACGCAGAAATAAAATTATAAACTACAATTTAATTCTTTTAGTAGGTGTATACTTTTATGGATTGTGTGAGGAATGATATGAAAGAGAAAGGCTAAATGATGCCGTCGCATCTGACAGGAGAGAATGGAAGAAGAAAACGTGTTGCGCCGACCTCAAATAGTAACAGCAGGAATATGATGATGATGATGATGAAATGGGTACGTGTAGACCCCGATATTCCTAGAGATGCATCTATGGTCGGCTTTATACTGAAGAGTTAGTAAATAATTCATTTTACTTGTACATCATAACTCGTAAGTCATAAGTTTCTACTATGCAAAGCATTTTCAATATAATTAGATATATAACAAGTTTTTCCTCTAAGAGTATACCTGTCTAATCCTACATATACGTATATTATGTAGTTTAGGTTAAACGTAAAGGTAAACGAGGAAGTTATTATTAATTCACCAGTTACTAAACCATAATTACTAAAGACAAGATAAAGTTAAATTAAAACCTCTTTAATCAATGCAAGTTTAGAATCAATGGCTAAATCCATAGACTAGATATAGATATTATCGATTATTTAATATCCTGCTGGTGCTAATATGTAATAACAGGTCTTGTCTAGTAGCTTTGAGTAATATCATTTTAATCTTGCATAAATAGTTACATAAGTATCGACTACCTAAGTAATAAATATTATACAGGGTGTAAACAGACTCTTCACGAAGCCGTCAACCAAGCATTGTTTACACCAAACTATATATAACTTTAAGTAGAAATTATTGCTGGGAAATTACTTTTTTTATGGGGTGAAAAGTCACGTTTTACGGTAAGACTCAATGTAACGCATTTAAATCATTGTGCTGATGAATGGATATAATAGTACGGGGGTCGTGAAGGTGTTTTAAGTAAAAAAAATACATTAAAAACATGTATTAAAAAAAAACTTGTGAAAAAGTTGGAACTTTGACCCCCAATATCTCTGTAACTAGAAGGTACATACAATGTTGAAGGTAATACAATTTTTTTTTTTTTTTTTACGCCGTTTAGAGACAAGTCAAAGCTATCCTATTACCTAATTATTAGTTAATTTCTGAGGTTTCTCGGTCGATTACCAATTTAAAAACGATTCAGTTACTCAAAATACTAGACTAAAACTAACATTTTATCACCCATCACCTTTTCTCAGCCAGGACTAACAGTTTAGTTTTTTAATGCCATGTAAAATTGGCTAGCATAATAATCTGGATCTATTCAAAGTCTGAGTGAATCGGTTTTTTCTAGGCAAGCGTGCTTTACCCAGTCCACATCATCGGTTCACTTCAAGCGCGTTGCGGCTAAATGCAAGCTTATTTAGTATAATAAACGCATATCACAGTGTAAAAATATCATCATCATTCTCCTGCATTTTTACGGATGGGAAATCATCAATTGTCTTCTCCTGCTCCGGGCAGAGAGGAAGGGAGTGTCAGACTTGTACTGACTAAAACCCATCCATGTTCCTTCCTTGCCCTTTGTGTTCCAGGGCCGCGGTATCTCTTTCGAACAATCCCGCAGCCCTGGCAGGCATCGGCCCTTGCGGGCCCCTCCCTGTTTGCTGACATCTCTTTGAGGCGCACGTGGAACACGAACGCGCCGTCTACACGGCATCATTCTCCTGCCTTGATCTCAATTTGTTTGGGGTCGGCGCAACACGATTTCTTCTTTCACTCTCCCCGGGCAACCATCATGCTATTATTCACTCCCTTTTCTTCCAAATAACTTCTCATACGCGGTCACATTATTGACTCCCTTTTCTTGAATATCACTCAGCGCACAATCCACCCGAACTACATTATCAGCATATAATATAAGCTATATTTTATCCCCGTATCTTCACGAGGACCGCGGGACACTACTAGTCTATATATATATAATAAGACAGTAAAAAAACTGTGTCTGTACATTGAAAATATTAAAAAAAAAATGTGGGGGGTTTAGAAACAGTAACAGAGCACGAATCCAAAAAAAAAGTCTGTCTGTTTGTCTGTACACGCTAATCTTCGGAATTACTCGACGGATTTGAATGTTTTTTTTTTTTGTAATGGTATTAAGTCTGGGCAACATATAGGCTATAATTTATCTTGGAAACTTGAACACCTGATGCAGAACCGCAACAGACCAGCTAAACTATAAGAGATACAAAAATGGTACAATAGCAAAAATTGTTCCACGTAATGAGCATTTTCTGCTAAGAGAATAAATTTGAAGATCTGGAACAGCTGATGTGGAACTCCAAAAGCCCAGCCACACTATAACATATATAGGAATGACGTCTTAGCAAGAGTTGTTCAGACTGATAAGCACTCTCTGTTGACGTATAAAAATTGAAGATGTGGAACACCTGTTGTGGAGCTCCAAGAGCCCAGTTACACTATAATATAAATAGGAATGACGTCTTAGCAAAAGTTGTTCAGCCTGATGAACACTCTCTGTTGACGTATAAACATTGAAGATCTGGAACACACGATGTGGAAATTAAAGCTATCACTAATTTCACTGTATTTCTACCAAGGGGTATCGTATTACCCAGAACTAACTGGGTTGTGGAGGGCAGATAGACAGTCGTTCCATGTAAAATACTGGTATTCAGCTGCATCCGGTTGTACTGGAAGCCGAACCCAACATCACTACATATTATAACACAATGTGGGGAGCAGCGGTGGGCCAGTGGTAGCGACCCCGACTTACGAACAGTAAGTCGTGGGTTCGAACCCAGGCAGGCGTATTACTTTGTGTAATTTATTTTATCACCACTGCTCTCAAAAACGGTGAAGGAAAACATCGTTAGGAAACCGGCATGTCCTAGAACCAAAAATTCGAAGTCATGTGGCATCTACCAATCCGCACTGGGCCCGCGTGGTGGATTATAACCCAATCCCTCTCATAGAGTGTCCCAGCAGTGGGAACATTATAGGCTGATGATGACGTGTCTCCGCCGCGTCTATCTGTCTGTTCGCGATAAACTCAAAAATTACTGCACTGGTTTTCATGTTGTTTTCTTAAATAGATAGAGTGGTACTAAAGGATTTTTTTAGTATATAATTTGTCAAGTTTCTGTACAGATTGGCTAAAATATAATGATACATGTTCGAGGTGTTGGAAAAAAATAAGCCGTCTGGTGAAGGTTTCAACGAAAACGCTGCCCTTTAAGATATAACAAAATGATGAATGGTAGAATTGTATATCTTATGTAGGTCTACAGAAAAATCCGCGATGGCTTATATCTATCTCTTAAGGATCTCTAAGATCTACAAATAGCACAAAATAAAATAATTAAACTTCTATTCAACTACGATTATCACACACCCACATTCGAACTATACAAAAACACGAAACTAATGAGCATTAATCAACTTTACACATTCAATTCTTGCGTTCTCATTCGAAAAATTCTTAACAAAACCATACACACACAGTTGTCCTTTAACACGAAAACATCCAAATACAGCCAAAGAAACCCTTATCAAATCCAGACGCGCCCCCCGCGAACGCAATATGGCAGGAAAAATATAAAGTACGAAGGTGTTCAACTTTACAACAGTCTACCAGCAGATATCAGGAACACATCTTCTTTCAACCTATTTAAAGCTAAACTCAGGCAGCACGTCACTAACAACACAAAACTATTAAGTTACTCACAATAATATGTCGACATCGTACCCACCTGTATTAAGCTAACAAAACTGTTAACTACTGGACTACAATTTACCTTAGTTATGTATTTATTCTGCAAGTGAACAATGTATGTTCTTTTAGAATAATTAAAGAATCTTTAAACCGATAATATACTATATCCATTTTAATACTTTGAAAATGGGCAAACTAGGTTCCCATGAGTTGAGGAAATGGGATCATCATGATTACTTTTGGTCGCGATAACCGACATCCACGCAGGCGAAGCGGCGGGCATCAGCTATTAAGAAATAAAAGAATAAAAAAAGCATTTCAAATTCGCAACCATCGACACCACCCCTTCCCTACTGCATCGACAATCGGCAACCAGTGAAGCGCAACACTACACTGCATTTATGCGCGTACGCTTTTAACCGAGCCTCGCTGCTTAGCGTCCATTACGCCGCTGTAGGTCACTTAGGAGGTAAGCTGCATAATTATAAGTTAGGTTTCAAGTTACTTGGCGCCTATTCTAGGGTCAAAAGGTTAATCTTGTAGCTTCCTGAAAGAAGATAAGTTCTAAAAAGAACTTCTAAGTCCTGTAAAAATGCGGTCTAACGGTCAGTATATCAGTCTGTCACGTCTTCAGTTGTTTAGTAAACGACAGGACTTGTATTAGACCATAGAACTACTATCCCGGTATTTTGACGGTAGGTGTGCTGAAAACCACGCGGGTAGTTTGATAAAGGTTCAGACTTGCATTTGAGGTGCTTTATTTTGATATCTACTGAAAGTTAAAATTCAACTAAGGATAATTATTTCATGAGGAGTAGGTATGAAAGACCAAATAAACGATGGATGGACTGTGTGAAGGATGATATGGCTAGAAAGGAGGTGTCTGATGAGATGACGAGTAATAGAGAAGTATGGAAGAAGAAGACATGCTGCGCCGACCCAAAATGAATTAGGATTAGGGCAGGAGAATGATGATGATGATGGGGAGTAGGTATGAAATGCATTAATAGTTAACGAGGATTTATATACATATTTTGGAGACAAATTTTTAGCAAAATTTAGGATTTTTGTCCTAGGTCTACGAGGGCTGCGAGACTGTTCGAAAGACATATACCGCGGCCCTGGAACATAAAGGGCAAGGAAGGAACATGGATGGGTTTTAGTCAGTACAAGTCTCACACTGCCTTTCGCTCCGCCCAGAGCAGGAGGGGTTATTTGATGGTTTCCCATCCAAAAAAAAAAGGGTCTCCTAGGTGCTTATTTAATTAAAAATTGGCAAATAGACAACCTATCTGAGGATGATTGCATTTGAGAATGTGGTGGTAGATATAGCACTCAATTACCCAGTATTTTCATCAACATAAACACCACCTAAGTACATATAATTGCACTGTTGGGTTCAACTCCTGGCGCTGAACAGAAATAAAAGAGCGGCGTTAATAGGCATTCGTTTAGCCGTTGCCTACTGTTAATGACCAGGTTTCCCTAACTTATTGGTAGGTTAAGCAAGCAGTTCTTTAGATACTGAAAAATATAGATATGTTTCTTACGGATTATTGGAGCCAATTTAACATTACCTAGTGTAGGTACTCTAGTTTTCCGATTTTCGATTTATTTGCTCAATAAAGATTTGAAACATAAACCTACTAACCTAAAACGATAAAGTTAGTTTTATTTCAACTTTCAACACCTAATCATGTTTATCAACCTCCGCAATGTTCTCAACTTGTTCGACGTTACTTCGTATCAGTTTCCGGTAAGACCGGATGCGGTGGCCATCTGAATTCTAGTCAGAAACAAATACAGTTTAAAAATAAATCTTTTGTGCAAATGCTATTACAGCTTAGCAGAAGTTTTAAATGACTGAAAGACAATAAATTAAACTTTATTTCATCAATGTTGTTATTTAATTTCTTTAATGTATCGGTAATTAAATTATTGTAAATTTATATTTATAGTTTTGCTGTTTTTTTTTTTTTAATTTTGTATTTATTTAGTTCACCATGGTTTAAGCCAAAATTTTCTTTTATACGCCATTTCTGAATGGCAAAATACGTCGCTACTTTTCATTTATTTACGAGTCCTGTAAACTCATGTTTTACAAAATAAATATATCTTTATACACATATCTACTTAATGAAAATAAGTAAGTTAGTATTATTTATATCAATTATAATAACTTAACAAAAAAGCATACTTACTACCAACCCGTTAGATTAGAATCATAGTTATTGTTTTTATGTAGACAATAAAGATCCCTCTAATGAATGTGATTCAAAATAAGTAATTTTCTCTAATCTTTTGATTGGAGTTTCAAAATCCATAACACTATTCTTAATTCGAAAGTAACTCTGTCATCTTTTACCATTATTTTCACGATGAGGCATGAAAAGTTCAGACGTTGCGACGACGTGCGAACGATTTTTGATGTTTGTTAGAGAGGTATTACATTATAGACTTAGACTATACTAGGCAGGCTATATTAGGCATGCTGCCCAAAACCTTCACATCAACCTACCCTGCATTAAGACTGATTAAAAAAAAAAGAAAATGCAACAATGAAGATTATATAATATATAATATCTTGGGACAACCAACACACTGCCATCTGATCCCAACCTAGGCAGAGCCTGTACTATGGCAACCAGACAACTGATAAACATACTTATATATTTCTAAATACATACATATTATAGATAAATTACACACCCAGAAACAGAACAAATAATCGTACTCATGGCACAAAGATTTGTCCTGTGTGGGAATCGAACCCACGACCTCCGTCCTAGCAGTCAGGGTCACTAACCACTAGACCAACAGGTCATTCAATATTACGGGCATTAACAATCAAGAAGAATGTTTGATTAATTATTTTTTCATCATCATCTGCGTAGCCTTTTCCCAACTATGTTGGGGTCGGCTTCCAGTCTAACCGGATGCAGCTGAATACCAGTATTTTACATGGAACGACTGCCTATCTGACCTCCACAACCCAGTTAGTACTGGGTAATACGATACCCCTTGGTAAAGACTGGTTGACAGACTTTTTTGGGCCACTGACTACCTAACGACTGTTAAAGATGTACAAATGACAGCCGGGATCAACGGCTTAACGTGCTTTCCGTGGCACAGAGGAAACTCGGTATGTAATGGGTGGTCACCCATCCACAGACCAACCTAGGTAAGCACGGCTTAACCTAAAGATCGACCCGAGCGGCTGTTATTATTTAGCCACGAGCTGTCATTCCTTGATTACGTTTGTTTTCTGAGGATTAAATTAATACACCTACATTTTTGCCAATCATTGTAAGTCTCTTGTAATCTAATAAAGGGCATCATGCCGCATGTATCCAGACTCTTTCATTGCCCCTGAGACTTCTTCTCCCGACCCGGGAATTGAAACCAGGACCTCAAGCTTAGCAGTTGTGTTTGCGACCACTAGGATAACGCATCAGTTTAGTACCCTTCAAAATGGTTGAATTAAATGGTGCTGATACATGCGTCATGTTCGTGAACGGGCGCTATCAGTTGTGACTGATCATCGCTTGGTTACCACGGCTTATTAGAATTTATTTTATTTTTGTGTTGAATTATTTTTTTTGTTTTTACTATGGACACTTTTAACGTGCACAGCTTGCTTCATCGTTCTCACATAAAGCACCATCTCAACATGAATGATGTATCCAAGGTTTTGTAAAAATATACTGATTTAATAGAGTGTCCATGGAGTTTCTTCCCCTTTCTTCTCCATAGAGATCTACGCTAGGGAATGGGCAACTACAGTACTTTCACAGTTTTTATGCCTTGTGACTGGGACTGTAGCTTCATTAAGTGCATTGTTATCTTTGTAGACAATTGACTTGATTTGCCTGTAACTGGCCAACTTGAAATAAATGCTTTGATTTGATTGATTTGATGAGTTTTCAAGCACAAAAACTAACATATTCTAATTTTTCTGTCCATAAAAATCTATAAAAAGACTGCATTATTTCTAGCACCCACATAACTATACTCGCACCAAATAACATGTTTCCTTACCAAGCAAATATAAAACTACACACAATTACCACAAGACTATCGAATCAGTCTATTATCACGCCTTGTTCCAAAGGAGCGGCTAGAGTCGTGACCACATTTGAATAACTGAATACCAGTTGTGTGCAATCCAAAGGTGTTATAGTGTTCAGAAGATTTGATTTTATCTCAACTGAATCCAAGATGGCGGCGTAATGGGCTCTAACTACGCGATTATTTGTTCGGGGCTATGGGAATGTTTGTTGTAGCTATCAGCTGGTACTATCACGCTTGTAGTTTTACAAGGGGTTAGCAGAGGTGTAAAACACTGTAATTTTTTCAACTATGTTATATATTCCAAGTTGAGAAACATACTCAGACTAAAGGATCGTATTTTAATGTTCTGATGGAACCTTACCCGACGCGACCCGACTATGAAGTCTAGATTAATATTTTGCTAGATGGATTCTAGAGGTCTAATAGGTTCATAAAAAAATATACCTATATTACAAATATTTTATAAAAGATTATTAAAGTTAAGGGCCGTTAAGAATACAAAAAATATAATTTAGATTTTGAATCCCTATTCGAACGTTTTTTTTTTAAACTGTGTGAATTCTTATCAGCCAGCGAAGAGCTCTTTTTTTTTCGGATGGGAAATCATCAAATGACTTCTCCCGCTCCGGGCAGAGCGGAAGGGAGTGTCAGACTTGTACTGACTAAAACCCATCCAAGTTCCTTCCTTGCCCTTTGTGTTCCAGGACCGCGGTATCTCTTTCTAACAGTCACATTGTATATTTACATAAATGGAGTGCTGCGTAGAGGGAATGTAATTTTACATTGAAATAAAGGAGTAGTAACTGAAAAAAAAATTACGGAGAAGAACTCCTGTGGAATATGATTTAAAATTAGGAGCTGAATTAACCCCATCAGTTTGTGGCTGGCTGTCCCTTACACCCTGTAGGCTGTATGAGACACAACCATGTACTGTCTCAGTTAATTTCACTAAGTTAAGAATATTGTTACAATGTTGCTTGAATAAACTTTGAACTTGAAGTGAGAAAGTTTTATTTGTCAAAAGAAACTACAAAACCAAAAGGTCAGCAGGGAGTCTCCAGTTACATCAAAAGTACACGCTGAATCGGGTATGATTGCCTTTATCACCACGGCTGGTGATCAATGATTGTAGGGCGGTGTAACCGGGTCATAGGTTAGACAATTATGCTGTAGAATCTTCTTTGTAGAATGTTATGTGGATTTTTTACGATTTAGAAGGTCGAGCTTAAATATATATTATAAGGTTTAAACTTAGGATGATTCAAAAGCAACTTTCTCATAATCGTATTGATAGAAATGTGAATGAAAAATGTACTATGTAAGTATGTAAGCGAGCTCGAAAATTTGAAAATCGAAAAATGAGGACCATAATCTTCAAATTTTGGTATTTTAAGTATTTAAGTAGTTTAGTTTAAATAGGGCCCCAATTTCATTTTGCCCCGGGGCCCTTGGTTACCTAGCTACGCCGCTGTAGAAAACCCTCACATCATGAAGAGTTGTAAAGTTGTAATGGCAAGCCAAGCTTGTTGGCTTGTATGAAAGTGCCGCCACTAGTTAGGGCCTACTCTTTCACTCTTATAAAAAGAGGAGGCCTGTGTCCTAACAGTGGGCACATTATAATCAGATTACGTTTTTATAAAATGCAGCCTTATGTATACCTAGGTACTTACCTAGATATTAAAGCCTAGTTTGCTAATCAACGGTAAGAAAATACCTACACTAAGTGCCTAAGTTCTGTGCCATAGTTTCCTATGTATTACTTAAGTATAATTCCCCTATTAGCTTTGAATTGCCCAATTAATGAAATTGCTTTATTTAGCTTAAACTGTTTACGGCCGTCTTTACATACATATATCTTGATTACTAGACCAATTTTCTACCATTAGTTTTATAACCTATTCAGCGATAGAGTAATCGAGGAAAACTTGGACTTTAAATCTAGCATACCTCGTTAAAGGCTTAAGGCTTAAGGCTTAAGTCTAGCTAGAGTAGTCTAGTTAAGGCAGAAGTGTCAGGATAACCAGCAAAACCCATTTTTGTAAGTTTGAAGTGTGTATCTTTGTGTCTGTCTGTGGCATCATAGCTTCTGAACGGATGAACTGATTTTTTAATGATTATAATTCTGTAAAGCCATGTTTGTTACGGGCCCGAATACAACCTGACACTGGTCTGCAAAAACGTAAGATAATTTGAATTTTGCTGTTTACCCTGGCGCATTCTCCTCAACTCGAAAGTTCGACACATAACCACCACCTATACCTACCTAAAGATCTTACCAAGGAGTATCGTGTTACCCGGATATACTGGCCCATGGAGGTCAGATTGATTTGGAAGAGGCTAGGCAGATGGTGGGTCAGTCGTCTTAGGAGCACTATGAGAAGCAAAGAAAAAAAATTTTTTGCTTAAAAAAAATGGGCGTTTGTCAATTTTAGTTTTTCTTGCGGAAATCTACCAATTTTATTGCAGTATCGGGTCGATTGCTTTGTACCTCTTTGTGCTAGTACCATCTACATTAACATTCTATAATTTACCCACAGGTGGAACACAGGTCTAAGAGGGCTTTTTCTCTTGCCTGTAATCCACCACACGAACCCAGTGATTAGTGGATGGCACACATGTCTTCGAATTTGTTGTGTGTGAACCATGTGTGAAAATGTGCTAGAGGAGAATCATGTCGGCTTCCTCACGATGGCATCCTTCACCGTTTTGAGAGCAGTGGTGATGAAATAAGATACACAAAGCAAGTAATTCTTCAAAGGCTACACTGGTCTAGGTATATTCCCAAGTTTACCTCAAGGTATAAAACATTTGGGCTGCGGGCTGTTCGAAAGAGATACCGCGGCCCTGGAAAGGGCAAGGAAGGAACATGGATGGGTTTTAGTCAGTACAAGTCTGACACTCCCTTCCGCTCTGCCCAGAGCGGGAGAAGTCATTTGATGATTTCCCATCCGTAAAAAAAAAAAGGTATAAAACATTTATAAGTATTCTAGATGTTGTCTCTACAGGATTCGACTTTCTTTTACATCAAAAACTAGATGATAGACCCCAAGTTGGGGCCGCTATCAGCGAGGCGCTGGAGATCCCATGCTCAGACACTCCCTTCCGCTCTGCCCAGAGCGGGAGCAGTCATTTGGTGATTCCCCATCCGTAAAAAAAAAGGAACATGGATGGGTTTTAGTCAGTACAAGTCTGACACTCCCTTCTGCTCTGCCCAGAGCGGGAAAAGTCATTTGATGACTTCCCATACGAAAAAAAAAGGTATAAAACATTATATGTATATTCTAGATGTTGTTTCTTCTGGATTCGACTTTCTTTTACATCAAAAACTAGATGATAGTCCAAGAGAATACAAAACTTATCTAGAATATTGAAATGTGGTTTTCTGCCGCACTTCTCTATGAGTTATAATCCCAGCACCCACCTCTTTTCTAGCTATAATTATAATCTTTCATCTAGACTTTTATAATAATAATAATAATTTGGTCTTGATCTCCACATTCATACTCGATATTACTCCTCCTTCCTTCTTGCTCATTCCTCCACAAGGCAGCTGGATCAAGGGCTTGATTCAGAAAGCGGTACTCCTGGACACGGCTCGTATTGTTAGGAGGTTCCTCTCTCTGGAGCCCTGACCGCCGGTAGCTTGGACCCTATTCCCGATACCGGTGGGCTACTATTTTTTATATTTTTAAATGTTTTTGTATATTGTAATTTTTGTTAGTAAAATATTTAAAAATGTAAATAATAAGGATAAAAATGAATAAAGGAATAATAATTTGGTCTTGATCTCCACATTCATACTCGATATTACTCCTCCTTCCTTCTTGCTCATTCCTCCACATCATATGCTTTTACATACAGAAACTCGTTTGAAGCCTCTGACAAAATAACCGGCAACACACATAATAAGTCCTAGATGTTGGAGGTGACCTTATTTAAAAAAAGTTTCTTGGCTCTATGACTCTAACCACCTTGGGGTCTTAACGACTCTTCGTAGAACCCCCAAAAGCTTGTTAAAACTGCATCGATAGGTTACCTAGCAGTTAGTAATTTCCCATTAATATTTCCCAATTAATATTTTTTTGGTAGGCTAAGTTCTAAAATCAAGTTAAGTGATAAAATATCAAGCCTTTCCAATAAGGGAGAAAACTAAATAAAAATGGTCTATTAAATAATTTTGTTTGACAAACAATATCTATTTTTTTTATTAGGGTGCAATAAAGGTAAACTAAATTTGGTCCTTGGACACGCAACCGATTTAACTATGGGTTGGAGAAGAAAAATCTATATTATTTTCTGTCAACCTAAAAATATTGTAGCTGTACTATACTCTAGTAGTATTTTTCAAAGGATTTAGAATTATTTTTCACCTGAATAATTTTAAACAAATATTGGAAAATCATGTTTAATCATAGATTTGGATAATTATTAATCCGTACTTACATTATTAAAAAAAATAAGTAGCGACCTGTTTACCTACAGTAGGTTCAATCAGTCAATGCAGTTTACACAATATGAAATAAAATCAAAAATAAACTGTCTAAAAAAGGCTTTATGAAAATAATTGTACTCTTTTGTAGGTACCTATTTCAATGTTTCATAGTGAATAGGTATCATAAAGTAAGCAATCTGTATTTTATAAACAAAAATCAATCACAACGCACCACAAACTATAAAGTATAACAATTTTAATTAAAAAATCAACTATTTACCAAACACTGTTTAGTTTGTAATGGTGGAAAATATCCGTGAAATTCAAACTTTATCGGGTTTCATTAAAAATTAATTTAACTACATAAGAAAACAATCGTACGGCCGCTGCAACAAATTATTTTATTATCGATAAAAATAATTAAACCGAACGCGACTATAAACGTCCGCCATTTTGTAAGAATCAATTATTGGCGGGAATCGTTGAAAAATCCACGTTTATCTTGCGACATTAAGCTAATAAAGCATCGGACTTAATTAAAAAGTATTACACCGAGCGGAGGCGAGCGGAGCGGGCGAGCGCAGCGCGAGCCGACTAGCGCCCAAAACGAGCAAGTCGACCGCGATTACCCACCCAATCGACGCCTTAATTGAATCATAACCAACTAAATTCGAAAGCACCACTCGACGCGCTTCGCGCCACAAATCTGGTGTAATACGCCATACGGCCGGCTAAATCACAAGCTCTTAACTCAAACCGCCCACTGGGAAAGCGTTCCTAATTCAAATAACACCTCTACACGCCTGCTGGCCAATCGCGCTGCAGACATTCAAATAAAGAGTGCAGCTCAGAGATCAGTCACCACCCCTCGGTAAATACTGTCCAATAGTAGGTGAGGAGTCCATGTTCGTTATTTTTTTTCCGTGACGACGGGCGTCTCGCGAGCGCGGAGGGCTCATTCGGCCGCGCGCCGCCTTGGCGTTCGTATCGCGCGCTCGCGTCACGATGGATTGTGTTCTGTGTGACATGTGCTTCTGATTTGGTGTATTATTATTTTTTGTGACGGACCCGTTGTGTGTAAAAGCATGATGCCTCTCGCACCGACCCCTGTGGTGGCGGTGCCATCGAAGCCGAAGATAGGATTTAGTATAGACAGTATAGTGGGTGGTTCGGAGCGGCCGAAGCATGCGTCGCCGCCGCTGGCGAGTCCTGGTTCTCCTTCGCCGGTTGCGTCCCCGAGAAGTCCTTCGCCCAGACCGTTGTTGAGGCCGAGTGCATTGCCTGCGGTGTTTCCTTCTCCTGAGTTGAAGAGGCTGCCATATTTGGATGCGCAGAGTCATCACCACCAGTTTTTGGCGCACTTCCAAGGAGCTGCTCTTGCCGCGGCCTTGGCGCACCAGCAGCAGGGTTTCGGAGGACCTATGCCGCCGCATCCACCCCCGCATCCAGCGCCACCAGTCCCCCGGGAGTCCTACACACTGTACCCCTGGCTCATCAATAGGCACGGCAGGATATTCCCACACCGGTTTCCTGGAGGTAAGTCTGAATAGTTAGCTTCCGTTTTTGTTCTGTCCGGTAGGATCATAGGATCAAAATGTGTGTTTCGTTAAGGGTCAGTTTCGGAAAATGGTTAGGATAGAGAATTTAAATTTTCATACCGGCCTTCGTTTTTGTTTTCTGCTTCAAAAGACCCAATACTATTTTTGTCATTTCCACACGGTAAATGAATACCTGGTAAAACTAAATGCAACACTTACATAGAGTTCTAACATCTGACAGAGGCATTTTTTTTTTCAATTATCCTAATGGCTTTTGGACTTAAAACTGTTTTACGTTTAATGTGACCCCAGTTTTTAATACAGAAAGTCTCTACAATATTAGATAAAGATTAAGCTCAAGCTTTGCATTTGCATTCAGCAAGCAGGTCCTGTTTTCATGTAGTTCAACATTTTTCTTAGAAAAAAGAAATTGCTAATAGATATTCTAAAACGTGGCGTCCAAAAGGGACATATCATCGGACAACCGTAGTAGGTAAACGTTTTTGGAAAATTCCCACAGTATTTAAGATATCACAAAAAATACAAATATAAATACTTGTAATCTCCGTATTACTAATGTTATGGTGCTAAAAATAAAAACTTCGAATATGTAATCACTTGATTAATCATCTTACTTTTTATTATATTGGTACTTACGGTAAAAAAGTTATAAAGTTAATCAAAAAAACCATGTTCCCACAAATATTTGGCCAATTATGCTATAATTTATTATCACGACCTCATGAGAAAAGCTTCATTGCCTATTATTTTTTGTTTCCCAAAGCCAAATCAAGTCATGTGTTTGAAAAAACTTTACAATCCGAACCAAAAAAAAACATGCGTTCGGAGAAATGTTCCGTTTGTTTTTTCCGACGCTTAAGTCAGTTTTTAAATAAGTCAAACTCCGGAATTTTCCTGTATTGATCAATTGTGCAAAAGATGATTAGATTTGACGATGGGTGATGTAACATCATTTTCCTGCCTATGTCCTATGTTACTTGGGTTCGGAGCAACACGTTTTTTTCTTCCATTCTCCTCAGTCAACCGTCACGCTATCATTTACTCCTTTTTCTTTCATATCATTCCTCACACCATCCATCTATCATTTCCTTGGTCTCCCTCTCTCTCTCTATCCATCATCAACATTTATATTCATCACCCTGTTAGTCACATATCGACGGCTCATGCATGGAAGAAAAAATAATGCTGCGTTAACCACAGAAAACAGGAATATCGTCAAAAAATTACATAAGGGTCGTCTTTTCATTCCGTCCACTCTGAGCCATTGCTTTGATCTGCGTCATTTTCGGGCGTCTTAGAAGTTATACCTTCATCTTGATATCATCATCTTCGGCAGTTATTCCAGCCATTGCTGAGTGTAGGTCATCTCTGTTGTGCAAATCTTCCCTGGTCTTCGCAATCTTAGTCACGAACTTCTTATGACAAAATATCTATATTTATTACAACTAAATATGTCTTCACAGTATTGAGGTCATGTCACTGCATAGGCCTTTCTTCTCTACATTTCCTGGTGTTATGCCAATACCCATCGTTGGTTTTTCCGGACGCGCATCTGGTAATACCTTGGTAAAATACCGTTGAAACAAAACAGCATCACAGAATCTTTCCTTATTCAAATTTCGGAATGGCCCCTTGACTGTCGTTGATTGGACACTGTTTCTGCTGTTCGGATTTTTAGTTCATAAAGTTGTAATCTGTCTGTAAAGTTTTTGGCCTGTATTCTTCGTCTCATAAATTGAAGGTTTCTCCGAAGATGTAAATGGTTTCTTTTGGTCAGATATCCCAGATTTCACTACCATAATGAAAAAGCCTTTGGGAACACTTTTCTTTTAAGTAATCATGTCATTATCAAGCACTGACAACCAGACACACATCTATCATTAGCTAATTGCGTTTTCTACGATCAAATTACTTTAATGATTCAAATTATTCAATAATACGATTTTTATTGTCGAATTTGGAGCTGATTTGAATTTCCGGCGGTAAATTGACAGTTAAAAACCAGATATTATAGAATATAAGTGTTTAGACGTTTGAATATCTTCTAAATCTACTTTTTTATTTTAAAGTGGGTACCGTTAATCTTTGTGCGAATATTTATCTTTGCGCGTTGTTTTTTAAAAATTTGAATTATGAAAATTATATAGACTTATTATTCTCTGCGAATAGTATTTCACACTGATTTTTATTTTCTTAATTAGACGGCAGCTATTTGATAGCTACTACCATTTTAATTTTCAAAATGGCTGCTTCAGTCCGGGCATTCTCTATGAAAACGCCCATTAGGCATTTAATTACTAAAGGAAGTCAATTTACTAGTGCAACTTATTAATTCTCATTGAGGTTGCATAAGCCTTTAAATTTATAATATACAGTTTCAATTATTCAATTAATTTTCATTTCCTGCTTACAAATTTCCTACTAGTGATGTGTTTATTCGACTAATTTGAAATAAATATCGATATTAATTGAGTGTATTATAGTCGATTATATACGTGGGTATGGTAGTTGTTCTTGTACGTTTGTTTTCGAATGTATGGACGGTTGTAAAGCTCAATTGCAGGTTACAGTGGATGTATGCGATGGGGTAGCAACCTATCATTACAAATGCTCTTTCGTGATCAATAAATCATGAAGTTATAGCTGCTTGTTAACGAAAAGTATCATGAGATATTTGTGTTTGCACCGCGTAAACCTTTATTTTTTCTGTTTAAGGCTCGTAATAAAGCAAGACTGACACGGTCACATTTTTTTTAAAAGAAAAACTGTTTTTTTTTACTACAAAAGATTATCGATTTGCCCCGGTCGTCGCGTGTAAAGATACGTCGTTGACAGAATTAAAATGTTTAAAAAAAGTAGTAGCTTATCGGTACACGAAACCATTATGATAAAAAGCCCGTTATCTGAGTACGTTGAGATCGTTGTCTTTGCTTGTAAAAAGAAAGTAACAGATTAATCTGTTTGGCGCGAAAATAAAGCTGTATGTATTTATTAGGTTGGCATTTCATGAGGTTCTTTATTTTTTGTTGGAATTCGATGATTAAAGTTTTAATCATTCTATTTTTGTATTCTGAATGTTCTTTGTTATTTTTACTAATGGCAGTGATCTAGGAACAGTTAACAGTAAATATGCCAATCTGTCAGTTACAAAGATCGTGATCTTCTTCTGATAGTTTATTGAAGATTTGACAGGTCGTCGTTAGATTACAAACCAGGACAAGAAAAAAGTCATGATTATAGTTATTTTATTTAGGCATTTGTAAAAGTGATAGATGTTGCAAACTTTTGATTGGCATTTTCTTTTAAAGACCACTGGCTTGAAAAGGTTAACATGAGATATTGAAGGCGACCATAGACCTTTTACTTTTTTTAATCCGCAATAGTCACGTACGTCGTATCCACGTTCAAAGTGGTTTTAATAAAGTTGTTTATTCCTATTGTCTTGTTGAAGTCAGATTATCCTTTTAAGCTTCTTTACTTGTTTAAATTTTACCGTTGAGCTAACTTGGTTAATTAGGAAAAATGCCGTTATTTCGTCCGTTAGTTTAGTTATATCAACGGCTTTTTATTTCATCTCTTTGTGTATTGGTTTTTAAGTTCAACTTATGTTTTTTTTCGTAAAGCAAGAACTTCTTTCATTATTACGGTAAGGTACGGGATTAAAACTTTTGTGGTCTTTTTTTTTGTTGTTTTGAACTGTTTATTATGTCCAAGTTTATGATTTTTAGAAAATAAAAACGGACATTATTTTTTTTTTTACCCAAATCACGGGGAAGAAAATGTACCTAACTATTTCATTACCTAGGCTATTAAACTGGCCTGTTTTACCTAGATGCGTAAAATGAAAGCACTGTGCCATTACTTTTTATTTAACTCTATAGCAGCCAAAACCAGCTGATATACGTAGTTAAGAGTGCTGTAATCGCCGAATGAAACTGCAAAAACATGTTTAACATGAAAAAAATATAACTCATAATTCCGCTTACAAGAGAATTCACAGAGAAACTATATCATCTCGATCTAACATCTATCTTGCAACATTAATCAAAATTATAATATATGTAAATACATAGGTGCGTATATAAGCCGTCACAGATGTACTCAATTAATATGTTTTATAACACATATCTAATGAAGTCAATTAAAATTTTATGATTTAATTACAACGTAACGTACAACGTACGTTTTAGTTCGTAATTAGTTGTTATTGCTCTAGTCTTCTTTTTTAGGGTTCTTTAGTGAATTGAGAAGATCTTTTTGGTGGTTTGACTTGCTTTTTTAATATGTTGTATGCTTGGCCGTTTTCAGTCCCAGCTATAGCAGTATGGCGCCCGCCATTAGACTTCATTTAAAAAAATGGACAGTATTTTTTAACTGCTAAATCCAAAGAGCACAATTACTAGTCTAAGTAGAACAACATTGGAAGAACGATTAGTGATTTCTAATTAATCATGAGCAAAATCACCTACTGCTTTATCAACCGCCATATTTATATAAAAAAACTTTTAAGTTAACCAAACTCAAAGCTGAAACCACAATGACATTAAAGATTATATCATATATCGAACTTCCAAGAATCGGTTAAAGACATTATTTATTATTGAACATCAAGTCAATCTTTGAACCTAACTGACCGAGTACTTACTGGTAGGTCTATTGGTTTCTATAAGCACTTTGTACAGGCCCTTACTACGCGGTGGCGCGCCACAGTTAAATCTTGTTTGAACTGTCAAGTGTCACTGTTATGTCATTGTCAATGTCAATGTCAATTTAAGGAACCCGGGGCCTCGAGTACCCAATGGCGGTTAAGCGTTTTTTATTGCCGGGTCCCACAGTACCCGCTGGCGTTTTAGTGGGTAGTTATGATTTAAATTCGAATTGCGTTCAGAGCAAGACCCAGTATATACTAGCAAGAACGGTGCTTGCAAAAGTAGTGAACAAAATTCAAAAGGAGGACCTAAATGTATATTCCTAGGCCTACAAACATCTATAGGCAGACGGGTGTTATACAACATGTTTCAGAAAGGTGTGATCTTTAAGGATGTGGTTCAGTTGGGCTGCGGGCTGTTCGAAAGAGATACCGCGGCTCTGGAACACAAAGGGCAAGGAAGGAACATGGATGTGTTTTACTCAGTACAAGTCTGACACTCCCTTCGGCTCTGCCCAGAGCGGGAGAAGTCATTTGATGATTGCCCATCCCAAAAAAAGCCTTACTTAGTCCGGGTTCCATACAGTGGACTTCTTAAAACCATACACGGTCTTTGGCAAGACTTATGATTACTACCAGAACATTTACGGGTGTAACAACACACAAATCTCTAAGTAAAGGTTGTAAGTTGTGATATCGCGGCTAATCTCTAAAACTACTCATCCGTTTTCAAACATTCTTTCAATTATGGAAAGCTACACTTATTGCCGGGTGTGTGAATGTATTTTTACACGTGGGCGAAGTCGCGTGTAGAAGCTAGTTCTAAATAAGTAATTAGTCTAACATTAATGTTAGTTATTGACTCCAACTAGACGTTAAAACAAATACACAGCAATAAAACTATTTTGAAACAATATCATGGCTGTTTGACCCTATCGTGCTCTGTTTCAGTACTGTATCCCGATAGCCTATAGCCCGAATACATTGTAACTATCGACCCATTAGCTACAATTAAAACGTTGATAACATAATTATGATGATAACGGTATGAATTTATAGTTTCTTGTCTTGTTTACGATGTGTCCCGGATTTGTATGGAAGATTTTCTATTTTTTTTGGCGCGGAACTGTTTTTTTGTTATGATATTTGACGTTGTCAGTGCGTGTTCTTTTTTTTTAAAGTGCGTGTACAAAGAAGGTTTTCCTTTTCGTAAGATAAAATAAATATTTGCTTTTTTAAAGTCCTATGTAATTTTCTTGGGCTGAGCAGTGAGCCAATATTGGGTATTGAATTCAGGAGCTTACGGTCCTAAGCAATGTTTGTGGGATTGTGTTTTAATGACGAACACAGGCTACCATTAAGGTTTTTAAATTATTCGAATCGGATGTTTCATATAAGTTCCTTTATTTTAAAACCTAGGCAATGAAATTCTAGACAACAGCTAGTTCCATCTATGAACATAATTACATTCTACTTCATATAAAAGAACATTTGTACCTATATACTCAATTTAGTAGATTACTTACAATGAAAACAGTAGCCCCTACCATTCCGAAGTAATCTACAACTACCCTACTCAATTTCACACCATTATTTAAGTCAACAAAGGACCGCCATAATAATTTGCCCCTCCTTCCGTATCCGTACAGTAATATTCATAAAATAAACTCCATGGATTAGTTGCTTTATCATCCCCATTTTTATCTGCGACCCAATGTTATTTTTATGAACCCGACGACATTGTAAAGAACTCGATTTTAATTAAACTGGCTTAACGCGTAGCCCGTCAAAACCGTCACACAAAAAAGGGGAAATAATAAAAATAAATTTTATTTTTTTCATACAAAACTAATAAGCGTTTTGACAAAGAAGGTTTTATGTGAACGAACGGGACCCGGCTCCCGATTATCAACTGACGCCATTGTGTGTTCGAAATTTGATTATTTTATAGTGTTGCTCTTTAGTCGATTAGTTTATTTTTTAAGGATTTCATTTGGTTTAATTTGATTTCAATTATTGCCGAGTTAACTGGCCTCAACAGACATGATGATGTTGTATCAAATTAGCAAGAGTATATTTCTTCTATTATTTCTTATAGAGGTAGAAAGTGATGATTAGGCAAAAAAATATACTTAATGTAATAACATTCAAACTTTCTATGCCAATAACAAGATTAATAGACATATTAAACGAAGAGATAATCGTATAGATATTTGTGCTTATTTGTAATTATGATTCATAAAAAATACTTGTTTGAACATAAGTCGTGTGAGCTCGTCATGTACGCTTCGTTTAAATCGCAACGCTAATTAGATGCTTATTTGCATGTCATTATCAATCGTCCTTCTTATCGATACTTGCACATCACTATCTGCCTCGTTAAGCATGTTGGTAGCACTGCCCGTCACATCTTTCGTTACGCGCGCTTTTTTTGTTAATTACCACATATTGTTAAACGACGTGTTTTTTTTCAAACCATATTTCCACTAAAAGGATTGAATAGCTTATAATTGGCTGTAATTTGAGCTTACTTTGTTGTCGGGCGACTGCGACGATTAACTGACGTTAAAAAGCAACGATTTATAATGATTGTTATGTTGGTAACTTTGAGAGGGCAGCCATTTTGTTAGTGATGCGATCGGTAGTTAGACAAATGATTTACAATGTCGACGGCTACGGAGAGCAACGAAAACTATGATTAATTAACTTGAGTTATTGCTGTTGGTCTCTCGAGATAATGGGAATCTTATTAGAAGTTCATTTTATTTGTTTTGGGCGATAATTTTGTAAGCTTATCAACTTTTTCAGCCGCCGCCGCATTCAAAAGTAGATGTTTAATTAAAAGAGTGTTGTCGAAATGAAATATCGTACAGTAGTATCTGAAATCGCTTACGATGTCATGGTCCATCATCGTTTAATATAAATAGAATAATAAACTCTATCTCGGAGCTTATTTTAATTGATGACGCGCATTTTCAATTCATAATTTCTGTTAATTGTGTTGCTATTAAAAAAAAACATTCATTAAAAGAGTTCAGCGTGCGGTGACCTTACAACGACGGCTTTAATTACTATTTAAAAAAAAATTTTTGGTTAAATCTGTTTATCGTTTACTGGAATATACATAGTTTTAATGAATTTATCTTTAGCTTTTAGGTTTTATTAACGTCAATATAATATCCGTCTTGTGGTCGTAAAACAAAAGTTTATGTGATTTGTGACACCCCCACGGGTTATCTGGCAGATAAGGATGTTTGTGATTTCAATTAGGTACTTAAGACAGTAATATCGTGTCAATTTTAAATGATTCTTCCACATGAATTTTATGTTCTTCAAATGTTTACACAGAAAAAAACTATACTTTTTCCTCACTTAACCTAGAAAACAAAAAAAAATAAACGATTTTCTCATTGAGTTTAAAATCGTTTTACAACTGACGACTACGACAGCCGGCATTTGTTATCGTTGCATGTTGAGCACAATTCCTTTGCCAACGTTATTTAGGGCACTTTATCAGATCGCTGCTAATAGCGACTAATAAGTCACAAGTAGTCCAAACGTAAAGACTAGTGTGAAAACACATTATAGAAATAAATTGCCGCACTTGTGCGAAAACCCGTGTGTTATCATACTTATCACGCAAAACGCACATTTGCGTTGACATAAACGTACCTGGTAATTAAATTGTCGTTATTCAGCAATTATATACTTTATATAAGCGGTTTATTGTTGGTATTTTTACTTGTATAGGCTTAATGAGTATAGCAATGTCTAAGTTTACATAATTATGTTAAGGGTTATGGCGCGGTGATGTCTTTATTATCAGAGAGCTACTTAGCTGCGGATAGATGCTTAATGTACTAACATTTCCCTACGGCTCTGTTCAAATGTTTATCAGCATGACATATACACTGTTTCATATTTTTATCTGCTGGCGCCAGTTGTAAAAATTTGTAACAGCTTATTACTGTATTTCAAATAGAACATAATTATAATTTCTTAGGAAAATATAATTTTTACCACCTGTTAAAGTACTTTAGATCAACTATTTACAGTTTGACAGTAGGCCCTACTTTCAACTTACCTATAATTTGTATAATTGACACAAATATTGCGAAATAAAAGTTTAAATTCCGACAAAAAATTTAATTCATCAGGGAATTAAGTACACACCTACCTACCCGTCAATTAATTATGGTTGGTTGACTCCCCAAATTATATTATCAATTAGACGATACATTGTGTAATCACTTTGTCACAAAGCAAAGGTTAGCCTAGTGTCATTCACTGTGGAATAATATTTGTTTCTCATTTTCATTTTCCGCTACGCTATTTTTCGTGCAAATGTTTGTTTGCAAATCTTTGTTGCCCAATTTAATTCTATTCGTATCGGAAAACCATAGAACCTTTTCACAACTTTCGTTTTTGTATTGATATATCCTCTTCGGACGAAGGGCCTTTGTGTCTATTTGTATTTGGTTTTTTTTTTAAGAATACGCTAACAACTTATACTTGAAGTTAAAGACTGACAGCTAATTAAAAACGAGCAGTTAAACGTTGCATAAAGTTTAAAGTAAATAAGATGTAAATAAAAATAAGTAGTAACTCATTCTGTCACAGCCACGATTATCACTGAAAGCCATCGTACGCAAAAGAGTTGTCAAAATTTTAACTCTTGTGAAGAAATTAAAACTTTTTCGTACACTTACAGTTATTTTAACTTTAATAACGGCCATTTATTGAAGGTAACATATTTATCATTGACATTAATAGTATTGTAAGCGCGACAATGTAAGTGGAAATACCTTGGATTATGACAGTTTTATCTCGCTCACAAAGTAATCTCCTCATTAAAACTCACCGGAGACTAATAAATAAAAATAAACGATAACATCTCAATTTTAATGTCTCGACCAACTATGACGTTGCATGTAATTGATATCGTACCTTAAATATTACATTTTATAAACGCAAGACCATTATAATAAGGCACTTAGTGGAATTGTCTGCGTGGAATCGTGGATGGGTGAAGATAGGTCTGGGTAAAATGGTTACGTGTGCAATTATAATGTCATTAGCAAATGTCAGGACGTCGCCACAAGGCCACTGCGTGCGGAAAGCGTATGCAGCCACCCACGGGTAATATTATTCCTCATAACTAATGGCCTATTAAAGTTCCAAGTTGGACGAGGCCTTTAGCATGGCTGCTATTTTGATACGAGGCCTAAATTGGTTCAGTAATCTACAAGTAATTGTTTGGAGTGGGCGTGTCAGTTTTTAATTATAATTATATAATTGCTTTTGTATACAGAAGTTTCAAAACCGGTAGTGGGGCATTGAATAGAACCATTATGGGAGTGTGAAAAGCCAGAGAAATATTTGGAGCATGATACATAAGTCATGGAACATAAAGCGAGCTTTTGTGTTAATTTGATTTAATACACCAACTAACAAGTTTTAATTATCTTACTTATAATATATTCTAGTCACCAATTTCCATAAAAAGATCGCAACCACAATTGAACATGACTCATTCATAGAATAAACAACTCAATCAAGCATCTATTTATCACCACAATGTGAATGGATGAAGTGAATCCATTCTCAGTACGTTTGCATACATTAACGTGTATAAATATGCGAATTACATTACCATCCTGCTGATTACCATCCATAACCCGCAAAACGTATAATAATAGCCATTTTACAAACGCTAAAGTACTATTGTGTAAATCTAACAACGTCAAATTTCAACACAGAACTAAAATAGCATTTATAAAGCAGACACACTCGACTGTATAATTTGTGGTATTTCATTACTTCATATTTCTTAATACGTAGAAATAACATAAGTGGATGATGGATTATCCTCCCGGGGCAGCGGTCGTTTAGTGGTAATCTTTGTTTAATTTAATTTTAATAGTCGGTACGCCACTACAAGGATAGTGCGCGCGGAATTTCATATTTCTTTCTTTTTTCCAATACTATTCTGTGAACAGCCAGCATTTTAGGAAGTTTCAGTCAGTCTTTGTTTATGTCAAAAATCGTAGTATTTCTACTACGATTTTTACGATCTTTTAGTTTTTTCAATCGCATTTCCATATATGAATCAAGCATTTAAAAAATCACTTTAGTTACTTAATGATTGAACTACAGTCACTTCGTACATTCTATAAACTCATGAATTATTTATTGACGTAAAGAATTTTATATTTAACATTCAATAAGTGTGTATAATGACGATTTTATTACTGTTCTTGTCATGTCTACCCATATAAGTTATGTTGTATCAATCGAACTTGTCAAAGTAGGAATATTTACGCTTGTTTAGAAACAATTACCGTGTCCAATATTTCTTGAAACTTCTTGGCGGCGTCAGTTGCAAGTCGAAATGTCATTGAGCTGTCAAATTCAATACATTTTAGAATTTGTTCCGTACTTCGCCGTGTGTCAGAATAAACTGGAATCATAGTAAATTAAATTATTAAATCTGTAACTGTAGTCTTTTTCCGTGTTTTAACTCAGTTGTATGTCAACACTTTTATTAAAAGTATAGACTGTGCAACTTTAAATAGTATGGTCGTAAAGTCAATTATTTTGAATACTTTAGAGCTTGTGCTTACTATCAATAGACAAAGATAAGCTGAATGATTTTTTTAGTTATTTTTTTTCTCTGTATGCACTAACACCTTGACATCAAGTACTATGGTTAACAAAGTGACAATTCAAAAATAACCCTATTCTTTGGGCAGTCATGTAATAAATTGATCTATAACAAATTAGTTTGACTTTGAAAGACAAAAAAAATGTTAGACCTTCATGTAAAAATAACTAGATTTATTTAGGCGAAAAGACTGTCTGTTCTACGCATATTTTATTTAATTGACCGCATCATTGATCTAGTGGTCGGAAGTGCTACTACTATGATGATCCTGGGTTCAATTCTCAGGTCATGCAAAGTGTTACTGGGTTCTACCATCAGAATTTTTTCAATAGCAGCCACGTAGTCTGTGCCCGGTTGTTGGCAACAGGCTCGATTCCTATTTGCGTCAGTTATGACGACTGACAAAAACAGGAAGCGAGCTGACGAAATATGGATGTGCTGTTGGTACATGCCACATGGTCTCTCAACTGCACACTTGATGGATGACCTTTTAACTGTATCAGCGTGCGGAGTTCACGTAGCTGCATTTTGGGCATCACATTTAAACTTTATTTTCATCCTTAAGAAGAAGAAGATTATACAGGGTGTAAACAGACTCTTCACGAAGCCGTCAACCAAGCATTATATACATCAAACTAAGTAAATTTACGCAAAAATTAGTGCTGGGGAACGACTTTTTTTTTTGGGCTGAAAAATCACGTTTTACAGTAGGACTTGATGTAACGCACTCAAACCGTTGTTCTGATGGATGGATTGAATAGTAAGGGGGTCGTGGAGGTGTTTACAGTAAAAATCTTACAATAAAAACATGTGTTTAAAAAAAAACTTGTGAAAAAGTTGGAACTTTGACCCCCAATATCTCCGTAACTAGAAGGTTCCCAGGTATGGTCTAGAACAAAAAAATGATCGCTATGGCGGGGAGAACAAGTGACTTTCGGCTTCGTTAAGTCTGTTTATACCTTTCTCCACCCCTGCCTAATCCTGCGGAGATTACAGGCGTGATATTATGTTTTATTAATTAACAAAAAACCCTTGTTCTCAGGTCCAGACATCCCCGGTTTCCTTCTCCAGCCCTTCCGCAAGCCGAAGCGAATCAGAACTGCCTTCTCACCATCACAGCTTCTGAAGTTAGAACATGCGTTTGAGAAGAATCATTACGTCGTTGGCGCGGAAAGAAAACAGCTTGCGCAGGCGCTGAGCCTCACGGAGACACAGGTTGGTTTTATGCTTATTTACTTGTGTGTTTTTTTTAGGGTTCCGTACCCAAAGGGTAAAAACGGGATCCTATTACTAAGATTCCACTGTCCGTCTGTTTGTCTGTCTGTCTGGTGTCTGTCACCATGCTATACCTCATGAACCGTGATAGCTAGACAGTTGCAATTTTCACAGATGTTGTATTTCTGTTACCGCTACAACAAAAAGTATTAAAAACAGAATGAAATAAATATTTAAGGGGGCTCCTATACGTGTTTTTTTTCGGTTTATGGTACGGGTTTCTTGTATGGGAGCCGCTTTTAATTATTAAATCATTTATATTTTTATTATTTGTTGTTATAGCGGCAACAGAAATACATCATCGGTGAAAATTTCAACTGTCTAGCTATTACGGTTCATGACATACAGCTTGGTGACAGTCAGCCATAATCGTGTTTGTTTCGGTTTATGTTACGGTACCCTTCATGCGCGAGTCCGACTCGCACTTGGCCAGTTTTTATTTGGTCTTGGTGTAGATATGTTACTCAGGAGTTAATTCGTCTTCGCAGTTTAAATACAAGGAGGTGTCGAAGGGCGGCCGTTTGGGGAACTGTCTTTATTTTTAACGTTCTGAAAGTTTCGTTAGGTTCATTTAAATAAAATAAATGATTTTGTTTTTGGTCTTATGGCTAGTGTTCGGAGCATGAGTATGTGGCCTCTTTGGTTCAATTTGTAGGTCGGTTATGTATATATAGTTGTCATATACACCATCACCAGACTTAAATTATCGTTTCCACCTTCTCCATGTTCTTCATAAGACAATTTATTTATGGATAAGAAAGTATGAAACCTGTAATATACGGATTTTTGTTGAATTGCTCAAATAAAATACGACGTACGCATGGCACGATATCGGATGTTGTAACAACAAAAAATATGTTGTAATTACTTATGTACTTGTCAAAAAAACATCTCGATTGTTTTAATATATTTTAATTAATATCTTTAAGGTCAAAAGTCGCAGCGTCACAGATAGTAGTCAATTTCATGCGACATCTTGTTCTTTATTATTAAAAAATAATGATATAAAATAATTTGCGAGAATTTAATTGTTTACCTTATGTCAAGTAAATAATTGAAGTATTAATTAGATATATTTATTTATCTGTGGAGATAAAAGTCATTTTGGATCATACTACGAACATTATATCTTATTACTTAATGAAAATCACGTGTAACTATGTGCGTATACACGTTAATCTCAGAAACCACCCAACCGATTGCAGTGAAATTTTCTGAATATGTATGGTTGGTTCCGAGTGAAAAATAGGATATTTTGGACCCGATAGGTGGCGCCGCTCGGAGCAGAGGCGAGTTGCTAGTGTTTTATATGTTTTCGAGATAAGCATCAACATACTGACAGACAGATGTGGATAGAAACTTTGTATGTAGGTAGGTAGTAGTTATGGGCATAATCTATCACATTTCCAACTGTATTATTAACTAATAAATATGGATATAGCTCTAAGCTACAAAAACATAAGGTATCTTCTATTTACTTATATTACAAGGAAGGTCTTATCTTACAAAATTACTAAAACAATTATTCACATGATTAATTATCGGCTGTTGCTAACGATTTTGTAATTATGGTCTTTAAAAGGGTAATGTAAACATTTCAGATTAAATGAGATGATAGGTTTGAAATACCAGGCTGGTATTTGGATTCTATGTATTGTAGCCATTTTCTGATGTGTTGTGGAAAAAGTATAAGCTGTAAGTACCTATAGTGCTGCTGGTTTCTGAGGTACTAGTACGTTACGTCGTTTTTAATCGAAAATACAATTATCCTATAGCATGTTGGTTATTTTTTTTTGCGACAACTACAATTATTATCACCCATAATTTAATTATGGGTGATGAGTTTGTATGTAGCGGGTTATCTCTGGACCTAATGTGTCAATTCTAAAAATTCTTTCACTGGTAGAAAGTTACATTATTCGGGGGTGCTATAGATTACAAATTACATTTATGTCATGCATATTAGCCGAGCTATCACATTTTTTGCGGATGAAGTCGCGGTCGAAGTGCTAGTTATGGATAAATTCTTAAAATCAAGTTAATGTTATAAGTGAAATGGGTAATTTTAATTTTAGAATCGTCCGTATCTACGTAACGGTTATATTGCGCGCTCGTACTAGGGCCTCTTATGGCTTGCGGTCATAGTTTAAACTATCGCCGCCATCTTGCTTTTTCAATACAATTTCCACAAATGTTTACCAAAAAGTCACTTGCAAAATACCCATGCTGCGCTATAGCCATCATCATCTACCTAGCCTTTTCCCAACTATGTTGGTGTTGGCTTCCAGTCTAACTGGATGCAGCTGAGTACCAGTATTTTACATGGAGCGACTGCCTGTCTGACCTCCACAACCCAGTTAGTACTGGGTAATCTTGGTGAGACTGGTTATCAGACTTTTCGGGCCACTGACTACGTAACGACTGTCAAAGATCTACAAATGACAGCAGGGACCAACGGCTTAGCGCGCTTTCCGAGGCACGGAGGAAACTCGGTACGTAAACGACCACCCGGTCCCCCATCCACAGACCAACCTAGGCAAGCACGGCTTAACCTAAAGATCGACCCGAGCGGCTGTTATTATTCAGCCACGAGCTCCTCTGCGCTATAGCCATATGTTTAGAAAGAAACAAAAACTAATTCATGCGATTATTGATTCCCACTATATTATTTAAATAAAAACGTAATTAAGAACAATACTTCTGCAAAATATACAATACGATTTATTAGTCACGGTTTTCTATAAAATAACGAGCGACATTAAGTATTCTTTATTTTCACATTGACCACATTGCGACTCATAAAAACTGCAAAATTGATATCATTATTTTGCTCTAGCAACACAATTAATAAAATGGTTTATTTTTACGGTGTATTTTTTGCGTCACCTGTTGTAAGTTTTATAATTAATTAACACGCGATTAATAGAAAGTTTAAACAATATAATTAATATACTTTACGAGTATTTTCGCTAATACACGAACTGATGTTTAATAGAAAATGTATTTGTTGACGCTGGTAACTCTGGCGTGGCGAGTAAACAAGTAAGGGTTTATATATATAGATAATTTACTAGCTTTTGCTCGCGGTTTCACTCCCTTTATGTATGGAAATAAACCCACGGAAACGTTTTAAATGTAGACTATGACACTTGAAGATAATGTAGCTTCCCGTTAGTGAAAGACTTTTCTAAATCGGATCAGTACTTCCAGAGACCCCCTACATATAAATTTATAAACTTTTACCTCTTTATAATATTAATACGGATTAAAGAGTATAATTCATTTATTATGTGAAGCAAGATAAACAATCGCTAGACACAAACAAGAATTAATATGAGATAGTTTCACCATTTCTTCAAAATTGTTAAAAAGATTTTTATTTCTACAGCGATTTTCAACTGGATCGACAAAAGCTTTTCGGTAACTTATGACTGTCTTATAGTTTTTTACAACGACAACATTGGTTGATCGTCACTTTGTCTCAGCCCTAAGGGTTTTTATTTTATTTTTATAGTTAGTCTATTCTGTCCCACTGCTGGCCAAAGGCCTCCCCCATTCTTTTCTATCTCTCCCGGTGTTCTGCCTTTTCGGGCAATCAGTCTGGAACGAGTTGAAAGCGTCACGCCAGCGTTTCTTGGATCTGCCTCAGAGATGACGACCGTCTTCAGGAGCCCACTTTGTGACGATTCTGGCCCCTCTATCCTGACCCATCCTGAAAATTTGACCCTTCCGGTCCCATTTTGACTGTTTTTTTATGGGCTAGAAAACTTGTAGAGGTTTAAAACCGACGCACATGCCTAAACAACAACAGTGACCAACAGTGAAAATGAATCGTCAGCTTGCCAATAAACATGCCGTAAGTTATTTGACCGTGCTGTGTCGTCATTAGCAACGCTTCACTTCACAACATGATCTAAATTCCAATAAAACCCCAGTTCGCTACATTCTCATGTCGATCACTAGATTTATTCACGTCTACTTAGATTGGCATTTAGCAGGTGCAGCCAGTTAAGAGCATTACTGTTACTGTTAGCCTGAGTGACCACTGCTGGGCAAAGACCTCTCCCCATGACTTCCAAATCCTTCGATCCAGGGCCAATGTGGACCACTGGTCGGTGATTCTGTTCTGCTCGTCTCACCATCTCCTGCGAGGTCTACCGCGTCGCCTTCTGGCTGTGTCAGGGCTCCACAGCGTGGTTATTGGTGGTTAAATCTTGTTTTATACTTCTTCTTTATGGTGTGGTTAGTGCCTTACCTGGTGTCAGAGTATTTATGCCGCCCATAGGCCTCTGACTTGGCTTTACATGCTGTCAAGAAAATATCTCTCAGCCATGCTGGTTTCCTCACAAAGTTTTTCTTCATTGAAGCTAGTAATAATTCTACAATACGCAAATGAATTGGAAAAATCTGAGTTGCGTGTCTTGGGTTCGAACTCGAGACCTATGGCTTGGTTAGCCTTGTTTTATTAACTTTTGGTTTTGTGCTCGGCTTCGCCAGCGTTGAGATCGCAATTCGCAAATTAATCCCTCAGGAATATAGGGACCTACTACCGGGATAAAAAGTTCTTATCGTGTGACCTAAGTCTATTCATGGTCTACATCTGTTAGTGGCGGTTCTGTCATACAAGCCTAAAAGCTTGGCTTGCCCTTATAACTACTCTGCATGATGTTTAGGTTTCTGAACAGTCTACTTGCCTTATGGGCTTGCTTTATTGTTGGCCCCTAGACACGCCACTGTGATCTGTGTAGCATGATCAGCCTATAATATTTCATATGCTCTGACACAGCCCTCCTCTCTATGAGACGTAGGCTACAATCTTCGACGCGGGTCCAGGGTAGATGTCACATGTCTTCGACTTTTTTTGTTCTAGAATATTACGGTTTTCTCACGTTATTTTCCTTTACCGTTTTGAGCCACTGAGCCAATGCACGTAATGTCTGGTTGGGTTTGAAACCACCAACCAGCCTTCTCTTCTGCTAAGTCTTGAACTGTAATACATAACACCACATTGTACATTTCATTCACAATAAACGTTTTGACTTTGACTTTAAGTTGCGGGCGTTACTGATATGCTACCGCTGCTCTCATGTGTGAAGGATTCATAGTTGAATCCATGATTCCATGCACATGATGATGTAAATGTCGTGGGCAGATCTTTGATCAGATCACTTCATGATCCCCATCTCATCATTCTGTGGCCGACCATTTCAAGAAATGGAACCTAACATAACCTACCACATCATGAAGTTATCAATTCTAAGATCAGCCCACGACATAACGGTACATTCAATATCTAGGTGAATGACAGCATCCTCAAACTGACCTTCACACCTTCGCACAAACAATGATGAGTACAATCAAAGCCATAGAGGATTAAGTGAAGTAATCACCGACATTATCGTAACAATGAAATCGCGATAAGAGTATCAAGCGTTGCGTCTAATTGTTCGAAACTGAGCGAAAAAACCGCTTTAATTACTGGATCATTAGGCGTTGCCGTGCGTGCGCGCCTGTACCGTCGACAACTGCAGTAGCGCTGTGTTTATAGAAGGTGGTTTTTCTATTGTGTCTGTTGTTTTTTTTTGTGTCGTGTTTTGTTTTATGGGTAATTTGTTTATCTGGTTGGTTAATGATACTTATACTCAGCACTGAATCATTACAGCGGCAGTATCTAGAGACGGCACCATCAGCCTCGCCTTTTCCCAAGTATGTTGGAGTCGGCTTCCAGTCTAACCAGATGCAGCTGAGTAGTATTTTACGTAAAACGACTGCCTATCTGACTTCTACAACCCAGTTAGCGGGTAAAACGATACCCTTTGGTAAGACTGGTTGTCAGACTTTCGAGCCACTGACTACCTGTAACGACTGTCAAAGATATACAAATGACAGCCGGGACTAACGGCTTGACGTGCTTTCCGAGGCCCGGAGGAACCTCGGTTTGTAATGAGTGGTCTCCCATCCACGGGCTAACCTAGGCAAGAGCAGCTTAACCTATAGATCGACCCGTGCGGCTGTTTTACTTAGCCACGAGTTCATCTGTCTAGAGACGGCAGTACTGTAAAAAAGTGCGTTGAGTTCACAAACTCTGCCTTGGACTTCAGAAACAATTTGTGACGTAATGCCAATAATTCTTGTCGTCTTGCCTTTTATTCTTGCTCCTGTGGCTTGTTTTCTTTTATCTTCACGTTGATTGATTGAGATTCTTCATATGATTTTATTTGACTTAATTTGATTTTCTTTTTTTTTTTGAAGTGAAAACTTCTTTAGCGTCGTTGTGATTTGAAAGTCGATGAAACGAAAAAGCGACAGTAAAAAGAGACAGACACATACATTCATAAGATTTAACGTGGGAGAAAATGAGATAGGAAGCATTCTACCGTGTTTATCTTGAGCCAAAATTTTTGAAGGTTTCACTTCTACCACGTGTAAATTGCACACATGTTTTTATTTATTTTTATTTTACTTGATTTTATTTAATTAGTTTTTTTTCATTTGCCCTTATTTGATTTTATTATATTCTTGCTGTAACGTGTGACTAATTATAATTTTGCATGCCTTAATAGGTAGAACATAGTGAACTATGCATTCACTCAAC
Organism: Lycophotia porphyrea; assembly: GCA_950005105.1. Lineage (NCBI taxonomy): Eukaryota > Metazoa > Arthropoda > Insecta > Lepidoptera > Noctuidae > Lycophotia > Lycophotia porphyrea. The sequence goes on along the minus strand of OX465404.1, from coordinate 2,355,138 downwards.
ATCTTGTATTGTATTTAGCAATTAAGATTTGATTTGATTTGAGTTCTGTCACCAAAGCAGCTAAATTATACTTTGAGTTTAAACTGAATTCCCGCACAAAGAGGCACGGATGTTTCCGCGTGTTAAATAGGTGCGTTAGACTTTTCATTTATATAACATCACGCCTGTAATCCCCGAAGGGTTAGGCAGAGGTATACCAAATAATACAGCCACATTTCGCCAGTTATGTTTAAATTCCAATTAATAGTGGGCGAGCCTATTGGTATTAACCGGGCACAAATCTAGACTCCCGTGGCTGCTACTGAGAAGTTTCTGATGGAAAAACCGAATATCATTTTGCCCGACCTGGGAATCGAATCCAGGATCTCATGCTCAGCAGCGCACTTGCGACCAGTAGACCAACGAGACAGTCCTTCCAAGCTTTTCAATGTTGTCTTTAAAACCAGCCACATATCATCTACAACAAATTTCCAAAGGGTGCGCCACTAAACACTTTTCTTCAGGAAGGTTGGAAAAACGTAACCTATTCAATAATTTTGTTCGAATCACTAATAGATTATTTTGCTAACCCTCCGTGGTGTTGCGAATCCACCGGGTGTGGTCAGTTACTAATACTAATAGCCCAACCTAGTTTCTAAACACATTTGCGGTTTTTTTTTTCACGCTCATTAAGTCAGTACTGTGTTCAGCTGTAATTGCTTGATTTATTTCCAATTTTCAGCTGTTTTGTGTCAGTCGGTAGAACGTGATAATTGATTGTTTTTGAGGTGACGAGGATGTCTTACCTCTTAAGATTTTTCTTGCGACGCCAAAGCGCCTATACCTAAGTAAAAATCGCTTTATAACCGTTTTGTAATTCCGGACTTGGACTGCCTCGTTGGTGAAGTGGTCGCAAGCGCAACTTGTGAGCATGAGGTCCTAGGTTCTTTGCTCTGGTTTAGAAAAGTAAAACATCCACCCGTAATAATTCTCCTACAGAGTTAATACCAACAAAAAGAGTAAAGTGCGTTTTATCCACTTCCATGCCATGGCAACACTAATCCATGTATTTCGAAGAAATTATACATTTCAAAATTAAAGGAGTATTTTGAAGACAACGCAAATATTACTCAACAAATAACTAGTTATTATTAGAACCGTTCGTCCTAACTCGATAAATGTTGGAAACTACCAATTTGGTAGAAAAAAGTACATGGACATGGCTACACAGTTGATTAAGGCAGCCAGTAGGAAATTAGCGCCGCGGCTAATCGCATCATGCAACACTGGTGATGAAACAAAAAATGTGGAGCGATTCATAGATCGGTGCAATGGTTCTGTATGTTGAATTAATAGGATTTTGTTGCACTAAATGCAATAATGTTGTAAAGTAAATGCAATAAAGTAGGTCTGTACTTACAAATATATCAATAAAAAGGCACGTTTTGTTATTTCAAGTCAAATAAAATGTCATTAAAATTTATGTAAATAATTTATTCAACATAAACCAACATAGGTGTTACATAGGTGCCCTATGTAATTTCAAAAGATAGGTGCACGGTTCGAGTTGTTCGTTTGATAAGGAGAAGAACTGGCAAGAAACTCGATGGTTCCTCATTTAATTTATTTGTCACTAGAGCTGATACTGGAATAAGTGTTGACAAAGTTGATTTTAATAACTAGCACAACCCATATAATGCAAAAGGTTGTAATTAACATTCCACTATCAAATTCTACAAGGCTCCGAAGTAGGACAGGCATTCAATTCAAACGATGCTACAAAAATATTCATCCTCATTAACATTTCAAACTTACGGAATCCTAAAAACAAAAAGTCTTTCCATCAACATCAAAGTAGCAATCATTATCTCCCGTCACAACTACACATTACCATAGAGAATTATAGAGTAATGAGGCTTGAAAGCCGATCTAATTTATGGTACTTAGATGATGAGCACCATCGATTTTACGGTTATGTTTAAATATTGAGTTCAATTGAAGAATTTACATGTTAAATGAAAATTATTTGTAATTAGGTGTGGGTTAATTGATAGCAGCTGCTTGTTTGATGTCGTGGAAGACCGTTAGTTATGGTTTGAGGTGAAAGTTAGGAGACCATAGACAATGCCGCCTTCCGATTTAAATATTTGGAACATGTCTATCATAGGTTTTCCTTTATTCAGGAAAGATATCGTTTTTTCGTGTGTATGTAAATTAGCCATTTTGTCGTTAACACAATAGATTTTTGTGCCCCACAAAAGTTTATTTCCTGCTGAAAATGTGTATCTACATTAATGTAAATTCGATAACTAGCATTCAATGAAAAAATATATGAATAGTTGAGCAAAGACATGCGATTCTAATAAAAGAAATTCAATTAAGGTTTTTTGTCTATATTTTTCTTCTTTTGTATTACGTGTTTATGGCCATCAATTGATTTTAAAGTATCTAAAGTAGCCGTAATTCGCTTGTATATGTAGTGCGTCTGTTATTATACGCATTGCACGTCGATTAATATCGCCTGAAGAACTCGAACACTGTAATTATCTTTTTTTATGTATTTTTCATTAAAAAACTTATGTAGTGTTTGGATAATGTAGAAGGTAGATTTTTTAGTAGGTGAGTAGGTGTTCTAATATTATTTGAGTAAGATATATAGTGGGAAACATTAATAACCTCAATATTATAGAAGTTCTAAAAAAAAACGCATTCTTGTTAAATAGAGGCTCGTTATCAGACAAAGGGGATTGTCATCCAAAATGTTGAATATTTTTAGCCAAATTGTATACATAAATTATTATTAAAAATTAATGAACATTAAATGGCATGACAAAGAAGTGTAAACATACCAACCATCGAGGTTTTATAATCCAATATGTTATTTTTTCAAGCCAAGCCACGATGACGTACAGCCAGGTCAGGTTATTCTCGATACAAGTAATTTTATATTATTAACTAAATTACACGCAGCTGGCAGTCTGTTCGTATGTTCGTATATAGTCGACTATTAAGATAAAATGTTTACCATACTTAATTCGATTATTGGTACTCGTGAAAATGTATTTTTTGAGGGAAATGCTTGCTTGGCTGTGAATTTTTTATACCTTTGCTCGTAAAGTTGGTTTATATTTTTTTTAATTAGTCATAATTTTTCGCATAAGGCGGCGTGTTGCTAATGTGTTCGATTTTTGAAGTTTTAAATGTGCGTTCTCCATTACGCATGGGGATTTTTATCGATGTTTTTATTTTATTTTATAAGTTTCATTTTTGTGTTCAACTGCTCGCACGAGTATCGCTTTTATTTATTGTTGTTGTGAAACTATTATCATATATTTTATCATTCATTGGTGATTTGATTTAAAATATCGTGTCATATTCCTTAAAAACGCTGCAGTATTATGTCTCTTTTACGTAATATTTGATACCGGTTTTTTTTTAATTCACACCTCCACAACTCCGTTGCGAAATTATCAGCTGTAAAAAGATTTAAAAATAAAATAAGTCATAATGGGTTTGTTTAATACTTATAATGAATCCTTTTATTTTATTGACGGTTTAGCTTATACCCGCGGGTTCGCTCGCGTGGAGTTCGGTAATGTCCCACGGGATCGTACTACCGGGTTAAAAAGTATCCTATGTGTTAATCCAGGATATAAACTGTCCGTGTGCCAAATTTCATCCAAATCCTGTCAGTAGTTTTTGCGTGAACGAGTAACGTCCATCCATCCATCCACACAAACTATCGCATTTATAATACATATTAGCAGAAAGTAGGATGGGATTGGCGCACACTGAGCCTTTATTATTTTCTTTTAAAGCTTTATAAAATTAACTAATCCTAAAAATGCTACTCGAACTCACCGTTTCTCTGTTTTCCATCTCAGTACCTCACAGGAAAATTCAATTTACTAAATTGCTTTTTATTCTCTTCAGTTCACCCACCTACTGTTTATTCAAGCCTGAATCAACATGAAAAAACTCCGATCTATTCGATTCTCAAAACCTATTTCGATTACATCTCAATTGGGCAAATAAAAAAGGCGGCAAATATTTATTTTGTTACTGCGCGTGCGTGATGCTAGGGGCGGAGCCCTACGGATTCCTACGGCGGAGTTAACATGGTCCCCTGTGGGGGGCGCGAATAAGGGGACGCTTGAAGCGATATCTGCTTTTATGAAAAAATATGTGTACCTAACTGCTAACTAAGTTAGTCCTTTTTGAGTTGTCTATGGTAGAACAGTGGTGGTTCTTTGTCAAGTGTAAAAGGTCTTACCCTGTTTAGAAATAATTACAGGATCATAGAAATGGTTAAAAGAGGTTTTACTTGCCAGAAATGTCTGAAAATCTCATAAAATAACAATGAAGTAAGTCATTACTCTTAAGGTTTCAGGGTAACCTCTGGTTGTTCTCTCAGTCCTAAGTCTGCTCAGAAAATGTCACTGTATTATATCTATGGAATTTAAAAATGAAAACTTGAAATTCAACTAGAGACAAGTCTATAGGAAATAATATTAAGTCTGCGTCGTAGGTATATAGGTATTTCATTTGTACTCTCAATCTAACTACTTTCCGACATTATTTAATACATAACACACACACACAAATACTTCATAGACTTCCTCCATTACCATCATACATACCATAAACAAAATATAACCGATAAATCATCCGCCATTAAAACGGTATGTCCCGTCCAGTTTTCCACTTACGACGTTTAATGTCGGAAATCGACACGCGTTTGGACCGTGTACGGTTTTATTGCCGAGCTTTCCGGTACTGCCGAAGTTTCTTATGTCCGGTGGCTAGGAATGTAATTGCAGTGGAATTTTACATTATTGTCTAGCAGCCTTTTCCCGCGACTTCACCCCGAAAAACACATTCTACGGGCACTTGGGAATAGTGTAGGTTTTCATTTGCAGTGTCATATTTTTTGACATTGGATAAGGAGTTTTGAGAATGACGTCCTTCATACAAAATTATAAACACTACCCTCTTTATAATATTTATGTAGATAACTAGTTTTTGCCCGCGACTTTGTCTACGTGATAACAATCGCTAAGCAATGTCATTTACCGGGGTATAAAGTATCTTATAATCCGGGATATAAATTATTTGTGTGTTAATTAATCCAAATCCGTTCAGTCGTTTTTGTGTGGTTGAATAACAAACATCCAAGCTTAACCATTCATATAATATCAAGTAGGCTACGTGACGTCTACAATATTGTCTGTGGTTTTGACTTTTGAATGAAGTATTATTATTGTCTCTGGCTTTGATTGGGAGTCACTGAACTTTGTTTCAAGTTTATTAAATTAATGTAACTGCAGCAATAAATCGTTTTTTGTTAGATTTGCATAATGGCTCGATATATTTATTTTGTTAAGAATTTGCAAAGGAAATGATTTAATTTAATTTACGCTAGGTGTTAGAAAGTTAAAAAAATAGATTGATATAAATTGTTTATGAATGGAATGGATCTACTAATGGTGGAATTCTTGTTTTCTGTCTACTAATAAACCACACAAAATCGGAGAAATATGCCTACCTAACGGTTTTAGCCAAACACACAGACCAATTAAAAACCGATTTAGCAGAATCTTAATAGGATAATAATATGAATTGCATTACAATTCGCAAGATGATCACAAAGTGACAATTCATAATAAAAACTGCGTTTGTGACCATTTTTTTTTTTAATTTTGACGTGATTCAATTTATTATCCTATTATGATTCTACGATAGCAGCTATTTTAGGTTCTCAGTACCAGTGGTTGAATTAGCCCTTTTTTTCCCGCTTGAGCGGAGTGTAAGTGAGTGACAGACTTCTTCGTACGAACGGCGGATCAAGCTATACAAAACCAATTTATGCGGATCTCTCACTGTACAGAAAATATATAAAAAACGAGGCCACGTTATACTGGAAATGTAAAGCTTGATATCCCGCCGTGTGTACTGACTAAAACCCATCCATGTTCCTTCCTTGCCCTTTGTGTTTCAGGGCCGCGGTATCTCTTTCGAACAGTCCCGCAGCTTGAATTAGCCTTTAGAAAGAATTCTTAATACTTCTACACGGGGCAGCATCTAATTTGCAAAGCCTTTTTTTTACGGATGGGAAATCATCAAATGACTTCTCCCGCTCTGGGCAGAGCGGAAGAGAGTGTCAGACTTGTACTGACTAAAACCCATCCATGTTTAATTTGCAAAGCCTTATTTGTCCTTCTCGTTCATTCCAATTAAATTTTAACATACCACCAATTTCCACCAAACAAATTCAACGATTACAGTAAACAATTCTGTGCTTCACTAATGGCGACCGGAAGCGACGTAAGCGGGCGCTTTTCCACATCCGGGCGGTACTCGATTATCGAGGCTTGCGTTTTATCGTGCAATGCCATCACTTAAGCAAGGGAAATTCGCGTTAAGCTTCGTTGTTTGTGAAGGTTGAATTGATGGGTTAATTCTAAACTTCATGTTTGTTTTTCTTTGACTGGCCTATTTGCTGATGAACGCTTTGGTGATGAGCTTTTGTTTGTGGACTAGGTTATAATTGATGTTGTCTTTGAAAGTGTTGAAGGAGGTTTCATGTAGGATTGAACTCGTTGATTGTCTGCTAGTTTTAAGCGACAGTGTAGTTGACTATATCTTTGTCACTATTACTTAGATAACAGGTTACATAACTAAGTGCCTAACCTGGTGTCAGAGTTTTCATGCCGCCCACGGGCCTCTGATTTGGCTCTGATTTGGCTACTTGCGGACAAGCCGTCGGGAAATATCCCAAAGCAAGTGATAATTATAAAATACGCACATGAATCATACCAGTAGACTATCACTGCTTCTATATGATATTTTTGATAATAAAGGTCTTTTCGAGGAATATCATTGAGATTTATTTATCATTTGATTATTGATAACATTAGTCTTTTTAATAAATTAATCATTGGTGCCGATTCCCTTGTTCATAAACTAAACTAAATTTAAGTTGAGTGCATCTTTTTCTTTCTATTTCATTATGAAAAGGACAGAAGATAAATATTAGTTTAGTCCTGTCAAATTAGTCAGAACTTGTGTCAGGCGCTGGTTAATTTGACAGGACTAAACTAAAATTTATCTTCTGTCCTTTTCTTAATTAAATAGAAAGAAAAAGAAGCACTGAACTTAAATTTAGTTTAGTTTGTAAACAAGGGAATCGGCACCATTATTTATCTTTATTGTCTTAAACAACATTTGAAATAAAAATTCCCTGTTTGAAATTGGAATTAGGTATTCCATTTTCAAGCTCATAAAAAGTGTAAAAAGTAATAAAATCGAACAAGACAAACCCACTCTTAACAACATACACAAATTCAAATACAAGCTCGCTATTTCACTATAATTACTTAGCACAAAACGCCAAAATGGCGGCCATGTAATAAAGAAATTCGACCATCAATCAAACGGTACTACTGGCCATAAACCAGTTCACACACGATTAAAGACGAATAACAGCCAATGTGAGTGATGTTGTCTCTTTTGCACAGGACGCCATGATTTTTGATAGGGTTAGTAAGTTGACATTGACAGTTAGCCGTCATTTTTTGGTTTGGGTGGGAAAGCGTCGAATGAAAATTAGAAAAAAACCATAATTTTGTATTATGTTTAGCGTAATCAGCCAATAATGCTGGAATAATGGTCTGATTTCGGTGAAAGGCAGTATGCTGTCATTACCGCATTGGTCCATTTTGAGTTTGTAAATATCACATGTCTGTTCTGACATACCTGTTTACCTCACGATGCTTTTCTTCACCGTTTTGAGAGCAGTAGTAACCATTATCTGTACTATCTATTAGTAGTATGTACATAAAAAATAAGGTCGAATCGGTTGCTAATGTGAAAAAAGATTAATATTTTATGTCTCTTTTGTTCCCTCGACCTTTCCGTTTCTAAAAGTTTCAAGGGTCGCCATCATAAAATGTTGCCACCGAAATAACATTTCACTCACTCATTCTTACTGAATCACTTTATTAACATCCAATTAAAGCTTGCCAACCCTACAAATATCTAACAACCCCAATTTGTCACTATAATGTCCCTTTCTAAACTATATCTGTCCTTTTCCCTCGCTAATGGAGCTACAATAAAGTAATACGGCGATCCGTTTAAATTTTCCTCAAAATTCGCGCGGCATTCTTAATTGCGTATCTCCCCTAGTTGTTTCCGTCCCTTTCTAACTGGCTGTAGCTTGTATAAGTCTGTCTCGCTCCCTAATCCGTAGGGGAACGCTATAATCGGGTACATAAGCACTTAATCGTATTTCAGGCCATGTTGAATGACACCCCTATTTATTTAGTACGGGTATCATTGTGCGGATCCCTTTTCCTATTAAAACGATTGTTTGTGGAGACTTATGACTTTTATTTAACGACCAGCGTTGTTAGGCCTCTTTTGTTGGTATAATAGAGTTTTATGAGGGTTCATTTTACGGTAGTTTGGCGCGTATGAGCAGATGCGTCGTGGAGAACGAATTAATGTTTATTGTTGGTGTAGCACGGAGTGGTAGTACATTAAATTTGCATCAGAATGTGATAATTGTTTGATGGTCCGTCTCGGTGCGAATTTTTTGAGGTTTTATGTGAGTTTGTGTGCTTTGGAATAGAATGAGAGCGTATTTTAGAATTAATAGTATGTGGTGGGTCTTTGGTAAGTATGTACCTAAGTTAGAAGGTTGATAAACACTTTTTATATTTGAAGTGTGTAGCGAAGAGCGTCTAGTTTCACTCAAACAAGACACGAATAGCAAATTATAACTTAATGATCTACATTGCGGGTATTCTAAGCTTATAAAGGTTAGAGAATAATTTTATAAAGGTGTTAAAGACGTGTTTCCACCTGAAATCAGAAAAAAAAGATCAAGCAAGAATCACATTAAAAAAAAACTCCATAGAAGCTCAAACATAAAAAAAAAGCTTTAAAAATCTTAACCCTACAAACATCAAAGTAAAATGATACAAAATTACATAGCACCGCACACATCCCCAGGGTTAAGAAGGACCGTATGATGGATGGGAGCGGCGAATAACCCGTAAGCGGCAAATGGGCCTATGGGACCGCCGGCACAAGGGTTGAATGGAGAAACCTGATAGGGTCTTTGAATTATGTAGAAAATTGTAATAAAATGTATGATGTAGAATCTTGCAAGGAAGTCGAAGATGTTATTGATGGAGTTTAAAAGAAAAGTGGTGCAGATTTTAATGTGGTTTAGTAGATTAATAAAAAGCTTGCTTACTATTTGACGTAGTAAAATTCACATAATACTGCCTTAAATATTTTAAAAGTTATAACCTAGTATAACTTTTAAAATATTTTCTCGACAAAAAGAAGCTGTGTCTAGTAGTCCAGCAAATTGTAGATCCTACTACTGATAAAGACTCAATAGATTGGACCTTCATTCTTAATTACAAAGTTCAAGAATTACCCGTAGTTTCGCAACCAAACGGAACCCTTAACATGGACATGGGTGATAAACGAAAGACTGTCCCACAAAAGGAACAATAGAAGAGGAAACAACTTAAAGAGTAGGTTCCAAAAAAAATTAACACAAATTGAGCAACGTTTTACGCACTTAAACACACAAGACTATTATCTACAGCTTCAGTGACTACTATAATTATCCTGTTTAAAACGTTCGTTGTAAAATCGTCATGTAACTGGTATTAACACAAAAGATGCAATAATATCCATTTTGTTATTAAGTAAACTTTGATTTACAACGACTAAACACAGGTTAAAAACTTATTGTAAGAACAGTGGAGGGTCGTTAAAAATCACATAAAATTCAAAAGTTGAGAGGAGCTAAAGTGTTCTGTGTGTACTTTGGTGGTATGCTTATGTATGGAGGAGGTACCTAGCAACTGAACTTCTTCAATAGAGTGCGATAAGCGATAAGATGTATTTGGTGGTTTACCTCGTACCCGTACAAGTTATACAAGAAAATTAGCTCTTAGTTAGAACTATGAAACAGCCCAAAAAGTTTTGATAAGTTTCATCCTTTTTGGTGACGGGTTCGAACCGAATATGATGCCTTGTGGAACTCCTAACATAACTGTCTCAATTCTTGCTGGTCTCGTCTCATATCAGAAGCTTTATGAGAATATTAGGTTACATTTAACAAGAGTTATTATAATTGAGAATTGCGCAAAGCCTCAACAAACTCAAAGCTTGTGAGAGCATTCGAGCTCTCAACTGACTCGAAAGACAAATAAAGATCTAAAACTATGTCCCTTTTAACTAAAGACATAACTATCGCGTCATAAACGTAGGCTGTAACAGCTGTAGTTGTAAACGGCAACCGGTCATTTAAACTCATATGTGAAACACTTAAAGCTGTGTACAGACCTGAGTCAGTCTTTAGAATCTTGAGACAGTCGTGGCTCAGGCGTAGACGGACTTTAGACAGATTATTGCTCTATAACAAATGGCGATGAAAATCACACTTGAACACTTTAGCAAAACAAAGAGAAATTATTAAAAAATCTGTGAAAAAGTTTAGACACGAGGCAAAACTTTTCTGTCTATTATTGATAAATTGTTTTAGGCTCTGGTGTGCACAGTCTTAGAATGTACATCACTTTGTTTGTGAAGAGTAAGCAGCACCAGTTTACATTAAGTTTTGTAAGTTATTTAAACAAACATTTGTGTTATATTAGTATAATTCTGATTGGTATTGTTTTGATTTCACAACCTTTACTTGATGATGAGTTCCTACGTGGGCCTCTAAGTTATCTTTTGAGTTCGTGGTTAACTCTATTACTGTGAAGTTTAGGCTTCTTTTTGAATCTAGGTTTCTCTAACCTTTCCTTATCCCAATTTTTTTGGGGTCGGCGCAACATGTCTTCTTCTTCCATACTTCTCTAGTACTCGTCATCTCATCAGACACCTCCTTTCTTACCATATCATTCTTTACACAGTCCACCCATCGGTTCTTTGGTCTTTCTCTACTTTTTTGAGACAACATGACAAGTATTTTTAATAAAACTGATCGTTATTTCGATCTGAAATTCAAATTTAGAACCTTTTTTACTCTATTTAAAGCATACGTTTAGAATTATAAAATAAAAGTTACACTTCTTCTACGATGCTAAACTCCTTTGTTTTATCTGAAACTTTCACAAATCTTTGCCCTTTCACATAGATCTTTCTGGGATAAACAGAACATCACGTTACATAGTGTAGTCCCCTCTGCCACGCACCATTACTCCTGACAAAAGGGTGGCATCGGAACCAACTTGATTGATATTTGATGTCGATATATGGAAGGTAATGTACCGTGACTGTCGCAGTGTGAGACCTTATAATTGAGGGGGAGATGCCATTAAGCCGTGGAGTTATAATATTTGTCATTTTTCTCTCACAGTTCTGGTTGGAAATCTAGTTATTTGTGTGGAAGGGTTTGAGCTTTGAATCGGTTATGTGTTGTTAAGCAATCAATGTTTTTTAGCTTATTGTAAATATGTAATACATAAACTTAATTTATACTGTCACTTACGGGATATCTTCCGTGACGAGCGCCATGATCGCGGGATGGCTGAGTCTGTCACCCCACGATCATGGCGCTTGCAACATAATCGGGAGCTCAAAATAATTAACAATCACGGAAGATATTCCATAAGTGACAGTATAAGTTTAGTTTTAAACTATGAAAGCTTCAAACAGTGTATGAAATACATAAAGTTTATATCCTTTTTGCGTTTTTTAAATATTTGGACAGTAATATGTTTCACGTTGCTGCCAAAAGATTTACCTTGATGACTGTGTTCCTGAGGAATGAGCTCTTGAATGATGTAGGTGATTTAATAAAGTTTGAAAACTATCGTATTAACCAAAACTAACTGGCTTGTGGAGGTCAGATAACCAGTCACTCCGTGTAAAAAAATATTGGTATTCAGCTGCATCCGGTTAGACTGGAATCTGACCCCAGTAAAGTTGGGAAAAGGCTAGGTAGATGATGAATAGAGCTAAAAAACTCTTGGATGGATCGAGATAAGGTTTCAATATCTATTTTTGATGGTCATCACGCTTTTAGTTTTGCTTTGCTAGTGTATTCGCATTTTGCGTAGTTGCTAGTAACCTACATATTGCGGTGGCCATTCATGTTTGTGGATATGGTGCCTAGCTGTCAAAACGAGTCACAGTGACCATCAGCGACGATGAGTGCCAATGACGTCATATTTGATAGTCATAGCCAATACGAAACTAACCTTTTGACAGTTAATTGATGAACACTCAGCCAAAGTGATCATCACTTGCACTGTCAACAGAGATACGCAATAGCCCTGCTGAGCTGCTGTAAAGATAAAGTGTGTGTTTGTTCATTTCCATGTACCTAAAAGCAAACAACAAGTTAAAAACTAGATAAGAGACCCATTTCATGAAAGTATAAAGCCCAATTATAGGAAAGACGATAAAACTAAAATGTTTGATAGAAAATCGCACAAAAAGCAAAGGTAATCGCTTATTTCCTTGTAAAATTTTATCAGTAATAAACTAAAATGTGATTTATAACATGTACGGAAATGTAAGGAGCTATAAATGTATGATTGCATCAATTTCACGCCAATCCGATGTAACTTACATAGCGATTGACTGTTTTTACCGTCGCATTCAATTTTTAATGGAAATCGGATAACTTATTGCTTTTGACTATAAAAATATAATTGTATAATGTTTCTACCTAATTTTAGGTAATCTTGTGTTGTGGAAAATTTTCTAAGAACCTATGCTTTTCGGTTCTGGTACATGGGTCTACATTGACGATTATACTCAGATAACTTAAAGCTTCTAAGTTATAGCTATGATTCCTACAAACTAGACCATTTGTAACTGCAACAACACCCAAAATCGTTCCTATTATTTGACTTCGTTTGATCGATTTGACGGTGTCAGCTGTAGCCACAATTTACAAATAATGTTTTGGCAAAAGTACTTAAATTGGCATAAGGACCTTGTATTTCTTCCAGAACAACAGCGAACTTTAAATTATTATCAGCAATTACCCTTTATTGTATGACTCATTCACTGTAATAAACCATATTGCAGACAATTAAAATATATAAACGAATTGCTAACCTAAATAAGCGTAATGTACAACCTTAGCTCCATTTTTGGCAGAATAACAGATATACAGACTCCATGCATTAGTTACAATATCTCAAAAGCGTACTGGCTGGGTAGAACGTGAATACATTTCGCAAGCCATTAACCACGTGACAAATTGTCTTACAAAATGGCCGCCGACGTTTTTTGGGCGGGAAATCTGTTGTTGGTGCGCAGAAAAATTCGACAACGGATTTTTCTTTCAATAGCTTGTGATATATGATTGGAGGGGTCGCATTGAATAGTTTTTTTATTGGCTAGTTCCTTTAATCCTTTATTGCTGTTCGTCAACCGTGAAATTATGTTATGATTTGTGTTTTCGATTTTGTTTTGTTGTTGCTTTCATGTTTTTAGTTTTAACAACGCGTTGGTCTTATTCTAAAATAAGACCAATTAATTTTGCGGTTGTTTTATTTTAAAATTTCAATATTACTATAAATCTCCTTCAATAGAAGTTGTGATTTCTAAATACTACCCAGACCAAATTCACAAAATGTTGTTATACACAATACCTATCTTCCGCCGATACCTACTCATAAATATCAAGCCCATAATAATAACCTAACAATTTTTTGTCAACAGGTAAAAGTTTGGTTCCAAAACAGAAGAACGAAACACAAAAGAATGCAGCAAGAAGAAGAAGCAAAGACTGGAGGCAAGTCAGGTTCCTCGAACATGAAGCCAGACGATGGTAGCCAACTTAATAACTCCTACGAAGATGATGATGAGGAACTCATCGATATGGACATGGACGAACTCAGTGAAAGTGAGAATGAAACGTAAGACAGTGGACTAAGTGATAAAAACGTGTAAATATTAATGTAATCTAGATGTTTAGAGTATAGTTTTATTTATTTATGATTTTTAAGAAATTTTAGCACTGGCGAGGATGAGGTTGTCTACATAGCCTTGTTTCGACTGGCAATGACTTTGATATTTGACAAGCGATTGTAAAGAACGTTACGTTTGAACTTGCAGCGTGGAATGAGTTGATTTATTAATACATTTCAATATGTTTAGAATAGGCCTTGTTTTACAGGCCAAGTCCAAGAATTTGTCATCAATTATCATAATTTCAATAATTAATTTGGCACTTAGCATGTTGCAATCAAATTCGCAAGTTTTAATTAAAATTTATTTGATTACTAAACCTCATTTATCAACAGTCGACATGATCAATCTTCAAAAAGTGGGCGTTAGTTGGTGTTCGCAATAATTTATATCAATTCTAAAGCCATTAAACCAGCCATATTATTAAATCAACTTTATAAAACGGTTTCAAAATGGCTTCCCGGGTCTTGTTAGCGTCACGGCTTATTAGATAATAAAATTGGCCGTATTATAATAGTTTTTGGGGTTTAAATTAATTAAAAATGGCTCTTTTTTGATGTTCATCCAGTGATGTGGGTATAATTAGACATTTTAGATTTGAAATGTTGATAGGCAGGGTCTGTGGTTTCTCAACGAGCGCTGTCAACGGTGGACAAGGATAACAATACACGAGTTACTGGTGTTAGAGAGAGATAGGTGTAATATAGAGATGAAGCCGATTATGGGTGCGTTCAGGGCCCTATTATTAAGAGATGCGTTCGAAAACTATCGCGTTCTCGAATCGCGTTTCGTAATTGCTCGCGACGTAACCAAATTGTTTTCGAGTCGTTGACGTTTGTTCTCCACGACTATTTGTCTACGCGTTAGGAATTTATCGATAGAGATCTTTTTGTTGTTGATGATTTCTTTGACGCGTTGCTTTACTGTTAAGTTTGACTAACGACGTGTCTGGACTATTGTTTTAATGTGTCACATTCTTTTTTTATGTTTGGGAGCCTGTATTTTAATGGCCATTGGGATTCGTTGCCGTGTTTTCGAAAGTAAAAATGAATTCACACTAATCGTCAGCGAGCGGCCATTTTATGGCGGATTATGGCTGATTGTTAAAATCTTTACGGTCAATTAATCGATTATCAACTAAGAATTCATTTAATTAATCTTGAATTTTGAAAAAAAAAGTTATGGTCTGGATCACTATAGTTTGTTCGCCAACGAAAAAAAGGGTGTCACCTATTTGGTCTATGGTTTTAATTCATAGTTCAAACTATCTTAGTATTCCCAGTTCAGTTCTCATTGTTTACTATGTTCTTTCACTAGGCTGTGGCCTTTAAACCCGAGTTTAAACGAGCGATTATAAGGCTAATTTGTATTTTCCTTTCCGTCTTTTGTTCATGTGATTTACGATTACGAGTATCGAGTTCTCGCCGAATCAATTTACCGAGTGAATCGATTTTAAAAACAAACTATTTTGTTTTTGTTCAGTACCCGTGTGGTTATGCCATGTTGTTACAAAATGTAGTTTTAAAAACATGCAGAGGTATATATTTTTAATTGCGAGACTTTGTCGTGAGAAAATTGATTTTGAAAACGTTAAGACTTTGAAAGTTTTTTTGTCACCATACAACATCGAGGATATTACTGAATAGTTTATAAACTACTTTATTGAAGATCAGAGTTTCAACATTCTCGGTAAAAAGATGAACTAAATTCTTTATTCGAATAAAAAACAAAAATCGAACATTGGAATGCGCTAACTACCACACTATTCCGTTCAAATGCGCGATTTAAAAAAAAGGCAAAAAAAAGAACACACGGGCCAAGCGTTTGGCTCCACGCCATTCGTAATTTGAAATCTAGATTCCATTTTCAGCTCAATTAACTCTTAGTCGATTTTAATTATCGATTTTATTCATTAAGTGTTTGCGATTAGCGAGCATGTCGATATTTTACGATGTATTCTTTCGTAAAAGTTCGTTTTTAATTACATTCGCATTGATTGCCTTTAACTCGCTGATTATGTGACATTATAAGGTTTATTGAAGTCATTGGATGTTGAGATAAGGCTATTCGATTTTTGAATTTACTTTGGCGTCAGAATTTTGAGTGATGCTCATTATTTTGACATAAATGTTATAAGATGAAAAAAAAAAGGCCCAATTTCAACAAAAAACTTGGTGGTTAATCGATAGCTAAGTCAAAATAAATACTTGTCAGAATGATGTACTTATTATAAGTTAAAATTTTAAATGTTTATTATTTATGTTATTTCAGAAAACTTTTGACTGCTTTGTTGAAATTGGTCCTGCGTACTTATAGCTCAAAATTGAGTAGCAATACACATGAAAGTAAAACATATTACATACTATAAAGTTAACAATTCGCTCAAATATAGTAGTTTTATTAAGCCAGTTCCTTTAGAGTAATAATATGTTATGTGAATAAAAATATCTAACAACTTTGTGCAGTATTATAATAATTCTACATCTTGACGTTAGTTTTTTGACAACGTGAAGTCAGTTCACGTCAGGAATTTTGACTTCTGTTTGTAATTTGACGTCAGAATATCAAACGCAACGTTTTGGGGTGAGGTATTCAAAATAAATGTGTAATTTCTATAATGACTTCCAAAAAATAATTTGTCATCAATTTAGATAACACTTAAATATTATTATTATTGTTCTAATTTTTAATGTTTTATTGCATCAAAGAATCCCCAGGAACCAATTATTGTTCTTGCTCGAAGTTTAAAGAACCGGAATAATCATTTAATAGAAACTGGAAACTGAACGCGGCCGGACATGTTTTTGAAAGAAAAGTATACTTACTTAGCATTATGACCATTTAAGAACATGAAGATTGTATAAATTGTATTTATGTAAAAGCGATGTTTTTGCAATACATGTACACTTTTGTAACAACTAATAATGGTTCAAAATAAAAATAGGAGATATGTACCTACTTAAAACTAACATCACGCAAGTGACACTTAGTTTGATAACTTTGACAGCTAAACGTCAATTTGAAACTTGAAAACGGTCCTATACTAATTTTGAAATTATTAATGCCCAAACTCAGCAGTTAACACCATTATGCGCCTTAGTAGTACCTGCTAAAGTGCAAAGTGGTGTGGGGCTGCAGAGCCCGCAGGTTATCTGGGGGCCTTTAGAGTGTCCAGGATGGGTTGCTGTATCTTTTAACATATACATTTGGGAGAAGGATTATAATGAAAAATCTACTGAATGTATTTATTCAAAATAATATAAAATAAACTCTTGGACGATTAAGCTATGTCTGTTTGAGTTTCATTGTGGGGGTTTAATATTCGTCTGTTATTTATTTACATCCAAAAGTTACGTAATATGGATCTATGGCGGCTTCTAACTTTTTGTACAGGCAAAGCACAGAACGTGACAAATCGCCGACTTGAAAACAGAGGAACAAGGATTGTTTGGGCCTTGAATGACATTAGCAGGAGGCAGTCATGGTGAACATTCCTGAAATTCGTTTGATTGTACAGACGCCAGCAAGTCAACCTGCCCGAAACTGACAGATTTTCCCAACCAATAATGTGTCAATAAACCTGGAACCTAAGGCTTTAGAGATAAAGTCAAAAATCTACTAAAGAAATTTGACCGATTGTAGTAGCTGGATGTGCTAGTCTGTACTACCAAGTTCAGTGACGTTCGACCATTCTTCAACCTTATTATTTAGTAATAAGTACGTACAGATCTGCACGTACACGTACTCGGTGAACTCAGTAGTACCTATTGAAAAGACAAGGTAGCATTCGTTTAGACCCAAAGGATCCGTATAGCTTTAAATTCGGACGTAAGAAAACAATAGTGAAGTCGCCCCACAACTTTTGTAAGGAAAACATATCGGCTAGCGGAACTTTAACAGCCAAGTTTGTGCGTTAATAAAATGATTCCTGTAATTAAACGCCCGTATTTTTGCTGGCTCAAATGTAACAATAGCTCCGTGAAACGTAAAGTCAAGTACAAAAGTGAATTTTGATTTTAATACCATTCTCAAACACAAATCATTTATTTCAAACAGACCATTGACATGTACTTTTGAACTGTTAAAAAGTTCGTATTGAGACACCAAAGCCTAAATACGAAATTTTTGTAAATCGACATTTGATTTTTTATTAATATTAGTACTATTTTTGAAGGCTGGCTACTGTCAAATCCCATGTCAACTGCTGTCATTGGTAGATAGAAATTATATCAGGCAATGAAATCACTTGACATGAGATTTTATAACAGGTGCATTTTCAATTTTATCTTTTGTTGGGCTAGTAGAGGTAGATAACGCAAACTAAAGTTTCCTAAAGTCTTTTAAGGCTATCTTTGAAAGGTTCTCATATAATTTGTTTGTGAAACTTATAGCATAAAAATGTGGTTTGCAACTTTTAAGTACCCAATGGTCTTCAAAAACATTTTTTACATAATTATAAAGCGAACTCGTGCGCGCCCGCGGCTCTGCCTGCTTTTAAACAATATCCCTTAAACTTCCTTTTCAACCGTAAAGACCAGTGAATGAGATCGCTTCAAACATTCCCATGCATTCGTTCTCAATCATTCACATGTTGACAGATGGTGAGACGAGAAAATTGACCGATTTATTTTATGTATTGTAAGAGAAATTAAAAGGATACAGAAAATTGTAAATAAAGACTATTTATTTCTTACTTTGTACTTAATAAGGAACCTATGTGTAAGGTTGGGCGCATATGGGGCTACTGCCACATACAATTTGTTGAACAAAACAGTTTTTCGTGGTCATCATGCCAGACCATTTTTTTTTGTAAAGGCTTTGTTATAGAGGAAAGGTTTTCTTTCAAGTTAAACTCAATTTAATTGTTTTCTTTGGGTAACACAAAAGGTCAACGTTTAGTTGAGAGAATCATTGTTTAAATTATTATTTTTTTGAGCTGTGTTTTTAAAAGAATAAACATAGTCCTTAACAATATTTTACTTTTAATATTTTTGACTTTTTTCTGTTCATTGCTTATTAAAAAAAAGAATGATTTAATTCACTTGAACTTGTCAAACTTGGTGCAACAGAAGTTATTTGACAACTTTGACTGTTAAACGTCAAACTGAAACGTCAAATTAGCGAAAGATCATTTCTTTATTTATGACCAACTTTGGATTAAAAGAAACAATAGCTTGCCTAGCAAATGCCACTTGGGCAAAAAAAGTGTCTCCATTTGCGCTCAACCTTCAGTATTGTAAATGTCCCTATAATAAAAAAAAAATGTTCCTTCTCCTGGTTAATGCCACTGAAACAGTTTGTAAATAATTAACTAACATTAACAATCTTATAGGCTAGTTGTACATTATCTTTATTTAAATGGAAACATAGTAAACCTGTACATATGTGTGTTTAGATGTAAAAGAATACAGTTTAAGTGTATTTGTGTGTATATCGAGTAACTTTTCTTCGCGACTGTACCCCAGTTATGTTTCGTTCTAACTCAATACGAAAGTGTAGTAATTTAAAATCAACGAGTGATATATAAAATATATGTTTTTACTCATTTAGTTTGTGGTTTTCTTTGTTTTTTATTTCCTTTTTATACAGGAGAACATATTGCTGCGATCTCTGTGAAGTCAACCTTAAGAAGAAGTTTAAAAGAAACTCAATTTTTGAAGTTGCACTTCTTTTGGCGCGTTAGGGAAAAATGATGAGAGTAAATTTTTTCGATGCGCGCGCACCCCGTCACGAAAAACCGGCACCCTGAAGTTAGCTAGCCAACATACACCCTGAAATTAGCTAGTCAACATTTTAGCTTTTTACACCAAAAAAGTATAACCTCTTACGTGCGTAATGAGTACACACACACTTTTTTTTATTCATGAAAAAGGAAAGACATAGCAAAGCAGCTGGTGCACAGGCATCGGTACACGCAATGCATCCACAGGATAGTCCGGTCAACCAGAAGCCAGCCTCATAGGTTGCCCAGCGAGCCACCATTAAAAAAAAACGGGGTTCAAACCCAGGCAGTCACTTTTCGCAGTTTATGTCGTCACTCTCAAAACGGTAAAGGAAAACATCGTGAGGAAACAGGCCTAGAGCAGAAAATTCAAAAACATGTGACATCTACCAACACGCACGGGGTCCGCACGGGGCCCGCGTGGTCGACTTATAGCCTCCCTCTGTCACAGAGAGAAGACGTGTCTCTGTTGTGATTGGTGAATCGCGGCACAGCTCGTCTTCGCTCTGCTCCGCTCCGCCTCAGTGGAACCGCAGCCTTACACATACACCGCCAGACCGCACGAATTAGCGGCGTAGCTAAACAGATTCGACGCACATCCGCGCGTTCCGTCGGTGCACGTGTATTATCAAATAGCGGATTACACATAGGCCAATGCATCGTGAGATCCGCTTTACCGCCTGTCCACGAGGATGAACGGTGCCGCGTGAAAACCGGTCTACTCTGCACACAGCCATTTTTTTTTTTCGGATGGGAAATCATCTAATGACTTGTCCCGCTCTGGGCAGAGCTGCAGGGGCTGTCAGACTTGTACTGACTAAAACCCATCCATGTTCCTTCCTTGCCCTTTGTGTTCCACGGCCGCGGTATCTCTTTCGAACAGTCCCGCAGCCCTGGTGTACACAGCCTCAACCAAGAATAGTAGCATACATAGAAACTACACAGTAATTAGTTTCATAAACACAGATATTAAACCGCCTAGTTAAGTCTACAAGCTGACCCCGACATACCAACTTAGGAAAAGACTCCTAGAATGATGATGTTTTGACTCAAATACTTCACGTGTTAGTAAATGGCGATAAACGGCTGTAAATCTGCAGGTAAAGTGCTTACTAACTACTGAAAGATCACGGGTTCAAGACTTAGGATTATAATGTGTTGCTCATGTCTCATTTATTTAGAGGTTGTGCAGTTATTCTGTAATCAAAATTAGGAGAGAATCAAAATGTGAATACATTTGAAAACGTGATTTTCTGTGGAGAAAAAGAAAAGCTTGAGCCTGCGGATAAAAGAAAACCAATCAAATATTTAAAATTATTAGGAAAATTTTTTTGGTAAAATAATAAACAATAGCTACTTGGACAT
This sequence comes from Lycophotia porphyrea, assembly GCA_950005105.1. NCBI lineage: Eukaryota > Metazoa > Arthropoda > Insecta > Lepidoptera > Noctuidae > Lycophotia > Lycophotia porphyrea. The sequence continues at coordinate 2,334,113 of OX465404.1, read as the reverse complement.
TACTTGGTATTTCACTAATAAACCTGGACGACCCCTGTTAAGAAATGCTAATCGCTATAACCTTGATGGACACATACTTATGTAGTTATTCTTAATCACGGTGCTGTGGGAATTCAAAATTGGAGTATTTCACATCAGAGACTAGATAACATCTACGTATCTATTGGTATTTCGGACAGTGATCTTTCTGAACAAAATGTTTATGTTAAGTTACAATTTAGGTACAGAATTCCAAATTAGGCAATACCACTTAGGTTGTGTTTACTGCAATACCATACTAGTGTCCAGCTTCGTCAATTCAATTCCAAGCAAAGTAAAGACCAGGGGAAATCCTTCTCATTTAAATAACCAAAGTCGAAACTAGCGACATAAAGAAATTGGCAAACGACCACACATATAGACTTGACGTCACGCATCGATATGATGACAACACTACCGCTGCGCGATGAATGCAGAGTAGGGACGTGACACAACTCCCTAATCAACTATCGGTAATGTCGGAAATTTTCGGTTTTTATTTTTATTATCTTCTTGAACTTTAGTTTGTGGTATGATATTTTATGTAAAGAGTTATCAGATTCGATTTTATGGCGAAATCGATCGTGAGGAGTTTGTCGATGGTCGGTTGAGGAAAATTGTGAGGTCTTCTTCAAGGAGGTTAGTAATTTAAGTTACCTCCACGGTAGTCTTGAGATTTTATTGGTTGGTACAGATCGTTATCGAATTTCAAATGTATGTTTAGTGAAAACCAAAGTGGCGTTTAGTACTTCTTGAGGTGCATCCTGTGGTTTCTGATCAAGGATAAGCCACCTTGTCTTGGGTGTTGTAAAAACGGACTAACCGAAAAGGTTTTGTGACGCTTTGTAGAAAGATTAGGCAGAGGAGTAACAGTACACCAACATTACGCCAGTTATGTTTAAGTCCCATGTAATAGGGGGCGAGCATGTTGCCATCCACCGGGCACAAATCCAGACTCCGTGGCTGCTACTGAGAAACTCCTAATGGAAAAACCCAATAACAATTTTCCCGACCGGGGAATCGAACCTTATCGGAATAGGACCTCATGCTCAGCAGTCGCGATTGCGACCACTCATCATCTGCCAAGCCTTTTCCCAACTATGTTGGGGTCGGCTTCCAGTCTAACCGGATGCAGCTGAATACCAGTATTTTACATGGAGCGACTGCCTATCTGACCTCCACAACCCAGTTAATACTGAGAAATACGATACCCTTTGATTAGACTGGTTGTCAGACTTTTTTGGGCCACTGACTACCTAACGACTGTCAAAGGTTTTCAAATGACAGCCGGGACCAACGGCTTAACGTGCTTTCCGAGACACGGAGGAAACTCGGTATATAATGGGCCGTCACCCATCCACAGACCAACCTAGGCAAGCACGGCTTAACCTAATGATCGACCCGAGCGGCTGTTATTATTTAGCCACGAGCAACGAAAAGCTTGTCCATGACTATAATACAAGGTTGAAGGGTCGGGTACCACAAATGCGAGTTAGATGATAAAGCGAACCATATATTGCCAGTTATTCAACTCTAGGTGTAAAAAAATGGCCATAAATGTGGTGAGGTTATCTCTACCGATCTTTGCTTAACTCGGTTCTCACACATAAAAGGTAGATTAAAGTGGAATCAAACAAAAAAATAAAGCAATTTATTTTCTATCTCACCAAAGTCTGGTGACCACTGACGCGCGAAAAGTCAAATAGTTAAAAGGATTATTTAGCAGGTAAGTGGGTTCGAATCCCGGATGATTTAAGCCAATTTTCCACGAAGCGATGCGGGTGGCACATTATAAGGATATTAAAAGATTTCACAAACAAACTTAAGATAAGTTTTTTGAATTTTTGTTAAGTTATCCTGGGCAACGCCTTTTTGGCGGCAGATTTTAAATGATTAGATTAAGTTTTGTTAATCTGGAGTTAACTGTACATTTTTGCATTAGCTGTGATTAGTTAACCACATTGTTGTAGTATAGAAAAGGGAATGAAAACCTTTCAGTAAAAAACATAAATTGTTGACTTAGACGAGATTACTCCCAAGGTATAATTGGTTTATTTTTTATTTAAAAAGAAATCTGTACATAGTAATATTAGGTATTTTTAATTATTCCGGTAACTTGTGTAAAAAATAGTCGTTTCTCAGCAATATATTTTGCGTAGACTTAGACTTAGTTTTAACAATGCTTGGGTGACGGTTTCGCGAAGGATCCGCTTACAGTTTACACCCTGCATAGCCGTGAAATTATCTTTTGGCTTGTGACCAATGGTATCAAAAAGTAGTCATAAATATCAATATCATCGTTCCCGATTTGTGTGATCTACGATGGCAACGCGCAACGCGCAACTCCTGGTTTTGTAGACGTCTTCAGGCTACGGCGGGCACCGTCTAAACCGTGTCTAAACTAGGGTACAAAGATGCTGGAAGAGGATTTAAAACTGTTATCTTTTAAGTTATGTATTTTAATAGGATTTGCAGAATGACGGCCTTGGAAGTTGTTTTTTTTGTTAAATATAATAATACTGATTAAAACGGGCCTATTACTTTATTACTTTTTAACCCTTTGAGTAATCTCTAAAACTCCTCTGAGTCCAGTTAATCGTTTTAAAAGATTGAAAAAGGAAACTAAACCCTTATGATAACTAAATCGTTTTGACGTTTATGCCGCCTTAAGTCATGTTTCTTTTGATGAGTACAACACAGTTTTAAATAAACAGATTAAATGTTAGTGTTAGGATAAGTCCATAACTAAGCTAAAATTATTTAATTGTCTGATTAAATGAAACAGTTTTTGATGTCTTACTGTTTGTGGTCAACAGTTAATGCTTTCATCAGCTGCTTTTATCCCGGAGGTGAGAAAATTACCAAACTCGGCCCAGGCGAACCCGCGGGCATAAGCCATAAAAGCCAAATGATTCGTCAATATTAGCAAGACGTAACTTCTAGAAGTTTAACTAACAGTTGTTACGCAAATCGTCGTCCAAGTAACCGGACGTATATTTAATGAAACAAGGCGTTAAACAAACACTACAGCAAGCTATTAATTAGTTAGTCAGTGCGACGCGACGGCTGGATATTAAGTTATCCGTCAGTATTGTTACAAATGATGAGATCTCTCCGTCAAGTTGCTATAGAGTTATCTTTGTATCTAGGGCTTAGTACAAGTTACAAGAAATTTGTCCGTTTTACTAACACCTAACTTAAAGCCTAGATGAAAACGCTGTGCTGTATTTTCTGTGCTCGGCTCAACGCAAATAGTTAAAATTCTAACAATGCAAATGTTCAATAAATACTATTTAGTACCTAAGTGAAAATTGGCTACATTGGGAATAACAAATACAGTCAAACCTGTATAAGTGAGAACTGGGTAAGCGAGAAACCTCTATTAATGAGATTATTTGCCAGGTCCCGTCATTTTGCCCTTCTAAAGCCTCTATAAGTGAGAAACATAAAACCTGTATAAGTGACAGTCATTTTTCATGCGTGATCCTCTTTAAGTGACATTGCTACTTGCCTATACCTCTATAAGTGACAGTGTAATTTCGCTATTTTATGACTCATTCTTAAATTTCGAGGGACTCTTATTTCATTCAAATGGCCAAATATGACAGTTAACAGTTCTCACTTACTCAGGTTTAACTATACAATGAAGTTTAGCATACAGACGATGGTGCTGTTTCATCTCAAGTTAAAGTTGCATCGTCCTTCGTGGTTTTCAGCAATGAATTCTTCTTCTTAGCGTATCGATGGCAAAAAGTCTAAATAGTATGTTTAGCCCAAAACTCAGCCACGCGAACCCCGCTCACTGATGCAGTAAATAAATCATCAAGAGCGCAGGTTATAGGGCATGCAGTGCAAAATGGAAGGTGGGTCATTGTTTGTGGGGCGACGCCGCATATGCACTTGAGGTCTGAGCCGTCCGTGAACCCCCATTTGCAGAGATTATCTTTGCTCCGGCCGACTTGGGTTCGAAGTCTGTTAAGAGTTTTCCAGGTCGGCCACGGCAACTCGTAAGGCGGCGTAATAGGTGATTTCTGACATGAACTTTTAATTTTACATTTTGGCAGTTGTTTTTGTAGGTGAGTGACCGGTCTAAGGTTATGCCGAGGTATTTCGGGTGGGAAGTGTGTGCGATGAATAGCAATGAATTAAAACCTAATCTTAAAAATAAACACTTCACATATCCTATATATATAAACACACACTACATATATCCATCTGCCTAGCCACCTAACTTTGTTGGGGAGATCTAGTTTTAATTGTATGATTACTTCCTGCAACTAAAAATAAAATTGTGTCTGCCAAATCGCTGCCCGCTTATTCCTGACACCACACGCTAACGGTGTACCCCAGAGCGCGCTGATGACCTGTGACTTATATTAATATAAACGTCCAACAAAGCACAGCACTATTATTGAGGACCAGCCATGACTAGCGCGCTAGCGTGGCACCTCACTATCATTACATCTACCCACTGCTGGAAAAACTTTGTCGAACAAAAAAGATTAGAAATGGAATTGTAAGGAGATTTGTTTTTCTTTTCGTGTAGAGCTTTATTTCATAAGTTATTAAAAAAATGGCTGAGCATGAGGTTCCCGGGTCGGTAAATCGGCAAATGGTATGCTCAGTGGCAGCCACGGAGTCTGGATTTGGCCCAGTAGATTGCAATAGGCTCGTCCCCTGTTACATGGGCCTTAGCTTTGGCAGAGGTGTATCTAATATTACACCCACATTTTGCCAGTTATGTTTAAGTCCCATGAATTAGGGCTAGTCTATTGCCATCAACCAGGCACAAATCCAGACTCCGTGGCTGCTACTGAGAAATTCCTGATGGAAAAACCCAATAGCACTTTGCCTGACCTGGGAATCGAACCCAGGACCTCATGCTCAGCAGTCGCACTGGCGACCACTCGACCAACGAGGCCGTCATGTGTGTGAAACTTTTTTTTTTTTTTTACGGCTGGGAAATTATCAAATGACTTCTCCCGCTCCGGGCAGAGCGGAAGGGAGTGTCAGACTTGTACTGACTATAACCCATCCATGTTTCTTCCTTGCCCTTGTGTTCCAGGGCCGCGGTATCTCTTTCAAACAGCCCGCAGCCCTGGGATGTGTGTGAAACTTACCTATAATATCGCTTCTTTTTCACAGCTTGAGCTGTTCTCTAGCTATGTGATTGGTTAGTTCTACACACATCCCTCGCTACGTATCCTCGCTGATCTCTGGTGGAAACGGAGCCTTAAGGTGTTTTTTCGAAGGCGACTGGCCAACCGCAGCAGCAATGTCGCTCATTGACAGGCCGAAGAGGAAAAGTCAATAAAAACAGTGACACGTGTACCTACGTAAAGAAGGTTTTTCACTAAGATATATAGAAAACAGTCACAACGTTGCATTGCAGTCTATCAGTGTGATACGGTAGCATTGTCGCTGCAAAGACGAAGCTTTGAAGAGCATCTTTAGTTTTTTTCTATTAGAATCTTTATCAATGATACATCGTTATTTTTTATGGTTCGTTTTTCAGTAGGTCTTACTTATTTTTCAGGTAATGATGATACTTCCATTACATTTGACCATCCATTTTTACCTAAATGGTTTGAAAAATTAGGTTAAGGTTGCTTCTGTCTCCGATTTCCTATTTTGTTTTATGTTTCAGATTCTCAGAATTGAACACCATTGGTGCACAAAAAACCCCTACTTCTCTCCCCTGTAAAAATAAAAGAACAGTAAATTAACAATACACTACATCCTGCAACAAATTCTTAAACGATAACAGTTCACTAATGTGTACCTTTCAATCACACAACAGTGAGCAATCAAAACACTCTACTACACTAATTAATAACATTAAAATAATTATGTTTCGGCGTACATCACAGAAAAATCTACCAACATAAAACTGCCTATCGAAAAATACTTTTTTACTCTTACAACACTGAAGATAAAGTCGAAAACGGTTTAGACAGCCGCTGTCATAATCTTGTCGATGGTCGGCGACATGTTTGACATGTGTCAAGAGTGACCGCGCTTTAATTAATTATGGTCATTGAACATCAATGTGGAACATGTTTTAAGGGCCATACGTGATCTTAAGATTTTTTGGACCATTCCTAATTGGGATGGAAATAAATCTTTAGTTTTGTCTAAATACATAGATTTCGATTTCAAAAGTTCTACGATTTTATTTTTGAGTCTCAGAGCAACATACCAAAAGATCACAAGTCGAAAATAAATCATCACCTTCCTAGCCTTTTTCCAACGTGATTGCAGTCAAATTTCAGTCTCTGCGGATTCAGCTGAATACCAGTATTCATCTTTTGGCTAAAAGTGAGTGGAGATGATTTAATTGTGATTTAAATAAACAATAATATTGGCATGAAAAACAGCATCTTTGTAGTACTTATAATAAATTACATATAAGTGAAGAAGATCTTAAATAGGTTAGCACCAAAACCAATACTTTATCTCGTTCAACTAGTTTATTAACAGCTAACTAAACCTGACAAGTTAACAATAACCAGTAGATTAACCGAAACAGATACTTCTAAAACTAAATTAACTGTTCGCCTTAACACTTAAACCGCTGTCAACGTCCCGAGATTAAGCGATATTCACCAACAAATAGACAAACTTAACTTTGCAGCCTCATAACTCATAACTCCTCAACATTCCTTCAGTAATAGAGTCTCTTTTCTAAATGTACAACTGTAATCGTAAAGAAGTTTCGTACTTGTTCTAATAATTTGATTAGGCTATCTAGATGAGCGGTCGATCAATATGACGTCATTTTTAGCCGACCAATCAGAGGCCGAGATTCAAAATGCTTGGAATACGCAGCCATTTTGATCCGTAAGAGAAATGTGTAGAAAGGTAATTGGTAAACGCAGAGGTCAGCACATAAAGCTACTACAATCTGTCAAATTTCTTTAATAGATTTTAAACTTTATCGTTGAAGCGAAGTTCAAGGTTGATTGGGAAAATTGGACAGTTTCGCGTAGCTTGATGTGCTGGCATCTAGCACTATTAGTTTACTTAAAGCGATGAATGCTGTGGATGTGTGCAGTAAGTATTCCAATTGTTCAAGTGCCCCGTTCTCGTAATTGCAAGAGTGACAGCTGCGCGTGAGGTCCTGCCTGTGGTCGATTCCCAGGTCGAGCACAGTGTTACTGGATTTTTCCATTAGGAATTCATCAGCAGCTGCCCGGATTTTTAGAGTATGATAACCAGCGGTATGAGACCCCTGTGCCTTGGAGACCACGGCCAGCTGTTCGTTCTGCGCTTGATCTCTTTACTTCCGTATTGGTTTGCTGTTCCATCGGGCTATGAGAGTGAGGGTATAAAGAATGCACCATTGATCTTCTTCTTTATCGTGTGGTTAGTGCCTAACCTGGTGTTAGAGTTTTTATGCCGCCTATGGGCCTCTGACTTGACTTTACATACCGTCGAGAAATATCTCTCATGCATATTGGTTTCCTCACCATGTTTTCCTTTACCGAAGCAAGTGATAATTATACAATACGCACATGAATCCGAAAAATCAGAGGTGCGTGTCTTGGGTTCGAACTTGGCTATTGACTTGCGTAGACTATAATATTTCCCATGAATTAATCTCGAAGGTTATCAAGAAGATAAGAACGAGTTCTTGATTGAAAAATAAGTTTTAGAAACATGATGCCCAGCTCTCTACACACCTGCTCTAACAACGAAGAGAAAGAAGCGAAGGCAGCTCCTCTAATTGGACGCTACAAAGCCATACAGTCTATTGTAATGGCCAACAAGATACGCGAAGATGATTACCTATTGACCAATAACAAGTGGCCAGTCACTGGCTACTTAAATATCACGTATATCGTAATTATTCAGCCTTCAACGTATAAAGTTATCATACATTACCTCACGCCATTTAATAAACCAATAAACTTTAAATAAGCGTCATTATGTGTGATTGGCGAAGCAGTGTAGCAACATTATGGCACGTTATTATAACTGGCAACACTGTTATTGCGGTGTGGCAATATTCTCACATACTGTGTTATTGGTTGCTCTATGGTTCTTTATTTGAAAATTAAATTAGTGGTTGCGAGATATTGATGTTCTATTGTTTATTTTTTATTCGTTATCAGTGTGTTTGCTTTATTATGTTTTTATTTTATGAGAAAAACTATTCTTCATAGTAGTATTATTATTTTCTTGTTGTGTAAACAGCGGTGGTGTCCTTATTTTAAGTTATTTTTTGCCAAATGTTCGTCTTGATCTTCAACTTGTGAGCATCGTTGCACAGATGGGTCCATCGCAAGAAATCGTAATCATCTAGCTTAAGAGATGCTGGACATCTCAGCTAGAAGCTAAATTAATGTCTGGAGTGATTTCAACATCGTTTTTCGGGAGATATTTTGCTCAGAAGCAGGTGGACTATGTAAACTAGATTAACTCATTGCACCTTTGGTTGTTTCTTGGAAATGTATAGGCACCCTGATTTTTCTTGCCAAATATTTTACCGATTAATACATCTGTAACTGCGCTCCATAACTCAAGTAGCTGATGTTGGAGAAAAAACAGCCAGACTGTAGTGGGAGCGGGCAGGCCACGTGGCACGGATGCACCCGGAGAGATGGGCAAGGATCGTCACACACTGGTCGCCTGAAGAAGGACAGCGCCGTCGAGGTCGACCTCGGCGAAGGTGGCGTGACGATCTGATTGGGTTTGCGGGGCTAACATGGCCGGAGATCACACAGAATAGAGAGGTATGGAAGGAGAAAGGGGAGGCCTCTGCTCTGCAGTGGGACACCATGTAGGCTAGCAAAAAAAAAAAAAAACATCGGTAAATTTGGATAGTGTTTTTCTGATTTCTTCATCGTTCGTCCTAAAGTTTTGTCCCACATTCCAAAAAAATATTAGTTTGTCTCATATCACTATTGAAGTTCTGCTTGGTCCCAAATTACAAGTACTATAAAGGTACAGTCAATAAAAAAAAACTAATGTACTTATTTATTCGTCTTTTTGACGACCAAAAGTACTAGGTCAGCATAAATGCAAGGTGTATAAATTGTATGAGGTGGTACAGATTGGCTAGACAACAGGTTTCATATCCATAACCTAACACGGCTGTAATCTAGGATTAGGCAGAAGTGAACCTGATAATACATCCACATTTCGCCAGTTATGTTTAAGACCCATGTAATAGAGGGCGTGCCCGTTCCCATCAACTACTACTGAGAAATTTCTGATGGAAAAACCGAAAAACAGTTTTGCCCGAACCGGGAATCGAACCCAAGTACCTCATGCTCAGCAGTCCCGCTTGCGACCACTAGATCAATGAGGCAGTCTATTCATAACATATCTTTGTTAATTAGCTGAACCCTAAACAGCAATAAAAACCTTCACCCCGACTAAAAAACCTCTTAAGCCGCATTTTCGTCCGCCTACCATTTAACTATATAATTTTCTAATAGTTAGCTACAAAATAAATGACTAATAGTCAGTAAGTTCGTCCCGACAGGTAAGGGGCGTTTTCATGGGAAATTACCCCAAAAATGGGGATTTAAACACCCACTTAAGCCATCAGCGAGTGCTGCCCTCTAAATGGGATAGCGCCGGGGGTTTGTGTCCATTGTGTTACGAGAAATGGTGCTAGTTTAAGGTTGCTTCAGGGTAGCCCGCGAAATTCAATTTTTCTTACGCTTTTTGCAATTTGCAGGTGATTGTCAGGTTGTATGTTGATGAAAAATGAGTCGCGCCAGTAAGTATGTAGTTCCAGAATCACAATCATGAAAATCATCAATATAACCCTGTAAGTCCATTAAATCCTATTGAATGACTTTTTCATGAAATATTCGCCTTTTTATTTTTTCGGATGGGAAATCATCAAATGACTCCTCCCGCTCTGGGCGGAGAGCCCATCCATGTTCCTTCCTTGCCTTTTGAGTTCCAGAGCCGCGGTATCTCTTTCGAACAGTCCCGCAGCCCTGGCAAGAAGTGAAGCCTTTAAGTGTCAGGATACAGGGTAACAGTAAACACTCTCAGAGAAACTTATCCTAACGTGTCTGAAAAGAGGGGTGGCCGGTTGGAACTGAATTTGGGTAAGCGGGTCTCCCGACTTCTTGATATCCCGTGTTTGATCAAAGATGGATGCTTCGGAAAAGTACGGCGCGCATCAATCATTGGAGAAGCTAAGATATTCCTTATTAATTTCTCAGTGGCGCGGACCGAGGATATGAAAGCCGGTAAACAGTAATAGAAATTTAGGGACGCGAATTTCTCTTAAACTAATAGACAATTTTTTATCACGTATTAGTTAAAATACGTGATAAAAAAGCACGCAATGTGCGAAAACTCTGTGACATCTGACATCTCTGAAGACCTTACTCTACACGAACGCCTCTAGCGGCGAATTCATGCGCGATACCCCCATTGGTAGCGGCTCTATAGGCGTAGGTCTAGGCAGTGTACACACGAGGTCCGTCTCAATCGTATCGTGCATTCTTTTCGTGACCAGCTACCAAAGAACAATGGACACCTACCCAACAGTTTAGAGACCTCCACCAATTTATATAAATACTCATATCGTTAGCTAGAGTATCATCCAAAACTTTCATTATAAGTTAATTTATTAGTTAATAGGCATTATTTCCTGCAGCATTGTTTTAACTGACAGATGTTGAGGTTAAACGCAGTTTAAATTGGTTGATTTGGTTAGGGGATGCGTTTGCGCATGTTTTCTTGCACCTTGGGGTCTTTGATCGGAGTTTAATAATGTGGTTTAGGGACTAATCAGGTGGGGGCAACGTTTTTGGAGCGGGATTCAAACGGTATTTTGTTTCTTTTTTGTGATGATTTGGAAATTGATAGTTAATCAAGGTTTAATAGATGATTTACTTGATATACCTTTTTTATTTCTGAGATAAATGAACTAGGTGGTACCTTTTGAAAGATTATTTTATACTGAGCTCCTTGCGAAAGATTCGATCTACTAAACTTCTGTGCTACGATTTTATACATAACATAACATCACACCAGAAATCCCCGTAAGGTTAGGCAGAGGTGTACCGAATAGTACACCCACATTTCGCCTGTTGCCATCAACCGGATACAAATCCAGACTACGTGGCTGCTACTGAAATATTCCCGATGGAAAACCCCAATAACAATTTGCAAGACCCGGGAATCGTACCCAGGTCAGCAGTCGCGCTTGCGACCACTCAACCAACGAGGCGGTCCAGTCAATTTGATACCTATAACGGAATCTGGTGAAATTACAAACATTTGAGACTTTTGAACTGTACCGTTGTAAGAAAAGCAAAATCCATGATGAGACAAGGTTGTCGGCGAGATACCTGACCTTCTTATTGACACAATACCTCTAACCAAGAGAGCGGGTCCACCTGATAATAAAGGGTGTAAAAAGAGTCTTAACGAAGCCGAAAGGCACTTGTTCTCCCCGTCATTGCGATCATTTTTTTGGTCATACCAGACCATACCTGGGAACCTTCTATGTAGTTACGGAGATATTGGGGGTAAAAGTTGCAACTTTTTCACAAGGTTTTTTTAAATATCTGTTTTTAATGTTTTTTTTTTATTTAAGGCACCTCCACGATCTCCGTACTATTTAATCCATCCATCAGCACAATGTTTTGAATGCGTTAGATTGAGTCCTACCGTAAAACGTGATTTTGAAAAAGAAAAGTTGTTTCCCAGCAATAATTTTTGCGTAAAGTTACTGAGTTTGATGAACATAATGCTTGGTTAACGGCTTCGTGAAGAGTCTGTTTACACCCTGTATACATAGTGTATGAGACACCGACGCACAAACGGTTCCAAGTATTCAGTACATCACTCAGTAATAGGGTCCCGTTGGTTACCCTTCGGGTACAGAACCCGAATTAAGTAGATGATGACTACACGACAGCTACCCAGCATAGAAAATGTACAATTAATCCAAAATGTCCAATCACTCCTACCAATATCATCATCTGCCTAGCCTTTTCCCAACTATGTTAGGGTCGGCTTCCAGTCTAACCGGATGCAGCTGAATACTAGTATTTTACATGGAGCGACTGCCTATCTGACCTACAAAACCCATTTAATACTGAGAAATACGATTCGCCTTTTTTTGAGCCACTGACCACCTATAACGACTGTCAAAGATCTACAAATGACAACGAGGACCAACGGCTTAACGTGCTTTTCGAGGCACGGAGGAAATTCGATATGTAATGGGTGGTCACCCATACACAGTTCAACCTAGGTAAGCACGGCTTAACCTAAAGACCCAAGCGGCTGTTATTATTTAACCACGAGCCTATTTTCTCCTATCAACAAGCCTAAATAAAAAACTTCATCCACTAAATGTACACTCGTTTACGGCCAATAATCACTAACACATGTAAAGGGTTGTAAAATCATTCGCCCCATTAACCAATTGTGTCGGCTAGTTGATCTAAATGGGGTGAGAACCACCCCTTACTAATATGTCTTGAGATACCGAGCGGGGTGTAGATGTGTGCGTGTGTGAGGTTGTGTGTGTGTTAAGAGGGAGTCGAGGTTTGGATGATTGAGCGTCAATTATTTTACTTAATAATAACGACTTCTGAGCATGGTCTTGGGTCGGGTAAAGTGTTATTGGGTTTTTCCATCAGGAACAGCAGCGTCTATATTTGTGCCCGGTTGATGGCAGTAGGCGCGCCACCTATAATATAGGACTTAAAACATAATTAGAGCGAAGTGTGGGTGAACTATTAGTTACAACTCTGCCTTCCCTTTCGGGAATAACCAGCGTTATGTTATGATGATAATGAACAATTTGCTATTAAGCTGATTATAATTACTGAGTGACATTAATTACAACAGTCTTATATAAACATTAAACAGGTTTCATTATATGAAATTAATTATAGTTTTCTTCATTCCAAGTTTGTCTGGACACATACATACGTCTGGGTTACTGATCAGACGCGAACAATGGCCAAAAGTCGTGTTAGTACTAAAGTTTCCCTATAGGCTATTGGAACTTGGGACAAATGTCTATACTTCGAGGCCCATTCTCCTTTTTATAATGAACACTGGCAATTAATTTGGTTGCAACACTACACCTTAAAGTGCCAGAGACAGCATCAGGCTGTATTAATTGATTGCATCTGGTAATTGAATTGCAATGATGATATGGCAAAAAAAGAGGTGTCTGATGAGATGACGAGTAATAGAGAAGTATGGAAGAAGAGGAGGACATGCTGCGCCGACGCCAAATGAATTGGGATAAGGGCAAGAGAATTTAAGATGACGAATTGAGTAGCAATGAGAATTCCGATTTTGGACTGGGTAATTACCTACAGTCCTTTTACAATTATTATGCCTGCGGCTGGTCTGTAGGTAGCTACACAATATACATCATATTTTTGACTATTCAAAAGTACCTGTAAAAGCTCTAGGTCTAAAATAAATGCTCTGAGTTAAAGCTAATCAACTACATATAAGTATAGGTCACTAAATAGTTAACCATACTCCCATTATAAATTCCAAACTCAACGGCTACCAAGCTTCACCTTAACTTGTCCACAAAAGTGTGTGTGTTTATTATAAACACACGATACACCTTACAGGTGTGTGTGTGTGTGTGTGTGTGTGTTGGTGTGAGTAAGCAAGAACAACTTGTTTGTTCAAAGATTTAATACTCAGTAAATTTCTTTAAGTTTACCTGACGGACGCGTCTGCTGTATAGAGGTGTGAAGGCAAATTCTGTATCTGGATTTGATAGGTACTACAATACAATTTAATTAAGTTTTGGAAAATGTTTTTATGGGAGTTTTCAAAGTATAATTAAGGATAATTTTGGGATATTAAACTTTCTGGTTTTCAGTGAGACGACGGCATTAAACACCTTGAAACTATTATATCAAAAGGCTAATTGCTACTCATATAGGTATATGCGAATGACTATTCGGTTTGCATTAATTTTTGACAATAATTGTAGTTATAAGATTCAAAAATAAGTGCGGTAAGTTGAAAATTACAGCCGAGGCGAATTTTGCTAACCCGAGCCGTTGGCGAGGGCTACAAGAAAGCAGAGGCTGTAATTATCAAAGCGCACGTATGTCATACGACGTTTTATAACATATTTGCGAGGAAATAAATAAAACTCGGACTTTCTTAAACGAAATTTTGATACGCTTGTATCTATCGGTCGATTTTTCGGGCAAGAGGCTTAGAGTAGCCTTTTTTGCGGCCTCTGACTTCTAGCGGTGTCGAATTTATAAATTCATCATGACTTGACGACATTTTCAAATAAAAACAATACAGCGAAAAGAAAATGCGCGCGAAATAATTTTAACTTAATCACAAATTAGCGAAGCGCGCGCATCAGCGCTTTTTTTAAAAAACAGCCAGTATTACTAAAAGTGGTTATAATTAATTGTCAAAATTAATTAAATTAAAGAATCAAATGTTTATTTAGTATATTTTATCTCCCAAAGTTAATTTTATTCATAAAATGTTGAAACTTTTCTGACATAAAAACTCTTTGCTACGATTTAAAAAAGTACCGTTCGTTTTAGACGGAGCATCTTGATAAACTGTGCGTTTTACATTACAATAACGCACAAGTACGTAATGAGATACAATACGATATTGAAAGTGGTGAAATAAGAGACCCTTTACGAGCAAATATATTATAAAATCGTTTGCTTTGTGCACAAAATTAAAATCAACATACGATAAAGTCTAAAAAAAAATAAAGTATATTAGTATTAAGTACACACTTATGCAACCTTCTATCAAAGCTTATAGTATTCTGCTATAAAGCAGATACGATAAAAAACAAATATACGTACAATTTATAGACTTATTTGGAACAGTAGACATGACAGTTTGGCGCCTAACGTAAATCAAAATAAATTCAGCTCAATTATTTTCAAAATTCAGAAAAATTACTAATACTAGTATAGCGATTTATTTTGACTCACTTATTTGGCTTAGATTCTCTTTATAATTCCTTCTTACTATTTCCTTATTACTTATTATTCTCTATTACCAGCTTATTTTGTCTTTGTTTTTTTATGGAAACATTAAGTACTACGGTGTAAGCCACTGGTATTTTACCTGGTGGGATTTTTCGGAACTATTCGTCCGAGATTTTTTTTCTGTGCGATTTTTTTTTTGGAATTACTCTACTGAGGAGTAAAGGAGGTAACAGCGAACTTTAGTCCTCCATCGGTTAAATGACTAATCGTGGACCTCCTTTAACTATTTTTTTTAAAAGAAAATACACGTGTTCTTCTCACGCGTCCCTCTTATAACTAAAATACCCTCTTCAACACTCTGACTCTCTTGAGTCCTGCTTCTAATTACTTCCCTTGAACGCAATGTTTACTCTCTTTTGCTATCATTTATATTATTTTTTAGTCATGGATAAAATTATTCACGACATTTATAATTCGCCTTCGTATTTTCATCTCTATCTCCTTTAATTATTTTAGGAGTTGACTTTTGGAAAAAGTTTAATCTTGTTCCACACATACTCTCTTCGGCTTTTAAGCCAAATACTAAATGTTTAGTGGTAACTGAAACTACTAAACAAGTACTACCTTTTAATAATCTCTCATTAAAGCAAAAAACGATTGCTAATGACATGATTAAACGTTTTAAAACTATATCCTTCGAAAGCAGAGGAGTACTAGGCCGCACTCATCTTATTAGCCACCATATTGATACTGGTGATACTCCACCAATCAAACAACGGTGTTATCGTCTTTCTCCTGAAAAACAAAAAGTTAGTTAGTTTGATTCTAATGGTAACCAAGCTAAATAGTATATAAAGATTTTAAAATATAATGTATATAATTATGTAAATAAATTCATCCTACGTCATTTTATTCATGATTCATCTCTATCTTATTTCTTTCTTCTAACTATAGAGTTCTTTTCGGTCTATTGAAACTCTATTTGTTTTTTATTTTCATTTGGTTCTTAAACCATTAAAGAAGATTATTTATTAATCTTTCTTTTTATATCTGTTCTTAACAGATAACTCTGAGAAGTGCTTTAGGTACAAGTTACTTAACCTTCGTATAAACTAACTCTACAAGTTAGTTTAATCTCTCCAGATACTCTATGAAGTGCTTTTAGGTACAAGTTACCTAACCTTCGTATAAACTAACTCTACAAGTTAGTTTAATCTCTCTTCTAAGAAGTGTTCTTGGGTACAAGTTACTTAACCTTCTTATATACTAACTCTACAAGTTAGTATAACTAATTATCAACTACTGAGGTTGATTGAAGCGGTTAACAACTTCATAAAAATAAGCCTCGGTTTAAACTATATACTAACTCTAAAAGTTAGTATAACTAATTATCAACTACTGAGGTTGATTGAAGCGGTTGACAACTTCATTAAAAATAAGCCATTGTTAAAAAATCTTTATATTTTTCATCTAATTATGGGTTTTCGACGCGAGCGGTTGACAACTCCGAAAATAAGCCTACAGTTATTGATATCAGGTTGCGTAGAGATCATTGAATGTGAATCCTACCTGACCTAACTTCGTAAGATGTCGGTGTGATTGAATGAAGTATGTAAGTTATGTGAAAGTTGTTATACTTTAACCTTTACAAAATTTTTGTTCAAGATCAAAAATTTTCTCGGGGTCGATGGGGAAATATAGTATTCTGCTATAAAGCAGATACGATAAAAAACAAATATACGTACAATTTATAGACCATGTGTCCTTCGTCTCATTTTTATCATAAATATGCCTTCTGTGGTAGCAGAAAGTAGGTATAAATCACGGCATCCATTATCCATTCAATTTCATCCATTTATTTCCAGTTTAACATTGTAATTTGAGCACTTTTATAAACTTTTAATAATATTTTTCACTAATGACAAGCAACGTCAATCTGTCAAGCTTACTATCCTTTCTTAATATTTTTCTATAAAGGCCTGTTAAATGAAGGTTGTACTAGATTTTATTACTAAAAATGAATTAATATGTTTTGGCTAGTTTAAATCTAGTTTTGATATTGTATTACGTTTGTATACTGACTAATAGAATACTAAATGTTAATTTTAAAATTCATAACGCACTCTTGGATTGTGAGGTTTTATACGTCTTGGCCAACTATACCTGGCTGGTCAGACGAAATGTGGCTACAACAAATATAATCGTAAAGTGAGGCAAAGAGTTCTGGAACACTAAAATAGTTCCTTATAAAAGACGCCGCTTACGAACTAAAACTAGTTTACGACGAGATTTCAGTAGCGACCAGTACAGTGCAGTCCACCCCACTAAAAGTGGACTAGTGAAAGTGTCAAGTGGTAGGGCGCCGACGCTCTGACGTGTCCCTCCACCAAGCGGAAGTCGCAACTCCATCCCGGGGCTCCCCTAAACGGAGTTTGGCCCGGGACTCCTGTTCTCTTCAAGCTTCCCGGGGCTCCGCTAAACGGACTCGCCCGGGAACTCCACTCCTAGTTCTGCGATCGCCTGCCACCGGAACAGCCAGGACTGACCTGACGCCTGTTCGGTGGAGCCGCAGGAAAAGGTGCTCCAAGGGTCTACCCCCTTCGGAAAACAGCAAGTACTTTCTCCACCTATTACCCCAGTTCTCGAGTGCGTGTAGATAGGTGTGTGTTTTTTAGCAGACTTGTATTTCATATCCTCCCCTTTTTATCTTATTAAATTTAATTGTACTGTCTACCTCCTATTTTTATTTATTTGGAACAGTAGACATGACAAGCTAAAATACAAAAAACATCAGCTCCTCAATAAAAATGTACAAATCGCTACCTTCATCGTCAAACAATAAAACTCGACACACATTTACCCAATAAAATAAAATACAAAAAACTCAGCTACACCCTTACCCGCGAGCTCGACTTAATTGGATATATCATAGATGTCTGTTTGCGCATGGCAATTGATTGCAGCATAACAACATGTCGGCAAATTGCCGAGACGTGCGAGAGGGACAGCACAAGACTATGAACCAAGAACGGGTGAGATAGAAAGAGATAGATAGAGTTTCGAAGTGCTGGCTTTAACTTGGGTTCTGCGCCGTAACGAGACAGTGGCGAAAATAAAAAGACTTAAATATTTATTTTTAAGAGCGATTATTTTGGTTTAAAACCATTTAATCATGAACGCTTTAACGAGCGAGTTAGCCCGAAGGTTTTCTAAATCATTTATTATAATTGACCAATAAAATGTTAATTTTTATAATTATGGCCCTATTGGGGGTTCGATTTTATTAGTATGGTAAGGTGTTCTTGATATTTTAGTTCGAGTTAATTTCTGGTGTTGAGGAAGAAATATCACTTGGTTTGAAATAGTTATGAGTGCTTCGGGCTTCGGGCTACGGAAGATAATAAATATAATCATATGTCTGTTGCTGTGTTGGTATATTTTGTGTTTAACTAAGGAACTGGTAACCAGCCTTATGGTTCGCAGGTGATTTGGTTTGAAAATTACTCTTTTCAGAATGATTTAATATAGTCGGTTCTTCCGCGTAAAACTAGATGTTTACTTAGGATTTAGTTGGTGAAGGTCTCGTAGCTAAATAATAACAGCCGCTCGGGTCGATCTTTAGGTTAAGCTGTGCTTGCCTAGGTTGGTCTGTGATGGGTGACCACCCATTACGTACCGAGTTAACTCTGTGCCTCGGAAAGCACGTTAAGCCGTTGGTGTCGGCTGTCATTTGTAGATCTTTGACAGTCGTTACGTAGTCAGTGGCCCTAAAATTCTGACAACCAGTCTTGCCAAGGGGTATCGTATTACCCAGTACTAACTGGGTTGTGAAGGTCAGACAGGCAGTCGTTCCATGTAAAATACTGCTTTAAGTGGCAGCTGATTTAAGTACATACATAAACTCACGCCCTTTTCCCATGGGGGTAGGCAGAAACCACAGAACGCCACCTGCTACGATCCTTACATAGTCCTTTTGCCTCGTCCACGTTCATACATCTGGTCATACACGCGCGCCGGTTGCGAGTACTACGCACATGACCTCTCTGAAGAACCTCACCAATGAGGTCAGCGTATGTTCTTCTAGGGTGTCCCCTCCCGGCGTGATTTAAGTATTTAATACTAATGTCAGCTTGATATCTACGCGTTTCTGAGAAAAAGGATCTTGACAGACGGAGAACAAAGTGATCCTGTAAGGGTTCCGTTTTTGCCGACTGAAGTAGGGAACCCTAAAAACCCCAGAACACAAGACAGCTTACAAAATGGGTACAAACCATGGCTATATAGTTTTAAATTAATGAAACAGTTAACATTCTCTTCGAGTCCACCCAGTTTAAGTTACATCAACTTAATCACTTAAAAGATGGCGAGACACAAATTTAATTATTTTGAGAGCGTTTTAAATGATCGTAACGAACACCGGAGGGTATATTATTGAAACAGTTTCCGAAGGAATTTGTCTTGGCAATTGAGAGGAGTATCGTTAACTATTAATTGGATTGGTTGTGGGCAATTAAAGTGCCCCTTTACTATTAGCAATACGATCATTGCTAAGAGGAGCACCTAGTGGTATCAATTTTGTTTTTGTTATTTAATTAGCCATCTTTAGGCTTATCCCATCCAGTAAGTCGTGGGTTCGAACCTAGGCAGGCGCATTACTTTGTGTAATTTATTTCATCACCACTGCTCTCAAAAACGGTGAAGGAAAACATCGTGAGGAAACCGGTATTTCTTAGAGCCAAAAATTCGAAGACATATGACATCTACCAATCCGCACTGGGCCCGCGTGGTGTATTCATTCCCTCTCATAGAGAGGAGGCCTGTGTCCCAGCAGTGGGAACATTATAGGCTGATGATGATGAGGATAAGGCTTATCCCAGTTGTAAACGGCCCTTTGTGCTTATTGGGCTGGCCCTGTTTTGATCTGTGTCCTGCTGATATGGAGGCAAGTGATATTATATTTTTTCCTACTCCTCCGCTATTCTTTTCTGATTAATTTTGTTCTGGTATCCGATCCCATATATTCAAATTGTTTCTCTGGAACTTCGTCGAGCTTCATTGACTCTGATTTCAGGAGTTGAAGTGGTTCGAGAATAGTGAGGCGGGCTTGACCCAATAATGTCAGGACTTGGAAACAATAAACCAACAAAACAAGTTAGTATTACAACAGTAATTAGTAAATTAAACTAGAGTCCCTAAAGTAGCATGTAGCCATATTTGAAGCCCCGTGAAAATATTAAAAACTGGTTTAGCCACTAAAACGCCAGTGAGTGCAACCGCCATTGGGTACTCGAGGCCCCGGGTTCCTTTTTTAATGTCGTTATTTTGAAATTTACATTTTTGACAATGACATAACAGTGACACTGACAGTTCATAAAAGGTTTAAGTGGGGCGCGCCAATGGTTATGACGTTTTAGTTAACTAACATTTATACTCTTCTTCAAAATCTGCTTAGCTTTTGCTTTACCAGCCAGTTTCAGTAAGAAAGAAAAGTTTGGTTTACATTACCAAATCTATCTAATTTGTTTGCATAAGGTAGCAACTGAATTACAGATTCCCTTGTTGATTTAGAGGCCGCTCACTGCAGAGCAGTGGCGTAGGTTCCATTCAACTCGATTAATAATATTTTGATTGACAAGACTATCCATGGAGTTTCTTACCCATTCTTCTTCATAGAGATCTACGCTTTGGAATGGGCAACTACAGTACTTTCAAAAGTTATTATGCCTTGTGTCTGTGACTGCAGCTTAGACGTGTTTTGTTTTTCTGACTTTCAAAAGTGCTTCTTATGGTCTAATTGAAATAAATGCTTTGAGTTTGAGTTTATTCCTACCGGCTTTCTTGGGAAAAATGGCACAGTCATTATTCTATAGACAATTAATTTAATTACTTGACAGACATGTACTCCGGCTTACCTCTTACAAAAATTGAACCTTAGCTACTGCTGCAGAGCATGAAGTCTTGGGTTCTAGTGGTTCTAGTCTTAGTGTCATCAGTTTTTCATTCAGGACTTTCTCAGTAGTAGCTTGGAGCTTGAATTTTGTGCCCAATACATGGCACCAACCTTTGGATTTAAAGACAACTAGCGGAATGCGAATCAACATCTGCCTAGCCTTTTCCCAACTATGTTGGGGTCGGCTTTCAGTCTAACCGGATGCAGCTGAATACCAGTATTTTACATGGAGCGACTGCCTGTCTGACCTCCACAATGCAGTTAGTACTGGGTAATACGATACTCCTTGGCAAGACTGGTTGTCAGACTTTTTGTAACTGGCGGAATGCGAGTGTCCTATAGAAAAATCAGACCTTATATGTTACCATATTTTTTTTTAGCTTTTGAACCAATTTTTTCACCCCGTATAGAGGCAACTTTATTCTGTTGTCAACCCTCCACAAGCCAGACTTCAATAAACTAAACAATGAATAGAAATAGGGGTGGGTTTCATCAAAATTCATGGAATATCTACAATTTATTCATGCAGTCTCGTAGTGGAGTCGTTTGATATCGTATTGTTTCTGATAGTGTGTTTGTTTATAAAACTCTTTTGGTTTCTAGATTGGCTATTGTTTATGTATTATTAATTTTAGAGTAAATGCTCTCAGGCCCAAGCACGAGCGTGCCGTGAAAACGTAACGTAAATACGATGATTTTAAAATTAAAAACACTCGTTTTTCTTTTAAGATTTTCATGATTTAAAAAATTTATTCATATCTCTGAATGATCATTCTGATTGTAATTGTTACAAATAATTTAACTACTTTTTATTTTCTGTTAGAAAACATGCCTATAAGAACCTACCTATATCTGGTTTGGAGAAACATACTGCCTCAAAAACACCAAATATGAGATGTGTCATGGCACTCTTGTATTTCGATTCCCATCATTAAGAAAATAAAACAAATAATCCCACTTAAATAAACAATAACAAAAGCTTAAAGTTTTGAACAAAATACAGTTAACTTTACAAGCAAATACGGAACCACAAGAACAGGGATCACAATTTATTTTTTTTGGGGTTCCGCAATCAATATCATTATTTGAATGGAAATATATATTTATTGAAAGCAATTTTAATGTAATATAAATAAAATACACGCACAGAACGAGCCAACGAAATCTGATCGCCGATTAAAAATAAAACTTTTGCAAAACGGCAGAGGCGTACTGCGGATGGAAAGGCCAAGAATGAAAGTGGTTTTCTTGTATATTATTTGAAAGAGATTGGTATTATTTTTGAAGTGACTGATTTAATGGTAGTCCTCTTGGTTGGTTAGATTGAGTAAAAGGTACTGATTAAAAACGTAGAAATGTGGCAGTTTAAATTTTTATCGTATGCTCTGAAAATCAAATTGAAAATGGATTAAAGTAGGCTTAAGTCAAGTGGTTCTTAGCTTTTGCCATTCAAACTAATTCGTGAAGGATGGAAACCAGACTGAATTAGAATATCGGTTTAGCAGTGACATTCATCATTATCTGTCTTACCCTTTCCCAACCATATTGGGGTTGGTTCCAGTCGAACCGTATGCAGATCAGGCACTGCTCTGCATACGGTTCGACTGGAACCAACCATTTTACCGATTTTTTCTACTGATCTCTAGAACCTAGTTAGATTTGTCTAATACGACACCACTTGGTAGTGGCACCATTAGTTATTTCAGCAAAAACATCCTCAAAAATTTACATTAATTTATTTATAAAAACTCACATTATTCACTTTGTGGAAGGCCACAATATTCACTTTTTAAAACGCCACAGTATTGACGCACCGTCCACCAAATTCGTCCGCAATCCGCAACACGTTTCAATACAACAAACAACTCACACATAGGAGCGTGTCGAAATAAATAAATATCGCGCTTCTCGTAAACATGGCGCGACTGACTTTAACTGCGAGCCTTTTGTGAGCTGGCTTAGAGTTCTGCGTGAAGAATGGGGTTTTTGAGTCGTTTTGGCGATTCCAAGGTCGAATAGCAAACAAAAAGATAAATCATCATCATCTTCCATTCTCCCCTGACGTCACGGCGTCAATTACTTCTTTCTCTTTCTTATCATTCCTCACATAGTCCATCCATCTTTTCTTTGGCCTTCCTCTCCCTCTCCATCCATCAACATACAAGATAAATGAATCATCATTATTTGCCTAACCTTTTCCCAACCATTATGTTGAGGTTGGTATTTAGTCTAACTGAATGCAGCTGAATACCGAATACGTAATTTGCTGGGTATTATGATACTCCTTGATAAGATTATTTGTCAGATTTTTGACAATGAGATCAGACAGGTTTAGATTTCCTCAAAATTGTGGAAAAAGAACGCTCTTCCTGTACAATTGGTAACTGGACTGACAGGATCTAGGGCTGGCGAAGGTGTTTTTTTTATCTAGTATTTACTGGGGCACATGTTTAAAATATTGTTAGAAAATCTGCGTCTTTCTGATCCAATATTTCGAATGCCAAAAAAAAACTATCAATAAAAACATTCTTTTTCTTCTTCGTCGTTTCCTCCTTTCTGAGGATCGCGACCATATTAATGACACATCTCCAAGCCATGCGGTCTTCTGCAGTGTGAACCGCTCAGTACAGGCTGTGTCCAAAAGCCTTTTTGATCGCGTCTGAACATCTTGCTAGTTCTCTCCTTGCGCACGTTTACCTTCTACCTGGCCCAGTATTATAAGCCTCCTCAACGGCGGAATTCCTCAGGGCAGCTGCCCTCAGTCGTGACCAAAGACCCAAGATACACGAAATCACAGATTTTCTCACAACGGACCAGTATGTTCGAGCTCGGAAGAAGATGAGCATGGTTTACTACCATATTTTTGTTGGAAATCCTAACACGGCTTAAAAATATACACAGACGGAACCCGCAACATTTTCGTACCCAGCCTTAACAATTTTTTATCTTCAAAAAAATTAATTTTTGCAATATAATGCACACCACCGTTTTGTCTCTGGTTCACTCCAAGATTAAACGATTGTTCGTTATTTAGGGCCTTCGCGAACACGTTTTTATTAAATTTCGAATGAAGGACCATAGAGTCGTTTTGTTTTTATGCGAGAATTGTTTTTTAAATCGGCAACACTATATGGTATTTAATGATGTAATTTTCGCAAAAGGTACACATATTTTATTTTATTATTTTTTTGTTTGCTTACGTTTAAAATATTAATCGGTTTTCAAGATTTCGGGTTTAGTGTGAATGAGTCATTTAGGAAGGTTATTACTTTATTTGTTTGTATGAAAAACATGTGCAACGCATCGAAAGTTTCAACGATGGCTATGGTCCAATATATTTATAAGTATCTTGTCCTTCAAGATGGTATTTAACTAGATCTGGTTGATAAAAGTTCAATTTCTATATATGGGGGTCTAAAATGGGCGCATAAGCATTATCACAATAAGAAAATAATATGAGTCATAGAATCTATAGACGTACGCTAGACGCAGTTCGAATTGTAATGTAATTCGTATTATTATCCTATTATGATTCTTCTAAAGGGGCCATTTTATTCCCCTGTTCTAGCTAGGGGTCCCTTTCTAGAAAATATGAACTTCCATATATTCCAGATGATTTTCATTTTTTTAAATTCACATCTTCAGCACTTCACCAAATGACTGCTTATTTGGTGTTAAAATCTATTAAGATTAGCTATTATCGTTAATATTCCCAGTAAGTAAAGCAGCAGCCACATTTTTTCTCGTTCCAAGATTAAAATAAAGAAAAAGAGATGCTCTAAAATAAATAAAAACTATATCTTCACGCCATCTCTATTACAAAAAAAAAGGATAAAAAATTTCACCTGACAAGCCAGCAAGTGAACAAAAAAAGTATTTACTCTACTTAATCATGGCCTCATAAGCAGCAGGTATATTAAAAAATAATTTTAATTTGGAATAAAACTCTTTAGGCCCAGACCCTCGTCATTTTTGGGACCTAATTTAGGTCCGAAAACACTAACATGTAGGTGTTATAACAAATTGACAATCGCAAAAGAATATCAATAAAATAAAACACATTTTTATGTGGATACTAACAAACTGAAATTAAGATCTTTTAAACAAAGTGTTCTTACGACACTTTTGCCCTCAGCTTTAAACTAAAACCTCCTTCACACATGTTATTACCCCACCAACGAAATTAAAACCTAATTTTTAAATTTATAGAACTGAAATTTGCGTAAAACTGATTTCAAGTTACGTCATTTTGTTTAAAGCACGTTCCAATCTGATTGTCACTTCAAGCGATGGCAATAAAAAGCCAATAAAGCCTGGTACAGACCAGCGATGCTAATAATCTTATAATAGTGTGTGCTATAACACATCTCACGGTAACGGGGACCATAAGGCAGTTGTACACTGCCGTATTTTGCGCTCGCTGCATTCGCAATAAAATAATTAGTTTCAAGTAATTATTTTTAATATCGTAACCTGGTGTAAGATGTTGTCTCTTGATGTTTGTTTTGAAGATTTAAAAAGGTGGGTTATTGAACAGACGCTTGAAGTTAAATTTTCAAGAATTTTATAAGAGGTTTGCGGGTCTAGTGGTCGCAAGCGCGACTGCAGAGAGAGTCTTGGGATCCCCAGGTCGGGCAAAGTGTTATTGGGTTTTTCCATGAGGAATGGCTCAGTAGTAGCCACGGAGTCTGGATTAGTGCTCGGTTGATGGCAATGGGCTCGCTCCCTATAACATGGGACTTACAAACATAACTGGCGAAATTTATTCTTATCTGGGGAGTTTGTCCCAGCACTTATTTTCCTCAGCTAAGCTACTAAGAAGTGTTGAAGACTGGGTGACATGTTGGAATGTCTTAAGTAATTTTGACGTTAAAAAGGTCATCATCATCATCAGCCTATAATGTTCCCACTGCTGGGACACAGGCCTCCTCTCTATGAGAGGGAATGGGCTATAATCCATCACGCGGGCCCAGTGCGGATTGGTAGATGTCACATGTCTTCGAATTTTTGGTTCTAGGACAAGCCGGTTTCCACACGATGTTTTCCTTCACCGTTTTTGAGAGCAGTGGTGATGAAATAAATTACACAAAGTAATGCGCCTGCCTGGGTTCGAACCCACGACTTACTGTTCGTAAGCCAGGGTCGCTACCACTCGGCTACCACTGCTCTCCTTAAAAAGGTACTGATTCTTTTTCCAAAGATTTACATCAAAGTTATATTTTTATTGACAATATTTACATGTATTTTATTTAACACTAGCGATGTACAGTCATCCTTATCTGCTTCAAACAAAATTTCCTCACATGATTGTGATCATAAAATTTTAATGACTTGATTATATACTAGTCATATGGCTATTACCTAAGTAGCAATGGTCATTAAGCTACCTAATAACTTTAGATACATACAATGTAAGACTAATATACACTAAAAGCCATGATCTGTTATAGTAAGAAATTGCAGGAGACATTTATATAGAATGGGGTTCAATTAAAATAGCAGTAATTTGAGACGATACTTAAATATCTGGTAATCGAAGACAAAAATTTTATCACATTAATTATAATGTAAAAAAACCTAATTAATGCATAAACAGCGAAGAAAACCTGAAGCACTGGTATGTACAAGCGCGCGGTGATAACGTAAATAATTATGTCGATTTTTTAAAAAATACTCGTTATTTTCATTGAGGAGCTCGTGGCTAAATAATATCAGCCGCTCGCGTCGATCTTTAGGTTAAACCGTGCTTGCCTAGGTTGGTCTGTGGATGGGTGTCATTTAAAGATCTTTGACAGTCGTTCGGTAGTCAGTAGCCCAAAAAAGTCCGACAATCAGTCTTACCAAGGTGTATGGTATTACCCAGTACTAACTGGGTTGTGGAGGTCAGATAGGCAGTCGCTCTATGTAAAATACTGGTATTCAGCTGCATCCTGTTAGACTGGAAGCCGACCCTGACATAGTTGGGAAAAGGCAAGGCAGATGTCTACTTCTTTGAAGTTTAGGCAAATAATCTGTACCTATTCCAATAATGATGTTCATCGCGAGATGTTCGTGGTGCATATACCAAGTAATTTAAAAAAAAAAAGAAAAATATGTTATCTGCACCTCGTCCTGGAAGAACACTTTTAGCCACAGGGAGCGGTATTCCGTCGCTTCCACGGGCAAGTGCCACATGAACGCACAGTGACATAGTGCACTTGTGAAGTGTTACTAACATAGTTTTAAGGTTCTAATTACTAACCTATATGTATTTTATCATATTTATGTATGTTATTCTGTAAGGTATATGTACGTCTATCGCCTAAAGTTGCCTGAAAATAAATGGATTTGGTTATTGTTCATCAGAATACCATCAAATGATATAAAATAAACTACACCGTGATCAAACTCTTCCAAATATATTTTTTTCCTTTTTATAACTTTATTTTGCGGCCAGTATGTCCTAAAGTTTGTTGTAAAAAATGTCCATGCAACGGTTACATACATTTATGAGATCAGAATTGTCGTAAAAGCCTTTAAAAGAGGTAATTTCGTTTAATAATTAAATAATAAACCTTGTGTGCCGAATAATAAAGAGTTTGTGTGTGTGTGAAAATGATGATATTATTTTTGATGCATTGGATATAAAATGGTAGGGTCTTAAAGGTTTAATGTGACAGTTTAATATTATTAATGCGAAAGTAAGTTTGTTTGTTACCTTTTCACGCCTAAACCACTGAACCGGTGATCCTGATATTTGTCAGATGTACAGAAACGGACATAGGATACCTTACATCCCGAAAATAAACTATTGTTCCCGAGGAAAACAACAATAACGTTATAATGCTCATAGATGTTGCTACGTATCTTTCGAATCAGGATTGAATGTCAAGCAGAGTACAACCCGAATTGATTGTCAAGTTCTAATACTTCGTTAAGTATTTTACTAAATTTCTTTTATTTTTTTTATTATTGTGACATTTAATGTTTTTTTTTGTTTTTTTTTATTGACATTTATTTTGTGAAGTATTATTAATTTATTTTATTTAATTTCTGTGAATGTGGGTAATATTTTAATTTTATTTTTAATTTTTCCCACGATTGTCTGGCAGTTTGAGCACTACAAGCGACCTACCCAAATGTCCTTTCTTTGGTATTGTTCGTCGTGTCGTTGAGCTCCTTGAGTTATTAGTCGAGCTCACGATAACTGACAAATGCTTGCACTGACTGGACAGGTCCGCTCAAATCTGTATGGTTCTTTCTTCCAAAGGCCATCTCAGACACTAATCTGCATAGTCCTCATGTGAGTAAACCAAGATTATGTCTAGACTTTAAAAGAGACTATGACCTCCGAGTTTGTTTCGGCTGTTTCTTCTCAGAGTAATCAGGTACGAAACACCGGCCCCATCTAGCTTTAAAAAACATGACGTGTAAAAGTGTTTGTAAAAACCTACTTGCAAAATAAACATCATTTAATTGAACGCGAGTGAAGCCGCGGGGAAAAGCTAGTGTTATATAATGTAACGTTCGTAATTTTGAAGAAAAGTATTTTCATATTTGATATACGAAAGGAATCATAATTTCTGTGCCATTCATTCAATTTTAATCAGTTTGAGCTGCCGATGTTGAGGTATAAAAGTAATTTGGACACTGTTTATACAATATCTTTACCTTTGTAACTACCTATAGGTAAGTTATTTTAGTTTCAGTATCCATTCAGTGCTCTATATACCCAAAACCACAGACAAAAATCTTAGTTCAAGGTTCAAATATGGTAATATAAAATACATAAACTCACGCCTTTTCCCGATGGGGGTAGGCATAAACCACAGAACGCCACCTGCACGAATTTTTTTTTTTTCGGATGGGAAATCATCAAATGACTTCTCCCGCTCTGGGCAGAGCGGAAGGGAGTGTCAGACTTGTACTGACTAAAACCCATCCATGTTCCTTCCTTGCCCTTTGTGTTCCAGGGCCGCGGTATCTCTTTCGAACAGTCCCGCAGCCATCCCTGCTACGATCCTTACATACTCCTCTTACCTCGTATTGTATTTTCGATTCAAAAGTCGACGTACCGCCTTATTGGCCTAGTGGTCGCAAGCGCAACTGCTAAGCATAAGGTTCTGAGTTCAATTCCCGGGTCGGACAAAGTGTTATTGGGTTTTTTCCATCTGGAATTTCTTAGTAGTAGCCATGGAGTCAGGATATGTGCCCGTTTGATGGCAATAGGCTCGCCCCCTTTTACATGGGACTTAAATTAAAACATAAGTAACTGGCGAAATGTTGATGTACCTACTATTAGATACACCTCTGCCTAACCCTTCGGGGATTACAGGCGTGATGTTATGTAAATCGACGTATTTACGTGACGTTTACACCGCAGCGCTCGTGCTAAAGCCTCTGACGCATTTTCAAAGCATCATGGGTCAAAACATTTTCAAAACAAAACATTTACCTAATTTGCTAACCACAAAAATTAAACACTGGCTAATCTTAATAAACAAAGTCAAAGTCAACAAAACAAATATTACAACACTAATTAAACAACCTCCTCTATAATTTCGTTCATCTTCGTATATCTTCGTAGCTCTTCGTCGAAGTATTCCCCTCTCTTTCGCACTTGTCCGAAGTTGTATGTTTTGTCTCGTTTCAACGGCAGCCAAAGCCCATTCACACCTGCACATTATTATATTTGTTTATTTGTTTGTTCGTCGCGTTTTATTTTAGTGGCGCTTCGTGGATAAGGGCGTGTGTGAAATTTTTGGTATTTGGAATCGTTTGGATTTAAGAATTTATACAATTTGCGGAGGGAAATGCGCTTTCGAATGGTGTAGAAAGTGATATAATATTTTTAAATTATCTTTTACTTATTATAGCCCTAATGAAGAGATTGCCTTTCCGTCAGAGTTTTAATAAATAAAACGTTGTTTTCGTGCCAACTGAATTTGATAACGTAGTAGGACTTTGATTATTTTTTAGTAACAATAATTTAGAAAAAAAATGATTATGGACGTACAAGTATAATTTATGGAACAGTTTTATAACCCCTAAATTAAATTTGAGGTTAATATTATTAATTAATAAAAAACCAGGCCATTCTAAATGCGGTACCTATCAAATACCTAACTGATTCTCCTCGTATATTAAGTAATCGTATATTAGGTGTTCATTTCCCAATATCTCAAATATACACTGCGAAATGAAGCTAAAAACGCCAACAAAAAACTCTTTTAATAAAAATCTTCAAAACCAAAATCACACTTACCCCCTTACCCCCCACCACCACAGTTCTATACATCTCGTTAACGCCTGCTTATAAATTTGTCTGTCTGTCCGTCTGGTCGCGCGCACCTCGGGAACTTAGTTAACTGCTAAACATTTTTGTGCAGCAAGAGTTATGGCACCAGTAATTGTTTACTAAAATTTTATTGAGCGCTTTTTAGCATTGCTTTTGGGTCATTCAACTTTTGGATTTTTTTTTGTATTTTTGTGAGGTCACAAAGTAACAGAAAGCAATGTATCTTTATACAAGTAAAAGTCTCGTGAACTGGGAAAAATGACTAAAGGGCGTCAAAAAATTCATCAGCATCGCTGTTAAAGTAAAAGTGCCCAACTGCCCAGAAGGCTAGCAGCATTCCTGCCAGGGCTGCGGGTCTTTTCGAAAGAGATACCGCGGCCCTGGAACACAAAGGACAAGGAAGGAACATGGATGGGTTTTAGTCAGTACAAGTCTGACACTCCCTTCCGCTCTGCCCGGAGCGGGAGAAGTCATTTGATGATTTGACAACCGTAAAAAAAAAGGCTAGCGGCATTGCCTCGCTAGATGGCACTGCCGATTCTTCACTTCTCCATCATAGTTATCCCGAATAGCATGTCATTTTTCACACCACATCACGCTTGTAATTACCTTAGGGTTAGGCAGAGGTGTACATAATAGTACATCCACATTTCGCCAGTTATGTTTAAGTCCCATATAATAGGTGCCGAGCCATCAACTGGGTATGAATCTAGACTCCGTGGCTACTGAGAAATTCCTGATGGAAAAACCCAATAGCACTTTGCCCAGGCCGGGAATCAAACTCAAGACCTCATGTTCGGAAGTCACGCTTGCGACCACTCGACCAACGAGGCAGTCAACTCTCAATCAAACTAACATGACTTACGAATCATCATCACCTGCCTAGCCTTTTCCCAACTATGTTGGGGTCGGCTTCCAGTCTAACCGGATGCAGCTGAATACCAGTATTTTACATGGAGCGACTGCCTATCTGACTTCCACATGATTTACGAATAATCGTTGAAATTCCAAAATTGGCTACTGATGATGAGCCCTCGAACCAAATCATCATCGTATTCATTCTTCCTCTTTACACTTACATTTTACAAAAGACATGCTTTAATGATGTTTATCATCATCATACGAGTATAACCCGGAATCACCCACTGCTGGGGTATAGACCTCCCCTCTCTTCTGCTGCACTTCCCGGTTCTGTGCGTCCAGGACTCAGACCAAATGAAAAACCAAGACATAGCCCTGCGAACAATACAGTGAAGCATGCGCAAAACCACGCCTCGCTCTGTGCATACACGCTCACACGCACACATTTACATCAAACTACAACTAAACTACGCTCAGAAACTAAGCTCACAGTGCACACATGTTTACAAAACCGGATTCACGTTACTGTTGACAGTGCTGTGTCTAGTTTTTTATTTGTTTTGAGGTCCAGGAATGAATGATGTAGCTGAAGTTAAAATCGCTAGAAAGACAAACAGAGAAATCAATATATTCAACTCCAATTCAACAATTACTTACAAAAAACACACATAAAAATAACTGTTTTAGAACCGACACTTACAGAATTTATTGTCCCATTATTTTTCTCAATACAAACATTTACTAATATTTTCTTGTAACCCTATCTCGAAGATTGGATAGAGTCATTATCATTACGCTATGTAACCCGATCGGTTGTAAGCAGAGGTGTAACAAACCGACAACTGATGAGAACGAATGGTTTTGTACGTGGGACAGACATACGGATAAACATGTTAGAGTATTTTATTATTGCTGTTAGTGTTTTACTATAAAATTGGGAGGTTTTTTTTAATGATTGTTTCTTTTTAGTAATGTAAGATTAGGTTACAGCTTGGAAAGTCAATGTTATGGGTGATTTTGGTTTTTATGTGTCAAATCACTGTGATGATTTGAATTTGTAAACAGATCTGTATTAAATGCCTTCGTTTACTACTTCTATGTAGGTGTATCGTATACATAACCATGCCTAATATCCACCATTTTGCAATCAATATAGAAATAAGAATTGATGTAGTATACCAGAGCAAAAAGCCCGTCGAAAAATCACGCTCTAATTAAATTCGGGGTTTACAAGGTAAAATCTACTCCTCTTACTGTTGAAGTCGGTTAAAATGTAACCTATGTTACCTGGGCCATAATAACGAAACGATTGACAACTTAGTCATCAAATTCGGATGAATAGTTAAGGAGCTACGAAGGAACATACGTAAATACAAACATACATGCACTGCTAAAATCATAACCCTTTCTTTTGTAGCCGTGGTCGGGTAAAAATATCACAAGCCTTGAAAAAAGATACCTAACACAGAAGTATTTCATCATAGCATAAGGTAGTAAATAATATCACCATCACCATTTCAGCCGAAAGACGTCCACTGCTGGACATAGGCCTCCCCCAAGTGTCGCCACATTGACCGGTCCCGTGCGACTCGCATCCAGCGGATCCCTGCAACCTTCACCAGGTCATCGGTCCATCTAGTGGGAGGCCTTCCAACGCAACGTCTTCCGGTTCGCGGTCGCCACTCCAGAACTTTTCGGCTCCATCGGCCATCCGTCCTGCGAGCAATGTGCCCTGCCCACTGCCACTTAAGTTTGGCATTTCTTCGGGCTACGTCGGTAACTTTGGTTCTCTTGCGGATCTAAATTATAATTGAAGAATTTTCCGAACATCGTAAAAACCGTAGGTATAGGTGTCATTCTGCATGTCAACATCTTTCTAAATTCTAGGCATCAAGTATTTAATGATGTTGATGATATAGATGATGCCAGCGGCTGTGAGCTGTGGTTGAGAGCTTCATGTTCTCAATAAACTTTGTGTTGCAATTAAGTTTTTCTTCAATTCGATGGGCCATTATCCTTTTTGTCAAAGTATACATTGGTATGTAAGTGTGTAGCGATCATTGGGGGACGCTTGTGCCATATGAGGTATTTTGCCTGTTGTGTTCCTCTTTTATCGTTCTTCTGGTGTCAGAGTTTTTATGCCGTCAATGGGCCTCTGACTTGACTTAACATGCCGTCAAGAAATATCTCTCAGGTAGGCTGGTTACCTCAAGATGTTTTCCTTTACCAAAGCAAGTGATAATTTTCCAGTACGCACATGAATCCGAAAAATCAGAGGTGCATGTCTTGGGTTCGAACTTGAGACCTATGACTTGGCAGTCTGTCGGTCACACCTTGGTCACACCACAAGGCTTCCACTGCTGCTTGGCTTTTATGATGATGATGATGATGAAGTACTTGATAATGTTTTTCCAACTTTTTTTTAATATTTTGTATATTTTTTTTATTTGTATTGTGGCGTGCCTGCTTCTATTTTAGTTCAAAAACGCTGTGATCCGGCTCAAAACTTTCACCCGTATATTTCCACCCCCAACACTTTATCCAAAAGTAATGGTACGTCAGTTCTCCGTGTAGTCTCCGTCAATAATGTTAGTTCGTTTGTCTGTAGCCATATCGAAAACAGTGGGCGGTACGATTGAAAGGCAGCGTGATTTGATTTGAAATCACGGTAGCTTATGGTCAAGTGATGGTTTCTCACTTATGGTGTGTGCGAGGTCATGGGAAACTTAATTGTGTGGATGTTGGTAATCTTACTTGAAGCCAGTAATCAGTTTCTGAGAGAAGGGAATAGCTTAATCTATTCTTCTATACTAATATTATAGAGGTAAAATTGTTTGTAAGATTATATGAATTATACTAGCGGACTTCACGCGGTTTCACCCGCGTAGTTCCCGTTTCCGTGGGTGTACGGGAATAAAATTTAGCCTATGTTACTAACTGATAATGTAGCTATCCATTGCTGTATTTTTTTTTCAAATCGGTCCAGTAGTTTTTAAGTATATTCGTTACATACAAATTTTTCCTCTTTATAATATTAGTATAGATAATGTCCGGGACTAATGATCCAATACTACAAATTCTTTCAATGGCAGAAAGCTACTTTATTCGTAAGCGATATAGGCTATAAATTATTTTCATTTTATGGCGTATTAGTCGAGCTATCACAATTTTTGCGGACGAAGTCGCGGGCGAAGTGCTAGTAAATAATCGTTTTCAAAGAAACTCCGCTCTGAATGCATTCAAAAATCGTGCAATTAGACCTCTGATAAAGTTTCGCTTCATTATGGAATATTCTGTTTTTTCTATGGCAATTCGCTCTTTAAAATATCACTAGAGAACTATTAGTTTATCTTCCAGGAGTATTCATCATCATCATCATGTCAGCCCGGAATTACCCACTGCTGGGTATAGGCCGCCCCTTTTTCTGCCAGATTTCCCGGTTCTGTGCTACATTCTGACATTGCATATCATAGCATGCATAGCATGGCTGACACTTATACTTAGTCCTGGCTTTATGCCTTAAAATAAAAAGTAAATGTTCTCTCACATTTATTCAATTGTGTTGAATGCCTATGATACCTTCAAAATACTGCCTGTCCTGTTAGATTAGAGGAACTACAAACATCCCACCCCTCCTCACGTTATCAATCCAGCAAAACATCTTCCTCCTGGACAGGAAGTGCAGTGGCCAATCTGGAAATCTCTTAACCGTTTGCGGGCCCAGGTTGGCCGCTGTAGAAATAATCTGGTCAAATAGGGTATCATCACCCCGTCCCAAAGATAATGTCAGTGTGGAGCCCCTCTGCAGGATATGCCCCACCTCCTTTCTTGCCCAACCTGCACAGCCACCTGCACTTTCCAGGATTTAATTGAAACCAATGACAGAGCTGTGCAGGTGGCAATATACTGGTCGGGTATTATATGAGTCTATCGACACGCAAAGAAGAAGAAGAGAAACTAATGGCCACTACTGCCAAACTTGTTGCCAAATCCTGGGCCTATTCAACTTAGTTTGCCATCGATATGCTTAGCAGAAGTTAGTTTCAGCTGAGAACCGTGAAGGTTGGAACTTACCATACCAAACTATCCACTGCCAATTCAAATCCAATTAAACAAACAGACTCTTGAAACGAAGTCCCCCGATAAGGCCCGATCTCGCCCGAAGGCTCCCGATCTTAATCGAGGGCCGTTCGGGACATTTTACGCTGCGCCTGCGCCGTTTATCAGTAACCTGATACTTTTACAATGAACGAAAGACTTTTATATGTGGTAAGAACCTTTTAGTTTCGAAATTGAAATGTTTAACGTGATTTTTCATTGTGTACCTACGTGGGTTTTTGGGGTCCGTGGGTTTAATGGGGAATTTCGGGATGAGCGTTATTTTCAATTTATTGTTTTGTTTCTAAATTAAGAAAATTGAAGTAAAGTAATATAATAGAAAATACCTTGACCACCTTGTCTAGTGGTCACAAGCGCAACTGCTTGAGGTCCTGGGTTCGATTCCCAGGTTGTGTAAGGTGTTATTGCTTTTTGGAAAAATCAGGAATTTCTCAGTAGCAGTACTTCTGGACACGGTGCGTATGTTAGGAGGACCCTCTCTCAAGAGCCCTGACCACCGGTAGCTCGGACCCTGTTCCCAATGCTGGTGGGCTACTATTTTTTACATTTTGAAATGTTTTTTTTTAATATTATTTGTATAGGAATATTTTTTTCATTAGCCTATTCTGTCCCACTTCTGGGCAAAGCCCTCCCCCATTCTCTTCCAACTCTCCCGGTGTTTTGCCTCCTCTGGCCAATCAGTCAGGAACGAGTCTAAATCGTCACGCCAGCGTTTCTTGGGCCTGCCTCGGTGAATATTTAAAAATGTAAAATATTTATTTATTTATTATTTATTAAAACTTTATGCACAAGTAAAAAAAAAAACTGTACAAACGCGGACTTAATGCCTTGGGCATTTTTTCTTTTTATTTTTCTAAATATATGTGTATAATATAAATAAAGGATAAATACGTTTATAAATAAATAATCTAAAGTAACTAACGTCAAAAAACTCCTCAACGCTGTCAACTAGTGATGTCTCCAAGACTTGGCGGCGTTGTCATGTTGTATGGCGTCACTTAGACGGTTACATACAATAGAGATAGAATCGTAAATTGCCTTTTTGGTCAACACCATATCCATTTGTGCCTGTAATCATTCAAAAGTGCCTGTAATGGTCAAATTGAAATAAATGCTTTGAGTTTGAGTTTATTAACAAATTCTTCAGGATTTTAGAAAAAAGTCAAGAGAAAATACTAAACTATCTTTCTACTAAAAGACTTCACACGAAAAAAACCCTATAATATTTTCATTCTTGCCCTTTAATCAATAATAAATAACACAAAGCCCTTAAACACAAACACGACACATGCTTTATTTCTCCTATTACGAAGCACATGTAACGTGTTATATTGAGTTATCATCTCATACCGATGTACTTATATACGTACAGACGACGACACATCTAGCTATACATGTCTAGTATAAGCTGACCTTGCATATAAAACCTTTCTTTTTTGTTTGCGGATGGGAAATCATCAAATGACTTCTCCCGCTCTGGGCAGAGCGGAAGGAAGTGTCAGACTTGTACTGACTAAAACCCATCCATGTTCCTTCCTTGCCTTTTGTGTTCTAGGGCCGCAGTATCTCTTTCGAACAGTCCCGCAGCCTGCATATACAACCTTAGTTTCTGTTTACTCTAAGCCTTTTAAGCAATCTTAGAATGCATAATTATAATCAACTTTTACGAATCCTGAAATAGCGAAAAAGAAAACAGCTGTTCCCTATATTTTGACGAGTTATTACTATTATTATTATTAGTTATTACATAACATACATAACATAACATCACGCCTGTAATCCCCGTAGGGTTAGGCAGAGGTGTACCTAATAGTACACCCACATTTCGCCAGTTATGTTTTAAGTCCCATGTAATAGGGGGCGAGCCTATTGCCATCAACCGGGCACAAATCCAGACTCCGTGGCTGCTACTGAGAAATTCCTGATGGAAAAACCTCACAACACTTTGCCCGACCTGGGAATCGAACCCAGGACCTCGTGCTCAGCAGTCGCGTTTGCGATCACTCGACCTCAATGAGGCACTCAAAGAAATATATGTGTCTAACAAAAATGTATCCAAAGTTTTAAATACGGTGCAAATTTATGGTGCAAAAAAGCTGTTAGTTTCTTTAATTCTAAAAGGGTTTTTGTTAATCCCGTTATCTTGTTGGACCCCCAAACATTTAAAAAATACGCGTACATAATTATTATACAAACAAAAATGTAGTTATTTTCATAAACAGTAATTTATTATTCATAATAAAGTTATTTATTTTATTAATGCCTGGCAAGGCGTCAAGTACCTTTTTATTTAAACATGTTCACATTAAACCGTTATAGAGAAACGATCGATCGTATCGGGGTTCGTTCCCGGCTGAGTTATTGTTATCTGTCTCTATTATTTCTGATGAAAATAATGTTGAGTGTCTGCTGTGTTAATCATTGATGGTGTAAGCAGGAGTACGAGCATCTATTTTTGATGTTATACTTCTTTAGGCGCGTTATGAAAAAATGATGAGAGTGAAATTTTAAGATGCGCGCGCATCACTGTAACACAAAAGTAACAGGTTGAAGTTAGCTAGTCAACATACACCCTGAAGTTAGCTTAGTGTCAGATATTGACAAGCCTAGGTTATTATGTTTAATCTACTGCTGGAGCTAGGAGGTTAGGTTTTATAGGTAATTGATATTAGACCTTCTTTCTACAAACACAGGATAAGGCGAAAGATATATAAAGAATATTAAAAAGATTTTTATCTTGTAACGCGTGTACCTAATTAAGTAGGTACTCTCACACTTTTTTTTATGATAAAGTTACAAAGAACAAAGACTATGTGTGTCCTTCTTTTTAAAAAGATTGGTTACGAACTGCCTCTTTGGTCTAGTGGCCGCAATCGCAACTTCTGAGCATGAGGTCCTGGTTTCGATTCCCGGGTCGGGCAAATTGTTATTGGGTTTTGCATCAGAAATTTCTCAGTAGCAGCCACGGAATCTGGAAGTGTGCCCGGTTAATAGCACATGACATGGAACTTAAAACATAACTGGCGAAATGTGGGTGTACTGTTAGATACACCTCTGCCTAACCTTTCGGGGATTACAGGCGTGATGTTATATGTTATAGTCGAAAAATTTCAACCGGCTTAAAAAAAATATTATCATACAATCTAGAAGTCATCTACTAGACATACTTCGCCGGCCCCCCATTAAAAATACACCCATGGAAAGGACGATTTTGAAAGACTTCATGTTGCCACAATACCTTAAATTGACACCGAGTGCCTACGAGCGACGACTTAAAAAAGCGTATCGCAAAAGCAATGAAACCTAGTGGTTAACCGTCGGACTGCCATGTCATAAGTCTCGAGTTCGAACCCAAGACACGCACCTCTGATTTTTCAGATTCCTGTGCGTATTGTATAATTATCACTTGCTTCAGTGAAGGAAAACATCGTGAGGAAACCAGCGTGCCTGAGAGATATTTCTTGACGGCATTTAAAGCCAAGTCAGAGGCCCATGGGCGGCATAAAAATCTGACATCAGGTTAGGAACTAACCACACGATAAACCAGAGCGTACCATTACAGAATATCACCGATTGACTCACACAGCATTTCGTTGAGCTTGCAGTTTTTTCTAGCCCTTCCCAATTGAATCAACCAAACATAGATCAAGGCTCAAAGCTCAAGGCAGCATCATCAAAACGCCTCGACGATGTACTATCAGCGTCGGTTCTCGGAACCCCTCGGACGCGGGATTCGCTCCCCGCTGTGACGGTAATTCACGCCACTCACACCTCGCGGGATTGCGGGCTGTGTACGTGGATGAAGAGGTCTTGGTACTTTGGTAATGGATTCTTATATTTTAGGGAGCTAAAACGGTAGACTATGAAAAGAATAATTTAGAAGAGATGTTTAACATTAAGAACGTAATTGAAAGGTATTTTCCAAAGATATTCCATTATCTATCAAGAGTTGACGTTTTAAATAACTCCACAATTTATGAAAGACTGTTTAAAAACCTTTGGTCTGTATCAATTACTAGTTTGGAGGTCAGATAGGCAGTTGCTCCATGTATAATATTAGTATTCAGCTGCATCCGGTGAGACTGGAAGCCCACTCAATAAGTTTGGGAAAAAGCTAGGCAGATGATCAAGTCACAATTCATCTATTGTTTTCCAAAACAACATTTACCTATTATATTGTATTACTTGACAAGAGTTTTGACAAGTCAAAAAACCAACCAATTTAAATCATCAGAATTTGGAGTATTTTATATTTTCTTAGATATTACTTAACTGTCTTTAGAAGGTGCCAAATAATACTGAATGGGTGATAAGTATCTTAAATTCCTGAATCTTTCATTATTATATTTTATATTATTTTCTTAAGTCAATCCCATAGCTAAGTTACTAATGGAGTTGATTGTAATTTCAAGTATCAAAACCACTCGGTCGTTTCCCACACAGTAATATATTGATGATGCTGTAACAGTCTATTGTGATCTTTTGTTAGATTATGATAAGTGAGATAACTTATTCCAACTTAATATAAACGTCTCGTGGTACACCCTAGTGTGGAGATGGCTTTATCTTAAGCATTGTATGGAATAACTAAGTACAATGTGTGGAGGGCTTAAGTTAAGTAAATTAAGTTATAAATAAGTTGGTAAGTGGAGACAAAGTGGTGTTTGGCTTTCAAGTGTCGTTTATTTTGCTAAGAGTTTCTGTGTAAGATTTTATTGGGCGGTGTCTTGGTTAATCAGATGTAACAGATTTGATGATTTTTCATCATATATTGTGCAGGATAGTATCTAATAAAATAATGAGTTATTTCTGCTTTTTCTACCAAGGAGCAATTTTGTCTAAAATGTTGGTATCAAGCAACTGGTTGAAATTGATCTAGATTTTTATCAAAAGCTCTTCACAATTCTCTAACTCAAACTGACTAACACAGGATGACTTGATGTGTCCCCCTTTTATGAAAATTATTTCTCCACTTATACAAGGTGTATCATAATAAACGCAAGACCTCTCGTGTGGTGTCTCAGACCATGATACTGGACAAGTTTTGTTCTATGACTTTTGG
This sequence comes from Lycophotia porphyrea, assembly GCA_950005105.1. Classification (NCBI taxonomy): domain Eukaryota; kingdom Metazoa; phylum Arthropoda; class Insecta; order Lepidoptera; family Noctuidae; genus Lycophotia; species Lycophotia porphyrea. Next base: position 2,293,884 of record OX465404.1, on the reverse strand, counting down.
AAATTCATTACTTTTTTTTTGTTTTACCATACATGTTGATCAGCTGATCGCTGATACAAAGTCCAATATTTTTTTTTGCGAATGTCCATAACTCCTAGAACAAAAGTTGATCAGTTTCTTGGTCCGAGAGACCACACGGGAGGTCATGCGTTTATAATAAACGCATGACCTCCCGTGTGGTCTTGTACACATGTAAATGAAAAAAAAATTGTACAGCTGGTTTGAAACAATAATTAAGAAGAAGTTGCTTACTAAAATAGCTTATCCTCTCTTGTCTTCCCTTTCGTCTTGTCCAACAATTATGTAGCTAGCAATGGCATCAAACGGTTTATAAAATGTTTATAATATTTAGCAAATTTTAACGTAATAATTGTAAAACAGCAATAAAGGCTTATTTATATTGGCTGGGGGACTGTTCGAAAGAGATACCGCGGCCCTGGAACACAAAGGGCCAGGAAGGAACATGGATGGGTTTTAGTCAGTACAAGTCTGACACTCCCTTCCGCTCTGACCAGAGCGGGAGAAGTTATTTGATGATTTCCCATCTGAAAAAAAAAAAAAATATATTATATTATTATTATTTATATTATCCCAAGCGTTATCCACATTAGTCCTTTCACAAAAAGTCCTGTCCGCGTTTATCCGGCTCACAAGTCACAGTTTGTTTAACATGATAATTGTGAAGACTTACGGCGCACATTCAATGTGTACCCGATTTATTGTGGGTACCTACTTATAGCGCCATCCCAGCGTTAATCTTGTGGTGGATAATATTTTATTGATGCTGTAATTATTTCACTGAATGGGGCAAAGGTGTTTTTAGGAAGTTACATAACGAATGAGCATTAAATAAATTATTCTGGAATAGTCATAAACAATTTTCAATATTCGTGATCATTCGGAGTGCCCAGTTGTGGGCCCTCACAATGCCCATTCTGGGGTGAGGAAACAAGTAATGGAGCTCAGTGGCTGAAAAATAAGAGTCACATCACCAACGATGTCCCACCTTCTGTCCTGCCTTGTGCAACCCCGACGGTACCTCGACCTCGAAGGACCAGGGGGCCTAAAATGGCCATTTTTGGCACCCTGTACCAACGCTGTCGAGAGAGAGCAGAGTACTGGCCAGAAACTCATCTACTTTGAATCATCTTCAGGGCTAAGATGATGAAGTTTTAAGCCACTCTTATCTACCTACTACTGATCATAAGAATTCTCAGCAAAAATAAAATAATTCATTACATCTTCTCTAGCTTCAGAACGACTTATATGGGAATAACTCGTGACATTAGCCGGTCAGCACGGTGGTAGCTAAGCTGACTGACCTGGGCGCGCCGGACAAAAATTATCTCCAATTGTTGACTGTCATCATCAGCCTTATAATGTTCCCACTGCTGGTACTCAGGCCTCCTCTCTTATGAGAGGGAATGGGCTATAATCCACCACGCGGGCCCAGTGCGGATTGGTAGATGTCACATGTCTTCGAATTTTTGGTTTTAGGACATGCCGGTTTCCTCACGATGTTTTCCTTCACCGTTTTTGAGAGCTTTGGTGATGAAATAAATTACACAAAGTAATGCGCCTGTCTGGGTTCGAACCCTCGACTTACTGTTCGTAAGTCGGGGTCGCTACCACTGGGCCACCGCTGCTCTCGGCCACCGCTGCTCTTGGTTGTTGATTGTTGACTGGTATTAATGTGTATTTTCTTGCATAAGAAAAGATATTTATCACCTCGTCGATGTCATGAGAACCATGGTTACCGACGTAGCTCCAAGAATTGCCAAACTTAAGTGGCAGTGGGCAGGGCACATTGCTCGCAGAACGGATGGCCGATGGGGCCGAAAAGTTCTGGAGTGGTGACCGCAAACCGGAAGACGTTGCGTTGGAGGCCTTCCAACGCAACGTCTTCCCACTAGGTGGACCGATGACCTGGTGAAGGTTGCGGGGATCCGCTGGATGCGAGTCGCACGGGACCGGTCAATGTGGCGACACTTGGGGGAGGCCTATATCCAGCAGTGGACGTCTTTCGGCTGAAATGATGATGATGATGATGTCATAAGACTTAAGAGGCTTATTCTTTACAGTAAAGACAGCTACGACCTAAGGCTGGTTTTGCCTAAACTAAACAGAGTACCAGGGTCGGTAAGATGTCCTTCAGGTGTGCGTAACCGAGATTAAACCCTTTTTAGTCAGAGGCTAGAAACGCTATGAAAATTAACGATATCATTGGGTGATATCCTATCCTGGGATATAATAGCTGATCACATCTCTGGTAGAAAGATAGCCTTGTCTCTGCTAATAGAAAACATACAAAAATCGATCACCAATAAGTCTGCTATGTTTGGGATCCTATGTCTAAGATTGGACGTTTCTTTGTTATGATGATGTAAGTCATTTACCTCACAGAACATCAAACCACTCTATTAAATCCCTCACATTCCCTTTTGTCTCATTTTCGTTCAAAACGCTGTAAAAATCTTCAAAAGAAAAAACAAACAGCTTTACATAAAGACTTATGTGGCAGTACATAAGCTGTGCTTGAAATAAACTTTGTGTTTGTAGAAATAAGAATGAATTTCGTTTGGAGATCTAAACGGGTCGTATTGCGTGGGCAGCGAAATATTTCTGCTATTGTACACAATGTAATCTGGACGAGAATGTATGACGAAAAATTAGACCTCCAGTGAAATGATGAGACTTATTTGAGAAAAGAAACCGTTTGATGGCCTGAAGACAGAAATGGTTTGTCCTGTAATTTTCAATATTCTATACTATCTGTGCTTGCGGGTTCGCTCACGTGACCGCGTATTGTATTATTATTGTATCCGCGTGGGTATGCAAATATATAAATACATTCACGCCTTTTCTCACGAGGGTAGGCATAATACATGACGTCATTTGCTACCTACGACCTATAGACTGCCTCGTTGGACTAGTGGTCGCAATTGCGATAGCCGAGCATGAGGTCCTGAGATCGGGCAAAGTGTTATTGGGTTTCCCATCAGGATTTTCTCAGTAGCAGCCACGGAGCCTGGATTTGTGTCTTATTGATGGCAGTAGGCACTCCCTATTGCATAACTGGCGAAATGTCAGTGTACTATTAAGTGCACCTCTGCCTAACCCTTCGGGGATTGCGGGTGTGATGTGATATTATAGCAACTCTCCATTTCATCACCCAAGATACCTCCTCCATACCTTCCCACATCCGCGCCACAAACTGTCACCTGATACTTTGAATATGGCATTTAAGTCGTGTGCCTGTTTTACGGCATTATAATAAACTACATCTCGGAACTGATGAGTATTACTTACAATATTAGTGTTTATTCACCCAACGCTATATTATCTAGATTTTATTTAAGTACTTTGTTTGCAATAGATACTTTGTAAGGTAAATTGTGGATGTCTGAAGATGGTTTTATATTTTTGTAGCTGTTTCACCATTTATCGTCACCTTTTGAATTCGTTGATATTAGTAAAAACATATAAGGATATTGTCACGGCCACGGCTTATCGTATGACCAGCCACAACACTTTTTTTTTCGGATGGGAAATCATCAAATGACTCCTCCCGCTCTGGGCGGAGCGGAAGGGAGTGTCAGACTTGTACTGACTGAAACCAATCCATGTTTCTTCCTTGTCCTTTGTGTTCCAGGGCCGCGGTATGTCTTTCGAACTGTCCCGACATCCTGGCAGGCGCCCTTGCGGGCCCCTCCTTGATTGCTGACATCTCTTTGATGCGCGCGTGGAACACGAACGCGCCGTCAACACGGCCTGTCGTCAAAAGACGGACGGACGGCGAGCTAGCCCATTACTCACCGTCCACAGGTCCGCGTCTACGGTGGCCTCCGGCCGCTACCTTTTACAAAACTGCCCCCGTGTTCACAAACGCTTCAATTCATGCTTCTAAATCCAGCGGTTAAGATTGCGCGTGGAGGGTGACATCCGGGGTGCACTTACTTCAGTTTTTAGTTTTCCATGGTGGTTCATCATTAGGTAAAGTTCTTTTATAGGGTTCCGTACCCGAAAGGTAGCCAACAGGACCCTATTACCTTCGCTGTCCGTCCGTCCATCCAACCGTCCGGCTGTCTGTCAGCTGGCTGTATCTCATGATCTGAAATAGGTAGACAATTCAAATTTTCACAGAGTGTGTATTTCGGTTTCGTTTTTCGTTTCCTAGTACGAGTCCGACTTGTAATTTTAATTCCTGTTTGACCCAAACCATTGAATAAAATTGAATGAAATACCCATAGGTCTCCTGTAAATCTATCGTGAGTAACCATGGAGTTTCTTGCCGGTTCTTCTCCATAGGAAACGACCAACCCGAACCGTGCACCTTTAGTGCCCTATTTTTTTGAGTGTTAGTGAGGTTTTGAGAAGTTAATTTTAATTTCTCAAAACCGCAAATTGCTAAACGAGCAAAAAGTGAAAATTTATCAACACTTGCGAAACTAGATGACATTATTATAATCAAGCTACGCTCGAGTAAACATACATTCACTGACCGAACAACCTGCCTAACGGACAATAATCTAAATTCTAGCTTGACTTAAACTTCACTATTTATGGTCAACCTAATTCTCACGACGGTTTTTATACAACACACATACATCACGGCTTAACGAATAGGACTTGACCACTCATTTATAATTTGCAGAAGTACCACTATACAAAATGTAAACAGACTCTTCACGAAGCCGTCAATCAAGCATTCTGTACATCAAACTAAGTAACTCTACGCAAAAAAATATTGTTGGGAAACGACTTCTTTTTGGAGGTGAAATGGAGTCCTACCGTAAAGGCAAATTTTAGCCTTTACGGTAGGACTCAATTTAATGCACTCAAAACATTGTTGTCTGTATTTATAATAAAGATTTAACGTAAAAAAAAACTAGTAATTAAAAAAAAAATGGAATTTTGACCCCTAATATACTTATCAATAACTAAAAGGTTCCCAAGTATGGTCTAGAACAAATAAATGATTGTAATGATGGGAAGAACAAGTTCCTTTTGGTTTCGTTAAGGGTTCTGTTACATCCATTTTTCATTGACCGTTGAGGAAGAGCGAAAGAAGTTGGTGAGATGTCTCTGAAATAGAATATAATAAAAAGTTTTTATTTCAGTCCATAGGGCTAGTAACAATTTAACGTAACTTCTAGTGTTAGTGGTTACAGACAAAATATACAATTATGAAATTCAGCGTGGAGCTGCATCCATCTCCGCAACATCGGGGAATCCCACCGATCTGCGAATACACTGAGAATACTGTTGGTGCTGCCGCACGCGAGTCATCAGGGATGCACATCTGTTCCTAATAATGGCGGCAAAACCATCAATATTATTATCTGCAAACATCCCTGACAACTGACTGAAATAATGGAGTGGAGTCTTCTTTCTTAAGATTTGCGTCTGAAACCAAACTAAGCTAGGGAATGTTAATTTAAAACTACAACGTGGCAGGCCAAAAAGGAGATAGCTAGATGAGCTGAACTATTTTTTTAAAGCATTGGTCTTCAATTGCATTATGTTGAGACAAGTTAAAAGAGGGAAATAATGTAATAAAATGCAGTCACGAGCTATCTTGAAGAAGAAACTATGATACAAAAGTTTAAAAACATAACAAAACGTAGTGCCCGTCTCAGGTTCAGGGACCCTTCTTGGTCACTTGAACAACTATTCGAAATAAGAAGTCATTTTTTGAGCAGAGACCGAAAGCAAGGGCAATTTTATTAAGTTGCAACCGATCTGATCCGTCACCAGTATCTCCGTGGCAGTATGTGCTCGCCATGAAGTCAATAGAGACCGGTGGAATAGGATTGCGAAGGCTGCGCCTGCAGCTGTGGGCGACCCTCCATGACCAAGACCACTCTGTCGAAGAGTGAATGAGTAAGAAGAAGAATTGGATGCAAATGGAACACAACTTAAAGCAAAACAAAAACTTCAATAGTGAGAAACACTTACTATCGTGTTCTACCTGACCTGGTGTTCCTGTCCAAGAACTGATAGACGCTACTGAAGATACTCGTCTCCATGTTCTGGGCCGACAAAATTTAGATTGGCATCGATAAGCAACAAGAAAAAAAAATTGAGGAATTGATAACCTTTTTTTTCGGATGGGAAATCATCAAATGCCTTCTACCGCTCTGGGCAGAGCGGAAGGGAGTGTCAGACTTGTACTGGCTAAAACCTATCCATGTTCCTTCCTTGCCTTTGTGTTCCAGGGCCGCGGTATCTCTTTCGAACTGTCCCGCAGCAATGGCAGGGATCGCCCCTCTCTGTTTGCTGACATCTCTTTGAAGGAATTTATAACATCCTCCTTTTGGAAGTCGGTTAAAAAGATTACGAAGGAGACGGTATTCAGCAGACGATAGTGTGCTTTGCAGCTCAGCAGCATTCCCATCAAGTGGACCTTTTGACATATCTTCTTTTTACTTTGGTCCCAAACCAGGTGACATGTTCAAATATCACCTCAACGACTATTTAGTAATAAATGTCGTTTTATGGCTTATTAATGTGTATTATAGGATTTTATAGTCGTTTAGAAGAGATGTATGGTAATAGTGACGTTATGGGGTTATTTAGTGGACACAGGTATTGTGAGATACGTGGGGAATTTAGAGAAAAAAGATTATTGTTGTTTTTTAGCGAGGTGGGTTTTAAGTTGTCGACTTATAGGTCGAGGAACCGGATGTTACTGATACGCTTTTATTTTTGGAAGAATTTTGTCTAAATCATTATGTTGCTAAGCTTATAGGCAAGGTAAGAATGTGTCTCATGTTTGTTATTTTTTTTCAAAGTCAAAGTCAAACCGTTTATTGCAAACTAAGTGTACAATTTGGTGTTACGTTATTGTAGTTCAAGACTTAGCAGCCTTTTACAAGCATTGCAAGAATTATCATCTAGATTAGCATGCATAAACATTGTTATTAACTATTATTTCCTTTTATATACAATTAAATAGAGAAATGATTAATATTTATTATAATTAGTAATGTCAAAATTAAATATCAATTATAGTGAATTTAATACAATTATTCAGTATTTCACTGGGACTTATCCAATAGCCTACTCTTCAAATGGTACCGACAGAGATCAATGTAACTAGTTGGCAGAACTACGGAGTCCTAGAAGGAAAGAACAAGAATATAGAATTTCACAGGTCCATTTGGGGATTTTGTGCTTTTATGGACTACCTTACATCACGGCTGTTGTTCCGAAGGGAGGCAGAAAGGCTGGAAGGTGGGCAGAGGTGTACCTGATATGACACCCACATTTCCCAGTTATATTTAAGCCCCATGTAATAGGGGGCATGGCTGTTGCCGTTGCGTCAACCAAGCACAAATCCAGACTCCGTGGTTGCTACTAAGAAATTCTTAAAGGAAAAACCCAATAACACTTTGCTCAGCTTGAGAATCGAACTCAGCACCTCATGCTCAGCAGTTGCACTTACGACCACTAGACCAAAGAGGCAGACAACGAGCCATTTATGGACTAGTTATATAAATATGAATAAATATAGTATTCTGGTTTACATACAAGATATCCTGTTCTAAAAATAAGTTTGGTAGGTTGATTTTGACTTACTAGTTTTACGCGAAAATATTCTATAACAAAATATATTCACTTTTATGTAAATGACAAATTAAAGCTCACATTCATGATCTTAACTTTGTTTATAGAAATCGATGGGCATAAATTGTATTTCTAATATATTATTTAAATAAAATTGACAAGCATTTTACACTAAAAATTGATAATCGATGATATTCAGTGTTAATTTATATGCCTTGGATTCGTTAATTTTATTTGTTATGTTAATTTCGGACCAAGAACAACTCTACCTACCGGCTGAAGTGGTTGTTTGTTTGTGGGAACGCGCTAATCTTTGGAACAACCAATCTGATTCGCCCAAATTTTGAGAAAGGTTATAGACATAATTTAACATCTCGCTACAACCCTTGGCAGCCGAGCATTGCGTGAAACCGCGGGGTACAGCTAGTAGCTAATATAGTTTTGTCATAAACGACAAACTCATTTTTGTTATTTGCCTGTACCGTCCCACTGCTGGGGAAAGTCCTCCCCCAATTCCTTCCATGGGCTCTTCTTCCGTGCCTGCTCTAATCAGCCCTCGCGGTACGCGTCCAGATAGACGATCTGGACGCTTACCGCAAGGGCTGATTCACCTCCTCTTTCTGGGCCAGCCTCGGAGAACGGATTCTGACACAAACAGGTGAATAAAACCGCAAGGTATTATGAACAAAACGGTATTGATTGAACTGATAGAAATTGTTGTGAACAATTTTTTATTATTTTATACCATATATTTGAGTAATAAGATATTACTCAAAAACACTGCATGGGATCGAGTAGTGTTGGTACAGTTGTGCTAGTTATGGGCAGTAACCTTACGAACAGTACTAGGCGGGCATGAATCCAAGAAGGTATTTATTACTAGAAGACCGTACCTATATCCAGAATTTTTAAAATGCATACCACCTGGAACTCCTGCCAGCCTGGTACTGGTTTGGGAATATATGTGTCATATTTAATATATCTTTGTGCGATGAGTACGATTATTTGTTCTGTTTCTGGGTGTGTAATTTATCTATAATATGTATGTATTTAGAAATATATAAGTATATTTATCAGTTATCTGGTTGCCATAGTACAGGGTCTGCCTAGTTTGGGATCAGATGGCAGTGTGTTGGTTGTCCCAAAATATTATTATATTATATGCCTCACTGGCAAAAAACCGGAACTTTTTTCCCGGTTGTCGCCAGGGAAACTATACAAGGCCGTGATCAGAGCTGTCTCTGACATCAAGTGTTCGGGTTGAGTTTTCGCTCAGGAACTTCTCCATAGAGTTATCTTGAATCTTGATTCGTGTAAGATTGATGACTGATAGGCTTAACCTTCTACTAACTACCCTGAGTCTATTTCGCCATTTCTTCTCTAATATAGTTAATATGGCGCACCACCCGGTGTGTCAGTTGAGTGCAGCACATATATGTGTCGCGAATGTCTCGATTTCATCCATTAGGCCCGAGCATTATGTGGGCAGACCATGGGTTTCGGGTTATGAAAACTCACTGGGTGCGGTACACTGTTTTTAGCAAAACTAACGAAGTACTTGAGATTACAACTTAACACAATAACACACAATTAATCAGGTGCAGTTCCAAGAGGTCTCAACTCAGCCGCGATCAGACACTGACTGTCGTCCTAGCGTCGAGCTGAAAACATCAGGGCTCTGCAGAAACGCCCTCTGGTGTAGGTAGACTTGTAATTAGGTCGCGTGACTTAAAAATGACCGGATCCGACATAATTGAATAAAAATCTTTTATTTCGTTTGTTACTAACATAGCATATAAGTAGTGTGTATTACTAACATCATATTTATGGATCAAGGTCTGAATTTTTTTTTTTTTTTAAATCGTGTGAAAGTGATTCCAATATCTTATTTATAGAGTAAATAATTTCAGATATAACATGTTCATCATGTCTCAAAAGTTATAAAATTAGAAAATCTATAAAATTCATTACTATGGAGGAATTCTAAAAGATTTATGACTGCGTACAGTTTGTCTGTCTGTCTACTCATAAGTTTTAATGTTAATTATTAAGAGTCGCGTTTATTGCTTTATTAGATAAAATAAATTAATACTTTATTATAATTACCGTCATAATTTTTACTTAAATCAGTTTTGTGTGGGAATGTCGAAGTGAGAGGTTATTAATTTGAGTTTTTACAGTTTTCACCTGTTTTTTGAGCTAGTTCGTCATAAATATCGTGCAATAAGTTTTATTGCGAAAATGTTAAAAATACTGCCTCGTTGGTTTAGTGGTCGCAAGCGTGACTGCTGAGCATGAAGTTCTGGATTCGATTCCCAGGTCGGACAAAGAGTTATTGTGTTTTTTCATCAGGAATTTTTCAGTAGCAGCCACGGAGTCTTGATTTACGCCCGGCTGATGGCAAAAGGCTCGCCCCTTATTACATGGGACTTAAACTTAGCTGGGAAATGTGGGTGTATTTTTAGGTACTCTGCCTAACCCTACGGGGATTACAGGCGTGATGTTATGATAATGTTACGTTATGTTAAAAACGCAGTTAATAATTTCGCCAAAAAAGGGAATTAAAACTAAACATTGCAAAAACATAAAACTTTAGGCTTTTCTATATTTCTTATAAGCTTTTATTAACTCCAAAAGTTGCTTAGCCTATGTAATTTCCCAGCCATAAGGTATCTGCAACAATTGGTAGCTCTTGCTGACAATGTAATCCTGAATAGGGCCTTTTTTTTTTCGAAATCATCAAATGACTCCTCCCGCTCTGGGCGGCGCGGAAGGAAGTGTCAGACTTGTACTGAGTAAAACCCATCCATGTTCCTTTCTTGCCCTTGGTGTTCCAGGGCCGCGGTATTTCTTTCGACCAGTCCAGCAACCCTGGCACCTTAATAGGGCCTTATACAACAAGCTGTTATCCTGAAATAGCATAACCTTAGCCCAATCAAATCTTAATAAGCGTTTTTCGTGTCAGTTTTTGTTTTTTAACTCGATACAACAATTTTTACTTTATTTTTAGTGGGAATAAATATAACACATACATACATACATAAACTCACGCCCTTTTCCCATGGGGGTAGGCAGAAACCACAGAACGCCACCTGCTACGATCCTTACATACTACTTTTGCCTCGTCCACGTTCATACATCTGGTCATACACGCACGCCGGTTGCGAGTACTACGCACCTGACCTTTCTGAAGAACCTCACCAATGAGGTCAGCGAATCAATATAATGAACACAAAAAATAACTTTGTAACCACTAACATCTTTCACATAAAATATCAATTGATCACCAAATTTAATAAATAGGCACCAAATTTTAATGAGATGGTTGATGACAAACTAGTTTTGCCTAGGCCGACTTGGGGCAGCCCGTCACGGATAGGTTAGGTTAGAAGGTGGTTATTTTTTTATAAACCATCCAGAAGTAGGAGCCTCCGTAGACCTGGTCTCCCTCGACTCGGATGCAAGAGCATAACAGTTCAATTTCTGGTGGTCATTAACTATTTTTTGTTCTAATTTGACGCTAAAATGGGGATCTAATTTTGGTGATCATTTACTATTTTTGGCAATAAAAAGTATTTTTTTTTGCCGTTACATTACTACGAGTATATCTGGTGGTTGATTAAACATAAGCCTTTTTTAATACAATCAACTGCTACTTCGAAGGCTCCAAAATCATAATCAGTTAGATCTCTGCTCACACCACGCAACTAAAAGCGTAAAAATATCCACTAATAAGACTTCGCTCATTGATTATTCATAAACGAAAAACAACAAAATTACAATTTTATAACTTCACTGAGGAATTTTTACTGGACTATATATTACGGAAGCGCAGTATGGGGTCTCTTAGTGGACTACTGTGAACCGTGACACTGCCTGATAATGTTTATATGAGAAGGTCGAGTCCGTACAATAATGAAAATTCCTGACAAAGCCTTTATTGTTAGCAGGCTTCCTCTGTCAGAGTGTAGCTCAGCGCGGGTTGTCATATACATACACACATAAACTCGCGCCCTCTTCCCATAGGGGTAGGCAGAAACCACAGAACGCCACCTGCTACGATCCTTACATACTCCTTTTGCCTCGTCCACGTTCATACATCTGGTCATACACGCACGCCGGTTGCGAGTACTACGCACCTGACCTTTCTGAAGAACCTCACCAATGAGGTCAGCGTATGTTCTTCTAAGGCGTCCCCTCCCGGCGTTGCCACTAACATCCGCCTTGTAAATACCTTTTGTTAGTCGCCTTTCACTCATCCTCTCCACATGACCAAACCATCTAAGCATACTTTTTAAATTTTTGTCACTACATCTTCTTTTAAGCCGCAACGTTTCCGTATAACCTCATTCTTCACTTTATCATTCAGAGTTACACCACACATGCTTCGCAAGGAACGCATTTCCACAGCATTAATTCTACTTTCATGCCTCGTTTGCCACACCCAACATTCACTTCCATACATATCAGTCTTTTCAGGTTAAGCAACGTTTGTCTATATTGGTCCGTGGATAGGTGACCGCCCATTACGTACCGAGTTTCCTCGGTGCCTTGGTCCCGGGTGTCATCTCTAGATCTTTGACATTCATTACAGTACAGGTAGTAAGTAGGCCGAAAGTCTTACCAAGGGTATCGTATTAACCAGTACTAACTGGGTTGTGGTGGTCAGATAGACAGTCGTTCAATGTAAAATAGTGGTATTCTGCTGGATCCGAAGCTGGAAGCCCTAACATAGTTGGGTGAAGGCTAGACTGATGATGTCTGCCTTTACCTTGGTAGAAAAGAAGCGTGAAGTTATGTTTGTTATGAATCTGAAACAATTCTCGCATAGGCAATATATTACCTACCGTTACTATCACCTTGCATTCTTTGAAATGAAACTTCTACACATTTTTACTCAACAAAGTTAATGTCTTCATACGTGCCTATAAAACAAGTAAAGTGTATATATTTTATTATTATATCGTTTCCCAGTAGCATTTGAATTAATTTCATATGATATGAATTAACGAATTTTGATTATTAATTATGGTGATAAATATTTCGAATTGATGTGTGATCGGAGATTGTACTGTGTCAGTTTGTGTGAATTACAAGCATGATTGTAATTTGTTTTGGTTCATTTTTTTTAAATAATACTCTTATATACAGGGTGTAAACAGACTCTTCACGAAGCCGTCAACCAAGCATTGTGTACATCCAACTAAGTAACTTTACGCAAAAATTAGTGCTGGGAAAAATCACGTTTTACAGTAGGACTCAATGTAACGCACTCAAAACATTGTGCTGATGGATGGATTGAATAGTAAGGGGGTCCTGGAGGTGTTTAAAGTAAAATTCTTGCATTAATAACATGTATTAAAAAAAAAACTTGTGAAAAAGTTGGAACTTTGACCAATATCTCCGTAACTAGAAGATTCCCAGATATGGTCTAGAACAAAAAAATGATCGCAATGACGGAAAGAACAAGTACCTTTTGGCTTCGTTCAGTGTCTGTTTTCACCCTTTATTCTATCTATCTATCGTATATATTTAGGCAATTACATGTGGCTGAAATGACAAAGCTAAGGGGGATGTGTGGTATACCGCGAATGGCTAAAATAAGGAATGAGCACATAAGAGGAAGTCTAAAAGTGTCGCTGGTGACTGAAAAGTTGTGTGCGAATAAAATTATCATATGGACATGTGATGCGGACGAATGAGGAAAATGTTGAGTATGAATGTAAATGGCTATAAGAATAGAGGAAGACCACAGAAACGATAGATGGACTGTGTGAAGGATGACATGGCAAGAAAGGAGGTGTCTGATGAGATGACGAGTAATAGAGAAGTATGGAAGAAGAAGACATGCTGCACTGACCCCAAATAAATTGGGAAATTGGCAGGAGAATGCTGATAATTAGGGTCTTTGTACATTATTTACAAAATATAAAGACTAAAATAATAATAAAATTCTGTATTTACAAGTAGGTATCTTTTTTTTTATTTTTTTTTCGGATGGGAAGTCATCAAATGACTACTCCCGCTCTGGGCAGAGCGGAAGGGAGTGTCAGTCTTGTACTGACTAAAACCCATCATGTTCCTTCCTTGCCCTTTGTGTTCCAGGGCCGCGGTATCTCTTTCGAACAGTTCCGCAGCCCCTACAAGTAATAGGTATCTACAAGGAAACATAATTACAGGGCGCTCTTACTTGGATGTTACTAAACGTGGCTACATTTTATTTCTAAATCCTCAGGTTCTGTCCCTGTGCGGATTTACTACCTACGTCTTCCAGAGCGGGTCCTGAACAGTGGTAAAAGTTTATTTGATACTGTTAAAGTGTGTATTAATTTGCGTGTATTTTTCCAGGGGTGTAGTTCTTGCAACTGGCGTGGGTGTATGATCAGATGTATGAACGTGGACGAGGCAAAAATAATAATATGTAAGGATGGTTTTGCCTGGCAAAAAAACGTGAGTATGTATGGTATGTGTATTTTCAGAAGTCAAATATCTAAATCATATAAGTATCGAAAATGTTGCCATAGATATTCAAAGTAGCTAATAAAATCATCGTATCAATATACACAAATAAACTGTGATACTTATTTGGGACTATTTTAATACATACGTGTGCTCATAAAATTAACGCTTCAACAATTATTTTACAATACATTCTTTTGTGGTAAAATATTCCAATACCCATTAAACTTTACAACCAAAAGAGACTGTTATTAAAATTCTTTAAAAACAACCTTAATAATGACAATTAAGCTTTTTATATTCACAATATGTACCGCCAAATACATATGTACATAACAATCGCACATTAGCAAATAAATTGAATTCACTAACTCATTTTTCTAAACGTATATGACACTCACACACTCACCTAAAACCAGCATACTATTCACACACATACACACCCCATTTAACAATAAATTCACTCACATTCAAACTCATCATTAGCACGTAAATATATTTTACGAAATTCAATTGGCCAAACTCACCCACACTCACGCAAGTACCTACATAAAGACTGTTACACACTAAGACACAGTATCTAGTACTTTAATTAACCGATTTAGAATCTGAAAAGTGTATGTAACAGGATGTAAAGTATTATCTTATTGGTTGGTGTGTTTTGACCACAATGGGTGCTCATTGAGTTCTTTGAATCCGTCCTGCAACCAATGGTTGTTGGTCCTGTCAATAAATTTTGACAGCGCAATAAAAATCGTTATTGGTTGACTTCTGTGGTATGTTAGGGTTGGACTACAATGATGTTGAAATTAGGAATTTTTAGTTCAGTTTTCAGGCGAGAATTGTAAGGTCAATTTTCTATTAGTAAGTATGGTTATCAATGTCAAATAATACCTAGCAATGAGAATAATTTTCAGGGAAAAAAACTTTACAAGAATAAAATAGCTCTTTTTGCCTGTAAGGGTTTGGCAGAGGTATACCAAAAAGTACACCCACATTTTTCCAGTTGTGTTTAAGTCCCATGTAATTGGGGGCGAGCCTATTGCTTTTAACCGAGCACAGACCGAGTCTCCTTGGCTACTACTGAGAAATCAATAATATCTATAACAAAAAACAAAGCTATGTTATCATGATGGTTTGACGCATGTCATGAATTCCTTTATTGATAAAAAACTAATGTACCTAAATGATAGTTTTACTTTTTTGTTTAAATAACAAAAATACATAATAATACACCCACATTTCGCCAGTTATGTTTAAATCATAAAACTTGCAGTGCTTGACCAGACTTGCTTTCTGTATGACCAGATGTATGAACGTGGATGAGGCAAAAGGAGTATGTAAGGATCGTATTAGGTGGTGTTCTGTGGTTTCTGCCTACGCCCATGGGAAAAGCGACCCGCCCCGGCTTCTCACGGGTGCAATTCAGATATAAACCTTTCTCTTGAAACACTCTATCTATTGCTGAAAACTATATTAAAATCAGTTGCGTAGTTTAAAAGATCTAAGCATACATAGGGACAGGCAACGGCAAGTGACTTTGTTTTATACTATGTAGTGATGTTGCAGTACTTTTTGTTCATGGTAATATTAACTTAAACCAAAGAATGCAATCGTAACACTTTCCACTAAAAACCGTACACATTTGCGTCACTCACAACTGAGCCAGTTCTCCTAACTCCTAATACTAAGAACTAGTGTTCCGCACGTGTGTACCGGGGCTAAGCGACCGTTAAGTCATAGCGTAGCATTCGATACACGCGCGTCAGTTTAGTGGCGGCCAATCATGTGGCGAGACTAGCATAGTAAAGGATGTTGTTGGGTTATAGTATAAGCTAGGAGATAGCTATGATTTGGGGGGTATTCCTCAAAGCGCAACTGTTTTAAGCGTAACCAACTAAGCGTAACTAAATTATTCCTCGAAGCGTAACCATTTGAACAATTTGAAATTGTGAGTGCAACTAATGGTTGCGCTTCGAGGAATAATTTAGTTGCGCTTAGTTGGTTTCGCTCAAAAATAGTTGCGCTTTGAGGAATACCCCTGAATTGGACGTCTCAGAAAAACTACAGTGAAGACCAGCATGCAAGGTGTAAACAGACCCTTTACGAAGCCGTCAATCAAGGGTTTTTGTACCTCAAACTCTAAGTGACTCTACGCAAAAATTATTGCTGGAAAACGACTTTTGGTGATAAATTACGGTGTAAGGTAGGACTCAATGTAATGTATTTAAATCATTATGCTGATTGATTCATTGAATGAGACAGAGGTCACGGAGGTGTTTCAAGTAAAGTTATAAAAATATTAAAAAAAAAAACTTGTGAAAAAAGGTTGGAACTTTGATTGCCAATACCTTCGTAACTAGAAGGTTCCTAGGTATGGTCCAAAACAAAAAAAAAAAAGATCGCAATTACGAGGAGAACAAGTGTCATTTTGGCCGAGAGGGCTGAAAGTTCTTGAATGGCGACCGCGAACTGGAATACCTAGACGTTGCGCTGGAAGCCTCGGACCGATGACCTGGTGAAGGTTGCAGGGATACGGATGCGAGACGCACAGGACACAATAAAAAAAAACAATTTTCTACTCAAACACTGGAATCGCTCTTTATAGCCTCGCTTCCTCTACAGCACATACCATCACCATCCAATACAAAAGGATAACACACACTGTGATACGCAATTAAACTAACTTTCCTTCTCAGAAACCAACAATTCGGACATTTTGTTCATTTGAATATTACTTGTTCCTAAAACTTGTAGCGGTGCTTACCTATTACACTAGTGAGTTGGTACTTTTATATAGTAGGAATTTACGAGTACCTTATAGATTATCTAGCCATCATTTATTAGTTTGGTTTGCGAATGAAAAATAAGTAAATAAAAGCTGACGTGAAATTAGCTAGAAAACCTCCACAGACTTTGTCTTATACAGGGTGGAAGGGACGCTGACGCGCAAACGCTTGCCACGTATTCATCTCATAATGACCACTTCGGAATTTTTCATAGGTATTGCACTTTTCTAGGAACGGCTTTTTTTTCGCGGGTATCATCATCATCTGCCTAGCCTTTTCCCAACTATGTTGGGGTCGGCTTCCAGTCTAACCGGATGCAGCTGAATACCAGTATTTTACATGGAGCGACTGCCTATCTGACCTCCACAACCCAGTTAATACTGGGTAATACGATACCTCTTGGTAAGACTGGTTGTCAGACTTTTAGGGTCACTGACTACCTGTAACGACTGTCAAAGATGTGCAAATGACAGCCGGGACCAACGGCTTAACGTGCTTTCCGAGGCACGGAGGAAACTCAGTATGTAATGGGTGGTCACCCATCCACAGACCAACCTAGGCAAGCACGGCTTAACCTAAAGATCGACCCGAGCGGCTGATATGATTTTGCCACGAGCTCCTCGTATCGTTATTTGAAAAATATTTAAGTATACAGGGTGTAAACAGACTCTTCACGAAGACGTCAACCAAGCACTATGCATTAAACTAAGTAATTTTACGCAAAAATTAGTGCTGGGAAACGACTTTATTTTTTGGGCCGAAAAATCATGTTTTACGGTAGGACTCAATGTAACGCACTCAAAACATTGTGCTGATGGATGGATTGAATAGTAAGGGGGTCGTGGAGGTGTTTAAAGTAAAATTCCTAAATTAAAAACAGGTATTTCAATTGTAATTAGATTATTGTTGTAATTAGGTTAGGTTCCCAGCTATGGTCTAGAACAAAAAAATGATCGCAATGACGGGGAGAACAAGTGCCTTTCGGCTTCGTTAAGAGTCTGTTTACACCCTTTATAATATTTATCTCCAGAAAAGCGCACGATTTCACGTGTTTCATTTCATTTGTAACCCCTTAATTCTAACCTAAAAACTATTTCCTACTTACACACTACAAATTTATTTATTTTCTTCATCGTCATTATGTCAAAAGAGAAATGATGCACTGCATTTTGCATCCAAACTCGGATTTAGTTTTTGCAGATTTACATTTTTGCTTAGAACTTAGAACTTTATAACTATGTGACAAGAGCATTATTATCTAACAAATATCCTATATCTCAAGTTAAAGTAACACAATTTGGCTGCGCGACTGTTCGAAAGAGATACCGCGGCCCTGGAACACAAAGGGCAAGGAAGGAACATGGATGCGTTTTAGTCAGTACAAGTCTGACACTCCCTTCCGCTCTGCCCAGAGCGTGAAAAGTCATTTGATGATTTCCAATCAGAAAAAAAAGTAACACAATTTGAATAATCAACAACAAAAAAATATAAAATAGATCCTAAAATTAACAAGAATCACTTGCAGTCACTCGCGGACAGAATAAACAATCAAATATATTGTCATTCTGGCTGGTAGAACGATTACTGATTCTTAAGAAAGTTGTTTTTATTTTACTAATGGCCTCTCGCTTGTTAAAAGCAGGGTGGGCAGTACTAGAGGTGGGTATAGATGTTCTTTATTAACGTAAGTGGAGGAACCAAGGTATTAAGAATGTCTACATGTAAAAATGAGACTTCAATTACTTATAATTTGGTTTTTTATTGAGCAAAAAATGAAAATTAGTACCTTTTTAATCTCAGTTTCTTGTTTCTTGTGTTTGTTTTGTTACGTTTGTCTTTAAAGAGGTAGCCAGAACATTTTCTTGTTAATTCAAAGTGATTTATTAATTATTAAACAGAGCAGCAGTGGCCCAGCGGTAGCGACCCCGACTTACGAACAGTAAGTCGTGGGTTCGAACCCAGGCAGGCGCATTACTTTGTGTAATTTTTTTTCATCACCACTGCTCTCAAAAACGGTGAAGGAAAACATCGTGAGGAATGCATGTTACAGAACCAAAAAATTCGAAGACATGTGACATCTACCAAACCGCACTGGGCCCACGTGGTGGATTATAGCCCATTCCCTCTTATAAAGAGGAGCTCTGTGTCCCAGCAGTGGGAACATGACAGGCTGATGATGATGCTTATTAAACAAATTAAAATAAATGCTTTGACTTTTACACCCAAGTTAAAAGGTTCACTGACGTGGCGTACTCTTATTGGACAGGTCCACTTAAATCTGCGTTTCTATTTCCTAAAAAGACCAACACTAATCTGAGACAATGACTGGACTTTATAAGAAAAGACTAGGACCTCTATTTTTTTTTATTACGTAATGGGCCTGCTCTTGATCACGTCTGATGAAAAGCGACGGGTGAGGTCTATGATGGAACGAGCGTGCCCCGAAGATGCGTTTGTTGGAGTTTCTTCTCAACTCAACGTAGCCAGATAGGAGACACTGATCTCATCGAGTTCTCATAAACATCTTGAGTGTGCAAACCTATTTATAGAAATACCTATGTCCTATCCTATAACTTTTATCAAGTAAAGTTTAATACAAGAATAATTTATTCGTAATTCCTGGCAGCTACACGAAACTTTCCTTCCATAACATAAGTAGGTACCTAAGTACCAACAACTTATTATTCCCTATGTGTCTTATGTTTTACTATTCATAAAAATGTTTCCAAAATAAGTAATTGTCTTGTAACGATAGTTCTGACCATCAATTTGAATAGTTTCGAAGTTTTTCTATAATTTATGACTTTTTATTTACAATTTATGTTATGTAGTGGGTGAGTTATGTTAATGGGCGATGGTTTAACATAAACGTGCTGTTAATAAGACATTAGATATCGTTTTATGGTGTTAATAGGTTTACGCAAAACTTTTATGATTGTTGTGGGTCGTGATTGAAAAGTGAATATGGATATGGTATCACTGAACCCATTCAGTGCCCAGCACCCAGCATATGAGTCGAACAATAATTCGTTTGTTCGCACAACTCGTATCTGTAACTATGGACTCGCTAGTCGGGTTCTGGGCATGAATACATGCCATCTATAGTTAGTTATAACAAAGACTCGGATACGGGTTGGGGGCACGCGAACCAAGTTCGCGATGTTTTCGCGAAGTACTGGGCATTTAAAGGGTGAATTGTAGGAAATAAAGAAAATACGGTTTACAAACTACAAATAGACTTGTAATAAAATACATATGCACAAGTATCACATCCGGAATGAGGTGATCCGACAGAGCACCAGAGTTAAACATACAGAATAAGTAAGCTGAAGTGGCAATGGGCCCGCCATTTTAGCCGTAGAACCTATGACCGTTGGGGTAGACGTGTTCTAGAGTGGAGACCGCGAATCGGCAAGCGTAAGGTGAGACGCCCTCAGGCTCGGTGAAGCGACGATCTTTGCAGGGTGGCTGGTAGCAACTGGATGAGAGTTGCTGAGAATCGGGTTGAGTGGCGTGTGATTGAGGAGGCCTATGTCCAGCAGTGGACTGCTGTAGGCTGATGATAATGAAGTATCAAAAGAGAAATATCGGAGCGTCAAATAAATTCATCCGTATCGCTGTCAACGTGAAAAGTGCCCAAAAGGCTGGCAGCATTTCCACAACACTATAATAATTATAATGTTTTAAAAATTAAGAATCAATGCCCTTCTGTCTGATGTGTTTTAAATGAATCTGCGACCGATTCTATTTTTCAAATTCTACTTTAACTTTTTCAACTTTTGATTTTGCAATATTTTTAGTTGTTACTTTATGGTTAATTCAATACAGATCATTCTATGTTACCCTTCCAGCTGTCATTAGTATATACCAGCTTATAATAAACCAATCCCTCTTGTTTTGTACTTATCCTTGACTTTAAAAAACGTCTCTGAATTGACTTTACATACCGTCGAAAATGCCTCGGACATGCCGCCACAGATTTTTATGCCACCCCCGCCTCTGACTTGGCTTTAAATGCCGTCAAGAAATATCTCTCAGGCACGCTGGTTTCCTCACGATGTTTTCCTTCACCGAAGCAAGTGATAATTATACAATACGCACATGAATCCGAAAAATCAGAGGTGCGTGTCTTGGGTTTGAACTTGAGACCTGTGACTTGGCAGTCCGACGGTCACACCACTTGGGTATCACTGCTTGTAAAAATAGATGCTTGCTGTCGACAAAGATTCGTTTCTCAACTAAGTTTACTTAGTTGAGAAACGAATCGCGGTTTACCGCACATAATCCTACTTGCAAATCTCTCAGCTACCAAACTGCGCCCCCATTCCCACAAAACCACACTAATTGCAGGACCCCTTAGAACCCAGACAGGTGACCCGCAAATTTCCCCGAACACAATGCGTCACGTGTTATCCGAACAAAATCAACAATAAACCGCATATTACCGTAAAAACCGTAAAACAACGACAATTGTCTCGCAACCTGTTTGAAGAACGACCATTTTGTGTTCCGATTTCCTAAAAAACCGTCATAGGTCGTACGTGGTTTATTGTGGCCATGGTTTCGGGTGGTTCCTGGCTAGTCTTTGAAGGAACAATATGTTAACATTTTTACTTGATGTTTTCGAAAAATTATGAACAGATCGAAGTTCTTAAACATGCAGGAACATTTAGAAACTTGTTGTACATATTTGTTGAAAATTGTTAGATCTCTATCGCACCTTATATTGTTGACCCGTGTTGTTATGTTGTGGTTGGTGATAAACCACGCTTGTCTAAAACAGCCTAATAATAGTTTTAGCTTGGAAAACAGCCTTAGTTGCCTTTATAGATATTGGAATTATAACAGCTTAGAAAGTCAATCATTCCTAGTTTTTGATTGGTCTTTATCGGTTAGTGCCTAACCTAGTGTCAAAGTTTTACGCCGCCCATGGGCCTTTGACTTGGCTTTGCATGCTGCCAAGAAATATCTTTCAGGCATCCTGGTTTCCTTCACCGAAGCAAGTTATAATTATACAATACGCCCATGAATCCGAAAAATCAGAGGAGACTTGGCATTGGCCTTTTGATTTGTGAAAAGTTGCTTTCAACTAGTTTTCCAATAAAGCAACTGCAGTAACTCAGCAATAAAGACAATGCCGATGTTTACCAGACCTTTTAAGACCCAGTTGAAAATGGGGATAAATATAATGACCACCAAAAATAACTTTGTGATCACTAACATCTATCACCTAAAATATCAATTGATCACCAAATTTAGTAAATGAGCACCAAATTTTAATGAGGTGGTTGATGACAAACTAGTTTTGTTTAGGCCGACTTGGGGCACCCCGACGCGGATAAGTTAGGTTAGAAGAAGGGTTTTTTTTATAAACCTTTTCGGGGCTCCATCGACCGGGTCTCTCTCGACTCGGATGCAAGAGCATAACAGTTCAATTTCTGGTGATCATTAACTATTTTTGGTTCTAATTTTACGCTAAAATGGGGATACATTTTGGTGATCATTTACTAATTTTGGCAGTCAAAAGTGATTTTTTTGCCGTTACATTTGACTAAATCTGGTGGTTTATTAAACATAAGCTGTTGGGAATTCCAGTTTCGTCCAAACTTTCCTCATTCCCAACACAACTTGGTACCCCTACAACACAAAGTTCCCAGAGCTACTCTGTCGCTAATAGCACTTTATGTTCAACATAATAGCACTTGATGTGCCACATAATGTGGTCTGCGATAGTGTAACGTGTTCCTGCTACATCAATGAGTTGACTTATGACCTTAGGAGGAGATTATATGGAGTATTGGAGCTGCACTAGTTTTACGTAGCGGGCAGGTTTGATGTAGCTGTGTTACATTGTCGGTTAGTTTAACATTTAGAACATTTTTAACCTGGAATATAGGAAGCTCAGGTTGCTTAGATAAAGTGATATTATCAGTGATATCGTTAGTGGAAAAAAATGTACAAAAATGATCTCGAGAGCGCGCACAGTGCGGTGCGCTGAGCGATTGACTGCTGTGCTAAGTGTCGCGTGTTCGATCCCCGTACGGAACAAATATTTGTACGGAACAAATATTTGTGCTTTTGTATGTTTATTTATATTTTGTGAGATATTTGTTTGTTTTTTTGTCAAGTATTTTTGTTTTTGTTCCGTTCTATTGTATTCTAAATGTTTTTTAAGCGATGTATGTTTATTATTTATTTTTTTCTAATTTAGTATGCACGCATTTTTATGACGATAGTTGTTCCGGGTCTGGCTGTTTGTGTATGTGATTTTAAATGTTTGTAGTCGCACCCACGATACAGGCGAATTTCACATTTTTAAACGCTGACTGAAGAAAAAACCACAGAAAAGCTTATGATGGTCCAGAGAGTTGAAAATCATTGTAGAAATAATAACTACTTCATTGTTTTGGTTTATACAAAGACCACTATTGCTATGCTAAATCGCAAAATTTACAGAATTTCAATTGTCTTTACCAAAAATCGGTCTTTACCAAAAAGCCTCTCTAGATGGTACAATCTCTTGCAAGCGTTCCATAGCAATCAGAAATGAGGAAGGCTGTATTTTTTTAACTGATCATTAGTTACCATAATCTGTATAAAATCCATGTAAGCCCGCTGTGTCGCGGAATCGACAGAATTCCGGCAAAAGTTGTCACACGCCACACAATCCTGGCGGTGCACGGGCGCTTGTCCAATGCATTGTTGTGTCGACACGGTAGCGAAGATCCGCTTAGAATAGGTGATTAATAAAAGTCTGGGTTAGACAAAGTGACATTCTATCAGCGGCTACAATGATGGAAAAATCAAAAATGTAAAGGATGGTCCGAACGAATAAACGAATTGACTACTGAATACTGCTGCAACTGTCTCCGACTGCCTCGTTTGTCTGTTGCAAACGCGACTGCTGAGCATGAGGTCCTGGATTCGATTCCCGGGTCTACTAGAGTGCTATTGGGTTTTCCATCAGGAATTTCTCAGTAGCAGCCTCGGAAACTTGATCTGTGCCCGGTTGATGGCAATAGGCTCGCCCCCTATTACTTGGTACTTAAACATGGCGAAATGTGGGTGTACTATTAAGTACACGTCTGCCTAACCTGTCGAAGATTACAGGCGTGCTGTTATATTATGTAATACAAGTTATTTGTTTACATTTACTCCATTATTTCCCGTTTATGCCAATGTGAACTACCGTCCTATTAAATAATGATACCTAAGGCTAATAAACCACAGCTCCTAAGCCTTACCATCGCGCGTCGACACAAATGGAAAACCCCACATCCAACGGTGCTTATCTAAACAGTTTCCGAGTACATGCCGATGAGTGATAAGAGACAAATGAGCGGCAGTACGTACTCATGTACTCAGGTACTACATGCGAGTATTATGTGATCGACGTGTGACATGGTCGTTATGTCGTGTGCTCATCAGAAATGGACTTTCTTGTCGGAGACTGAGAGTTCCTGTTCTTTGTTTAGGGATCTTTCAGTGTGGTCTAATTTAGCTTCATGGTTAAAAAAAAAATATTTTTTTATTTCAGACATTGGTCCATAGTGTGTGTTAGTAAAACGACTTTAAAAAACTTTACGTATTAATACATTTAAAAATAAATTTAAAGTTACAATTATATATTAAAATTACAGCAGAAAATTTAAACATACATTAAAAAATTAAAAATTACATTAAAAAATTAAAAATTACATTAAAAAAAATTAAAAAAAAAAACATTAAAAAATTTAAAATTACGTACTAAGTTTTGAGCCGTTTGGGGTCAAAACGCTCGGGTCATGCGGCTCCAGTGCGCGTCTCCTTTTTAAGAAAATATCTCGCCGACTGGTCGACACTTCGCGTGACCAGAGGGCTGCCTCTTTCTTTGGCCAAAGAATTAGCATTGGCATTTAACGTGGCAATGCTGCCAGTCTTCTGGGCACGTTTCCGGATGACAGCGATGCGGAGGAGTACTTTGACGCCTAAGTGTCCTATTGTTGTTGTTGTAAATATGTAGGGATTACTTTTAGCTTTCCTTTTTTTGGTATTATTTTTGTTCTATTTGTAGTCTGTATATGTACAAAGTATTTAGTCGGTAGTAAGTGATAAGAATTGATGCAGTAGCACAGGCTTAGCATAAGATTTTTTCGTGTGGTTATGTCCCTAACCTGGTGTCAGAGTTTTTATACCGCCCATGGGCGTCTGACGTGGCTTTACATGCCGTCGGAAAAAATCTCTTAGGCATGCTGGCTTGGTTTCCTCACGATGTTTTCCATCACCGAAGCATGTAATAATTACACAATACGGACATTAATCCGAAAAATCAGAGGTGCGTGTCTTGGGTTCGAACTCAAGACGAGACTTGGCAGTCCGACGGTCTCACCACTAGGCTATCATTGCTAATAGGGTTTAACCTCATCTATCCACACGGAATCTTATTTTTCCATGCTCCTATTCCCTTTCCGCCGCTCAAGTCCTAAAAAACACCAACTATGTAATTATATTTGCAAAGTGAATGAGTCAAAATCCCGTAAAATTAAGATAAAGGCGGTCGGGTAAAAAGATCACACACCACACCTTATAACTACTTGTATACAAAAACGCGTTACGTCCTTTTAAATCCCTCAAAAGTTAAACCGCAATATTCTTGAAACTCATTAAATCTTTCGTATAATCATGTCCTTTTGGAAATCCACTTCTGGCTCAAATTTCAACCCCTCTTAATCCACTAGAGCAAATTGGTTTAAGTTTACAAAAAAAACCGGATCGCTTTCGAGTGGTTTAAAAAAAAAGTCCTTTGCGAAAGCCGTGAATAGTTGAAAACCGTGAAATAAGTGATGTTGTTGAGAGTCAAAAGGGCGTATGTCGGCTTTTGTTAATATGGGACATATAGGGCATAGGGTCTTTTGGATTTAAGGGTGATGAAAATGGCAATCTGTTTAATGTGTTTTGATTAGAATTTATTTTTAGTAGTATTTTTAGGTAGTCAGTGGCCCGAAAGTCTGACGACCAGTCTCACCAAGGTGTATCGTATTACCCAGTACTAACTGGGTTGTGGAGGTTAGATAGGCAGTCGCTTCATGTAAATACTGGTATTCAGCTGCATCTGGTTAGACTGAAAGCCGACCCCAACATAGTTGGGAAAAGGCTAGGCAGAGGAGATGATGATAATATATTTGTAATTAATAATGTGTACGCCTCCACGGCAAAACATAGCGCTCATAATTATTAATCTAAGACCTTTATGTAAATACCTATGTTTCACAAATAAATATTCTGATTCTGATGATTGAAGTTGTTTTTTTTATCAATTAATAAACCAAATTTTACAGATCTTTAAGCATTAATATTTTTTCTGGAAAACTAAGTACCAAGTAATATGGGACAAGGGCAGAATGATGGTGGTAAGTCCAATTATCAAGTAACCACATATCGATTTTAACTTTCTAGGTAAATTCAGACATAGTTAACCGGAGCACGACTTAAAATCGATTGACAAAGAGATTAAATGCAAGCCTGAAAACATTATACAGTATTTATATACATGACTGCCCCGTTGATCAAGTGGTCGCAAGCGCGACTGCTGAGCATGAGGTCCTGGATTCGATTCCCGGGTCGGGCAAAGTGTTATTGCATTTTTCCATTAGGAATTTCTCAGTAGCATCAACGGAGTCTGGATTTATGCCCGGTTGATGGCTATAGGCTCGCCCCTTATTACATGGGACTTAAAACTTATTATTAACTAGCGAAATGTGGGTGTACTATGAGCTACACCTCTGCCTAACCTTTCGGGGATTACAGGCGTGATGCTATGTTATGTAGCATATAAGCTTCATCAATTTCAAAGTTATTAGACTCTTTTCAAACCGCGCACTCAAGTCAAGTCAGACATCCTATTCAGCAGCCACCAGATGTCCAAATTTTTTGCGGCACCCTTGTTCAAACGACGACCGTATTCCTATTGTACCCAGTGTCGATTTCAATTAGCTACCCATTGTGATATTGTGGGCTTTTCATTAGCCATGGTCAATTCCAAAGTGGGCTTTTTTGCTCCCTTTTAAAGTCAGTTAAGAGATTTTTTTTTGTTAGTTTGATGGTAGTTGTGAATTGTAACACGCAACTGTGAGTTGTTGATGTTGGGTTGAGTTTCTCTTTAACTTTCTTTTTAAAAGTTTAGATTTGCGGCTTTCTCCTTTATCGTGTGGTTAATGCCTAATCTGGTGTCAGAGTTTATATGCCGCCGCCCGGGCCTCTAACTTGACTTGCCGTCTAGAACTATCTCTCAGGTATGCTGGTTTCCTCACGATGTTTTCCGTCACCGAAGCAAGTGATAATTGTACACGCAAATGAATCCAAAAAATTAGTCATGCGTGTCTTGGGTTCGAACTTGTCTCCTTCTTGGCAGTCCGACGATCACACCACTTGGGTATCACTGCCTATTTGGGGCAGATTAATAGAGAGACACACTTATTGGTGATGTTCTTCAAAAAGATCAGGTGCATAGTACTCGCCACCGACGTGCGTGTATGACCATATGTGTTATATGACTATGTGTGTTTATGTTATGGGTCTTTGTTACCTGAATTAAATGATATATTATTATTATTTCCTTTATTCATTTTTATCCTTATTATTTACATTTTTAAATATTTTACTAACAAAAATTACAATATACAAAAACATTTAAAAATATTAAAAAATATATATACATATATTATTATTATATGTATAAACGTGAACGAGGCAAAGGGAGTCAGTCAAAAATCTGCAGTTCAATTTTGGTCGAATCTGAAAGAAGCTTTTGAAACTTAACGTAACTTATCTTCCCTCAACGGGAGTTCAAGTTGGCGATAAGCAGACTTTAGAAAAAAGTTTAACTATCTGATACGTGTGTTGTATAATAAACTATTTTCCAATAGTGTGTTGTTTATTTAATAACGTACTTCTATTCAAATTAAATGCGAAATAAATTTAAAATTATATTAAAATCATTGATTAACCTAGGGTCAGTTTTGCTTTTGCTTCGCACGTCATTATTAACTTGCCAGTGCCATGAAAATCAATTTACACCGTTTCAAATCGAATGACAACACACTCAAAGTCATTTATAATGACCATACAACGACACAAACATTTTAAAAAGCATTCACACACACAACATTGTTAAAATTTAACGCAAAATTAGAACTCAATATAAAAACCATTAGTTTCTCGGTCACACAATGGCGACAGATGGTCACAAAGTCACGAAAAAAAAAAGTTTTTAGAAAAGGTGTCAGAATGTCATAAATTGCCATTGACACGTGGACTTGGTGACATCTTGTTTTCTTACCTTTTAGTGTATTACTTGGTCATTTTCATGATCTTTGTGTGAAATGACAGCTGTCCAGTCGTTATGAGTTTATAGAACATTGATCTTTGATTTTTGCCGGTAAACTGTCTGACCAGAGGGCGTAGACTAATGGTAACTGCTATCGAAGCGTTTCGTATTTTTATAGCGACTTTTCGACAGGACTGGTTTAGGTTTTCGGTAGCTTATGTCAATGTCAATATATTAGTGACTTTTCCATCTTTACCGCTGATAAAATGTCATTATGTTCTGCAGAGAACGTTATAACTCAAACTCAAAATCATTTGTTTCAATTAGACCATTACAGGCACTTTTTAATGTCAGAAAAACAAAGAAGGCTAAGCTACAGTCACAGACACAAGGCACAATAACTTGTGAAAGTACTGTAGTTGCCTATTCCAAAGCGTAGATCTCCATGGAGAAGAATGGGCAAGAAACTCCATGGACACTCTTTTCAATCAAAATATTGTACAAAATCTTGGTTACATCATTCATACTGAGATTATACATATATGTGAGAACGATGTAAAAATACGTGCACGTAAGAGCGTCCATAGTAAAAAAAAATATCAACAATTTAAAAACAAAGTAAGTAGTTAAAATAAACCGTGGCAGCCTAGAGATGACCAGTCCCAACTGACAGCGCCCGTTCACGAACATGACGCATGGATCAGCCCCATTTAGCTCATACACCTGGGAAAGCTATCTCTAAACACACCACGTCTTTGATCTTATTGCCTTTGTCCCTCTACTTGGGGTCGGCGCAACGCGTTTTGTTCTTCCATTCCCCCCTGCCAGATGTCCTGGTATCAATAACTCCTTTCTCTTTCATATCCTTACACAATCCATCCATCTTTTCTTTGCCCTTCCTCTCCCTCTCCATGAATCAGCATCAATATTAGCCATCACTCTGTTAGTTATAATCAGGCGTTTCATTTTGTAAATATGTTTATATTTATATACTTAACCGGTATAGGGTGGGCGAATTTGGAGACCATGAAATATGTTTATAACGTCAACGTATTCAAGAACTACTTATTCAAGTTCATCTTGAATGAATGAGCTTCTTGTCATTTGCGTAAGAATTGACTCCCAAGCTAAAGACGACACTTCCTACACACCCGAAAGGAACCAGACACCATAATAAACCCATTTCTTTTCAATACAACAACCAGCATTCAAGAACGAACGGTTTTACATAACAAAACACAGCAAAAATCCAAAATTGACCATAAATCGTATAAAGTAGACAGCAATTTCAATTTAATTTTATTCAAAAGTTAGGATATCTTCATAACCGTGGCGTAATATGAAGATAGTAAACAGAAGGTCAACTACGGATTTGATGGCTTCCGGCCACCGTAGACGCGGACCTGTGGACGGTGAGTAATGGGCTAGCTCGCCGTCCGTCCGTCTTTTGACGACAGGCCGTGTAGACGGCGCGTTCGTGTTCCACGCGCGCCTCAAAGAGATGTCAGCAAACAGGAAGGGGCCCTCCTGTTTGCTGACATCGCTTTGAGGCGCGCAAGGGCCGATGCCTGCCAGGGCTGCGGGACTGTTCGAAAGAGATACCGCGGCCATGGAACACAAAGGGCAAGGAAGCAACATGGATAGGTTTTAGTCAGTACAAGTCTGACACTCCCTTCCGTTCTACCCAGAGCGGGAGAAGTCATTTGATGATTTCCCATCCGAAAAAAAAGGCAGAACCATGTATAATCACATTGCAACTAAACTGCCTTCTACATAACATAACATCAGGCCTTGTAATCCCCGAAGGGTTAGGCAGAGGTGTACCTAACAAGTACACTCACATTTCGCCAGTTATGTTTAAGTCCCATGTAATGACGGGCGAGCCTATTGCCATCAACCGGGCACAAACCCAAAAATTCCTGATGGAAAAACCCAATAACATTTTGCCCTACCCGGGAATCGAACCCAGGACCTTTTACTCAGCAGTCGCGATTGTAACCATTGCACCAATGAGGCAGTAGTCTCTCAGTAGTTCAACAGTATAAAATAAATACCTCAGCAACTGAGTTAACAGGGCGGGACTGTTTTCGAACAGTCCCGTCAGTGATACCGCGGCCCTGGAACACAAAGGGCAAGGAAGGAACATGGATGGGTTTTAGTCAGTACAAGTCTGACACTCCCTTCCGCTCCGCCCAGAGCGGGGGGAGTCATTTGATGATTTCCGATCCGGAAAAAAAAATAAGCAATTGAGTTAAATGAGCTGAGCTTTTAGTTTAAATTTGTCGAGATATCATCAACGTCCAATGTATTTGTATAGCTACTTGTAAACAGTAAAATAAATACTTAACCTATCAATTTATCTAAAGAAAAGTGTCCTCACAAAATACGAAATGGAGATTCAGAGCAAGCTTTTCAATCATTCCATTAATAAAAAGCGCCCACACAAAGTGACATTTATTATAAAAAGACAAAAATGTAATGGACAAACTTCCGTAAAGCTTATGACAATACAAAGCTTTGGCAGCGATTTCCACTGAATCAGTTGTAGGATTCAGTCTTAAGTTCGAACCCAAGACACGCATCTCTGATTTTTCGGATTCACGTGCGTATTGTGTAATTATCTTATGAACCCAGTATGCCTGAGAGATATTTCTCGAAGGCATGTAAAGCCAAGTCCGCCACTAACCACATGAAAAAAAAAGTGTGTGTGTACTTATGTACGCAAGTAAGAAGTGACTAAAATGTTGACTAGCTAACTTCAGGGTGTATGTTGTCTAGCTAACTTCAGGGTGTCGGTTTTTCGTGACGGTGAGCGCGCGCATCGTTAAAATCTACTCTCATCATTTTTCCCTAACGCGCCAAAAGAAGTATAACTTCAAAAAAGAATGAGTAGTAGATTTCCTCAGATCATTTAAATAATCCCAGGTAATCAACTGTCTAAGACCACGCTACCACAAATAAGTGCTAGGCCTTCTTTACTTACTTGTTCATTGACATAAGGTAGCAACTGAGCTACCACACAATGGACAGCCGGCCATCAAACCGCGGGAAGTCACCTATTCGAATAATTTAATATATTGTAATGCCGTATTCCGATGTCACATATCTTTCGGGAGTGTGTTTAGAACTTAAATGGTGAATAAAGTTTTTTGTGTGACGCTTTGGTTATTTGTGACAGGTGGATTTTTTATAAGACTTCTAATTTTCAATCTAGTGGTAACAGTTTTGGTCGATCTTATAATCTTTGTCTCACTTGTTCTTTAAGAGCCTCCGCACATTGAGCCACTAGTCGCCGCTACTAAACGCGTCCACCAGTGGTTCAGTCAGACCACTACACGCCTCCACCAGTAGCTGGATGCGGCCGTCAGTGGCTGCCACTTGCGGCAGTTGTTCAAGTGGTACGGGAGCGGGGAGAAGCCGGCGACTGTGCGCGCGAGTCTAACGACAAAACGCGGCCACAAGTAGCGAACGCGGTCGACTCCCGCAGCTTGTGGCTCGGACTCGGCCACTCAAACGCTCGGTGTGCGCCGATGCTATACAAAGTGTATGGAGAAACGCGTCCGCAACTTGTGGCGGCCACTAGTCGTCGCCACTAGTGGCTCAATGTACGGGGGCTCTAAACAGCAGATAATATGATCATCTATAATACCAGAGGCTAGACTTGTCCTTTTCTTTCTGTTTGCTCACATCTACTAATTAACATATTATCTTCATTCTTAGGGTAATAAGTAGGAGAGGAACTGCAAGTGTGTTGGTTTTTCTAAGATAAAATTAAGTAATTTGTTCTAGGCCAAATATTCGAAGACATTCACCAACTCGCACCGGGACCCCGTTGTGGGTTATGAATCACCTGGGTCTCACAGAGAGGTCTGTGTCCCAGTTCTGGGAACATAATAGGCTAAAGAATATGCCATAACATCTTCAGAGGCAGCGCAAAGGTCGCTTTGACTGCAGATTTTGGGGACAGACGGCAGGAAACGATACTACTATGCCTCACTAAAGTATAGTCTGCAATGCCCTGGATGTGCCGATGTATTATAACGATCAAATGTATCATCTAGATCAGTGGTGGGCAAACTTCTTAATGGGGGGCCAGTAAGTTTAAAAAAATTCAGAGGAGAGCCAGAATTATAGAAAAAATGCATTTTGTGTTGAAACTTTTATCATATAAAAATATTACAGCATACACACTTGCACAAATATTAAAGTTTACAATTTAACTTTTATTCGAAGTCCCTGCCATAGTAGGCGTGTGAGACAGATGAAATTGCTTTTGGTTTCCAATAATATTTTCGAATGCACGTTCGAGCTGTGACAAAATAACTTTCAGCAGCGCGAATAGGTGTTCATCAGTAAGTCGGTTTCTGATTGAGTTTATCCGCAATTTCATAGTCGAAAAAGTCTGTTCGCACACATACGACGACGCAAACATCGCCATAATTTTGTGGGCGTGAGCAATCGTCTTTGGGAATTCAGCTTTCGGCAGTGTTCTATAAAAATCTAGTTTCGTGGAATTTAAGAACAGTTGTTTTAACTGGGTGCTGCACTGCGTTTCAATAATTTCCAACTGCAATTCTGCAGACATTTTCCGGATCTACATAACTACTAAACGGCATCGAAAAAACATCTAGCGATGACTGAATGTGAAAAAAACTACGCGGCTAGTCTAGCTGGCTCCTTTACCTATGCGTCTATTATTCTACTAAGTAGAATCTACTTTATACTTCTGGACCGCCAAAATATAATTATCACGGGCCATATACTATGCATGTCGAAACACCGTTGGCAAGTCGGATTAAATGCTTTCGGGATCGCCTAGCCTATGTAAGATAAACTGTAAAAGTTGTTCAAATTTCTGCAATAAACCTTTTTTTATTTTTTTTATTATTTCGCGGGCCGGAGCTGGCCCGCGGGCCGTACTTTGCCCATCACTGATCTAGATAAAGAGGATATAGCTACATTTCATTTGAAGGCATGGCATCTACGGCTGCCCTTCATCCTAAAAACAGCAGGGTAACTTGGCAGTAGAAATACGAATAATGGAAGTACTTTTGAAGCTCCTTCTGTATAACTAGATTCTCAGACAAAATAGATACACTGTTGTTTAATCTCTATAACTAAAAGGCACTTGTTCTCCCCGTTATT
Organism: Lycophotia porphyrea; assembly: GCA_950005105.1. Lineage (NCBI taxonomy): Eukaryota > Metazoa > Arthropoda > Insecta > Lepidoptera > Noctuidae > Lycophotia > Lycophotia porphyrea. The sequence goes on along the minus strand of OX465404.1, from coordinate 2,260,617 downwards.
GCGATCATTTTTTTGTTCTAAAACATACCTGGGAACCTTCTAGTTACGGAGATATTGGGGGTCAAAGTTTCAACTTTGAATGCGTTACATTGAATCCTACTGTAAAACGTGATTTTTCCCAAAAAAAAAGTCGTTTCCCAGCACTATTTTTTGCGTAAAGTTACTTAGTTTGATGAACATAATGTCTGGTTGACGGCTTCGTGAAGAGTCTGTTTACACCCTGTATTTATATTTCTTTTAACACCCACAATAATAGACCCACTTTGTACGCAACTTAGAAACTCACATCTAAAACAAAACAACACATCAAAATATAAAGTTACACCATAACTTACAAAACGTAGTCATCGTGAAAATATCACCTTAAAACAGTCGACCAATCATGCGAGCTCATGTTTACATGTCTTCCCCAAACATAACTCATTAGCCAACATTACAGGCACGTCTGTAATATAATTCTTTACAAGATAAGTTTATATACATCAGATGACACTAAGCGCCGTGGTCGGTGCGAGAATGAGAAGGGTAGGGTATGTGGGTAGTTGGAGGGTGATGCGATGCTATGGGAAGCGAGAAATGAGTGAAGTGTTTTACTATTGATGTTTAAAAGTGAAATGATTGGGGAAACTATTGCCAATACTTGCTTTGAGTCACACGCCAGTGACAGACTGTCCGCAACTGTTTTAAGTGCATATAGACGATAGAAAGATTGAACGCATGGATATCATTAATTTGTGCACTGGCTGGCCTTTTGACGGATGATTCTTCTGTAAAGCGACGTTCAACGTAATCGCTTCTCACGAAATTGACTTTTAGGAAGATAGAGAAAAAATAAACCAACTGACGACCATTGCATGCTGCGGGACTGGTCGAAAGAGATACCGCGGCCCTGAAATACAAAGGGCAAAGGAGGAACATGGATGGGTTTTAGTCAGTATAAGTCTGACACTCCCTTCCGCTCCGCCCTGAGCGGGAGAAGTCATTTGATGATTTCCCATCCGAAAAAAAAACGACCATACATGGCCTAGACATGGTGATATTGTATTACGATGACGGAAAAATAAAAAGTATATTGGATGGACAAAGACTACTGAAAAGACAAACAAACGACGAAACACATTCAAAGCGTCTGCCGAACGCATGCAATGCCAGCTATAAGATCATAAGAACTGATATTTAACTTTTTTTTATTTCGGATGGGAAATCATCAAATGACTTCTCCCGCTCTGGGCGGAGCGGAAGGGAGTGTCAGACTGATACTGACTAAAACCCATCCATGTTCCTTCTTTGCCCTTTGTGTTCCAGGGCCGCGGTATCTCTTTCGAACAGTCCCGCAGCCCTGGACTGATATTTAACCTGAGACAAACAATACATGAATTGGACTGCTTTAGTTCAACACCAAAACTATCGCCCAAGATCTCCCCATCGCTGCCACTACACTCCTTACCTTATCCCATATCCACTCAAAAACCCACAAAGATCCCAGATATTGGGCGCACGTACACGCCAGACCCAGGTATCGTATTACGACTAATTTGAATAAGTTATAGCCGACTTGTTGTCTCTGATGTCTCTATTATTTAGGGAGTCAGCGTCTTGACAATAGGGCTGAACAAACGGGCGACTGTACGACTTTTTTGTCGCGTGTAACTTGCTTGTCGGGATATAAAATCTAGGGATGGGTGTCTTTGTTTTGTTAAAGGCTTGTTCCTTGGGGAGAAGTAAAATGTTCTTAAGCTTATGTGGCTCGGTTTGAAACTAGATTTGAGTAGTGATTGGTATGAGGTATGTGAATGTCGATGAGAATAAATTTAAGTTTTAACATCCTTCTAAAATATAGTTACTGTGGTATGTTCAAATGAGTACTTACAAATGTTTTTTTTTCTTAGCCTAGTTGAGTGTCCCACTGCTGGGCAAAGGCCTCCCCTTTCTCCTTCCAAACCTCTCTGTCCTGTGCAATGTGTAATGTACAAATGACTGTCTTATCTTATGTCAATCTTTTTTAGGTTTATGCGTAGACTTACATACATATGTAGGTGTAAATGACCTCTTCACGAAGCCATTAACCAAGCGTTCTGTAAGTCAAACTAAGTATCTCTACGCCAAAATGATTGCTGAGACACAATATATATTTTTTTGGCTGTGAAAAATCACGTTTATCGGTAGAACTCAATGTGACGCGCTCAAAATATTGCGCTGATGGATCAATTGAATAGTGCAGGGATCTTAAAGGTATTGTGTTATATGTTGTGAAAAAGATAGTAAAAAAAATATTGGGGAATATTTTCGTAATTAGAAGGTATACAATGGTATATAATGACAGGGGGAACAGTGCCTTTCGGCTTCGACCTTCTAGTGAGTTTATTGTATAATCTATGGCTCGATAAATAGCGATAGCTTGCAAAGCGCTTCGTATTATACAATTGTTTCTGCTTATGTCAATCCAATACTTTCTTAACTTTGCAATATCTTCGTTATCGCGGACAGAATTTCATTTTTCCTGGATTTTGACTAATATAATTTCTATGTTCGCTTGGTAAAATACTATAGTCTCCGTCCAAACTACTTTCTTACAAGCATGGTGCAAATAGGTTTTATACCGACATCGTTTCAGACATTTACAACCCTTTGTAAACCAGATTACCTCAATAACAACGATATGATCAGTTTAAACCTTATGCAGCTCAGCTCACAAAGCTTTGACACCCACACACAGAGGAAGACTTCTTGTTTTATTTCAAATACGATAACAATTCTATTCACGAGAATCAAAATGGTGGATCTGATTCAATCGGGGCTATCGTTTTTAAGCTCACCAGATGGCGCCACTGTCGAGTAAGGTCCTGTCATTAAATCTATTTTATACTTTAAAGTATAAATAACTTCATAAAAAGTTTATTTCATTTCTTATATCAACATAGTGTAGGTATACTTCAGACGCATATTTACAAATATGTGTATATATGTTTTTTTTTATTATAATTATTTTTTGCTGGTTACCTATTGGTGGGCAGATGGGCATAGTAATGGACGGAAGGATGTTTTTGCGTCCGTCATTTTAGTTTATATGTGGACTTTAAGGAATCTAATTTATGAGCAAGAATTTTGTTTGGATATAGTAAGTTAATAACTATGGATGATGGACAGTTAAATGAGCTTAATTTATAGTCACTGCTTCTATGGTGTTAATTTGACACAATAATAAATATATTTTCCCTTTTCAGAATAAATATTAAAGACTTTAAAACGACTTGTTTCTTATTATACCGTAAAATTTTATTAAATATTTGCTTTGAAATACTGCAATAAAGTAAGCTACCTATTTCATCGTTTTCTTAATTAAAACAAAATAATTTATTATTGTATTTTAAAACATATTGACGCAGTTTTAGGAAACTTAGGTATGATACCAAGGCCCACTCCAGGACTCGTTAACTCTGCTGCCCATCAGCCCTTCGACAGACGTGAGCCGCTTCAACTTCCATATAACTTACGCCGCCAACTATGAAGAGCTATACACTAGCGTGTGGTTAGTGCCTAACCTGGTGTCAGAGTTTTTCTACCGCCCGTGGGCCTCGGACTTGGCTGGCCTGATTATTATATTAATTTTAAATTCACTTCTTGAATTTGTGCATCACGATGATATTTTCAAAAAGACCCTACGTGCTACGTAACACTCTACATCCTACAAATGTCATCATCATCAGCCTAGCTTTTTCCCAACTATGTTAGGGTCGACTTCCAGTCTAACCGGATGCACCTGAAATCCAGTATTTTACATGGAGCGACTGCCTATCTGACCTGCAAAACCCAGTTAATTCTGAGTAATACGATACCTCTTGGTAAGACTGGTTGTCAGACTTTTTGGGCCACTAACTACCTGTAACGACTGTCAAAGGCGCTGGACACACAGAAAAGACGTAAGACGCAGACGGGGCGCGGACATTTGTCTCTATCGCGTCCCTTTCATACAAAATGTATAGAAGCGTCGCGACGCAAAACAGACAGAAGAGACGGGGCGCGGGCGCAACGCTTTTATGTCTGCGTTCTTTGCGACGCGTCCTCGTCTTACGTCTCTTCTGTCTGGCCTGCGCTTACGATGTACACATGACAGCGGGGACCGACGGTTTAAAGTGCTTTCCGAGGCACGGAGGAAACTCGATATGTAATGGGTGGTCGGGATCCACAGACCAACCTAGGCCAGCACGGCTTAACCTAAAGATCGACCCGAGCGGCTGTTATTATTTTGCCACGAGCTCCTACATCCTATAAATGTATGATACAATTATATTATACTTACACACCGTATTCTTACGTAAATCGAACATGGGTTTCGATCGTCAATTGTTTCAATACTCATGTATTTTCACAAGGAATCTAGTTACAAACTCACAATATTGTACCTCCATTTTGTTTCAAACATGGCTGCGTAGGAGTTGAGTAGGATAGAACAAGATTCTTTTAATACATTCTTTAAACATTTTATTAAAGGAAATTTTGTGTGTTTTCGCGATGTATTTTGTAGGTGGATTATAGATGTTTAGAAGAAATTTTGGGTTTAGTTGTAAGATAAGTTTTAGTTTTATATACGTGGTCTTTGGGTACAGATAAGTCAGCAGTGGGTGTCATGGCGTAGCGATGAGAAAATATTATGGTCTTCTGAATATTAGGTAGGTAGTCAGAAATTTTGTGGTAGACTAAAACCATAATTATTCATCATTGATATTATACTGAAGAAATGAAGCAGTCAAGCAAGATAAAGGCAGTAGAGTCCTGGATAAAGTAACATTCTATGAGCTAGCGATTATAAAATAGTCAAAGGTCTTTGAAACTGACATAAGCTACCGAAACACTTATATCATACAAAGACAGTCACTATCGAAATACGAAACGCTTCGAAACCAATGGGGGTTATCGTGCATGAATTCGCCGCTACTGGCGTTCGTGTAGAGTAAGGTCTTCAGAATATCAGATTCAGTGTTTGCGTTTTTTTATCATATTATTGATTGAGCTATTTTAATAGTGCAATCTTGACCAGAACCTTTAATATAAATATTCAATTCATAACTATTACTTGATTAAGTATTATGTTATAAGTATTATGTACTAACAATCTATGGAATGTTTTTATTCTGATATTAAATGATTATTATTATTATTATTAATTATGAATTGCAGATTTTAAGTAGCAAGTTAGGATCTAATTGGTTGAGTACATACCCATAAAAAAACCATTTTAACACCACTTGCTTATTTTGGGGACAATATTGTCTCGTACTACTTTAATGTATAAAATAGAATTCATGACAGAACCTCACTCGTTAATGACGCCATCTGGTGAGTTCAAAAACGGCCACGTGTCCCTAAGTTCTTAAGTTGGTAACACCACTTTATTGGACAAGGACAAAGAATGAGCAAAGGAATCTTTAACTAACCTTAACAAAACCAAGGACAATAAAAACAACAAACCACTCTTTGTTCTATTTCAGTCTCACTAATTTTGTCATAAAACAATAATCAACCACTTTGTAACCAACAAGTTAAATAATAAAATAATTATCATTACACAAAGGACTAATTCATAAAATTTTACATGGCCAATTATGGTGCCCAAACACAGCTTGAATGGTCAAAGGATCAGTCTTTGACAGTGCAAGACAAAGGCCATTTGTGGCTGGGACAGGCCATTAAATGACCATATATCTTTGTTAAGGGCCATAAATTGGTTGGGCCATTATTCTCCTAATAATTAGCAGAATTCTGGTGTATTGGGTGTTTTTGGGTTTCGGGTGAAGTGGTGTACAGGGATGGATTTGGGGACAGGAATGCAGAAACATTTTTAAAAGTAGTCAGGCTTTTAAAATCAAGCAGAGTACTATTCAAGAAGGTTTCAAAGTTACTATAAGTTTAAAATATTAACAATTAAAATTTGTTTATAATTCGGTATCTGGCTGAATACTAATTAGTTTTTGACCAATATATTTTATTCGACTTTTGAGGAAGTAATAGTAGTGGAATAAACTGAAAATAACTGTATTATTTTTCAACGTATCCTACTGCTAGCGAGTAAAAAATATAAATCGATTGGCGTCATCCACTTAGGTTTAATCACAACATTTACACGCAAGTTCATTCTATGTAATCCCAGTTTTTACCAAGCTTTTGAGTCTCTTACAAATACACTGAATTGCAAGACAGCGATACGTAGTAGGTTTTGCAAATCTTCTAGTAATCACACTCACAATTATAGCAGTGATAGCCTTGTGGTGTGACCGTCGGACTGCCAAGTCATAGGTCTCGAGTTCGAACCCAAGACACGCACGCACGTCTGATTTTTCGGATTCATGTGTGTATTGTTTAATTATCACTTGCTTCGGTGAAGGAAAACATCGTGATAAAAACCAGCATGCCTGAGAGATATTTCTTGACGGCATGTAAAGTCAAGTCAGCGGCCCATAGGCGGCATAAAAACTCTGACACCAGGTTAGGCACTAACCACACGATAAAGAAGAAGAAGACTCAAAATTCAATCTTTGTCTTAACTCAAGCACCAATAAAATCAACATCTCCAGCAACAATATTTTAACAATCCTCTTCCCAGTCCATCCCTGGGCCCACAATAGTTTAGCCCAGCGGGGGGCAACGCCGTAACGCCTGCACGTCAGACCAATGCCTTTGTAGCGTGAGATTGTATCTACACTACAGTATTATGACGGTCCAGAATTTGTGGGTGGATGGCAGATGAAATTGTTAAGTCTTTGTGTTACAGGGGAGCTGGTCAACGCTCTAAAGACATGGACAGTACGGCTATCTAAACGTTTAGATGGCGCCATGACACAATTGTTTCCAAATTCAAAATTTGTCTAGAAAAAAGTTACCACTTTGAAAATTCTGTTGATGAATAATTTAGTGTTTAGTGCGAAGAGGTTGAGAGGCATGTCTAATTAGTAACCATAGAGCTAATGTTGAATGCTAATTACAGTCTAAACGTTTAAGGACACAAAACGATGAATCTTAGAAGTATCTTTTATTAGTCACCATGAAGGACTGTCTTCGAAGTTTTGGTTCTAGGACATACTAGTTTCCTCACAATATATTACATTTAGTAATGCGTCTGCCTGGGTTCAAACCCACGAACCACGGCCGCCATACAATAAAGAAATTATAAAATAAAGATAAATACACAACAAATAAAGATTACAATTCCCTTTAAATTCCCATTAGCCTCCCCCACGATACAATTCTAAAGTAATTTATAAACGTGTGCGCAGTTAATTTTGCGCGGCTCGTTATTCATTGGTTCAAATTGAATTAGGAACGGGTGATGTGATCTACCCTCCTTTGGTTTAATGTGGTTAATGGCAGTTAGATTTGAAAACTGCGTTCAATTAATTTTATTTGTTATTGACTACGTAGATTTTATTGAGTAGGAGAGGAGCTCGTGGCTTAATAATAACATCCGCTCGGGTCGATTTTTAGGTTAAGCCTCGCTTGCCTGGGTTGGTCTGTGGATAAGTAATCACCTATTACATACCAAGTTTCCTCCATGCCTCGGAAAGCACGCTAAGCTGTTGGTCCCGGCTGTCATTTGTAGATTTTTGACAGTCGTTACAGGTCAGTCAGTGGCCGGAAAGTCTGACAACCAGTCTTACCACGGGGTTATCGTATTACCCAATACTAAGTGGTTTGTAGAGGTCAGATAGGCAGTCGCTCTATGTGAAATACTAGTATTCAGCTGCATCCGGTTAGACTGGAAGCCGACCCCAACATAGTTGGGAAAAGGTTAGGCAGATCATGATGAGTAGTTCAAACGTTCACTCTGAACATTTTGGCCCTATTGTATGTTTCTTACTAATTACTTGGAAGAAATAGCTAATTTGGTATCACTTTAACATACTTAACCTATATTTATTAGCTACAAAAAGCGGTGTGAAAGTCTCCTCTCAATTTATGAGTCCCTTACCGCCACGCCATTCAAATAACAACCAAAGCAATTGACAGCCCTCTTTCTCAATACAAGTGTCAAAATCCTTACATCAGTAGATCAATAACCAATCGATAAACTGAATAGAAACCATTGTGTAACAAGGAGATCTCATGTCGACAATAAAAACGGATTTATTTGCAACAAATTGTCACTCGCCATTCTCAGAAGGCGCCATGACACAATTATTTCCAAATTCGAAATCTATCTGTGTTGCCGCACTGCAAAAAACTGTTTGCGCATAAATTGGACTTTATTGCAAAGAGGTTGAGTGACATGACAGTTTGGGAACTGTAGAGTTAATGTTGTCTATGGATAAAGACGTCAAGTCAGGATTTAACAAAGCGCTTTGATTACCGTCAACCATTGTGCATTATTCACGGTCATTATATTCTATTTAGTTCGATATAACCGTTTAATAGTTTACGAAGACTTCCACTTAGCATGCTTATTAACAATACAATAAAAATAAAATAGCCATAGAGCCACTTTACACCTTCTCAGAAAAAGGCAGTTGTTCAGAAAAAAAAATCAAACGTTCCTTCCCTTTATGAGTTTTTGTGAGTTTATTGATAGCTTAGCCACATTCTTTCGACCCTTTCTCTATTGCTAAACAATTTTCAACTCTATACTCTTGTTTTTAGCCTAAAAGTTTATTTTCCCGGACGCAAATAAAAAGATGGCCGATATAATAATGATACTTAACTTATGAAGTGGAAAACGATACCATCATTCTGTCATTCCTTTTCACGGTCGTGTTAATATAAAATTAATATTTTTGTCGCCAAAAAAATTGTATACCATACATCTGACAAAGGTTGTTTGACAAATAATTTTCACATGAAATCGTTAAACTGGAGGAGCGTGAAATTCAAGAGGTATAATATTGTTCTCGGAAAGCGAATGTGTAGATTTTGAGCAATATGGTATTGTTGATTGATTGATAGTTTATGTTATAGATATTAGCTTATGCCCGCAGCTTCGCCCGCGTGGATTTCGTTTATCGCGACCAAAAGTAATCATGAAATTTTGATCCCTTGACAAATTATAATTATACTAAAACCTTCATCGAGAACCACTCTATCCATTGGTGAAAACAGTATAAAAATCAAAATCGGTGCAGCACTTTTTGAGTTTATCGCGAACAGACAGACAGACGCGGCGGAGGACTTTGTTTTATAATATGTAGTGATAGTGATAATGATAGGGTTGTTAGTCAACTATGGTGATTCAGTGAGGAGATATTTTATTCTGCTTTCTGACTTCACATATAGAACAGTCATTTGCTTATACCTAGATGACTGCCTCGTTGGTCTAGTGGTTGCTACCCCAGCGTAGTACGGAGTTTTAGTAAGAGTCGCTATAAAAGGCCAGCTAAGACATCCTGGTTTTGGCTACCACTGTCGTACAGCTTAGTACTCGGCTCTGCCCACCGCTAAGTAATACGACGAACTAAGTCAGCGCTTTCATCAACCCTTTGGTGTTTGGCGGAGTGGCTTTATGAGACGGCCAAATTATCAAATACAGGAGTATGGGAATTCGAATGTGTGGGAATGGGAATATTTTAGGTAGTGACCACTTATGTTTGAGTTGGTCAGAAAGTAGGTAAGAACATAAAATTCTTTCTGACCTGCTCAAGCCGCGTCGACAAGCGTGGTCAGGTATCGATGCTATCAAAACCTTTTATGCTGTTCTCTTTTCTATTCAATCTGAATTTATCAATGACTTGAATTAAGGACCCTAGGCAATCGAGGCCAACCATTAAAAATCAACCCTGTATTTTGTCGTTTAGACACTTCCTTGAGTTTGCAGAAACACATTAAAACTCCTACATGACATGTTTATAATGGAGTAATTTAAACTGTGACAACTGTATCTTATCTAGGCATCTTTATTAGATCGTTTTTATGAATCCTAATATACTGTACACGTCGTGATAGGAAAAGATACCTAATCTGTTAAAGAGAGGGTTGCTTTTCCGTTGTTTGGTTGGCGATTGTGTAGATCGTTCAGTGATACATATTGAATAGAAAGATTTGGTTCACGTTTGCGATTGTTAGTTGCGACTGATTTTGTCGCATTGTGTGTTGTGAATCAGACTATGATGAAACTTTGCTTATAATAGGATACTTGTTCAGTATTTAGTCTACTATCGTTTTTTTATTATTTTATGAAAACCGTTATTATTTTACGCATAGCAAGCATAACCTTACAATGTGTTCTTCAAATACATTGCAAATAAAATTTCTAATAGGATTCCTAACACATACTTTAAACCAGTTGGAAGTTACTGCATTTAAAGCATAACCAGCCCATAAGTAATATTTCCACTGCTGGTATACAAGGCCTCCTCTCTATGAGAAGGATTGGGCTATAACCCACAACGCGGGCCCATTGTGGGTTGGTTGACATAATGTCTTCGAATGTTTGTTTCTGAGACTCCACGTCTTCATTCTCTGTTTTGAGAGTAGTGAAGTTGCTGGGCTGTATGCTAATTAAAGTCGCAAATGCAACCTAAGCCTTGTGTCCTTGTGTGGCATAACATGTCCAGACCTCAACAAAGGTCACAACTGATAGTAAAATATTATAATTTTATGATTTCATATTAATAATACTAGCGAGTGCCTTAAGTACCTGTATGAATGAAAAGATTTCGTCGAATTAATTTTACTATAGCTTCAAGGCTTTTTGACCTGATTCGGTTTACTTATTTGTATGCGGGTATCATACAATTTTAATGTTGATGTTTGATAGGAAAGAACCATTCATTTGTTAATAGAAAAACCCATTTAATGACATGAATTTGTAAAAAATGATAACTAAACGCATAGGCGGGAGTTTTGACAGTGGACACATTTTTTTTTCTTTTGGCGTTGCACGGTTTCATTTGTAATTTTCTTTTTCTAATTACTGTAATACCATAACCAATTTACTGGCTAGACATTTTTATAGATCAGTCCACTTACATAAAAACATTGATATTGTGCCAGAAAAAAGGTTTTTGTAAAGTGATCCACCGTCATAAGTAAACCATGGACAAAAACTGTTATTTTAAAGTATTAAAATGGGCGTTCTAACGCTGTCGGGAGCGATGCCAGCAAATTGCCATTATAATTGGCCGTTTAAACATGTTTGGATTCGATTTTCGAAACACGTTTCGTTGCAAAAAGTTTGTAAAAGGAACGCATCTGTCATTTTGTTGAGTGATCGATTTGGAATGAGGGATGGTTTCAGATGATCATAGGTTTGTGTTGTTTTTGCGAATATCGATTGGAATTGTAAGGGATAGCGATGAAAAAAGTAATAGATACTAGGAAGAGGAATATTCAATATTCATTTATTATTAATGCGGTAGTAGAATGGTAAAAATCTTCGTGTATGTTAACTGACATTAGTAGCAGTTTTCTGTTGAATCTAGATTCATGTTTGATTAGACGTCAGAAGGTATTGTTTGTAGGACCAAATATTTTTGGTGAAGACAGGGAATGGTCATGCCACACACAAACGGACCAAAATCGTCTCAGCCTGTTGCACACCATTGTTGGAAATAGGCCTCTCTCAATTTCACGCATTATCACAACACCTTTCACTCCACCTTTTGTATCCAGTCTGAAACAGCCACCATTTGAAGGCCGACGGACTGACGATCAGCTAGATAGGTGCGAGCGTCTTCACTCCAGGATTCGTGAGCTCCTTCGTTTGAGGTCCTAACTGCGTGCAACAAAATTTTGTTTACTCCCTGTACATTGAACTGTGATACTTAGCAATGCAGCTATACTAATCAATCAACAAACAAAAAACAATCACCAATATCGTCCATTGTGTTAAATCATCAAGCCATTTCTCTCCAGCCATAACCACCTTCGATATTCAAAAACGTCACACGTCATAGATTAAAAACGCCAAGCGCCTCGCTGCATCACAATGCATTACGTACACCCCACCCTAGTCGCAGGAAGCCAGCACGTTTGACGCACCCATTAAATTATTACTATGACACCCGACGGGAATTCTGATTTCCCTGACACGAGTGTATTGGTTACGTGTAAACGACTGCGTAGTTAAAAATTGTGGCTCCCGTTGACACTAAATTGACTAATTTACCTCAAATAGTGAAATATAGTTGTGGAGAAGAATGTGTCATTAGTTCGGCTGGATAGTAAATTTCTGGGAGACGATAAAATGTTGTAAGGGACGCAGACACATTTAAATGAGGATACGTTGGTCAGAGTGATAGATTTATGACTTTTTACGTGACGTGACTTTTGTAGATTGAACCGATGCCGATGCTTATCCTGGGTTAAAGCAGCAGAAGTGTAGAACATTCCTGATGGATTTCCATCAGAATTTATTTAGTAGCAGCCCGAAGATTTGCTTTGTTTCTGGTTCATTAACAGCCGTGTAAAAGGGGCAAGCCTTATGCCATTGTCAAATGCTCGTCCTCCATTACATGGGTCTTAAACTTAACTGGAAAATGTGGGTACCTGGGTGTATTGTTTGGAGAAAAACAATATCATACTAGCAGAGCTACGCGGATATTTGACTTTCAGAAAGTTGTCGAATTGATTCCAACCCCAGATGCGATCCAGACCTCAAACAATTCACAAATTCGATGTATGTTTGAGAGGCTACCCTTTCGTTGGAATTCATGGATTTGTAGCAACATCTTCAAATATGCACTCCAGAATGCGACAAAGCAATCTTCGCCTAGCACCTACGGTCCACATCCACACAAATTGGCGAAAGGCCAATCAACCTCAACGATAGACACTAAGTCTAATGATGAAATTCGACGAAGTCTGACAAGGATCGTTCGGTTTATTCTTGCAGATTGACAACCCAAATCAATATATCACAGCCCGTTACAAAACGGTGTCAAAACGAGACCAGTCTTAACGACTGTTAGTTATTATATATTTTTACGAAACCTTGCTACACTTGGCAAAGTATAGACTCTTGCGCATGTGATCTGTGCGTTAACTATAGCATTAAAAGGAATTAGGTCTCTTGTAGGCAGCGCAAGTCAAAGAATGCCCCGTGGTGACAATGACGTAATTGCAGAGAATAGATCTAATGGCGCAATGGCTGCGTCATATTTTAAAAAACGGCATCCATATTCACACTCGGGTGAGGTTTAGGTGGAATATTTTCGTCAGTCTCATGATGTTTCTAATTGGAAAAGTCATGCCTTGGCTCAGCCTCAGACTCATGATTTGGACGATTTTGGTAACCAATATCTAAGATATATTGAGTTGATTTTACAATAGTTTTACCTAAATATGGATTCTTTATTCTCAATAAAGGCTGATTGAAATGTAGGTAAAGTGAAAGAAGACATGCTGGAACAATACGTAAGCCGTGATTAAGCACGGGAGTTGATTCTGGTTTTACCATTCCGCTACTCTACACAGCAGCTATTGGGATCGTCTATAGACTAGCGCTTATTATAGCATAATCAGCCTATAATGTTCCCACTGCAGGGGCACAGACCTTCTCTCTATGAGGTTTAATTTCACCACGCGATCCGTGAGGGATGATAGTTCCAGGACATGTCGGTTTCCTCACAATTCCTTTACCGTTTTGAGAGCAGTGGTGATGAAATAATTTACCTACTCAATGTTAAGTATCATTATACATGGATTGACGTATATGGATGGATGGCTTTCTCGCAAAAACTATTAAACGTATTTGGATGAAATTTGGCACATAGTTCATAACCTGGATTAACACACGCGTAAAGTACTCAGACAATGTCAGAGCGGCACTGTGACAGTTATGTATGGCGCTAACCTAATTTGACGGCACGGTTGGCGCAGTAGCTGAGCGATTGACTGCTGCACTGCGTATCGCGGGTTCGTTCCCCACACGGAACAAATACTTGTATGGCCTACAGATAGTTGTTCCGGTTCTGGCTGTTTGTGTGAGTTTAAATGTTTGTGAACGCACCCACGATACACAGGAGAAAATACTAGTGTGGGGCAATCTTTAAAAAAAAAAAAGAAAAAGAAAACAATTATTTTGAAGAAAATGGTAAATGTGTGCTTTCACTCAACTGTGAATTACTAAAAGATTGAAATATCCGATTGCAATAGAATTAAAAGACTGAAAAGACCACCTATTCTTACCCCGTCAAGATTCAAACGATGTTGAAGTAATATTTAATGTTTTGTTAGAGTTATAATGTTATAATCGCCTGCGTCGCATATTGATGGGAGCTTGTAACGATCATATTGCAGAGACAACTTGTGATCGCAAAAATAGTATTTGCATGTAAAGATTGTGGGACAGAGAACTTGTGGGGGCAGTTTTTTTTTTTAATTATGCGGTGTCATTTATATTTTTCCCAGACTTTTATATTTTCGAAAAAAAGCAACAATTTTGCTACTGGGTTTAATTTTTTGATTCGGTCGGGTATTGTCATTGGCTTTTCTAATATTGCATGAAAAATCTGGGTGTTTTTTGGTACACCTCTGTTTAACCTTTCGGGGAAAATCATAAGTGATGTTATGTTTAAGAACTGCTTTTATCCTGTTAGTAATTTTCTGGTTGATCTTGGTGGACATGATTCAACCTGTATTTTTTTAATGTCATTTACTCATTCATTTTAACCTACTCCAACAGAAACTAAAACAAGAAAAGAAACTCAAATCAACTCCATACCTTTACAAAAATATGATATTCATCCCGTATACCCTCAATAAACAACGTTGCATTCAATTCAAAACTACAGGAACACACGGTGTGGTCAAGTGCGTATAACTATGCGTGGCGAGGCAACAAGACGCATTTAAACATAACTAATTCGTATTATGCGCTTAGAATTAATTTTAGAGAGAATGCAAGTGATGCAGTAACTAAACGCACGGTTGGCGGGAGTTTTGACAGCTGACAGTTTTATTTTTTATATTGTTTTATTTTTTTGTGTGGTCGGTTATTGGGTCTGGTGCACAATGCAATTGTTTATTTTTAATTTGACAATACAATGTTCTATTTTAAACAAGGTGTCAATCAAAACACGATACAAAATCTGCCTTCCTTCGTGAAGGTACTGTAGAATATCAGATCTTTATAAAAAGCTTTTGGGAACCACATCGAAGAGAAAGGTTATTGTCTCAAGAATTTACCTTTTCACTACACAATACAAATTATATAATGACCTTAGTACCTTGATATTGAAAAGGACGATGTCTTTACAAGAAAAAAGAAATCTGTTTTTCGTACGATGAAACTCCTTTTATGCAGTTCACTCATATTCTAATTTCAAACTGAGAGCTAGACAAGTGACCATCGCTCTTCAAATCGGTGAATGGAATTTTACAGGATTGACATTTGCAACAAGCATTCTGGTAGTTTATGACAGTACATTTTTGACTTTTTCATCATAGAATACAACTTTTATTTAGGCCCTCCCAAGTATCAATCAGACATCCAGGAAAAGTTTAGACAACAGGCAAATATGCTAATTTTACGACACCACCTTGTCAATAATAGGCATTTTAGAATGTGCCAGTTCTATAATAACCAATCCCCCATGTCACTCGCGTAGTTAATGAAGCTATCATTATATCATCTCTGTCCACGCCAAAGGAAGTACAGGCGTGATGATACTGTCAAAGTGTGGAATGGCAACATTGTTACGCAATGCAGCGAGGGCGGGTCATTTCAAAGGGTCCCGTTGACCTAATTGGTATTTTGTACTCGTTCAATGATGGTTACGTATCATTGGTTCACCTGACAAATGAACACTTTGTCAATGACAACTTCTGAATGAGTTAAATGAAATTTCTTTTCTTATTATAAAAAATAAAATATAGGAATATTGAGAGCCATATATGAAGCTAATTATTTCTTTGTATATGGCTGTCATTATTCCTGCTAACACTTTTATTTCAATAATTTAATTTTAATTCATTATGAATTGTAATTGTACTTAATGTTTTCGAAATTTATCTTTCGTATCTTGCATCATGAATTTTATTTTTATTTTATTTATTTTCTATTTATAAAAAGAATGAGAATCACGCTATTGTCACGAGGATCTGCCGCAGCGGGACTAAAATAGAAACGAATGCAATGAATTTGTTATCATAACATAACATCACGCCTGTAATCCCCGAAGGATTAGGTAGCGTACCTAATAGTACCTACACCCACATTACGCCAGTGATGTTTAACAGGATGATAACAGGGGGCGAGCCCGTTGCCATCAATCGGGGACAAATCGAGACTCAGTGACTGCTAATGAGAAATTCCTGATGGAAAAATCCCATTACACTTGTCTGTACTGCAGTCTCTCCAACGGTGCCAAATCGACTATCGCTACATCGAGATGTTGAACTTTTTGTACAAAAACACCACCATGTCAGTCCGACTTCTGGACCAGACTTCGGAACCTATCCTTCTGCAGCGCGGTGTGAGACAGGGAGATTTCATATCCCCGAAACTCTTCACCGCTGCACTGCAGGATGTCTTTAAGGTTGTTTCTCACTTCTTGTAAATAACTTTTAATATAATAATAATAATAAGACTCTTCACAATCGCGAGATATGCAGTCTCAGGGAATATTTCCTAGAAGCCGACGTGGGGATGCATCGAGATGTGGTCGCGGTGGGCAAGGGCCTCACCCCGCTCTCCTTGGCTAAAGAGAACTGGCGCAAACCTGTAGTACTTGACACTAACGACCGCAGGGGAGTATGGCAGAGTAAGGAGCTTCACGGACGCTTTTTCCGGGCACTGCATGGGTCCAATGTAGACCTATCAGCGTCCGTAGCCTGGCTACGTTCCGGGGATCTTTTTGGAGAAACCGAAGGTTTTGTCTGTGCAATTATGGATGAAGTTATGATGACGAATAACTACCGGAGATTTATTGTGAAGGACGGCACGGTTGACATATGTCGGGCATGCCACCGTCCAGGCGAATCAATCCGTCACATTATCTCCGGGTGTTCTCGTCTGGCTAACGGAGAGTACTTGCATAGACACAACCTTGTAGCCAGGATTTTCCATCAGCAACTTGCTCTAAAATACAGCCTTGTGGAATCGGAAGTGCCGTACTATAGGTATGTGCCCGATCCAGTTCTCGATAATGGCAATATCACACTGTACTGGGATCGATCCATCATCACTGACAGGACTATTGTAGCCAATAAGCCTGATATAGTGGTGGTGGATCGATCAGAGCGGCGCGCAATGATTGTTGACATTACGGTCCCGCATGACGAGAACCTCGTGAAAGCCGAGAAAGATAAACAAATCAAGTATCTTGACTTAGCTCGCGAGGTTGTCGACATGTGGGATGTGGACTCAGCGATCATTGTGCCGGTAGTCGTATCAGCCCATGGCTTAATTGCCAAGAGCCTCGACCAACACCTGAGGAGGCTCTCGTTAGGCAGCTGGATCAAGGGCTTGATTCAGAAAGCGGTACTCCTGGACACGGCTCGTATTGTTAGGAGGTTCCTCTCTGTGGAGCCCTGACTGCCGGTAACTTGGACCCTATTCCCGATACCGGTGGGCTACTATTTTTTATATTTTTAAATGTTTTTGTATATTGTAATTTTTGTTAGTAAAATATTTAAAAATGTAAATAATAAGGATAAAAATGAATAAAGGAGATAAAGGAGATAATAATAATTCATTTATGCTCTTAAGTAACCAGGACTCACTAGCAAACACATAATTCAATAATTAAAACAAAAGATACATTAAATACACACAAAACATTAACCAATACAATACAACACAACCACATAAACTAAACATTATACATCGATATGTCGCCATCCCCCTCTTATCCCCTCAATATGACCAAACCATCTAAGCATAGTGTTGTCATCATTTAAACCGTAAAGTTGTTCGTTCCTTTTTTTTTCGGATGGGAAAACATCAAATGACTTCGCCCGCTCTGGGCGCAGCGGAAGGTAATGCCAGACTTGTACTCACTAAAACCCATCCATGTTCCTTCCTTGCCCTGTGTGTTCCAGGGCCGCGGTATCTCTTTCGAACAGTCCCGCAGCCCTGGCAGGAACGTTGTTCGTTCCCCAATTTATCATTCAAAGTCATACTACTCTATTATTAATTCAAGGACTACTAATAAGATATGATAGGAATTGCTGGCGCTATTCCTATTAATAGCGATCGGATATGTCCGCACTATCACTGAGTACGTAATAACTATCGGTACTATTGCTGGGTACTAAATGAATTAATTACTATCGATGGGTATTGATGACTTCGATTGTGTATTATTAATAAGTTCTGGGAAGTTTCGGGTACAAATTGTAAGCGGTTTCCATAATATTGTCCATTGGGTTTTTCCAACAGGATTTCATTCAGAGGAGAATCAGGAGATCATTTTTCAGTAGCAGCCACGAAGTCTGAATTTGTGCCCGGTTGACGGCAATAGGCTTGCCGCCTATTACATGGGACTTAAACATAACTGGCGAAATGTGGGTGTACTATTAGGTACACCTCTACCTAACCCTTCGGGGATTACAGGTGTGATGTAATGTTATTTGAAATATAACAATCTAGAAGAACAAACATGACCTTATTAGTGACGTTTTTCAGAAAGGTCAGGTGCGTAGTACTCGTGTCAGGCGAAAGGGGTAAGTAGGGATAGAAGTAGGTGGCGTTCCGTTTCTGCCCACCCCATGAGGAAAGAGCATAAGTTTATAGATGTTTGCTTCTATGCAGTCCGTGGACTATTGCTCATAGAGTTAACTAATACTTGGCTACAGTTAAACTATAAAGATTGTAAAAATACTCTAAACGAAGCCGAAAGCCACTTGTTCTCCCCGTCATTGCGATCATTATTTTCGTCTAGACCATACCTAGGAACCCTCTAGTGACGGAGATATTGGGGGTCGAAGTTCCTACTTTTTCACAAGTTTTTTTTTGTATTTTTTTTACTTAAGATGCCTTCACAGAGTATTCCCATTTGAGCAACGATTTCAAGAGCACCAAAGATTTTCCCTTTTGAGCAAAAGGAATATTTTCGGCTCTAAGCATTGGTGCTCTTGAAATCGGTGCTAAAATGGCAATACTCCGCCTTCACGACCCCCGTACTATTCAATCCATCTATCAACACAATGTTTTGAATACGTTACGTCCTACCGTAAAACGTGATTTTATAACCCCAAAAAAAAGTCATTTCTCAGCATTATTTTTTGCGTAATTAGTTGATGTACAAAATGCTTGGTTGACGGCTTCGTAAAGAGTCTGTTTACACCCTGTAGTTAGTTATAGCTAACTAGTAGCACAGTTGCATCTGTTACGCGTCCGAACTACATTATTGAACAAACAGTCATTTGTCACTCATTGGTTCTGTCTCCGGCTAGGGCTGCCATGTAAGAATGGCTGAATATAATAATTGAAAGTAAGTAAGATTTTTATTTGTTTAAACATGGTGTACATGATACATTACATGCAAGATAATAAGATATACAGAAAAGTTCTAACATGTTCAGCCTCATATCGTGGCGTACAAATTGGTAGGAAGAGATGGTGCATAAACCGTGATAATATTCATCAAAACAATAAAAATAAAATAACAACTTGCTTTGAAGTACAGCCTTGTGGAATCAGAAGTGCCATACTATAAGTATGCGCCCGACCCAGTTCTCGATAATGGTAATATCACGTTGTATTGGGATCGATCTATCACCACTGACAGGACTATTGTTGCCAGTAAGCCTGACATTGTGGTGAAAGATCGATTGGAGCGCCGCGCAATGATTGTTGATATAACAGTCCCGCATGACGAGAACCTCGTGAAAGCAGAAAAAGATAAGCAGTTCAAGTATCTAGATCTGGCTCGCGAGGTTGTCGACATGTGGGATGTGAGTACAGCAGTTATTGTGCCGATAGTCGTGTCAGCCAATGGATTAAGAGCCAGTAGCCTCGACCAACATCTAAGGAGGCTCTCGCTTGGCAGCTGGATCAAGGGCTTGATTCAGAAAGCAGTACTTCTGGACACGGCGCGTATTGTCAGGAGGTTCCTCTCTCAACAGCCCTGACCACCGGTAGCTCGGGCCCTGTTCCCAATGCTGGTGGGCTACTATTTTTTATATTTTTAAATGTTTTTTTAAGTTGTTTTTATTTAAATATTTAAAAATGAAATGAATATGTATGTAAATAAATAAAGGAAATAATAATAATATTAATAGACCTCAAGAACTCTATCTACATTACACTTCAAAAAGCTGCAATTTTAAACACCTGCAGAATAGTAAGGAAGTTCATGCAAATCGAGGAAAATGAAATTTCTCCCCTCGACTCACACACACACATGTTACGTTGACTTGGTATAGGCCCGTTAACGTAGCTAAAACTAGCTAAAGAGCTAAGAAACAATGTATGTTTTCCCAAAATAATAATAATAATATTCATTTGTCTAAAACTCTTTAGAAAAAAATCTATTTAGAGAACGTAAAAAACTTTTTGTCTAGTTCATGCCTCCAAGAACGCAATCAAGTTCTTATTATGGGAGTGTCTTTAGAAGAGCTTTAGTTTTATTTTATAAAAGTACATTTCATTTCATTTATTCAATAACAATAAATTGTGTCTGAATGTGTTACATAAAAATAAATAGTTAAGACCAACACTATAGACCAACAATAACATAAAACAAAGTCAGTGATAATTCATTTGAAAAAGAAAATCATAACTACTATTTCAATTCATCCATCGTGAAAAAATTCAAATAATTTACATTTTGATACAAGTGGGGAAACTTTGTCTTTGCAGCCGAAGCAGAATTCAATCTATTCTAATATTATAAAGAGGTAAGTTTGTATGTAGGGGGAAATCTTCGGAACTACTGATCCGATTTCGATAATTCTTTCACTAACGGGAAGCTACATTATCCCTGAGTATCATAGACTACATTTAAAAAGTTCCCGTGGATTAATTTCTATACATAACGAGTTCTATACATAAAAAAAGGCGTGCGTGTTGGGCACCGTCTTTTGTCTAATTTTGACGTAGAAAAAGTGCTAATAGCACATTATTAGAATAAGTGACGCTCTATTATGAAAATATTAAGTTTTAATCGAATGTTAATCAGAGCAGCCCTACCCCATAACCCTCAACAATTAGGCATTCTCCCAACGCATGCTTGTCTCTTAATGTATGGTCGTTAAGTCATCGTACGTGCTCTCATTGTGATGCAACTGATATCACTGGCGTTAGCATCAAGCTTGGTGATAGGGGGTGGGCAGAGGTGATGATTCGGTTTTGAGGTTAGAGACATAAAGAAAATATAATTTAGGGAACGAGTGCCACCTGAGCCAAGATGTAAACTAAAACACGTCCGGAAAAACGCGCCTCAGTTTGTAATTTATTCAGTTTTTGTAACTTTCAACATATTAATTTCAATTAAACATGCATTTTTCAATTGTCAACTCGTGTCAATTGAGGCAAAACTGATTGTATTATGAAAATCTTTGTACGGTTCATATTTCTAACTACCTGTTGCCCGCAACCTTCGTTCGCGTGAAAATATTATTATAAAATCCCCGTTATTATAAGCACTTCCCTATTTGAATCGAATTTTGTAACCAATTTCCAGGGTTTTATTTTTTGCACGGAATCCTTATTATTCATCTAAAATAAAAGTAACCTAAGTTACTCCTTGTTACATCAGCTATCTGCCAGTGAAAGTCCCGTCAATATCGGTCCAGCTATTTCAGAGATAAGTCGGAACAAACCGACAGACAGACGGACAAAAACTGTAAAAAAAATCTTTTTGGTATATGTACCGTGTATACCATATGCACTTAGTAAAAAGTGATTATTTTAATATAACAAACAGACACTGCAATTTTATTTATCTGTTTGTATATGTATGTATAGAGTATAGATAAAGACCACCAATGTTCAACATGTATTGTTGAACAATTGCGATGTATATGTAAAGTCAGTTATTTCGGTTGTCACTTTAAAACGTAGTTTTATCATCGTCTTACAAGTGCAGCATTAGAGATAAGTTCTAAAAATTATCGGCAGATCATGGATTTAGTGAGAAATAAAATAATATCGAATTTTTATCCGTGTTTATTTATTTTACTATTTATGTACACATAGTAGACAACACAGGAGAATAACATTATAAAATATAAGTCCAAAGGTACGGTACAAAAACTGTGAAGGGATGAGGAGTGGGAACTCATCTTTTTGTGATGCCTCTATAACAGAACTATGCAAAAACAAGTATAGTGTTAGTATTAGAATTCTTCGTTCGTCCTAAAGTTTTGTCCCACATTCCAAAAAAATCTTGGTTTGTTCCATATCACTATTGACGTTCTGTTTCGTCCCAAATTACAAGTACATAAAGGTACAGTCAATAAAAAAAAAAACTAATGTACTTATTTAATCCTCTTTTTGGCGACCAAAAGTACTAGGTCAGCATAAGTTCAAGGTGTTGTTTATTCAAACGAGTTAGAATGGATGTACGGAGGACTACATTTATTGATTGCCTGTTTGCCAAGGCAGTTCTGGTATGTTACCCAATTAATTCTTGTCCGCTCGATCCTGTTTGACGTTTTCATCATCACAGCCTTTGGCCCCCTGCCAGCAGAGCTAGGCTGCCGGCTCCGTGTCGCGCAATGGAAAGTGTTCAATAGGTACTTCATTAGCTAAACTGACGCAATCACGACTTATCCACTAATTCATTATGTCATGATGTTCGTTGCGGTTGTGACAGTTTCAATCTGCGAATCCGGGATGCTTGATTGATTTAAGGAGAAGCTTAATCATCGGCCTAGCCTTTTTGGCAACTATGTATGTTGGGGACGACTTCCAGTCTAACCGGATGAAGCTGACCAGTATTTCACATAAAGGGTGTAAGACCTTCTCCCCGTTCGTGCGATCATTTTTTTGTTCTATACTATGCTTGGGAACCTTCTAGTTATGGAGACATTGGGGGTCAAAGTTCCAACTTTTTCACAAGTTATTTTTTAAATACCTGTTTTTAATTTAGGAATTTTACCTAAGACACCTTGACGACCCCCGTACTATTCAATCCATCCATCAGCACAATGTTTTGATTACGTAAAATGGAGTCCTACCGAAAAACGTGATTTTTCACCCCAAAAAAAAGTCGTTTCCCAGCAATAATTTTTGCGTAAAGTTATTTAGTTTAATGTACATAATGCTTGTTATCGGCTTCGTGAAGAGTCTGTTTACACCCTGTAGAGCGATTATCTATCTGACCTTCACTGTCCTCCGAATTAGTACTGGGTATTACAATCACGATCAGATTAGTAGTGGACTCCACACTTAGACATTGCAAACGTCTGGCAGTGGCACACACATTGGTGAATTCAGATTTTTTTTATTAGCAGAGTTAGACACTAAGTAGAGTGCCTTGTTCCCAAAAGGAAGCCGGCAGGAATCGGCTTATTAGGTCCCTTCGGCCCTGTAGCAGAGTCATTAAGACTACTGAGTAGATATGATGGTAGCTCTTACTTCTCTTAGAATCTAACACCTTACGTTCAACACATCCATGATAATCCAGTTAGTTTAGGTAATTCTAGTTAGAAATATAGTAGAATAAAAATAAAATCTAATCAATCACTAGCGCCCGCGGTTTCACCCATACCTTGATTAATGAACTGAGTGTCTATGGCCATATGTTATTCTGATATATAAGCTATGTTGAATGAGTATAAAAAAGCTTTTCTTTTTTTTCCTATTGGAAATGACTTCTCCCGCTCTGGGCGGAGCGGAAGGGAGTGTCAGACTTATACTGACTACAACACATCCATGTTCCTTCCTTGCCCTTTGTGTTCCAGGGCCGCGGTTTTCTCTTTCGAACAGCCCGCAGCCCTGGCAGGAATCGGCCCTTGCGGGTCCCTGCCTGTTTGCTGACATCTCTTTGAGGCGCGCGTGGGAACACGAACGCGCCGTCAACACGGCCTGTCGTCAAAAGACGGACGGACGGGCTAGCCCATTACTCACCGTCCACAGGTCCGCGTCTACGGTTGCCGGAAGCCACCACGTGACCCGACGCCCGAGGCGTCTCCCGCGGCGGCTGGGACGAGAGGTTCTCTCCCTCTCACGCTCCGCCACCTCCTTCGCTAGCATGACTGCTTCGCAGAAGGAGGTGACGACGTCCCATTCCCTCTCGCTCCGGACCATGGACTGGACTAGGGGTGTAAAAGTAGCCTTAATACACGAAGCCGAAAGGTACTTGTTCTCCCCGTCATTGCGATTTCGTTTGTTCTAGACTACATCTGGGAACCTTCTAGTTTCGGAGATATTAGGGGTCAAAGTTCCAACTTTTTCACGAGTTTTTTTTTTATAATTATATACATTTTGAATGTTGTAACTTTACTTCTAATACCTCTACGACCCCCGCATAAAAACTCTGACACCAGGTTAGGCTCTAACCTCAATGCATCCATCAGCACAATGTTTTGAGTGCGTTACATTGAGTCCTACCGTAAAACCAAAGAAAAAGTCGAAGACTTCGAGAAGGGTCCGTTGACACCTTGTATAACTGTAAAAGAAAAATTTCATCAAAATCCATTCAGTAGTTTTTGCGTGTAAGAGTAACAAACATCCACTCTTACAATCGTTGGCGTTTATATATTAGTAAAATAAGATTTGAAACGCAGATGCGAATCCAGCTTATTCACATCTGCTTTTGACGTCCCAATACAATACAGGGTGTAAACAGACTCTTCACGAAGCCGTCAACCAAGCATTATGTATATGAAACTAAGTAACTTTACGCAAAAAATTGTGCTGGAAAACGGTTTTTTTTTTGGCTGAAAAATCACGTTTTACAGTAGGACTCAATGTAACGTACTCAAAACATTGTGCTGATCGATGGATGGAATAGTAAGGGGATCCTGGAGGTGTTTAAAGTTAAAATCTTACATTAAAAACATCATCATCATCATCTCAAAGCCTAGCCTTTTCCCAACTATGTTGGGGTCGGCATCCAGTCTAACCGGATGCAGCTGAATACCACTATTTTACATGGAGCGACTGCCTATCTGACCTCCACAACCCAGTTAGTACTGGGTAATACGATACCCCTTGGTTAGATTGGTTGTCAGACTTTTTTTTTTTTTTGGGCCACTGACTACCTAACGACTGTCAAAGATCTTCAAATGACAGCCGAGACCAACGGCTTAACGTGCTTTCCGAGGCACGGAGGAAACTCGGTATGTAATGGGTGGTCACCCATCCACAGACCAACCTAGGCAAGCACGGCTTAACCTAAATATCGACCCGAGCGGCTGTTATTATTTAGCCACGAGCTCCTTTCTCTCTCTATCTTACATTAAAAACTTGTGAAAAAGTTGGAACTTTGACCCCCAATATCTCCGTAACTAGAAGGTTCCCAGGTATGGTCTGGAACAAAAAAATGATCGCAATGACGGGGAGAACAAGTGCCTTTCGGCTTCGTTAAGAGTCTATTTACACCCTTTATTTTTTAATAGAATGTATCAGTAACCCAAATTGTATTACTGCTAACATTTACAATACCATTCACTTATCATCATCATCAGCCTATAATGTATAATGTTCCCACTGCTGGGACACAGGCCTCCTCTCTCTCTCTATGAGAGGGATTGGGCTATAATCCACCACGCGGGCCCAGTGCGGATTGGTAGATGTGACATATTGTCTTCGAATTTTTGGTTCTAGGACATGCCGGTTTCCTCACGATGTTTTCCTTCACCGTTTTTGAGAGCAGTGGTGATTAAATAAATTACACAAAGTAATGCGCCTGCCTGGGTTCGAACCCATGACTTACTGTTCGTAAGTCGGGGTCGCTACCACTGGGCCACCGCTGCTCTGTCGTAATATTCACGTATACGTTCGCAAAATATGTTATGATATCATACAGTCAAGATACATTACACCACATAATGTGACATCATTTCCAAAATCTTACACACCATTTTAGCCGTTAAACTTCTTGTTCCAGAGTCGATTATTGTGTGTAGTTTCCAGGTCAGCTGTTACCAATAAGGTGTTAAGCGGAAATATCTTTGATTGCGTCATATAGTAATAAAACTTTTATAGCTATATCTTCTTATTGAATACTAATTTGTACAGCTTCTTAAAAGTGACGTTAAAAGGTGTTGCTTTTATTATTCACAGATTAATTCTTTGATAACTGAGGGAATAAGATGACACAATAATAATCATTTTTGTTTATGGTTTAATGATAAAATTTTAAGCGTCTAAAAACATCTGTTTACTAATTTTAACAGTTCTAATGATGCTTATTTTAATTTTTGTACTGGCTGTTAGGTAAAGCGATGGACATACTTTCAAGGTGCGAAATTCTTATAAATATGAATATCTTATACTGTGGAACCGACTTTCATTTGAAAATGTGCAACAGTTTCTAAAAAAACTAAAACTATATCTTTCGACCCTGCATACCTATCTGTTTTGTTGACTGTACATACATCACAGCAGCTACTACAATCTGTCAGATTTCTTTAATAGATTTTTGACTTTATTGCTAAATCATTAGGTTCTAGGTTGATTGGGAAAATCTGACAGTTTCGGGTAGCTTGACCTGCTGGTGTGTATACATTGAGCCCCAATAAATACAGATAGGTCAGTTGGATAACGATGACAAATTTAAGAAGTTGATATTCATAGAAGCAGCCATATTACCACCAACCAATTATCTACAAAATCACACGAACCTATCCAAACAATCAAAAACCAAAGCCTTTCTAAAAATTTGCGCACACGCATCTCCTTTAATTCGAAGCGATCTCGCGACGTATACCCGTCCCTGTCCGTCATATAGCGCGTTCTCGCTCCCACGTCATTACGTTATTAGTCCGCTTGGTACTCCAAGAGTTGTGATTAGCAGGTGATTAAGGTTCATTCAACATAATCATGTAATTATTTATTTATGTTTTAGAGTCGAGTGGGTTTTGTACGCAGTATGTGTAAGGTTTTTAGATAAAATTGTATGAAAAAATTGTTTTTCATTAAATTATTCATAAATCATAATTCAATTCCAGATGGACCAAAGTTTCAACCATCAAGAATATTATCATCTGGTTTTTATGAATCCTCAAAGCAATAACTAGAAATGGAGGCATTTGTGTTAAAAATAATCTGCCAACCAATGAAATATATCAACCATTTTAAATAAGGTCGAATGTAAGAACATTTAAATGCAACGACAGCTAAATAGTATGAAAGACAGTGTACGTAGGGTGGACATAGTGAAAAATCTCTGAGATTTCTTCTTCTTTGCGCGTCGATGATCTATATAAAAAAAAAATCATACCCGAAAATAATACCCGACCAGTATACAGGGTGTAAAGAGACTCTTCACGATGCCGTCAACCAAGCATTATGGACATCAAACTAAGTAACTTTATGCAAAAAATTGTGTTGGGATACGACTTTTTTGTTTGGGCTGAAAAATCACGTTTTACAGTAGGACTCAAAAAAAAATAGTAAGGGGGTCGTGAAGGTGTCTTAAGTAAAAAAATACATTAAAAAGATGAATATAAAAAAAAAATACTTTTGAAAACGTTGGAACTTTGCCCCCAATATCTCCGTAACTAGAAGGTTCCCAGGTATGGTCTAGAACAAAAAAAGAATCGCAATGACAGGGAGAACAAGTGCCTTTCGACTTCTTTAAGAGTCTGTTTACACCCTTTATAGCCACCTACGCAGCTCTATCGTTGGCTTCGTTTAAATCCTGGAAGGTGCAGGTGGCTGTTGGGCAAGAAACGAGGTGGAGGGCCCACCTCGTTTCCTCCTGCAGAAGGGCTCCAACACCGGCATTGTATTTGAGTCGGGTCAACGATACCCCATTTCGCCAGATTATTTCTACAGCAGCCAACCTGGGCCCGCAAATGGGTAAGAGATTTCTAGATTGGCCACTGTAGTTCCTGTCCAGGAAGAAGATGTTCTGCTGGATTGATGAAGTGAGGAGGGGTGGGATGTCTGTTCCTCCTCATTTCACATCATCACATCACTGACATTGAAAAATGTTAAAAATTAAGAACAAGAAAATTGTTATACTTATCCCGTTAATAAGTTTGGCGAAATATTAGTACAGGTCTTGTTTATTACATCCCTAGAATACTAATAAACCAATAGCGTTAAAATCCCTAATTACTTGATCTAATTTCGTTCATATTTAAAATAACAATAACTTGAAAAACTAACTATATACATTAATAATTAAAAACTATTAAACTAAAATAAATAAACTAACAACAAACTATAAAAGGGCATCGAAAAACTCCTCCTCAACGCTGTCAGCTGGTAATGTGCCCAAGAGACTGGCGGCGTTGCGACGTTGTAAAGGTAAAAGCCAGCCCTTGGGTCACGGGAAGCGTCAACTAGGTGTTTCGAAAATTCCTTAAATAGGCTATGAGCACTCGGACCCCACGGCCCCAGAGTTTCGACCCCAAACGGCTCGAAAATATAGTTACCACAAAGGTTTCTATATTTACGCCGCTTGAGGTTCTCTGCAGCCTAAATCCCTAATTGAAATACATTACTTTCACACCATTTACCCGGGACAATTTATCTGAATCTCTTACGTATACTATGTCAGTGAACACGGCACGCAGTAACGATATCTGCTCACGATCGGTAATGAAATGAACGAGAACGTTCCGTAGCAGCACGGGGACATACAGACAGACAGATGGGGCAACTGAGGGGACAGATTTATGAATTTAATATTTTTTATGGTGATTCTGATTTTATTCAGGAAAATCACCAAAAAAATGAACCCATCACCAAATTCTCGTAGTAGTCTCCTGGAAGTTTTCAAGTAAGTTAGTTCAAGTAATTAGTTAGTTATTGCAGTAATTTTCTCAATCGATTTTGAACTTAACATCAACATTTCATTTCTTTTTTGCTCGTTCGGCTTGAGGAGACCTATGCCTTGGCAGTCCGACGGTCACACGGTTTTTTAGGAACTTAATTAACTGTTTTGTTTTTAATTATTTGAGGACTGCAGTAATTTTAGTTACAGAGAGCCAAAATTTTAATGCACTTACTAGTTTTTAAAACAGTTCGCCAAACTCGTCCCCCGTGTGTCCACTAGATATTTACCAGCTAGTTAGATAGACATTTTCCACCGGAAACACACCACATTACAACGTTGTTTATTGTGGTTTGCAAGTACGAACAAATAACAAGTCTGTTTGTACGCCCAACTTATAATTACTGGCACCTTTACATGTATTCCTTCTCATATCCCCGAGCGTGGTGAGATCTTCCCACATTATAGAGGAGATTGTCTAAGTAGGCATAAAGTTTTTAAGATACCGGACGGTAGTCTTAACAGTTGAAGTGTAAACTGGCGACTGAGACATTAATATCAGGGCTGCGGGGCTGTTCGAAAGAGATACCGTGGCCCTGGAACACAAAGGGCAAGGAAGGAACATGAATGGGTTTTAGTCAGTACAAGTCTGACACTCCCTTCCGCTCTCCCCAGAGCGGGAGAAGTCATTTGATTTTTTATCCGAAAAAAAAATTTAAGGCATATAGGCATATAGGCAATAAAGGCATTAATATCAAAATATTTTATTTCACTTAGGCCTACATGGGCACTTATAAAACGTCGAGAAAAGGTGCACGGTTAGGGTTGGTCGATTCCTATGGAGAAGAACCGGCAAGAAACTTCATGGTTATTATTTTAAAATTATTTGCTTTTACAATATTATCATGTTACAGCAATAGTACTTTAGTATGGCAAGGGGCAACGTAGACCACACAAAAATAATCGTAAAACCTGATTAAAAGTTAACAAGCATCTAGGTGTCTACGCGGCCTACAATGTTCACATATTCACAAACTATCGGTAAAAAAGAATCTATACACACATAAGAAAATATTATACAGATTTTGATATGTATCTTTCTTCTGAATTATGTTGAGTACCCTTCTCCTTGAGCAGATATTACATAACATCACGCGTATAATCCCCGAGGGGTTAGGCAGAGGTGTACCTAATAGTACACCCACATTTCGCCAGTTATGTTTTAAGTCCCATGTGGCCACCCAATAGCACTTTGCCAGACCCGGACCAACTGGATCAAACGATCCCAGGACTCATAGTCCAAAATTTTCTCAAAGATTGGCAAAAAATGAGCACTCCAAGTTTATTTAAAAAACTAATTATTTCAATCTCATTTTGAACTGAAGGAAACATCGTGAGGAAACCGGTATCTATCCTAGAACCGACAATTCGAAGACAATATGTGACATCCACCCACCCGCACTCAGCCCGCGTGATATATTTTAGGGCACACCTTATGTCCCAGCAGTGGGATGGCATTATAGCCCAATTATGCTTCACCAGTTGGCTGACGAATAATTAGACATTCCAACGCAATAAGATAAGTATTATGATTAATAAATATTTTGCAAAGGAAGTTATAGTTAGTTATACTCACTGTAATTATGTTTTCTGTTATAGTCTGGCAATCATTATACCTAAGGCAATTTAACACATAATAATTTTATTGTTTTAGCAGTTCAAATAGTGTCATGTTTCATTAGTGTCGACTATAATCTCGAATTGTAAGAAGAATTTATTTTATGGGGAGGAAACGAACCCTTAGAGGTATCTAGGAACAGAATGTAAAGTTCCTCATCACAGAACATGTTCCACAAACGATGAGGCACTTAATATTGGTCCTGCGTGTCCTGTCACTTGTTCACTACAGGAACTGATGGATGCTACCGACAGCGCCAAACTAGTAGCTCAGTTCTGAGCCGACACAATATGGATTGCCATCGACACGCTAAGGAGAAGAAGATCACAGAACATAAGATAGCATCACGCCTGTAATCCCCGAAGGATTAGGCAGAGGTGTACTTAATAGTACACCCACATTTCCCCAGTTATGTTTAAGTATAACAGTAGGCGAGCCTATTGTCATCGACCTGGTACAAATCCAGACTCCGTGGCTGCTACCGAGAAATTCCTGACAAAAAAATCCCAATGACACTTTGCCCGACCTTGGAATCGAACCCAGGACCTCATGCTCAGCAGTCGCACTAGCAAACACTAAACCAACGAGGCAGTCATTCATTTCCTCATCCTCCGTTAAAAAGGATCCTCCGGCCTCACTGAGAACATACATAATGGAAACGGGGTTCGAACCCCAGCCGCACGATAATCAGTCGCATTTATAACCACATAACTAAGGAGACAGTCTCGGTAACGAAAATAAATGAAAAATTTAAAATCCACTGCCTACTTCAAAGCAAAAGTAAATTAATTCCTAATTCAAAGCAATCAGAATAGCAAGGTGCAGTAATTAACGAATCGCTCGATAATTGCTTTACGAAAAACTAATTAATTCTACCTTGTTCTTATAATTAGCTATAACTGATAATTAGTACTGCTCTTGGTTGTAGATAAGAATTCAAATTAAAAGGGAAATTTGTTTTCTCAATTTTAGATTATTACTCCGGATTAGAGAGAAAATGATGGTGTTAGGTTGGTTTCCTATGTTGGCTAAGTGTACTTTATCGGTCTAAACTGCCGTCATAAGGAAAAAGGGCACAACTAACATTTTTTTCGAAATTGAGTTAAAAATTCTGGCAGAATTGCCATTTTTTTCTGATTCCGAATATGTATATAACTCAATTGTGAAAAAAAATGTTAGTTGTGCCCTTTTTCCTTATGACGGCATTAAAGTACAGATAGTTTTAAACCAAAGTTTGTAGTGTCAAATTTTCCCAATCTACCTTGAACCTAATGCTTGAGCGATAAAGTTGAAAATCTATTAAAGAAATTTGACAGACTGTAGTAGCTTGATGTGCTGGTCTGTACCTATAATATTCAAGCAATCGTTAATTCCCATATCTTCCCGTGGGTGTCGTAAGAGGCGACTAAAGGACTTACCAGAGAATGGGCAGGAGCGTTCTCTGTGCCTTTGTAACAACCGTACTGCGATCGCCAACCCGCCTGCCAAGCGTGGCGATTATGGAAAAAAACCCCTTTGGGGGAGGCCTATGTCCAGCAGTGGACGTCTTTCGGTTGAAATGATGATGAATCGTTTATTGGTGCTGTAAACGGAGTATCACAAGTTCTACTCAAGTTGTATGCAACTTGAATTGTTTACTTACTTAATGACTCGCCATCAAGTCATTCTAAGCTTCTTGTGGTCTTGAAAGTCAACGCTAATCCAAGTTACATAAGCCTATAAACATTTTGCCGAACCATTTGGGTGGCTAATAAAACAAACTACCCAATAAACCAATCTTAAACACTAATAAATGAACAAAACACATGCCTTCACTGAATTTCAGCGTTCATCTTACTGTATAAAGTTTATAGTTTGTATTTTGTGAACACCCTGGTTACCGGGAACAGTTTACTACCCTTAATAATTGGTTTAGTATCACCTTGTTAGTTTGGACGATGCCAGGAGCTTTGTTATCATGGCTGCTTTTACACCGAAGTGTAAGGGTATGGTGTTAGTTAACGTTCGCCTGTTTTCAAGTTGCTAGCTCGGGAAAGTTTTAAAGTTTTTCAGTTTCTGAACCAATATTATATTTATTACAGATAATTTCGAGTTGTGTCATTGTTGTACATCATTATAACATAACATCACGCCTGTAATCCTCGAAGGGTTTGTCAGCGGTGTATCTAATAGTACACCCACATTTCGCCAGTTACGTTTAAGTCTCTTGTAATAGAGGGCGAGCCTATTGCCATCAACCGGGCACGAAATCAGACTCCGTGGCTGCTACTATGAAATTCCTAATGGAAAAATCGAACAACACCGACCTAGGAATCGAACCCAGGACCTCATGCTCAGCAGTCGTGCTTGCGACCACTCGAGCAACGAGGCAGTCTAAAAGAAAAAAGTCAGAAAAAAGTTATAGTAGCTGATATTCTCTGCGGTGTAAACCTTCCCAACCTAAATAAGTAGTCAACATTAATATATTGGTCCCAATCTCCCATCTTCTACCACAGACTATAAAGCCAACATACTAGGAAATCATTAACACACCTATATGCCCATTAAACGGATCAATGTTTTGTATAATTATTGCTTGATTGATTAATAACGTTTCTTGTGAAAACGTTCTGTTCCGATGTTCAAGTATTTAGTATTTTATTTATTGGAGCAATAAGGTTTTTAAATAGATTTATGGTTTAAGAGCACCGACTTAAGACGAGCTTGTAGGTCATGGGTTGGAACAAAGACAGGCCACTACTTAACGTTGTATTTTCTTAGTGTATCTACCTAGCATATTCCCAACTATGTTGGGGTCGGCTTCCAGTCTAACATGATTCAACTGAATACCAGTATTTTACATGGAGCGACTGCCTATCCAACCTCCACAACCCAGTTAGTACTACTGAGTAATTTGATACTCATTGGTAAGACTGATTGTCAGACTTTCGGGCCACCGACTACCTGTAACGACTGTCAAAGAGCTATGAATGACAACCGGGACCAACGGCTTAATGTGTTTTCTGGGGCACGGAGGAAATTCGGTATGTACCTAACTACAGACCAACCTAGGGAACATCGCCTCGAGCGGCTGTTATTACTTTTAAGCCACGAGCTCTTCTTAATGTGTCGATGGCATCTAAATTGTATCGGCCCGAAATTTGACTACAATGGGTGTTTTATATCATCACTACAGTTTGTTTATTATTTCTATGAAACTTTATACTTAAGCTACCTTACTCGACATAACTTGGATCACACTTATAAGTGTACAATGTGCTTATATGAAGAGTACTGATTAACACTATTCCAAAACCAATACATTCTTGACCATGGGAATCGTGAATCCCAAAAGAAAGTCCCACAAAACAAAAGAGAATCAGGACTTCAAAAACACGTCTTTTTACCTCTTACCATCAGAGAAACAAACATGATTTTTTACGAGTAACTCCAGCATACAGGCTACATAAACCTTTGTGATTTAAAAGTAAAATGGGGGACAGGGAGACGGACGGTCGCCGACAGTGACACACGACCTGGTCCGGGGCCCGTTGGAACAATAAAACAATTGTTTCGGGGCCCAACGCCGACGGATGCCGCGCATAGCTTGGACCCCAATTAAGATCCCGTAAGATTGTCCTCTTGTGTTTTTAGTGGGCTTTAGGGTGGCTATGATGGTGGGTTTTGAAAGCATATTATCAAATCAAATCAATTTATTTGCTACAAAGTATTGGTAAAATTTCGGTCTTAACATAAATAATACAGATCCATAATACTTAGTCATAATATTGTGACATGCAAACAATAGTATGTCACAGTAGCGAAGGGTTAATTTTTGTAAGAGCTAAGCCGAAGTACATATCTTTAATGTGATTCTATTATTTGTCTATAAAATACTGACTGTGGCATTTTTCAAAGTGAACCCGGTAGGAATCGAGTTGTATGGGACCTTCGCTACTGGTATGTTATGGTAGTGTATCCTTTGATGAAACTAAAATGACTTTTTAATATTACTATAAACTTTGAATTATTATTGACGTAAGTGAACATCATCTTTTTAGAGTGGCTTCCAGTCTAACCGGACGCAACGCTATACCAGTATTTTACATGGAGGAACTGCCTATCTGATCTCCAAAACCCAGTTAGTGGATAAGGAACAATAAGTGAAAAATAAATTCTTGATTATTCAAAAGTTTTCAGACACTTAAATTGTTATGGAATGTAGACATTCCTGTCATTCAAAGCATTTTGCTGAACTGACTCTTCCTTTCTTCTAAACCTTTAAACTAACATTACTCAGTGTTAGTTATTTAGTTAGCATAAAAATACAGTCATCCGTGCCTCGGAAAGCACGTTAAGCCGTTGGTTGGCTGTTATTTGTAAATCTTTGACAGTCGTTACAGGTAGTCAGTGGCCCGAAAGTCTGACAACCAGTCTTACCAAGGGGTATCGTAATACCTAGTACTAAATTGTTGTGGAGATCAGATATGCCATCGCTCCACGTAAAATACTGGTATTCAGCTGCATCTGGTTTGACTGGAAGTCGACCCCGACATAGTTTGAAAAAGTATAGGCAGATGATGATGAAACTCGTCAAATCTCCTTATATTACCAAAATTAAGCAAGACTGTCCCTCAACATCCTTGGCCACAGGCACCCTACACAACCGAACACTTTTTTAACGTTTTTATTTGTCCCAATCTGTTTTTTAACACCTCCCTACGGCTGGTGAGGCCGGTGTTAGCGAGGAGATTCCCTGATTATTACAACAACCAATTTAATGAGTTTGTTTCTGATTTCACTAATCGAGATTACGGTGATTCATAACTAACAGACTTACGTACTAATCACCGCGTCGCTTGTAAACTAAGGAGGCGGGTAGAGAGATCGGTGGTTAGTTTTGGGAGGATGTTAAAGTGATTTTGGATTGATTTGCTTGTTCTTCTTCGTAGGATTATACACTTTAATTAGTGGTACATAAGGCATTATGTTATATTGCTCATTTATGTCAATTTGTAACTACATTTTTTGCCGAATGTAGCTTTCAAAGCGATATTTCTTCGAACTTTAACAGGATTAACAACATGGAAGCCTTTATGCTGAGAATGATGACAAAGTAGCTTCGATCGTCCGCCCTTAACCCGTCTGCCTTCAAAGCAAGAGTGAACAGGCATCTTCTGGGCATGTTCAATCATACACCTCATCCATCGCTTTCCATCGAGGTCAAGAGCAAGCCCATCTTGTAATAAAAAAAAATAAAAAAAAATCGGCTGTCATCCAGTACGAAGTTGATCCTGACATTCTTCAAGATTAGGTATAGCCCTTCATGGAATCTGTTAGCGCTTGAATGACATCGTGAGCAGAGTGCTATTGGTAAACATTTGTGAAATTTCCGGTGAAATTGTATTGAAAACAAAAAGGCCAAGGTGCGCGTGGCCCCAGTCGGCTTTAGTTCCGACTGGGGCCACGCACCACAATGACCAGGACACCTCATGTCATCATTATCATCATTATGAGCCTACAGTAGTCCACAGCTGGACATAGGCCTCCTCAGTCGCACGCCACTCAACTCGATTCTCAGCAACTCTCATCCAGTTGCTACCAGACACCTTGCGAAGATCGTCGCTAACCTAACGCTTGCCGATTCGCGGTCTCCACTCAAGAAGACGTCAACCCTAACGGTCATCGGTTCTACGGCTAATATGGCCGGCCCATTTCTACTTCAGCTTACTTATTCTGTGAGCAATGTCGACAACTGTGGTCTTGCCTCATGTAACTATCAGGGTTTATTTCTAATCATATTAAGTTGCAATCCTTGATGACAGCCAGGCTTTTGAAAGCAAACCTCATTCCATGAATACCGAAAGAATGCAATTATCACAGCCTCCTTTAACCAAACAAATCGTTATCTCCTTATTAGTATAATAAAATAAATATAATAATAACTGGCATCGGATCGCGACGCAGCGCCGTACATCACGCACGCGCCGAAGCGGACGGACAGACCGACAGACGGTGCGAAAAATTAATTATATTTATTTATTTATTGGCCACTGAACTTGCTGTATTGGCGTTGTTTTGTAGTGACGTCAGTTATGTATGTGTGTGTGTGTGTGTGTTGGATAATAAGAGGTATTGTTGCAGAGTGCAGAAGTCAAGGAAAAAGAAACACAGAAAATTAACAGACAGATTTGTTACTGGAAAAATTTTTCGGCGATTTTTTCTTCCCATTTAAAACTCAAGGAAGTGGAGGGTGAGCTTTTTGGCAGACTGTCTTATGTAAGTTTGACGTACAAATAATGCTGATTCTCAATTTGAATACTTAATTTAAAAACAGAAGTATTTTCTTGGAATTCATTATGGAGCCTGCTTCAAAAAATTCTATAATGCTTACTTTCCTTAGACTTGGTAACCGAATCCTGAACTTACGTAATTAACACTAAGTTGCAAACAATTATAAACGGGAACTGATATTGGTATATGTCGGATATACGGAAACCAAACTCTCACCTAACCTAGAGTACCTTTAAAAAAGTAGCTGGTACAGACTAGATGCAGAAGGCGCAGCAGCTTAAAAGAGGCCTATGTCCAGCAGTGGACTTCCATAGGCTGAGCTGGGTTGAGATATGAAAAACCTGAAAAATATAAATGGTAGCTCATTTTTTGTACAATAGGCCTCTAACAGTTTGAAATATTAACATAACATGAAAGTCATTTAATTCCACATGGAGAATTGAAGTCGATAAATGAATTGGAACATGTTATTCACTTATTGGAACAGCTATCATCAGACGTCGTTTTCATTATTTGTATCGGAGTCAGTCGGACGAGAAATCGATTACACTTCTCACCAAATTAATCGCTGGAACGAATTGTGCGGGTCGAGTTATGAACGGTGAGCGATTTTGAGTATGATAATAATTTTATACGTGATGTTAACGTTGTAGGCTAAACTACGTTCATAGCTAACTCGATAGCTTACCTGGCAGAAAGATTTTGTGTATTGTGAATAGAATATTTTTATAATAAGCAATTTTATAGAAATTTTCTGTCAAATGAACGCCATACCATCATTATCATTTCCGCCGAAAGACGACCACTGCTGTACATAGGCCTCCCCGGGTTTTGCTCCTCCAGCGGGTTTTGCCATAATCACCACGCTTTTTTTTTTCGGATTGTAAATCATCAAATGACTGCTGTCTAAAATCTATCTCTCTCGAACAGTCCCGCAGCCCTGGCAGGCATCGGCCCTTGCGGGCCCCTCCCTGTTTGCTGACATCTCTTTGAGGCGCGCATGGATCACGAACGCGCCGTCAACACGGCCTGTCGTCAAAAGACGGACGAACGGCGAGCTAGCCCATTACTCACCGTCCACAGGTCCGCGTCTACGGTGGCCGGAAGTCACCGCGTGACCCCCGGTGCCCGGGGCGTCTCCCGCGGCGGCTGGGACGAGAGGTTCTCTCGCGGGTCTGACCTCCACCGTGTGCTCCACCGTATCCTCTGGGCGATTCTCGCAGTGATAACACCTGGGCGTTTCCTCCCGCCCGATTCAGTGCAGGAAACAAACTATGCCTGTGTTGTAGATTCAAAATTCCCAACAAAAGAGCCCGTTTGAATCTCTGCCATCTCATCACTTACGCCAAGCCCTTAAGGACAAAGTGAGACAAACCTTTTTAATTTGCAATGATTAACACTGCCACTGCAGTCATGTGCTTTTTGTGCAGCTCTCAGCAGTATATCATTTATTATTTAAATATTAAAGCGACCAGGATATGGACACTGTTGGTTTTGACACGCTTTTAACGGGGCACGAAAGTAATAAAATTTTATTATGCATAAGTATTGCTGATCACTTTTTTTTAGGCAGTATTTTTTTCTGGCACTTGAATTCTTCAGAATTTACATGGACTGCCAATTTGGAAAATGCTGTATTAAATTCCCGGGATAATAATTCATCTGTCCAAGAACTAGGAACGCTTCAAGGTAAAGAGTAAAATTGGTGGAATGTGGCTGGACATAATAAACACCTAAGTCCTAGGCAAATTGAGGAAATACAGTCGTGGTGTTATTTGAAGCCTCGTTCGTCTAATGGTCGCAAGCTGGACCGATGAGCAAGACGTCCTGAGTTTGTTTTCTGGATCAGGCAGAGTGTCATTGGGTTTTTCAATAAGTAATTTGTCAGTAGCAGCCACGGAGCCTGGATTTGTACCCGGTTGATGGCAATAGGCTGACCCCCTGTTAAATGGGACTTAACATAACTACATGTTTTTCTTAATAAGTACTGTAGTGTGTACGGAGTCTACCAAC
The DNA here is from genome assembly GCA_950005105.1 of Lycophotia porphyrea. Lineage (NCBI taxonomy): Eukaryota > Metazoa > Arthropoda > Insecta > Lepidoptera > Noctuidae > Lycophotia > Lycophotia porphyrea. The sequence goes on along the minus strand of OX465404.1, from coordinate 2,221,890 downwards.
ACACTACAGCTACCAAACACCAGCACTACCAAATTATGCGCTTTTAATCTTTAACTTTTTATATTTATACTTTAAATCAGTTAATACATGTTTTTAGATTCATAGATATTTTTCTATCCGTCCTTCTGACAATCAATTATTTTTTCTTTTACATTCAAATGCATTTACTTTATTAAGCTGCCAGTATCAATCGGCTGCCAGAACGATATATCACCATAGGATATCTACAGTATCAACTCATGAAGTACACTTTTGCCTAACCCTTCGGGGATCACAGGCGTGATGTTATTTGAATGTTATTAACAATCAATAAAGCCACCGCAAAATCGTTGAAATTTTTCGCTTAACATAACGCGTCTCAAACTCAAACTCAAACTCAAAAGCATTTATTTCAATTAGACCATTACAGGCACTTTTGAATGTCAGAAAAACAAATAAGGCTAAGCTACAGTCACAGACACAAGGCATAATAACTTGTGAAAGTATTGTAGTTGCCCATTCCAAAGCGTAGATCTCTATGGAGAAGAATGGGCAAGAAACTCCATGGACACTCTTTTCAATCAAAATATTGTACAAAATCTTGGTTACATCATTCATGTTGAGATTAAACATATGTGAGAACGATGTAGAAATACGTGCACGTTAAGAGCGTCCAGAGTAAAACATTATATCAACAATTTAAAAACAAAGTAAGTAGTTAAAATAAACCATGGCAGCCTAGAGATGACCAGTCCCAACTGACAGCGCCCGTTCGTCTGTCAATGACAGCTGACATACTTATAGTTATAAATCGTATAAAATGGCAATTGTCACTTTGCTAAAGAATTCATTTCTCCAACTGTACACTATTAAGATAAACTACAAACATATTTATAATGAAACCTTTCAACAATCAACTCTATCTTTGAATTCCCCAGCTTTCACCAGAAATTACTAGCAACCACACATCGTTTACGAACAAACAAGCACTATTTCAACTGAGTTAATAATTAAACTCAGTGATCATTGAGTTACGATCGGTTAGGCGCCTTACAAAATGGTGGCGTCTGATCGCTAATTAAAAGCGATATATAATGGTGGAACGCCCCCTCTGTATGGGTCGGGACGAGTTCGGGACTTTTTAGTTGGGACTTTCAGTTTTAATTTATGGACTGGAATAAAAATAATATTTATAGACAATGCGAGATTTCCTAAAATGTATAACTGTAAGTCGTTGCTTAGTCGTAAACCATAATTGATAAATGATGTTTATTTTGTAAATAGGTTTTTACAAACACTTTTAGTTTTACCAGGCACGTCCTCTTCTTTTAAATTGGGGGTCTAGTGAAAATACATCTTAGAATGCTAAGATTAAGATTAACACCCGTATCTATAGTCAAGTTTAGGTAATTACTTGAATTTAAGTAATTACTTATGCAAACATTTTTATGTAACAGACAAGAATTTAAACGAAGTAAGAACCACCAAAGAAAGCAAAGCTAAGAATTCTAACTCTCGACAGATCTAACTTCATGCAATTACTGTACTACATAATGAAAATCGTATCTTAAATAATGACTTTTACTTAAGTAAACACTTAGACTACTAAGCAAGCACAAAGAACAAGGCAACTCATCTCTGATCGTATTACAAGATGATAGACCAACGGCAAAGAGCTTAAGCTTTAGCATAGAGGAAGACCAAAGAAATGATGAAAGGATTCTGTAAAAGACGACATGGCTAGAACGGGGGATAAATGTGTGATGATGACTCCAACTTTATTATTAATGTAAACCAATTTTTAGGCTCTTTGCAATTTATCGCTACCAAATAACTAGCCGCCTTCCAAAGTCATTTCATATCTCAACGCAAAAATTAAAAAATAAATTTTATTAATTTATTTAACAATTTATGTACACACTAAATAAATATAAAATAAGAAAGGAACAGAAAATAGTACTAAGGTGATGCTTATTTCTAAAGAAATCAAAATCGAAAATCAAAATCCATTTATGTATCTAAAACATCATCAACTTTCTTAATTTAGTTTCCCCAAACAGCACTTTACCTAACTAGAACAAAACCACTTGTTAGCCGATTTTCTAGACAATTAATATAAAGAATAGTGTGGTTCCGCGCTGCCTAGCTGCACCGCTGCCCAGCTAACTGAACATCGCACTTGTTACATCTGGGAGTTGAGTAGTATTGTTAGTTTAGGTGTTGATGAGGTTTGTACTTGTTGCCAAACGATAATGATGGTTTGGGGCAAAAGTCAAAAAATATTTTTCTGATTATTTTTCGACGTAGAACACAATATCGTACTTTATGACGCACATTTTTTGACTGTAGGAGAACTAAACCACTGCTGCAATTAATTGGGCGGTTAGACTTCGATTTTGCCGGACACTGCCATTTTCTGCTTAACCTTTCCAACTATGTTGGGGTCGGCTTCCAGTATAACCGAATGCATCTGAATACCAGTACTTTAAATGGAGCGACTGCCTATCTGACTTCCACAACCCAATTAGTGCTGGGTATTACGATACCCCTTGGTAAGACTGGTTGTCAGACTTTCGGGCCACTCATGACCACTTATAACGACTGTCAAACATCTACAAATGACAGCCGGGAGCAACGGCTTAACATGCTTTCCGAGGCACCGAGGAAACTCGGTATGTAATGGGTGGTCACCCATTCACGGACCAACCTAGGCAAGCATGGCTCAACCTAAAGACCGACATGAGCGGCTGTTATTGTTCAACTCTCCCTGCCATATTCCTATCAATTCCCTATATTTTTTTTTTAACATAATCAGTCATGAATTCAATCATGAGTCAATTGACTGAAAAGTTGTGTGGTAATCGGCTGTCGTGGTGTGGGCATGTGATGCGGAGGAATGAGGAAAATGTTGTGAGGAAAGTTCTGAGTATGAATGTGGATGGGTATAAGAGTAGAGGAAGACCACAGAAACGATGGATGGACTGTATTAAGAATGATATGACAAGAAAGGAGGGGTCTGATGAGATGACGAGTAATAGAGAAGTATGGAAGAAGAAGACATGCTGCGCCGACCACAAATTAATTGGGATAAGGGAGGCAAGAGAATGATGAATCAATTATGAATCCACAAATCTATTCCAAACAGTTTTAGAGCTCAAAATGGAATGCACCCCTTAACTGTTCCTGACAACCCTCACGACGTCACATCCAATATTTTCGTATCTAATGGAAGAAAACTACCATTTATTAATATGTTTATCTTAAAATCGGAATGTAGGACGCTGTAACAACACTTGGGATGTACAGTCGACAAAATGGGTAACTGTGCAGACCGCTACTGAACGAAACCATTCAATCCTATTGTATGTGTGCTGAGCTTTGAAATCTTTGAATGCATCGAGATTTTTCAATTTTAGAAAGCAATGGCATTTAATTGTCTTAATGTCTGCCGCATGCCCAATGAGTTGTGGGCCAAAGTAAATAAGCACTTTCTAGCTAGTAGGCGTCGTTGCAGACCTCGTAGAAGATGGCGGGACGAGCTGGATAAGACCAAAGACCACTGGTCCACATTAGCCCTACATAGAAACTACTGGAAGTGATGAGGAGAGGCCTTTGCCCAGCAGTTGGATGACGCAGGCTAAAGGTATCACTTCGTCTAGCACTGCGCACGGCCGAATGCTATTCTACTATAACCACTTGTCGACGTAAAGTATGACCACTTTAACTGTACAGTTCAAGGTGATGTTGCTTGTCAAGTTCATATGCATCGATATGTCAAACTTGGTTCATTTATTTCAGTTGTGTTTTTCCGTCTGCACAATTAAGTTGGTTGAAGTATACCTAAACAATTAATGACAATCTGGTTTTCAAAACGTTTCTTATTTCTACAATGTCAAAAACTTTTTGGTGATGTTTTTTAAAAGTATTTTTGTGATCTTTATCGCTGATAGAATGTCACTATATCTAGGTCCTTACGTAAATGACAATAGGTTTAGCCTCTATTTCGCATAATAAACACAGCGACGAAATACTATATGTACTATGCACATCTGTTTTTCTATCCCTTCGGTGTATATGTGCGTAAGGATATGTTTTTTCTTGCCAGGAGCATACCAAGCCTTTTCGTCGGCTGTACCTAATCAGGTAGGTGGCCAAAGTGTAAAGTCAATAGCGGACGGAAACGGATGTGTGTGTGTTTGTGTGTCAATATATTAACCGGTGATGTTAGTGTGCTGTGTCATGTGGGGTAGGCAGAGAGATAGGTAGGAAGTTTAAGATGTTTTTTTTTACTAGCACTAAGTGTCACTTTAATAAATGCCTAAATATACTGCACGGCGAAAATTCAACTCAAAATTGTAAAATCCCAGTGTCCACCAAAATGGACATGAGTAGTAAAACGTAATAAGAAGGTCTAACACAGATTGGTATACCTAGGATAAAAACAGGCCAACAAAAATATAATTTTAGTGGGATTATCCATGTAGTTTTATGTGGAATTAAACATTATGAAGGGGTATCGTATTACCAAGTACTAAATGGGTTGTGGAGGTCAGATAGGCAGTCGCTCCATGTAAAATACTGGTATTCAGCTGCATCCGGTTAGACTGGAAGCCGACCCCAACATGGTTGGGAAAAGGCTAAGCAGATGATGAAACATTATAAATTTAAATTACTACATGTTTAAAAAAGACAGGCTTTAGCTATCATTATTGAGTTTAAATAAAATTCTTCCTAGTTAATTTCCAAATTCATTGACACTGATTGTTGTCCGTTTTAATTGACAACGTCACTAAATAGTTTCTTCATTAAAACATGAAATAACTTAACTTCGAATATAAAGGTTTTTAAGTTAGTTATTTTGGAAAAGAAAAGATTCCAAAAAGGCCTATTTTTCTTTCGCTCTACTAAATCAGCACGGAAACTCAATATTTGTGATGAAAACACGCTGTGACAAACATACGGACAAACGAACAGACAGGAAGCGATGAGCGCTGTTTAAAACAAACATCGACCTCTCTGTGGACATTAGTCAAGTATTGGATCGGTTTTGGGAAAGGAACTGATAATTTTCTCTTGATTTACATAATGTGGTTTTATGAGATCGGTACCTATGGTATAGCTTCAAGAAAGCAAATTGAGAGCAGTAAGGGTTTTGGGGTTTCAAATTAGCTACTACTTTAAAATGACATCAAAGCCGTTATTAATATTGGTTTATACATCTTCTTCCTTGCTTACATTTTAAATAATTCTTAAATAAATAAAAAAAAAAACATTTAAAAATATAAAAAGAATAGTAGCCTACCGGTATCGGGAACAAGGTCCAAGCTACGGTCAGGACTCCAGAGTAAGGAACTTACTAACTATACAAGCCTTGTCCAGGACTACCGCTTTCTGAATCAAGCCCTTGATCCAGCTTCCTAACGAGAGCCTCCTCAGGTGTTGGTCGAGGCTCTTGGCAATAGAGTATTTGACTTAAAAAAATAAAATACCTAACCTAATTAGACCGTCAGATAGATTTCCAAAAAATATTGAACACATTTTTTTTTTCTCGTAATCTAAAAATGAGACGATGCAGTGCATCGAAAACTCGGGTGACGTCACATTTCAGTACACTTTTTAGCGGAAAGTGACGTCACAAGCGCCCACTCATGAACTTTGATAAGTTTTATCTTCGTTATTTTTATTGATTTGATAAAAAAAAAAATACGTATCCAATATTTTTGGATAATCTAACTGACGGACTAAATAGAATCATATTTTTTTTTTGCTCAGGAAACATCCATATTAAGCCAATATTTGGCTAATACGACTATCGGCACAATTGTCGCTGAGTCCACATCCCACATGTCGACTATATAAAGTCATCATTATTATCAATCCAAAATCATATGGCTCATTGGTTTAGCGGAGCTAGCTATGAGGTCCTGATTTCGATTCCCGGGTCGGGCAAAGTGTTCGACACGTTAAGACAAAGTAGAGTATTCATATGAGAAAATTTTCTTATAAGAATCTTCATAATTATTTGAGTACTTAAACATCCAAAAACCCTTTTTTTCCTCTAAATTATAAACATAATCATGTTTATGTGTTTAAACGTTGTAGTGTGTCTGGTTGCTGGTTGCTGGTTGCGGGCAACAGCGAGTATTTGCAGGCTGTTTACTCATTTAATTTATTGCTGTTGAAACGTCCCTGTTAAATTGTTATATTGATGGCCCCGCGGCCTGGTGCTCAGGGCTGGCATAAACGAAAGTCGTTCTAAATAAATATTTAATAAAAAAAAAAACATGGCTATTTGAAAACTGTCGAATGTCTTCTTGGTACCAGTTGTAAGCATGCCGATCGAACGTTGGATCCTTGCGTCAATCCTCCATTCGGACAAATGATTAAAAGGTTTTCCATTACGAAATTCTATTACGCAGCACGGAGTATGATTTTGTCCCCGGAAGCCTTAAAAAATATAAGAATCCTAAAGGAGATGTTTCAAAATGGGCCCAGTATATGTACATTACCCCGAAAAATCGAGAAAAATCCGTGGAATTCGGGAAAACTACAGATAAATTGCATAAATGCATATTTTTATTAATGCATATTGTTATTTTTTCTTGTAATAATTTGATATTTATCATTTATTTTTATTGACTTTCAATATGGCGTCTTGCCAATTTAGATACTCTGTGGTTGAAAAACAATGACAGTAAACCATAGATCGACCATTGATCATAGATCGTGAACTGTCTACTGTCACTAACTATAGTGATTCTCTTTGACAATGTAATATGACAGAAATAAACATGTCAATCGTCAATAATCAACTTACCGCCATGTCGGGTTTTTGTTGTGTGTTGCAATTACTAGTGTACATTCATGTGCTTTACTACCAAACAAACCCAATTTAAAGTAATTGGATGATTAAAAACTGCTTTAATTGTGTTTCCCCATTTTATAGTATTGTGTACAGAGACCTAGCCGGGGCTCCATACATTTTGAAAAATCTGCTTTACCTACCTCTCTGTCACCCTCTTGGGAAAATAATCATTCTACTTAATATAAAACTTAAGTCAGTCATTGACAGACAATATACAGTGTAAATTGCTGGGTCTAGAAGAAGACACGACAAAATAGAACACTAAAGATTTCGCCGGCCGCTATAGAAGTGAAAACTTCTATAGCGGCCGGCGATGTGTACTTTTTGGGATAGGTAAAAACAGTTAAACTTGCGTCAGATTGTCAGATTGAATCGGCGGCGCAAGGCGCTTGTGCGAGTATGCGTATAGTTTAAGCTAGATGGCGTGGCGTTCAAGTTTTTTTCTACGGCAGCGACATCTTTCATACTTGCAGAAAGCTATTGAAATTTCTGATATTTAAGCCAGATGGCGTTGTTTCAAGTTTTCGCTTCTGCCGGCACTCCCGGAGTGCAACCCGTTGTTTTTCTTTCTCTTGAATATTCTTTGGATATCCTCATTTTTGAAGTTGGAAACGTGTAAGTTGATACCTAATCGGTAGTTTTACCTCTCATACATTGCATTGGGCATTGTCGTTTTTGGAAACTCATCCCATATAGACCGCCTCGTTGGCCTAGCGGCCGCAAGCGCGACTGCTGAGCATGAGGTCCTGGGTTCGATTCCCGGGTCGTTGGGTTTTTCCATTAGGAATTTCTCAGTAGCAGCTACGGAGTCTGGATTTGCACCCGGTTGGAGGCAATAGGCTCGCCCCCTATTACATAACATAACTGACGAAATGTGGGTGTAATATTAGGTACACCTCTGCCTTACCCTTCGGGTACTACAGGCGTGATGTTATGCTATGTTATGTTATGTTATCCCATATGGAAAAAGAAAAACTCCTCAATAAGAAATCTTATCAGGTATAAGACTTTTGCATCAATAACACCTATAAAGCAGCTACACTACAGATAAGTATGTTTGTTATCCTTTACGCTAGACATAAGTTAGTAGCAGTTCCGTCATAGTTACATAGATTACCATTTCTTGATAAAATCTCCTTGCATGTGCTAAAAAGGTCGCCATTACTTACAAGACTGGCAGGCGACTAGTTTATTACAACATCCATTATAACTAACATGATTAACTACGTAAGTTAGTGTGATTTTAATCTAAGCTAGATTTGAACTGTCTCGTTGGTCTTGGGCTGCGTACCATTTGACATAATAACAAAAGTTCTAACGATCACATGACCTAATTTCATTTAATATATTTTTTTTTTAGTATAACGATGAAATTATATAATGAATTATTTATTGATATAATTTCAGCTTACCTAATTTTATATGGTTTGATAAACGTTTACTATAATTTTGACACTACTACTACACTACAATACTACTACTTATAATATAGTTGTATGAATAAATAACTACGAATTAATATGTTTTTTTGTTCTTTCATATTCACCTCATATATACCTGCGTCAGATCCCCTCTATGGTTGGTGAATCATGTGGGTTAGGTTAGGTTAGAATCATGACCATTAGCGAAACGCCAGCGCAACCAAAGCGAGCGAGCGTAGCGAGCGTGCCGCGGCAGCGGCCCCCGAGTGCCAGTTCCCCCCTATTGTGGGTGAACCATCTGGGTTAGGTAAGGTTAGAAACATGACTATTAGCGCACGAAGGCGAGCGAGCGTGCCGCGGCAGCAGCCGCCGAGTGCCAGATCCCCCTTATTGTGGGTGAACCATCTGGGTTAGGTTAGGTTAGAAACATGACCATTAGCGCACGAAGGCGAGCGAGCGTGCCGCGGCAGCAGCCGCCGAGTGCCAGATCCCCCTTATTGTGGGTGAACCATCTGGGTTAGGTTAGGTTAGAAACATGACCATTAGCGCACGAAGGCGAGCGAGCGTGCCGCGGCAGCAGCCGCTGAGTGCCAGATCCTCCCTATTGTGGGTGACCCATCTGGGTTAGGTAAGGTTAGAAACATGACCATTAGGGCACGAAGGCGAGCGAGCGTGACGCGGCAGCAGCCGCCGAGTGCCAGATCCCCCTTATTGTGGGTGAACCATCTGGGTTTGGTTAGGTTAGAAACATGACCATTAACGCACGAAGGCGAGCAATCGCGCCGCGGCAGCAGCCGCCGAGTGCCAGATCCCCCCTATAGAGGGTGAACCATCTGGGTTTGGTTAGGTTAGAACCATGACCATTAGCGCCAGATCCCTTCTATTGTTGGTGAATCATTTGGATTAGATGAGGTTATAACAGTATGATGTTTTCTGATATTTATTTACTTAATCACTACAGAATTTGGGCAGAAAATGAGTTAATATGAAAATTAGGTCAACTGAACGTTATATAAAAAGAGCAATTATACTAATTGAAAATTATATGAGATGAACGTTATACTAAATGTTATTAAAGCAAAAGAATTTAAATAAAATGTAATATTAGATCACATGAAATTAGGTTATTTGTTTTTATAGCATATGAAAATTATATCATATGAACGTTATTTCAAGTGATAATCCGTTATTATGGCATATATTACACACCCATTCATGCCCGGTTGATGGCAATAGGCTGGCCCCCAGTTACGTGGGACTTTGGTGTACTATACACTTCTGCCTGAATTTTTGAGATATACGAGCGAGATATTATGTTATCTGTATTACTTTAAACGAGCAATTCTTGCATACATATATATAATCAGAATCTCGGAAACGGCTCCAACGATTTTCATGAAATTTAGTATGTAGGGGGTTTCGGGGGCGATAAATCGATCTAGGTAGGTTTCATTCTTAGAAAACGTCGTTTTATCCGTGTTACCGAGCATGCTCGGTCATCCAATAATAAATAATAATAATAAATAAGCCTTTTTATTTCCTTAATAAGATTCGATTTACAATTATATTTCGATTAGATAGCATGCAGTTTATGTCTCGGGTAAATAACTAAATTTAATTAAATTGATTTGATAATTATGTTTATTTATTTATTTATTAAGGACCTCTGTATAGAGTAAAGGCCTCCTCCATTTTCCTCCACATATTTCTGTCACTCGCTTTTTCAGTCCATTCATTTCCCGCCGCTTTCAGAATTTCATTGAGTCATCTCTCCGCCGGTCTGCCTTTACTTCTCTTGCCTACAGGCCCTTTCCATGATGTTTAGTAAATTAATCAAAAATAACTTGGCGGTGCCAGCCCTGAGCATAGCCCCGCCTATTAGTTCCTCAACTCATGCTCAGAGGCGAAGTGGGAGCCAATTTGAGCTCAACACCACACACACACACCTCCACTTACACACACACACACCAACAGGAGGTGTGTCAGTGTAAGCTCATGTTTGCATTCAATACTTAGCTCAAAATCTTTTAGTTTTGTAATGTCGTTGAAGCAACGTGTATTGTCATTTAAAAAAAAAATTAAGATGGATTCAGAAAATTAAGATGGATTTGTGCCCGGTTGATGGCAATAGGCTCGCCCCCTATTACATGGGACTTAAACATAACTGGCGAAATGTGGGTGTACTATTAGGTAAACCTCTGCCTAACCCTACTGGGATTACAGGCGTGATGTTATATTATGTTATTATGGATTCAGAAAATTGTAAAGTACATTCAAAGTAATGAGTTTCTACTAGACTGACAGTTCTTTTTTTTATGGGCAAGCCCGCCACACTACTCCCAAGCCACTGCAACTCCTGAGCCAGAATCAACAGTGGTGACAACTAAAAGTGCCGGGACAATGAAGCTCGACGAAGTCCTAGAGAAACAATTTAACTGTCTTGGATCCCGCAACGAAATGAATCAGAAAAGAATAGCTGACTGACAGTTAAACTTTTCGATTGGAAATAGTAATTCAATGGGACTAATATAAATTAACTTAAGGTTGTATTGATGATTGTAATGAACACTTTTGACTTCCCATCATCATTATGGCTGATAGAATCACATCAACAATTCTTCTTCTACCGATTATCTTCTACTGGTAACTCTACTAGGGAGAAGATTGAATTGACTGAAATGCTTTGTCTTTTGATTGAATGAATTGCATGATTTGGGTTAGTCAATCTGCAGTAATATTATTATGTCTATAGCTCATAGCTCAATAGCTCATAGCTCAATAGCTCATAGCTCAATAGCTCATAGCTCAATAGCTCATAGCTCAATAGCTCATAGCTCAATAGCTCATAGCTCAATAGCTCAATAGCTCATAGCTCAATAGCTCATAGCTCAATATTAAAGAGGAAAATTTTGTTTGCAAGTTTGTATGTAGGGGGTTATCTTTGGAACTACAGATCCGATTGCGTTTTTTTTCAATAATGGGAAGCTAAATTATTCCCGTCTGTCATAGTTGAATTTAAACTGTTACTGCGGAATAATGTACGACCATAAGGCAGGTGAAATCTTGGGCAAAAGCTCGTAACATATACATTAAGTAAGACTAATCCTGAAATCAATACTTTGGTGCCTCAAAAAGGCTTTCTGGCTATTCATCAGATTACTAATGTGTTAAAAGTGGTACCTACTCATATTTTGTTTTCGACAATGTGATAGACTTCTGTAACCAACAGTACCCAACAAAACACAATACCAGTTTGTCGGACAAGTCGGTTAACGTACGTTAAAATTAAAGATAAAGGATAAATATGCGGGCGCTGTCAATAATTTCAATAAATATGGCGAACGACCATAACTTTGCTTTGTGTTGGTTTAATTTGTTCGCCGGAGTAAATTATTGAGCTTTTGTCGTGGAGAATGAGATTTATTTACGAAGTGTTGAGGAGACTTGGGGGGGCATTTGTTCAGTAGTGGACTGTTATAGGCTGGCCAGTCTTACCTTGCTTGGGTTGTGGAGGTCAGATAGGCGTTCCATGTAAAATACTGGTATTCAGCTGCATCCGGTTAGACTGCAAGCCGACCCCAACATAGTTGGGAAAAGGCTAGGCAGATGATGATGATGATGGACTGTTATAGGCTACTAAGAGTGGAACATGCTCGCAGAATGGATGGCCGATAGAGCCGAAAAATTCTGGAGAACCAACCGCGAACCAGAAGACCGTTACGTTGGAAGGCCTCCCACTAGGTGGACCGATGACCTGATGCATGTTGCAGAAATACGAGGCTCATGAGACCGGTCAATATAGTGACACTTGGGGGACGCCTATGTCCAGCAGTGGACGTCTTTCGGCTGAAATGTTGATGATGAGGAGTGGAAGATGGTTGTATATAAGATAGCCTACAGAGGATCTAGTGCGAGTTTGTATACCTATTTAAAAGTGAATTTGTGTGGAGGATCTTCTGGTTAAGCCGCGCTTGCCTAGGTTGGTCCGTGGATGGGGGACCGCCCATTATATACCGAGTTTCCTCCGTGCCTCGGTGTCGGAACGCACGTTAAGTCGTTGTTCTTGGCTGTCATTTGTAGATCTTTGACAGTCGTTACAGGTAGTCAGTGGCCCGAAGGTCTGACAATCAGTCGTACGAAAGAGTATCCTCCAGTACGAACTGAGCTATGGAGGTCAGATAGGAAGTCGCTTCATGTGAAATACTAGTATTTGGCTGTATCCGGTTAGTCTGTAAGCCAACCCTTTTTTTTACGGATGGGAAATCTTCAAATGACTTCTCCCGCTCTGGGCAGAGCGGAAGGGAGTGTCAGACTTGTACTGACTAAAACCCATCCATGTTCCTTCCTTGCCCTTTGTGTTCCAGGGTCGCGGTATCTCTTTCAAACAGTCCCGCAGCCCTGGCAGGCATCGGCCCTTGCGGGCCCCTCCCTAAGGAAGCCGACCATAACATAGTTGGGAAAAGGCTAGGAGATGACGAATATAGAGATTTTTTACTGAAACTAAACTAACGTCGCATTAGTGGAAAATACAATCATTCCATGCAAACTCAATAGTTTTTATCAGTGATGGAAGCTCAGACTAGGCCCTAGTCGAAGTCTAGGCCTAGTTGGCAGAATTTGATGTAATCAATGAAGCCGCGGTGGCCCAGTGGTAGCGACCCCGACTTACGAACCGTAAGTCGTGGGTTCAAACCCAGGCAGGCGCATTACTTTGTGTAATTTATTTCATCACCACCACTGCTCTCAAAAACGGTGAAGGAAAACATCGTGAGGAAACCGGCATGTCCTAGAACCAAAAATTCAAAGACATGTGACATCTACCAATCCGCACTGGGCCCGCGTGGTGGATTATAGCCCATTCCCTCTCATAGAGAGGAGGCCTGTGTCCCAGCAGTGGGAACATTATAGGCTGATGATGATGATGACCCAAGCACAAAAAATTGCACTTGCAATCCTTGAACATGTTGTATAGGATTATGAACTTGAAGTTTTCAAAGCTCGGCGCTTCAAAATGCTCCTACTGACTATTTAAAAAGCTAAAAAAATCTCTGCTGACCCCTCAAGAACCCAACAAGCTCTAAAGTTGTTAACAACTCTAAAATAACTCATGTTCCGTGCCCGAGGCCCACTTCATTAGATCATTATTTTATGGGCCCCAAATTTGGGCATTAAAGCCTATTATTTGGGCCAATATCAGGCCAATTATGGGCCTTCTCGGAATGCCGATGATTTGTATCGGGTAGGTATGCGCTGATTTTTAAAACTAGCCTTGGATGGGCGTGAGACGGGGGCAGACAACATGAGATTTGGTGGCTTGTTAATTAGTTATGGGAAGTTGAAGTGAAAGTTGCTTAGTCTGAATTTATTTTGAGTGTTTTATTAGTGGTCATGGTCAATTATACTACGATTCTCAAATACTACAATCCTTATCCTTACTTAGATAGCCTACAGAGGATCTAGTGCGAGTTTGTTTACCTATTTAACAGTGAATTTGTGTGTAGGAGCTCATGGCTAAATAATAACGTCGTCGATCTTCTGGTTAAGCCACCCTTGCCTAGGCTGGTCTGTGGACGGGTGACCACCTATCACATACCGAGTTTCCTCCGTTCCTCGGAAAGCACGTTAAGCTGTTGGTCCCGGCTGTTATTTATAGATCTTTGACAGTCGTTACAGGTAGTCAGTAAGCCGAAAGTCTGTAAACCAGTCTTACCAAGGGGTATCGTATTTCCCAGTACTAACTGGGTTGTGAAGGTCAGATAGGCAGTCACTCTATGTAAAATCCTGATATTCAGCTGCATCCGGTTAGACTGGAAGCCGACCCCAACATAGTTGCGAAAAGGTTAGGCAGATGATGATATAGCACTTTCTGAGCTTATATTTTACGGTGACAATACTGTAATTCTCGAAAAATCTTGGGTCGTACGATAATTTCAGAAAATCAAAGGTTTCAGAAGCTCTTTTTTATCTACTGCAAAGAAAACTAATTCAATATAAATTTTCAGGTAAGAAATTTAAAGGTACACTTCCAAACAAAGCTTGGCAAGCAAGTAGGCTGGGGTGGAACTAAGAGAAACAAGAGTACGGCTACAGACGGTAATTAGCGCGGCGTATTGCTGAACATCGTGCTGCGTCTGCGCCGGTAGGAGGGTCAGCAGATCAAGTCCTACATGGTTAGGAAAATATTTGATTAAAACTAAATTTCTGCAATAAATTTTCTGTATAAACTGTGTGATTTTTTCATGATATTGTGTGGGTGTGCAATTAGTGACATTATCAATGGACTTCTGAAAAAAGGAGTAGTTGTGTGAAGGAATAATTCACACAAAAGACGTACAATATTTCAGCATTGCCTCTGTGAAAACGTTTCATGTGTTTTGTGTGAATTTCGCTACAATTCACATTCTTCTCTTTCTTTGCATGTGGTTAGTGGCTAGCCTGGTGACAAAGTTTAATGCCGCCCATAAGTCTCTGGCTTAGAAATATTTCTCAGGCATGTTTGGTTTCGTTTCCGGCTTCACCGAAGCTAGCCAAATTACAGGGTGTAAACAGACTCTTCACGAAGCCGTCCACCAAGCATTATGTACATCAAACTAAGTAACTTTACGCAAAGATTAGTGCTGGGAAACGACTTTTTTTGGGCTGAAAAACCACGTTTTACAGTAGGACTCAATGTACCGCACTCAACACATTGTGCTGATGGATGGATTGAATAGTAAGGGAGGCCCTGGAAGTGTTTAAAGTAAAAATCTTACATTAAAAAAAAGTATTTAAAAATAAAAAGTTGTGAAAAAGTTGGAACTTTGAGCCCCAATATCTCCGTTACTAGAAGGTTCCCAGGTATGGTCTAGAACAAAAAAAATGATCGCAATGACGGGGAGAACATGTGCCTTTCGGCTTCGTTAAGAGTCTGTTTACACCCTTTAGACAATACGCATATGAATCCGAAAAATCAGAGGTGCGTGTCTTGGGTTCGAACTCGTGACCTATGACTTGGCAGCCCGTTTATCACACCACTAGGCTATCACCGCGTAAGTAGTAATTAAATTAATTTTGTTATTGATTTTGTTCGTGTTCCAGCACGATATTAAGCAAAACTCAAAACTGCGACATTAAAAAAAATAACTAGTCCTATAGAACTATGTATAACTCAAATCTAGATTCATGTCTGAACATCATCGAGTAAACATCTAGAAACAGAACAGGAAGAGATATGACAATCTGATAGCCTTTAAAATAATGCATGATAATAATCGTCATTATGCAACTATTAATGCGCTAGTTTCTGCTCTAAATAATAATGCATTTATTATGCATGCAACTGCACTCAAATAATATACATTCACTTAGTTTTTGTTCGTCACATAAGGTCAGGTTTGACAATTTGATTCCTCGATAATTTTAAAAAACGTCAAAAAAGTAGTTCACTTATTTATTGAGTCTTATAATTATATTATTGCCGCACTCGCCTGAGCAGCGGTGGCCCAGTGGTAGCGACCCTGACTTACGAACAGTAAGTCGTGGGTTCGAACCCAGGCAGGCGCATTACTTTGTGTAATTTATTTCATCACCACTGCTCTCAAAAACGGTGAAGGAAAACATCGTGAGGAAACCGGCATGTCCTAGAACCAAAAATTCGAAGACATGTGACATCTACCAACCCGCGCTGGGCCCGCGTGGTGGATTATAGCCCATGCCCTCTCATAGAGAGGAGGCCAGTATCCCAGCAGTGGGAACATTATAGGCTGATGATGATGATGATGACTTGCCTTCGTGGTTGAGTGACCATTACCCACAACATACCGAGTTTCCTCTGTGCTTTGGAAAGCACGCTAAGCCGTTGGTCCCGGCTTTGTAGATCTTTGACAGTCGTTACAGGTAGTGGCCCGAAAGTCTGACACCCAGTGTTACCCAGGGGTATCGTATTACCTAGTACTAACTGGGTTGTAAAGGTCAGATAGGCAGTCGCTCCATGTAAAATTCTGATATTAAGCCGCATCCGGTTAGACAGGAAGCCGGCACTAACATAGTTGGGTAAAGGCAGACTGTGAAGAAGGTTATAATTATAAAATGAAAGCAGAGGTCATATTTATAGTGCCTGCCAGGGCTGCGGGACTGTTCGAAAGAGATACCGGGGCCCTGGAACACAAAGAGCAAGGAAGGAACATGGATGGGTTTTAGTCAGTACAAGTTTGACACTCCCTTCCGCTCTGCCCAGAGCGGGAGAAGTCATTTGAAGATTTCCCATCCGAAAAAAAAAAGTCTTTGGTCTAGTGGGCAACAACGCTGATGATCATAAGGTCCCGGGTTTGATTCCCACGTTGCGCAGTGTTTATTGGGGTTTTCCATCAGTTCCTCAGTAGCAGCATCTATGCGACTCGATCATATTTGACGAAAAGTGAGTGCTACTGGTGGCTAGCTAGATCTCTGCCTAACCATTTGGGGATTATTATGCGTGATGTCATGTTACTTATTAAAAAAAATATTACATATATTATATTTATGGGGTTATTCAAATATCATTGTTGTTAAGAACTAGGAGACAATCGTAAAAAAAGAAGAATTATGTCTTATTTATGATTTAAATGATCAAAATATAGAAAACACAATACAAATCACATAATCACTTTTTAATTCTCATCGACTAGTGTTGTGCTGCTATCGATACGGGGCGTGTCCACATATAACTCACGGGCTATTACCGCTCCACAGCATTAACAAATATTTAAACATATTATACACGAGCAAAAAACGTGCGCGCGCAGCCCCTTGTGACGTAACACAGCGTTTAAAAATGGAAGCTTTTTTATTATTTTTTAGTAAATGTGCGTGCAGTCAGCACGCACATTTACTAAAAAACTACGTACTGGTGTTTGAATTTGGAAGGTAATGGGGATTTCGGAAATTGGAATATGATTTTAATGAATGTTGAGTTAGTTTTAATTTTAACTTTAAATCTTTTACCTGGCTGCTTATAAAATAATATTACACCTATATACACGACGGGGCAGACAGAGTGTGTACAGACAAATTTCGCCAGTTATGTTTGTGTCCCATGCAATAAGGGCGAGCCTAATGTCATCAACCGAGCACTGACCATATTTTTTCTCAGAAAATCTCAAATTTCGATAACCCTCTACCACAAACAATGATACGGTTTAAAATTTTACTCACTCCCTAATAAGATAATAAACTCAATGATAAAGTATTAATTTAAACAAAAAATCCCAATAATTCTTAGAACCTTATTTGCACCTTACCACACCATTTAATCACCGAAGAACCCCAAAAAAACATTGATTAATCACCAATACGATATAAACGACCAATAATAAACGCGTTAAACTAAAAAATCATTACGGAACCCTTTCCAATACGAAAATAAAGGCATGCCCACATAATTGGGGCTCGAACAAATTTCATTGATATTCCGTGATGGGAAAAAAACACAAAACGAGTTGTCGATGAGATGTGTTCTGGCCCGATATTCTGAGAACGTTTCTACAAATTTACACTTACATTCCACTCCCACCTTATGAGTCTAAACATAAGGGTTAATTTTAAATGTTTTAGCTACAGAAGTAATGTGGTACTTTTATAATAGGCCACTTACGAGCAGCGCAAATCGCCAAGAATTGCTTCGTCTCAACAAGGTGTCAATTTGGTAAAGTTATGAAAGTTTCCGTTTCTGAGAACTATTTGTTTTAAAGTTACGCCCGTGGACGTTCAGCTGTTTATTATGTGCATTGATTGCGTCCGTGGCGTCTGAACGTGTTTTATTGAATGCGAACGTCGATAGAATCGGTTATGAATTGGTGTTGATGGTGCTGATGTGTGGTGGGTGATATGCGATTGTGTGAGGGGATTATGTGAGAGGCGTTGCTAAAATAGACTTTTATAGACCTGTGTGAAGTCGGTCTTCACGTTGCAGGGACTGACAAAAAACCTTTTGTATAACTTAGTGCAAGTTTATTCTGCTGTTTTTCGATTTTGTATTGGACTTTAGGATTGTAGTGTGTGATATTTTCTTTGCTATTATGGTTGCTGTTAGTTCTAGCTTGTTGGACTAAGGTTATAAAACCTCTGGTTTTGTTATCTGATATTAGGCGAAGTCGCAGGCAAAAACTAGTTGAGGAACAACAAATAAACATAAATTTCCAAATAAACTTCTTGTTTTCTTTCTTTATCAATACTCTGTTTAACCAATCTCTTACACGACAACTTATAAGCGTGTGAAAAACACTTAAGGGTTTTAGATAAAAATTTATACTTTTCGTACATCAGAAGTCAATATCCAAAGTAACCAATGACAAAATATGAATTGTTTTGTTTCACATAAAAATTAAAATATCGATATACAAATTACCAAATCATCGACTTAATCCCAACCCTAAACCGAAACGAGATTTATATCATATCATTATGCATAAAATATTTCTTTTAAACGTATAATTAGTTAATATTAATATTTTAAATTATATATTTTGTCCCGAGCTTGGCTGTGATATTAATAGCGGTTTCGTTTGCTTTATTTATAATTATCAGTTCTTTAATGAATTCTGTTACGGACAGGTTATGGCAGTAAGGCTATGACAGGTAACCGTGTGGATTAAGAAACATTATGGGTTAATTTTTTTTTGTGTATATTTTATTTGAGGTTTGAGATTCACACCTAATATAATACATAGAAAAGGTGCCTACTTTATTTTTTTTGCTTTTATACCGCTGACACACTGTTCTGCAGTTTGGCAGGAGATTTGTGTTGTAACATTTGTGAAACTATGAATAAAACTCGAAACATTATTTTAAAGATGTAAAACGTAAAATGTTGTTAAGTTGTAAAATCCGTGGCTGACTTTGAGCAGTAAATTAAATGGTGATGTATATATAAATCAAAGTAGTTGGTGTTGTAAAAAAGACAAATTAGATGTTTATTAGAAGTTTTCTTATATTCTCATTGCTTACATATAATATCAGTCAGAGGTTCCAGTTCCGCGGACAAATACAATTTTTGTGGCCTGACTTATAACTAAAAAAAAATATTAAAAACAAAAAAAAAGGTTTATATTGGGCGTAATAGCTAAATTATTCTTTCATTCACAGGGCATGGATAAGTGATAATATTTTTTAAAGCGATTCGTATTTCTTCATCGGCTTTCAACAGGTTTGATATGCTTTTCAGTAGCTTATGCTGGTATCCTATATTCAATTTTTTACCAAATGCTACTAAACCATATACAATATACCTTTAAATGTCTAACCAACTTTAAACCGAACAACCTAACATGCTTGAAAAACAAAATCATGTTCCATAACAAAATCAACAAAGTACCTATTAAAAATCTCTGCTAACTCAAAAGAAAAAGGCAATGGCGTGAAAATATGCACATAAGTAAACACACAGGCTCATATACAAAACTTTACTGCAAAATATCTGCACTTATAGCCATTAACTCACGAACACTTCACCAGACAACCCCTAAAATTTCGCACAATTACCCTTTATGTAGGTAATTTGCGATATACTGGCAACACTGGTTAGTATTACCCTATAACGATCACAAATCTCTACTTGCGGATGACAAACAAAAATCCCCTTAAAAGTCTAAGGCTTAAATACTTTTTTTGACTGCAAAATGAATTTTGTCGAAGTCAAAATTTGTTGAGATCTTGCTAAAGAACTTTAAACCTAATTTTTAAAACATGTTAGGGTTGAAAATCATTTTGTAAAGATTACTGGCCATCAGTAAACATCGAGTTAGCACCGGGCCATTATTGAATTTACTTTATATAATAATGGTTAATCACCAGAATGCATCGTTCGATGCTGCCTTGTTACTGAGAGCAATAGTGATGGGACGTGCTGTAGGGATACGGGTATCGATAAATTATTACTTTGACTTTTGTTACACATTTAGATACTGATACAGTACTGATACTGATAACCTGTGTGATCCCACTGCTGGACAAAGCCCTCTCTCTACTACTAGTTTAAAATCGTAGGTAACAGATTATAGTTGCTTAAAGTAAAAGCGCAAGCGTACCCCGAAATTCCCAAATTTTTGCGTTTTGCAATTTGCAGGTCAGGTTTGCTGTGTATGTAAAATATAAATGATTCGCGACCATGATATAAAATATTAAAAAAAAACACTAAGCTAGCTACCTACCAAGTCAAACTACCTATTGTCAAAGTCAGAGCTACTGAAAAATTACGAGACTACGGTCAGTGTTGGTGTTTTGTTTGGATTGAATAGCGCTTAGCATGTGTAGCGGCACTACAAGAAGTACTAGAGCAACATAGTACAAAAAGTACTACAGCGCCATCTATGCCACAAAGGTATAACTAAGATCAAAATTCTGAATCGCGCTATTTTTAACATATCCGCGAGTTAAGACTATATAGGAAAACCCAAAAATAACTGTCGTGCAGAAGCCCACCAGACACAACACCCATCTGGTCGTAGGATCTTCCCTTTTCTATGGAGTATTGAGGAACTTTACACCCTGTTTATTATACTCCTAAACATGAAAGACGTCTGATAATACTATTACAACGTCACACACTGGCATTACTTCTAATAAGGAGTCTTAAAACATACTTTATCACTTATATGCATTTAATTTTGTTATGATATTTCGGTGACTGAATCGGCTTGAGTGTTTCACAAATCTATCTTTTAATTAATTCTATCTAAATGCAAGATATGATCGCAGGTCATGTTCGAAAAACATTGTATTGCTTAGACTTTTCAGAAGAGGATAACTGTGTTATGTAAATAAGAAATTCGAAACTTCTTGTTACGCTCTTGTGCTAGGAAGCCTGTACTGTGTGTCGGGTCATTTAGCTCCCTTCAATATGGTTGAGCTGAATGGGGCTGATCCATGCGTCATGTTCGTGTACGGGCGCTGTTAGTTGGGACTGGTCATCTCTAGGCTGCCACGGTTTATTTTAACTACTTACTTTGTTCTTAAATTGTTCATTAATCTTTTACTCTGGACGCTCTTAACGTGCACGTATTTCTATATGGTTCTCACGTATATGTATAATCTCAACATGAATGATGTAACCAAGATTTTGTAACAATATTTTGATTAAAAAGAGTGTCCATGGAGTTTCTTGCCCATTCTTCTCCGTAGAGATCTACGCTTTGGAATGGGCACCTACAGTACTTTCACAAGTTATTATGCCTTGTGTCTGTGACTGTAGCTTAGCCTTCTTTGTTTTTCTGACATTCAAAAGTGCCT
Source organism: Lycophotia porphyrea (assembly GCA_950005105.1). Lineage (NCBI taxonomy): Eukaryota > Metazoa > Arthropoda > Insecta > Lepidoptera > Noctuidae > Lycophotia > Lycophotia porphyrea. Next base: position 2,200,383 of record OX465404.1, on the reverse strand, counting down.
ATTATGGTCTAATTGAAATAAATGCTTTTAAGTTTGAGTTTGTACAAAGCAAAGGTCAATTTATCGATAAATTCTATCTATCGAATCATCCCCACCCGTAACGCCTGCGGCGGCTGTACGCAGGGCGTGGCTCTCATTCTCCCGCCGTAATTTATACCTGCATCGTTAAATAATACCGCTCACACTTGCCACTTTCCTCGACCATAAACACGCACCCATTTTAATTAAGCTTTCATTAGTTTAGATTCGAGATATAAAGCTTTAAGTTTAAACTAGGTAGGCAAAGTTATGATGGTCGTGCACGGAGTATTGTCCGGAAGTCTTTTAGCTTTTTGAGCGCCGGAGCTAAAGGCACGCGGGTGTCCTCTATGCTAAGTCATACTTTCACTTATTTTGTCACATATTTGTGTCGTTGGCGCTTGCTTGTCACCTAGATGTGACAATGGCGTACAAAAGGTTAAGCAACTTGTTTGATGATGCTTTGATAGATTAACAAGGAGTAGCAGGAGTTGCTGCCAGGAATATTTGACGAGGGAGTAATAACATAACAACACGCCTGTAATCCCCAAGTATGCCTAATAGGACACCCACATGTACTCAGTCATGTTTAAAACTCATGTAATAGAGGGCGGGCCTATTGCCAGCAACCGGGCACAGATCCAGACTCCTTGGCTGCTACTAAGAAATTTCTGATGGATAAACCCAATAACAGTTTGCCCGACCTGGGAGTCGAACCCAGGACCTCATGCTCAGCAGTCGTGATTGCGACCACTAGGCCAACGAGGCCGTTCATTCAGAAGGTTATAAATACAAGAGAAAATAGGGGATTGATGTAACACAATCAAAACGGTTTTTACACATCTTGGGTACGGACTTAGCACACGATGTGTCACCCACAGAACAGAGATTTCGCCGTCAGCTCGACTACAAACTTTGCTTTAAATCTGGAAATAATTAAGAAAGCTTGGCATTACTTCTCAAGAAGGACGTGGTAAGTCAAATTATCAGTCCCTCAAATGAAAAAAAATATTTCTACAATTTTACAGGTTAATGCATCAACATTTCCTATGTTTATGAAATGAGTGATACACTACCTAACAAGGGAAATATCACATTCAGTCCCCACACATTACCATCACGTTTTGGCTAGCGGATACGATATTAAGCAGGAAAGTTACAATGTGGGAAAACTCCCACAATTTTCTCAAGAAATATGACAGATGCCCTGAAGTTATAAATAATATTAGTTGAATATAACTGTCCCGTTTTATGGAAGACCAAAGAAGTGATGGAGGGGACTGGGTGAAGGATGATATGGTTAGAAAGGAGGTGACTGCTGAGATGACGAGTAATAGAGAAGTATGGAAGAAGAAGACATGCTGTACCGGCCCATAATAAATCGGGAGTAAGGCATGAGAATGATGAACTGATCCGCTTTAACGTAAGAATACCTATTTCTTCACACAGAGAAAGAATGAGGAATGATTACCACGCTGTCTGTTGCCAACTTCATTGCAGAGTGTCAAATCAAAGTGACACGGTTTCAGTGATACCGATGTTGTAGAAGTACAAAACGCTTAGAACTAGCTCGAGCTCTCAGGTTTTCTCCTAAAGCTTTCCTTTGGTGTGGATCAATGATATCATTATCAAACTCAAACTCAAAGCATTTATTTCAATTAGACCATTTCAGGCACTTTTGAATGTCAGAAAAACGAATAAGGCGAAGCTACAGTCACAGACACAAGGCATAATAACTTGTGAAAGTACTGTAGTTGCCCATTCCAAAGCGTAGATCTCTATGGAGAAGAATGGGGAAAACACTCCATGGACATCTTTTACAGTCAAAATATTCTTGCAAGGTCTTGGTTACATCATTCATGTTGAGATTATACATACATGTGAGAACGATGTAGAAAGACGTCGACGATTACCATGTTGGATGGTAATGCTGATTCGTTGACCAAAAAATAGACCAGCCCTCTGGTTATGGGATGAGTCGACCAACCGCTTGGCGATGTCCCGCCAAACTAGATGGACACTTGGACCCATGGCCCTAGTGTTTCAAATAAGTAATTCTTTAGAATATGTTACTAGTATAGTGAATGCATTCTAGAGATGGATTCTACCATTTTTTTAAGTCTCTATACAATGGAACTTAGATGGACTCAATGCATTCAGTGACTCGAGTCTTTCAAGATAGTTTTTGCGTATCTTCTTATTTAAGTCCTTTTATAGACGACAGGAGTAGGTTAAAGGTAATTATTTTAGACATTGATGCCTATGAAGTAGACTATTGTGGCTACTCCCGTTATCTATTGTTTTAATAGTAAACACACTAACAGACAGCTCCATACATTTTAAAACATAATTCGACATCAAACTTGACAACTTAAAAACCATTTTCCAACAAAAATGATATCTAAAACAACCGTTTCTTAGCGAAAAAAGGTTATAAACGAGGGCAGATGTTTTAAAAAACCATTACAGAGTCTATAGTCTACTAAATTGGAAAATTATGAAACAATAAATTATTGAAATCATATAATTTTATAGAATTACCGAGATCTCTCACGGGGCGAGTTCACTGTCATTATAAAGACATCAACGCGTTGTCTTCAATCTTACACAAACAGTTATGAGGGGTGCTTCACACTGTTGTTCGGCTCGGCACTTTCGAGTGAAGAGTGCTATTGAGTTTTTTGGAAGTTAGCGGGATGATACCCCCAGTGCCTTAAGCTGTTAATCCTGTGCCTGATCTCTCTATCATCATGTCAGATTGCCGTTCCAGCGGACTATGAGAGTAAAGGAACAGAGAGTGCACTGTGTCTGCGCACACACTTGTGTACTATAATATCTCCCGAGCCGGTGGCTAACCTTCACTGAAATTGGCCGCAATGACCGACGACGGTCAGAAGTCGCCTAGGTGAAGCGACGACCTCCACGAATGGCTGGACGAGTGTGGCTGAGAATTGAGGTGATCCAGTGGCGTGTCATTGGAGACGCCTATGTCCAGTTGTGGTCTGCTATATACTGAATGAAAGCCGACCCGATTACTACACATATTCGGTTGTATTCAGCTCGTGCCGATCTAACACTATCTTTGAGTCTGGTTCGGGTTGGACCAACACAATTCGAGCTAAGTTGGATAAACTTCTTCCCGAATGAATAATTATTAACATTTATTTTTATTTGACTGCCTCGTTGGTAGAGTGGTCGCAAGCGCGACTGCTGAGCATGAGGTCCTAGGTTCGATTCCCAAGTCGGGCAAAGTGCTATTGGGTTTTTCCGTCAGGAATTTCTCAATGTAGGTGTACTATTAGGTACACCTCTGGCTTACCCTTCGAGGATTACAGGCCTGAAGTTATGCTATGTAATAATACTGAGCCCAATTTGTGTGTAGCACCCTTTAAACATGAACTTATATTTTAAATGATTAACCGTTTAAAGTTAATGATGATAGGTGGTTAAATACTAGGTTTGGGTTCAAGATTCGTTCGAGTTGACAGTGTGGTTTTGGTTAACGTGTAATTACTGGATAGGTAGGTACTACTTACCTTCAAGAGAACGTCGAATCGTGATTATGTTTTTATTAACATAACATCATTGGGAAAAGGCTAGGCAGATGATGATGATGATGATCACACCTGTAATCCCTGAAGGGTTAGGCAGAGGTGTATCTAATAGTATACCTCCATATTTTTAAGTCCCATGTTATAAGGGGCGAGCCTATTGCCATCAACTGGGCACAAATCCAGACTCCGTGGCTGCTACTGAAAAATTCCTGATGGTAAAACCCACTAACAATAATTTGCCCGACCCGGGAATCGAACCCAGAACCTTATGCTCAGCAGTCCGAAGACCATTAGGTAAACGAAGCAGAAATTGATTTTATTGTAAAAAGCTTTGAAAATCACATTTCAGTTGTTCGAACTTTAACGCAGAGCAGTAACGCCATCTATGGGTATAAATAGGCACTGACGATTATCAATCGATCGATCTTCTAAATTAAAGAGGTATCTTAAGATATATTATATTTTACAGAAGTGCCATTTCTGTTTCAAGTAATTTGACTTATTGATCATTTACCGCTTAAAAATACCTTTAAACGAATCGTATGCAAAAAAGCGCCTTTTATGTGAAGTTTTAGATCCGATATATAAAATACTAATAACATAACATCACGCCTGTAATCCCCGAAGGGTTAGCCAGAGGTGTACCCATTAGATACCCACATTTCACCAGTTATGTTTAAGTCCCATGTAATAGGGGTGAGCCTATTGCCATCAACCGGGCACGAATCCAGACTCTGTGACTGCTACTGAAAAATTCCTGATAGAAAAACCCTCTTACAAAAATTTACCCTTCGCTACTGGTGCCCAGGGTGCTCCTGACGTAAGAAGGTCGAAGGTAAAGTTAAGGGAAGCGTCCTTTCTTCCTTTTTATGGAATTATGTTAGTTTAGATATAACGCCTCTTCTCATAACCAGACGGCTGGCCTAGTTGCTTTTCTGCTACATGGACATTATTTTTATTTAAGTAGGTCTGTGTACTAAATAATGTATTTATTTAGTGTTAGTTAAGGATTTAATGGCAAATAGAAGGATAAAAATCTTTTAAAACATAGCCTTTTACAGCACAGTTTGGCTATGAGGTGATGACTATTTGCCAGATAGATCCTATAAGTATGAAAAATAGTTTAAAAAACCAGGAAAAAGGATTCTTGTTAAAGCCAAACCACACTATAAATGAAATAAAGATGACATTTACATTTTATGATCTTCTTTGAAATCCCCTGAAGCGCATTTACTCGTAAAACATCATTACATTTTATAAAGCTAAGTCCTCCACCGCATCTGTCTGTCTGTTCGCGATAAGCTCAAAAACTACTGCACCGATTTTTATGCTGTTTTCACCATTGGATAGAGTGGTTCTCGAGGAAGGTTTTAGAATATAATTTGTTAAATTTTTGTTGCGGGAACGGGATCAAAATTTCATGATTACTTTTGGTCGCGATAACCGACATCCACGCGGGCCAGGTTCAATCTCAGAAGATCCATTGACCAGCTCCATGATGGATCTAGTACGATTGTGTTTCTCATTGGATCCTGATTTCGAAATATGGATCTACTCGTCACTAGATCCATTATGGATCTGGCCAATGGATCTTCTGAGATTGAACCACGGGCCGACAAGCCGCGGGAATCAGCTAGTTTATTTAGAAATGCAAGCCGTTACAAAATAGTCACCCTTAATTACCATTTTTCACACTTCACCACATAACTTAGAGTCACAACTTAACTGAACCAAGTGATAATCCGATAATCCATACACTAACTTACAACTCCATACATTACAACTAACTTAACCAATAACCAACTTTATCCTCACAGTAATAGAGTACAAACTCTTTATCTTCAAGTTCAAAATAAAAAGAAGTAAGTTACAAGTACTCTCACGCATTTACAAATAATTGGAACTAACCAGTAGACCAATCAGAGGACAGCACGCTTGAGCGCTATTGTCTCTATATTGCCGTCCTGCTCGCTCATATAGGTAAGAGGTCTGTCTGTCCCTTTCTTTGCTATGATTGGAAAATTGGTGAATGTTGTCATCTCGCTCGTCAGTACTACTGGTTTTAGATATAGGCCTATTTTTAAGTTAGGCCTAGAGTTTGTGTAGGTGTCAACATACAACATTGACTAAATTTTGAGTATTTTTTTACTTAGTTCCAATATTTTTCTTACTAGAATCATATTCGTATTTAATTTGTATACGTTTATTGTAATAGCTATTAGAGATACTTTTTTATTTAAACAATGAATATCGCGTCTGCTAAGCATGAGGTCCTGGGTTCGATTCCCAGGTCGGGAGTGTTATTGGGTTTTTCCATCAGGCATTTTTCAATAGCAGTCACGGACTCTAGATTTTTACCCGGTTGTATACCACAAGGTACACTTCTGCCTAACCCTTCGGGGATTACAGGCGTGATGTTATGTTGTGTTTATTATTTATTCACCTTTTTCGTAAGTGACCCATCCGCGGATGATACATTTTCATGAATTTCATATCTCTAAGCCTACACAGTATTTCTTAATTTCTGTCCGTTTCGCTAAAAGAAAATCAAATGAGGTAGCTACGTCTAACTCGGCTCAAAATAATACGAAGATTTTTATCGTATTTTATATTCCAGAACCGAAAATTCGAAGACATGTGACATCTACTAATCCGCACTGGGCCCGCGTAGTGGATTCATTCAGCCCATTCCCTCTCATAGAAAGGAGGCCTGTGTCCCAGCAGTGGAAACATTGTAGGCTGATTTTGCCTATTTATGCCCACTAGCTCAATTCTCCTTCACCAGAGCTCAATACTTAAGCTTTTTAGCTTATAGAGATTCCTCGTACCACCTAACAAATTATAAATACAAAGTTAAACATAATCAGCCAATATCAACACCAATTGATACTTCAAAAAACCTTAAAACAAAAAAAAACACAATACACACGTTTTTAAAATTATCTCATTTACGTGCATCTCATTATTTAAAACCTTCTAATTAACATGCAGGCTTCGAACGAATGAACGAATTAATTTGTCAAGAATGAACGAATGACTTCCATTAAGGTTCCATTCAGATTTGAATGAATGTAATTTGTATTCGAGTAATTTGAATGGTGCATCTGATAAGTTAAAGTGGTAGGATTTTAATGTTAATTTGAAGTTACTTGTTAACTTTCTTGTAGCAATTGGGTTACAGTTAAGTTGGGAGAGATTACATAATGTGTGATGTTTGGGTTTTATCTGAATTAAACCTCTTTTTTTTTCGGATGGGAAATCATCAAATGACTTCTCTCGGTCGGGGCAGAGCGGAAGGGAGTGTCAAACTTGTACTGAATAAAACCCATCCATGTTCCTTCCTTGCCCTTTGTGTTCCAGGGCCGCGGTAACTCTTTCGAACAGTCCCGCAGCCCTGGCAGGATCATAAATTAACCTTAAGTGGCAGTCTTATTGATCTTCTGGTTGACATGAACTTTTCGTAGCGTATATCATCATCATCTTCTTACTGTTAGTCCCATATCACTTGGGGTCAAACTCAAACTCACACTCAAAAGCATTTATTTCAATTAGACCATTACAGGCACTTTTGAATGTCAGAAAAACAAAGAAGGCTAAGCTACAGTCACAGACACAAGGCATAATAACTTGTGAAAGTACTGTAGGTGCCCATTCCGAAGCGTAGATCTCTATGGAGAAGAATGGGTCGGCCCAACACGTTTTTTTCCATTCTCCTTTGTTAACCGTCGCGTTATGAATTAGTCCTTTTTCTATCACATCATTCCTCACACAATCCATCCATCGTTTCCAGTGTCTTCCTCTCCCTTTCCATCCATCAACATTTATTTTCATCACTCTTGTAGTTATTTAGTTGCAGCTGATATAAATCTAATACAGTTCTGATACCTAAACATCGTTTTCGCCATTAAAATTTCAGTTTTTCTAGTTCATCTGGTAACTGTAAGCAATTTCTGTGCTGAACTAGACTGAGTTTTGGCAAAGCATTTATTTTTCCCTTCATCATCATCATCATTTCAGCCGAAAGAAGTCTACTGCTGGACATAGGCCTCCCCCAAGTGTCGCCACATTGACCGGTCCCGTGCGACTCGCATCCAGCGGATCCCCGCAACCTTAACCAGATCATCGGTCCACATAGTGGGAGGCCTTCCAACGCAACGTCTTCCGGTTAGCGGTCGCTACTCCAGAACATTATGGCCCCTATCGGCCATCCGTTCTGCGAGCAATGTGCCCTGCCCACTGCCACTTAAGTTTGGTAATTCTTCTGGCTACGTCGGTAACTTTGCAGTTTTACCCTTAGTTCACCATTTCTAGGTAAGTTTTTACCCATATTTTATTATTGACAGTGACCCTATCGTCACTAGCTAAGCATACATCTAAATGTATGCTTATAGGCTCACTGTGCTAAAATTTGCTATTAGAAAGGCTCAATAACTCTTTGACTGACCCGAACTTCAAACCTAGAATGTGGAACGTAGCGCTTAGCTCATTGGCCATCTCTAACAAGGCAACACTGCCCTCTTATTAAGAAGTCGTATAATAATATTTCACCACGAAGTTTATTAGAAACAAATAAGATCTTAACATAAACATTTTATAACCCATCTCCGACACACCTCATCTAAAACAGCATCGCTATCTGCCCATCAGTTATCACCACTACCCACACACACACTCAAACAAATTGACACACGGACAAACAGACGTATAAGCAATCGTACTAAGGAATGGCTTGCGTGTAATTAATTCATACGTTTTGTACTTCACACGCAACGGACGCCAAGTGATCATAACATATATAGGATTAGGAAGATGTAGATAGGAAATTCGTATCATATTTTGTATTGATTCAACCCGTAACTGCCTCGACCGCCTCTCGCCGCCTCTTCCGCCTTTCGTCTGCCTCGTTAGTCGAGTGGTCAACAGCGCGACTGCAGAGCATGAGGTCCTGGGTTGGATTCCCAGGTCGGGCCAAGTGCTTTTGGGTTTTTCCATCAGGAATATCTCAGTAGCAGTCTTACCAAGAGGTATCGTATAACTCAGTATTAACTGGGTTGCGGAGGTCAGATAGGCAGTCGCTCCATGTGAAATACTGGTATCCTGCTGCATCCGGTTAGACTGGAAGCCGACCCTAACATAGTTTGGAAAAGGCTAGGCAGATGATGATCTCAGTAGCAGCCACGGAGTCTGGATTTGTGCCCAGTTGATGGCAATAGGCTCACCTCTTAATACATGGGACTTAAAACATAACTGGCGAAATGTGGGTGTACACCTCTGCCTAATCCTACGGAGATTACAGGCGTGATGTTATGTGTTATGTTCAACCCATAACATAAGTATAGCTTAATCAGCATATAATCTCCCCACTGCTGGGACACAGGACTCCTTAGACAGTTCAGATTCTTAAGAGTACTACTGAACAGTACGAAATGCAACGCGCACTTACACCGACGTTGCATATTCCTTTTGGTAGGCCACCTTTTCTTTGTTTTTTTTTTCGGATGGGAAATCATCAAATGACTTCTCCCGCTCTGGGCAGAGCGGAAGGGAGTGTCCGACTTGTACTGACTAACAGCCATCCATGTTCCTTCCTTGTGCTTTGTGTTCCAGGGCCGTGGTATCTCTTTCGAACAGTTCCGCAGCCCCGGCAAAAGTACGGTGGCCTGATTCCAGCAGATTCCTGAATGTGCTGGAATCGAGAACTGCCTACACAGCCTGGAGGGTGTGTTATTTGTATGACGTAGGCAACAGACTAGAAAGGATCTTCCGAAAATCTACCCCTACGGGGGTGAAAAACGGGGGCAAAGTTTGTATGGGACAATGTGATTCCAATTAAAAATCCTATTAGAACCATTTTCGACTTCTACGCGGACGAAGTCGCTAGCAAAAGCTAGTGGGTCATATGAATATATTCGCAAGGTAACTTTATCCGGTTTTGGTGTTACATTTTTAAACAGCTTTTTCTGGATGTTCCTTAACAGCATTTTGATGACTCGATTATTATTATTTGACATTGACAAAACCTTTATTTCATAGTTTTAAGAGCGATTTTCGTAGTTCAACCCCTACGTAAGTGTAGTCGACCGTAATTAATACAATCCCTCACAAAAGCCCTTTTTTTCGGATGGGAAATCATCAAATGATTTCTCCCGCTCTGGGCAGAGCGGAAGGGAGTGTCAGACTTGTACTGACTAAAACCCATCCATGTTCCTTCCTTGCACTTTGTGTTCCAGGGCCGCGGTATCTCTTTCGAACAGTCCCGCAGCCCTAGCAGTCCCTCATAAAAGCCTTAACTACACTTTATCGCATATCAAATAAGATTAATCTCTAGACAAATCTAAATATTCATAAGGCTAGAAGCAATCACGCCACTAAACTGTTTGACTGCGAGGAAAAACGACAAGTATAATATATTTTCAATTGATGTGGAAGGGATAAACTTAGGTACATCACAGCAGGGTACCTTCCCGGGCTTGTATTGGATGATCAGGGTAAAGATGGCGGAGCGGGTATGTCGGTTTCATTGAGATACATTGCTGGCTGGGTACTAAATAAAAGTAAAGTACCTAGATGACCGAGCTTAGCTCGGTTTCTTTTTTTTTTCATACGACGTTTTCTAAAAATGAAACCTAGCTAGATCGATTTATCGCCCCTGAAACCCCCAGCTTACTAAATTTCCTGAAAATCTTTTTAGCCGTTTCCGAGTTTCAGATCATATATATGCAAGAATTGGTCGTTTAAAGTTATTAGATCAGATTATATATATACAAGAATTACTCGTTTAAAGGTATTATTATTATTTTAGCTGACCTGCGCAATTTCGTCTGCGTCACATAATGCAATTAAATAATATTGCGACTATAAATTGAGATATAAGTTATTCTATCTTTCAAGTTGGATCGAACTACATACGGTGTGCAAATTTGATTAAAATCGGTTAAGTAGTTTAGGAGTTCATCGCGGACAAACAACGTGACACGTAATTTATATAAAGAAGAAGATAGATAGATAAATTAAACTTTATTTTCAGACCACAGTCCATAGTTTTGTTAGTATTATAGTGTATTGCACGGTAAAACATAATATTTAAAAATGCTTAGGCATGGTTTAGTATACAAGTGATAATCACTATTTGGTAGATAGATTTATTTGTGTAGTTTTGCTCGAAATTTTGGAACTTAATTTAATTTTTCCATGTCTTAAAGAGACACTAGCTTGCGTTTTTTTTTCAAATTACAAGCAACCATAAACTTTTTTATGTTAAATTCAATAACGACTGGATTCTGGAACAAAAATCTATAAAAAAAAACTTAATTTACTTAAAATTGTGAAACTGATTGCTATCAACAGCCAGTTGGATCACATGACTTTCGTTTAATTTGTTTTTTTTTTTGTTCTAGAAATATAATGTTAATCTCTAACAAATAAAACTCTATAATCTACTTATAATTTCATGTTCCAATCATTAGTTCCTTTCACTGAAAATAATTGACTGCCTAAAAAAATTTCTCCGTCTCGTATAAAATCTCCATACAAAGCCATCAATGTACTTGAAACCCATCATAACAGCCGTTCACAAACGGTCAGTGGTACTCAAGCTCGTTAAGTTAGCATCTTTTGGTTTATTTTCATAACTACCCATATCTATCACTGTTAACGATGTTTATTTAACCAGTTATGATCGGGTGACCATGCTGGTAACTTGTCCGGGATTTATGAATTAACAACAACATACATTTATTTTCAGGCTACTTAGGCCCATAGATATAGACCTTACAGACTAACATACATATAATATAATACAAATTGTGTTAGTAAATAAAACCTTAAAACTATGTTAGTAACACTTCACTTGCGCACTATGTCACTGTTCGTTTATGTGGCACTTGGCCGTGGAAGCGACGGAACACCACTCCCTGCGCCCAAAAAAACTAACTTACTGGAGTTCGGTTAGTGTCGCACAGGATTGTAAGAGGATAAAAAGATCCTACCTAGATAAAAAGTATTCTATGTGTTAATCCAGGTTGTTTACTATGTCTGTGCCAAATTATATCCAAATCCGTTGAGGAGTTTTTGCGATAAAGAGTAACAAACATCCAACATCTATAAATAATAAGATGACGAAAAAATTGCTCTTTGATAACATTTTACTGAAGAATTATTTGGATCATGTCTTAACGCTGCTATTTATAACTACATAACATAACATCACGCCTTGTTATTCCCGAACCGAAGGGTCATGCAGAGGTGTACCTAACAAGTACACCCATATTTCGCAGTTATGTTTAAGTCCCATAGAATAGGGGTAAGCCTATTGCCATCAACCAGACACAACTCTAGACTCCGTGGCCGCTTCTGAGAAATGCCTGATGGAAAAACCCAATAACATTTTGCCTGACCCCGTAAGGAAACAGAGCGTGCTCATATTTTTACGCACACACTTTTGGAGTATAATTAAAGTTCTTGAGTACTTAGCTCTCTGTTGACACTATTTAATTTGTTCACTCATTGTCTGATTTTTTTAATTTTGGAATAATAGTAAATGCGGACACATTTCTGCACACCTATACAAGGTGTAAACAGATCCTTCACGAAATCAACCAAGCATTCTGTGCGTAAAATAAGTTACTCTACGTAAAGGAAAATACTTTTTTTTTTAGGTGAAAAGCCACGTTTTACGGTAAGACTCAATGTAACGCACTCAAACATTGTGCTGGTGGATGCATTGAGTACTACGGTGGTCATGGACGTATTTAAATAAAACAGTTAGAACTTTGACCTCCAATATCTCTGTAACCCAAGAATGGTTCCCAGGTATGGTCCAGAACAAAAAAAATATCGTAATGACGGGGTAAACAAGGGCCTTTGGTTACACCCATAATATTAGTCAAGACTTTACCAATGGACATCAACCAAACACAGTCTAGTACCACCAACTAACATAGGTTCCCGAAACATAGGTTCGCCCAGTGACATAGTGTACAAGTGAAGTGTTACTAACATAGTTTTAAGGTTTTATTTACTAACACAATTTGTATAATATCTTATGTATGTTATTCTGTAAGGTATATATCTATGGGCCAAGTAGCCGGATAATAAATTGATGTTGTTGTTGTTGTTGAAACCAGTCTCTCCTAAACCAAACCCCATGGCCACCCTACCATAATAAGGCATAAGCTTACCGGCTATTTGCTCTTTTATGGCTAGTCAGAAGCTCTAATGATGTTGTTACAAAGCTCTTCGAGACTCTACCAGCTCTACGGTAGCATTTTTTAGCTGTCAAACTTGGTATTGGGTATTACTTGCTCAGATATTAATGGAGAGTATAGGAATGGGTTTGAGGTAATCATGGCTTGACCTGAAGAGTTAATTGGTGGTTCTCTTGGTACTTGGGTGCTGGTTGGTTGGGTTGATTTAGTGGGTGTTTTTTTTTCTTTTTGGTTTTGGTTGGTGTTGGTGGTGGCAGGATTTAGGATGCGTTATTATTTTCAGGAACGAAATAATGCTTTCAAATTCAGCAATTTATTTATTTTTGACGATACATAGATAAAAAGTGCTTTCCGTGATCAGAATACGTCGATTTTAAAAACGTAAATCCATATATCCTATACAGGGTGTAAACGGACTCTTCACGAACCCGTCAACAAAGGATTATGTACATCAAACTAAGTATCTTTATGCAATTATTGCTGGGAAACGACTTGGGGGGGGGGGAATCACGTTTTACGGTAGGACTCAATATAACGCATTCAAAACATGATGGGATCATGAAGGTATCTTAAGTTAAAAAAATACGTTAAAAACATGTATTGAAAAAACACCTGTGACCCCCAATATCTCCGTAACTAGAAGATTCCCAGGTATGGTCTAGAGCAAAAAAAATATCGCAATGACGGGGAAAACAAGTGCCTTCAAGCTTCATTAAAGAGTATTTTTATACCCTTTATTATGGTTTATAGTTCATTACTGCATTTTTTTTTAATTAGCCTATTCTGTCCCGCTGCTGGGCAAAGGCCTCCCCCATGGCTTTCCAACCCTGTTTACATTGAGCCCTCTCCGACCAATCCGTTAAGAATGAGTCCAGATCGTTACGGCATTAGTTAAATTATTTGCAACAACGATCAGTATCATCCATGGATATGAATAAATTCTTTAAATTATGAGAATAGTATGTGTCAACCGGGTATTTTTAATTTAAAAATCGAAATATTTACGTTACGTTTCCACCGACCGCTCGTACAGGCCTCTGATGTGATAAGAAGAGAAATACCCTTTAATATCCGGATGAACTTACCCTTATTCTTTTCACGAGGTTCTTCCATTCCAAAATAATAAAGGTAATCATAACATGCAATAATAGTTCGTGCAACATACAGTAATAGTTGCTACGTCCTTAATTCATTTCCAACATGTTTCTGAACGTTATAAAAGACAAGGAGTTTCAGTTTCCCGACACAAAACGCCTAATAAGCAATCTTTAACATCCACCTTTATAGGAAATATCTTAAAACATTTAAATAAAAAACAAAAAATACATCATTACTGCATAAACATACATAGAGAATGTAAAATACACTTTCGCAAATTTATTTAACTTAAAAATCAAGCAAATCTAACCCTTAAAACACTGAAATAAAGTTCGATAAAGTTGAAAAAGTGTGTTTTAAGTAGAAGACAATTCACCAATTAATTTAACGTCAAAATCAAGCAAATTTAACCCTTAAATCAGTGGAATAAAGTTCGGTTAAGTGGCAAAGCTGCGTTGGTTTAAACACAAAGTGGTCAGAGATATGTAAAATGGCGATTATCTTTCCAAAGACTTAAATATGCAATACACACGTTGGATTGCATTACTACGTTATAAAAGGGTACTCGCTTTACACACGGGTTCGCTTGTTTTGATATTTCATTTGTGTATTTCTGCTAATTAATATGAAGATAACTTAGAATTAAAGAAAGCTTGTCGCTGTTTTATTAGGTATATTTATTATTTTAACTTTGTGCTTAAAACTTAAGTATTTATTCTTATTCTATATTGCACACAAAATTAAAATATATACCTAACTTATGTACAACGGCGAGCTTAACCCAGAATTGGGTTTTCTTACAGCAAACTTTAGCTCGATTGCGAGATTTGACTAAAAATAATAAATTATTATTATTAATCAAAAAAAATAATAACTAATATAATAATAATTGCCAATAGCCTCGAACAACATCTGAGGAGGCTCTCGCTTGGTAGTTGGAGCAAGGGACGCGGCGCGTATTGTCAGGAGGTTCCCGGTTTCCAATGCCGGTGGGCTACTATTTTTTACATTTTTTTTAGAAATATGCAAAAATATAAAAATTATGTAAACAAAAATGAATAAACGAATAAAGGAAATAATAATTAATTTGATCTTTAATTTGACTTTAGTAACTGTAAAAGCTGCAAGTTGTAACAGAAACTCCCTAATTGACAACAAAAGAGAGAACTTGTAAGAATCGTAAAAGGTCTTATGGTTTATGCATACCTTCATAGAGAACATGCGTGGGTTTTGTATGCAATAATAATTATTTCCATCATAATTCTCCTCCCCTTATCCAAATTTATTTGGGGTCGGCGCAGCATGTCTTCTTCTTCCATAGTTCTCAAATACTCGTCATCTCATCCGACACCCCCTTTCTAGCCATATGATCATCCTTCACACAGTCCATCCATCTTTTCTTTGGTCTTCCTCACGATATTTTCCTCATTCCTCCGCATCTCATGTCCATACCACGACAACCAATTACCACACAACTTTTCTGTCCCCGGCGCCATTTTCAGAATTCCTCTTACGTACTCATTCCTCATTTTATCTATCATCATTGAGAATGTGAGTTTTAACTCGTTGAATTGCCAAGATAATAACTAAGGAGTCTCTTTCCAAATATCAAATTAACCCATCCAAATAGACCATTACATCACAACCTACTTAGCAACAACTAACCTTAACAACAGGCCACAAAAACACACAGACCAACACAGATTTATCATCGATTTAATCTTAATACAAACAGCATAATCGAGACGTCAGAAAAGGTAGCCATACTGACACCCTCATCCCAGCCAAAGCACCACGGGGTACCTTTGTACGGGAAAATAATGAATACCCATCCAAGATGAGCTTAATATTATAATTTGATATTTTTTAATGCATAAAGATATTAAGAGTCACGCGTTCAAGTGTTTATTTAACGCGTTTCTGAACGATTGGGTTTTAAAAAACGAATGTCGGTTTTTTTTTTCGAGTTGAAGGTGAATGTTCTGGTGATCGATTGAGTTTGACAGTTGATTGTGGGGTCATGGTGTTGTCTACATATCTACAAGCTTGTTGTTAATGGGGTGGGTAGAGATTGAAGTGTCGATGGTTGTTATAATATAACCATCACGCCTGTGAAATGCTGATGAGTTAAGCCAAGATGTATCTTTAGTGGACATTGTACCGGTTAGGTTTAAGTGCCTTGTGTCTAATAGGGAGCTAGCCTAACGCCATCAAGTGGGTAGAAACTGAAGTGCTGTGATGTGTGTTGAAGTCTGATGTTAATCCGAGTACAGCCAACATTATTGTATGTACATTTTTGGTCAAAATAGCAAGTTGATTGAGTGTGTACGTTTAGTTCAAACCTTCGACTAACTAGGGAGCTCGTGGCTCAATAGGAACAGCCACACGGGCCGATATTCAAACCTTAGCTACATTTGCCGAAGTCAGACTATGGATGGGTGACCACCCATTACATACCGATACTCCTCCTTGCCTCGCAAAGCACGATAAGCCATTGGTCCCGGCTGTCATTTGTAGATCTTCGACAGTCGTTACGGGTAGTCGGTGGCCCGAAAGTCTGACAACTACCTTTAGTAAGGGGTAACGTATTACCTAGTACTTATTGGGTTGTGCAGGTCAGATAGACAGTCGCTCCATGTAAAATACTGGTATTCAGCTGCATCCAGTCAGATTGAAAGCCGACCCCAATTTAATTGGAATAAGCCTAGCTGAACATGATGATGAGTTAGTTCAATCAACCACATTCCAACAAATCAAAAAACACGCCTGACCCATAAGCAATAAAATCAAAAGAAATAATTAAAGCTACTTTCCATATTACTGTCTACAATTGGAAAAAAAGAACATTATTACACTTCTGGAATGCAACCCACAACATTCCGTTACCCGACACCTTAACCGAAGAACTATCACTGTTCTGTACTTATTAAAATCTATGGCTATGGGAAATATGATATGCGATGGCTCAGAGGTTGAAGAATCTGCTGATTGCACAAGGTTCCAGATTTGCACCTGTTAAGTGACAATATAATATACATCATATAACGTACTCGTACATGTGTGATGAGTACTCAAACTCAAAAGCATTTATTTCAATTAGAACATTATAGGCACTTTTGAATGTCAGAAAAACAAAAAAAGCTAAGCTACAGTCACAGACACAAGGCATAATAACTTGTGAAAGTACTGTAATTGCCCATTCCAAAGCGTAGATCTCTATGGAGAAGAATGGACAAGAAACTCCATGGACACTCTTTTCAATCAAAATATTGTTACAAAATCAAATAAAATACACAAAGTAATGAGGAGCCTGCCGGGGTTCGAACACACGACTTACTGTTCTTAAGTCGGGGTCGCTACCACTGGGCCACCGCTGCTCTCATCATCATCTCATCATCTCAATGAAAGATAACTAATTGTAAATGGTAGCTTTACAGTCCATAGTCCATGTCTCACACACAGTTAATCTTAGATATGACAGACTCTGAAGGAAAGCATTGTGCAGAAACCTGGACTTTTACTTACATAACAGTCTAAAATCTGCTCAGTTGGAGATTGATAGAAGACTCTGCCACGCAGTGTCATCATCATCCGCCTAATCTTTCCCAACTATGTTGGGGTTGGCTTCCAGTCTAACCTGATGCAGCTCAATACCAGTATTTTACATGGAGCGACTGCCTATCTGACCTCCAAACCCAGTTGGATACGACAACCCTTTGTAAGACTGGTTGACTGGTTTCAGGTCACTGTCTACCTGTAACGACTGTCAAAGATCTACAAATGGCAGCCGAGACCAACGGCTTAACGTGCTTTCTGAAGTACGGCGGAAACTCTGTATGTGGTCCCCCGCAACAGACCAACCTAGGCAAGCGCAGCTTAACCTGAAGATCGATCCGAGCGGCTGTTATTATTTAGCTCCGAGTTCCTCTCACAAGCGTAAAATGTTATACCAATAAGAAACATTACACTAATTTAAGATAACTAATGATATTAAAACAGATACGGTTCGAATTAAAATAAATTATTTATACACCCAATGACTCATGTGAATTGGGGATACACGAAATATCTTGACAGGTCAGGTTGGTGCACCAGTTACCGGGTACAGGCGCGTGAAAATGTTAGTATATATATGGGTATTTGATTATATGACTTGTGATTGCAATTACAAATTCCGCTCGGTAATAGTATTGAAATAACGAATTTTATCAGAATGTTGTAAAAATGGCAGTAACCCTAATTATTAGAAAAGAGAAGGAACTCGCTGCTTTGCAGAACCTCGCTGATTTTAAAAAGCATTTTTTTTTTCAACCGTTTTACTATTAAAATTTCAAACTTACTTTAAAGCAAAGCGTTACCTACTAGAATTCTCTTATTATAAATACGTAAATAAAAATGCATTTTATATCATAATAAACCGACCAAACCAAACCAATACAAACAGACAACTCTATACCATAAGCCTTATTAACTTCAAAATCCAATACAGCCAACAAAAATCCCATCGCAACTTTAACATTTTTGAATCTACACCGCTAACCGGTACAACTACCCCACAGATAATGATCACATAACCGTCATCTAACGACGCGATGATTAACGACACACCTCGGCCCGTAATGAAGGATAATCATCACTGTTTGTTTTTACGTTGATGCCCAGCGCTGGGCATTTAGAGGTCTGTGGGTCGATGGGTACGTGGAGGTTCTTTTTATTGTACTACTAGCTTTTGCCCGCGGTTTACCTCGCTTTAATTTAGAATTTGACAATCAATTCGGATTGTACATACTCTGCTTGTAATTCAATCATGATTTGAAAGACACGTGGCGTCATCTATGAGCATAAAAACGTTATTGTTGTTTTCCTAAGGAATAGTACTTTTTTTGGGATAAAACATACTCTATGTCCGTTTCTGTACACCTGACAACGTATATACAAAATTTCAGGATGATCGGTTCAGAGATTTAGGCGTGAAAAGGTAACAAACAAATAACAAACTTACTTTTGCGTTTATAATATTACATATAGTAATATAGTATAGTATAATATAATATAGTATAGTATAATACAAACCACAGCGATCCCTATAGTAGTAGGAGCTACAGGCATAATAAGTAAAAGTTTACACAGATACTTAGACCAACTGAACACAACAATAGACATAACAATCCTACAAAAACAAGCATCTATACACACAACCACCATACTCAGTAAGGTATTGGGAGACACTGTGTTCGTTAATAGTACACCAAGCACACAAGAGGCCACACCAGACACACAACAAAAATCACACACAGTAGACTCACAGCAAGCATCCGTCACACAACATTCATCTACCACACACACACCAAGTACACAAAGTCATCCCTCAACCACACAAAGCACAACTACCACTCGAAGGAGGAGAAGAAGAAGATAGAGGGGGAAATGAATATCTTTTTTCCTGCGGGACGTAGGAGGGGTTATTTATTAAACCGACGCAAGGTCGAGGAACGGAAATCCGAAAAAGAACAAGTATAATAAGTATGGATAAGGATCTCAGTAAGTGAAGTGAAGTTACAGAGGAATTTGTTTTAGTGTTGGCGGTCCCAGAAGTGCGTGCCGACATTACGTTATAATAAGGGCTAATGGCCTAATGGCCCCGACGAACATCTTTCGAGGCTCTCCTTAGGCAGTTGGATCAAGGGCCTGATTCAGAAGGCAGTGATGATAAAAATGCTTGGCTCTAGGCTAGTCCTGCTCCAGAACCATAGGGGCAAACTAATTGATTACCATGTGAAGTTATTGTGGAAGCTGCAGAAGATTGTAATAATGTATTTGCATTGTATAGATTCAAAATCTTAGTATTATATAATTGCATAGCACATGTGTGAGTACTATGTACTGTAAAGCTACCATTTACATTTAGTTATCTTTCATTGACCTGAATTTACCCTGGTGGCTGAGAGAATGTTATGCTCACTCTAATGTCTCGCTGATGGTGGCGGGTGTGTCGGGTCATTTAGCTCCCTTCAATATGGTCGAGCTGAATAGGGCTGATCCATGCGTCATGTTCTTGAACGGGCGCTGTCAGTTGGGACTGGTCATCTCTAAGCTGCCACGGTTTATTTTAACTACCTACTTTGTTTTAAAATTTTTGATTTATAATCTTTTACTCTGGACGCTCTTAACGTGCACGTATTTCTACATCGTTCTCACATATATGTATAATCTCAACATGAACGATGTAACCAGGGTTTTGTAACAATATTTTGATTGAAAAGAGTGTCCATGGATTTTCTTGCCCATTCTTCTCCATAGAGATCTACGCTTTGGAATGGGCAACTACAGTACTTTCACAAGTTATTATGCCTTCTGTCTGTGACTGTAGCTTAGCCTTCTTTATTTTTCTGACATTCAAATGTGCCTGTAGTGGTCTAATTGAAATAAATGCTTTTGAGTTTGAGTCAGTATTCTCTGGACCCCTAACAACCGGTAGCTTGAACCCTGCTCCCGACACCGGCGGAAAACTATTTTTTAAATGTAAAATGTGACCGTAAATAAATAAACGAAATGATAATATCAAGGATCTACGGAACACAATCCCAAACTACTACAAACTAATGATGATTCCGATATTGGTAGGTGGTACAATGACTCGACAACTCTGCCTATACTCAACGAAACACATTTTGACGTTAATGATTTATTATATAATAACAATTCTGAGAGGCAGTAATATTTGGAATAGTTTCTGATGGAGAAAAAATTCAGGTGGCTACCTGGCTTCATTATATTAAAAGGTATTTATTAAAATCGACTGCCTCGTTGGTCTAGTGGTCGCAAGCGCGACTGCTGAGTATGAGGTCCTGGGTTCGATTTCCAGGTCAGTCAAAGTGTTATTGGGTTTTTCCATTAGAAATTTCTCAGTAGCAGCCACGGAGTCTAAATTTGTGCCTGGTTGATGGCAATAGGCTCGCCCCGTTTTACATGAGACTTAAACATAACTAGCGAAACCTACTGGGACCTAAACGGTCATATCTTTTGATCGCGTTGACTTACGTGTTTGATTTTTTCACTGCTCCATGGGATAGCCATAACTTGAGTATTTGACATTACTTCCAGGTTGATATCTCTATGCGTTTCTGAGAAAAAAAGGTCTTGAGATATGGACAGACAGACGGACAACAAAGTGATCCAATAAGGGTTCCGTTTTTGCCGACTAAAGTACGGAACCCTAAAAATCACAAAATCAGATATTTTAATAATTTCGCGAGTAATCGATTCTCACGTTTTGTTATTTTCAAATAAAATATTCAAACTCAAAAGCATTTATAACAATTAGACCATTACAGGCACTTTTGAATGTCAGAAAAACAAAGAAGACTAAGCTACAGTCACAGACACAAGACATAATAACTTGTGAAAGTACTGTAGTTGCCCATTTCAAAGCGTAGATCTCTATGGAGAAGAATGGGCAAGAAACTCCATAGACACTCTTTTCAATCAAATATTTGTTACAAAATCTTGGTTACATCATTCATCTTGAGATTATACATATGTGAGACCGATGTAGAAATACGTGCACGTTAAGAGCGTCCAGAGTAAAAGATTATATCAACAATTTAAAAACAAGGTAAGTAGTTAAAATAAACCGTGGCAACCTAGAGATGACCAGTCAACTGACAGCGTCCGACCGTATCGTCAGTGGCAGTAAGCATGAACAGTGCAGAGCCAAAACAATAAAAAAAAATGTCAAACGCAACTAAACTAAGTAGAGTTGATGACACCACCCAATAATAAACCACACATTAGTCATCTCAAAATAATCAAGCTCACAATAATGACCTCAACAGCTCTGACAGGGCAGACAGATCATTTAACATCAGCTAATTACCCTGCCAGTCTGACCAAGTGATTGAGGTCTTAATTGAAAGATCTCTCTGTTGGTTAAGTCTACCCCCTGTCAGGCGATGTGTGTTTGTTTTTTGTATGTCGACTTGTATGTGTACGGTATTATAAAGCTTACGTTTGTTGTTTGATGGTTTGTGTAGAGGTGGTATAATATACTTACATTTCACTAGTTATATTTAATTAGCCCGCGGCTTCACTCGCATTAATTTAGTATTTGACAATCAAATCACAGAGAAAACGTAAAAAAAAATTAGGTTACTTGAATACATCTCAATTAATTGTTATTTTCTCTTGATTTAAGACAAGCATCGGTTTATTCTTCTTTTTAGGGTTCCGTACCCAAAGGGTAAAACGGGACCTTATTACTTAGACTCCGCTGTCCATCCGTCTGTCTGTCTGTCCGTCTGTCACCAAGCTGTATCTCATGAACCGTGATAGCTAGACAGTTGAAATTGATTTTTCCCAGATGATGTATTTCTGTTGCCGCTATTACAACAAATACCCATACAACAACAGTAATTTTTTTGCCGTTTTTGTCTAATGTTTTATAGATAATGGTACGGAACCCTTCGTGCGCGAGTCCAACTCGCACTTGGCCAGTTTTTTTTTTTCTTTTTTTACAAGAGGAAAGAAGAATAAGTTGATGTGTCAAGTTTCACAAAAAGGAACTAAAAAGGTAATTACAAATTATGCAAACCTACATTGGCATCTCAGCTGCCTTGATTAGACATAAAATATGGCGAGTGCCTAAATAATGACAGCAAATACATCAGTGTCTGACCAGTCGATACTCAGTCAATCTGAACAAAATCTCAATCGTACATTTCGGAGAAAAAAAATTGTTTTTGTGTTTTCCTTAAATGTAATGAAGGTACGATCTTTGATGGCTGCGGGCTGTTCGAAAGAGATACCGCGGCTCTGGAAAACAAAGGGCAAGGAAGGAACATGGATGGGTTTTAGTCAGTACAAGTCTGACACTCCCTTCCGCTCTGCCCAGAGCGGGAAAAGTCATTTGATGATTTCCCATCCGTAAAAAAAAAAGGTAAGATCTTAGATCTAGATATAAAAGGTGAAATTCCTTAGAAACTATAATAAATAGTATGTAGATGCATAATAATCGATCGCCATAACGTTCTCACTGCTCGCTTTTTACATGAGAATATGCTTAAACTTAAAGAAAAACAAAGCATTTTCAAATAGATAATAATATTGTAGTTCAAGTTATCTACAACCAAACTTAAAATAATAATAAAAATATGAACATATAGAAAGGAAGAAAAGCATTAAAGGGTGTTAATAAATGATAAATGATGTTTATTTTGCAAGTAGGTTTTTACAAACACTTTTACACGTCATGTTTTTTAAAGCTAGATGGGGCCGGTGTTTCGTACCTGACTAGTCTGAGAAGAAACAGCCAAAACAAACTCAGAGGTCTCTTTTAAAGTCCAGACATAATCTTGGTTTACTCACATGAGGACTATGCAGATTAGTGTCTGAGATGGCCTTTGGAAGAAAGAACCACACAGATTTGAGCGGACCTGTCCAGTAAGTGCAAGCATTTGTCAGTTATCGTGAGCTCGACTTATAACTCAAGGAGCTCATAAATTCGTCTACAATAAATTCGTCTACATCTCTGTCAACAGGAATTGTGCCCAGTGAGCTGGCAGCATTGCCACGTTGAATGGCAATGCTGATTCATTGACCAAAACATAGTCCAGCCATCTCTCAGTAGGCACGTGAAGAGTCGACCTACCGTTTGGCGATGTCCCAAAAGACTAGGTGGGCACTCGGACCCCGTGACCCTAGTGTTTCAACCCCAAAATTATTTTTACCCAATTTCACAGATTTTTATGTTATTTAAAAATGATCTAATTTACTAACAAGCAAGGTCCATACGACATCGTCTCATAGTTTAGTTAGGTTAGAATGTAACGAAAAAATCACTATCACTACATATTATAAAAGAAAGTCCTCGGCCGCGTCTGCCTGTCTGTTCGCGATAAACTCAAAAACTACCGCACTGTTTGCACCAAAGGATAGAGTGGTTCTTGAGGAGGGTTTTAGTATATAATTTGTCAAGTTTTTGTTGCGGGAACGGGATCAAAAGTTCATGATTACTTTTGGTCGCGATAACCGACAGCCACGTGGGCGAAGCCGCGAGCATCGATGAAAAGTCAGTTAAATAGAAAGTGTTTTCTGGGGCATTAAACAAAACACTATTACCTTTTCCATACCAATTATAACAAGAAAGTGTCTTTTTCTAACACACTGACAATCAAAAACATATCTTTAAAATATAATTTACATTATAAAAACACTTTCTAAGCCATTCTAAGATAAAACTTAAAATTAATCAAGTAACTTATCTTAATGATTAATCTCTAACTTAGTTAACTTAAAAACGTATGAATTTAGCTTAATTGTTGCATTTAAGGCTCCCGTGTCACATTTAAATGGTACATTATTATTATTTATGGCAGCCATTTTGTTTTTAGTTTTTTTTTTTATTGCGTCACCTGTCATTATGATACGGACATGACAGAACAGGCTATAACAACCGTGAATAATTTACGTAAATTCGGACGATTTCGGATACGAAAACACGACTAACCATTTTGGTTATTTTTTGCGATAGTCAAACAAAATTAGTGTCACATAAATAAGCGTATGAGTATGAACAGGGCGTAAAAAATTCACCCGCATCGCTGTCACCGGAAAAAGTGCCCAGAAGGCTGGCAGCATTGCCACGTTGGATGTCAATGCCGATTCTTTGGACAATATAGGGCCTTATTCAGAGGTTGTAAGTTATGTACATATGAATAGTATCTATTACATATAATTAAAAAATAAGAACATTAAAATATTAAGTTAAATGTAGAGAATTCGTAATTAGAAAAATCGGTTTATTTACGTTACGTTTAGGTAATTCAGTTCGTGCTAGGCTAACAGTATTTGAATCTAGTATAACAGTCAAAGTTGAAGAGGTAGTCGCTCCATGTTAAATACTAATAGCTGCATCAGGTTGGATTGGAAGCCGACCCCAACATTGTTGAGAAAAGGCTAGGCAGATGATGATAACACTCAAAGTTGTTTGACAAGATATTCTTAATTATTAAAGTACAGAAAGGGTTTTGCCCCCATTACCATTCTGTCACAACCATCCCAAAAAAAGTTATTCACAAAACTATGAATAAAACATAATTAACACACACGATGCGCTAAAATGGCGTTAAAAAAATAAAAAGCCTTTAATAAGGAAATCCCTAAGAATATTAATTGAAATAAAATGATTATCTTCTAAAGATCTGGTTAAGTTTATTGTTTGAGGATCGCTTGACAAGGAATATGCTCGATTTAATGATATTAGACTTTATTCGAATGTACTTATGATAAGAGCACATATTTTAGTAGTCTTTTGGGAGGCTGCGAGGGCATATTGTTATGTGTGGTGTTTTGTGATTTATTGGTGGATAAATGGAAGATTATCACAATCACTACATATTATAAAACAAAGTCCTCCACCGCGTCTGTCTGTCTGCTCGCGATAAACTCAAAAACTACTGCACCGATTTTCATACTGTTTCCACCAATGGATAGAGTGGTTCTCGAGGAAGGTTTAAATAAATAATTTGTCAAGTTTTTGTATATGGCTAAAATATAATGATATTTCCCATGGGTAAACTAAGTAACTTTACGCAAAAATTATTGCTGAGAAATGACTTTTTTTTGGGGTAAAAAATCACGTTTAACGGTAGGACTCAATGTTTCTGCATTCTAAACATTGTGCTTATTGATGGATTGAATTGTACGGGGGTCGGGAAGGTGTCTTGAAAAAAAAAAATCATTAAATCCATGTATTTAAAAAAAAACTTTACGGGATCAAAATTTCATGATAACTTTTGGTCGAGATAACCGACATCCACGCGGGCAAAGCTAGTTCATAAAAAAAAGTATATTTTACTAGCTTACGTCCGAGCCTTCACTCGGGCCGTTTTCGTTACTTACCCCACGGGATCGTACTACCGGGATCAAAAGTATCCTTTCAGTTAATCCAGATTATTAACTATCTGTGTCCCAAATTTCATCCAAATCCTCTCAGTATTTTTTGCGTGAAAGAGTAACAAACATCCATCCATACATCCTCATAAAGTTTCATATTAAGTAAGATTTTTTGTAATGCTTATGTACGTCTATATTCAACAAACTGTCACTGGTATACAGCTGTAGGTCATTCAAGATAGTTAATTGTTCCTTGCATAGAGACGACAGACAATGGTCTACCTTTCATCTTGCGCTGCATACCATGACACCTGCGCACTTGACAATCTGGAACTGAATTCTGGGCCAAATATATTTAACGAAAATTTACCATCGACTCGCTAAGAAGAGACCTATACAGGGTGTAAACGGACTCTTCACGAAGCCGTCAATCAAGCATTCTGTACATCAAACTAAGTAACCTTACGCAAAAATTATTGCTGGGAAATGACTCTGTAGCGGCACTACAAAAAGTACTTAGCATCATAGAACAAAAAGTACTACAGCGCCATCTATGACGGAGTGGACGAACTAATCATCGAATTCCTACACCGCGCAATTAAAGTTATCCGCGACTTAAGACTATATAGAAGAACCGCAGTAGACATAACATCCGTCTGGTCGGAGGATCCCCCCTCTTCTATGGAGGATGAAACACTTGACACCCTGTTCTTCATACTCCCAAAAAATTCTTTTTCAGGTGAAAACTCACGTTTTACAGTAGGACTCAATGTAACGCATTCAAAACATGCTGATGAATGGATTTAAAAGTACGGTGGTCGTGAAGGTAACTTAAATAAAAAAAATAATTGACACCATGTATTTAAAAAAAAAACTTTTAAAATAGAACTTTGACCCCCAATATCTCCGTAACTAGAAGGTTCCCAAGTATGGTCTAGAACAAAAAAAATACTCCAACGATGGGGAAAACAAATGCCTTTCGGCTTCGTTAAGAGTCTTTTTATTACACCCTTTAAATGAAGGAACGGAAAAATTGTAGGAAGGTAAGGAAACCATAAAGTATTGCATATGCTTATGCAATCACAGCCCATTACTGGACATAAGCCTCTCCGAAGTTTTGCCACAGCAACTTTTTTTTTTCGGATGGGAAATCATCAAATGACTTCTCCCGCTCTGGGCAGAGCAGAAGGGAGTGTCAGACTTGTACTGACTAAAATCCATGTTCCTTCCTTGCCCTTTGTGTTCCAGGGCCGCGAGCTCTTTCGAAAAATCCCGCAGCCCTGGCAGGCGTGCCACAGCACCTTGTCTTTTGCCTATGGCTTCCCCACCACCTTGACCAGTTATTGGACTATTCATATGTGGTTGTATCAAATCTAAACTAAGTGGTGACAGATGGCATGACATCTCATTAACATTATTTTATTTTAGAGTTCTTACGCTTTAAATCTACACTACTATATCTTATTTCCAAATCTTTTCTGGCTAAGGAAACCTACTCAAAATGATCTAATTGCCTAAATTGCCAAACTCCTAATTTGCCGAACACTATACCAGAAATCTAAACCATTCGTCATCATTAACATTTAAACATGAAATAAATCAACCCGAACCACATAAACCGACAACCAATACAATGTAAGAACCGCAAAAGAATTTAAAATAACCCTAATTAAGAACCAGAATAATTAATTAAATAGACACAGTTTTTAACCAAAGTTATTCAAATTAACGGGACAGACACGTTAGTTTTTTAAAACATTATTAGTATAGCACATGTGATAGCCGTTTAGAAATACGGGCGTTCATATTGAAATTAATTAAGAGTTTAAAAAGATGAAATCAGTGAAATACCAATAGGTATATCTATCCGCTTTACGTTACAAACATCCAATGTTATCGAATAAAATAAATCTTTGGCGATATATGTAAAAGAGTTTGGTTTGTCCGTTTGGTTGATTGTTTGTAGTATGAGAGTAGCGTAAGTAGTAAGTCATGAGTTCCAACCCAGGCAGGCACATTACTTTGTGTAATTTATTTCATCACCACTGCTCTCAAAACGGTGAAGGAAAACATCGTCATGAAACCGGCATGTCCCGAACCCAAAAATTCGAAGACATGTGACATCTACCAACCCGCACTGGGCAAGCGTGGTGGATTATAGCCCATTCCCTCCTCCTCCTCCTTCCCAAAGAGAGGAGGCCTATGTCCCAGCAGTGGGAACATTATAAGCTGCTTATGGTATACTTATGCTTGTGCTATAGCCAGGAGTGGAATGCCTTCGGCAGGAGCAGACTTTGAAAACTATCTTGAGAACCTAGAGAAGGTACAGCCACTTTCAAAGTGTTTAAAACAGGATTGACATACCTTAACTTTTTGCTAGGTCATGTGAGTCCTATATTTTTTTCTTCATCATATTTGTCGCTTAAATTAGAAGGTCAGTTTATCGAGGCCTTTTGGATGAAATGTCTGATGTTACAGAAGCTGTATTTTTATGGAAAAACAAAACACCTTTTTTTTCTCAAACTTTTCTTGAGAACTTTTCCTTTGATTAAAAACTTAAGTGGCATAGAGGCTGGCCGAAACCTCCCTAAGTTTAATTTACTTCATATTTTCAGCGTACTTTTTTCACACCCTTCTTCACCCAACAACCATTTTAGATAACCCACGATAATTCCAGCTACCCAAGCAGAACCACAGAACATAGTATATTAAGATAAAAATAAAATAAGTCACTATCTCGGTGCCTGAGCATAGCGCGACCAATTAGTTTATTGGTCGACACATGTCCTTCCCGGAACGCGGAGATAACATCTTCTGCGGAATAACGCACATTGAACTGGGCATACCAGGGAGTGAGCTAATGAACGACAACTTTAAGCGTCAATCGTTCATTCAATCTTTTATTAAAAACTTAAAAAACGTGGTAAGTTTAGTGAGTAAATTGGTATTGTGAATGCTTTGTTTCATTCAACACGATTATTTTATTGATAGACAAACACAAACATGATGATAAATCCTGTTGAACATTAAGAATGACGCATATAACTTGAAGAAACGCACCTAGTTTAGTTTCCATAAATTGTAAAGATTTTTATCAGCCAAAACCAAAACTTTCACAGCATTATCAACTGAAACGTATAACAGAGACCTGTGGTCAGTAAACTCATTCACAACTCACAGTAAATCATTCACTCACTCACTCACTGCCCAGTGTCCGCCGCCCCTAACCCGAACAAATCCGAAACGCGCGTTAATGTGCACGTACATACTCGTATATCGCCCCAATAATATACACATCGGTCCGAAAAAACAACACCATCGCCCAATACCCAATTAATAAAAAAAACCTTTAGTTCACTCGTTCTTTTATAATGTTTTGTTAAACAACTAAATTTGGGGTAAAAAAGAACAAAGACGATCTTGTTATCTGTAGTCAAGTTATATTTATTTTGACAGCAGCCGTAAATCCAAAGGTTTTTGTTGGCCAAAAGATTAATCACCTATTATATTGGTAATTCTAATAGGAAAAGGTGTTGGGATCCATTTTGGGGACCAGCAGGTGTTTTATTAGTACGATACCATCTTAGCTTGATGATGTCATTCGGATTCCGTAGAGATTGAGATAAAAGAAGGTTTTTATGGTAATTAGTGTGTGATCGTTTAATTTTATGTTTTTAAAGAGATATTTTCACGCTGCGTTCCGTGGAAGGTGGGCTTAGTTAATGCTCTTCATTGTGTGTTAAATTATTTATTAATCTTTTTTTTTAAATTAGGATATATATTTAAGAGTTATTATTTGCTAATAAGAAAGCATTCAACTCTTGACAGATTTTTGAAGTTAAGCTTAATGTTTGATATTAACGTTTAACATATTTTGCTCATATTATTACTTGCTTAGACTAGAGCTTGATAAATCCCACAAACCTAATAATAAGTCCATTGTACCGTCGGCAGCACATCAAGTTACCACAAATTGTCAAATTTTCTCATTCAATTTAGATCTTAACCTTCAACATTTTATAGTTTAAAATCTTATGGAGAAAGAAATTGGACAGTTTGTGGTTTGTGGCGACTGTACAATAGCAGTTAGTATATGATCGTTTCTTTAAACCTGAAGAACACTAACAAGCTTCTTTCGTAATTATTTCTGTGTCCAAAAAAAATATTTGACTTATTAGGGTACTCTACAAAATATTAAAACTCCTAGACAAACTCTCTCTTCTTGGACGCGGAACCCTAACACAAACTATCCCGAATCCTTTAAACTAGCCACAACACTTCACAAACATAAATATTTTAATCACCATACAAACGATTAGGGTTACCACATACTGGCCGCGACGCGAGTTTTGTTGCGCGGTTAAACAGTATTAAAGTCGCGTTGATAGTAAATAATCTTGAGTCCTAGCTATTAATATTGGGCTCTTAACACAAACGTTGTTTCATGTGTCAAACTAATATTATTAACATGAAACTTCAAATAAAAATCTACTTGAGTAAGTTTGGTATACAATGGCTGTTATCTCTTGTAAGCGCTAAACTGATCTGAGAGCTAGTGACATCCTATCAATTATTACGATGATTAATAAGTCAAAACTTGGTTTGACACAAGCTAGCGAAAAGCTAATGTCAAACTCGTCGAAAGTCGTTGTAAGAATACGAACGTTTAGAAAGCGATTTCCCCGTCTTATTTAGGCCCGCGTCGTCTAAATAAAAATACTTACTGAAAAAACCGCGTGAACAGCACTACACGCGTTTTTCCGCGACATGTCTATTGTTTCAACTCCTTTTCCAGGAATATACCCAATTTCACCGCGCACGTTAAGTTACCAGTGCGTCATACTGTAGTGTTGTCTATACTCTCTGCTTAATCTTAAGGATGAAAAGAGACTCTTAACGAAGCCGAAAGGCACTTATTCTACCCGTCATTGCGAACATTTTTTGTTCTAGACCATACCTGGGAACGTTCCAGTTACGGAGATATTGGAGGTCAAAGGTCCAACTTTTTCACAAGTTTTTTTTAAATACATTATTTTTTTACTTAGGACACCTTCACGACCCCCGTACTATACAATCCGTCCATCAACACAATGTTTTGAATGCGTTACATTGAATCCTACCGTGACTTTTTACCCCAAAAAAAACAGCCGTTTCTCAACAATCATTTTTGCGTAAACTTACTTAGTTTGATACATAATGCTTAGTTGACGACTTTGTGAAGAGTCCGTTTACACCCCGGACAAATACTAAGTAGAACGTGAGCATGCGTCTCACCCACAGGATAGTCCGGTTAAACAAAAGCCAGCCTCATTAGTTTTATAAAAAAAAAATGGCTCGCAACTTGCCGCGAGGTCTCTTCGTATATACAGTGTGTCAAGCCCCTTACCTCTTCAACCGCGTGTCGTCGCGTCTAGTCGCGCGTTGTGTTACCAGCCTGCCTCGCGCTGTAGTGAAGAGCGCTTGTTAGAGAGCGCACTATTTGTTCCGGCATGTATAAACGCGATTAATGTGAACAGATACCCGGTACGTCGGTCCAGGCGATTTATTAGACTTGACTATCGAAGGTGCAAGTTGGGAGATGAAGCGATAATTTTTTTTAAATCTTCTGCCGAGTATAGGCGTCCTTTTGTGTCACACTTCTTAGTTCTACACGGTAAACTGAATGAATTAGGTTTGTTTCATATTAAAAGTAGATCATTGCTGTTATAATTATGACATCCGGGTTTAGAGTTTGATTTTGTTTATGAAAATCTTTGGACAAGTCTCCCATAATGTCTATGGCTGACCACGGCTGACTACGGTGAAATGTGACTTTAGTAAAGCTTCTTTTAAAATTGACTGCATTCAAGAATTCGTCTACGGATTGTGCCAATTTAACCGTTTACTAATTGCTGAACATTATGGCTTACTTGCATTACAATTCATAATTACGTATAGCGCTAAATTAATTCAAAACATCGTTATATGAAGATATCTTCATGGTTAATTTTAAGTCTTCAGCAACGTTTTTTTCATCCATCCATGTTCCTTCCTTGCCCTTTGTGTTCCAGGGCCGCGGTATCTCTTTCGAACATTCCCGCAGCCCTGGCAGGCGTCTTCAGCAACCTACGTTTTAAAATTACAAAATCTACAGAACGCCACAGCCTATAACTTGTACCAAACCCAGCATGCGACCATATAAGCGGCTCAGCAGTTTGTTAAACCATCCTCAAGTGAGAACTAGTATTATTGGCCCGTTAATTAATTGTGTTTTATATTACACCCGTTTAGTGGCCCCAGATTTATGTATTTGAAGTTTCGATGATATATTAGATAAGGTAAGGGTGTTTCTGGGTTTTTGAAGATGATTTTTTTCTGAGTAATATTTTTAAGGTGTTATTAGTTTAATGGTAAGCTGAAGTCAGATGAAAGACAGAAAGAGACAGCGGAGGAGCTCGTGGTTAAATAATAACAGCCGCTCGGGTCGATCTTTGGGTTAAGCCGTGCTTGCCTAGGTTGGTCTGTGGATGGGTGACCACCCATTACATACCGAGCTTCCTCCGTGCCTTGAAAAGCACGTTAAGCCGTTAGTCCCAGCTGTCATTTGAAGATCTTTGACACTCGTTAAGTAGTCAGTGGCCCAAAAAAGTCTGACAGCCAGTCTTACCTAGGGCTATCGTATTACCCAGTGCTAACTGGGTTGTGAAGGTCAGATAGGCAGTCGCTCCATGTAATTCTGGTATTCAGCTGCATCCAGTTAGACTGGAAGCCGACCCCAATATAGTTGAGAAAAGGCTAGGTAGATGATGATGAAGTCAGATGGAAGATGGAAATAATGATTTGTCTTAATTTGGAGACAGGATTTGAACACGAGAAGAAACAAAAGGTTTGTTCGGGACATGTGGGAATCACAAACAGATAAAACAGTGCTTTCGGCTCATTTTTTTTTAGAATAATCCTGCTATTTCCCGCGGTTTTTACTCGAGTTCTAGATAAACATTCTCATGTATCCCGAGGAAAAGGTTTGTACATATTTATTTATTTTATCATTTACTAGCTGTTGCCCGGGGCTTCGCTCGCTAGTTTAGAATTTGACAATCAATTCGGGTTGTACTCTGCTTGTAATAACATAATTCAATCATGATTCGAAAGACACGTGGCCCATCTTATCAAAAGGACGTTAATGTGATTTCCTCGGGAACAGTACTTTTTTTCGGGATGAAAGGTACCCTATGTTCGTTTCTGCACACCTGACAACGTATATGCAAAATTTCAGGATGATCGGTTCAGTAGTTTAGGCGTGAAAAGGTAACAAACAAACTTACTTTCACATTTATAATATTAAATAAATAAATAAAATAGGATAAAGATAGTATGGATATGGAAATAAGGATGAACACACAAAGAACACTTAAAGAAACAAAATACCTACATACAACACACATATGTGTTTGATTTATGTTTCTAAATATGCATCCAGGCCATATTCAAATCCTTATAAGGGTTTATGTGCGGTTATGTGGCCTCCAAATATCCAAACATAACCACAAACTTTTGCATTTGTAACATTGCTGCGATTCTAGCAGATTCTTAAGAAAATTTCCGAAAGATGACTATTATTTTACTAAGTTATCAATTCTCTGCTTACCCCTTTTCTCTAAGAAGCAACACCCACATTCTTGCACGTCGCTCGATCGTCGAACAAATCTCGTCGCGGGCTAAACTGGCGATCATTATGCGCGGGCGACAAAAACGCGTCCGAGGCGACATCGAATCGCGACACTCATAAATAAATACATATCACTGAGTTTGGTGTAGAGGAGGAGAGGTCTGATGTTCTTTAGAATGTTAGAAAGATGGTGCAATGACTGCTACACTGAACGGTAATTAGTCGTCCAGGGATTTATTGAGCCTGGCAGCCAATCTCTTCGGAGACAAACGCAAACACAGGTCACTCTCTTCCCTCACTCTTTTTCCCATGAGAGATAATGAGTTAATCACAAAAATGCTAGTTAGTATGTTGGTAATCTCACTATATTCTTATTTGAGAATGTTCAGTGCAAGTTTATAAACTGTTTAGAGTAGGTACTGACAAAGACGTATCGTCATCCGTACCAGCACGGCCAAATGTTGTTATTAGCAGACAAAAGCTATTCTTTACTACCTTTTTCGTCATTTACACCTAACTTTTACAATCTAGCTCATCACAGTTTCATCTAGAACAGCTGGCTGAAAGTAGCCGAGGTTCTAGTTAAATGGTATGTGATTAAAGAGGTGTGCAGGAATGCTACAGGGTGACAATAAAGATACAAAGAAACAAACTAAAGTACTATCATGCATAGAAACAATTGAAGATCATCACTGTAATCATCTTCCTCGTTACGATAAAAGAGCCTTCCTGAGTGTCAATACTTCAAGTTTCTACATCTGGCAAGTCCAATCTGTACATCTATACAAGTAAATAAAATGGAAGAGTCTGTTTGTAATATCAAAATATCAGCTTTCTACTAAATGCATATTATATGAAAATATATACGGCACTTGTAACAAAAACACATTTTTTTCAATTTTTGCCTGTCTGTTTGTTCTGGCTAATCTCCGAAATGACTGGACCGATTTTGACGGAACTTTACTGGCAGATAGCTGGTGCTATAAGGAGTAACTTAGGCTGCTTTTATTTTAGAATAAGCATTAGTGTTCTGTGCAAAAAAAATTAAAACCCTTGAAATTGTAACAAAATCCGATGCAAAAAGGGAAGTCATATTTTGTATAAAAATTTCTCGCTTACGAAGATCGCGGGCATCAGCTACTACAATATAGGGCTGGAGCATAGCACAACACAAGTGGTTCCCGCCAGGACTTCGCTCCCCGCTCGCTCCTACGCCGCACCCCAACATAAAAGACGGACACCGCGCGTTCCCCATGCATGAGGCACCATGAAAAACCCGTGAAACGCACGTAATGGCTTCAGAACATTTGTACCATTATACCAACGAATACTTTAGAGGACTTCTTATAGCCTTACCGATTTATATCACCCGACCGACAATGGGTTTTTGTCTGACGAAGGTGATTCTCAAATTGTCCGGTTTTAATGTTTAATTTATGATGTCATTTGTTAAATCTGTTGTTGTAGTAAGGTTTTTTTGAGGTAAACGGGTGAAACAAGTGTGGGTAGTGGGTTTATGTCCAGTGTCGAAGTAAATTAGAAATAGGTTGATCGACAGCCTGCGTAGTGCTGGCTGGCGAGAGAATCCATGATGCCTCGATTTGCCTCACATTCGAAATAAGAACGTCCCTCTCTACCAATACATCAGAAATAAGTTTTAGATTCCTATGGTGAATTCCTTTAGAAATAGTTTACTGTGTTAGCTGTTGAAAATGAAGTATAATGTTTACCAATTATAAAGGGTGTAACAAGACCCTTACCGAAGTCGCAAGGCACTTGTTCTCCCCGTCATTGCGATTTTTTTTTGTTCTAGACCATACCTGGGAACCTTTTAGTTACGGAGATATTGGGGGTCAAAGAGTTTTTTTTGTTTGTAATACATGTTTTTAATTCCATGAAACCTATACTATTCAATCCATCCATCAGCACAACGCGATATTTTACCCTAAAAAAAGTCGTTTCCCAGCAATAATATATGCGTTAAGTTACTTAGTTTGATGTACAGAATGCATGCTTGATTTGAGCAACGATT
Organism: Lycophotia porphyrea; assembly: GCA_950005105.1. NCBI lineage: Eukaryota > Metazoa > Arthropoda > Insecta > Lepidoptera > Noctuidae > Lycophotia > Lycophotia porphyrea. The sequence goes on along the minus strand of OX465404.1, from coordinate 2,164,935 downwards.
TCAAGAGCACCAAAGATTTTCCCTTTGCTCAAAAGGGAAAATTGCTTTGGCTCTAAACATTGGTGCTCTTGAAATCGGTACTCAAATGGGAATACTCCGGTCTTGTTACACCCTGTACATTGTTTTTGTGAACATTGAAATCTAAAGGTTTTTTTTAGAACTGCTTACCTAAGCAGTGCAAAGCTATACTAAGGTCACTTAAGTTGGCTGCGGGACTGTTCGAAAGAGATACCGCGGCCATGGAACATAAAGGGCAAGGAAGGAACATGGATGGGTTTTAGTCAGTATAAGTCTGACACTCTCTGCCCAGAGCGGGAGAAGTCATTTGATGATTTCCCATCCGAAAAAAATAAAAAATAAATAAAAGGTCACTTAAGTTAGTTCAAAAACCGAGGATAAGATTCAGGTCTGCTAAGAATATGAATATAGTCACTTTCTGATGGTTCAATCCTCTTTGCTTCTATTTTAAGCAACTCCAGTGCATTTATGGTAATTTTCAAAACCAGCCAGTCTTATTGAAGCAATATTTCAAAAGATATTGCACAAATGAAATACAGTTTTCACACCCGTTTTAGAAATACAAATAAATACAAATATTTTTATTTTTTTAACATAGGCAGGTTAGGTACAGACGTTGTAATTATGAATGAATGCTATTATTTTAATACAAATAACGAAATCAAAATTAAAAAATAAATAAAACACACATATTATTATCACACATAATTAAATAATTCTAATTCAAATTGTCATCAATTGTCACACTAAAAAAAACCATTCCAATAAAATATAAAAATAATAAATTGGTATTAATTGTAAACAAACAAAAAAAAAGAGCTCTTTCTATTTAGACTTTGACTCATTATTGTCCGTGTTTGCTGAACATCTATATCTCCTTACATAGCCAGGCAGGTAGATACTTCAGCAGCCATCATTGTGTTTCCATCAGAAGCTCACACATCACAGCCCATCACACACAATTCACACCGACCAACTTTTTCTTTGATCGCGGCGAAAATTCCTGAGGACGTGCGAATCTCTTCATTAGGTCTCAGTTTTTTGCCCCAAAATGCCCCAGACGGACGAGCACAGTTTTATTATGTTGTCAACTTGATGTAACGGTGTTACCAATTTGGCGGTTTTTTTTTTGGGAATTTAATTAAATTGCTGAAGGAAGGGAAAGCCTAAATTGTTTTGGCTTCGAGATTTGTTTTAATGGGAGAAACAGTTTTAAACGCCTTTTTGGTGTAGAAAACAGACACCTGGACGGCCAAGGGGTTTCCCGGCGTATTGTCAGCAAAGTTGTAATACTAATTTACTTACATCGTATATATTTCTGTTATGTATGGTTTGTTGGTTAATGATGGTTAACTACCATCATTAACCAACCCATCCACCCGTTGATGGTTATTTCCTGAAACTTCTTGGCCTTTACTATCAATGCATCATTATCTGCCTAGCCTTTTTGGATCAGCGATCAGTATCCAGTTTAACCAGATGGAGTAGAATCTCAGTATTTTACATGGAGCGACTGCATGTCTGACCTCCACAACCCAGTTAATACTGGGTAATACGATATCCCTTGGTAATACTGGTTGTCAGATTTTCAGGCCACTAACTACTTGTAACGACTGTCAAAGATCTACAAATGACAGTCGAGACTAAAGGCTTAAAATGCCTTCCGAGGCACGGAAGAAACTTAGTATGTAATGGGTGGTCACCCATCCAAGGTCCTACCAAAGTAAGGTCTGCTTAACCTAAAGATCGACCCGAGTGGCTGTTGTGAGTAACCCCTACACAATTATGTTTACCCTAAATTATACAATTTCCATAAAAATATACCCTAAGAAATCACCACTCAATATCATACACTCAATTTATTACTTAATCAGAATCTTGGCGAAAACAAATGACTGTCAAAACCGATGGGGTGTTGCACTTGCACCCTTGTTATGGGGCATTGCTAAACCCCGTAACATGGCCCATGGGGGTTGTTCCGGTAAACCGTTACAAGCTATGGGGTGGTAAAGTTAAGTGAGGGGGATGAAATAGTGTGGTGCTGGTTCGATCAGAATTATGGGATCTATAATGGTGATATCATTATTTGATGGTTATGGGGTATCGAGTTGTTTTTAATTTCTTTTCAAGTGATTTTGTTTACTTTTAATATATGTATAATTTTAACTGTCTGTGTCGACTTCAACAGCCATTTGAATGCCTTAGCCTCCAGATCAGTCCTATTTTGACTTTAAAATGTCCCAGCAGAAGATTAGTTAAAATTGTCTTTCACTATTCTTTATCGTGTGGTTAGTACCTAACCTGGTGTTAGTGTTTTTATGCCGCCCATGGGCCTCTGACTTGGCTTCATATGCCGTCAAGAAATATCTCTCAGGCATGTTGGCTTCCTCACGATGTTTTCCTTCACCGAAGCAAGTGATAGTTATACAATACGCACATGAATCTTAAAAATCAGAGGAGCGTGTCTTGCGTTCGAACTCCAGACCTATGACTTGGCTTCCCATTTATTATCGAATTAAAAAAAATCTAGGTAGTCGCAACCTGCGTGCGTGTATGACGACTAAACATGGTATTTGTCTGCCTACCTACATTGAAAAAAGGCGGGAGATAATGTGTGATATGTTACTTTGATTAAAATGATATAAATTTTCAAAAGCTCAAGAAACATTTTTACAAAAACTGTTCAATTTACAATCAAGAAATAACTTCAAAGACTTTTTATTTTATTCATTTGTTTAAACAAAGCAAGAAAAGAAAGTCCAAAAACCAATTCCTTACCTTAATCACAAACACCCGACCCAGGAATCGAACCGCAAACCCCAATTTTGGTGCACAAACAAAATCGCGAATCAAATCTTAAAATTTTATTATGTATACACTTTTTTTTCGTTTTAGTCGAGTTGTGCTGGTTTGTTTGTGTTTACACGGGTCGAGGCGAAGAATGGCCGTCAATCAAGTCGCCACCGAGGCGTCCGGCCCGATTGTTTTCAAATAGGCTATGTCCCTACTCCGTATGGACAAGTATAATCGAGGAGGTTAAGGAGTATACTCATTGGAGATTGTAACTGTAATTTTCAATGTAATTTTTCAGAAAAAGTGACCACATTAGCAACCTCAATCAGGTTCAGTGTCAGAGTTTCGGGCCACTGACTACCTGTAACGACTGTCAAAGATCAAATGACGTAAAGACTGTTAAAACACAATGTTGACAGCCGGGCCAATTCCGTGGCACGGAGGAAACCCGATATGTAATCATGGGACATAGAGGAAATGCGGTATGTACAATCATTACATATGGACCTTTGGTCACCTATCCACAGACCGACCTTGGCAAGCCCGGCTCAAACTTGAAGATCAACACGTGCAGTTTTTATTATTGAGCCATAAGCTTCTCTAAATATATTTCAAATTATATTATAATGACCATCTAACATGCTATACAAAAGTCAGTAATTAAGGTAGAGAGTTACTACATTTGAAAGTCATCAGCATCATCATATCAGCCCGGAACCACCCACTGCTGGGTAAAGGGCTCCCCTTTTTTCTGCCACAGTACCCGGTTCTGTGCGTCTCTCATCCAGGTGTTTCCCGCGACTTTGACGATGTCGTTGAAGGTAATCCTAAATCCATTATCATTTTCTTGCACTTATGCCAATTTATTTGGGGTCAGCGCAGTATGTCTTCTTCTTCCAAACTTATCTATTACTCGTCATCTCATCAGACATCACCTTACTTACCATATCATCCTTATACACTCCATCCATCGTTTCTTTGGTCTTCCCCTATACCTATCTATCTAAGGATCTTAAGACCTTTGGGGCCCGCAAGGCCCGATGTCTGCCAGGGCTGCGGGACTGTTCGAAAGAGATACCGCGGCCCTGGAACACAAAGGGCAAGGAAGGAACATGGATGGGTTTTAGTCAATACAAGTCTCACTCTCCCTTCCGCTCCGCCCAGAGCGGGAGAATTTGATCATCATTTGATGATTTCCCATCCGAAAAAAAAAGGATCCTAAAACCATTTCAGCACAATGCCACATGCAGTCCATTGTGCCAGCTCTCTTAGGAGGTTGTAAAACGAACTCTTAACCAAATAGTGTTGCGATACGTATCACTGACGCGCGCTGAGTTTGCGAGTCAAATGTGGAGATAGCAGAGTGTACAGGACGCGTGGAAACATGGGGGACGCTGTTGTGGACTTCTGCTGTGAGGACACGGAGTAGGGGTCGTGTGAAGATGGATATTATGGAGCAATAGCTTATACCCGCGACTTCGTCCGCGTAGAGTTCGGTAATTGTCCTACGGAATCGTACTACCGAGTTTAAAAGTACCTATCCTTAGCCAAATTTTAATCAAATCCATTAAGTAAATAACCAAATCCGTTTAGTCGTTTTTGCGTGAAAGAGTAACAAACGTCCATCCATCCTCTTCACAAACTTTCGCATCTATTATAGTAGTAAGATTGTAAGATATACTCACAAGCAGATGACAATATCATCATCATCAGCCTATAAGTTCCCACTGCTGGGACACAGGCCTTCTCTCTATGAGAGGGAATGGGCACCATAATCCACCACGCGGGCCCAGTACGGATTGGTAGATGTCACATGTCTTCGAATTTTTGGGTCTAGGACATGCCGGTGTCCTCACGATGTTTTCCTTCACCGGTTTTGAGAGCAGTGGTGATGAAATAAATTACACAAAGTAATGCGCCTGCCTGGGTTCGAACCCACGACTTACTGTTCGTAAGTCGGAGTCACTACCACTGGGCCACCGCTGCTCTCTACTCTCTGCTCAGACATAATTGCGCTAATTATATGTTTTTTACTTTAGCATTATGTCTATTATATTTGGAGGAGCTCGTGGCAAAATAATAACAGCCGCAGGGGTCGATCTTTAGGTTAAGCCGTGCTTGCCTAGGTTGGTCTGTGGTGACCACCCATTACATACCGAGTTTCCTCCGTGCCTCGGAAAGCACGTTAAGCCGTTGGTCCCAGCTGTCCTTTGTACATCTTTGACAGTCGTTACAGGTAGTCAGTAGCCCAAAAAGTCTGACAACCAGTCTTACCAAGAGGTATCGTATTACCCAGTATTAACTGGGTTGTGGAGGTCAGATAGGCAGTCGCTCCATGTAAAATACTGGTATTTCAGCTGCATCCGGTTAGACTAGAAGCCGACCCCAACATAGTTGGGAAAAGGCTAGGCAGGTGATGATATCATATTATCTATTAAAATGTTGAGTATGAATGTAGAGGCTATAAAATAGAGGAAGACCAAAGAAATGATGGATGGATTGTGTGAAGGATGACTAGCACGAAAGGAGGTGTCTGATGAGATGACGAGTAATAGAAAGTATGGAAGCAGAAGACATTATGCGCCGACCCCAAATAAATTGGGATATAGGCAGAAGAATGATGATCATCATCAGCCTATAATGTTCCCACTGCTGGGACACAGGCCTCCTCTCTCTATGAGAGGGAATGGGCTATAATCCACCACGCGGGCCCAGTGCGGATTGGTAGATGTCACATGTCTTCGAATTTTTGGTCCTAGGACTTGCCGGTTTCCTCACGATGTTTTCCTTCACCGTAATTGAGAGCAGTAGTGATGAAATAAATTACACAAAGTAATGCACCTGTCTGGGTTCGAACCCACGATTTACTGTTCGTAAGTCGGGGTCGCTACCAATGGGCCACCGCTGCTCTCTGAAGAATGATGATGATAATGATAAAATCTTATCTATTAAAGGCATCGAAATTATCATCCTCAGCCTTTCAATAATAGTTTTTCATATCAACAACAACAACAACATACATTTATTTTCAGGCTACTTTAGGCCCATACAGACTAACATACATATAATATAATACAAATTGGGTTAGTAAATAAAACCTTAACACTATCTTAGTAACACTTCACTCGCGGGCTATGTCACTGCGCGTTCATGTGGCACTTGCCCGTGGAAGCGACGGAACACCACTCCATATCGGTTCTGTGGTTAGTTTTACCTGACACCTGTCTATAAAGGATGGGAATTGCATTTACTAATCTTTAAACAACCAACACTGAATAATATTTATCCCAAAGACCTATGATCTGAGAACAGCAAAACTAATCTGAGAAACTATGAAAAAAACATTTACGTAACAAAAATCCGTGGCTAAGTTTTTCTAGTAATCACCAATACACGCCATTAATAACCTATTGACACAAACACGCGTGGGAAGATAAACATCACCAAAGACTTAGACCGTTAGATGTGCTCACACCAAAGACAGTTAATTTTAACATAGGTACATTAGAGAGGTATTATATGAGAGGTGGTCGCAAGCACGACTGCTGAGCATGAGGTCTTGGGTTCGATTCCGGAGTCGGGCGAACTGTCATTGGGTTTTACAATCAGGAATTTCTTACTAGCAGCCACGGTCACACAGTCTGGATTAGCGCCCTATTGGTGGCAATAGGCTCGCTCCTTATTACATGAGACTTAAAAAACATAACTGGTGAAATGTGGGAGTACTATTAGGTACACCTCAATCTAACCCTTCAGGGATTGCAGGCTTGATGTTAATATACATTAGATAGGCAGTTTGTCCCTCGTCTAGTTCTCGTGGAACCAGTTAATTTTGCTTTAAAGTACCACTGAGAAGTGGGATCTAATTTTGTCTATGAAATGTCATAGACAAAATTAGATCCCACTTCTCAGTGGTACTTTACCACTTTGGTTACCAGAAGAAATGTCTTCTGGTAACCTCTATTTTTCATTGTGAGAGACCTCACAAATGTTGATGGACGGATTCTGTGAGCAATGATATGAAAGAGAAAAGAGTAAATGAAGCCGTGACGTGTGGGGAGAATGGCAGAAGAAACATGTTGTGCCGACCCTAAATAGAATGGGACAACAGCAGAAAGATGATAATGAAGAGTGACCTCATACATTCATTGAAACAGTATAAACATAATCAGCCTTCTCGTAGAATGTTCCCACTGCTGGGACACAGGCCTGTAACCAAACTTTAGGTATTGGTACATGCCAGTTTCTTCATTAAGTATATTTTTTGTTAGCATATTAAGTGTCCCACCGCTGGCGTATTTATTTCCGATTTTCCGAAGCAGTTACGTAATTATTTTCTGACAAGCATGTCTAACGGTTTAAATCTTCGTCCGTCACACATTATTTAGTTTTCAAATCAATGGGGAATTAATGGCGTCTACGTGGTTAATGGTGTAGTCTTGAGATCCGGCAGACATGCTAATGTGCATGAGAAATACGTTTAGCAGCCAATTACATAATTAAGTTTGTAAATAACGTTGGCTTTATAGGATTAGGGTTCCGTGTATATGTAGGACTATAGGCAAGTGTGTAAGCATGTTTTAAATATTTAGTTTTTATCTGTTGATTTATTTTATTAAACGTAGGCCGGTCAAGTTAGTCATGCAATATAATGTAAATATATAAGGAGCTAAAATAGATATAACAGATATAAAGTGTTTAATTGTACACCAAAACTGTAATCCATATACTATTTCTGAAATCCATGGGTACAATAATGACCTGGTGAAGGTGGCAGGTGTCCTCTGGATGCGAGACGCACGGGACCGGTCAATGTGGTGACACTTGGGGGAGGCCTATGTCCAGCAGTGGACGTCTTTCGGCTCAAATGATGATGATGATGGGTACAATGGCGTGTCTAATCGCTTCGATTGACTGAACCAAAAACAAATCAAATTTCGTATATGTCCTGCCTGGTCCAATCTATACCAGCCAGTGCCACAATATCGTCTCACCATCGTTGCAATGGTCTGTCGAAGCGTCTGTCTCCGTTTCGTGAATACCAGTGCAGGACCCGCTCACTCCACCTGAGCACCAGAACTGCCCAAGATAGGTATAGATGGAAACAGAATCAGATGGATGAGGCCTTCATCTAGAGATGGATGACCCCTTTACAGGTTAAGTTTCAAAAATATAGAAAATTGAATTAAATAAAAAAAGGGGAAAAAAGGGAAATCATATCTATCAAATTTTTGTTTTGTTTTTTTTTTTGTTTATATATCATCATCATTTGCCTAGCCTTTTCCCAACTATGTTGGGGTCGGCTTCCAGTCTAACCGGATACAGCTGAATACCAGTATTTTACATGGAGCGACTGCCTATCTGACCTCCACAACCCAGTTAGTACTGGGTAATACGATACCCCTTGGTAAGACTGGTTGTCAGACTTTTTTGGGCCACTGACTACCTAACGACTCTTCTTCTTAGCGTGTCGATGGCAATCTATATTGTGTCGGCCCAGAAATGAGCTACTAGTTTGGCGCTGTCGGTAGCGTCCAAGAGACCTAACGACTGTCAAAGATTTTCAAATAGATAGGAACCAATAAACACGTAAAACTGATTAAATAGTTAGTACGGTTATAGTAAGAAACCTAGCTAATTTTACGTTTGCACACAAAGACAACTAGCTCAGACCAATTAAAAAACTAAGACACAGCACTGTCAACAGTGAGGTGAAGCCGGTTTTGTAAACATGTGTGCACTGTGAGCTTAGTTTTTGAGCGTAGTTTAATTGTAGTTTGATGTAAATGTGTGCGTATGAGCGTGTATGCACAGAGCGAGGCGTGGTTATGCGCACTTCACTGTACAGTGCTATGTCTTGGTTTTTTATTTGGTCTGAGACCACTAGCTACAAAATAAGCTCACACTTGGCCATATTAATTCAATCATAGCGGCTGACTTAATAAATGATAATCACTTATAATCATTCATAATACCGTCAATCATGGTCATTGATTCTCAATAACATAATCTTTTACTATTGATGACCGTAGATTTGACATTCTAAATTACTTTGAATATATTATGGAGATACTGGGTTTTTGCTGTGTGTTTGTTTATTACATGGTCAACTTTTAAAGAGTGATTAAAATAGGTCCCCACAATTTTGTTTATAGGGTGTAAAGTGCCCTGAACGAAACCGAAAGGCACTTGTTCTCCCCGTCATTACGATGATTTTTTTTGTTCTAGTTCCATATCTTGGAACCTTCTAGATATGGAGATATTGGGGGTCTATTTCACAAGTTTTTTTTTTTTAAATACATTTTTTTAATGTTATATAAACTTTACTTTAAACACCTCCACGATCCCCATACTATATTCATTGCATCCATCAGCACAATGTTTTGAGTGCGTTACCTTGAGTCCTACCGTAAAACGTGATCTTTCACCAAAAAAAAAGTTGTTTCCTAGCAATAATTTTTGCGTGGAGTTACTTAGTTTGATGTACATAATACTTGGTTGACGGCTTCGTGAAACCTCTCATACAGAGAAGGCACGAGCATTGATCACCAAGCATGCTCAATGTAGGTTGGCAATTTCAGAATCATGTTAAGATATCGTACCAACCACGTTGGATGGCAATGCTGATTATTTGGCCAAAAAAGGCCAACCGCTCGGCTAAATGGGCACTAAATGGGCACTCGGACCCCATGGCCCTAGTTGTAATAAATTGCAAAACATTGCTCAGGTAGCCTACCATGATGACGTTTTAAAGCAGTTGTCATTCCAATGTGGGAGAGAGATGGCTAGACGACCTGTATAGGTCTGCCTCTTTCCCACACTAGGATTAGAACTGCTTTAAGACGTCATAATATCCCCCTAGGTCAGCAATAGATCGAATAAAGTTGATTAAAGTCTTTCAAGACTAGACTTAGACTCTCACTAGTTTTTACACTTTAACGAACAGACGTAACTCAAAGTTTGTTCAATTATAGATAATCTAGTGAAGCCATTAAAATTGCCAATTTAGCGTTTAACATAATTTTATGTCAAGTTAATTTGACCTGTTGAGACGTAAATCACGATGGCCTTGTTGTTATGTAATTTAAATAATATGTTTGTCGAGGCTTACAACTTAAATAAACTACGCAATGATTGAACACAACTTTATTAAAAAATATGTCCGATGAATATTGGTGCTAAGGGTAATATTTAAGATTATTTTTCTTATTAAATTCCCAAATCAATTTTGACTCAAATAACTTTATTGATAGTATATATTCGAGCTAAGAACGATCTTTACTGATCTGTTTAATGCATGAAAATTATTTTCAATCACGTTTAGTATGTTAGTATGTTGTTTAGTAGGCGCATTAGTTTGTGTAATTTATTTCATCACCACTGCTCTCAAAAATGGTGAAGGAAAACATCGTGAGGAAACCGGCATGTCCTAGAACCAAAAATTCGAAGACATGTGACATCTACCAATCCGCACTGGGCCCGCGTGGTGGATTATAGCCCATTCCCTCTCAAAGAGAGGAGGCCTGTGTCCCAGCAGTGGGAACATTTATAGGCTGAAGATGATGATGTTAAAAAATATAGCTAGCTATATTCATTAAACATTGAAAAATAAAACGTTTTATTAAACAGTGCTCTCATTCGTTAAAGAATGAATTTAATACCAACTAAAAGAAGCCTGTAAAATAATTATAATGCAAGCGTTGGGTTGTCTACCTTTTTCCTGGCGTAACTACTGGGTAGGCAGGTATAAACAGGTATATCGATTATAGTTATTTTTACGCATTTGTTTAATAAACATATCATAAAGGGTGTAAACAGACTCTTAACGAAGCTGAAAGGCACTTATTCTCCCCGTCATTGCGATCATTTTTTGTTCTAGACCATACCTGGGAACCTTCTAGTTACGGAGATATTGGGGGTCAAAGTTCCAACTTTTTCACAAGTTTTTTTTGAAATACATGTTTTTAATGTAAGATTTTTACTTTTAACACCTCCAGGATCCCCTTACTATTCAATCCATCCATCAGCACAATGTTTTGAGTGCGTTACATTGAGTCCTACTGTAAAACGTGATTCTTCAGCCCAAAAAAAAAAGTCGTTTCCCAGCACTAATTTTTGCGTAAACTTACTTAGTTTGATGTACATAATGCTTGGTGGACGGCTTCGTGAAGAGTCTGTTTACACCCCCTGTATATTAAAACAAGCGCTGTTTAATTGCGAACACGATGATATTGGGTTATATGCAAAAAATCTGGATTGAATGAGGGTTGTCGAGGAAATAATAGCTTGGCCAGGATATTTTTTCTAGAGTCGATGTATTTTTTAACATACTAATAGTTTTCATCATTGAAGGTCGTTCCTAGCTCGAATCTTAGACTATGGTTAGTTGGTGATTGGTATGATTGGTTGGATTATTTAGTTTTCTAGATTCCTTTACTCAATTATAGACTTTAACATTTTATTTGATTCATTAAAAAAAAGAAGTCGGAAGAATCATAACTTACTGGAACTAAAAAAAATCCTAATTACTATTATCCCATAGGTATCTTATTTAGCAGATTAGAAGAAGAGGTGGAAGTGACACCGACGATGCGAAAACGCTTAACACGTGGTAAGCGTATGTGCGTCGGTCGATGTCTCTATGGTTCCACCCTGTACTAATTAAACCTCCTGCGTGGATGGGTGCTGGCTTCACTGAAATAGGCCGTCATGACCGAAATTCAGTAAGAATAAGTTTTCAAGCGGCACAGTCCGCTATATTCCCCCGTATACCATACAAATGTCAGTCGTGCCCATGTTGGGTATACGCCCGCAGATTTAACGACCGCGGAATTTGTTGCACTTTCTGATTGAAAGGGTATTACTATTTGATTTGAGTTTTTTAAAGGCCTTTTTCTTGTATGCTTTATTATACAGCTACACCTGACTGTTTTAAAGGTCGAGTGGTTGCAAGCGCGATTTCTGAGCATGAGGTCCTGGGTTCGATTCCCAGGTCGGGCAAAGTGTTATTAGGTTTTTCCTTCAGGAATTTCTCAAGAGTCTGGATTCGTGCCCGGTTGATGGCACTAGGCCCGCCTCCTATTACATGGGACTTAAACATAACTGGTGAAATGTAGGTGTACCATTAGATACAACTCTGCCCAAGCCTTCGGGGATACAGGCGTGATGTTATGTTCTACACAAATCTTCATCCAGTACTACTTTAGGGAAAGAATTTCGAAAATATTTCCTTAAAACTAACTTCCTCAACGAACTGACGCTAACTACCTCATAGGTTAGTGTTCGTAAGCGCTACTGCCGATTATGAGGTCTAGGGTTCGATTGCCAGTTCAGACATAGAGTAATTGGGCTTTTCCTAATTTAATTTCTTATTAGCAGAGTGAAGTCTAGATTAGTGCCAAGTTGATGATAAGTTGAGCTCGCCCCCTTTTCTTTTTTACCGATGGGAAATCATCAAATGACTTCTCCCGCTCTGAGCAGAGCTGAAGGGAGTGTCAGACTTGTACTGACTAAAACCCATCCATGTTCCTTCCTTGCCCTATGTGTTCCAGGGCCGCGGTATCTCTTTCGAACAGTCCCGCAACCCTAAAGCGCGCCCGCTAAAACATAAAACCATAACATAACTGGCGAAATGTGTGTGTAACATAAGCACGCATCTGTCGTACCCTTTCATGGATTACAGGCATGATGTTATGTTATGTTACCCAACAAGACAGTTATTGCTTATCTTCCTATACACCCATCCCTATAAACGCCATACCGCCACAGATTTATACAAACTACCCCATAGGGATCACCGTGGGGGTTGAAATCATGTAACAAATTAACTTACAATATCACGCCCTCCCTATTACTCTGTCATTCTATGGGGCTATTCAGTTTTGATACACTGATCTTCTTAAGCGATTGCTGAGCATGGGTTTCTGGGTTGATCAAACATGGAGTTTCTTGCCGGTTCTTCTCCATAGGAAACAACCAACCGAACCGTGCACCTTTTTGTCGACGTTTTATAAGTGCCTATGTGAAATAATATATTTTGATTTCGATTTTGGTTTTGATCTCCAAGTCTGGCCAAGAGTTATTAGGTTTTTCGACTAGATTTTTGTTATTATAATATGCCCTAGCCCATGCTGCGAACGAATTGGTTTAAGGGCAATATTACTGATTGGTCGAGATTCTTTGCCAAACCCGAGCGGAGCCCGAATTTAATCGACCCTAGTTAATTTCTTTGTGTAATTTATTTCATCACCACTGCTCTCAAAAACGGTGAAGGAAAACATCGTGAAAAAATGTCCTAGAACCAAAAATTCGAAGACATGTGACATCTACCAATCCGCACTGGGCCCGCGTGGTGGATTATAGCCCATTCCCTCTCATAGAGAGGAGGCCTGTGTCCCAGCAGTGGGAACATTATAGGCTGATGATGATGATGATGAATTTCTTTGTAATAGATTGCCCCTGATTGACACGGGGTCGCGGCAGACCACGAAGGAGATGGCGGGACGAACTGGATGTCTTCCTTGAGAATTGGAAAGAAGTAGCACAGAATCGTGACCGTTGGAAGGAATGGAGGGAGGCATTTGCCCAGCAGTGGGACAATATGGGCTAACTATAATATAAAATAATAATAATAGATTGCCCGTTATTTGGTGAAATGGGAGTGTCGGAGACTTGATGTGTGGTATTATAATCTCTTACTGTTTGTTTGTTAATTTTTACCATCACTGACTCAAGATAAAACAGAAACTTCGTAAAGATACCGATGATGGTTAAACTCTAAACTATTAATACTGGATAATCAATGCTTGTTCCTATATATAAAGTGATAACAAAGTTGCCTGCATCTGATTGCCACAGTTAATTTTAATAGCGCATCATCACAGATTAAACCGTAACTACCCCATGGGGATCACCATGGGGGTTGAAATTAAAGAGAGAATTAACTTACAACGTAATAACGCCCTCGCATATCTTGATGAGATTATTATAAGGGTGTTGTCACGTATTAAGTTCTATTTTTATCTCAATGGGGTAGACCTATTTATAGGGTTTCTGAGATGGGAATTCGGGGCAGAACCTGAATAATGGGCAGGTCATGATGCTCAGGTATTGAAAAATATATAGTCCTATACTAAATAGCACTTCGACCGCGACTTCGTCCGCAAAATTTTGATACCTCGGCAAATATGCATGATATAAATATAATTTAGCCTATAGTACCCACGAATAATATAGCTTTTTGCCAATGAAAGAATTTTTAAAATTGGATTATTAGTTTCGGAAATTACCCCTACATACAAACTTACAAACAAATTTTACCTCCTTGTAATTCAGCAACGACATTCTAAGGATCAATTTCTAATAAAAATCAGTGTCAGATACACTCGCTCTGGGTAAGCATGGTGATAGGGACAGTATAATGAATGTAAATATTACGCTGTAAATGTATTTTGTAAATAAATGTGTTTTATGGTTGTATTTTTGTAACCCTACCAACATATGTAGTTTATAAGTTCCAATTGTTACTAACCATAGTGGATCATTGTTATCTGACATTATATGAAATTATATAAAATTAAATAATATTTGTATAGACTAAATAATTATGCAGTTTGTGTGTGTTTACGATGAATTACTCTAATAAGGAAGATGTCGTGAGGAAAGTTTTGAGTATGAATGTGGATGGCTATAAGAGTAGAGGAAGACCAAAGAAACGATGGATGGACTGTGTGAAGGATGACATGGCTAGAAAGGAGGTGACTGCTGAGATGATGAGTAATAGAGAAGTATGGAAGAAGAAGACATGCTGCGCCGACCACAAATAATTGGGATAAGGGCAAGATGGGGAGGAATGATGATAATGAGAAATAGCTCGGCCGTGGATAAATAGTTACTGCTCAATGTGAGTTGGACCAATTTCTAAGAACCGCTACTCTTGATGGCAATTTTCAATAAATACCATTAAAAGTCTATCGAACATAACTAACTAAAGCCTAGACCTATCAATAAAACCAGTATCTAAAAGTAATTTTATCTCAACGCACTAAAGATTAGTCTAGAACGGTTCAGAATAATCCAGAGTTATAACTAGATAAATTTTATTGCCCGACACGTCATAATATCACTCCACTTTAGCTAACAACCAATAAAAGTAATTAGAAAATGTTTTCTACAACCCCATCTATCACTATTATGAAATCACTAGCAATTACTGAAGGAAAATTACTCTGAAATCTTCTCAAAGGAAAACTTACTCTACCCTTCAAAGTAAAAACTTCAAAATCCTTTGACTGCAATACACTGTCTTAAAATAATATGATAAGAATATTGACAGTGGAAATTCAACTGTGATACTCAAGAGTTACAGTTGAAAATTGTGAAAATGTGTCTTCAGTATCGGATTTTCACAGTACCAAACCTAGAGGAAAGAGGCTGGTTTGCCGTCTCGTTCTAGCACATTGTGAAAGATATTTCCCTCTCTTTCAAACATGCTCTATTGATTTTCTACAAGCGGATGGCACCTTTAAGAGGAGGGTATTTGCATTCTGCAATTTACTGAAGAATTTTTAGGGTTCCTTGTCATAATTTCGAACGTAAAATCTTGTAAATTACCTTCGCTGAGATTGTCTTCTTGTGGAAATGAATACATGATTTTTTCTTAAGAAAAACTTGTGTATTTTGAAGAAATATATTAACATTTTGTCTGTTTTCATCAGTTTTAACAAGATTTCCCAGAAGTAAATTACCACAAAAACGTTGTGGCAACATATTTACTTTGGGTAGCAAGCTGAGGCGAGGGGTATCTCTGCTAGAATTAATACTTTCGGATATGATACCTGTAACCTGAGAATCTTCAAACCGAGAGTGAATTGGTTTCTTCTTGACAAATGTACACTACCATTGATAACATTCCTACCGTTATATAGGGTGACTGGTAATTAGTGACTGATAATTAAACACGTGATTGTACTCATGATAACAAACAACTCTCTCAAAGAAACATTTTTTTTAATACTGATTCACTTATATCACAAAAACACAGCAGCCGTATGAAAGTCGCACGTGTGCCCCTGTGACCTATCATTACTATCGTACCGTGCAACAGTGGGTAGGCAGAGCACCCGTGTGCTAGTTAGTTAGCTAGTTATCGGTGTACGTAAGCAGTGTAGGTACCTACATGTTTAGATTATTGCTAAATCAAAAGAATAAAATAAATGTTTCTCTGGGAAAGCTGTTTTGCTATCATGAGTAGGTACATTGACAATCACATGAATAAGTATCGGTCACTAATTATCAGTCACCCTATATAGATCCCTCATAGTCAAGCGAAGTTTGGAGTTAAAGTTCCAGCTATGGCATAACATAATCCGTTCAAAAACATAACATGTACAAAAATGCAAGTCTCGCAAAGCAGTTCTTTTACTGTAAAAAGTTATGAGATCTAATGTAATTGCTTTAATAAACAGAATGGCCTGGCACTCGCAAAAGAACCTAATTTGGCCTGCTAGCGTTTTTTTTAATACAATAATGACATTTATTAGGTTAAACTATGTACATTCATAATTAAAAACGAATAAACTAAAATAAATAATTATGAATTAGGTCTATTTAAAATATAGATTAAATTAATTTACCGAATTGGTGATAAATTGTAATCCTAGCTTTGTTTGCAGATAAAACCTAGCAGTATTCAAGCCAGATGAATTCAACCAGACTCCCAGGAGGTGTTTTATTCCTGTAACGACTGTCATCTGACTTAACACATGACATCACGCCTGTAATCCCCGAAGGGTTAGACAGAGGTGTACCCATTAGTAAACCCACATTTCGCCAGTTTATTTAAATCCCATGTAATAGAGTGTGAGCCTATTGCCATCAACCGAGCACAAATTGCAACTCCGTGGCTGCTACTGAGAAATTCATGATGGGAAAACCCAACAACACTTTGCTCGACATGGGAATCAAACCCAAGATCTCATACTCAGCAGTCACACTTGCGACCACTAGACTAACGAGGTTGTCAAATAATGAAAACTCGAAAATCCTCTACTCTCCCTTAAACAATAAAGACACAAAACTTCCCCTACCCCCAATTACATAACAATCGTCGCATTAAACTTTAATTGGGTGTAAAGAGCGCCCCCTTAAATGGGAGCCACCCATAGTTTACACAGCTCACTCACACCTAGAACGGAGCGATGTGATTGGTCGATTTGCGCGAGAATATTGCGCACATGTTTCTACAGCTATTTGTGCTATGCAGATATGGGGGTACAGGGTGTTGTGGAAATTTGTGGCGAATATATTTTTATTTTGCCAGCAGCATAATATCACGTCTTGTAATCCCCGAAGGGTTAGGCAGAGGTGTACCTAACAAGTACACCCACATTTCGCCAGTTATGTTTAAGTGCCATGTTATAGGGGGCGCACAGTGGAACGAATGTATGGGAGCGGTTGGACGTAGACATGTCCGAAAAAAAAGAGTAAAATTATGCCAAACTAATGATGCCATCTTATTCGATTACTTAATGCCTTCATAATTTGTGGTGATGAATTTCTTCATAACTCCCATATTTCGGGAGTAATTTGAGAAAATGTGAAATTTTACTATGAAAATGAGTGTATCGAGCTCTCTCCCTCCTGATTCCGGGCTTGTTTCAAGTAGCGGTCTCTAATATCATAATGCTAATACTAAGAGCTATATTTAATACTAAGACACATAGTGCGCCAAATGTGCACTTTCTGGGATAAAGAGTGATGTTTATTTTATAACACAATTTTTTTATTTTTTGTTTATTTTGTTGATTAAAACCGTTTTTCTAAAGGTTTACCTTATTACAATAACATTTCTGAGCAGCCAATTAGAGAAGATATAAGCTAATTAGGATATATAATTAGGGACTTAAGGTTTACATATAAAACTGATGCACTAATGATTACTGATAAGAACATTGCTATTATTTAATTACTAAATGGCTCTTAATACACTAATTTAGCATGCATCATTTACTAATTATCACAATAACTAATTACCTTGCAATATTTAACAAAGGATACCTGGGATACCTGGATTTTATATAAATAGGTCACTATTAGTAACTTTAAAATCAGTGTTGATTTACACCTCGTTGTATCCAAGCTAATCTCGCAATGTATTTTCCAAATTTTAATACAAATCTTGATATTCACGTTGCTTTATGCGCACGCGCACATAAAGATTTACGCGACTTTAACTATTTGTTCAGTGTTTTAAAAGATAACAGTTGTGTTCAGTTATGTGAAAGTGCTGAAACAAGTTTAAAAGACTGGTGTCGTCGATTTTGCTACCGCATTTATGCAAAATGGACACAGTCTGGAAGAAGCACAGATAAGTTTCGGAAGAAACATGAGATTTGGCTACAGGCTGCAATTCAATGGCCGGAATTACAGAATGAAAATATGGAACCTTCTACAGAAAATATAAGTGACGTCATCGAGCCCATAATTTCTCCTGCTAAATCTGATGCTTCAACTTGTACACATCCTAGTCCTCGTAAATCTTTTGAGGACCTTAGTAACCGGCAAAAAAGAAGACGCACTGAAGATAGTCTTTCATGCAGCAGTAGCAGCGCTGAAATTATGTTTTCGGCCGAAAGGGCGCTTCAAAAGGCAGGACAAAGCGATACAGCTTATGTTATGAAATACTTGACGGAGAATCCAGAAGAGGCCTCAAAAATCAAAGCCTTCATTGAAGGTAAATCAATTCAGGTACGGGAAATATCCCCTTTGAAGGCATTGGCTCTTTATGTATCGATGAACTTATCGAAATGGCGCTATAACACTCTTCGGGATTTCAACACTCAAGAAGGAGCTCTTCAATACCCGAGTTACTACATGTTGGTTAAAGAAAAAATTAAGTGCTATCCGGCCAAAGAAGATCTCACAGTTACAGAGAGCTCTGCAAAAATCAAATTACAAGCCTTGATGGATTTAACCTCAAGAAGACTTATTAGGTCGTTAGAAACCCCTGTTGATCCCAATCAACAGCTCGTATTGACCAGCAAATGGGGTTTTGACGGATCATCTAGCCAAAGCATTTATCATCAAAGGACGAGTGAAGATGAGCAAATCGATCTTGCTAGTAATTTTATGATTAGTCTTGTACCACTGCGGCTCGTCTCAAAAGGTGTAACAATTTGGGAAAACGAGCGACCATCTTCCACTTCATTTTGCCGGCCAATATTGTTTAAGTTTATAAAGGAAACCAAAGAAAATGTGCAGAGAGAGATGGCTGAAATCGAAGCAGAGATTGAAGCCTTAACTCCATCCACCATCACTGATGGAATTAGTGTCAAACACCAACTGCTGTTGACAATGATTGATGGTAAAATTCATTCCATTATATCCGATACAGCAGCTTCAGTGTGTGACATATGCAAGGCTTGTCCTAAAGAAATGAATAATTTAGAGTTAATCAAAGATAAACACGCAAACGAGGACATGTATAAATATAGCTTAAGCACCCTTCACGCTTGGATTCGCTCAATGGAATGCTTATTACACATTTCCTACAAATTAGACATAAAATCATGGCAAGTAAGGGGTGATATAGCAAAAAGGCAAGTTGATGACAGGAAGAAAAGAGTTCAAGAGGCTGTAAGAAGAGAAACGGGCTTACTTCTCGATGTTGTGAAACAAGGCAGTGGATCCACCAACAATGGCAACTCGGCAAGGAGATTTTTTGAAAACTACACTAAATCTGCTGAACTGACCGGAATAGATGCTATGCTTTTAAGAAAAATCTGTGTGATCTTGCAGTGTATTTCATCAGGAGAGAAGATCAACGTAACTAAATTCCGAGAGTTCTGCTTTGATACTGCTAAGCTTTACGTGGAGTTATACCCATGGTATTATATGCCTTCTTCACTTCATAAAATTTTAATGCATGGGCCAGACATAGTTCAGAACATGTCAATTGTGCCCATTGGTTTTCTATCCGAAGAGGCATCTGAGGCTAGAAATAAAGATTTTAGAAAATATAGAGAGGGGCATTCTCGAAAGCATAGCAGTATCTCATGCAATGAAGATATTATGCACAATCTTTTACTGTCTTCTGATCCACTTGTTACAAGTATCCGTCCAAAAGGAAATAAGTTTGTAAAAAAATCTTCTTTTAAGGAATTTTATGAGCTTACGGATTCTGAGAAAAGTGATATCGAATTTGTTAACATAAATGATTTAGCGGACATCGATTCTGAATTTGAATTAATTGATGATGATGATGATGACGAAGATAATTAAATGATGTTATTGTTTTAAAATGTGTAACTTAGTAAATTAGAGCTTACATCTTAATTATTTATTGTACTTTTAATGAAACTAGGTAATTTATTATCAACTTACTTAAAAGTCATACTCTCATCAGTTCTTGTGAATATTTTTGTTAATATATATTTCTGTATATATATAATATATTTATAGACCTCTTAATAAGTCTGTCTGCGGTTTAAAGTAAATACAAATGGGGAAAAAACGTTTTTTTTTTTAAATTTTCATTTCCTTTTATCCCAGAAAGTGCACATTTGGCGCACTATGTGTCTTAGTATTAAATATAGCTCTTAGTAATAGCATTACGATATTAGAGACCGGTACTTGAAACAAGCCCGGAATCAGGAGGGAGAGAGCTCGATACACTCATTTTCATAGTAAAATTTCACATTTTCTCAAACTACTCCCGAAATATGGGAGTTATGAAGAAATTCATCACCACAATTTATGAAGGCATTAAGTAATCGAATAAGATGGCATCATTAGTTTGTCATAATTTTACTCTTATTTTTCGGACATGTCTACGTCCAACCGCTCCCATACATTCGTTCCACTGTGGGGCGAGCCTATAGTCTCCAGCCAGGCACAAATCTAAACTCCGTAGCTGCTACTGAGAATCTCCTGATGGAAACACCCAATGAGACCCGACCCAGGAGTCGAACCCAGGACCTTATGCTCAGCACTCAGTCAGTTTCGCCAGCAAGCGATCAAACAAGGCAGTCAAAAGGTCAAAACAGTCCAATACTTTTCCCAAGTTTGAAGCATCCTCTATCTCAGACGTTGGTAATGATACGTTTAACTATATTCCACGTCTCACTCACACATGGACACTGTAGAGAGGGGGAGGGAGGGGGAGGGGGTAGTCACACAGTAAATGTGGTGTAACTGGGAGGATGGAGACATTTTGTTAAAGAAATGGGGTGTGAATAGCGTTCTGGCGCTTTGTTAATTAATTGGATAGAATCTTTACTAATTACGGACCGGTAATTATTTTGTTTGTAATACCCTCAGTCAATAAAGTATCTGTAATCTTTATGTTTTAAATTTTATCGGGATCAATGCGAATACCTTTTTACATTGCAGATAACAAGATAGAATAGAGTCTGAATTTCGATAAAGTTACGTAGATTATAATTAAGACCTGTGTATTGAGATACCGCGGCCCTGGAACACAAAGGGCAAGGATGGAACATGGATGGGTTTTAGTCAGTACAAGTCTGACATTCCCTTCCGCTCCGCCCAGAGCGGGAGAAGTCATTTGATGATTTCCCGTCCGAAAAAAAAAAAGACCTGTGTATTTCTGACAAACATCAAAATCAATTGAGATTTTTTGGGCTATAAGTAACAACACATACACAAACTAGCTTCTTTTGACATTTATTTTTCTTTGGTAAGTAATCGGTGGTAATCAGTAGTCGTGGTATGAATATTATGATGCGGGGGAATCAGGAAAATGTTGTGAGGGAAGTTTTGAGTATGAATGTGGATAGGTATAAGAGTAGAGGAAGACTAAAAAACTGGCCAAGTGCGATTCGGACTCGCGCACGAAGGGCTCCGTACCATAAACCGAAAAAAAAACACGTTTCTGGCTGTCTGTCACCAGGCTGTATCTCATGAACATGATTATTTAATAATTAAAGGGGTTTCCCATACAAGAAATGTGTTTTTTTCGGTTTATGATACGGGTTTCTTGTATAGGAGCCCCCTTTAATTATTAAGTCATCTATATTTTTATTATTTTGTTATAGCGGCAACAGAAATACATCTCTTATCTCTTTCATCTGTGAAAATTTCAACTATCTAGCTATCACGGTTCATGCGATACAGCCTGGTGACAGACAGACAGACAGATGGACAGCGGAGTCTTAGTAATAGAGTCCCGTTTTTACCCTTTGGGTACGGAACCCTAAAAACGATGGATAGACTGTGTAAAGGATGATATGGCTAGAAATGTGGTGTCTGTAAGTAACAGAGAAGTATGGAACAAGAAGACATGCTGCGCCGACCCCAATTGAATTGGGATTAGGACAAGAAAATGATGACATGGTTTGCTTTCTTTTGCTAAAATAAAGCTAAAATCCATATTTAAGGTCATAGCAATATTTAATAGCAGAGTAAAAAAATATGTTATGTCATATCCGATTTAGCTAAGAAAAGTTACCCTTAACCTTTCTATTCAAAACCAACCAAAAAGATAATAAGACCAAAGTAATCCTAAACGTCCCACATAAGGGAAGCATCAAGGAGTTCTGCGTCCAATCCATATTGGAGTACGAAAGAGATGGGGTATCTGTGTTAGAGAGGGACGGACTACTCAATCCATCGTCTTACAATCCCATTTCCGGCAAGTATCACTCCTTTAGCAAATACCTCCCACTTATGTACAGGCGAGAGGAACAGGTTTACTTAGATCATATTATATTATTTGATACAAAACTAAGCTAGATTCCCAGATGCTTGTTTACTTTGTTAACTGTTTATCTTGTATTATATTTTTTGTGTAATACGCAGCAACTTATTGTCAGGCCTACGCTGTTGCCGTGTTGACGGCGCGTTCGTGTTCCACGCGCGCCTCAAAGAGATATCAGCAAATAGGGAGGGGCCCGCAAGGGCCGATGCCTGCCAAGGGCTGCGGGCTGTACGAAAGAGATACCGCGGCCCTGGAACACAAAGGGCAAGGATGGAACATGGATGGGTTTTAGTCAGTACAAGTCTGACACTCCCTTCCGCTCTGCCCAGAGCGGGAGAAGTCGTTTGATGATTTCCCATCCGTAAAAAAAAAAAAAAAGGCCTACGCTGTTCCCCCATACTTAAGTACTAATGTAACATGATAATATTGTAACACCAAATGATTTGTAAAGAGTAACCATGGAGTTTCTTGCCGGTTCTTCTCCATAGGAAACGACCAACCCGAACCGTGCACCTTTTTGTCGACGTTATATAAGTGCCCATCTGGGCCTATGTGAAATAAAATATTTTGATTTTGATTTCTGATTGAAGCAAGTTGGAATTTCTTGATTTATCATCGTCATATTTTCAATCATCAGGGTCAGAAAGGCAGTTGCTCCATGTAATATACTGGTATTCAGCTGCATCCGGTTGTACTAGAAGCCGATCTCAACATAGTTGGGAAAAGGCTAGGCAGATGATGATAATATTTTCAATCATCTTTCCTTAGTGCTGACTTTCGTTATAAATGGTAACATATCATGGTACACCCACAGTGGTATAAGCTGTGCTTTAATTTTGTGTTAGTGACGAATAAAGGGTCTTGGACAAAATGGGTGTAAGTCCAACATGACACTGTCTCCTATTCATAGTATTATGACAAGTCCCTAAGTCACCGGAGACTCCGTTAAGAATCATATTAGCAAAGAAGATTTTGCTACCATACAGGATGTGAACAGACTTCAAGAAGCCGTCACCCAAGCATTATGTACATCAAACTAAGTAACTTTACGCAAAAATTCTAATAAAAACATCACGTTTTACGGTAGGACTAAATGCAACGCATTCTAAACATTGTGTTGATGGATGGATTGAATAGTACGGGGGTCGAGAAGGTGTAAGTAAAAAAAATACATTAAAAATTGAATAAAAAAAAAAACTAGTGAAATATTTGGAACTTTGGACCCCAATATCTCCGTAACTAGAAGGTTCCCAGGTATGGTCTAAAACAAAAAATTAATCGCAATGACGAGGAAAACAAGTGCCTTTCGGCTTCGTTAAGAGTCTTTTTACACCCTTTATTTACTGCGACGGGAGAGGCTCATGTCAAGCTAATGATGGTTCCAGTGTCTGCCAGTGTCACCAAGTCCCTTCCTGACTGCACCAACAATGCATCTGGAATGTAGATGTTTAGAGAAGAAGTCACTATTGTCGACATAGCTTACCATCAAGTAAGAGTGGTGACGCACTTAGTGGGGACAGTCTTTTGCAGCTTTTTTTTAACATTTCCCTGCACTAGAAATTTCTCCTATATCGTAGGTGCGTTTTCAAACATTTTTAAACTCACGTACACAAACAGCGAGACACAAAACAAGTACGTGCAGGCCATACCAATAGTTCTTCTATGCAAGAATCGATCCCGCAACACGCAGCGCAACAGCCAATTGCTCAGCCACTGCGCCAACTGTGCCGTCAACAGCTTTAAAAGGTTTTTGACGGTCTAAAGGTGCTGTTTTACAGCGCATCTCTAAATGCTTGTTGCAACAGTTTTAATACAAATACTCATTGGTACTTCAAATATATACCAAAAAACCATAGACATTTTTTGCGCGTCTGTACTCTATGCCCAGGGGTGGCACTTATCTCTGCAAGAGCTTGGGGGCGGGTGACGAGCTCGGAAGGGGGCGAGGGGGTGTTATTTGTCCCCCATTACCGAGCTGTTAGTATAAGCGGCGACGGGGGCCATTTGTAGAGTGTAGGTAGGTATGGATGCTGTGTTGAGAGTAGAGAGATAATTGCGTCTGATTAAATGGGAATTAGTTAGGATCATTAACTTGTTATGGACTTAGATATTGTATTGTTAGGAAGAAATGAGGTTTTACGTAGCACATGTTAGTTCTATTGCAAAGAGTGACCATTTCGAATTGTCTCTGGTCGCGGGGGACTCTTGTTGGGAATATCGCTCAAAGGGCTGTAAGATTCATAATTTCATATTTTGTGTTCTCACTCGCTTTTTTTGTAAACAATTACTTGTTAATTGAATTCGTAATGATTTGTGTCAGTTTAGGTTAGTTTCAGTGATTGATATTTTGTTTCAAATTAGAATAAACGGTTGTGTACCTCGTTGTCTTTTTTTAAACATTTTTGCTTGCTTACACATTTTAACTTCTGTTTGCTAATTATATTATTAAACATTACATTATGTAACTTGATCAGCACCATCATAAGCTTACCTGAACCACTTTTCTATCACACTCCGCTTGATTTTGCATCTAAGATACTGCCAAGCAGACGAATTTTTCAAATGTATGGACGGACACACGTTAGAAAAAGTCGTTTGCTAACGCAATATCTATAGTTGAATTAAGTTTTTAAACTGCTACGGTCACTAACGTTATCAGGGATATTTAACACGTTTACTATTTGTTTTGAGTTCCCGATATTTTGGCACTGTTGCAAGGACCATGATCACAGTGCTTATCTGTGACAAATTACTTAGTAATCCTGGTAAATATCCCATTTTTAGTGTGAATGATAGTCAAGGCGAATTATGAAAATGACTGGTTTTGGGAAAGTGAGTCTGTTGTTTAATTACCCCGCTAATAACTATTACCAGTTCGCGTTCGTGATCGTTTCGCTAAACAGATTGAAGTAAATTTTAATTTCTTAATGATAAAGAGTTTTGTCAAGAACACTGCAACATAAGGCAGTCGCTAAGAAAGACACACGCAGACACAACATATCTACTTAATATATAGGATATAAACGGACTCTTCACGAAGCCGTCAACCAAGCATTCTGTACATCAAACTAAGTAACTATACGAAAAAATTATTGCTGGAAAACGACATTTTTTTGGGTTGGAAAATCACGTTTTCATTCAAAACATTGTGCTGATGGATGGATTGAATAGTACGGGGGTCATGAAGGTGCCAAAAATACATTAAAAACGCGTATAAAAAAAACTTATGAAAAAGTTGGAACTTATAATATCTCCGTAATTAGAAGATTCCCAAGTATTGTCTAGAACAAAAAAATGGTCACAATGACGGAGAGAACAAGTGCCTTTCGGCTTCGTTAAGAGTCTTTTTACACCCTTTATGCTTAGTAAATTGTGTCAGAGTCTCAAATTGCTGACGGACTGCCTCGTTAGTCTAGTAGTCGCAAGCGCAACTGCTCCTGACGGCCTGGATTCAATTTCCTGGTCGAGCAAAGTGTTATTGGATTCTTCCATACGGAATTTCTCAGTAGCATCCACGGAGTCTACATTTGTGCCCGGTTGATGGCAATAACCTCGCCTCTAGATGGATCTTAATCATAACTGACGAATGTTAGGGTGTACTAATGGGTACACTTTCGCGGATTACAGGCGTGATGTTACGATCACGTCCTTCGTTGCGTCTGGTTTTCCCCGATTTGCCTCTTTGAATGGTTGAAATGCATAATTTCATAGTCATCCTGTTTTGCTCTTCTTGGCGCACTGAACACTTGGTGTCGTCATTATTGACGATTGACGGGTGCCCAGAAATGGAGAATGAAAACACTGGACGTAGCCACAGTCAATTAATTAAAGAAAAAAACACAAACTGGGATTCAATTACTGTTATGGAGCTCTCCATTGAATCCCAGTTTGTGTTGCCTTAGTGGTGACGGCCCGAGTTCACGAGTTCTAGGTCGTGAGTTAAAACCCGGATGGGCGAATATTACTTTAATTTATTTCATTCGTCACTGCTCTCAAAACAATGTTATTTTTAAAGACTCATCATATCCTCCATGTTAGCATAATTTGACTTGTTCTTAGTATTATTATAACTGTTTTACTTAAGTCTAGGTTAATTAATAATTATGCCAGTTTAAAACAAATACTAGGCCATGTATTTGTTGCTAATTTGATATAGTCTTAAAAGTACTTTATTTGATTATATGAATATTATTGGTTTTATAATGTTTCTAGCACTTTTAATTAGTAATTAATTTAATGAGATCGACTTCCGTTATTTTTATAATTGTAGTTCGTATTGTATATTTAAAAATAGTTGATTTCCGTTTCAACCCCACTCCGCTATTTTTTAATTGTGACTGACCGTTGAGATGGGCAGTCACGAGCGGACAGCGAAAGGTGAACGTTGAACTGGAAATATTATTCTCAGTTTGATTTTGCTAAGTATATAATATAGAGATATTGTAATTGTGATGGAAAAGTGTTCATAGTGAATAAACTTTTGGAAAAACAACAAGGCTTGTTTGAATTGTTGACTAGTGCCAACATCTATTTGATATGACATAAAAGCTTAACCTTTGTAGGTACAAATATTAGTTCCAAGACCTAACAGGAGTGTAAACAAGACTTCAAAATCAATTCCTTTTTTTTACCAAACTCAAAACAACCAAAAGCTCTTAAAAATTGGACGGCAATAACCCCAAAATGAAGAACACCGATAATTGGTTGGAACCCAACACCCGACCAACATAAACTAGTAACACGACACTAGCAATCAGGGTTTATGTGCTGAAAGCAATTTTCCAGCGACATAATAAATCCTAAAGCGATAGATTCGTCCTCTTTGGTTTGTACTGTTTGGGGCTTGAGGGTCGACGCTCTTTTTGATCGTTTTCAGCTTATTCATAGTGGCTTGGCACGCGACGATGGCAAGAGACAGGACGGCATGTCTTTGTTTTCTTGGAAGATGGGTAGGCCTTTAGTGTGGGACGCAACATGCGTCGATACTCTTGCTCCATCCCATCTTCCAAGCTCATCGTGCTGTGCTGGTGCTGCCGCTGCGGCTGCAGAGAACCTCAAGCGGCGTAAATATAGAAACCTTTGTGGTAACTATATTTTCGAGCGGTTTGGGGTTGAAACTCTGGGGCCGTGGGGTCCGAGTGCTCATAGCCTATTTAAGGAAATTTCGAAACGCCTAGTTGACGCTTCCCGTGACCCAAGGGCTGGCTTTTACCTTGGCCAGAGGCTAAGTGTTGCCATACAACGTGGCAACGCCGCCAGTCTCTTGGGCACATTACCAGCTGACAGCGTTGAGGAGGAGTTTTTCGATGCCCTTTTATAGTTTGTTGTTAGTTTATTTATTTTAGTTTAATAGTTTTTAATTATTAATGTATATAGTTAGTTTATCCTAATAAATGTTACACTTATTCATAGTTGGGTTATAAAATACTTATGTTTTGTAAAATAAGTACCTACTATGTTTTATAAAATTCAAACGATGCTCCTTTTCTGCATATTTTAGAATAGACCAGAATTGTAGAAGGCGGGTAGAGATGAGCTGGACTATTTTGATAAAGACTGGTCCTTAGCCAAAGGACTAAGTGTCAGAGGAGAGTAGAGATAATAGGCACCAAAGAGAAAAAATAGACTTACAATAAATAATAATAACCATACAAAAGAAGTCTTATTAGAAAACGTTAATTGCTATAGTTGTTTACCAGTTATTTGACACAAAGACAGTTTAAATACCCTATAAACAGCGTTTCATAATAACCAAAAAGAGTTGTCACGGTACAGCTTTGTAAAAATAATTTATCTACCAGCTTCAATAGCCGTATAAACATCAAATATTACACGATTTCAAAACAAAACAGTCAAAACAATAATTTTTTTACAACATTTATTTCGGTGACAATCACGCGAGACCAATATGGCGCGCACTTTCGCGCCAATTCTATTCAATATGTCGGCTGGCAGTAAAAAGAAAATGGGCTAGAGAGGAAACTAATAAAAATACGATAGTCCACAATAAAATGTTTGGCGTAAAAATGTTTACTTTCAAAACTGAAATGTCTTAAGAATCTTTCAAAGACCATTTTTGGTATATTTTAAGTAATTACGATACAGTAACCTTATGGTTGCCAAAATAGGTAGAAGTGTTGGCAGACCAGCAGCCAGAGGGTAGGTGGATGACATTCAGAAGGTTGCTGGTAGGACCAAGATATGACTCGCGCAGACCAGAGAAGCATTGCGCAAAAGAGAAGAGTCCTTTAATCCGCAGTGGGTGGCACAAGGCTCCTGATAATGATGATAATCTAGAAGCCATTTTGGTGCACCATCAAGTCCGGTTTCTATATCAAAATGAATCGTTTTAGACTCCCTCTGTCCGAGAAGGAGTTTCGGCAAATATCACGCAACTTCTTTTCCCCGCAAGCAACAGTGTAAAATTGCAAAAAACTGTGTTTAATTAAGTAAGCAAATGTTTTTCCAGCAAAATATGGATATATCCTACACAATAATATTAAATAAAAATAATGAAGCAAATTATGTTTTTAAATAAATTCAACGCAATCAAGCACAGATTATATTTACATTAAACTACGAATTTTGATAAATCTCACGAGACATTATGGGGAGTGCGAGGGGGTCAATTCAACACTCACGACATCTCACCATGGGCCAAAATTGCCTCACGTAATTAATGGACAGGCGTCCATCCTAACAAAACTGAAAAATATCAAGCCAAATAAAAATGCTCCACATAGGTAAGTAACATGTATCTTTCTTTGGGCGAAGCCGCGGGCGTTACTAGTAAACAATATAAAATACAAACAAAGACGATCTTATATTTGGTATTCGGCGCTTAAATCCGTTCGGAAACGAAACCCTTGTGATATTTCCAACGGTTCTTGAACGAATATTGCTCCCGGCGGATCGATTTCAAACGTAGCGACAAAAGATTTTGCCTCCGAAAGAAACAAATTTTCGGAGCGTCCATTTTTAATAGACACTTGGGCTGGTTGGCTACGCTGACGAAAATGGTTCGTTTATAAACCTCTAATAAAGTCTGAGAAAAACAGAAGGTTTATCAAAATTAACTTCATATTCCTACCATGAGATATTTATGTCCTCAGTAGCATTAAACATAGCGAAATATATACTATTAATGTCATTATTGTGTTCCCGATAGATCAAACTAATTAATTTCCTCGATCGATTGAGGATTAGATTCAAACGCCAGTCATCTTTCGCTGTGGCCATCACTTGAACTTTCCGGAAATAGGTACCTTTAAAGTTAAGTGGTAATATAGTAGTTTAGGTGTGATTTTATCCTAACTACATGATTTCGCAATTCATCCAAATCTCTTTCAGTCCCTAATAGCCTAAAATATAGCTTCTGTATTCGAGTCCAAAGTGTCCTGGTACCAAAATAAAAAGGTTTCTATTTTGTTTTCACAAATCGGCCCCGGCCTGCGTTCGTTAGATTGTACGATTGAATTTGTTCCGGCATCGGCCATTTTATTCCATTTGATCACTGCGAAGCGTACCATTGTTTTGTTTTTTAAATGGATTTTTTGGAACCTTTTTTTCGCTTGTGTGCGAGAATAATTCGCAGGGTGAGAGATTTTGTTCCCGATACAAGTGTTGCAAAAAGGTGTTTTTGTAAATTGAATTAGTTTCCATTTGGGATTTGTTCTCTCACATTTGAACAGTTGAAAGGAAGAACCACCACAAAACGAATTGGTTTACAAATAGATTACTGCTATGAAAGAAAGATGGTAATATAGACCCGATAGAAGAACTTTCCAAATTACAGTGGGTGTTTGGAAAGGAAGACACACCTAAGCTGTACATCATCATCTGCTTAGCCTTTTCCCAACTATGTCGGGGTCGGCTTCCAGTCTGACCAGATGTAGCTGAATACCAATACTTGACATGGAGCGACTGCCTATCTGACCTCTATAACCAAAACGTATTTACCTGTCAGAAAAAAGACTTCAGTCGTGAAGATATAATGACAAAAAAGGGAAGAGTAGGTCCATATGATCACCCGAAGGATTAGGCATTGTTGTTCCTAATAGCACTCCCAAATTTTGCCAGAGTAGGTTAAAAGATTCAAAAAAAATTAGTTCCAAATGCTTTGCCCAATCATCAATTAACGCAGCCTCTCAAAATCTCGATTAACACCCATTTAAAACGAAGATTAACTTCCCTATCACTTAACAAAACCATCTAAACTAAACCGTTCCCTTGCGTCAAACTTGTAACTAAGTTAACGAAGGGACCAGTTTTTGCGTCATACTCATAACTCATAGTTTAATGTTTAAAGGACAAATTGGTTCCGGGAATGTGGGTGTTCGGAGTTTAAATATCGAATGTGTAGAGAAAAAAAAAGGATTAGCTATGGTTTATCAGCTGCTCATTTTGTGCAATTTCAAGCTTTTCATAGCATTAGATGGAGACAGAAGATACCATAACTGGATCGAACCCACGCCGCTTTCTCATGGCGGTAGTCAGAAAGTATAGAAAGCTGCGAATCTGCGATCCTTAGGAACGCTGGGATAATGACCTTGAGCTTTGGGTGATTGAACACATCGTAATGAAACTATGAAATGGTAGCAGGGGGTTTGTTGATGAACATACGTCACTACTTTTCTTTTTGCTTGATCCATGTACATACATCTATCTGGTCATACACGCCACCTGGTTGAGTACTATCTGACCTTTCTGAAGAACATCACCAACAAGGTTAATGTCTATGTCCTACCTACTTACCATAACTACCTAAATACCCTCTGTAAGTCGCCTTTTATTCATCTTCTGAACATGACCAAAACATCAGTTTTGTTCAAGGATCAATTACTTTTTGCGCCCATAATTTCTTCAGCGCTCGCAAATTTTACGCTAAATATGGTCCAATAAATCTAAACACAAAAACTAGGCTCACCAATTTATGTTACTTTTGCTCCATTAAAAACAAAAACATCAAAATGGCCGCTAAATTGACAGCTATTTTCGCACGGGTGGTCGCGTTCACAGTTAATCCTTATAATCCGACCTGTTTAGATAACTAATGAACGCAACTTATCTCAAAATCGTTAACATGTGTTTTTAGAAATACTGTTAAGCTAGCAATGTGATATTATAATCTCAGTTTAGAATCTTACAAGAATTATGTGTGTCAGAAAGCTCTTTTCGTTCTTTAAACGGTCTTGAATGTACTGGGTATTGTGATATTTCTTTTTAGGAACCAAATTCATCAATATGACTGTCCTGAAAAAGTTGCAAATTATGCATTTCAAATAAATTACATTGACCCTGAATCTTCTGGTATTATTTGGTTTCTAATTGTTACCATGCCAAATAAACTGATGCTCCGTTTAACCATCACATCCACTATAAAATCCCATGAACTAAACAAAAAACAAACATAAAATACGCCCTTATCGTTAAATCTAAATAAATATCATTCACAGCCCAAATTAGTTTCAAAATGGCGCTCAGTTAAGTAAAACTATTTCTGTTACTCCGAAAACATTAAACTTGACAGGATGATATCGCGAAACAATAATTGTTGTAACGACAGAATCCGACCGAATTGTCTCTGATGGATCGATGAACGCATCCAAAAGTGTAAAGAAAAAAAAACCTCCAAAATTCAAAAAAAGAACTGACGATTGTTAGGAAACACGCTTGAGTTTTTGTGTTACCCTATTTTTGAACTGTTTTGGGGAAAAAAGTTTTTATACAGCTCTGTGTTGACGTGTGTAAAATGTAACGGGACGGAGACAAAATGTGTAGAATGTGTGCATTGTCGCGCCTGGTTAGGTTGTAAGGCGGAATGAGCGGATGTCCTCGTGGAGGACGCGTGTTTCTAACGGTGATTTATAAAGGTCTGTTGCTATGGAAACAACAACAATTCTTATTTATTTATTGCATTTTTTTTCTTATTCTTTATTGCACACAAAATAACAAGTATACATACAAATTGCATAGCAACAATAGTGAAAAACACATTACTTAATAGTAGTATAGTAGGTAACAATGTTATGAATTTTGGACTGCGTCAAAAGTTGTTGAGCAGAAAATCTATATCTATATACATATAATAAGACAGTAAAAAAACTGTGTCTGTACATTGAATATATTTAAAAAAAAAATTGTGGGTATTTAGAAACAGTAATAGAGCACGAATCCAAAAAAAAAGTCTGTCTGTTTGTCTGTACACGCTAATCTTCGGAACTACTCGACGGATTTGAATGTTTTTTTTTGTTGTATAGGTATTAAGTTTGGGCAACATATAGGCTATAATTTATCTTGGAAACTTGAACAACTGATGCAGAACCGCAACAGACCAGCTAAACTATAAGAGATACAAAAATGGTACCATACCAAAAATTGTTCTACGTAATGAGCATTTTCTGCTAAGAGAATAAATTTGAAGATCTGGAACAGCTGATGTGGAACTCCAAGAGCCCAGCCACACTATGTATAACATATATAGGAATGACGTCTTAGCAAGAGTTGTTCAGACTGATAAGCACTCTCTGTTGAAGTATAAAAATTGAAGATGTGGAACACCTGTTGTGGAGCTCCAAGAGCCCAGTTACACTATAATATATATAGGAATGACGTCTTAGCAAAAGTTGTTCAGCCTGATGAGCACTCCCTGTTGACGTATAAAAATTGAAGATCTGGAGACTGTATTTCTACCAAGGGGTATCGTATTACCCAGAACTAACTGGGTTGTGGAGGGCAGATAGACAGTCGTTCCATGTAAAATACTGGTATTCAGCTGCATCCGGTTGTACTGGAAGCCGAACCCAACATCACTACATATTATAACACAATGTTCTCCGCCGCGTCTATCTGTCTGTTCGCGATAAACTCAAAAATTATTGCACTGATTTTCATGTTGTTTTCTTAAATAGATAGAGTGGTTCTCGAGGAATTTTTTAGTATATAATTTGTCAAGTTTTTGTACAGATTGGCTAAAATATAATGATATTTGTTGGAGGTGTTGGAAAAAAATAAGCCGTCTGGGGGAGCTTTCAACGAAAACGCTGCCCTTTAAGATATAACAAAATGATGAATGGTAGAATTGTATATATTATATATGTCTACAGAAAAATCCGCGATGACTTATGTCTATCTCTTAAGGATAATATACTATATCCATTTTCATCATCTGCCTAGCCTTTTCCCAACTATGTTGGGGTCGGCTTCCAGTCTAACCGGATGCAGCTGAATACCAGTATTTTACATGGAGCGACTGCCTATCTGACCTCCACAACCCAGTTAGTACTGGGTAATACGATACCTCTTGGTAAGACTGGTTGTCAGACTTTTTTGGCCACTGACTACCTGTAACGACTGTCAAAGATGTGCAAATGACAACCGGGACCAACGGCTTAACGTGCTTTCCGAGGCACGGAGGAAACTCGGTATGTATTGGGTGGTCACCCATCCACAGACCAACCTAGGCAAGCACGGCTTAACCTAAAGATCGACCCGAGCGGCAGTTATTATTTTGCCACGAGCTCCTCTATATCCATTTTAATACTATATCCATTTTAATACTTTGAAAATGGGCAAACTAGGTTCCCATGAGTTGAGAAAATGGGATCATCATGATTACTTTTGGTCGCGATAACCGACATCTACGCAGGCGAAGCCGCGGGCATCAGCTAGTTTCAAATATACCTACAGTTTAAATTTATGAATTCTCTTTCAAAATCTTTATCATTGTGAAAGACAGTGTTGCAGATGCATGGCTGCAAAAATTTCAGTAGATAATAGGTACAACTTATTGTCTCTTTACTTACCTGTTTATATTTTTCTCGCTAGGCAGCATTTAAGCGTATGAACAGGTTAGGTAGGTAGGGAAAGAGAAATCACGCACCTAATAAATAACATTTGTTATTTAATTCGATTTGATTTAAAATTAGAACTAATCGAGGTATTTTTAATATAAAAGTATTTCTAATAAAACTATAGCTGCCACAATGAATCACAAATTGGAATGTGTCAGATATATTACTAGTAACAAACATACAGACATGATTTACACAACGCTCTTTCACTTACGTAGTGTTTACTACACGTCTTTGCTACACTATATCAAGTTATTGCTCGGAATAAATCTAAATAGGTTACTCGTTAGTTCAGGAGATAGACTTACTCGTACTTATTGCTACATCTTTTTTGATTTAATTTACGACGGATTTACACAGTAATTACCAACGAATTACGAATAAGCGACTGCTTTAGAAAGGCGGCAGTGACAGGCTGGAGTCAGAGCGCAAGAATTCGCCGCTAGAGGCGTTCGTGTAGAGTAAGGTCTTCCGAAATGTCCGATGTCGTAGAGTTTTCGCTTGTTGCGTGTTTTTTTTTTCGTATTTTAACTAATATTCATGATTCTGGTCTTGATTGAGCCATTCCCGATTGAAGATTTTAAGTAGCAACTTGGGATCTTATTTGTTGGTACTTGGAGGTTGAATGATTTTTAAATGTTTCATGCTTGTCAATGTTAGGGAGAATATTTGTAAATATGTATCTGAAGTTTACACTATGTTGATATACGAAATGAAATAAACTTTTTATGAAGTTATTTGTACTTTAAAGTATAAAATAGAATTAATGAGGTATATAATAAGGTCCTGACCTTACTCGACAGTGGCGCCATCTGGTGAGCTGAAAAACGATTGGAAGAAGCTAATCGCAATCCACAGCGAATTCTGCCAGACTACCCTACTACTATCAGTTACTGCCAGCCAGCATTATCCCACTACTGGGAAAAGGCCTCAGCCCCATGACTCAAGAATACATAGACAGAAATTGACATTAAAACAGAGAATGATGGAGTCAGCTAGTCACGACTTGTCAAAAACCGAAAAGTTTTTAAGAGGATGAACGATAAGTGCTACTTTTTTGAATCCATAAAAGATGTTTGTATCCCTAGCTCCTCATCTGTAACCCATATCAGCAAATCGTCATAACAGCACTAAAATATTATGATTATAAAAAAGCAGTAAACGGGTAACGAAACTAAAATTAAGTGCATTAGTTTATTAGTCAGTCTTGTACTATCGAGCAAAAAAGTTTTAGGATGGACTGTGCCAAAGATAATATCGGTAGAAGGTGATTTAGGTTTGAGTGAAAGGTAATATGACTAGAAAGGTGACTACTGAGATGGAGAGCATGGAAAAAA
This sequence comes from Lycophotia porphyrea, assembly GCA_950005105.1. NCBI lineage: Eukaryota > Metazoa > Arthropoda > Insecta > Lepidoptera > Noctuidae > Lycophotia > Lycophotia porphyrea. The sequence continues at coordinate 2,129,218 of OX465404.1, read as the reverse complement.
ATGACATACACGCAGAAAGACGAAGAGCAGTGGTGACCCAGTAGTTTTGACCCCAACATGACACGAGAGGCAAAGGTGTGGGCAAAATTTTACCTCAGGCCGTATTTGTCCAGACATGTCCGGACTTCTAGACCTTTGTCCGGTTCTTTAATTTGTCCGGATTTTTGGATTAGATGGAATACGAGTAATAATAAGACTTAATATAAGTAATCTATACAACAAATAAATAAAATTGGAGTGTCTGTTTGTAATATCAAAATAACCGCTTTTTCTAAGTGCATATGGATGTATACACGGTACATAAACCAAAACAACATTTTTTACAGTTTTTGTCTGTCTGTCTGTCTGATTGTTCTGTCTAATCTCTGAAAGGGCTAGACCGATTTTGATGGGACTTTCACTGGCAGATAGCTGATGTAACAAGGAGTAACTTAGGCTACTTTTATTTTAGATAAATAATTAGGGATCCGTGCAAAAAATATAAAACCCTTGAAATTGGTAACAAAATTCGATTCAAATAGGGAATTGCTTATAATAATCGCGATTTTTTAATAATAATTTCACGCGAACGAAGGTCGCGGGCAACAGCTAGTATCAAATAAGTATAAGTCCCCGCACCCTCCTACCCCTCGCGAACGTCTACTACCATGCCTACTGTACTACTGTAACTAAGTGGGTAATGTTTGCATTTTGTGACTAAAATGTCTGGACTTTTATTGAAATGTCAGACTGTTTGTCAGGACTTTTCAAATTTCTAAATGGTAACCCTTGTTGGGGGAACAGGTTTCAAATTCAGTTGCAAGATTTGACCAATACATATCAATTAACCCGCCAACTATCATGGCAAATTAATTATACGCTTATACAATTCGGATACTTCTGACATCCACAACCGACACTGTGGCCGCATAGCACACTGCCTCGCATAGAGAACAGTCTGTAGGAAAAACACAGTTTATTAAACGCCTGGCTGCATTTATTCCAAGATTTTAATTTGCAAGTCTAATTAATTACATTGTGTGATCGCTTCTTTTTACTTACGTTAATGTAGGTACTAATTGCGTTTTAATTAGCTTCTTTTGTTGGTTATCTGTTAATAGATCGGTTGCTAGCTGTGCGCCAGTGACTTCTTATTTCATTGTGCAGTTGGCAGCACATTAATTAAGTGGTAAAGGATTTGTGTTCTTCTATGTTTTGAAGCGAAAACACACTCGATGCTTCAAAGTTTTGAAGGATCCCTGAACTCAGCTATTGCTTGCGACAGTATATTTGTTTCAGTCGAAAACTATACTTTAATCAGTATGCAGCCTAATACCTGCAAATTGATAAAAAAAAACGTTAGAGGTTTTGAACTGTGCGGGGAAACCCTGGCGCTTTTACTTTCTTGGTCTAACCTGGTGTCAAAGTTTTTATGCTGAACATGGGCCTCTGACTTGGCTTTACATGCCGTCAAGAAATATCGCGGCATGCTGATATCATCACGCGGTTTCCCTGCACCGAGCGAAGCTTTTACGTTAATGACACTCAACCACCAGCAAACGAATTTGTGTCTTTGAACTTCAAGCAGTGGGCCCCGGTCAATAGCTTCGGGTAGTGTATGATCTTTCGCTGTCAGCAGTAACGGCGGCTAAGTGGAACATGGTTAGCTGCAAAACAATTATGCATTCCAAGTACAAATTCTACAGTAAGAACGACTTTTTGACGGATCTGCTTGAGCTGGTCAGAAAGACCTAAGTATCCATGCTATAGAAGAGAAAAAGACGCCATTCGCCACATTTTAGTTCGAACTATTATGTGCCGCGCGAACCATATGCGACAAATGTACAGACGCCAGCAGGTCAACCTACCCAAAACTGTCAGATTTTCCCAACCAACCTTGAACCTAATGCTTCAGAGATAAAGTTGAAATTCTATTAAAGAAATTTGACAGATTGTAGTAGCTTGATGTGCTGGCGTCTGTACCTATTACAGCTGGTGAGAAGTTATTGGCTCAAGCTGAGTGCGCCACTGCCTAATACGGTGATACGGTCAGTGATTATTTCGGCAAGATAACTTGAAACTTGATTTGGTTTACAAAGAAGACTTATTTTTAAGAATAATAAATAATAATAAAAAAATCATAAGACTTTTCTCCTCGCCTCACCTATTCATCTGTCATCGCAACAGATAAGTGCGCGAAGGCGCGAACGAGCGAGTGTTCGGATACATTAGCGAAACGTAATATAACATAGATGCGTTCATATTAACTGAGCTATTGTCGAAGTGAAGGTGCGAATGGATGGCCTGACAAACGGGTTGCCAGGAATAAAATTTAGAGATAGAGAAATAATTCAGTTCGGAGTATGTTTGTCCCCATGAGATAGCCTAGCTAATGGCTTGAATTGTATATAGATAATTTCATGGACGCGTGGATTGACTGCCTTATTGGTCAAGGGGTTAGTAGTAAGTGTGTGGATTAGGAGTTCGATTCAATAGGTCGAGAAAAATTCTAATTAATCTTGTTCCTGGGGATTTCCTTTACACATTCCGTTATTCCACAGTAAATAATTTGAATTTGAATTACGATTTCTGCCAGTAGGAACCGCCACAAACCCCAAACTCCTAAATGAGACGACGTTGGTCCTGCCTCTCATCATTAGGTAATCGGTTCGTCGGAGTATGTCGGAGTTCGTAGTCCACTATAATATTTACTAGCTTTCGCCCGCGGCTTCGCTCGCGTAAATTTAGAATTTGATACTCAATTCGGGTTGTACTCTCCGTGTAATAATATAATTCAATCATGATTCGAAAGACACTTGGCGCTATCTATTTATAATAAGAAAGTTATTGTTGTTTTCTGCGGGTAGAGTACTTTTTTACGGGATGAAAAGTACCCTATGTACACCTGTTTCTGTACACCTGAAAACGTATATGCATTTCAGGATGATCGGTTCAGTGTTTTAGGCGTGAAAATGTAACAAACAAAAAAACTTACTTTCGCATTTATAATATTATTAAGGAATAATAATAGTACGGAAAGGAAGTAAGGATTGCATATTTGGCGATGACATCTTCATCGGTAAAAAGGTTAGTTATAAGATATTAATGCTGATTGGAACTTAAGTAAAGAATGGCGTCGGTATAATGAAATTATGAAATAGATTCCACTTTTTTACGGAACTTCTATTAAAAAACTGGCAACCCCACATAATTCGAAAATATGGCGCGAACAGATTGCCCGATGACAGCTTTATAGTCCACCATTTTGGAGTCCATTTAGTAAACGCAGATAAATATTTATCGGCCCAATAACATGCGATATACTGATGACTAGTGTTTATTTTCGTAACTGAGAGCTCTCTGTGAATCGGATGTTTGTCCATAAATACTAGTGTGTTAGACATTTTTGAGAGCTGCTGAGCTGTTAATCTTAAAACAATGATGATTACTGCGAACATAAGATCATGCGTTTATTTAAACTGTCTGGTTTTATCATGCAAATGAATTACTGATGGTATTTTTTTTCACTCATAGGATAAAGCAGTGGCTTTCTATAAGTGCAATCAGAACTTTTGAACGAATATGGTCAAAACAATGCACTCGGAGCAAATACCTATTTGACCTCCACAACCCAGCAGCTAGTACTGGGTAATAATACGATACTCCTTGGTAAGACTGGCTATCAGACTTTCGGGCGGGAGGGTCACTGTCAAGATCTAATAATGACTTTGAAAGCGCTGCTTAACCTTAAAGATTGACATCTGCACGCTGGTCATTTTAGCTATGCCTTTAAAAGGCAAAGACCCTTATATACTCTACTCTTTACCTCCAAAGTCCAAACATAAAAACTTTACTTACCTCCACATTTTTGTTTTGAGAACTTCTTAAGGCGCGTTGGGCATGTTTTGAAATCAGGAAAAACAATTGATCCCGCGACACCGTTACCGACACCTCTGTTGGTTGACAGCGCACTCTATTTTATTTTGTTTATTTTTTTCTATAGCAGCGACATCCTTCGTTCTTGTACTGACTGTAAGCTATTGAAATTTAAAACTTGGACTACTATAGTACAGATATGCAGTCTTTCTTATGTTATTTGGTACTGGAGTTAAGTATTTGTTTAAGTTGCCTTCCAAGTTTATCCCAAACGTGCTCTATAGGGTTAAGATCTGGCGAGCGGGGGGCTATTCCAAAACTTCAATTTCAACTTTTCTTAAGTAATCCAAAACTATCGCTGCTGTGTGGGGCCGAGCATTATCATGCATTAAAAGAAAAACCGTTATCTGCAATTAGGAGCTCCGTGCGTGCTCCTATAAAAATCCCTCCCCATACCATTCCTGACCCTCCACATAAGACCCACTTCCAACAATGTTACATTAGGCGTATCTTTCTTCGGGTCGTCTCCACGCTTTGACCCTTCCATCACCTGGCTTAGGACTAAACCAGGACTCGTCAGTAAACAGTAATTTTCGCCAAGCAGCATCATCCCAGTTTCGATGTGAGCGCGGAAATATGAACTGAGCTACTCGATGACCTGTATATCTCGTTTACTCTCCAGTCTGGCGGTATCGTTTAACATTGCGGAAAATAACAGACTTTGGAACTCGCAATGTTTGAGCTACTTCATTGTAAGTGAAACCATTTTCAATTAAAGTTAATACAGCTCTAGAAACTTGAGCTGTGCTGATATCCGGCATTATTACTTCAATTTATTAAATAATGTTTGTTTATCACGGCAACAAAAATTTTTTGACGAAAAACTAATAACAAAACTTGAATTTTTAAATCACAGCTAACATCAGTAAAGTTTCTTACAACACGCATTAATCAAATTGAATAGCCCTCATAGCCGAAAAAAAAAACCAATGAAACTCGGAAATAAAAGACAGTCAAAATCTTTCTTTTTTTCAAATTATTTATAGTTATAAAGATGGCCAGTGCGTAATGAGATCATATAAAATATTATTTCACCTTTTTTTACGTTCCATAAATATGTCCATCAGCATATTTGATACATCTAAGGCCATCTAGTAGTACACGTTATTATCATTTTTGCGCCATCTAGGATTGAATAGGGAAACTAATAACTCTGTCTCCAATTTTGTGGCTGGTTTTCATAGATGTCACTAGTATTTATTGCCGGCACTGCTGGCAACATTTGCACGTTTCTTTTAACGGACAAAATAATGGAAAATTAAGTAAAGTTTTATTTAGATAACGAAATAAAAATACAATAAACCAACAGGAAACGTAATACACAAAATTATGTCGAATCGTTAAAATTACATTGAAAACTACTTTCAGTTACTCGCGTTAGACCTATAATTTTCAACATTTGATTCATAATTCAAGTAAAATGGAACAACTAATTTGACAGTGCTGCCAACTGCAAGAAGTAGGAAATCAGAAATAACTTGTCTCAAATCCACCATTTTCCCTTTGTAACTAACCGGTGTTCAAAACACGTGCGTACGATCAAGTTACATGGAAAACTTGTGTGATCACGGTGCATATTGAATAAATACTTGCACTAAAAAGTGCGCCGGCTTTCGATAAACGGGTGACGTGTATTAAAACAACAGAATGAACACCGAAAAGCTAAAGAAGTTGCAGTCACAGGTGCGCATCGGCGGTAAGGGCACACCGAGACGCAAGAAAAAGGTTGTTCACGTTACTGCAGCGACAGACGACAAGAAATTGCAATCGTCGCTCAAGAAGCTGTCAGTGAACACAATCCCTGGCATCGAGGAGGTGAATATGATAAAAGATGACGGTACGGTGATACACTTCAACAATCCGAAAGCGCAGGCTTCCCTCGCGGCCAACACTTTCGCTATCACCGGTCATGGAGAGAACAAGCAGATCGCTGAGATGCTGCCCGGCATCCTTAGTCAGCTCGGACCTGAGGGCTTGAACCAGCTGAAGAGGTTGGCGTCTAGCGTCGCCGCGCCGAAACCACTTGACGAGGATGATGAGGTCCCTAACCTAGTCGGCAACTTTGACGACGCATCGAAGCAGGAGGCCAAGGAGATCATCACGAACGAGAAAGAGAAGGAAAAGGAAAAAGAAAAGAAACCAGAATCAGAAACCAAAGCTGCAGAAAAGAAAACCGATTAAAGTTACAGTCGGCCCCAATGGTGTAGTTTTTAATTTTGCTCACCCAGTGACAAAGGGTTTCCAAAGCCACAGAGGCATCTCAAATAGTTCTCATTTTGTTTTACACTGTGTTCTTAATAAATGTACTTTGAATTTATCATTTTCTACATTTATTTGTATGTGTAAATTGTGAATGTGGTTATGTTGGTACAGGGACACTGTTTTTTTAATTATTATTTTTTCTAATTACATGTGACTTTGGAAACCTCTACCATCCCGATTTAAAACTGCTTAACTCTTATGCCATGCACTAATACATTATTTTTAGTTTTATATTGTAACATACAGCATAATGGGATATGAAACTTGTCGATTCTCTTAAAATAGGAACTAGTTAAGTGTTAATGAACCTATTGTTGAGATATTGGCGTTATAGGTAACATTTACATTATATTGAGAAAATATAATATTACTTATACATTATTTTTGACAGTGCACCAGAAAATCATAGAGTATATGAAATATGTATAGTATAAAGGTGTTCCGTACACCTTAGAATATTTTTAAAATATTTTCTAAAGTTGTTGATTCATGTCCGAGTTAAAGATTTGCTTTCTTACAAAAATAGGTATAAAAACAGAAGTTTAGTCACAGTTGGCTCTTTAATAGGTTATTGAGCTAACATTGTATAAATAAAATTATAAAAATTGCAAAAATTTGTAAATGATTAGAGTTTTGGTATGTGAAGAGAACATTAAAACTTTGATCGCAGAAAATGGTCTTTTATTTTACCACTCATAACCAATATAATAATTTGACTTGTAGCCAGACTAACAACAGCCTACTGGATCATTATTCAAATTGAATTGGACTAGGGTAGCATACCTACTGATACTTAAACTTGACTCAATAATGCTGTTTTCAATTTCAAATCACCTTGAATAAAGATGCCTCATTACTCAATGCCCACTTCATTGAAATTAAACATCAGTATAATCCTGAAATGCGTGGGCCATTATATGCTAACTGTTTAGGTCAATATGACCTTCATTTTTTCTTTATTCTATAGCAACAAATTCCATATTAATATATCAAGATTATCCAGTGAATAGGAAGTAAAAAAAATTGATTGTGTAAACGCTTTATAGCCTGAGTTGAATGTACCTATTGGTACATACATACATTATAACATATTTAATGGCTCATGAAAATTTTAAATCTATTAAAAACAATTTTAGACATTACTTTCCCTAGTTTTTCTTAACAAAAAGTATCTTGGAATGTAAAAATATTATGTGAATAATAATTCAAAATTAGGGTCTTGGAGTTACTCAATTGCTTGTATTGTAGGAGTATCAAGCGATTTTTATCAAATAAACATTTTGTGGGAAAGGAAACAGTGGTTTTCGGTTAGTCAAAAAAGATTGGTTGATACCGTATCGTGAATTGGTAGTTTTTAGTTACCTAGTCATTCATTGCATGATTAGGTATTATAATTACCTACAATGCACTTGCGTCTTTCACCTAAAATAGTATTATTTCATAGAAGTTATCAGATTATCTTCGGTTACAAGTACCAGATATCGATGAGTAGAGTGAAGTAATTTTCAAAAGCGAAAGAAAGAAAAAGTTTAACTTGTAGATATTATTAGCAATAACAAAACGTTTACTTTTTTGTTATACGTCCGATCGAAAACTATATTATTAATTTAATACCTCGGGTATTCACGTATAACATGTTCTACATACATAAACTCACGCCTTTTTCCCATGGGGGTAGGCAGAAACAACAGAACGCCACCTGCTACGATCCTTACATACTCCTTTTGCCTTGTCCATGTCCATACATCTGGTCATACACGCACGCCGTAACATTAACAGTGGATGAATTTATTTTAACCAGCTTCTATGAGAAAAGCATCTAAAGTTCAATATCGTTTGTTAACCTAATCTTTAGAAAATTGGAAAATAGCCAATCAGGATCATATATTATATCACTATGTTCTGATCAGGATCATGGTTACAGAACGCATTCATCCCCTGTCAAATATCGCTGCCAAACTGTCAGCTGACTTGTCAAGTGGCGAAAATAAATTAAATATTCCCAAAATATTTTTGTCTTCCAAGTCTTAAGTAGAGTATCCTAGGTTTTTGTGCTACTTTTTATAATGATAGCACGGCCGTGGACCGACGATCTGCCAAAATGCAAAAATTCTTGCGTAGCATCTTATTTCTCCCGTTTAGGAGGTGGAAATACGAATACAACTGACGATTATCTATGTTTTTATTGCCAAACCGAGGACAATTTGTAAGTAGACTTATTTTTTCATAGTTATAGTAGTTTTTAAATGGTCTAGTCAAAGTAAACGTTTGAATGGTTGATTACCTAAATAACCCTGAAGATATACATGATTCTATTTTGGGCTTGTGTCAGATATTGTTATTATTTTTAAGTATTGATAATCCCTGAACATGCCGAGAGAAAGTATCTATAAAATTTGAATCAAGACTCAATATCAAAATTACATTAATAAAAGTAAAACTGCAAATGTAGACAAAGCCAAAGGAGTATGGAAGGATCCTAGCAAGTGGCATAATATAGTTTCTGCCTATCTTCCCTGGAATAAGGTGTGAGGTCATGTGTGTAAGTACGTAAAACTATGTTAACATTTTCAAATGTAATCCAGTTTACGGGTCAGTGATAGGCAATATCATCTTATTTCCTTAGTACCTTGTATGGAGTATTTGAGCCACACAATGGATTGGATGCAGCAAGGTTTATCATGCAAAGGATGGCGGCCGAGATTCTGTTCCCACCACCCTCGGCCAATACTGACGAGGAGATTAGGGAGAGGCTAAGGTAAGATGAACTCAAATTTCAACGTTCTGTTTGTAAACTACCTGATGTAAGCAAACTCTCTTTGGGTTCAATTTCCTAACTAAAAAGTTTTTTAACATAATCATTCATAAAAAAAAATTATATCATAATTATTCATCTGTCGACTGCCGCATTGTTGTAGTAGTTGCAAGCGCGACTGCTTAACGTGAGGTCCTGGGTTCGATTTCCAGGTCGAGCTGAGTACTGTTGGGTTTTTCCATCAGGAATTTCTCAATAGCAGTCACGGAGTCTAGAGTGCCCAGTTGCTTTCAATAGGCTCACCCCTAATCATGTGAGGCTTAAACATGACTGGTGAAATGTGGGTAAAATAAGGCACGCCACTGCCTAAGCCTTCGTGGATTACAGGCGTGATGTTATGTTATGTTATTCATCTGTATTTAGAAGGACAACTGGGAAAGGTGTGTATGTGCCAAACACAAATTCAATCACATACACTCATCATAATTGATGGGAGGCCATTCAAGTATTACGTAAGCACTAGAGGGGGGCGTGGGGGTCTTTACATTGCTTATTTTTGACATGGGGGATGGAAGGGTCTGGATGGTCATTACGTCAGTACTATTTTGTTTACTTTTTCGAATTTTCTACAAAATTTTGCCGATTTCGGTTTGAACACATATTATTAAGGCAAACCTACTTCCAAGCCTATTCTTTAATTCTAGAATGCTGCTCATGAATCAATCGAGAATCCAGAACATATAAAAAAAACACATGCCAATGTTTAAGTAAGCATGGAAGGGGGGGTAAGAGGTTTGCTTGCTTTTGCTGACGAGGGGGAGCGGAACGACCCCTGGGAGCCAGAGCAGATTATTTTCTATCAACCCTCATTTCTGTTCACTCACACAATTTATTATTCTTTTATTATTTCTTTTATTTATTTATATACATATTTTTTACATTTTCAAATATTTAAATATAAAAAGACATAAAAAAACATTTAAAAATATAAAAAATAGTAGCCCACCGGTATCGGGAATAGGGTCCAAGCTACCCGGCGGTCAGGGCTCCAGGGAGAGGAACCTCCTAACAATACGAGCCGTGTCCAGGAGTACCGCTTTCTGAATCAAGCCCTTGATCCAGCTGCCTAACGAGAGCCTCCTTAGGTGTTGGTCGAGGCTCTTGGCAATTAAGCCATGGGCTGATACGACTACCGGCACAATGATCGCTGAGTCCACATCCCACATGTCGACAACCTCGCGAGCTAAGTCAAGATACTTGATTTGTTTATCTTTCTCGGCTTTCACGAGGTTCTCGTCATGCGGGACCGTAATGTCAACAATTCTTTTTATTGTTTAGCCTCTTTACTTATAGTATGACATTAAATTTTCCCACCCTTATGATATTTCAGGACTGCATTCATATCAGTGGAGAAGGCGTATACAGAGAACTACGATGGCATGATAGCTGAGAGAACTAGCCTGCAATATCAGTTACAGACACTGAATGAAAACCAGGTAATTATTATTGAATACTAGCTGACCCGAACGTTGTCTTGTCAACTATAAATATTGAATTTGAATTGACCTACTACCTACCTATAATAAGAATAAAAAAAATTGGGGTGGGTCACCAGTGTCATTTAGTTTATTTAATAATAGTTTGTGACTTATTGTGTCAAAGGTTTTAAGTTTATGAAAATTCCTAATGCTATTTGCTTTTTGTCGATACTTAGTTTAATTTTTGTTATGAGATATACTGGTGCAGAAAGTGTATTGCATTTTGGCCTAACGCCGTATTGTTTTTTATAAAGAAAGTTTTGCGCTTTAAGATGTTCATAGAGGCGGTTCTATAAAACACGTTCAAAAATTTTTGATAAAACCGGCAAGCAGAAATGGGACGATAATTTCCTGGATCAGATTTATTTCCATTTTTGAAGATGGGGCTGACTTTGGCAATTTTGAGGCTGTCGGGAAAAGTTCCAAGTTCTAAATTTTTATTTATACAATTTGTTAGTTCATCTAGTATTAAGTCTTTTACGCATTTTACTGATTTTGTGTTTATCCCGTCTAGCCAGAGCTAGTGTTTATTTTGAAATTTGCATGGATCCCTAATTATTTTTCTAAAATAAATATAGCCTATGTTAGACCTTATAATATCTATCTACCAGCTATCTACCAGTAAAATCCCGTAAAAATCGGTCCAGCCGTTTCGGAGATTAGCCGGAACAGACATACAAAAATCTAAAATAAAAAGTGTTTGTTATAGATAATCTCTAGTCACCCCGACGCGATGATGCATGACTGAAAATTTAGACTGATAGGTATTCAGTATGTAGGTTCATTGTTCCGAACCCCCCTCATATCCTTTTTGTACAATAGGCTAGTTGACAAGGTCAAAAATAAAATATAAAAATACGTAGAAATAAGGCCACACATCTTAAAAACTACCATCACCGTACAGAAATTAAATATTGGGGGACAATATAATTGTAAAATTGTATTTACTGATAATAAGTATTACATTTGATCCCAAATAAGTATGACGTCACACCGTGCTATTTCATACAAATCACGTACACATTTTGCGTTTTGACAGTTCATAAAAAAGTAACTATTTTGACTTCCTGTCACATACTACTACTACATTCCTACATGGTCAAAATGTATGGAACAGCTTTTACTATTTAAAATCTATGTGGGGCCCCCCCCCCCACATCCGCGTCATATAGGTCGGAATACTGTACTGAAAACGTGTAACAGATTACTGCTTACATTTTTTAAATACTTAGTTAATTAATGAACATATTATTCGACTCAAATCTGTGTGGTTATTTCTTCAAAAGACCATCTCAGACATTAATCTGCATGGTCCTCATATGATTTAACCAATGTCTGGACTTTAAAAGAGACCGTGACCTCTGAGTTTGTTTCGGCTGTTTCTTCTCAGAGTAGTCAGGTACGAAACACCGGCCCCATCTAGTTTAAAAAAAAAACATGTCGTGTAAAAGTGTTTGAAAAACCTATTTGCAAAATAAACATCAGTTCATTCTCTAGCTTGTGTCAACCGCGTCTTAGTTACGGCGGCCATTCCATTCTGCATGCCGTATCTTTTATGGAGCGTCGCGGCGGCAAGCAGTAATAACCAATACACATATGACAACCTGCAAAGCCCTGTCTATTTTTCCTTTAATCATATTCCAGGTCTCCCAAAACTACAACATCCTAGCCCGCCTAAAAGAAATAGACGTCCACCTCTCCGGGGGAGCCGCCGTGGTGATCGCGCTGGTGCACGCCAACAAGCTGTTCGTGGCCCACGTGGGGGACACGCGGGCTCTGCTGTGCCGGACCGACGACAACGCCGTGTTGAGGGTCGTGCAGCTCACGGTGGACCACAGCTTGAATAACGAGGATGAGCTGCTGAGGTTGCAGCAGTTGGGGCTTGATGTTAATAAGTTGAGGAATTGTGGGTATTTGTGATACTTATTACGAGATAATAAGATTATTTACAGGATGGGATGTGACGTAATTAAACTGGTGGGAATATCAGCATGGTTTTAGCATGATTTTTCAAAAATACCAATATTAAAAAAAAAAAAAAACAATGTAAATTGCACTGCTTCGTTGGTCTAGTTGGTCGCTAGCGCGACTGCTGAGCATTAGGTCCTGGGTTCGATTCCCGGGTCGGGCAAAGTGCTATTGGGTTTTTCCATCAGGAATTTCTCAATAGCGGCTAAGGAGTCTGGATTTGTGCCCGGTTGATAGCAATACGCTCGCCTCCTATTACATGTGACTTAAAAACATAACTGGCGAAATGTGGGTGTACTATTAGGTACACTTCTGCCTAACCATTCGGGGATTACAGGCGTGATGTTATGTTATGTTGACTGCACGTCAGTATGACCACTTATATAACGAAGTCCACACGAGCACGTACGTGCTACAGAATGAAGCCAGTTTATTTATTCTTGTTGCTAAAAAAAATATCAATGCTAAGATTACTTTTTAAACCAGCATAATTTGCTCCATCAAATTGTAGACACAGTCAACCACACATCAGTAGTGTCACGAGAATCGCCCTTACTTCTAAGAGATAGAGACGCTGTTAACGTCAAATTATAAATGTTTATTTACGACCAGTGATACAAGGTTGACAGTACTATTTTTCTCTAGTTGCCCAGTCTAAATAAAAAACCAAGACATAGCCCTGCGAACAATACAGTGAAGCATGCGCAAAACCACGCCTCGCTCTGTGCATACATGCTCACACGCACACATTTACATCAAACTACAATTAAACTACGCTCAAAAACTAAGCTCACAGTGCACACATGTTTACGAAACCGGCTTCACGTCAGTGTTGACAGATCTGTGTCTTAGTTTTTTATTTGGTCTTAGTCTAGTTGATATACTTACAAAACATTTTATCATTCCTTACAGCCCAATACCTAGGCAACCAGACTGGCACTAGGTGTCTCGGGAACTACCTGGTCAAGGGGCTGTACAAAGCCTTCCCAACCATCAGTGCGGCTGTGACCGAGCCCGTCATCGCTGCCCCGGAGATACATGGACCCATCATACTGGATGAGTCTTGCAGGTAACCATTACTTTCTTATTGCCCAGAAGACAAACAGGCAACTACCTAGTTTCATTTCAGTTTATATATTTCATCAAATAATTTACATTATGTTCAAATTTTACAAAATAATTACAGTTCAAATCATAACAGAAGCAATAATCACTACATATTATAAAACAAAAGTCCTCCGCCGCGTCTATCTGTTCGCGATAAATTCAAAAATTACTGCACCGATTTTCATGCTGTTTTCACCAATGAATAGGGTGGATGTCGGAAATTTATTTTACAGATCAGATCAGAACAGATCGTTTTAGTATATAATTTGTCAAGTTTTGTATACACTGGCTAAAATATAATGATCGAAACGAACGGGATCAAAATTTCATGATTATTTTTGGTCGTGATAACCGATATCCACGCTGGCGAAGCCCCGGGCATCAGCTAGTCAAATATAAAGCAATAAAAAAAAATATTACTGTGTCATCAATCAAAAACCGTTTACATGTCAAACCATAAAAAGCACAATAGTCAAGGGGCTGTAAAAAGCCTTCCTGACCATCAGTGCAGCTGTGACTGAGCCCTTCATTTTCAGCCCGGAGATACATGGGCGGTGGGCCTATCATAACCAGTGATCGGAGTAGGTAGATTGATTTTTGGTACTTGTATCATAAATGTTCACAGAAAGACCTTTTACCCCCTGTAAATGTGTAGTCTTCACTTCTGCTAACCCCTTCGGCAGAACATAGGCGTGATGATCCCCTTAAACATGATCATGGGTAAGTCATATTCCCGGAAAGTAATTCTGGTATTTCCGGATCCAGTTAAATATTGGTAATGATATTATTACTACTCAATTCATTCGAAGAAAGGTACCACCGGTTAGTGCACCACCCATGATCCTTTGCCCTGATTGGTCGTTGGGTTTTGTCTAATCGTGGCTGGTTAACGTGGGTAACGTTAAAAAAATTATGAACAATATAATATTGCTCATTTTAAGACAATTCCAACAATCTGGAGGAATTTCCATATAAACGAACATACATATACGTTTCGGATCAATGACCCCAATTCAATTTATCTACTCCGATTTCTGATCATAACACTATTTATCATAAGACACGCACTTCGGATTTTTCAGATTCGGTTTTTTTTTTAACATCGTGAGGAAACCAAAGCATGAAAGATATGTCTCGACGGCATGTTAAGCCAAGACAGAGGCCCATGGGTGGCATAAAACTCACCGGGTTAGGCATTAACCACACGAAAAAGAAAGATCTTAAATTATTCTTAAACTAGCTGATGCCCACGGCTTCGCCCGAGTGGATGTCGGTTTTCGCAACCAAAAGTAATCATGAAATTTTGATACAGTTTCCGCATCAAAAACTCGACAAATTATATACTAAAACCTTCCTCGAGAACCACTCTATCCATTGTTGAAAACAGCATAAAAATCGGTGCAGTAGTTTTTGAGTTTATAGCGAACAGACAGACAGATGTGGCGGAGGACTTTGTTTTATAATATGTAGTGATTTCCAAAAATTTTTTAGTTCCAATGTGTATTTTTTTTCCACTAATTATTTTATTCGTTTTCAGTGCTCTATTAGGTCTGTACCTACCTAGGAGTTTTATTTTTGTTCTAGTGTATTTAATTGCAAACTAATTAGATTGATATCTCCACCTCTGACCCCTTGTCCCATTTGATATCAAACTGCCTTGCTAATAATAAACTTGAGTTGTTATTGTTTACAAAACTGCAAGGTTGTACCACCAAATGTAGATACAACATGGCGCCATTCATTTTTAGTGCCTCTACAATAAATAATGAAATTATGCCCTTTTATTTTGGTGGCCTGAACTGTTCCATTTTTGGGCAAAAGCTTCCTCAATTCCTTCCCATTCCTCCTCGAACCAGACCGGTACGCGTCCAGATTCTCTCTCCAACTCTTTTTACACGCAGCCTTCTTGCTAACGTCCACTATGCCCGTTTTGGAACATTACCCTACAACACCGAAATAATTGCTTTTTCCGAGTAATTTACACTTTGTTATACTTCTTTCAGATTCCTAGTCCTAGTAAGCGCCGGCGTCTACAAACGCATACAAGAAGCCAAAGGAAGCTACGAACAAACGAACAAACAGCTCGCACAAATCATAGTAGAAAACTTTAGAAAGCAATCTAACTTCAAAATGGTCAGCCAAGCCGTCTTGGAGGAAATCGAGCAAGAATTTGTATCATACTGCGTTAAGAATAATTTGACTCCTAAACCCAACACCCATATGTCTTTATTAATAAGGAATTTCAACTTCCTACCGACAAACGAAGACGAAAATGCCCCGAACCATAGCGTAACGAAAAACGCCTCGGTACGATTCAATCCGATCGTTCAATCAAAATCGAATACGTTACTAAACGAAATCGATTCGGAGATTTATTCTTCGGGAACGGGAACGAATGAAATCGAAACGAACGATTCGAATATCGATACGAATCGGTCTATGGAATCGACTTCAGACATTTATCCCGTTGGCAGGCCGTTTGACAGGGATAGAAAAATAAAGGGTTATGTTGATTTTTCTTGTTATTTTGAGAATGTTGCTAAGGCACGGAAGAATGGGACGCTGCCTGATTTTATTAAGTAATTATGACTAAGAGGAACTTGGAGAAGTTTCAGCGTTTTGGTAATATATTAATCAAAGCCGCATCATCACTCACATCAGGCGAGTTGCGGCCAACGGCAAGACTATTTAATAGTATAAAAAAATGATCAATGTCTGTGATACAATACCAGATACTTTCACTATACTGCCGCCCCGCAAAAGGGTTGCATCTACGGAAAATATGTTAAGAAAAGTAAATCTTGCCTACTAAGCATTAAAGATGTATATACTTGTTTCCTTATCCCCCTCTCCTCAGATGGGCTCTTTTACTAACACCGAAAGATATTTAAAATTGATTGGAACTAATCAGATTCAAAATTAGTTAGTTTTAATACCGCTTGCCTTGTAAAATAGTGTTAAGTATTATATAGAAAAACTAATATTGTGTAATGTAAATAAATGTGAAGTACTATGTATTGACAATACAAGAAAATGTTTGTTGTTTTATGTAATTAAAATATTATATAAAAAATATTTTGTAACTATTATTCTAGCGACGCAACTTCCAATTGCATGGCTAACGAAAAAGGGTGGCTATTAAATTGTGTTACAGAACGAAATTACATACGAAGTGAGGTCGGTGTGACCTAGCAGACTACTCTGAGAAGAATCAGCCGAAACAATAAATTCTTGACGAAGTCCCTTGAAGACCATGCAGATTAGTGTCTGGCAGTGGCGTTCCATACGACTCGATTCCTACCCGATACCCTTTGTAAAATGGCGCAGTTAGTCAGTATTCTATAGCAGCCGCTCGGGTCGATCTCTAGGTTAAGCCGTGCTTGCCTAGGTTGGTCTGTGGATGGGTGACCACCCATTACATACAGAGTTTCCTCCGTGCCTCGGAAAGCTCGTTAAGCCGTTGGTCCCGGCTGTCATTTGAAGATCTTTGACAGTCGTTAAAGTAATCAGTGACCTAAAAAGTCTGACAACCAGTCTTACCAAGGGGTATCGTATTTCCCAGTAGTATCTGGGTTGTGGAGGTCAGATAGGCAGTCGCTCCATGTAAAATACTGGTATTCAGCTGCATCCGGTTAGACTGGAAGCCGACCCCAACATAGTTGGGAAAAGGCTAGGCAGATGATGATGACAAAAATTGACCCTTCGCTACTGGTGTCTGTTCTATTGGACAAAGAACACAGGTTTGATTGGTCCAGTTCAGTCCGTGCGTGCTTTCGAATAGCTCGACTGTAACTGAAGGAGGTCAATGTAACATTTTTTGTTACGGGTTTTAGGAGCTCGGGTCGGTCTTCAAGGTTTAGCCGCGCTGCCAAGGTCACTCCGTGGATGGGCGACGACCATACAGGGTGGAAGGGAAACCGACGCATAAACGCTTACCACATATTCAGTACATTCTGAACACCTTCAATTTTATTCCCTGTATACCCAGTTTCCTCCGCGTCTCGAAAAGCACTTTGGTCCCAACTGCCATGATCTTTTATAGCCGTATTGGGTAGTCAGTGGCCTGAAAGCTGTGCTGAAAGTCTGACTACCAGTCTTACCAAGAGGTATCGTATTATCCAGTAATATGACTGAGTAGTGGAGGTCAGATAGGCGCAGTCGCTTCTTGTAAAATACTGGTTTTCAGCTGCGTCCGGTTAGGCTGAAAACCGACCCCATAGTTGGGAAATGTTTAGCGAGGAGATGACTGACTGGTCTTCAATAAAATAATTAAAAATTGTTCCCGTTGTCCCACTTGGGTTATCCTATTTGAATATATGCAAATGCACATTTATTGGTTGTGTAATCTTCGACCCTCATGATCAAATTATGAAAAAAAAAAAGTCAAAACAATTAAAAGGTAAATACAGTCCTTTCAGTTATATTACCTCTGACAGGAACCCAACAGCAACCTTATCGTAATTAATATAAAGATTACATTGATTCTGTAGCAGTGCAAAATCAGAGGTAATTTAATTGTGAAAGCATTGTAACTATTTATTAACCAGTAAGTAAATGAACATACATAATACAATTAATATAAAATATAATATTTAGACAGGCTTGTAGTCCAACTTGCTCTCCAGTTTCTTATTGTCAGCCACCTTGCGGACTGCCTTCATTAGATCCTCCTGGAAACAGAAATTATTATGTAAATATGTGGCACCTGATAATATTCTCCTTAATTAACCTTTTGAACAGCATTATCAATGCCATGTGGGTGTACTATTAGGTACACCTCTGCCTAACTCTACGGGGATTATAGGCGTGATGTTATGTTAAGTTGAGAACGCCATTGTCACATATACGTGACAAGCAATCGTGTGCCCTGTACGCCAACGACACAAATATGTGACGAAGCTCGCTATTAGCATATACGCTTGTGACATAGCGATAATAGTCTTGGGCATTTGACAGTTAAAGTAATCGGGATTGTCTAATTTAGTTTGTTAAGCTAACTAGAGTTTAGAAAAGCTCGTGGCAAAATAATAAAAGCCGCTCTGATCGATCTTTAGGTTAAGCCGTGCTTGCCTAGGTTGTACTGGATGGGTGACCACCCATTACATACAGAGTTTCCTCCATACCCCAGAAAACACATTAAGCCGTTGGTCCTGGCTGTCTTTTGTACATCTTTGGCAGTCGTTACAGGTAGTCACTGGGCCAAAAAGTCTGACAACCAGTCTTACCAAGAGGTATCGTATTACCTAGTATTAACTGGGTTGTGGAGGCAGTCGCTTTATGTAAAATACTGGTGTTCAGCTGCATCCGGTTAGACTGGAAGCCGACCCCAACAAAGTTGGGAGAAGGCTAGCCAGATGATGAAGTTAACATGAACCTGACACAAAGTTTGCATATGCGAGAGATGAAAAAATATCTGTCTCCTTTTCTCTACTGGATATAATAAATATGTCCTTATCTCGTTATTATAATGTAATAACTTTTCGATTGGTCTCTTGGTGATGTTATGGGCCGATGTGCCGAAAAGTTCTGGAGTGGCTACCGAACCGAAGATGTTGCGTTGGAAGGCCTCCCACTAGGTGGACCGATGACCTGGTGAAGGTTGCGGGGATCCGCTGGATGCGAGTCGCACGGGACCGGTCAATGTGGCGACACTTGGGGGAGGCCTATGTCCAGCAGTGGACGTCTTTCGGCTGAAAAGATGATGATGATGATGAACGTGTAGATACTATAATCTGTTTAAATCCTCACCTGTATGATATACTCCCTCTCGGCCCTAATAGCGAAGAGTCCCGCCTCAGTGCAGACGTTCCTGAGATCAGCGCCGTTGAATGTGTCAGACAGTTTGACGACTGCCTCGTAGTCCATCTCGCCGTGCTTGGCTATGGGCGCCGCGTGGATCTTTAGGATTTCAAGTCTGGAAGGGAAATATTAAATAATGTGTTAACAAATAATCGGATTCACCACACTTTTTGATTCACAGATTTTTTTTTACTTGTAGAAAATAATTGTTTTAAGGATTTTAAAATACCCTTCTAATTTCTAGTAGGACTAACATAATGAATCATCTTTGATTGTAGAAAATCCAAACATGGGATTATAATAAGCAATATTTAACATATTTTAAAAACATTGCTCTTTTCACATTGCCCAAAAAAAAACTGGCTGGTGTCCGCAACTCCACATCCAATGCGCGTATTCTGCTAAGACCATAGATACAAACTATTTTTTTTCCTTACCTAGCCTGCTCATTAGGCAATGGAATCTCGATCTTCCTATCCAGTCTACCAGGCCTCAAGAGAGCAGGGTCAAGGGTATCAGGCCGGTTGGTAGCCATGATCATCTTGACCTGGCCCAGGGAGTCAAAGCCATCCATCTGGTTGAGCAGTTCCATCAATGTACGCTGGATCTCACGGTCAGCGCTTGTGCCTTCGGAGAAACGACGCCCACCTGGGTAAGAAACGAGTGATGTAATGAGACAGTGAAATCAATGGACGTATAAGAAATGGAGAGGGGTGTTAATTTCACGTACATTTCTCTAGTTATGTTCAAGTTGAATGTAATAGGGGGCGGCTTATTGCTATTATCAGGCACAACTTCTTCAGACAGTTGCTAGCAATTTTATTCTCAGTGGAAAATCCCTATAACAATTGTACTGACATGGGCAGCGAGTCTAAGACCCCATACTTACTTAGTATAAAAGGTGTAAACAGACTTAACGAAGCCGAAAGGCACTTGTTCTCCCCGTCATTGCGATCATTTTTTTGTTCTAGACTATACCTGGGAACCTTCTAGTTATGAAGATATTGGGGGACAAAGTTCCAACTTTTTCACAAGTTTTTTTTTTAATACATGTTTTTAATGTAAGATGTTTACTTTATCCACCTCCAGGACTCCCTTATTATTCAATCCATCCATCAGCACAATGTTTTGAGTGCGTTACAGTGAGTGCTACAGTAAAACGTGATTTTTCAGCCCAAAAAAGAAAGTCATTTCCCAGCACAAATTTTTGCATAAAGTTACTTAGTTTGATGTACATAATGCTTTGTTGTTGGCTTCGTGAAGAGTCTGTTTACACCCTGTATGTGCTTGTGATCATGAAAAACAGTAACTAGACTATCATTATCTGCCTAGCCTTTTCCCAACTATGTTGGGGTCGGCTTCCAGTCTAACCGGATGCAGCTGTATACCAGTATTTTACATGGAGAGACTGCCTATCTGACCTCCACAACCCAGTTAATACTAGGTAATACGATACCTCTTGGTAAGACTGGTTGTCAGAAGTTTTGGCCCAGTGATTACCTGTAATGACTGTCAAAGATGTACAAATGACAGCTGGGACCAACGGCTTAATATGCTTTCTGAGGTACGGAGGAAACTCGGTATGTAATGGGTGGTCACCCATCCAGACCAACCTAGGCAAGCACGGCTTAACCTAAAGATCGATCAGAGCGGTTGTTATTATTTTGCCACGAGCTCCTCTCGACTCTCGGCCAGCATCTAGACTATCAAGGTAGTGTATTCAAGAGCACACAGGTCTTCTCTGTCAGGGAGTGGGCTGTAACCCACCACGCAGGTCCAATGTGTGGTAGTAGTTGTTTCGGTTTTAGTACATGCCAATTTCCAGATGTTTTTTTTAATCACGATTTTGATAGCAGTAGTTATGATATAATTTACACAAAGTAAAGTGGAAGGCGAATGAAGTTAGGTGGTCTACATACCGATGGCATCAATCTCGTCCATGAATATGATGCATGGCTGATGGTCACGCGCGTAATTGAACATCTCTCGGATGAGACGGGCCGACTCGCCGATGTACTTGTCTACGATGGCTGATGATACCACCTGTCAATAAAATTATGTTAATATCTGCATGTTAAACTATCCCGTCCAGACATCACAATCATTTGAGGAGGACCTCTTACCAAGAGGATGAGGGTTCACTTAAGCATGGTATTGACCTAGGTTGCTGAGTAAGCACCATAAATTGCCTAGCACATTGTAACGATGATCATTTGAATACGTTCTCAATTGTTTATACATTTTCTCTTCTGACGTGTACCGTAATTCTCGACCGTTGAGAGATAACGCCGATAACGGTCGAGATATTTGTCTTACTTACTATATTAAACATGGAAAATTTATGATATGGGACTGCAAGGTATAATCTGAAGCAGAGCTGCTGCTCATAAGCTTTGGGAACATAACCCTTCGTTTTAGCTTTTCCGTAATTGGGTAAAAAGCTCCTAGTTTAAAAGCTAAAAATAGTTGATGTTTTAGTCAGAACTGTATTACTCATACATAGAGTACAAACCTTCAAGAAGTTAGCATCGAGCTGCGAGGCCACGGCCCTAGCGAGTAGAGTCTTGCCGGTACCGGGCGGGCCGTACAGCAGGCAGCCCTTGGGAGGGGTGATGCCGACGCGGACGAACAGTTCTGGGTTCATTAGGGGTAGCTCGATAACCTGGGAAATAAAGAAATTATAGTGATGTGATGTGGAATTTGGAATTGTGCGTTAATGCTGTGGATTCATGTGCATATTGTATGATTATCACTTGCTTCAGTGAAGGAAAACATCGTAGGGAAACCAGCATGCCTGAGAGATACTTCTCGATAGCATCCAACTCTGACACCAGGTTAGGTACTAACCCCATGAAAAAGAATGAAGCCATTGCTGCTTGCGCAATCTATGTACTTCTACATAGATTGTTTGTTCTAAACCCAAATAGACGTTGCTACAGTTACGGTTTAACTTTTGTGGGGATGCTTTGATAAAACTATACATCTATACTAATAAATAAAATTAAAGTGTCTGTTTGTAATATCAAAATAACAGAAACACTTTTTTTTTCTGTCTGTCTGTCTGTTTGTTCCGGCTAATCTTCGAAAAGGCTGGACCGATTTTGACGGGACTTTTACTGGCCGATAGCTGATGTCAAAAGAAGTCACTTAGGCTACTTTTATTTTATAAAAAGAATAAGCGTTCGGTGCAAAATAAATAAACCATAGAAATTGGTGACAAAATTTGATTTAAAAAGGGAAGTAACATTCGTTTTTTTTATAATAATGATTTCACGCGAACGAAGGTCGCGGGAACCAGCTAATCTTTCATAATGATAAGTCTATGACTTTATTTGAGAAAAATATTCATTTTCTTTAGGTAACATTCTTATTACATACCTCTCTGAGTTGTCTGATCTGTTCCTGCAGACCTCCGATGGCGGAGTATGTAACATCACCAGGATCTTCGTGACTCATGTTGTATACTAGAGGATCAACCTGGAATTAATTGATATTTTAAATCATTGTATCATAGAATCAAAAGGGAAACTAACATAATGCGTTAGTAAGTGACATTGTTGCTTTGGGACATCTATAATGCTAGATCCTCTATTAAGGGTTTGGTTTCCGCACTTAGTCCGTAAAGGTGGACCAATGTGCGTGAGCCATGGTGGCCTTTACTCCAACCAGCCCACTTCCCTCCAGAAGCAGATCAGACTTCTCGGTCTTCTCAGGGCATCCGCAAGGGATCTCGGTGTTCCAAGAAACTCCTCGCGGATCTGGTTGACACCGGTGCACTCGAGGAGCACATGCGCCACTGTTTGCTCCGCCTCCATGCACACTTTGCACAGAGGGCTATCAAAGGTGTGGAAGTGTTTGTTCAGTGAGCAGTGTCCAGTGATGGTCCAATGCTAGAGCCACAAGAGCTGGTGCGTAGCCATCTTTCAAACAATGCTTCACCTCCTGCTCTTCTTTTTGAAACATGCATTCAACGTGACCTTTGCGCTACCGACAATGCTGTGAAAGTGACCAAGTTTTGGACCAACAATTTTTAAAATACTGTCATACCAAATAAGAGAAACAGAATAAATGAGCACACAGTAATGAGGAAATAAAAATGGTGTTAGTTCTTCTACAGATAATTTTTAGGCTTCCGTACCTAAAGGGTAAAAACGGGACCCTATTACTAAGACTTCGCTGTCTGTCTGTCACCAGGCTGTATCTCAAGAACCGTGATATAGCTAGACAGTTGAAATTTTCACAGACAATGTATTTCTATTGCCGCTAAATTATTTAATATTTAAAGGGGGCTTCCATACAAGAAATGTGGTTTTTTCGGTTTATGGTACGGATCAGTTCGTGCGCGAGTCCAACTCGCACTTGGCCAGTTTTTTTCATAATCAGCTCAGCTTCAACTAATTGCCTACTTATTTATTTAACACTTCAAGCACAAAGTACAGAGGCGGACTTAATGCCATAGGCATTTTCTACCAGTCAACCTTTGGGTGATGGAGAGACAAACAGTGGTACATACTGCCAAGTGAAAAGATGTAAAGATTATGTACCTCTCTAGGTAAATGCCTCATGATGGTAAGTGTGGTCATGTCCAGAGCGACCCTGGTGCCTCCCTTCAGCTTCTGTTTGTCCAGCTGACGACGGCAACCAACCACATAGCGGGGACCATTTGTGGCTTTTACAATGACTGCAAAATTGGAAAAGGAATGTTAAAATCATTAAAAATCAAGTATCTCTTAAATTCCATTCACAGAGAGACCTGTGTCTCAGCAGTGCCTATTAGTAAAGTGAATAATATTTTTTAACCCATTCATTGCCCAGTACTTCGTGAAAACTTCGTGAATTTCGTTCGTGTGCCCACAACCCGTATCCGAGTCGTCGTTATAATGAACTATAGGTGACATGTATTCATGCCCAGAACCCGATTAGCGAGTCCATAGCTATAGATACGGATTGTGCGAACGAACAAATTATTATTCGACTCATATGCTGGGTTCTAACTAATAGTTTTAAATTTTTTTGTGAACTAATAGTTTTATTTTTTCTAAACTAACCAGAGGAGCCACATACATGGCCAAGAACTTTGGTAACCTAGCGAGATTGTGAGTAACACCAAGGTATTGTTAGCTATTTTAGAGACTTTGGGACCAATTGATCTTTTTCCCGCCCATACGAGCATTGGTGAGGAGTTGCAGATACCCTGATGCTTCGATATACAATTAATTATAATTTTGGATCTGTTCATGCTATCATTCAGTGTTGCTTTGCAGAAACATAAAAAGCAGCCCCTCATATCTTCTAACAGCTGTAAACGATTGATCGTCGGCATCGGTCGTCGTTGACGGCATCGGCCGACGATTGATCTATTGATGTGGTAACACCCTTATACTAACATTTCTCCTCAGTAAGCTGTTTCAGCACCTCTCCAACAATCTGACCGACGCTCTGCAGAGCTTTGAGATCATTCTCACTCTTATCGTACTGCTTAGTTACATCCTTCAATTTATCTCGCACTGAAATAACAGAAAATTAAATTAGGAACAAAGAAAGGATTGTGTGAATGATGGTGTGACTAGAAAGGAGTCTTTAGTCTCTTAGAAGTCACTTCCGCTGCCAAGATAATGGCAGAACGAAATACATTGGGAAAAGGATGGAGGGATGATGACCATGGAAAGAATGTATAGTATAGGACATTCATATAGACAGGCATAATAAATTCTTGTGATGAAAGATTAAAACAGTAGTAGATTAGGGAGTAGCCTAAGCAAAATATACGAACAATTTCACTGTACTTGCCAATTTATCAAATAATATGACCTGTAATAGCTTGAGATGAAAAGAGTAACCTATTTGTACTGAAACACCGCAATTTACGAAATAAACTTGATGTTTTTACTGGCAATTGATTAAATAAGATAATAATTAGCTTAGATTATCAATAAATAACCAAACAATGCATTTTGAGACACAAGTTGTGGTCATGATTCGGCAGAAATCGATGACAAGCAACACAAATACATACTTTCTTTGAGCCTGGATTCTACTTCTTTGTGTTCCATCAATTTCTTTCTGTAGTCTTGAAAGGCTTTTTCACGTAGCCCGTCCATGGCTGACGGTCCGGCAGGCATTTTTATTTAGAAATTATGTTTACGTGATATATTGCAAAACCGAAAATCACTATTGTTTGACAGTTCTCCGTGCGTTGACTTGACAACCATAGACTATAGAATTCAGAAACTGATTGTCATTGGTAACGAACAAAACGTATATTTTGAAACAGAGCATTCTTTGTTGTGATATTTACGCAAAGGATATAAATACTCGGTCCTTGTACATATATAAGTTCATATGTATGTGCATATAAACGTTCTTTTTCTTCATTTTATTTTGTACATTTTTAAATCTCACGTCAACTAATTCCAGTTTTGATTTTGTATCTGAGAATTGTTCACTTTATATTACGTCAAACTGTTTATAATCTACCCTCTCAAAGAAGTACCGTCATACTCATAAATTAAAATGCGAATCAAATACTTCGTTTTATGGGAGAGAGTCCTCCTCTTCCTCTACAACCGGGTTAAAAGTGATAAGGTACGTAGGTATTAATAGAGCAAAAACTTGTAGTGTACCTACTGTACGTCAAGGACAGAACGATTGAAACACATTACAGCATCGCCTTATTGTATTCATTGTAATAAATCATTTCTCAAAGGCCTTTAAAATATGAGCTGTCGTTCACATGGCAGCAGGAATTGGGTTTTTTTACAGCAAACCTTCTTATTTCGATTGTGAGATTTGCAGTAGGTAATCTACACTTGCACTGACTAACGCCGTATGAACGGGAGATAACTAACTAAATTTCAATTTTCAAGTTGCGTTGATAGCGAATAGGGGTCGTATTTTTCCACATTCCTATCCTTTTCCTTCGCTCAGAACCGCTCAGAACCATTTGCTAGAGTGAGAAACAGAGCGGAAGTGCAGCAACATCGACGATGCGGTCGGCACACAGTGGAACGAATGTATGGGAGCGGTTGGACGTAGACATGTCCGAAAAAAAAGAGTAAAATTATGCCAAACTAATGATGCCATCTTATTCGATTACTTAATGCCTTCATAACTTGTGGTGATGAATTTCTTCATAACTCCCATATTTCGGGAGTAATTTGAGAAAATGTGAAATTTTACTATGAAAATGAGTGTATCGAGCTCTCTCCCTCCTGATTCCGGGCTTGTTTCAAGTAGCGGTCTCTAATATCATAATGCTAATACTAAGAGCTATATTTAATACTAAGACACATAGTGCGCCAAATGTGCACTTTCTGGGATAAAGAGTGATGTTTATTTTATAACACAATTTTTTTATTTTTTGTTTATTTTGTTGATTAAAACCGTTTTTCTAAAGGTTTACCTTATTACAATAACATTTCTGAGCAGCCAATTAGAGAAGATATAAGCTAATTAGGATATATAATTAGGGACTTAAGGTTTACATATAAAACTGATGCACTAATGATTACTGATAAGAACATTGCTATTATTTAATTACTAAATGGCTCTTAATACACTAATTTAGCATGCATCATTTACTAATTATCACAATAACTAATTACCTTGCAATATTTAACAAAGGATACCTGGGATACCTGGATTTTATATGTATAAATAGGTCACTATTAGTAACTTTAAAATCAGTGTTGATTTACACCTCGTTGTATCCAAGCTAATCTCGCAATGTATTTTCCAAATTTTAATACAAATCTTGATATTCACGTTGCTTTATGCGCACGCGCACATAAAGATTTACGCGACTTTAACTATTTGTTCAGTGTTTTAAAAGATAACAGTTGTGTTCAGTTATGTGAAAGTGCTGAAACAAGTTTAAAAGACTGGTGTCGTCGATTTTGCTACCGCATTTATGCAAAATGGACACAGTCTGGAAGAAGCACAGATAAGTTTCGGAAGAAACATGAGATTTGGCTACAGGCTGCAATTCAATGGCCGGAATTACAGAATGAAAATATGGAACCTTCTACAGAAAATATAAGTGACGTCATCGAGCCCATAATTTCTCCTGCTAAATCTGATGCTTCAACTTGTACACATCCTAGTCCTCGTAAATCTTTTGAGGACCTTAGTAACCGGCAAAAAAGAAGACGCACTGAAGATAGTCTTTCATGCAGCAGTAGCAGCGCTGAAATTATGTTTTCGGCCGAAAGGGCGCTTCAAAAGGCAGGACAAAGCGATACAGCTTATGTTATGAAATACTTGACGGAGAATCCAGAAGAGGCCTCAAAAATCAAAGCCTTCATTGAAGGTAAATCAATTCAGGTACGGGAAATATCCCCTTTGAAGGCATTGGCTCTTTATGTATCGATGAACTTATCGAAATGGCGCTATAACACTCTTCGGGATTTCAACACTCAAGAAGGAGCTCTTCAATACCCGAGTTACTACATGTTGGTTAAAGAAAAAATTAAGTGCTATCCGGCCAAAGAAGATCTCACAGTTACAGAGAGCTCTGCAAAAATCAAATTACAAGCCTTGATGGATTTAACCTCAAGAAGACTTATTAGGTCGTTAGAAACCCCTGTTGATCCCAATCAACAGCTCGTATTGACCAGCAAATGGGGTTTTGACGGATCATCTAGCCAAAGCATTTATCATCAAAGGACGAGTGAAGATGAGCAAATCGATCTTGCTAGTAATTTTATGATTAGTCTTGTACCACTGCGGCTCGTCTCAAAAGGTGTAACAATTTGGGAAAACGAGCGACCATCTTCCACTTCATTTTGCCGGCCAATATTGTTTAAGTTTATAAAGGAAACCAAAGAAAATGTGCAGAGAGAGATGGCTGAAATCGAAGCAGAGATTGAAGCCTTAACTCCATCCACCATCACTGATGGAATTAGTGTCAAACACCAACTGCTGTTGACAATGATTGATGGTAAAATTCATTCCATTATATCCGATACAGCAGCTTCAGTGTGTGACATATGCAAGGCTTGTCCTAAAGAAATGAATAATTTAGAGTTAATCAAAGATAAACACGCAAACGAGGACATGTATAAATATAGCTTAAGCACCCTTCACGCTTGGATTCGCTCAATGGAATGCTTATTACACATTTCCTACAAATTAGACATAAAATCATGGCAAGTAAGGGGTGATATAGCAAAAAGCCAAGTTGATGACAGGAAGAAAAGAGTTCAAGAGGCTGTAAGAAGAGAAACGGGCTTACTTCTCGATGTTGTGAAACAAGGCAGTGGATCCACCAACAATGGCAACTCGGCAAGGAGATTTTTTGAAAACTACACTAAATCTGCTGAACTGACCGGAATAGATGCTATGCTTTTAAGAAAAATCTGTGTGATCTTGCAGTGTATTTCATCAGGAGAGAAGATCAACGTAACTAAATTCCGAGAGTTCTGCTTTGATACTGCTAAGCTTTACGTGGAGTTATACCCATGGTATTATATGCCTTCTTCACTTCATAAAATTTTAATGCATGGGCCAGACATAGTTCAGAACATGTCAATTGTGCCCATTGGTTTTCTATCCGAAGAGGCATCTGAGGCTAGAAATAAAGATTTTAGAAAATATAGAGAGGGGCATTCTCGAAAGCATAGCAGTATCTCATGCAATGAAGATATTATGCACAATCTTTTACTGTCTTCTGATCCACTTGTTACAAGTATCCGTCCAAAAGGAAATAAGTTTGTAAAAAAATCTTCTTTTAAGGAATTTTATGAGCTTACGGATTCTGAGAAAAGTGATATCGAATTTGTTAACATAAATGATTTAGCGGACATCGATTCTGAATTTGAATTAATTGATGATGATGATGATGACGAAGATAATTAAATGATGTTATTGTTTTAAAATGTGTAACTTAGTAAATTAGAGCTTACATCTTAATTATTTATTGTACTTTTAATGAAACTAGGTAATTTATTATCAACTTACTTAAAATTCATACTCTCATCAGTTCTTGTGAATATTTTTGTTAATATATATTTCTGTATATATATAATATATTTATAGACCTCTTAATAAGTCTGTCTGCGGTTTAAAGTAAATACAAATGGGGAAAAAACGTTTTTTTTTTTAAATTTTCATTTCCTTTTATCCCAGAAAGTGCACATTTGGCGCACTATGTGTCTTAGTATTAAATATAGCTCTTAGTAATAGCATTACGATATTAGAGACCGGTACTTGAAACAAGCCCGGAATCAGGAGGGAGAGAGCTCGATACACTCATTTTCATAGTAAAATTTCACATTTTCTCAAATTACTCCCGAAATATGGGAGTTATGAAGAAATTCATCACCACAATTTATGAAGGCATTAAGTAATCGAATAAGATGGCATCATTAGTTTGTCATAATTTTACTCTTATTTTTCGGACATGTCTACGTCCAACCGCTCCCATACATTCGTTCCACTGTGCGGCAGCACGTTCTGTTTCTCGCGCAACCCTAAGATATCTCCATCCGGATATCTCATTATTCTATTACGAATCTCGTACTTTCGATTTAATCACTTCGAACTTGGCCAGATGTATATTTTTGAATACGTCACCGTCTCTAGGAATATCTCTTAAAACGCGTTTATAAACATTTAAACTTACTTACACATACAGTTTTCTTACGCTCAACCATATTGCATCGACGAGGAGGTAACATGGATGTAACATAACATTAGTTCGATGTAACATTTTCAACCATTGAGATAGAAAAAACATGGAGGCGCCGCGATATTCTATAGATACATTTTGCTTATACAAATATGAGTGGAATACGATACAGAATGTGAAATATCGCTTTGTTTCATCCTTTCTAATGTAGTAATCGTATTTGACGAAAGAGACAAAAATATTTCAGTTGTTGCTTATAATGGCAACATTTTGTTCTTACGAGTCACCCAGTTGTAGGTAAGTGCCGTATCCGCCATATTTTGCGACAAGTTTCGTGGTAGTTCTTTTTGTCTTATTGAGATTTTACTGCATGTATACAGGGTGTAAACAGACTCTTCACGAAGTGGCTTTCGGCTTCGTTAAGAGTCTGTTTACACCCTTTATGTGGAAAAACAGCAATTCAACATGCCTATGCCTGTGTGTTGTATTGTGACGTGTGGTGCAAGAAAGAAGGAAAACTTTGCACAGGTTAGTAGCCGGTTTTCATGCAATAGTACTTAGAGTAATACATTTTCGATGAAAAAATTGTTAAGCGATCATGAATTTAAGGCTAAAGTGTTAATATTTGGGTTTATTTCCGTCCAACAGACCTTTTTGTTAATTCATAATTTCATTCGTTTGTTTACAATAATTATGTCATGGTGGAATAGTGTTGTACCGTTGCCGTAATAGTTTCCGATACTAGTTCCTTCGATGGGCTGAAACGATATCTGTTCGAGTGACCTTGGCAGGTCCGGCACGTGGTTCACAGCACCGAGAGACTGTCCCACAGAGTTATAAGATGGTTATACGTGATCCGAAAATAAGACATCAGCATTTTGTTATTTGTTTTAGTTAGAAATTATAACAACTCTTACCCAATGATTTACTAATAAAAATATTATCCTTTTTTGTAGGTTTCCTAAAAATGAAGGATTAAGGAAAAAGTATTTAACACAATATTACAAACAGTCAAATTCCCAAATCAGATGTGCCACTCAAACATTTTACTTCTTCAGAAGAAAGGAGACAAATCCAACATTAACAACTACAGGCCCATTAGTCTAGTTTCACATATTTATAAAGCATTCATCAAAATCATCCAAAATCGCATAGATGCCAAATTAGACTCGCACCAACCACCGGAACAGGCCGGATTCCGTTCTAGTTATTCTACCAGTGACCACCTTCACACTCTAAATCAACTAATCGAAAAACACTCAGAATTTCAAAAACCTCTATATCTAGCTTTCGTAGACTACATAAAGGCTTTCGACAGCGTTAAACACAGCGCAATATTTTCAGCCTTACGAAGCCAAGGTATAGAGGAAACTTACATTGAACTTTTGCATAATATTTATAACAATAGCTCTGCTAATTTTTATTTATTAAACGGGATTCTATAGGCTCAACATTCAAAATCAACAAAGGAGTTAAACTAGGGGATCCGCTCTCTCCCAAACTATTCACTAGCACCCTCGAAGAGGTCTTTAAAAACTTGCAGACCGATGGACGACTCAAGGTATTCCGATCGGGGATAAAATGCTATCGAACCTTCGCTTCGCAGACGACATTGTTGTTTTTGCTTCCGAAGCAAATCAACTGGAACAAATACTCCAAGACCTGAGCACTGCAAGCTTTGAGGTTGGACTGACGATGAATTAGTCATAGACTAAAACCATGAGCAATGCCGCTAAATATAGGGTCGAGGTTGATGGGCAGGAAATACACTATGTCGTCGAATATATCTACCTGGGCCAGCTAGTTTCCTTCAACAACAGACAGGACAAAGAGATCGACCGTCACGTCGAAAATGCCTGGAGGAGCTACTGGTCCATGAAGATTTATGAAGGGCGACCTTCCTATCTCACTGAAGCGCAAGCTCGTCGACATGTGTATCCTGCCTATCCTAACCTATGGCGCTCAGACTTGGTCTTTGATTGAAGCTCAGAAGTTCAAACTGAATGTTTGCCAAAGAGCGATGGAACGTAGTATTCTAAATATTAGACTTTCCGATCGAATGCGAAACACCTTAATACGGTCTAAGACGGGCATCGCCGATGTTGGCGATAAGTCTGCGAAGCTGAAATGGGACTGGGCGGGTCACGTTTCTAAAATGAAGCCGGACAGATGGGCGAAGATAGTCACACAATGGGTGCCTGAAGACGGCCGTCGTGGCCGAGGCAGGCCCAAGAAACACTGGCGTGACGATCTGGACTCATTCTTAACGGATTGGTCTGAGAGGGCTCAATGTAAACAGGGTTGGAAAGCCATGGGGGAGGCCTTTGCCCAGCAGTGGGACAGAGTAGGCTAATAAAAAAAAAAAGGAAAAAGTGGTTAATTAATCCTCGATATAAACAACGGTACATCTGTTCACTTCTTTTTGAAGAAAGTTGTTTCAACAGAACATTGGTTTTACTTTCATCATTATCACACCAATAAACAATTAAAAAAATATATCTTATTTTATTTTACTCTACCAGTTAGTATGTATGTTAATCATAATGAAACTTTATCTTCTTCCTATTATCACTTGTTTTTACTAGGGTCCGCATACTTACCAGAAGCTACAGACTAGAAATAAAATAAGCGAAAACGCAAACGTGATTCACTTAAAAAGCGTTCTTTAATTCTATGCAGAAAAACCACTTTAAATTAATTTAATTCTCAGGTATCAGAAGGTAAATTTACTCATATTTTTCTGTTACAACGGACTGTAATTATAATTCAACCGTGGTATCTAGTAAGACTCGTAATACTATTAAGTAGTACTAGTATCGATACTCGTTACAGTAACACTATGTTCCATGATTGACACAACACTAGCATTGGCAGCCATGTTTAGCGACATTCTAGGTTGTAGGTATGCGCCTTTTTTTTCGTAGGTATTTCCAGTCCATACTTTTTATATGTCTATGTTTTCAACAAACTCAAAGTGTCAATTCATCGGTACTTTCTGCCTCTTACTATTTCACCGCTGTACCTACCTAATTTTGTGTTCCATAATATATGCCTAAATAAAAAGATACTTACTTTATCTAAAAAATGATACCTACTCCGAACTCTAAAAGAACATAAATTACGAAAAAAGCATGTCAAAATAAAAACATCCAGCTATTTCTCTTTTCTTTTAAAAAAATATCACAATATGATGCATGCCCCGCGCGCGCCGTAATGGCGGCGGTTTCGCGCCAAAATATAATAAAATAAAGCTGCGCGCGTGTGTTATTTGCACGGTACGTGACCCAGGTTCCGTGGAGATCACGTCTTTTGGGTTCTATCTAGTTTAGACTGCACGTTTTTAGTTAGTGTGCTAAACCTAAGTGAAAAATAGGGTACCTAACTGACTTTCTGAAGATTGTAACTAATAAGTACTTAGGTTTCTACTAGTCGTATAGTGCTACATGGTTCATAGTTCTTTTGCAATTTGAATAAAATTATGAGGAAGGCGCTGTCTGTAAACGTGTGTGAAATTATCTTTGGAAATTGTATTGAACAAACAAAATGGCGGCGTTAGTTCCGAACAAGACCACGCGCCAATAAAGCCATGCATCACGAACGCAGTGATCATTTATTCTTGTAAAGTATTGACATATTGATACAGAGCATCTTCATAATAAGCAACACTAGCTTTACAATGAATGTAATTCAGGGTTATATACAGAAATCAATAGCAATGTACCTACAAGAAAAGTGTTATTTTCCAACTCAAATAACATCAATATTAAACGTAAAGTACCTACACCTATATAGGATATTAGGGTAGAAATCTCTTCTAGAGCGAACAAATCAATTGAAACTGCACACAACTGCCTTGTAAGATAATATTATAAGTTCTTTTGTTACAAATCTTCTAAGGCTCCGTTCACAGCCTCGGGCGATGCCTTAATTGTTTTCATGATGAGAGTGCTAAGCCTCTTGAGAGTTCTGTACTGGAGTAGTGATACTGGGCTCTGGTAGTGTCGAGTCAACGTAAGTAATGTAATAAAAAAAAAATCTAATTCGAAACTTAGTATTGTGGCCATAGACCTTTATGGCCACAATACACAATACTAATATGGCATAGAATTAGAAAATCTTACAACTACCTACTTATTACAAATGCGAAAGTTTGGATGGATAGATATTTGTTAGTCAATTACGCCAGAACGGCTGAACAGATTTGTATGAAATTTGGCATTGAGATAGACTATAGTTTTGAATAGCATAGAGGCTACTTTTTATTCCGGAAGTTAGATCTCGTGGGCAACTCCCGAAATCAATAAGCTAGTACTTATTTATCACTGAAAAATGGGATTAGAGATTGGATGGCAAGAAGATCTTCCATTGCAACATGTAGCAATTTCAATGAGCCTAGTATTTTTTTAATTTTTGTTTTGTGAATGGCGTCTATCAGCCTAGGAGGTTGTCGTATGCTTATCCGGACTATCCGGTGCCTTGAGTATAAGGCTTCCAGGCCGGACAAAAACTTACAAACTAAGTCAGGCCAGGTCAGGAGAATGGAGAGCCGTGCTAAGAAGAACCCCGAGAATCTAAAGCTGCTGCCATGCAAGTGATGGGAGAAGGCAAGTAGGCTAACCAACATAATTATGATACGTCCACACAGTGATTGCTGCACAGCTATTGCATAGCCTGACTCACAGTCTAGCTTCACTTTGGGCCCTATCAGAATACCAGCGCTGTGGCGTTTTTTTTTTAAATGTTACAGCACCATGCAGAGGTAGGGGCCGTTTGGCCTCGTACGGAACAAATTTCGTTTTTTTTTTTAATGTTTTCTTTTAATATAATGTTACTGCATTGCTAACTGTAAAACCATTTTCTTTTTGTATGTTTTGTCCTGTGCGGGCTAATAATTACTTCCTTTTTCTTTGTTTCTTTCACTGTGTAAAACCCTAAGAGCTAAAAGCGAACGAACCGATTGAAAGTGCACACAACTGTTATTTCAGATAAGTTCTTCTCATTGTTAGATCGTCAAAATGGTTGAGCGGTGCTAATGGTTCCCGGGAGAACTGAGGGAATCTTGGCTTTTATCACATTGGTGTCTAATGTTTTATAACTTGAGCAACGGAGTTAAGTTATAAAACACTAGCACATTGCTCGCGACTTTGTCCGGTAAAATTGTGATAGCTCGGTTAATTTGCAGGATATAAATATAATTTTTAACATATAGCACCCACGAATAATGTAGCTTTCTGCCAGTAGAAGAATTTTTAGAATTAGATCATTGGTTCCGGAGATAACCCCTATATACATTTCTTACTTTATCCGTTCTTGTCACACCACACGTCCATCTCAACATTCTCATCTCCGCAGTCTCCGCTACATGCAATCTTTTTTCATCCATCTTTTTCACAGCCCAGCATTCCAAACCATACAGTACGAAAGTCTAATCACGGACTTGTATATTTCCCCTTTTAACTTGAGGAGTATTCGTGGGTCGCAAGTTGTTCCAGTGACCTGTCGCCTTTTCATCCATCCTGAGTTGATCTGGTGTGTTAGGAGTATAATGATACTAAGTAATAAAACTATGAAAATTCTACAGAGATTCCCTATCTTACCCACCACAGCCACATTGTATCAATTTGCTATGAAAAATGTAAACCATATTAACGCTGTTCTGACATTTTTATGATTCACTCGTATTTTTACGATATACACCACAATTTTAAGAGTCACTTGAAAAATAACAATTTCTCCGGAAAGCCACGGTAAACCTGCGCCTGTGATAATCTTGGAAAGTGCTGACATGACGCCACGGGTTTATAGTTTGTGATTTTCTTTAGAGTGTAAATAAATAAACGGGTTTCGGTACTAAAAGTTTGCTGAGGAAGAATTTGATGGTGTAGTGCTGCCTGCCGTATTTTTACAGTCGCGACTCGACATTGTTAAAACATTGGTGTCTTGACAGTACACCATGAAGTGCAGGACATATTAAAGTACTTATCTAAATATGCAATCCAAGAAAAAGCAATACATAAAAAGAAAGAGCAAAGTATCAGTATTGCCGTTCAACGTGCCAGCCTTCTGGGCACTTTTTTTTTATCTTTGTCGCACACTTGGAATATCTCCTGTGTGGGTGCGTTTGGCCTCGGCTGTCGTTAGCAGTATTTATTTAACGCAATAATAGTGACCTGCTTTAGTATTTTGCTACGTTTCTAATTTATTAAATAATGGAAACATAAAAATAGTGAACTGGTACAAAAATGGATAACAGCCCCGGTAATTCAAGAGTGCAACCCAATGCCTCGCCTATGAAAAGCCCGCAGTCTAACTTTACCATCGAATTTGTATCCACGCCCGAAATCCAAAAATGGATGTCATCCATTCAGCTGAAGTTAAATGAGGTTTGCTCTATTGCCACAGAAGGCAAACTCAACTCAGAGCAGAAATTGAAGGTTAACAACCTATGCCGTAAAGTAGAATCTGACACCTCTCAAATGGCAGTGCTGTATCAGGCTCTGAAGCAGAAATCCCATCAAGCCCTCATCATAATCGATGACCTGAAAGAAAAACGCAACCTCACAGAACAAATTGCGGAGCTCAATCAGGCGATAAAAGACTCTGGTGCTGTGGGAACCGCTTCGTTTGCCGATATGGTGAAGAAGGGATCCAGTGGTTTCGTTCGGCCTAACAATTTTAGTTCCGTGGCAGTTTATCCCAACGATAAATTGAAGTCGAGTGACGAGACAAAAAACCTCGTGCAAAACATCATACGGCCTGACGAAATGAAGCTCCATGTACGTGGTGTGCGGAAAACCAAAAATGGAGGTGTCATTATCAGCACTGAGACCAAACAGGATGCTGATAAACTCAAACACGCAGTTCAGACGGCTACATCAGGACTCACCGCCGACGAGCCCATCAAGCGGAAACCACGGATCACGGTTGTAGGAGTGCCAACTTCTTTGGCTGATGCTGACGTCTTCAGGTTCATGTACGAGCAGAACATCGCCGATAAGTTTCCAGCGATGTCACTGGAGACCTTTTTGACCGAAGTTAAAAATAGCCACAAATCTGGGAAGAAAGATGCATCGACCTGTAACTTTGTTATAGAAGTTCCAGCCAAGATACGTAGAGCATTAATATCTCAGGCAAGGCTTTTTATAAATTGGACTTCCTGCCCTGTTAGAGACTTCACCTTGGTTACCAGATGCTACAAATGCCAACAATTTGGTCATGCAGCAAAATCATGCAGAGAGGTAAACTCTACGTGTGGTCACTGTGGAGAAGTAGGACACTCGATGTCTGAGTGCACAAAGAAAGCGGATACCCCTAAATGTGTAACCTGCTCGCGGTTTAAAAAGCCCAACAACCACAAAACGGGAGATGTTGAATGCCCAGCTAAGAAATTAGCAGAATATAGGTATATCAACTCCATCGACTACGAGGGCACGTAGAGCGTCATACTCTAGGTTAGACTTCCGCGTTTGACGCATGTTGCTGACACAACATAGCAATAACAGACCACTGCGCTGACATACTTACCATCGATTTTATTTATTGTCTAAGCATATTAGTCGCTAGGCGCAAATATCGAATATAAACAAGTGCGCCTCGAATGTGTTTTGCAACCTAGTTTATAATTCTGCTGACGCAAATATTTTCGTGTCATAATTATGTGTTTAGTTCTAAGTTAATAGAGTTTAAGTTAATCAAAATAAGTTTGAAATTGTTTTAATTGTTTAATATTAAAAAAATATACTGTCCTATATATAGAATATTCTTAGAGGTCCTCCAGCCTGTGATACAGGATTATCCTAGTACAGGCATCATACATTGTTATACCTACATTGCTAGTTTTAGATTCATATTGTATTTTATTTACCTTCTGAGTTTCTGAATAAAGATTTATTTATTCCGTTTATTCATTTATATACATATTTTTTAACATTTTTAAATATTTCTTAAAACAAACGATATAAAAACATTTAAAAATATAAAAAAATAGCGGTCCGCCGGTGTCGGGAACAGGGTCCAAGCTACCGGTGGTTAGGGCTCCAGAGACAGGAACCTCCTCACAATGCGAGCCGTATCGAGGAGTACTGCCTTCTGAATCAGGCCCTTGATCCAACTGCCTAAGGAGAGCCTCGAAAGATGGTCGTCGAGGCTCTTAGCCATAAGGCCATTGGCCGTTACGACAATCGGCACAATGATAGCCGAGCTCACATTCCACATGTCGACAACCTCGTGTGCCAAGTCAAGATATTTTATTTGTTTCTCTTTCTCAGCTTTCACGAGGTTCTCGTCATGCGGGATGGTGACATCGATTATCATTACGCGGCGCGCTGATCGGTCTATCACCACTATGTCAGGTTTATTGGCGACAATAGTCCTGTCTGTAATGATAGACCGATCCCAGTACAGTGTGACATGGTCTTTCTCGAGAACTGGGTCGGGCACATACTTGTAGTACGGTACCTCAGATTCCACAAGTTTATATTTCAAGGCAAGTTGCTGGTGAATAATCCTGGCTACTTGGTTGTGCCTGTGCAAGTACTCGCCGTTAGCCAGACGAGAACAACCAGAAATAATATGTCTAATGGACTCACCCGGACGGTGGCATGCCCGACACACGTCAACCGTCCCGTCCTTCATAATATATTTCCGGTAGTTGTTCGTCAACATAACTTCGTCCATAATCGCACAGACAAAACCTTCAGTTTCCCCAAAGAGGTCACTGAAACGTAGCCAGGACACGGACGCTAGAAAATCTACATCGGGCCCATGAAGAGCCCGGTAGAAGCGCCCGTGAAGCTCCTTGCCTTGCCATACTTCCTTGCGGTCATCGGTAGTGGTTTGCGCCAGTTCTCTTTAGCCATGGATAGTGGGGTCAGTCCCTTGTCCACTGCGACCACATCTCGGTGCATACCCACATCGGTTTCTAAAAAATATTCTCTGAGACTGTACACCTCGCGGTTGTGGAGGGTCTTCGCATTTAAAAAGCCTCGACCTCCGCACTTCCGCGGGATGTACAGTCTCATCACTGATGATCGTGGGTGATGCATCCGGTTTGCCGTCAGCAGTGTACGGACTCTCCTGTCCAGGGTATCGAGTTCCGTCTGAGTCCATTTGAGTATGCCGAAAGAGTACATTAAAACCGGCATGACCCAACCGTTGAAGGCGCGCACCTTGTTCCCACCTGAAAGAAGGCTATTTAATACCTTCTTCAGGCGTCCAAAGAAGCGCTCCCTCAACGATTGCTTCATGTCAGTCACATTAATGCCCAACGTTTCCGACATACCCAAATACTTATAGCTTTCGGCTGAGGAGAGGGATCTCAGGTGTATGGAATCCGAGAGCTGAATTCCCTCGGATGCCATAATCTCCCCTCGCTTTACATACATGACTGCACATTTGTCCACACCAAATTCCATACTGATGGCGCTACTAAAAGTTTCAGTTACTCTCAGTAACTCCATCAGACGCAATTTGTTGGGGGCAAAGAGTTTCAGATCATCCATGTAAAGCAGGTGAGATATGACCTGACCATCTCTTCTCAACCGGTAGCCTAGACCTGAATCCTCCAGCAATGTGCTTAGAGGATTCAGGGCTAGACAGAACCAAAGTGGACTCAGACTGTCGCCCTGGAATATTCCCCGTTTAATCCATACAGGCTCATCGTTCCCCTGGATCTGTCGACATCCTGGATATCGAAGGACCGTCCTCCATTGCCCCATACACGACTCAAGGAAGGCGCGTAGAGTTGCATCTATCTTGTACAACTCCAGCACCCTCATGAGCCATGTATGTGGCACCGAGTCGTAGGCCTTCTTATAATCTATCCAGAATGTCGCCAGATCCTTGCGAGAGCGACGAACCTGTTGGCTAATGGCCATGCCGATGAGTACCCTGGCTCCGTCGATACGGCGCTCGATCCTGCGCTGCCAGGCTGGTACGGCTGGTCTTGGTCGAGTAGCTACGTCACAATTTGGAAACCTGACATTAGCTAAACGACATGCCGCAACAGCCCCACAGTACAGGATCGAGTGTGTATCAACGAGGTCCTCGCTACTCTCGAATATACTCTTGAGTTGCGAGTCCAAGGCACACACCAGCGCCCTATTTTTCTTATGCATGGGTAACCGTGGTAATCGGGGCCTAAGTTCGGTAGGATTGAATCGATATTCGCGAAGCGCATCTTCCAGAGCGCTCCTCAATCGGTCGTTGCACTGACTACTTACCGTAGCAACCCTATCATCTTGCTCTTCAACTGCAGGACTAAAACGCAGTGGGATTGGAATAGCTGGCGCTGTAAGCGTTGGTGGTTGAGTCAAGATGATACGGTTGCTCAGTACCTCTGAGCGCAGCCTATCAAGTGCGGCATCGTCCAACATGTGATTGCGTTGGATGACCCGCACCTGATCCGACAGTCGTTGGGCCGAGACGTTGACGGTTGGTTCCAGATCCTGAAACA
This sequence comes from Lycophotia porphyrea, assembly GCA_950005105.1. Lineage (NCBI taxonomy): Eukaryota > Metazoa > Arthropoda > Insecta > Lepidoptera > Noctuidae > Lycophotia > Lycophotia porphyrea. The sequence continues at coordinate 2,088,794 of OX465404.1, read as the reverse complement.
TAGACAGCATCCTAACACGGTACGCATTGAGGTTAGTTCCCCCCTCTGTAGACCCATAGTATGCGCGCATGACGTTCTCGTTTATAGACTGAGTCCATCTCATGCGCTGCACACAACCACCGGCAGCGGGGACCCGGCTCGGGGCCGGATGGCCCCTAAGTCCCAAGCTTTTCGGTGGCCGGCCTCTCCCCTGCCGACGTACAGGTGTTGGCGACGTCGGCGGAGAGAAATATTCGTCGCTAGAGCTCGACGCAACTGCCGCTGCCGGTGACACTGGTGATCCGGGGTCCGGCGGCGGCGAGGCGGAGCTGAGCGGCGAGTCCGGGGTTGGTAGTCGTGCGCGTCGGGAAGCAGCTCTCGTAATCATTAGTTAACATCTCATTCTCATGTTATTTTTCAGGTTTGAGTTGACGACGTTGACATACGTCATTGTCGTCATGGTAATAGAAGTTTTTGATTTTCACTTTTTGGTTTTATTTCCACTTATTTTCCAGTTTTCTAATTTTTGTGTGGTTTTAAAAGTCTATTATAAGAACTATAGTAAAAATGTTTGTATAAAAACCAATGTTAACAATAAAATTTGATTAAAATAAGAATGATGATGATTGAACCGATGCTTGACATACGGAGTTACGGAGTTTATTTATTTATTATTAATTAGTCTTACCAAAGGGTATCGTAGATCCCAGTACCAACTGGGTTGTGGAGGTTAAATGGCTTCCTAAACTATGCAGCTACTGCCTATAGGCTGTCGCTGCATCCGGTTAGACTGGAAACTGACCCCAACATAGTTGGGAAAAGGCTAAATATTTAAACTGACATACACAAGCAACCAGACCCGGAGACAATTACACTAGTTTACAATTTTTTTTTTTTTTTTGTACCCGGCAAGATTTTTTTAAAACATGTTAAACTACCTTCCTTAATCCTAAAAGTGTTAGCACAAATATTCTATCACGTCACTTTTTTTTTTACTGACTTATGATATTTTTCTTTACCCGAATTGGCTGTTGTAGTTTCATGTTCATTTATTAGACACAAAAAATGAATAAATTGTTTCAAATTTTATTATAATGTATTATAGAAAGTGTTTACTAAATTCTGATCTCTTTCTCTACATTGGTGTACAGTTTATAATTTCAAAAATGAGAAGACTCATTAGAGATTCGTTCAAAAGTGCATATCTACATTTATTCAGGATTCCCGGATTTCCTGTTGCAAGCCAAGATAAAAATTAAGTGTTTTGTGAAAGTTCTAGAAACTTTTTACTGCATTGATCATCAAAAGTTCACCTTTTTTTTGAAAACTTACGAAGTATGAGTTGCTACCAAGGGGACCGTTTTTACCAACATCTAAAGGGTTTTGAAGATCACCTATCAAGGATTTTTCCATAAAATTATGTTAGACGTTGACGTTAAATAAAATATGGAATTACAGACAAGAAAACAATATGGTTCTTAAAATTAGTAGGACCGAGGCTCATAATTTAGACCCTATAAGCATCATGTTCCTGGCCTTGTTATCTGGTGTCGGCGCAACACGTTTTTACTAGGCAAACGGAAGTTGAGAGGGAGATATAAGTTAGAAAAAGAGAGAGTTACGTTTTTGAATTTGACAAACGATTGTTCGGCATTTGTTTAAGTTTTACTTCAGTCGTGTGGTCTAGAGCACACTCGTTTATTTTTTCTTCCATTCTCCTCTTTCAATCGTTACTATAGTATAGTAGACCGTAGACCGTCTCGGGCTGATGATGGTTTTGTGACGGTGTTGAGGAGGAAACGCCGTCAACGTCCCAGTAAGAACCGCTGCGGTACAGCTCCATCGGAGCCCAACGTGCTTATTTGTGCCGCGAAGCCGAACACTCTGGTGTACATCTCCCGCCTACACTATACCACTACGGCGGAGGTCATTGTGGAGAACGTGCGTCAAAAGACCAAGTACGTGGCGAGAGTGCAGCTGCTTGAGTCGCGCCGCAACGTCAACTTTAAGGCGTTCGTGGTGCGAATACCTACGTGCTACCTGCACCTCGTCTTGGTGGAGGACTTTTGGCCGCAGGGAGTGGTGTTCCGTCGCTTCCACGGGCAAGTGCCACATGAACCTGAAAATAAATGTATGTTGTTGTGTACCCCAAAAGGCACCATCTAGTCTTCTAATCATTACTACCGCAAAGATCCACAATGTTCCACTACTGACTGCTAGGACAAAGTTTAACTTTCACAACACAAAGTTGAAAGCTTAACATATTACAAAGTAGCGAGCTGGGATCGAGGAACAAGTTTTTATCTTATGATACTTGCACATGCACCTTTGTAGCAAGCCAAGGAAGTATATCTCCATAATTCCCTTGAAACTTTACTGGCAAATCATCTTAAAACGTCTCTTTCAAAAGAGTATCCTACTATCCTATTATTATCAACTAACTGATTCCCGTGAATTCGCCCGCGTGGATGTCGGTTATCGCGACCAAAAGTAATCATGAAATTTTGATCCCGTTCCCGCAACTAAAACTTGACAAATGATATACTGAAACCTCCCTCGAGAACCACTCTAACCATTGGTGAAAACAGCATAAAAATATGTGCAGTAGTTTTTGAGTTTTTCGCGAACAGACAGACGCGGCGGAGGACTTTGTTTTATAATATGTAGTGATGCGAAAGTTTGTGAGGTTGGTTGGATGGATGTTTGTTACTCTTTCACGCAAAAACTACTGAACGGTTTTGGGTGAAATTTACCACACATAGAATTTTACCTGGATTAAAAACACAGGATACTTTTTATCCCGGTGGTGTGATTACGTGGGACAATTTATCGAACTCCACGCGGGCGAAGTCGCGGGCATGTGTTAGTACACTATAATAATACCTACTCGAACCGAAAATTATCTTTCAAAGAATTTGACTTCCTGTGAGTGTTCCTACCTGTACCCTGGTTATAGACGTAAATTACTTCAAGGTAATTTTAGACGGCACGGTTGGCGCAGTGGTTGAGCGATTGACTGCTGCGCTGCGTATCGGGGGTTCGATCTCCGCACAGATCAAATATTGCATGGCCCACAGATTCACAGGTCTGGCAGTTTAGTTGGTGTATGTGAGTTTAAATGTTTATAAACCTACCCACGATACAGGAGAAATTCCTAGAGTGGGGCAACGTGTTTTAAAAGAAAAAAAAAATACACATTACTTTTATGAAAAGGGCGCTGTATTTTGAAATACTGACAAAAGATATACCGATTAGCGTTTTGTAGTTTTCACCCCATTCAGTAGTGCTAAGGCCCAAATGAAAGTAAAGCGTTTTTGTTTTTTTCGTCCAAAAGGCAAAAAAGAAACCCTTGTGTCAAAGTAAGTTCATACCTAATCTCTTTTTCTAGTTTTATCTATTTTTTGCGAAAAACTTTGTCACCCGGCTTCGAAGAGCTGATAAATCCAAATCTGTGTGTGTTTTTACACGAAACTCAAGTTCTTACATCCTTAGATAAAAGGGATATTAGATTTGAACTTATGTCGGGATTCGCTGGCTTTTTCGACTGAGAAATAACTTACGAACTGCAGAATAATATTCTTGAATTGTTTTTAAATTGTTCATATCTTAGACATGCTGTTGGCCGCGGTTTCATTCACTAAAGGGTGTAAAAAGCCGAAAGGCACTTTTTCTCCCCGTCATTGCGATCATTTTTTTGTTCTAGACCATACCTGGGAACCTTCTGGTTACGGAGATATTGGGGGACAAAGTTCTAACTTTTTCACAAGTTTTTTATTTAAAGACATGTTTAATGGACACCTTCACGACCCCCGTACTATTCAATCCATCCATCAGCATAATGTTTTGAATGCGTTACATTGAGTCCTACCGTAAAACGTGATTTTTCACCCCAAAAAAATGTTGTTTCCCGCAATAATTTTTGCGTAAAGTTACTTAGTTTGATGTACATAATGCTTGGTTAACGACTTCGTGAAGACTCTGTTTACACCCCGGATCAAAAGTATTCTATGTTCTAAGCCAGGTCATGATCAAATGCATTCAGCCGTTAAAGCGTGAAAAGGTAACGTTACTTTCGCAATTATAAAGCACTAGTAAAATTAGCTTTTGCTTGCAATATCGTTCGCGTGAAAAAAACATATTTTTATGGCACTCAAAAGTGTAGCCATCAATGAAAGAATATTTGAAATCGGATGTTGATCAATGTTTCAAAGATAGCCTTTTACATCCAAACCTATAAACGTTACCAACATAACATCACGCCTGTAATCCCCGAAGGGTTAGGCAGAAGTGTACCTAATAGTACAACCACATTTCGCCAGTTGTTTTTAAGTCCCATGTAAAAGGGGGCGAGCCTATTGTTATCAACTGGGCACAAATCCAGATTTCGTGGGTGCTACTGAGAAATTCATGATGGAAAAACCCAATTACAATTTGCCTGACCCGGGTATGGAATTCCAGACATCCAAGATTCATAATACTGTATTAGTATAGAAGTTCAGATTTATGATTATAGAACCCATACCAGACTTATAACCTACTTTTTCCCTTTAAGTACGACCCTGGCAATCGTCCAGGGAAGCCAGAAGACAGGGAGCGGTCCAAACTTCACAATACAGATAACAACTCGTTGTCATTTTAAACTTGTCCCCGATAGTTTGTAATTTCCGTGTGTCGTGCATTTAGCTTCGTGAGTCCGTGGAACGCGATGTATCTTGTAACTTGTGTTATTAAAGTTTTGTCACTTTATAGATAGGTACGTTGGTTGATCTTTAAATGGTACTGTGGTAATTCAAGGCGAATTTTAACAGGGACACTGGAACACATTTATGCTACGTTCATGAAATGTCAGTGTCATGATTGCTATGGAAAACTGACGGCGCTTGAGCGCAGTTTAAAAGTTTTTTTTTTAAATCCATTCTTAGAGGTATTGAGGGTAGTTGGAGAGTTTGGGTAAACTCTGCAGTTTGGTAAGATTAACTTTGAGAGGGAGGCTAACAGAAGAATCCAAATTCAATGTCACTCAGTGAGCTATGGAGCGGGTTATACTTGGAGTCTCTCTGAGGGATCTCAACCGGAACGAGGTGATCCGACACATAACCAGAGTTGTCGACATGGCTCACAGAATAATTAAGCTGAAGTGGCAATAGGCCGGCCATATTAGTCGTAGAACCGTTGACCGTTGACCGTAGACGTGTTTTTAAGTGGAGACCGCGCATCGGCAAGCGTAAGGTCGGTCGTTAGGTTTGGTGGAGCGACGCTCTTCGCAGGGTGTGGCTGGTAGCAACTGGATGAGAGTTACCGAGAAATGTGTGTTAATGTTAATGATGGGAGTTAAGTGGCGTGGGATTGAGGAGGCCTATGTCTAGCAGTGGACTGTGGGCTGATAATGATGATGAATCGGAGAGCAGGAATTTTATGAAGGAGCTCGTCTGGGAAAGTATCTATTACCCATTTTTAACCAATTTTAAGGAAGGAGGAGGTAATGTATTCCACCAGCATCTTTTTTATTTTTTCATGTAGGTATGTTGACCGATTTCTCCGTGAAAACTGGTCTAATTTATGTGATTTTCTTTTTTGAGGATCTCGCATGGTGGTCCCATATAAAATTAACCACGGAACTCAGCCGAGTTCCGTTTTAGAAGACATGGACGTCTGAGACTTTTAAACTGTCTCTTGTTGATTGGCAGTCAAGGATTTAGTAAACTCTGCGGGACTGTTCGAAAGAGATGCCGCGGCTCTGGAACACAAAGGGCAAGGAAGGAACATGGATGGGTTTTAGTCAGTACAAGTCTGACACTCCCTTCCGCTCTGCCCAGAGCGGGAGAAGTCATTTGATGATTTCCCATCCGAAAAAAAAAGGATTTAGTAAACTACAGTTACGAGCACTATGAATAACACCACTTAGCAAAGCTAAAAAGCGATTATTTCGTGAAGTCAGACCAATTTCACTATAGTATGAGTTCCAAAACAGTATATTTTATTTCTAACTGCATAAGTTTACAATCAACGCAGTACAAAGAAATCAGTATATTTTACTGTTTCCAAAAAGATCATCTCGCCTTTTCGTATTTAGTAGGAAAGTACGTCTATACTTATACTAACTTTAACTATCAAGAAATATCCAAGAAAAGCGAAAACACAGAGAAATCACCAAAATACACCCAAACGCAGCCAGTAACCTAATTTAAGTTCAAAACAACAAGAGAAACAATGAAACGACTCTGTTTTGCATTGCAAACGTGACCTAGATAATAAGTTTGGCACCTAGTGTCTACACAGGTATTAGGATATGCAAGGCAATCATCTTCTTAGCGTGTCGATGGTAATCTAAATTGGGTCGGTGCAGAACTGTGCTACCAGTCTGGCGGCTTTATTTTTTTTTCGGATGGGAAATCATTAAATGACTTCTCCCGCTCTGGGCAGAGTGGAAGGGAGTGTCAGACTTGTACTGACTAAAACCCATCCATGTTCCTTCCTTGCCCTTTGTGTTCCAGGGCCGCGGTATCTCTTTCGAACAGTCCCGCAGTCCACCAGTTTGGCGCCTTCAGTAGCGTCCATCAGTTCCTGTAACAAACAAACAACAGGATACAAACAGCAGGACACGATATTAGGTGCTATATCGTTCGTGGAACAGCGCCACATTTACACTCCAGGGCAGAGTCATCAATGAATTTCCACCTGAGCAGGTTTTCCTTGCTCCGGCTAATCTGGATCCGGAGTATATTCAAAGACTTCCAAGTCAGCCATGGTGTCTCATGCAAGGCATTTGCAGTGCAGCTTAAAAATAAAATGTGATTACCAATTAGTTTAATAATTTTCTACTTGATAGGGACCTATCTGAATAACATTGATTTGACAATCGGTTTTTGTGCCGGTTAATGTCTATAGGTTTGCCTCTTATTGCTAAGGACTTAAAAAATTACAAAGAAAAATACACAGTGATTTTTAGTCGTCTGACAAAGGTGGTCCACTCAATGTATCCGACATAAAATACCTCTAGGCGTATTTTTTTTTTACCATTAATTAAGATAATATGTAAGTACAAAGAAAAATAAATAATAAATTAGAATTATGAAACATCCTGTTAATAATGTTTACGTATCAAACAGTAGAACATACCTAACCATCGCACGAGTCGAGTAGATATATCTTTGTTCGCAACAGAATGATTCAACAACGTTATGCATCATAATAATGAATAATATATATATATTTTTTTATCTCTTAAATGCCATTTTTTGTTATGAATGTATAGTAGTCATTGGATACATGAAGTGGGCTGCCGTTGTCAGACGACTAAAAAGTCACGGTGTATACAGGGTGTAAACAGACTCTTCACGAAGCCGTCAACCAAGCATTATGTACATCAAACTAAGTAACTTTACGCAAAAATTAGTGCTGGGAACCAATTTTTTTTTTGGGCTGAAAAATCACGTTTGACAGTAGGACTCAATGTAACGCACTCAAAACATTGTGCTGATGGATGGATTGAATAGTAAGGGGGTCCTGGAGGTGTTTAAAAGTAAAAATCTTACATTAGAAACATGTATTAAAAAAAAAACTGTGAAAAAGTTGGAACTTTGTCCCCAATATCTCCGTAACTAGAAGGTTCCCAGGTATGGTCTAGAACAAAAAAAAAAGCAAATCATAAGTTCCACTGTAGAATAAGTGGAAGCAAACGAGTCTATGTAGTGCTGCACTTGTGAACTTGTGGCTCAGCTGTGTTCCCCGTCTTGGTACTTACAGTAAGAGTAGTGCAATAGATACTGTTGATTATTATGTAGGGACCCCTGTTTTCTCGAGTTTCTTGATAAAATCAACTGAAACTCACAAAAAAAATTGTGTGTGTGTACATACCTATTACTCACGTAAGAAGTTATACTTCTTTGGCGTATAAAATGTTGACTAGCTAACTTCAGGGTGTATGTTGACTAGCTAACTTCAGGGTGTCGGTTTTTCGTGACGGTGTGCGCGCGCATCGTAAAAATTTACTCTTATCATTTTTCCCTAACGCGCCAAAATAAGTATAACTTCAAAAAAAAAATTAAGCTTTTGCCCTCAGCTTTGCTCAAGTCGATAATTATCGGAAATTATCCCACGGAACGTACTATTTAGATGAAAAGTATCCTTTGTCCTAATCCATGTCATGGTCTACCTCTGTGTACCAAAATAATGTCGTCTGTTCAGCTGTTAATGTATGAAAAGGTTACAGACGGACGGAGTTACTTTCGCATTTATAAAATTAGTATGGATAGTATGGATGCCTGAAATTCCTGTTATCGAGTGAAGCCCTGGTGGCCTCCCATCTGCCCAGCCTTTTCCCAACTATGTTGGGGTCGGCTTCCAGTCTAACCGGATGCAGTTGAATACCAGTATTTTACATGGAGCGTCTGCCTACCTGACCTCCACAATCCAGTAAGTATTGGGTAATACGATACCCCTTGGTTAGACTGGTTGTCAGACATTTTTGGGCCACTTACTACCTAACGATTGTCAAAGATCTTCAAATGACAACCAACTGCTAAACGTGCTTTCCGGGGCACGGAGGAAACTCGGTATGTAATGGGCGGTCACCCATCCACAGACCAACCTAGGCAACCACGGCTTAACCTAAAGATCGACCCGAGCGGCTGTTATTTTTTAGCCACGAACTCCTGGTGACCTACCATGACGTCTTAAAGCAGTTGTCTTTCCAGTATGGGAAAGAGATGGCGCTAGACGACCTGTATAGCTCTGTCTCTTTCCTACACTTTCTTACAAGTAAACCCCTGACCTTTTATGAGAAAATAACGATTTGCAACTTGGTCTAATTAGACTGCATCGCGGTTGCTTATATCTGCAAACTATTTACACATAATTTAAAACTAAAAGAAGAAAAAAAACGTGTTGCGCCGACCCCATTCTATTGACAACGTATATCCTAACTTCCTAACGATTATTAATATTATTAATGCAATAGTAGGTTTGTTTTTACCTTTTCACGCCTAAATCACTGCACTGATCACCTCGAAATTTTGCAAATACGTTGTCAGGTGTACAGAAACGGACATAGAGTACCTTTCATCCCGAAAAAAAGTACAATTCCCGAGGAAAACAACAATAACGTTGTTATGGTAATATGGTGTCTTTCGAATCATGATTGAATTATAAGCAGAGAGATAACCCGAATTTATTGTCAAATTCTAAATTAACGCGAGCGAAGCCGCGGGTAAAAGCTAGTCTTAAAGTAATTGTGCGCAATAGCTGCTAGAACACAAAATCAAGCATTAAAATAAAAAAAAATTGGTTGTCTGTAAAGTTGGTTTACGGAAGATAGATTAACGTGACAACGTCATAAAATCGAGTGAAAGAGAGATAGATGCGGCGCATGCGTGTGAAGTGAATGAGCGTAACGGGACACTTTTTCGTGTATGCAGCCGGCGTTCATCGATTTATTAAACGTTGTCACGTCAAAACCAACAGCATCATATAAAAATACATTACCGGTAGTGCGTCACAAAGACAAACGCAACGTCTGCGTTATCCGTACGTCAACGATAATGATTGAATTTAACGAGAGTGCAGGGCTGCAGGCAATGCAGTTTGTGGAACTGTTTTAAGTTATCATGAGTACTTATAAAGGGTTTAAAAATACTCTTAACGAAGCCGAAAAGCACTTACTTTCCCCGTCATTGCGATCATTTTTTTGTTCTAGACCATACCTGGGAACTACCTACTAACCTTTTAGTTACGGAGATATTGGGGCTCAAAGCTCCTACTTTTTTGTTTTTTCTTTTTAAATACTTGTTTTTAATGTATTTTTTTTACTTAAGACACCTTCACAAACCCCGTACTATTCAATCCATCCATCAGCACGTGTCCATCCGTCATGTTTTGAATGCGTTACATTGAGCCCTACGGTAAAACGTGATTTTTCACCCCAAAAAAAAAGTCGTTTCCCAGCAATAATTTTTGCGTAAAGTTACTTAGTTTGATGTACATAATGCTTGGTTAACGGCTTCGTAAAGAGTCTGTTTACACCCCGTACGTTCACGCGATCACCCATGAATTGAAAAATAGGTGCCACCTTATTTGGTACTATTTATTGTAAGACGTGTTAAGACATGCAATACTGTTAAAAGTATAAATTAAATTGGTTTAATCCATAAAAACGTGTCTCTCAAATTTTGACAAAAAATATATTTTTATTTTTCTTAAACATTATTTTGTAGAGCCTATCAAACTTTAGTGATGAGTGTTAGTTCCTCGGGGTCAAATGACTTACTCAAGCCTTAAATATCGGATTGAGGGATGTATGTACTGTCTCTAACAAAGCTGTCTTAAAGTCTCCTATGGTTGTCAATACAGTCAAACCGTTGAGTATTCAGAAGCCCGAAAATCTGTCAACCAACTTACAAAGGGTTTTGTTTTGTTAGTAAAACGTTGCCCCAACACTAGGAATTTCTCCTGTATCGTGGGTGCGTTTACAAACATTTAAACTCACGTACACAAGCAGCCAGACCCGGAACAACTATCTGTAGGCCTTGCTAATATTTGTTCCGTGCGGGAATCGAACCCGTGACACGCAGCGCAGCAGTCGATCGCTCAGCCACCGCGCCAACCGCGAGTCAAGGTCCGGTTACTAAGGGGTATCGTATTACCCGGTAATAACTGGGTTGTGGAGATCAGAAATGAAATCGCTCTATGAAAAATACTAGTACCTGCTTCATCCGGTTAGACTGGAAGTCGACCCCAATATAATTGGGAAAAGGTTAGGTACTTGATGATACAGTAAACAGTCACTCGAACACCAAAAAACTGGCCAAGTGCGAGTCGGACTCGCGCAAGAAGGGTTTCGTACCATTATCTGTACAACATTAGACAAAAAAATCACGTTTGTTGTATGGGAGCCCCCCTTAAATATTTATTTTATTCTGTTTTTAGTATTTGTTGTTATAGCGGCAACAGAAATATATCATCTGTGAAAATTTCAACTGTCTAACAATTTATGAGATACAGCCTGGTGACAGACGGACCGACAGTCAGACAGACGGACGGACAGCGGAGTCTTAGTAATAGGGTTCCATTTTACCCTTTGGGTACGGAACTTTAAAATCAAAATAATTTGTGTAAGAAGAACATTGTAAGCTTGTCTAATTACAATTATAGGAGCGTAAACACATTCCTCCACAAGTGATAACATACAAATACAGGATATTAAGTATGTCAATTGTCAAGCCTACCCAAATAAATCTACACCAGCAAATATGATAATGTCTATCCCATCTTTTCAAACTTCAGCAGAATCCAGAAGTATTACCATTTGGTGCATCAGCACTCGCTCAAACCGAATGTGGCTCAACTTTGAACGAGTATCGGCGGAATCTCGGGATGTCTGCCAATCTTAGAAGCGTTTGATGAGTGCAAATTGAATTTTAGCTGAACACTGCCTTGTAGAGTTTTAATCTATAAGATGTGAATCGAGCCTCAACGAAGCCGTTAACCAAGCATTCTGTCTGTTCATCAAAATAAGTAACACTACGTAAAATTTTTTGCTTTTTTTTTGGGGGTGAAACGTTTTACGGTAGGACTCAACGAAATGCACTCAAAACATTGTACTGATGGATGCATTGAATAGTACGGGGGTGAAGGTATTGAAAGTAAAGGACGGCCCGGTTGGCGCAGTGGCTGAGCGATCGACTGCTGCGCTGCGTGTCGCGGGTTCGATTCCCGCACGGAACAAATATTTGTATGGCCTACAGGTAGTTGTTCCGGGTCTGGCTGTTTGTGTATGTGAGTTTAAATGTTTGTAAACGCACCCGCGATGTAGGAGTAATTCCTAGTGTGGGGCAAAGTTTAAAAAAAAAAAGTTATAAAATGAAAAACTTGCATTTAAAAAAAACTAGTGAAAATGTTGGAACTTTGACTTATGGCTCGGAACAAAAAAAATATCTCATAGTTACAGGAAAGAAAAATACGAAAGTACCAGGTTTAACGACGCGGTTCGGCTTGATGCGTTCAGATAGAAATAAATGTCCATTAAAACGAAAAAGTTGTCATTCTCCACTTCCTATGCGATGCTACGAATATGCGCTATTCGTATAAGTAAAAATCTTGAAATGAAATAAACTCAAAAAACATCTCAAACACTTTAATAATTACGTTACTTTTACTGGAACATTTGCACAGCCTCCTTTTCTTTCCTTTTCTCACTGTTCACAGAGTTATACATAGGTTTGAAACGCAATATCAGACTGCCTGTAGAATCAACAAAAGCAGGCAGATAGGACCATATATGAAAGACATTCGTCTGGAAGCTATACATCTTGAATCGAAGCTAAGTTATTATGCTCCTTTTCAGCTCCTTTGGTTTTTAAGCTTAGTTTTTTGAGCTTAGTTTCTTGTTAGCAAGTTTTTTGAGCTTAGTTTCTTGTTAGCAAGTTTTTTGAGCTTAGTTTCTTGTTAGCAGTCCCCACCTTTCTTTACTTTAGGGCAGGTCTCTGGACTCTCTATGTCCATTACAGCTCTCATGCAACAGTCAAAACATAGGATACACAAACGAAAGGACTTGCATGTAGAGGTAGAACTAATAGCACATTTATTTTGGTTTCATAAAGCTCAATCTTCTCTCGAGACGAAGCTTATTTTGTATTCCTACAATATCTTTTATTCGCTGACGAAATTTAACGTTACACTTTATTCAAATATACGCTTCATTCAGAAAAAATAAAGGTTGATTATCGACTCTTTCTGCGTTTGGAATTGCCACCATCATTATCATTGAAGAACGCGAGTAAGTACCAGCCTGGTAGAAGAAAAAGACAGCTTGGACAACAGAGAGGTATAAACACCATCCAAGGACACAGACAAAAAACTGGCAACCAGCAACACACAGTAATTGGATTGACACGCTCACGCATTGATTTTATTTAAATTAAACTATTGCTAAGAATTTTGTAATGACACCGGTTCTCCGGTCCTGAAAGTAAAATGACAGCCAAAGAGTAGATTATTTATACAAAACGGAAATGACAGCTCTGGAAACGACAATATCTTTTTGGTAGTTGAATGACAAAAAAAATAGTTGAGAGCTGTTGGTTAACGTTTGTGAAAATGTCTGTGGAAAAAAAAATAATGGCGGCGTTAGTTCCGACTTCTGTTTGGTATAATTGTGCTATTCTTTGGTTCTGCCTGAGGGTACGAGGACCTAAGAACCATGTGGAGCACTGCACAAGATGTAAACAGACCCTTCCCGAGGCCGTCAACTAAGTATTCCATACGTAATATTTGAATATCTTTGTTTATATCAAATTACGTAACCCTTTGCATAAAATATTCCCGGGAAACAATTTTTTTTTTGGGATTTGATATTAAGTGTGACGTTAGGACTCAATGAAACACAATAAAAACATTGTGCTGATGGATGCATTGAATAGTACAAGGTTTGTTGAGGTATGTATTTAAAGTAAAGTTATACTAAACGCAATACTTACGCCGGTAGTTTGCTACCATGGGATATAACCCGATCTGCACAAAGGTGAAACCAGGGGCTAAAGCTAGTCTAAATATATTCCTCAAACTCATCATTCTCCGAAAGCTCTTCCCGAACGATCCTGCACTCTACTGAACAAACTTTCTACATTATACAAGTTAAGTGCAAATTTTAAAACCGAACTTAAGCCATAAAGAGTATCCGAAACGATGGCAACACTACTTACTGGTTATCAATAGTGTGGAGATAATGTTAGTAGGTTAACGAACTTAGGATGAAGAAAACTATATAAATTAAGTTAGGCGTGATGTGGTGGGTACTTCTGTGTGAGCATACGGCGTACTAAACATAAAGGCGAAGTGCCTACCCTTATCAATTTATCTGTATTAATTTATATGTAATGTTGCAATCATGATATATGTAAATTAAGAGCTGTATCCACGACAAAACTGTCGACAAATTGTTCTGGAGTTTGGCAGATAATTTTTGTAATACAAACTTGTAACTTTTGTTGAAAATAATAAAAAAAGGGTTTCTTTTTGATCACGTAAACCGCTGATTACGATTTTCAGTGTAGTTATGATACGTTACGGTGGTCTAGTGGTCGCAATCGCGACTGCTGAGCATGAGGTCCTGATTCGATTCTCGGGTCGAGCAAAACGTGATTGTTTTTCCTTCAGGAATTTCTCAGTAGCAGCCACGGATTCTGGATCTTTGCTTGGTTGATGGCAATAGGCTCTTCTCTATTACATGGGACTTAACATAACTGACAAAATGAGGGTGTACTATTAGGTACACCTCTGCCTAACCTTTCGGGAATTATAGGCGTGATGTTATGTTATGTGTTAAAATACGAAAGTACCAGGTTTAACAATGCGATTCGGCTTGATGCGTTCAGATAGAGATTAATGTCCATTAAAACGAAAAAGTTGTCATTCTCCACTTCCTATGCCATGCTACAAATATCCACTGTTCGTGTATGTAACAATCTTGAAATGAAATAAACTCAAAAACATCTCAAAAACTTTAATAATTACATGTTACTTTTACTGGAACATTTGCTCAGCTTGCTTTTCTTTCTTTTTCTCACTGTTCACAGAGTTATACATAGGTTTGAAACGCAATATCAGACTGCCTATAGAATTAACAAAAGCAGGCAGATAGGACCATATATGAAAGACATTCGTCTGGAAACTATACATCTTGGACCGAAGCTAAGTTATCATACTCCTTTTCAGCTGCTTTCGTTTTTAAGCTTAGTTTTTTGAGCTTAGTTTCTTGTTAGCAGTCCTCACCTTTCTTTACTTGAGGGCAGGTCTCTGGACACTCTTCATGTCCATTACAGCTCTCATGCAACAGTCAAAACATGGGATACAAGAAAGAAAGGACTTGCATGTAGAGGTAGAACTAATAGCACATTTATTTTGGTTTCATAAAACTTAATGTTCTCTCGAGACAAAGCTCAATTTGTATTCCTACAATATCTTTGATTCGCTGACGAAATTTAACGTTACACTTTATTCAAATATACGCTTTATTCAGTAAGAATAAAGGTGGATATTACTGTCACTGCGTTTGGAATAGTCACCATCATTTTCATTGAAGAACGCGAGTAAGTACCAGCCTGGTAGAAGAAAAAGACAGCTTGGACAACAGAGAGGTATAAACACCATCCAAGGACACAGACAAAAAACTGGCAACCAGCAACACACAGTAATTGGATTGACACGCTCACGCATTGATTTTATTTAAATTAAACTATTGCTAAGAATTTTGTAATGACACCGGTTCTCCGGTTCTGAAAGTAAAATGACAGCCAAAGAGTAGGTTATTTATACCAAACGGAAATGACAGCTCTAGAAACAACAAGATCTTTTTGGTTGTTGAATGACAAAAAAAATGTTGGGCGCTGTTGGTTATCGCATCGTCTAATAATATACTTATATTATTATACCGGTTATCGTTTGTGAAATTATCTGTGGAAAAAAAAAACAAGATGACGGCGAGTTCCAACTTCTGTTTTGTATTAAGTGTTCTACTCTTTGGTTCCGCCTGAGGGTACGAGGACCCCGTGCAGCACTACACAAGGTGTAAACGGACCCTATCAGAAGCCGATTCCGTACGTAATATTTGAATGGCTTTGCGTTCATCAAATTACGTATCTGTACGTAAAAATTTTTGCCGGGAAACAATTTTTTTTTTCGAATTTAAAATCAAGTGTGACGTTAGGACTCAATGAAACGCACTCAAAACATTGTGCTGATTGAATAGTACAAGGTTTAATGAGGTATTTAAAGTTACACAAATCATTAAAAAGTAGTCATCATCCAAATCATCAGCCTATAACGTTCCCACTGCTGGGACACGGGCCTCTTCTCTATGAGAGGGATTGGGCTATAATCCACCACGCGGGCCCAGTGTGGATTGGTAGATGTCACATGTCTTCGAATTTTTGGTTCTAGGACATGCCGGTTTCCTCACGATGTTTTCCTTCACCGTTTTTGAGAGCAGTTGTGATGAAATAAATTACACAAAGTAATGCGCCTGCCTGGGTTCGAACCCACGACTTACTGTTTGTAAGTCGGGGTCGCTACCACTGGGCCACCGCTGCTCTCTAAAAAATTAGTATTAAAGAAAATTTTGAAAAACTTGGAACTTTGGCTTCCAATCTATCCGTAACTAGAAGGTGCCCAGTTATGGTCAAGAGAAAAAAATGATCGCAATGACGGGCAGAATAATGCCTTTTGGCTTCGGTAAGCGTATTTTTACACCCATTATAGTATTCGATTTTGCCAGTTTTTCAAAGCAAGTTTTGTATTTTCAAAAAAACTGCTTTTTACTGAATGCTTATGAAAGTATAAACGATACTTATAGCAAAAAAACATTTCTTTTAATTTCCGCCTCACTGTCTGTGTACTCCGGCTAATCACCGAAACGGCTGGACAAAATCCGATTCAAATATCCAAAGTAATATTTTTATAATTAGCTAGGAAATGCTCTTGCGTTCCTAGTGTTGCTTGCGTTTGACATGAGAGATGTGCGTGTAAGAATATAATCTTCCTCCTAACTCGAACGCCACCAGCGAAACTCCGAGCTGCAGTACTGAGAAGGTCATAACATCACGCCTGTAATCCCAGAAGATGCAGAGGTGTACCTCATAGTACACCCACAATTCACCAGTTATGTTTAAGTCCCATGTAATCAGGGGTGAGCCTATGGCCATCAACCGGGCACAAATCCAGACTCCGTGGTTGTTACTGAGAAATTCATGATGGAAAAACCCAATTCCAATTTGCCCGACCCGGGTATTGAATCCAGGACCTCATGCTCAGCAGCCATGATTGCGACCATTAGACCAACAAGGCGGTTAGTGGTTAGTGGGAAGTTTTGAATGGAAAAACTTACCAAAGACAAATCATTTAAACCTCTTTTCACAGCACTTAAAAACTATGCTTTAAAAACAGACACTGCTAGCTGTCACTTTGGTTTTCAGATTACAAAATTCACAGCGGTAATAAAATTTCAAAAAAATTATTGCGTGCGTTTCCACAGTGGATTTTTCTTGTTGGTTGCCTGTTTTCTGTTTGTGTCCCTAAATCATCAGCGAATATTCCTGCCGTCTAAGCTGCCTTTTTCTTCTACAAGCCTGGTACTTTGCTTCCTCAGTGACTATGCTGATGCTGCTCATGTAACGACAGACGAACGCGAATGAAAACAGAATTGGAATAAATTATCAAGCTTAATTTTGTGGGAAAAAAACCTAAATTTGTATAACTGTAACGTGGAATTTTAAAAGTGAATCCATTTTAGCCCACTTTGAGGAATACAAAGCTTCGTACTGAGAATTGAACGGGCCACGTTCAGAGAGCAAAATAAATGTGTTTTGTAATTCTTCCTCTGATTGCAAGTCCTTTCGTTTCTTGCATCCCGTGTTTTGACTGTTGTTTGAGAGCTGTAATGGACATAAAGGAGTGTCCAGAGCACTGCCCTCAAGTAACGAAAGGCGGGGAGTGCTGACCAGACACTAAGCACAAAAAATCCTAAGCTTAAAAACGAAATTAGGTGAAGATATCTTGAGAGAATGGTAACTTCATTTGATGAAAATGCTTCGAAACGAATTTGCTTCACAAATGTTCACATTATTAGCGTGTAACTGTGCAAAAACTTTGTATTTATTAATTTAGTGTAAAAGTGTACCTAATAAGTGAAGTATTAAAGTTTTTGAAATTGAATCCTCTGTTTTAAATGTAACTTTTGCTGTTCTATACAGCATATTTTATTAGAAAGTTGGATCACTACTGTGGTCAAAAACTGTAATCGCAAAAAAATAATCAACTGTCCCGAAAAAAACTGAACTCATCTACCTAGCATTTTCTCCACTATGTTGGGGTCCGCTTCCAGTCTGATCGGATACAGCTGAATACCACTATTTTGCATAAAGTGACTGCCTATCTGACCTCCACAATCCAGTTAGTACCAGGTAATACGATACCCCTTGGTAAGACTGCTTGACAGGTTTTCACTGACTACCTGTAACGACTACCAAAGACAGCCGGGATCAACGACTTAAGTTTTCCGAGGCACGGACTGCACGAACTCGGTATGTGTTGACCAACCGTCAATGTGAGAGATTTAAAATGATTTCTTTCGTATCGATGACGAATCTCTGCTGAGATTTTTAGATTTAGTGAAAGACTGTGAAGTTTTGCCTGTTGTTAAGGCCTGACTCCTTCGAAGCAGAGACGACACGAGAGGAGAGAAAATATGTTGTTAACCAGCAATAGAATTGCATTACATATTTACTCTTGTCGTCTGCACTTAGCTATAGTGTGCGCGCGGTGAGCGGTGTGCTGTGTGCTTCGTTCGGTGAACGGTGTGCTGTGTGCGGCGCGTGGTGAGCGGTGTGCTGTGAGCAGCGTGCATCTTCTCTTCTCTCCGCTTCGCACATCTTCGCTCGTCTCCACTTTGGTAGAATTCGGGCATTAGTGTTTGGCTCATTTTTAAAACAAAAAATGGGCCCTGCCTGAAGGGCTCCTGTCTGCAACTTTTGATAGTATAGTTTGAACGTTCTCTCATCATACCCGGTAGGGATATATTCTTAGTTTGTAACTATTCATGTAGAATATGCTTGTTGAATTCCTCCCAGGCTCTCCCTTATATAATAGTAAAAACAAATCTAGAATTAAAATAAAAGTGGCAGTCAAAAAAATTTAATGGTAACATAGCTAACTTCGTAAGAACACACAATTACACCTGCATTATATTATGAGGCGAATTACATGCGCACAGTTTTTTGCCAACCATTGTTGCAGTTTCTTTTTCGTTGCTATCTCTTACACAGCAATTAATAAACCATGGACATAATATAGGGTATAATGCCACAAGGAAGAGCAGTAGAATCGGTAAAAAATATATACAACACATGTGTTAACTAAGCATGTTTTACAAGTTATCAAGCTTAGTTCTGTAAATTTTCTAATTTTCGTGCTTCGTGGTCCTTGTACCGCATAGGTAGACTACCAGTGCTATCGTCGTCACTTAGGGCAGCCCAAGTAAAGCAATTATAGCAACAAATAAAGCATACTAGACAAGGAATTATAAGCCTTATTGTATGCGTACAAAGGCACATTCGGAGGTCTGTCCAAACCAGCCCTGCTCTTGTTTGATCTTAGTTTGTGATTTTAAATAACAAGTTTCTTTTTTTTATCAGCCATAAATCAAGCACTATATGTAAAATTCAACCTTGTGCCGTGTTCTGTCCCCAGTTTAGTTCAAAAATCTTGACCAGTCCAGCTTAAAATTTTGATTATATGTTTTTTGGATTTCTTGATTTCTATATAATGACACCGGTGCCAGAAGTCATCAGATATGTCATGGATACCTGCGTGAAAAGTTAAGTATTTATTGCGTGCGCAGAAACGAGTCCTTATGACGTTCTTGTTACAATAGAATAGAATTTTATTTTACTAAGGGCGATGTCCAAGTTTGTATGAGACCCGTGCCCCCCCTCCAACAGATCTTTCGTGTGTTAGTAGGTTCATAAGGATCTATAAAAAGACTAGCAACCTATTTGAACTTCAACATCCATGGTGCTTAACAATAATATAAAATTAAAAAATCGCTTATTTATTTTTTCATATTCGATACAAAAATGTTATAAAAAATGAAAATTCCAATATTACAGGCTGTTAATTTATGCTGTTGTTATTAATTATCATCAATTATACTCGTAATTCTATTGAGCAGTTCCGCCGGTGTAATCAAATTAATGTAACGCCCTAGCCCCATGTACCACACATTTGAAATTATATGTGCGCAGCTTCCTACAGTCCAATTTCCTGTAATAATTGTAATTTTAATTTTGTATATATTTTTTTATTGTTGTTATTTTTAAAATATTATCTCAATTATAAAATGATAAAAATATTTAAAAATTTAATTAATGTGTACAGAAATAAATGTATAATATAATTACAATACTTTGAAAATCAGAAAATGTTAGTATTAAAACATGTTTTTTTCGGAAATTCCACACTTTTGAGAGTTGTCGCCAGAATATTATTATTATTTTTTTTTTTTAATTATCACTGTACTAAGATGTTTTGACTGAGATACATTTTAAATCTGTAGGTCGATGTAAGGGTTGGGGGGACATCGTCCTTTAATAAATATATACAACAGGATATCTTCAAATGTTTGGTCCCAGGACATGCCAGTTTTCGCACAAGTTTGGAAGAGAAGAAGTGTCGTGTCGATGAAATAATTTACGCAAAGTGACCGCCCAGTTAAGTCTATTGATCGCTAGCGCGACTGAGCATGGGGTGCTGGGCTCGATACCTAGGTCGGACAAACTATTATTAGGTTTTTCTATTAGGATTGTTTCAATAACAGCCACGGAGTCTGGTTTTGTGCCCTGTTGATGGCAATCTGCTTGCCTCCTAATACAAGGGAATTAAACATAACTGGCGATATGTAATGTTATAAAGGGTGTAAAAAGACTCAAGGAAACGGAAAGGCAATTGTTCTCCCCGTCATTGCGATCATTTTTTGTTCTAGACCATACCCGAAACCTTCTAGTTATACATATTGGGGGTCAAAGTTTCAACTTTTTTAATTTTTTTTTAGTATATGTACGATGTTTTAATGTATTTTTTTTACTTATGACAACTTCGCGACCGCGTACTATTCAATCCATTCATGAGCACAATGTTTTGAATGCGTTACATTGAGTCCTACCGTAAAACGTGATTTTTCCCCCCGTTCCATATATCCCTACTGACATATCCCCACTGGTAGGGATACTTGGAGTTTTTTTCCAATCATCGCTACCGGTTGGGATATATGGAACTTTCTACTCCATATATCCCTACCGATCCGCACTGGTGGGGATAGTTGGATTTTTTTTCCATTTATCGCTACCAGTAGGGATAAGTTTTAAAAGGTTTATTTATATGATATATGGAATGGGGGGATTTTTCACCCCAAAAAAACCCAGCAATATTTTTCGCGTTAAGTTACTTATTATAGAATGCTTGGTTGACGGCTTCATGAAGAGTCTGTTTACACCCTGTATTAGGTACACCTCTGCCTAACCCTTCGGGGATTACAGGCGTGATTTTATGATATGTTAGTGCCGATCTGGGTACACCTAGCACTCGTTAGTCGCAGTCCTCTCACAACTCACACATGGTTTCAACCATTGAGTAATTCATGCAAATATGACATTTAACTTCTTCAGGAACATTTCATTTTCCTTCAACTTATTGATGTAAGATGCGTTTCTGCTGCCCGACGTGCGCCGGCAGGTGTAAGACCTTGTTCAAAAGGGACAAAAACGGCGTGTATTTTGCGTGAACTACACACATCCAAAGTGTCTAGAGATATTTTGTTATTCACGTATGGAAACAAGAATATAAAGAATATCTTATAACATCCTTCTAACAAAGTGCGCAGAATTTTATACTCTTACAGAAAATTTAATAAAAGATTGAACTTTTTTTATTATACGAGTGCTTTTTTAGATAAAAATGAAAAAAGAAAAAAAAATCTAAAATTGGACTTACTGTTTTGGTGATTAAAGCAGGAAAAATAAATAAATGAAACAATACATTTTTTATAAAATAAAAATTAATAAACTGTAAGAGCACTTCGAATGTTTATAACACATCTGCTAAGGTTATTTATGCTCAAAACAATGTAGTCAAGTTCGCCTTATGGTGTAAGGTTAACAGTCCCCTTTTCTTGCATTATCAGCATATTCCAGGCGTGCTTAACAGAATTTAAATCTGGGGATTGCGTGGGCCAGTCCAGGGCCAATTCATTATGTTGCTGTAGCCGCTGAGTTACCGCTCAAGTCGTAGTTGGGCGGGCCTCATCATGCATACACATAAAATCTTGTCCCATTTCCAACCGGTGTGGTTGGAATACAAGTGCCAGCACGCAGCAGCATCTCATCACGGTATTTTGCAGCCGTTAATTTTTCATTTTATCTAAACGCAGTCAGTTCTCCCGCCTAGATGTAGTCCCGCCCATACCATGATTGTTTCACTTAGATAATATGGATAGACTTTCTGGAGATTGCCGAACCGAGATTCATCTGAGAGTAACATTGACCATTGACGATCATTCCAAGCCAAATGTTCGTTTGCCTATTCTAAACTTTGCTTTTCTAACTTTTGAAAAATATCTTTGTTCTTATTAAAAACAGTAAAATGTTTAACACATGTAGGTAAGAAAATATGATTGTTATGAACTATACTGAATTTTGCCACAATAGATTTTTTTTCTTTGTTGCATGTGGAAGATAAATATACCAGGAACAAATTCGCGTTTAAATCTTTTTGAAATGTCCAGTACTTTTAAAGTGATGCTAATAACTATACAATATCTCTAGACACTTCTGATGTGTTTAATGCGCGCGTTGGCGAGATACTGAGTACTGGCGCTAAATCGCTTCCTAAAATATAACCGGACTCTCGTATAGAGGGTTATTGGTAATTTGTCGGTAATTCCGGGTAATTTTCAAAGTTGTCGAATTAATCGGAAATATACGACATTTACATAAGGGTTATTAGGGATATTTGGTTGCAAAATGATCCCCCATTGATCTCTTTAAGGGATTGCCGATATAAATTATTACCAATAACCCTAGATACTAGAAAACTATTTGGATGTGTCCAGTTTACGCGCGACCTTCAAAGCGAGAGCACGTATCAATGACAGAAAAATCATCCCCAAATGCCAGGTCCTTCTGTACGAAGACGCGTATACGCACGAGAGATTTGCAGCGAAGTCGCCCTTTCTGGTCGAGGCCTAAATCGTACGTAAGGCATTTTACTCCACCTTTGTTTTGCATACAATTTAATTAATAAATCAACACGATTATAACTAAACCAATAGGATCAAATTTATTATATTTATTATCAAATCGGCGAACACCCAGTATCTCTAGAATGTTCTTTACATTTCGGCTTGTCAAATTCTTCATCTTCATCAATATGCACTACTGACCACTGGCAACACTTTAGACCTGGAAATTGTAAATAATTATGAGTCCTGGAGGTACTTGGCTGGCCGCTGAGAATGAGGTCCTGGGTTCTTTTTCCAGGTTGGGCAAAGTGTTATTGAGTTTTTCCATCAGGAACTTCTCAGTAGAAGCCGCGGAGTCAGAGTTTCTGGCGGAATGTTAGTGGTGCAGGTTAGGCAGACCTTTGGAGGGTTTCAGGCTTGATTTTATGTTATGTCCTGGTAATGAAAATTAGAAGAAAACTACTTGGCGGATGATGCAGGTCTTTCGTAGTCGGGTCACAGACCTCCCCTATGTGAGAGGCAGTGGACGCGGGCCCAGTGCGGGTTGGTAGTGGCACAGCGTGTCCATTGGTCATTGGCGTTCGGAATTGTACCGAAAAATCACTTGGGATCATACTACGCCAGGGCGTTAATATGACAAATAAATCTTAAATCATTTATTTCAATTAGACCATTACAGGCACTTTTGATTGTTTTTCTGTCATTCAAAAGTGCCTGTAATGGTCTAATTGAAATAAATGCTTTTGAGTTTTTTTTGAGTTTAAACACATCTTTCTTACGCTGTCAGAAAGTTCAGTAAAAAAATATAATAAAAGATATCATTCTACCCAATCACTGGTTGTGAAGATAAGATAGGCAGTCGCCGTATTTATCATACTTGTATTCAACAGCTGTTAGTGGTCAACCGTATTCGGTGAGACGGGAAACCTATCTCACCATACTTGGGAAAAATTGGTAGATTTTTATCTTCAAACTCGGATTCAAAGCATTTATTGCAATTAAACCATTACAGGCACTTAAAATGACCAAAAAAAAATAACCTACAGTCCCAATCACAAGGTTTAATAACTTGTGAAAGTACTGTAGTTGCTCATTCTAAAGTGTAGATGTCTATGGAGAAGAATGAGCAAGAAACTCCATAGACATTCTTTTAAACCAAAACATTACAAAAACTTGGTTACATCGTTCATGTTGAGATCATACATAAATGATGTAAACAGACTCTTAACGAAGCCGAAAGGCACTTGTTCTCCCCGTCATTGCGATATTTTTTTTGTTCTAGATTATACCTGGGAAACTTCTAGTTACGGAGATATTAGGGGTCAAAGTTCCAACTTTCACAAGTTTTTTTTTTTTAATTCATGTTTTTAATGTAAGATTTTTACTTTAAACACCTTCAGGACCCACTTGCTATTCAATCTATCCATCAGCACAATATTTTGAGTGTGTAACATTGAGTCCTACTATAAAACGTGATTTTTCAGCCCGAAAAAAAAAGTCGTTTCCCTGCACTAATTTTTGCGTAAAGTTACTTAGTTTGATGTACATAATGCTTGGTTGGCTCGCTTGGTCGGCTTCGTGAAGATTCTGTTTACACCCTGTATATGTGAGAACGATGTACAAAGACGTGTACTTTACCTTGGAAGCACATAGGCAGACAGGATAGGCAGGGACTTAGAATCGAAGGAAAAAAGCACCAACGCGGAGCGCAGATGCAGAAACACATGTGCCCATCTGGACTGGACTTACGACTAGTCCAGAGGAATCCTCGAATAGGCCAGAGGAACTCCAGGGGAACCCATTGGTCTTACAAGCATTTTTGCCTGGATTTTTTATAAGGATGCTTCGTTGATCTTGCCATTGCGATCTTTGAGAATAGACAATAATGTGGATTTGACAGTGACAGTAGACTAGTGTCAGGTTATGCATAGAGGTGGAGTTTTAAGGTTTTATTCACTGTCGTTAGTCAGTAAGGTTCAGTTCGAATGCAAATTACGTGGCCATGGCAAAATCACGCGGACTGGAGTCGAATGGTTTGTCAGAAAAATAAACTTAACCAGGATTGCAAAGCCGATTTTTTCTGAAATTCAGAGCTAATTTATGTTTATAATACTTATTTATAATTGGTTTCATAGCCTAGTCATGTGACCGTCGGATTGCCAAGTCATAGGTCTTGAGTTCGAACCCACGTCTGACTTTTTGGATTCATGTGCGTGTTATATAATTATCACTTGCTTCAATGAAGGAAAACAACATGAGGTATAATTAGCATGCCTGAGAGATATGTCTCTACGACATGTAAAGTCAAGTCAGACCAAAAATGTGCCATAAACAGTCTAATACCAAGCTACAACCACTAACCACTATTATAACCACATGAAAATGAAAGGAGTTTCCTTGCGTGATCAAATCAGAAATGAGGACATCCGCAAGAGAACCAAAGTTACCGACGTAGCAGGGCAAATTGCTCGCAGAACAGATGACCGATGGGGCCGAAAAGTTCTGGAGTGGCGACCGCGAAAAGGAAGACGTTGCGTTGGAAGGTCTCCCACTATGTGGACTGATGACCTGGTGAAGGTTGCGGGGATCCGCTGGATGCGAATCGCACGGGACCGGTCAATATGGCGACACTTGGGGGAGGCCTATGTCCAGCAGTGGACTTCTTTCGGCTGAAATGGTAATGATGAAAATGAAAGAAAAGTGTTTTTAATTTACAATATGAGTATTCTTCTTCTTGTAAAGGAACAATAAAGCAACACCACACCACTCTCTGGCAGATTGGCCCCCTAACATCATACTTTCACCCCGTTTACGCCAAAACAATAAATTATAAAATGTAACAACCCCTTCAGGTCTTCATAAGTTATTAAAGTCGACGCGGATGTTTCAGAACTTAATCTTAAGTGAATTTCACCAACTTCGGAGCACGGTTTTAGAAACTACAGATTCTGTATACAGGGTGTTTTAAACGATGTCAATTTTGTGTTTTATAGTTGTTAGTTCTAGTCTGCTTTAATATTTTTACCTTACTTAGTTGCAGATGCCAGCACATCAAGCCGAATAATATGCCAAATTTTCCCAATCAACCTTGAACCTTATGCTTTAGCAATATAGTTGAACATCTAATAAATAAATTTGACAGATTGAAACTCTTGGCAATTGAATGATGTTGACAGATGGGGAGCTGTTGGAAAAATCCGGTTCAAGGAAAAGGTCCCAGCACCAAACAATATAACAAAAATATTTTTGACGCTCATTCATAAGTATGTCAGTTAACACTGAACAGCAAGAGTAAATTTCTTTTTCATTACTACGTAATAAAAAAAAAACGTTTTTGCAGCTATGCATAAACCAAATGTTATTCAAGCCAATTTTCGTTGTATGTTCTTTTTACGTAAGATTTTCTTTTGATTTTAGAGGTTAATACCTACACACATATATCATACATAATATCATTTCTAAAGTAAGGCTCAATTAATCACACAAAGGGCAAGGAATAAATATGGATGGGAAAACCCATCCATATTTATTCCTTGCCCTTTGTGTGTTTTGTGACTTGTACTGACTAAAAAGTCAGACAAGTCTGTCCGCTCTACCCAGAGCGGGAGAAGTCGTTTGATGATTTCCAATCCGAAAAAAAAAGGCTCAGTTAATTCTTAAAATAATATTATGTAGCCTGACGGCAATGAGGAAGTGCGGTAATCAACTAATTTCAAAAAGCCATCGTCAATAACTGAAACAACCTGTATAAATATTTGTTTTAAATGTTCCCGCGATTGTTTTTGTTTACAAAGTTTGTTTAGAATTGTTTGTTAGCACAAAGTTGATGTTGGTTTATTTAATAATAGCTTTTAACTCGTGGTACTTGAAGCTAAAATAACGGTGTGATATACATTTTTTGTCGTAACTTCTTTGTTAAGTGTGATATCTTTTTTGCACGACTGTGGTAAAGTAAACTTGACTGCCTCGTTGGTCTAGGGGTCACAATCACGAATGCTGAGCATGAGGTCCTGGGTTCGAGTCTCGGGTCGGGCAAAGTATTATTGGGTTTTTCCAGCAGGAATGTCTTAGTTGGCTCGCCTCATATTACATGGGACTTAAACATAACTGGCGAAATGTGGGTGTACTGTTAGATACACCTCTGCCTAACCCTTTGGGGATTACAGGCGTGATGTTATGTCATGAATAAAAACTCAATTTCCAATAGACCAGTGACCCGTTGCCCATTACATAAGAGGATTAGTATGTGAGGATCGCAGTATATGGCGATTTGTAATTTTAGCCTGCCATCATCTAGCCTTTTCCCAACTATGTTGGGGCCGGCTTCCAGTCCAACCAGATGCAGCTGAATACTTGAATTTTACATGGAGCGACTGCATGACTATCTGACCTCCTGACGATGCACGATGCCCCGTCCTGCACGATGTGTGGTTCCTCGTGTACTTTGAGGGACTTGTCCGAGGCCAGTACCAACGCCGTCGAGGTGGCAGAGTACTGGTCAAAACTAATTTAATTAAAAAAAAAGGGAACAACACAACGAAGGAGAATCAACACTTGGTTCTCCTTTTCTTGGTCTTCGATATTGGAAATCGCGATAACTCAAACGGAGTTGGGCAGGACATCTAGCAAGGCGCGGTGATGGCAGGTGGAGTGAAGCTGTGACCGAGTAGCGTCCAAAGAATGGAAAAAAGAAAGAAAGAATGAAAGAAAAAACATTTATTTGTCGCAGAGACATGACGTGCGAAAAAACAAAATACACATACATAACAAAACATTTAGAAAGACGAAACATTTGGAAATAGAATAGTTGGTAGTCGGTAGTTTAATATACGGTACTTATAACATGAAAACATTTTTTATATTTTATTTTTTCACTGTCTCTCTGTTTATTCCAGCTAATTCCTGAAACTGCTGGACCGATTTTAACGGGACTTTTACTGGCAGATAACTAAACTTGTGCTTCTTTTATTAAAAAAAAATGGCCATATCTTTTTATCGTGTTGACTCAGGATGTGATTTTAATACACCTTATAGGGACTATAGACTTGAGTATCTGGTATAAATTTCAATTTGCTAGGTCCATCCCTTCCTGAGAAAATCAGTGGTGACACACGGATAGACGGACAAGAGAGTGATCTTATAAGGGTTTCTTTTTTCACCTTTTGAGGCACGGGTTTAATTGTTTATTTTTTTTGTTTTTATTTTGGACACTTTTAACGTGCACACTGCACATCTTGCTACATCGTTCACACATAATGTATAATCTCAACATGGATGATGTAACCAAGGTTTTTGTAAAAATATACTGATTTAAAAGAGTGTCCTTGGAGTTTCTTGCCCGTTCTTCTCCATAGAGATCTACGCTAGGGAAAGGGCAACTTCAGTACTTTCACAGTTTTTATGCCTTGTGACTGGGACTTTAGCTTCATTACATTGTTATCTTGTCGACAATTCAAAAGTGCCTGTAACTGGCCTACTTGAAATAAATGCTTTGATTGATTATGATTATGGAACCCTAAAAAGTATTAGGGTTCCATGCAAAACCATGAAATTGTTAAACAAATACGATTGAAATAGGGAAGTATATTGGCGCAGAGGAAGGTCGCGGGAAACCGCTAGTTTTAAATAAAATTCATACATCCCTGTACAACACAGACCAATCAAAACTATGCTCTACTTAAGCAGAACATACCATAAACTTAAACCTTACTTTAACTCTAGTTAGAACGTGATCTTAACAAACAGGAACAGTTTAACCAGGATTAACGATAGTTGTTATAATTCTCAATCTAACTCTAGTTACAGTTAAGTTAACGTCAGTACAAGTTGTGTAACTTAACGTGGTGCGGTGCTTAACCTGTCGTGTTGATGTTAGTAGCTGATATCTATACTTCTATACTTACATATATTATAAAGAGGGAAGATTTGTATTTTTGTATATGTAACGAATAAACTTAAAAACTACTAGACCGATTTGAAAAATTCTTTCAGCAATAGACAGCTACATTATCAGCAAGTAACTTAAGCTATATTTTCTCCCCGTACTCCGACGGGAACGGGAACTACGCGGGTGAAACCGCGTGACATCCGCTAGTCTTCTATAAAGTTAGTTGTTTATGATTAGGTTAATAATTATAGATAATTTATCATCATCATCTGCCTAGCATTTTCCCAACTATGTTGGGGTCGGCTTCCAGTCTAACCGGATGTATCGGAATACCAGTAATTTACATGGAGTGACTGCTTATCTGACCTCTAGAACCCAGTAAGAACTGGGTAATATGATACTCCTTGGTAAGACTGGTTGTCAGACTTTGTAGTCACGGATTACCTAAAACGACTGTCAAAGTTCTACAAATGACAGCCGGGACTGCCGCATACCGTTGCCGTCGAGATATATCGCTCAAGCATGCTAGTTTCGTTTCCTCACGATGTTTTCTTTCACCGAAGTGATAATCATACAATACGCACGTGAATTCGAGTCGGAGAATCGACGATGCGTGTCTTGGGTTCGAACTTGAGACCTATCTCTTGGCGGTCTGATGGTCGCATCACTAGACTATCACTAATAGGGTAGTTGACCAAAAAAATCTAATTAGTCCGTCAAATAGATTTCCAAAAAATATTGGACACGTATTTTTATTTCTCGTAATCTAAAAATGAGGACGATGCAGTGCGTCGAAAACTCGTGTGACGTCACATTTCGGTACATTTTTTAGCGGAAAGTGACGTCACAACTCATGAACTTTGATGCGTTTTATCTTCATTATTTTTTATTGATTTGATAAAACAAAACATACGTATCCATTATTTTTCGATAATCTAACAGACGGACTAAATAGAATTATATTTTTTTTTAGTCAGGAAACATCCCTACTGTAAGTGTCTTAAACTACACTAAGTTTATTTGAGCTATTTTTTGCCACACATGTGTAGACATTACAAACTAGGTACCAACCTACTTCTCTAGAGAACCTTCCCAAAGTTTCCCTAGTACACATAAGTCACATCACATACATACCCAAAGTATCGCTAGCAAGTTGGCAGTTGGGAAAACTTCATTACGCCATACTTGGGCTGAACATAAATTTGAAATCGTATTTTCAATTATGTTGTGTGTAAGTTAACAGGACATTTCCCAAGCGGCGGGTTCTTCCCCTTGTAGACACACGGTTGGTGAGGATGGTTAACGAAATATTTTGGGTGGTTTTGCATAATTTTGTGGTTGTTTTAGAGCATTTCAATATTATTGCAATAGACGAGACGGGACGATGCGAACAAATCGTAACTTTTTTTGTACTAGATTAGCTTGTGTTTAGCCGCAATTTCGGCAGATGTGAATCGATGATACGGCCTAATCTAACAAGAGCTAACTTCCCTCTCATAGCCTCTGTATATTAAATCTCTTAGTCGCGGAAGCCGTTAGGAGCGGAAGGGAGTGTCAGACTTGTACTGACTAAAACCCATCCATGTTCCTTCCTTGTCCTTTGTGTTCCAGGGCCACGATGTCTCTGTTAAATTAATTAGAATTGTAATGGGGACAAAACTGTCACATTATAAACGAGAGAAATTCATTTACTTAGAAATACATCTCTAGGTTTACTTCTTTGTATTGTCTTTTTTAACTTAAAGTAATGAATTTTATAAGTATAACGTAGATAAGTAATTAGAGTTAATGTAGAACTAATCGCCTATCTAGATTTTGCTTTTTTAAATTGCGTAATTTAAAAGTACATCGCCGGGTAACTGTTATAGAAGAAGTCATTATTATTTCCTTTATTCATCTTTATACACATTTTTTACATTTTTAAATATTTAAATATAAAACGACATAAAAAAAAAACATTTAAAAATATAAAAAATAGTAGCCCACCGGTATCGGGAATAGGGTCCAAGCTACCGGCGGTCAGGGCTCCAGAGAAAGGAACCTCCTAACAATACGAGCCGTGTCCAGGAGTACCGCTTTCTGGATCAAGCCCTTGATCCAGCTGCCTAACGAGAGCCTCCTCAGGTGTTGGTCGAGGCTCTTGGCAATTAAGCCATGGGCTGATACGACTACCGAATGATCGCTGAGTCCACATCCCACATGTCGACAACCTCGCGAGCTAAGTCAAGATACTTGATTTGTTTATCTTTCTCGGCTTTCACGAGGTTCTCGTCATGCGGGACCGTAATGTCAACAATCATTGCGCGCCGCTCTGATCGATCCACCACCACTATATCAGGCTTATTGGCTACAATAGTCCTGTCAGTGATGATGGATCGATCCCAGTACAGTGTGATATTGCCATTATCGAGAACTGGATCGCGCACATACCTATAGTACGGCACTTCCGATTCCACAAGGCTGTATTTTAGAGCAAGTTGCTGATGGATAATCCTGGCTACAAGGTTGTGTCTATGCAAGTACTCTCCGTTAGCCAGACGAGAACACCCGGAGATAATGTGATGGATTGATTCGCCTGGACGGTGGCATGCCCGACATATGTCAACCGTGCCGTCCTTCACAATAAATCTCCGGTAGTTATTCGTCATCATAACTTCATCCATAATTGCACAGACAAAACCTTCGGTTTCTCCAAAGAGGTCCCCGGAACGTAGCCAGGCTACGGACGCTGATAGGTCTACATCGGGCCCATGCAGGGCCCGGAAAAAGCGTCCGTGGAGCTCCTTACTTTGCCATACTCCCCTGCGGTCGTTAGTGTCAAGTACTACAGGTTTGCGCCAGTTCTCTTTAGCCAAGGAGAGCGGGGTGAGGCCCTTGTCCACCGCGACCACATCTCGATGCATTCCCACGTCGGCTTCTAGGAAATATTCCCTGAGACTGCATATCTCGCGATTGTGAAGAGTCTTAGCATTTAAAAAGCCTCGACCCCCACAGAAGTCATTATTGTTAAAAACTAAAACGGAACAAATTGCGCATATTTCGATAAAACATATATAGATCTAATTATTTAATGTGTTATCTCCCTAAAACAGGTAAATTATCTCGTTGCTTGCTACCTAAACACAGCTCCCGTGTGTCCATCCAGACTTTCGGAAACTGTGGCTAACTCAACAATCAAGTTGGCTTCGTCTGTTTCGATATGTGAGACTCCTCGGGAACTACAATATGTATTGTATGTATTATATATCGAGACTTGTCCCGGCGGGGCATTGCCGATCGAGACTGTCTGCGACTCCTCCTAACTTGGTCATCGTCACCGTGTACTTGGAGGTACTTTTATAAAGGGTATAAAAAAACTCTTAACGATGCCGAAAGGTACTTGTACTCTCTGACATTGCGATATTTTTTTGTTCTAGACCATACCTAGGAACCTTCTAGTTACGGAGATATTGTGGGTCAAAGTTCCAACTTTTTTACAAGTTTTTTTTTTGAATAAATATTTTTCATGTATTTTTTTTTTACTTAAGACATCTTTTCGAGCCCCGTACTATTCAATCTATCCATCAGGACAATGTTTTGAATGCTATACATTGAGTCCTACCGTAGAACGTGATTTTTCACCCCAAAAAAGAAAGTCGTTTCCCAGCAATAATTTTTGCGTAAAGTTACTTAGTTTGGTGTACATAATGTTAACGGCGCGAAGAGTCTGTTTAAACCTTGTATGGTTGTTCGTTAGTATTGTATGCACAGGTGTAATTGGATTGTACAGAAGACGAGAATAATATGTTCTTACTAATTTAAAACGCCATAACCGTAAAGTAATTTGTCCGGCTGATTCAAAAGTTACAACATAACATATGCCTGTAATCCTTGAAAAGTTATGTAGAGGTGTACCTAATGGTACACCCACATTTCGCCTCCATTGCCATCAACTGGGCACAAATCCAGACTATATGGCTGCTACTGAGAAATTCATAATGGAAAAACCTAATGACACTTTGCCCGACCTGGGAATCGAACCCAGGCCCTTGCAATAGTTAGTCAGGAGTAAAAAAAATCTTACTTTTTCTTCCAGTGGCTTGCATTATCCATGTAAGAGTAGAGAAGAGTATGAGTGCCAGCCGAATTCCCTCATTT
Organism: Lycophotia porphyrea; assembly: GCA_950005105.1. Lineage (NCBI taxonomy): Eukaryota > Metazoa > Arthropoda > Insecta > Lepidoptera > Noctuidae > Lycophotia > Lycophotia porphyrea. The sequence goes on along the minus strand of OX465404.1, from coordinate 2,056,011 downwards.
GTTATTTCTATGTCTTTCAGTGACGGTGGTTCATCAATAATGTAATAGGTAAAGGTTCAAGAGTCAGTGAAGCCTACATTTTTCTTTACGTACAGTTGCTAGCGCATCAAGTTACCACAAACTGTCAAATTTTCTCATTCGGCTTTGAACTTAACCATCAACATTTCATGGTTTAAAATCATTTGGAAGAATTTGACAGTTTGTGGTAACTTGATGGGCTGGCGACTTTTTGTAACGACGTGTACAGTCGAACAAGCTATTTGGTATACAATAATTACATAAGCTTTTATAAAATAAAAAAAATTGCAAACAATATTGTCAGTGTACTAGGATTGTGCACATTTCTCCGTATATACCAAATAGCTTGTTCGACCGTACGTACAATCGAGGACACTCCCGCATGATCACCACTGATCTCATTTTAGCTTGCACTCACGCGCGCGAAGCGCTCCTTAGCTGGGCAGGGTGCCCCCGCATGATTCAAGCAAAAATTTTTATAACTGATCAGGCGGAAAGGGCCATGACTGTACATTTGAATACAGCTAGGAATACACGACGCCTCTTTCCAAACGCCTCCTTCTCGGAACTACCTTTACGTAAGGAGAAATATTTCGCAGAAATAATACTTTCGTGACGTCATAACTAGATCGTGTGTAGAGAACTAACTTATAGGTACTCATAGTTTCAGCAATTTCGCTACAGTCTAGCCTAGATTTTTTCTATACCTGAATAAACATTTTACCTGCCTAAATATATTTCCATTTATTATGATTAACGTTACTACAAGTCTTCTTACGTAATAAACTTTGGACTATTGTATCATACTCCCTATACATTTAGATACTTTTGATATAATTACGAAACTTAGATTGTGTTATACATATACGAAGTTCGGAATATGATGGTATAAGAGCGATTTTCTAAGTTACGGTTGAGTATCTTTAGGTACTGAAGTACATACATAGTCATGCAGAAGTGTACCTCATAGTATACCCATATTTCGCCAATAGGGTAGTTGACCAAAAAAATCTAATTAGTCCTTCAGGTATATTTCCAAAAATATTGGACATGTATTTATTTTTTCTCTTAAACTAAAAATGAGGCGATGCAGTGCGTCGAAAACTCGTGTGACGTCACATTACGGTACACTTTTTAGCGGAAAGTGACGTCACAAGCCCCCACTCATGAACTTTGAAGCATTTTATCTTCGTTATTTATTATTGATTTGATAAAACAAAAAGTACGTATCCAATATTTTTCGATAATCTAACTGACGGACTAAATAGAATAATATTTTTTTACTCAGGAAACATCCCTATTATGTTTAAGTCCTATGTAATAGGAGGCAAGCCTATTACGATCAACCGGGCACAAAGCTAAGAGTCCGTGGCTGCGGATGAAAAATTCTGATGGAAAAACTCAACAACAGTTTTCCCGACCCGGGAATTGAACCCAGGACCTCATGCTCAGCAATCGCGATTGCGACCACCGAGACCAACGAGCCTAAACGAGGCTGTCTGCTACTGAACTAAACCACTGAATGGATAGTGTGGTGCCCAAAGGTAGGTAGTTTGGTAAGTAGAGGTTTATTTACCATTAGGTTCATAGTTTCCTAAAAGGCAACTTCGAATTTAGGTATGTTCATCGGTAGTCTGCCCATGTCGGGTGGATCTTTAGGTTAAGCCGTGCTTGCCAAGGTTGGTCTGTGGATGGGTGACCAACCATTGCATACCGAGTTTCCTCCGTGCCTTGGAAAGCATGTTAAGCCGTTGGTCCCAGCTGTCATTTGTAGATCTTTGACAGTCGTTACGTAGTCAGTGGCCCAAAATGTTTGACAACCAGTCTTACCAAGGGGTATCGTATTACCCAGTACTAACTGGGTTGTGGAGGTCAGATAGGCAGTCGCTCCATGTAAAATACTGGTATTCTGCTGCATCCGGTTAGACTGGAAGCCGACCCCAACATAGTTGGGAAAAAGGCAGGCAGATGATGATCGGTAGTCTGCCCATGATATCAAATTACTCTGATCTTATTGACCAAGTGTGTTGATGGCATTATATAGTTCTTTTCTTTTAGACTGCACAGTCCCACTGTTGGACAAAGGCCTCCAGAAATACCTGAGCGTTTTTCCCTTACCTCCTCGAACAATAATGTTTTATTAAAATTCAATAGTGATAAACCTTACAGAGGAAGTCTCTGGTCGTTTAATGGTTGATATTTTGTTATCTCTATAACGATCGGAGTTGCCAAGGTAGGATTTCAGATAATAAAACAAATAAATAAAGATTAAAATTTGTATATTGGTACTTCGTATATTTTTTCATTTACATTTTGAGTCGATAAGAATTAATAGTTAATCGTATAGTCTTAGACGATTTTAATAATTATAATTATATTTTTTTTTATAAAGAACTATATAAACGTAACGCGTTCCGAATTTTTATATATTAAAAATTAAAATATTTAACAAATACTATATAGATTATTATACTATAAGTATAAATAGTTTTTTATTAATTTAGAACATTTTTTATTGAACAAGTTACTAGATACACAGGATAGCCACCTATAAGTTATTTAATTTTTAAAAACATTCTAAATATTTTCACTAAATAAGAAATAATGGCGTTAAATTGTATTTTTACAAGAGTTTTAGAACTGTACAAAAACCTGTATGTATTTTTTGAAAACTTTAACACACTTCACCAATATTTTTCACACTTAAATTCATTCATTAAATTTAAATTATTGCGTTTTTTTATCATTCGCACAACACTTTGAATGAAGTGTTGTGTGAATAATTTTTAAAGTCTAAAGTCGACTTTCACGACTTTAAAAATAGAACCTGCACAACCAGCAAGGGCTCTGTGCTACATTGTGGGGTTCTAGATTCATAAAAAAAATTGTTACTCCGCATCAAAAATATCTTATAATAATATCCACAAAATCATCACATTCTTCATACAAAACAAAAAATTAAAATACCATAACAAAAAATATTTTTGGTATTTTTTCACAAACAAGAAAGGAAATGTAACTACTATTATTTGATAATCACACACACTTTGGAAGACTATATGAAATTTTAAAATAGTGTAAAATTATATATGAAAAGAAAACTACACTCTCTATTGCTTTTGAATTCAGTACATAATTAATATCTAATAATTATTTTATCTAAAAACCTATTTTTATAACTATTCGGGCAATGGTGTTGCAAATTTATTATTTTTACTTAAAATAGTTTTAATAAGTATCATTAATGTTAATTATTAACTCTAAAATCCAAGAATCTAATTTACACCGATTTAGAATTAAGTTGTCGTTGTTGTTCATTAATATTTATTTTACAAGATTTTTCGCAATAATTATTGAGGAAATATTATTTACAATTGTATTTAGGTTGGAAAAAGATTTATTTTTGTATTAAAAACTATCATCAGTCGTAGGTATAGTTGATAAACTTTTTAACAAAATTGAATAGAAAAGGTGTGGAAAATTACAAGTAGGTTATCTATTTCTGAAAAAAAAACAAACCTTAAGGATTTGGGTTTAAGGAATACAAACATATAAATAATATAGTAGGAACTCTAAACTTTACTAAAAACATAAACAACCTTTATATACTAGTTGGAAACAATATTTATACAAGGTTAAAATTTTACTGGATAAAACGTTTTACTATTCATAAGATTAGAAAAATTTACAGGAAGTATTTGGTGTTCTTTTTGGTATATTATATTTAATTTTATCTAACATAGAACTTAGACTACATATAAGTACAATATTTACATGAAAAATTAAAACAAATTATTTTAAAAGCGACCAGCGCTGTTTAAAAAACATTTAAAATTATGATTATCAAATACCACCAAAACCTTGGTTGAAAATCCTTAGACAAAAGGAAAATTAAACTAAGGGTAGTATTTACATTATTTTTCAATAAAGTGCAATTTATTGTTGTGTAGTGCTTGTCGATAGGCACAGAGGCACAGTCATTTTTTTTATTTTATTTTAAAATATATTTAACCTACACAAAACTGTTCATATTGTGAAAGAATTATAAACTTTTGTATCTTTTAACTACTTAAGGCAAATTTTACCATTGAATCTGAACGTGATCAGTGAATCTAAATCAAGAGCTGTCAGTGTCAATTTCATCAATATCCCACACTGACTTAAAGCCTTATGGACTCATACCAACAGAATTAACGTGACTACCTACAAAAATGTGGTGCACAAAATGGCCGCTATTTTCATTCATTATCGATTTTGACAGCAGATCTACCACAAAACAAGGCGAAGTGAAGTGTAGTGGAGTGGCATGCATGAGCTTATGACGTCACACGAAAGTGTTGCCAAAATAAGCACTTAACAAACTGTATTTTTTGTCTCTCTTTTCTTATGCACCTACTGCTTTGTTAAAAAGAAACAAAACCGTTTATCCACACATTCCATGACAGTGATGACACTGACAGTTTTTGAACGAGGTTTAAATGGCCTGATCATGTTTGGTTTTATTGGTGAAATTTAACTTTACTAAAATTATGCAGTATGTAACTTTAAATATTTATTTCTTTAAAATAATATCTCTGCAACATAAATATTTTTATGGTGTATAATTTTTAAATATCTAGGTATTCTTTAATGATCTGGTACAAAACAAAAATATATTTGTTTTATTTAAAAATACTTTCACAATATAATCAGTAAAATTTTATACACCGCATCTTTACAATGATTGTTTTATTTTGGTTTTTACATTTAATAGTTGTTGTGATTTAATAGTTTTAAAAAGATATATATTTTGTTTTATAAGTTTAATGAGAAATCGTTCATAAATTCAGTATTCAATATAGTATAAACAAGAATTTCTTATTATTTTTACTTGGTAAAAAAATCTTGACGTCTATTATTTTGTAACATTTTACTTTTATAATTCGTAATAAAATATGTTTTCAGAAAAAAATATGTAGCTTGCTTGCAGTTTATTGCATTAATAACATTTATGAAAGATTTCTCACAAAAGTCAAACATTTAAAAAATTACAATTTATTTGTGTTTTTATTTAGAATGGTGAATCTTAGGATACTCAATATAGCAAATAATTTTACATGAAAACTACAAATACTTCACTATTTTGTACGTATATAAGCGTATGGGTAAGTCTTCAAGGGATTGTCAAAGAAATATATTATGTAACAAATGTATTTAAATACCAATTAAAAGCTATTTTATTAGTGATTTTTCTAGCAAGTTTCTAAGACCTTTACCCATTGTGGTGTAACATGCTAAGTATTCCGTCGTAATTATTTTTAATAAGTGGCTATATTGTTTTTTTTTTGTATTTACAGCAATGTTATCTCGAATCGTGTTTGCTATAAATTACTTATAATTTGGTAGATTTCTGAAAATTGTAAAGTAAAGATAAGGAGGTAGTATATGTGTCTATTACATATAGTATAACGTAACTAGAAAAATGTGGGTGCTGCGGGTAACACCCATACTAATGTAACTCTTTGGTTGGTGGAGTGATTTTAACATATTGGACAGTGAAGGGTTTATAATTATTGAAAATTACACAATCTAGTTTAAACAGTAAATTTAATAGTATAGTTATAGTAGTAGTTATCGTTTTTTAATTATGCTTGCATTTTGAAACGTGTTTTATCAATTTATACAAATCAAATCCATACAGAAAACTTTGTTTAAAAAAAAATAAAAATATTTCGTCTTTTTTATTTCATCTACCTTTAATAATATTATTTGTTACGCCACAGTGGACAAAGGTACTAAGCTAATGCTAATTAATGTTTGACAAAATCTGATGACATTAAAGCTATGTAATTCCTTTATTGTACTATTAAAGGAATAATTATATAATAAGTATGTATAATTTTTCAAATCCATTAGTGTTTTTGCAGTTTCTTCATATTTTATATATTAATCTATGAATTTTGCTACGAATATTAAAAAATCCTACGAAATGAATTACGTAATAATGTATTTTATAATTTACAATTCCTTTTTTTTATAATGCAACATAAATTTTTTAGTAATTTCAAGATTTTTCTAAATATCTTCTTAATCTATTGACAGTTTTTCCTTAATGTTGGCACTACTTAGTTATGAACATTAATTATTTCATTAAAATTATTGTTGATCAATTTTACTAGTAACTTTATTCGCAACCAGTTTGGAGTTTAAAACTTTTAGAATATGGGTACTTAATTTGTAATAGTTACAGATGAAATGACCATAGTTTCTATATAAAAAGCTTAAAAATATGAACAAGCGACCTAAGACATTATGATAAGATAAATATTTTCTATTTTATGATAACTGTAAGCGTAATTTTTGTTTCACCACTGTTCACTGTTCTATAGACTTTTCTGAAACGTCGTTCCTTGACTGATATCATTAACACTAAAATATGAAACGTATTAATCGATTTAATTGTTTTTAACCAACTAATTATAATGTATACTACGTTTAATTATATTAATAATTAGTTGATTAAAAGATGAATTCAAACTTAATTTCACTGTCAAAAATATCAGTCGAAGTCCAAACCCGGGATATCACTGAACCATTCCGAACGGGGGGAGGCTACACCATCATCATTATTAAAATTATTGAGAGTCCATTCAACGTACATTGTAAAGATTCGGTGCTGCTCTCCGCTGAGCCATCAGGATCCTGTTGGCCACGCAGCGGTAACAGCACACGTAGGCTAAACATCACTTAAACAGTATCCTTCTGAACGCTCTTCTAAAATCTTTATTGAAGATCGTGTAGATTACAGGATTCAGAACGGAGTTCATGTAGCCGAGCCAGAAGGCTATCGCAAACGCGCTTCCAGGTATCATACAGTTCCTGCAAGCCGCCTTCAATATGTACAGGAAGAAGAAAGGCAGCCAGCAAGCGATGAAACTGCCCATAATTAACCCTAGAATTAAAGTAGCTCTCTTCTCTTTCTTTCTCGCTAATCTCTTCTTTTCTCTCTCTGGGTCTCTTGGTTTGTGAGGCTTTGGCAGAGCGGGTTCTAACTCTGATTTGCATGGTTGAGACTTTTCTTGTTTTCTGTCTGTCTTTTTGAATATGCGCAGCTTTAAGGGCTTGACACCGCCGCAGCGGCTGACGACCCCAGAGTCTGACGACGATGGTTCTAACTCGGACACCATGTCGGCATCTATCGCGACGCTGGGTGCTCTGCCCCTTGTCTGCTGTAGTTGAAGCTCTCCGTTTACTGAAAGTGTCGAACTTCGCAGTGGGCAGGAGGCTAGTGGATTTTTTTGTACTTGTGCTGATGTTACAACCTGGGGAAAGAAAGTTTTGTTATTATAACTAGCTTTTCAAAAATGGTGCCTTACACAATTGGAAGAGAGTTTACTTTTCCGAAAAAACAACTATAATGTTGGCACAAAAGCAAAATGCAAAAAGGGACAGAATTAGCACTACCCGTCTTTGTGCCTCTATCCTACGTTATACAGGGTGTAGATTGCTAAAGACTGCAACATTTATTAATGCACGCAAGTATTTTAAAGACTCCTTATTTAAACTGTGCGGTTATATTATGGCGATGTCAATAGGTTTCGGCACATTTGGCGCAGTGGCTGAGCGACTGGCTGCAGGGCTGCGTGTCTCAGTTTCAATCCACGGAACCAGGTAGTTGTTCCAGGTCTGGCTGTCTGTGTATGTGAGTTTAAATATTTGTAAACGCACCCACGACACAGGAAGCATTCCTAGTGCGGGGCAACCTTTTTTTTTTTTAACAAATTGATTATTTTTTTGTGGAAAGGTAACCCTTTTTCTTTTCGGATGGGAAATCATCAAATGACTTCTCCCGCTCTGGGCTGAGTGGAAGGGAGTTTTAGACTTATACAGACTAAAACCCATCGATGTTCCTTCCTTGCCCTTTATGTTCCAGGGCCGCGGTATCTCTTTCGAACAGTCCCGCAGCCCTGGAACAGTTCCGCAGCCCTGCGACAGTCCAGCTGGAAAGGCAACCCTTAATATATGTTCCCACAAGTTTTTAAAAACAAGTCAGCTATTTCAAAATAATGATCCCTTTACACAATATATTGTTCCCTTAATTCCCACAACATTAACACCTAACTGCAACTGATCACAGTGTCAACACAAGTCAACCAAACTTGGATCGACCTCAGAACTAACAGTGTTACTTGTAGTTAACTTAGTCGCAGCTAACTTGAAGCCACGGCTCACAGATAGATTGGGTTCTAAGTGTTAGAATAGAGTTAACTTTACCTGGTTGAAGTTACTATGTTGCTTATTGATGAGTCTTTGAAGACTGATAATAATTCTAAACTAATACTAGTTGATAAACGTATATTATAACATCACGCCTGTAATCCGTAGGGTTAGGCAGAGGTGTACCTAATAGTACACCCACATTTCGCCAGTTATGTTTTAAGTCCCAAGTAGTAAGGGGCGAGCCTATTGTCATCAACCGGGTACAAATCCAGACTCCATGGTTGGTATTGAGAAATTCCTGATGGAAAAACCCAATAGCACTTTGCCCGACCTGGGAATCGAACCCAGGACCTCATGCTCAGCAGTCGCGCTTGCGACCTCTCTACCAACGAGGCAGTCACACAGTACTACACTCGGTTCCAAAAATTACGGGTCAGTCACAAAAATTGAAATACCTCCAGAACTGTAAAAGTTAGATCAATGAAATATAAAACAGAATAAAGACTTTTTAGTTGCGCTTCTAATAGCATATTATTTAAACTGGTTGATGAAAAAAACTTCATTTGAAAAACCAAATTAAAAAAAAATTACTATTTTTAAAAACAAAATTTTTGTTTCATGTCATTATGGATGCTTTCCATTTCTATTCTGTCACAAAAAAAAAATATCGTGAAGGTCTTCCACGTGCATAATTATTATTCTGTGAGGTGAAGCATGGCAGTCACGCTAGAGGAATGTACCAGAATCCTAACTTTTTTGGAACTTGGGCGGAGCCAGCGTGAAACAGCCAGAAACATTGGTGTATCTTTGTCGATTGTTCAGCGGGACTGGATCACACCTTAGAAGACCAGGAAATGGCAGACCAAGATGCACAACGGCCAGGGAAGACAGACAACTGGTGGCTACAATGCTCCGAAATCGTTTTCAAACTGCTGTTGGTCTAAAAACTCACTTTATTCGCTTTGGAGGTGGCAATTTAAGCGCTCAAACAGTAAGAAGACGTCTTGCTGAAGCAAATTTGAAACCATTGAGGCCCGCAAATGGCCCCAAACTGGAACGGGGACATCGAATTGCAAGACAGAGATACGTGCGCGAGCACCTAAACTGGACACTAGACGATTGGTCTACGGTAATGTTCACGGACGAGTCTAAATTCATGCTTTATAAGCATGATGGTAGGCAGTTGGTGTACAGAAGACCAGGGGAGGGCATCCATCAAGCGTGTGTGGAGGAAAAAGTGGCGTACGGTGGAGGCTCCGTACAAGTTTGGGCTGGGATTTCTGCTGAGGCCCGCAACGAGCTGGTACTCATTCAAAATGGAACTCTAAATGCAGATAGGTACGTGGAAGAGATCCTCAATGAACAAGTAGGTCCTTTCATGGCCAGGATAAACCGGCATGGCATATTAATGCATGATAATGCGCGTCCCCATACCGACAGAATTGTACATGACTATCTTGAAGAGGTCGGTATCGAACTCATGCAGTGGCCAGCGCGAAGCCCGGACTTAAACCCCATCGAGCACGCCTGGGACGAGCTTCAGAGATGCGTGAAAGGTCGAAACCCCCCACCAATCACGCTTCCCGAGCTCAAACAAGCACTGGTGGAGGAATGGGAAGGTATTCCTCAGCACCGGCTCCGAAATTTGGTGTACAGCATGCCTAATCGCCTGGAAGCTGTCAGAAGAGCTCGTGGAGGCAATACAAAGTATTAAATGAAGAAAGTGATGAAAAACAGCAAAAAAACAATCATAAAAATGTAATGTAATCTTAAGAAAAATATGACTACTTTAGTTTTTTTTTAAATTTAGAGATTAATATTGTGGGTGCAACTAAGTTTTATTTTATTTTTTATCTGTATAATTAAATTCTCAATTGAACAGTCTTCGTTTCATTAGGATGGCATACGTAGTTCGGGAGATATTCGGGTTTATGTGACTGACCCGTTATTTTTGGAACCGAGTGTAGTTGATATACAAGGTGTAAACGTACCCTACACGAAGTCGTCAATCAAGCATTCTGCACATCAAACTAAATAACTCTACGCAAAAAATATTGCTAAGAAACAACGGCGACGTGACCGATAATGATTGTGGCAGTATTAGGGCGATGCTCCATTAGTGCGTTGCTTTGTCGTAGCGTCAACGCTGCGTCGTTTTTCATATATTTTTAAGTGACATGCCACCTTATAAGGGCGATGCTCCATTAGTGCGTTGCTTTGTCGTAGCGTCAACGCTGCGTCGTTTTTCATATATTTTTAAGTGACATGCCACCTTATAATGTGTTGATCCGTTGCGACGACGCAACGCAACGCACTAATGAGGCCTCAGCCTTACTTGGTAGGCTACCTTGAGCGTGTCTTTCCTTTCGTCAGATGGAGGTGTCCCAATGACATCCACTTCACTCGTCGCTGTTATGTCAGACGCTACATCATCATCAGCCTATAATGTTGCCACTGCTGGGACACGGGCCTTTCTATAAGAGGGAATGGGCTATAATCCACCACGCGGGCCCAGTGCGGATTGGTGGATGTCTCATGTTTTCGATTTTTTGGTTCTAGGACATGCCGGTTTCCTCACGATGTTTTCTTTCACCGTTTTTGAGAGCAGTGGTGATGAAATAAATTACACAAAGTAATGCGCTTGCCTGGGTTCGAACCCTCGACTTACTGTTCGTAAGTCAGGGATGTCAGACGCTTGCAAGCTGTTGCTGTTGTATTCGAAAAATGTGGTAGTATTACCTGGTAAGCTACCTTCAGGGTATCCTTCCGTTCGTCCGGCGGCGGTGGAAGAGTGTCACCCGCTTCGCTTGTAGATATGTCGGACGCTAGCTCGCAGGTCACTGTCGGGATCTGCACTTGCGGCGTCTCTATTGTTGATATTTGGCTTTCGCTGAAAAGGGATAATTGTTTATGTTAAGCGCGTGAGTGCAAGCAAAAATGAACTTAGTGATGATCAGGCGGGAGTGAACTCGATTGCACATCCACATTTCGCCAGTAATGTTTAAGTCCCATGTAATAGGGGACGAGCCTATTGTCATCCAACGGGCCCAAATCCAGACTCCGTAGCTGCTACTGAGAAATTTCTGATGGAAAAACCCAAACACACTTTGCCGGACCTGGGAATCGAACCCAGGACCTCATTGCTCAGCAGTTGCACCCGCGACCACTAGACCAATGAGGCATTCAACACACTAATTACAGTTTAATACATTTTCATCAAAACTAACAAAAAGGACTGCAGACGCGATTGACAGCGTCTTTTCTTTTAATAATTAAGAAGTTATGCGACTATTGGCGTCAGTTTGAACAACTCCAAACAAATTAGTTGATACAATTAGCGCAAACGAATTTCAACAATCATCCCGCGCCGGATTTGATTCAGATTGGTCATAACTTAAAGAGTTGATGAACCTCATCTATCGGCATGTTGCCGCGCGCATCGTCGCTGCTGCCGTGTGCTCTGTTGCACTCGCGCTTGTTTCTCACTCTAGCAAATGACAGTTCTGAGTGACGGAAAAGGATAGAAACATGGAAAAATGCGACCCTTAACACTCATCATCATCATCATCAAAAAAAGACGTCCACTGCTGGACATAGGCCTCCCCAAGTGACCTCTTTGTGTAACACCTTTCTTGGAAATGGTGTTTGTCAAAACCGAATTTACAAAATCAACTAATTTTATCATAACATGCGAAGGGTGAAATTTTGTTAGGGGACGCGGCAGATTTTTTTTTTTTTATTTGTTTCTTTTTTCTATTATTATTTTGACCTCGTTTTCATTATCAGCGACCCCGAAAACCATGAAAATGACACCCATGACGATAAAACCGAAATTTTCGTCGGCGCCATCTTCGATTTCAGCAGGAATCGGTTTCTTAGGTGCCTTCGGCCCTGCCTGTCACTCCCGGAGGTTTTGGCAGTGATTTTATGATGCTTGCGAAATTGTAAGCTTACACGAGTACACGACAGGTAAGATATAAATACATGCTTCTATGTTAAGATGCATCAAGATAGCGCAAAACACGCGTTTTATGTCAACTGCCTCTGTTTGAGGTATGCTCCTAACTTTTTTTTTTTTTTTTTTTACGGATGGGAAATCATCAAATGACTTCTCCCGCTCTGGGCAGAGCGGAAGGGAGTGTCAGACTTGTACTGACTAAAACCCATCCATGTTCTTCCTTGCCCTTTGTGTTCCAGGGCCGCGGTATCTCTTCCGAACAGCCCGCAGCCCTGGCAGGCTCCTAACTTGTGTCCACTTTCGTATTGTATGTTTTTTCCTGATTGTTTGTTTTTCTTTCAAGCCCTAATTTTAAAAAAAATGTTATTTTTACACTGATATAAAGTAACAAACCTATTTACTTCTCCACATAAAGCAGCAATGATATTCGAGAAAGAATCTCGAAGAAATTTAGCTAACGAGAAAAGATTCCAACGATTTTCCTATTCGCTGCGGAATCCTAAAAATCCGTAGCAACCCGGATCTCGAGACCGGTTTCTGAATTCCGTATCTAATAGGGATCCCTTTTATAATTTCTTCGTGTCCGTCAAAAAGTACAAGAGCGTAGTATTTTTTTCATTTAATTCATTTGGAAAATTGTCCATGTTACTTTTGCCGATGTAAAAATGTTTCAGTTACTTAAAATAAGGTTTTCCAAACTTGAGCTTTTTCATATAATAACGAGAATTGAACAAATATATAAAAGCACAATTATTTATAATAATATATATTTATAATTCTAGTTTGGTTATTATCCCACTGGATCATGCTACCAGAATAAAAAATATCCTGTTTGTTAATGCAGATTATAAACTAACTGTCTGCTAATTTTCATACAAATCCATTTAGTAGTTTTGGCGTGAAAGAGTAACGGCAGCCACGCTTGCTGGCGGTGCCGCGCGCGTGGACTAATCTGTTAGGTGAGCGCCACGGACACGTGACGTTGATTTATTTCATTGTTCTCTGAGTGCGTTCACAAAAAATGCATTGTTTGTCTGTATGTCTGTTATAAACAGACATACAGATTTGAACATAACGAGGCTTTAAGGAACAAGTATGTATAACATCCAACTCCAAGCAACAAGTTCAGAACATCCAAATCAGTAGTCAACATTCAGTAGAACATTGAAACATAAAGGCATGAAATGAAATCGTTCTGAACATGTTCAACCGGTGGATTTGAGCCCACTTGTTGATACACACTTATGAACGGGTGTTTCGCTTTTTGTTCTGACATCATGTCTGTTTCAGGTGAGATTAAAAGAGTTGAATAAATGTGGATGGTTCTGGGAGTTTGAGCTGTACCTACTTGTCATGGTTAGCTGAAAATGTTCTACCAGCTAACATTAACGATTTGGCTGACTCAGGAATTGAAACAAAATCAAAAATCTAAATATTTTCATTTAACATAGGCCCAGATGGGCACTTATAAAACGTCGACAAAAAGGTGTACGGTTTGGGTTGGTCGTTTTCTATGGAGAAAACCGGCAAGAAACTCCATGGTTACTTAACATGATAATATTACAATATTATACAGCATTAGTGCTTAAGTATGTGGGAACAGCGTAGGCCTGACAATAAGTCGCACACAAAAAATGTAATACAAGATAAAAAGAATTTATGTCTTAGCAATCGATTTTGGGTCACCAAGTGTTTGGATGGAGGTATTAAAAAAAAAAAAATATTGCTGTTTTGAAATACTCTTCGGACTTCGGATTAACCTTGCCAGACCGGGAATCGAATAGCATCATACGGCATCATAGTACAAAATGTAGTTCAGCGCCATCTATAGCTCAAATGAATGAACTAACATCGAAATTCGGAATTGCGCTATTAAAGTTATCAAAAACCCGTTAACAACTGTCGGGCAGTAGTCCATCAGACGAAACACCCGTCTGCTTGGAGGATCCTCCCTTTTTTATGGAGTATTGAGGAACTTTACACCCTGTTCTTTATTTTGTACCACTTCTGTGCAAGTCGCGATGCAGTGTCTTGTGGTATGCTTTTTAGTAGGGTTCCGTACCCAAAGGGTAAAACGGGACCCTATTACTAAGACTCTGTGTCTGTCTGTCTGTCCGTCTGTCACCAGGCTGTATCTCATGAACCGTGATAGCTAGACAGTTGAAATTTGCACAGATGATGTCTTCTGTTGCCGCTATAAAAACAAAAATAAAAACAGAATAATATAAATATTTAAAAGGGCCTCCCATACAACAAACGTGATTTTCTGCCGATTTTTTGCTCGATATTAATAACTACTAAATATTCTGTGAATATTTAGTTGTATGTTCTCTTTAAAAATAAATAATTAAATTAAAATAAAACAAATATTTTGGGCCCCATACAACAAACGTGATTTTTTTGCCGTTTTTGTCTAATGTTGTATAGATAATGGTACGGAACCGTTCGTGCCCGAGTCCGACTCGCACTTGGCCAGTTTTTTCTTCGTTAATTTGTTTTCTCTACAGTGACTCTCATCCACAATCCAAGATTCTATTTTGTACAGAAACAAATGAATCAGAACTGTTCCATTACAAGCGAATGCTCCCGTTGAGGGAGCGCCGTAAGAATGAAAGGTGTATATTTACCCGTTATTATTACTAAGGTGTCCCGCGGGCATGGGGTGAGTGGAGGGCATCGGTCGCGTGCCCTTTGCCGGGTTGCTGAAGCTTGTCTGCTGGTCGTTCTATAAATAGAAGGTACACATTAAAACGACGTGTTGTTATACTGTAAAGAACTATATCTAAAAAAAAACAGTACGTGGAGTCCCTCCGCGCGGAAGAAGTGAAACTTCGTAATGTGGAACGGATTCACTCTCGCTCTGTCTCTTTCTATTCCCCCTCCCCAGGAGCGTTCAACGTTTAACGCAATCTTGTTGGAAGTCGCATTAGAAGTTTCACTTCAAAAGTGAAAAAAATCTTCGAGAAAAGAGGTACAAAGGCGCTTTGCCTTTTGGTGGGTTAACTTTTTGCAGTATATTTTTTATATTAAATGGGCTTACGCTAAAACGATAAAAACACTGCTAAATCGAGGAGTCAAACTTCAGTCGCTTTCAAAAAAAGGTTGTCTGTGTGGTTTACGGACGATAATTTTACGTCATAAGAAAACATTGATGAAAAATTTGCATACTTTTATGAATTGAATTGAATTATTATCGCTGAATTATTATTATTTTGTATAATACATAGATGCGTCACAAGCCAAACGCTTTAGCCGATCGTGCCTCTCTATCGCTTGTTCCGCGCTTTCACTCGCACGCTCGGCTCAGGCGGAACGTGATACTTTTCGTGCGTGCAGCCGGCGTTCATCGATTTATAAGACGTTATCACGTCAAAAACAATTAACAAGAAGATGGAAGAAACAATCTTGTTGCGCCGACCTCAAGTTATATGGGATAAGATCATGAAGCTTGAAAAGAACATAGATAAAATCAAATCAGGTCACATCACGGTAAAGAAAAGCCAAATTCTGAATAAAAAATGGTAGAATCCTAGATTCTCCTGTTCTCATCATCAGCCTGCCCTTGTCCCATGTTACTGAGGGTCGGTGCATCACGTTTTATTCTTCCATTCACACAGTCCTTCCATCTTTTCTTTGGTCTTCCACTCCTTCTCCATCCATCATCATCATCTGTTTAGCCTTTTCCCAACTATGTTAGGATCATTCCAGTCTAACCAGCCGCAGCTGAATACCAGTATTTTACATGAAGCGACTGCCTATCTGACCTCCACAACCCAGTTAGTACTAGGTAATGCGATATCCCTCGGTAAGACTGGTTGTCAGAATTTTGGGCCACTGACTACATGTACCGACTGTCAAAGAGCTACAAATGACAGCCGGGACCAACGGCTTAACGTGCTTTCCGAGGCACGGAGGAAGCCCGGTATGTAATGGGTGGTCACCCATCCACGGACCAACCTATGCAAGCACGGCTTAACCTAATGATCGACCCGAGCGGCTTTTATTATTAAGCCACGAGCTCCGCAATTTTCTGCAATGAACTCCTTTTTCCTTCATATCATTCCTCACACAGTCCATCCAGCTTCTCTTGGGTCTTCCTCTCCGTCTCCACCCATCAATGTACTAAGATTAATGTACTCACAGCTCTAGGCCTAGGATTCTTCCGGATCCCTCTCCGCGCTCTCGCCTTGGCCGCGTAGTATATCCTTATGTAGACGAACACCATGATGCAGGACGGTATGTAGAAACTGCCCAGCGCTGAGTAGACCACGTAGCCGATGTCGTCTGACACCTGGGAAAAAAGAGAATACAGGTTAGAAGAGGTCTTGTAAAGGTTGTGGTGGGCAGCTGTAAATAAATATCAGGTGATTAAGAGTATTTGTGATACAAGCATATTAATCTAATTTCTTCCTGTAATTTTATAGTTCTTTTTTTGTATCTTCTTTTTTTGTCGGATTTTGCTGGAGCAAAAGTGGTGGAGCAGTCTATAGTACATAAGATATTGAATATGTATCAGAATAATGAAGAGTGTCCAAAATAAGTCTAATTTGGTGCACTGTGCCTATAATTTTAAGAACCCGTCATCGAAGTTATTGGTACAATGGTACCTAGAATGAAAATGGAATATGTACGTGTGTGTGTGTATGGGTGTGTGTGTGTGTGTGTGTGTGTGTTTGGTTTGTATGTGGTGTGTGTGTGTTTGGTTTGTATATGGTTGTTCACAACACACGCATCATGTATGCGTGTGTTGTGAATGTGTGTGTATGTATGTGTTTGTGTGATGTGTGTATGTATGGTGTGTATATGTGTGTGGTGTGGGTTTGTATGTGTTGTATGTAGAAAAATATCACAGTTGCATAAGATTTTTTTGGCGTGTGGCCACTAATGCCGCCATTTTATATAATATTTCTGTCTATACTTAGCAGCATTGATTTGTTTAATTTAACAGAATGGTTGTACATAGGATCTTTTGTAAAATTGTATAGAAAAAAAATGGCGGCATTAGTGGCCACACGCCAAAAAAATCTTATGCAACTGTGATATTTTTCTACTTTTCCTTTAGGTGACAGGTTGCAAATATAATACAGTCTTGGGCACGTCCACAGATATTAGTAGGAACCTTATTTCTGTGGACACGTCCTAAGCGAACGTGACACCCGTGGTATTGCAGTTGTTACAGACAAATGGTGTCGCTTTATATGAAGAAGCCGATCTGTGTTGGCAACTGCGGTGTTTGCAGGATTCGTTAGGCTGCAGTTAGTATGATAAAGTGAAACTCAAAAAAGAGTGTGTGTGTACTTATGTACACGCGTTAGAAGTTATACTTTTCTAGAACATGAACGAAAGTAAAGTAGTTTATACCAAGGTCTAATATCAATTACCTATAAAACCTAACTTCTTAGCTGGAGCTAGGAGGTCTACTGCTGGAGCAGTAGATTAAAAATAATAACCTAGGCTTGTCAATATCTGACACTACGTAAGTAAACAAACATTGGAAGAAGTAAAGTAAAACTAGCTAACTTCAGGGTGTCTGTTTTTCGTGACGCTGTGTAAAAATTACTTCCCTAACGCGCCAGAAGAAGTATAACTTCAAAAACTCAAAAGCATTTATTTCAATTAGACAATTACAGGCACTTTTGAATGTCAGAAAAACAAAGAAGGCTAAGCTACAGTCACAGACCCAAGGCATAATAACTTGTGAAAGTACTGTAGTTACCCATTACAAAGCGTAGATCTCTATGGAGAAGATTCCATGGACACAAAATTTTGAGTACAAAATATTTTGAGCGAATCGTGGGAATATAAAATTTCAGACCAAGACGATAGATGGAATGTTTTTGCCACTGTTTTTCATTAACAATTAATTTATAGAAAACCACTTCGGATGGACACTGAAAATACCCCAACTCTGTCATATTTGTCTGAGTTTGAGCCAACATTTTTAAGACGAATGAAATTCGTCTATCTAAATTGTATTGTAAAGAGGTAAAATAGATTTTTTAACATGCTTAATATAAGTATGTAAAAAAACTATTTTAGCTTTATTTTTAACAAACTATATAACCAAATCTAAGAAGGCAATTTCTACCTACTTCTAATTGTTTTATTCTTCGGAACCACTTCTTCTTTGCGTGTCGATAGACTCAAATAATAATATAATAAATTCAAATAATGTCCGACCAGTATATTGCCACCTGCACAGCTCTGTCATTGGCTCATTTAAATCATGCAAGATGCACCTTCGGAACCACTAATCCAATAACAACATTTTTTTTGTCTCAAAAGACAGAAGCAATATTTTCGAAAGTGTTCATGGAGAATCTTCCCCATTCTTCTCCATGAGATCGACGCTTTGGAACGGGCAACAACAGTCGATTCACAGTTATTATGCCTGTGGCTGGACTGTAGGAGCTAATTTTTAGATTTAACCGCTATGTGTGTGTGTTGTCTCTGGCACCGTATCTCTTAAACGGATAAACCAATTTAGATGCGGTTTTTCTTATTGACTATTCATTAGTGCTTGAAGCGGGTCTAATTTTGAAATAATTCTTCAACTCAAAGCATTTATTTCAAAACTAGCTGATGCCCGCGGCTTCGCCTGCGTGGATATCGGTTATCGCGACCAAAAATAATCATGATGATCCCATTCCCTCAACTCATGGGAATCTATTATCCTTAAGAGATAGACATAAGCCATAGTGGATTTTTCTGTAGACCTATATAAGACCAATTCTACCATTCATCATTTTGTTATATCTTAAAGGGCAGCGTTTTCGTTGAAAGCTCCCCCAGACGGCTTATTTTTTTCCAACACCTCCAACAAATATCATTATATTTTAGCCAATCTGTACAAAAAGTTGACGAATTATATACTAAAAAATTCCTCGAGAACCACTCTATCTATTTAAGAAAACAACATGAAAATCAGTGCAGTAATTTTTGAGTTTATCGCGAACAGACAGATAGACGCGGCGGAGAACATTGTGTTATGATATGTAGTGCTATTGGGTTCGGCTTCCAGTACATCCGGATGCAGCTGAATACCAGTATTTCACATGGAACGACTGTCTATCTGCCCTCCACAACCCAGTTAGTTATGGGTAATACGATACCCTTTGGTAGAAATACAGTGAAATTAGTGATAGCTTTAATTTCCACATCTGGTGTTCCAGATCTTCAATTTTTATTCGTCAACAGAGAGTGCTCATCAGGCTGAACAACTTTTGCTAAGACGTCATTCCTATATATATTATAGTGTAACTGGGCTCTTGGAGCTCCACGACAGGTGTTCCACATCTTCAATTTTTATACGTCAACAGAGAGTGCTTATCAGTCTGAACAACTCTTGCTAAGACGTCATTCCTATATATGTTATAGTGTGGCTGGGCTCATGGAGTTCCACATCAGCTGTTTCAGATCTTCAAATTTATTCTCTTAGCAGAAAATGCTCATTACGTGGAACAATTTTTGCTATGGTACCATTTTTGTATCTCTTATAGTTTAGCTGGTCTGTTGCGGTTCTGCATCAGGTGTTCAAGTTTCCAAGATAAATTATAGCCTATGTGTTGCCCAGACTTAATACCTATACAACAAAAAAAAATCATTCAAATCCGTCGAGTAGTTCCGAAGATTAGCGTGTACAGACAAACAGACAAATTTTTTTTTTTGGGTTCGTGCTCTATTACTGTTTCTAAACACACCCCAATTTTTTTTTTTAATATATTCAATCTGTACATTGAATCTGTACACAGTTTTTTATTGTCTTATTATATGTATAGATTAAATCTAGAGTCAGTTTATGGAATAGTTGACTTCCAGGCCAACAGAAGTCGCGGGCAGAAACTAGTGTACCTGGCCCAGTTGGTCTACAGATTAAGCTGATTTAAATATTAAGTAGAAGGAGTTAATAAGGAAACTAGACAATTGTGTTTTCTTACCACGATCGCGATTTCGATATCCTTAAATACTCCTTTGAAAATTAAAAACGAGAAAAAAGGACCGATGAATCCATAGATAAGCATCCCTCTTCTTACAAGGTTTAATAACTCGGTGAAGATTGCGAAAATTCGTTGGATGCAAGTGACCCGAAACCGATTAGTTTGGAACTCTTTAGGGAAACGTTTAGTAGGAAGATAATAAATTATTGTCTGCAGACCTCTTTCGAATATTAATCTAGTTGATAACGATTTTTGGTTCACATTTTTGTAGTAACGCTGCGGATTTGCGGGCAGTGTGAAAAAAAAAGTATTCCAGACTATAGACGAAATTTCAATACAGATTTGTTCAGCAGTTCTGGCGTGATTGAGTAACACATCCGTTCATCCATAGCCGTTGGCCCCGGTTGTAGTTTAGTAGATCTTTAAGAGTCATTAAAGTTCAAAAGACTGAAAGTCTAACATGCGGTAGACGTGCCAATCCCAATTACAGTTATAGTAGCAGCTTCCCGAATGACATGAATTCAAGTAAAAAATATATCAGAATCTGGACTCTTCTAACTTGCACCGAGTACCATTCTTATTTTGTAACATTCCTTTCAGTGAAATTTAATCTGAGCCCATTGTGTGTGTACAATAGCCATCAGAGATATTGGTCGAAATGTACGTACCTTATATGAAAAGTAGACGTTTGCGCGATTGGACACAATTTGGTGAAGACGGTGTTGTTGTAGTATGGTAATTAATTATTGTATAAAATTATGGTAACGAAGAAGGAGAAGAAGATGGGTTTATACATAAGTAGACGGTTCGTTTTTAGGGTTCCGTACCCAAAAGGTAAAAATGGGTTCCTATTATCAAGACTCCGCTGTCCGTCTGCCTGTCTTGCTATCTGTCACCAGGCTGCATCTCATGAACCGTGAAAGCTAGACAGTTGAAATTTTTACAAAACTCACTCTGTTTTATTAGAATAGTGTCGCAAATAAGGATCAAATTCTGAGAAGTAATGGCGTGATACGGCAAACTTAAGGAAATAGCTGAAATGAAACAGTATGCAAACAGTTACCAGCAGAGGTTATCAGGCGTTCCGACTGCACACAACGGTTAAAAATTAAGATTATATTTGCTACTTAGGTAGACTATAATCAGGGTTAGGATATAGGACAACTTTTATCCCTGTGGTACGTCACCGTCAGAAAATTTCTGACTTCCACACAGGCAAAGCCCCGGGCAAGAGCTACTAATACTATACTAATAGTACGGGAGGTACTCATAGGAAGGAAGTAGGTAGGAGCTCGTGGCTAAATAATAACAGCCGCTCTGTGGATGGGTGACCACTCATTACATACCGAGTTTCCTCCGTGCCTCGGAAAGCACGTTAAGCCGTTGGTTCCAGCTGTCATTTGTAGATTTTTAACAGTCGTTAGGTAGTCAGTGGCTCAAAAAAGTCTGACAACCAGTCTTACCAAGGTGTATCGTATTACCCAGCTGTATTAACTAAGTTGTGGAGGTCAGACAGGCAGTCGCTTCATGTAAGATACTGGTATTCAGCTGCATCCGGTTAGACTGGAAGCCGACCTCAACATAGTTGGGAAAAGGCGAAGGCTTTTTATACCGGCTGAAAATCAATTAATAGTTGAACCACAGCATAGAAGGGATCTGCGCGTCAGTGGCACTGAAAGTAGAGGTATCTAAAGTTACAGAAAGTCAAAGTTATAAAAAATAATGACAAAAAACGTAATTTTATACCGCCTCTTCGAAACCCTATGGCATGAGATTTTTCGGATCACCTTCAACTTAAACAAGTAGTTGAAGCAAGTAGTTACTTTTTTATATTTTTTATAACTTTGACATGCCTATAACACTGGTTTCCCCCATGATGCGGCAGCTGACTTTCATTTCAATGATCAGAGGGTTAATTCACGTAATTTTATGACGCGCCGTTGAAGTTGTAGTGCAGTTGCAGTTAAGTTCAAGTTTGAGTGATAAACGATATTCTTGTAATATTTGAACTGCGCGTGAGCTGCGCGTGAACTGCACGTCAACTGAACGACAACCAAACTAACAAACTTATGGTATGGCTACGTGAGAGAAAAAATATTACTCACTAAATAATCGAACAGAATCGATTACATTTCAATGATTAGACATTATTATCATTTATAAACTGTCATTTTCAGACTGTCAGTAGCATGCCGTTAATGCGCTCGCATGACGCGAACTTAACGCGAGCGTGTCTGACAGCGGTAGAGAATACGAAAAGCGTTGTTTTGATCGAAACTTAACTGCAACTGCTCTGCAACAGCACTTTAGTTTGGGAATTAGCCCACAGGTGGCCTACCATGACGTCATAAAGCAGTTGTCATTCCAGCGTGGGAAAGAGATGACGCTAGACGACTTTTATAGCTCTGTCTCTTTCCCACACTGGAATGACAACTGTTTTAAGACGTCATAGTAACCCACATGTGCTTATTAAACAACTACAAGAAAATAATTTCATTCGGTATAAAATTACTTGCAAAAATTGCGAGCTACCTTCCGTAACATAAGCTAATTAATATGTATCTCACAAGCCTTTATTCCTTTCACTACACCAGAATTTCCTTCCAAATGCGTCCTTTTGATATAACCAATCCCACGACAGTTCCCACCAATGTCCGGTAACTGTGGCCTTAGCACGAAGCTTGTAATGACTGCGTCTGGGACAGTCGTGTCATCAAGTGTTCGTAATTACTGCTCGGTGGTCGGTTGCAGTATGTACCTAAGAGCCCCCGCACATTGAGCCACTAGTGGCGACCACATTAGTACGTACTATTGGCCGCCACAAGTTGCGGAGGCGTTTCTCCATACATTTTGTATAGATTGGGCGCACACCGAGCGTTTGAATGGCCGCGTCCGAGCCACAAGCTGCGGAAGTCGACCGCGCTCGCTACTTGTGGCCGCGTTTTGTCGTTCGACTCGCGCGCAAACACGGCCACAAACACACGTTCGCCTCTGTTAAGTACCACTTGAACAACTGCCGCAAGTGGCAGCCACTGAAGGCCGCATCCAGCCACCAGTGGCTCTCTCTGGTTGGCGTGTAGTGGTCTGACTAAACCACTGGTAGTCGCGTTTAGTAGCGGCGACTGGTGGCCATAATGTGCGGGGGCTCTTAGTGTAACATGAATATACAGCACACCCTGGGTAGCCACACTGGAGATCTTGCTGACTCAATTCTCTACTGCTCGTGGTTAAATAATAAAAGCCGCTCGGGTTGATACTTAGGTTAAGCTACGCTTGCCTAGTTCCGTGGATGGGTGACCACCCGTTACGTACAAAGTTTCTTCCACGCTCGTTAAACCGTTGGTTTCAGATTTCATTTGTAGATATTTGACAGTCATTATAGGGAGAAGCCCG
Source organism: Lycophotia porphyrea (assembly GCA_950005105.1). NCBI lineage: Eukaryota > Metazoa > Arthropoda > Insecta > Lepidoptera > Noctuidae > Lycophotia > Lycophotia porphyrea. Next base: position 2,032,506 of record OX465404.1, on the reverse strand, counting down.
AAAGTCTGATAACCAGTCTTACCAATAGGTAAGACCCAGTACTAACTGGGTTGTGGAGGTCAGATAGGCAGTCGCTTCATGTAAAATACTGGTATTCAGTTGCATTTGGTTAGACTAGAAGCCGCCCCAACATAGTTGGGAGATGGTTAGGTAGATGATACTAAGAAGATGATTATCACTCAATTCCTTATCAAACTACCCTCAATCAACTCTTCAAGACAGTTTCATGCATCCTTGATTCAAAACCTTCTCTTAAGCTTTTACCATTTTTCCTTTTATATAGGAAATTACGAAGGTCCATAACGATTCCATTAAACGACCCAAAGACAAAGGTCGTTTTGGAACGGAAGAGTAGTTAGCCGATAAGTGTTCAAGTGCAATGCAATATAAACTCAATGCTTTTAAGAAAACGGTCTGTTTTCCAACTTTGATTTTGTGATTACATTTCGGTAAGAGTTTTTAGGGTGGGGTTTCAATGTTTGTAAGCTAGTTCGGATAATTTGAAATTATATTATTTATTAAAGCAAACTTGACAGAGAAAATACCAAAATAAAAGCATGTTACAGGTTGAATTAGATAAGATTAATCTAACGACCCTTTTATTTATTGATATCGGTTGAATAGTTCAAGCTAAAATATTACCACACATACCAACATAGCCCAGGAGGATATACTTAATGAAACACCCACATTCAATCCAAACAAAGACATCAATCAATAAATGTTTTTTTTTTGGGGTGAAAAATTACGTTTCACGGTAGGACTCAATGTATCGCACTCAAAATATTGTGCTAATGGATACTTTGAATAGTAGAATGGTACAGGTCATGGAGGTATTTAAAGTGAGTTTTTTTTTATCTACCCTGGACTGTCCCACTGCTGGGCAAAGGCCTCCCTCAAATCCTTCCATGTGCTCTTTTCCCGTGCCTCCTCGAACCAGCCCTCGCAGTACGCGTCCAAATTGTCTCGCCACCGCTGTCTGGGCCGGCCTCGGCAACGCCGTCCGTCTTCCGGCAACCATCGTATGGAGACTTTTGCCAAGCGGTCGTCGTGCATACGGCTGATATGACCCGCCTAATCCCATGTGAAACTAACAGCCTTTTTGCCAATTTTTTAAAAGTAAGATGCGACCTTAAAATCTAGTATTAAATAAAACTTGTAAAATAGTTGGAACTTGGACCTCAAATATCTCCGTAACTAGAACAGTAAAGTTAATAAACACAGTGACGGGGAGAGCAAAGTATCTTTCGGCTACGTTAAGAATCTAGTTACATTCTTTATATTATGACGAAAATAGTGATCTAAAGAGATACACCAAGATCTTCAATTTATTTTGATCGCAAAAGCACATAACCAGCATAGCAAACAATAAAGTTTATCACGTAAACTAAACATGTATCCCTATCAAAATAAACACAAAACTTAGCCCATTTCAACATGATTTACAAGAAGAAAAGTGTATAATTTTTCACTCGTATTGCTCCTAAAAAGCGAACAGCGTCAAAAAAGGTGCAACTTCTTGTTAAACTTGTTATCATCCGTGTGCCCCCAACCATTCTAAGGAACAATATTGTTGACAACGCATAAAGAAATGACGTGAAAATAAAAATATCAACTTTTAAACATGAAAATGTGAGACCAGAAAATTACACTAACTTTTATTATTTCCCTAAGCTATAATTTATACTTGAAATTATCGCGATGAAAACTGTTTATTGTACGTACAAGTTTTTCCTCTTTGCATCCCTAATTTCCCCCTCTTTTTACCCCTACTTGACCCTATAAACGTTGCTTATAAAGCGAACTGGGGTAAGAATGTATTGTTTAAGTTTTGCTTAAGTGCAATGAAACGCTGTGTGGTATGAACGATGTTTTAAGTTTCTATGGGTTTTTTGCCTGATGTTTTCAATGATTTACGGGGAATGGTGTTGGGAGGAGGGGTCATCTGTAAGTATTTTTATTAATGTGGAGAAATATTTAATAAAACGACATATAAGCCCACTGTACCCAAACCACTGCCACTCCTGAAAGCCAGAAACAACCGTGGCGACCACCAGAAAAGCGCCGAGACAGTGAAGGTCGATGAAGTCCCAGAGAAACAATTTAACTGTCTTACATCCCGCAACGAAATGAATCAGGAAAGAATAGTGGCGGAGTAGGAAAATCATAATTTCCAGTAATAAAATGGTATTATGACTTTAGTTTTTAACAGGTTTTCTTCTCATTTTCAAGTTTATCTGAACTACCATCCAGTCCAAGATTAAATTGATTTTGTCTGTCTTCATGAAAAATATGCTTCACATCTGCAAAAGACAGGAACCAGTGGCTTAGACGAAAAATAAAGTAGGTACCTTTATTAAAACTTTCCATCTATTCGTCGTCACTGAGGCCGCACCTCACAGTTTTCATTAGAACGTCTTAGAGCTGTACCTAACTGTTATTCGTAAGGCCAGTGATTTTGTGGCAGACTGCCTATCGACATAGCGAATAAAACATTCTACAAATATACCTAAGTGATAAAATAAGGAATCACAAATAAATACTTTGAATTTGAGGAAGTCTGATAGTGGCACTGGTGACTGAAAAGTTGTGTGGTAATCGGGTGTCGTGGTATGGACATGTGATGCCGAGAAATAAGGAAAACATCGTGCGGAAAATTAGACAGCACGGTTGGCGCAGTGGCTGAGCGATTGACTGCTGCGCTGCGTGTCGCGGGTTCGATCCCCGCACGGAACAAATATTTGTATAGCCTACAGATAATTGTTCCGGATCTGGCTGTTTGTGTATGTGAGTTTTAATGTTTGTGAATGCACTCACGATACAGGAGAAATTCCTAGTGTGGGGCAATGTTACTTTAAAATAAAAAATGTTAAGTATGAATGTAGATGGCTATAAGAGTAGAGGAAGACCAAAGAAACGATGGATGGACTGTGTGAAGGATGACATGGCTAGAAAGGAGGTGACTGCTGAGATGACGAGTAATAGAGAAGTATGGAAGAAGAAGACATGCTGCGCCAACCCCAAAAATTGGGATAAGGGCAAGAGAATGATGTCCTAAGTGCACACCAAAACCGACGACGAGGACAAGTTTTGGATTAATGCCTGGTGGAGGAGACCAGTTCCTGATAGGAGCATTATACCAGGTAGCCGGACTGACGAATTTCAAAAGGAAGAAGACTGGATGTCAAAGTCAGTAGACAGAGTGATTTGACGGAACTTGGGACAGGCCTAAGTCCAGCAGTAGTTTGCTATAGACTGAGTCGATTGGTCGATGATGTCAACTCTGAAGCATGAATGTAAAAAAAACTGGCCAAGTGCGAGTCGGACTCGCGCACGAAGGGTTCCGTACCACAAACCGAAGAAACACGTTTCTTGTATGGGAGCTCCCTTTAATTATTAAATAATTTATATTTTTATTATTCGTTGTTATAGCGGCAGCAGAAATACATCATCTGTAAAAATTTCAACTGTCTAGCTATCGCGGTTCATGACATACAGCCTGGTGACAGACAGCCAGACAGACGCACAGTGGAGTCTTTGTAATAGGGTCCTAGTTTTACCCTTAGGGTACAGAAACCTAAAAAACAGTCACCCATGCTTGTTCTGACTACAACAAGCGCTACTTAACCTCACTTATTGATTGGTTTAGGCTATTATTGAGCCACGAGCCCCTTAAAACTCCTATAGTCGATATCGCCAACCGAACCGAGGTAAGCAGAACAATTTTAACGCAACATTAGGCATTATTAACGACAGCGATATAAAAAGAATTGTTAGCATATTCCCTTTTATAGTTATTGAATTGAATTTTATGCTGACTTTGATTTTTACTATACTTATTTTTATTGGCTTGTATAGAATAGGTAAATGCTTAATATAGGCTTCTAAACGACATACTAAGACTATTCTAAGTTCCATATATGTAAACATGTCGATGCTTTTAGAAAAACAACGTTAATGTATTGACATAAAGTTCAGTATACGCTACAACTTCAAATATTTTTAGAATTGTTCCAATAGTACCGGTCATTCTTTAATCAACAAAATTAACAGTAACATAAGAAGCTCGTGGCTAAATAATAACAGCCCCTCGGATCGATCTTTAGGTTAAGCCGCGCTTACCTAGGTTGGTCCGTGGATGGGTGACCACTCATAACACGGCGAGTTTCCTCCATGCCTCGAAAAGCACGTCAATCTGTTGGTCCCGGCTGTCATTTGTACATCTTTGACAGTCGTTACACGTAGTCAGTAGCCCGAAAGTCTGACAACTAGTCTTACCAAGGAAAATCCTATTACCCTGTACTAACTGGGTTGTGGAGCTCAGTTAGCCAGCCGCTCTATGTAAAATATTCAGCTGAATTCGGTAAGACTGGAAGCCGACCCTAATATAGTTGGGAAAAGGTTAGGCAGATGATAAAGTGGATATTCGTTGACGTGGAAATAACATCGATTGGGGATCAGGAATTGAGTAGGTAACGAATACATAAATCATTATATTCGTCATCAAGCTTGGCGAGATCATAAACGATACAAAGGAATATTTACTATCATCGGAGGAACAAAGATACGGCGAAGCACCACCGCTATATAGTTGAAGTTCCCAAAGCCACCACAGGCGAGATGCGGCGTATCGCCAGCCTGTACTGTCCCACTGCTGGGCAAAGGCCTCCCCCAATTCCTTCCACGTGCTCTTTTCACGGGCGTCCTCGAACCAGGCCTCGTGGTACGCGTCGTGGTAGATCGTCTCGCCACCTTTTTCTGGGTCGGCCTAGGTGGCTCGGCGGCGCCGTCCGTCTTCCGGCAACCATCGTGTGGAGACTTTTGCCTAGCGGTCATCGTGCATGCGGCTGACCGCCCAATCCCATTTTAGCCTAGCACTCTTCTTGCCAACGTCCACTTTGCCCGTTCTGGAACGCAGCGTTGTGTTACGAACCCTGTGTTGTCTTTTGACACCCAGCCTAATTAATATAAAAAACCTACTACTGATCTGATGTCCACAATCCAGTTGCTTGGTAAACACCCCATGGTTCCTATAACTGGTTATCAGACTTCGGGCTATTTTAATAATCCACTGCCTTTCAACCTTAAAAACCCAAAAAGGAAGCGATACAAAAAAAGGACTCAATAAAAGGCAATGGTAACCTAAAGAATGCGATAAGTTCGCGGACCAAACCTAGTATGCAATAAATAAAAATAAAATCCCTTACCGAGGAGGGTTAGCAAAAAAATACTTTATTAAAGACAATCGTACTAATGCAACGCAAAGGCGAGCTTTTTTGTACGTTGAATAAAAACAGGGATTTTTTTCTCTAAGTGGTAAGGTTAGCAAAACAATCTGCTAATTCTTTATTTATTTTTATTTTTCTACTAGAATTCTTAATTATTCGGATACAGAAAGTAAGCTGTTTCTAACGGTTTTATTTTAAGTTGTATTTTTTTTTTCTATCGGGTAGTGAATGCAGTTTGTAACATAATTAAAAAGCTTTAGAAACTGCTTGGTGCTTTTAGTCTAATTGTTGGTCCAACATGTCTTATATTAATTTGCCGTTTTGCACGGCACGCAAATATAAACGACATTATCCGACGAGCTCTTGTCACCGTCGGCGTCCCAGCTGTTTTAGAACCCAATGGCTTGGCACGCGACGATGGCAAGAGACCGGACGGCATGTCTTTGTTTCCTTGGAAGATGGGTAGGCCTTTAGTGTGGGACGCAACATGCGTCGATACTCTTGCGCCACCCCATCTTCCAAGCTCATCGTGCTGTGCTGGTGCTGCTGCTGCGGCTGCAGAGAACCTCAAGCGGCGTAAATATAGAAACCTTTGTGGTAACTATATTTTCGAGCCGTTTGGGGTTGAAACTCTTTAAGGAAATTTCGAAACGCCTAGTTGACGCTTCCCATGACCCAAGGGCTGGCTTTTACTTTGGCCAGAGGCTAAGTGTTGCCATACAACGTGGCAACGCCGCCAGTCTCTTGGGCACATTACCAGCTGACAGCGTTGAGGAGGAGTTTTTCGATGCCCTTGTATAGTTTGTTGTTAGTTTATTTATTTTAGTTTAATAGCTTTTAATTATTAATGTATATAGTTAGTTTAAACTAATAAATGGAGTATTATATTAATTAAAAGAACTTTGCCGTGGTTAGCAAGCGCCTTTCTACTTTAAAAGCAAGCTAACTTTACCACATACATATTTTTATCTAAATTCAAATAACGTGTTACTTATTGCGTGGTTCCTCTGTGGTGGAGGCAACTGTCGAAATCGTAAAAGATGGGCAAAATTGTAAAGATTCACAAGTAAAAAAAAAAAAGCCCTCAACACCATTCAATATACGATTGGAAAATAGAATTGAAGTTTTTTTATATTTAATCGGTATTACAATCATTAAGTCGTCTGCAAACTTTGGTGATTATATTATAGTAGTTTATGCCCGCGGCTTCGCGTGGAGTTCGGTAATTATTGTCCCACGGGGATCGTACTACCGAGATAAAAAGTATCCTACGCGTAAATCTAGGTTATAAACTATCTACAGGGTGTAAACAGACTTTTCACGAAGCCGTTAAGCAAGCGTTATGTACATCAAACTAAGTAACTTTACACAAAAATGATTGCTGGGAAACAATTTTTTTTTGTGGTGAAAAATCACGTTTTACCTTATGACTCAATGTAACGCATTCAAAACATTGTGCTGATGGATGAACGGGGGTCGTGAAGGTGTCTTAAGTAAAAAAAACATTAAAAACATTAAAGTATTTAAAAAACTTGTGAAAAAGTTGGAACTTTGAGCCCCAATATCTCCGTAATTAGAGGGTTTCCAGGTATGGTCTAGAGCAAAAAAATGATCGCAATGACGGGGAGAACAAGTGCCTTTCGGCTTCGTTAACAGTCTGTTTACACCCTTTATATACCAAACATCCATGTGGTACATACATCTTCACAAACTTCGCATATTAGTAGGACACTTAGCAATACAATTTTGTGTTTTACAAACGCCTTTTCCAGAACCACACTACTTCTTTTACCACATCACTAAGCACGCGTGTTGGTCGCAGGCAGTCCAACATCATTAAATAAAAAACTTTGACCATTATCATTGTCCGAAGTATGTTCGACCTTGGCGCAGTTTTCGGCCTAACTAGTTCAATCAGAATATATCTGTCCCTCATTGTGTGAAGAAAACTTTGTACTTAACTAAAATTAGGTCCAAACTATAGGCGAAATTTGAACGTGTTTGTAAACTACGTACTACATAAGGCTTTAGTCCCACTACCGACGAGGAAGCGAATCATCGTTTTTCTCTTTCAAAAAACGTTTAAATTATCGTGTGGTGGGTTCCTAACGGTATTGGGTACTGTATGGTGTCGGACGTAAAGAATAGCACCGTCCCATATCTTCCCGTGGGTGTCGTAAGAGACGACTAAGGGACTACCAGAGAATAGGCAGCAGTTTTCTCTGTGCCTTTGTAACAATCATACTGCGATCGCCAACCCGCCTGCCAAGCGTGGCGATTATGGCAAAACCCTCCTTTGGAGGAGGCCTATGTCCAGCAGTGACGTCTTTCAGCTGAAATGCTGATGATGATAATGGGTTCCTAACGTGGTGTCATAGTTTTTAGGCCGCCTATGGACTTCTGACTTGGTTTTACATGTCATCAAGAAGGTCGTCAGGCACGCTAGTTTCCTTACGATGTTTTCCTTCACTGAAGTAAGTGATAATTATACAACAGTCGAACGTTCACACCACTAGGCTATCATTGCTATTAATTAATGATGTACTGAATACCGCTTGTGCATTGGTGTCCTTGTTTTTATCATCTAAATTATAGTTGCTCGCTCAGCGACGCTTGCTTTGAGGGAAAACACTCGCCGAGTGACTCTTGCTTGGTACATACGCATACCGGCGAGTAATCGCATTTTATAGTTGTTTACGCGGATGAAGCAAATTATGCGATCGATTTGAAAACTGGCCGTTGCAAAAAAGATTGAGACGCACTGCTTAGGAACACTTGAAAATTGCCCTTTGTATTCCAGGGCCGTGGTATCTCTTTTGAACAGTCCCGCAGCCCTGGAGGGGCACAATACCTAAATTCTTATTGTGACAGTTGAACACCACACACGATGAAAACACCTATAATTTTCACTTAGTATCAATTTTTTCTTAGGAGCACACGGTTCCACGGCGTGACATGTCTTAGCCATTGATTTGTTCACAAGACGTATACAGGGGGCGCTTGAGACGCACATTCCTTCTTACTCCTACGAAGGCGACAGGCATGTGCGAGAGGAGGATGGGTATAGGGATACAACGGACCACTCAACGTTATCTGTCAAAGAATTCAGCCAATACGAAAACGAATAATGATCGAATGAGTTTATATCTACCAATTCGTATGAATCCGTGCAACCAATAGTGTTTTGAAAGTCGGTTATTTTCTTTTGTTGTTAGTTCCATTTGCTTCTCGCTAATCGCTGGTGGTAGGACCCGTGCTTATCTAAGTTTCAACTAATAACTGAATATTGTTCACGTGTCGATAGTTAGCGATAATTATCGTAGTTTTATCGATGAGAATAAAATCTATTCCTCAGAGGGTTTAACGTGGAACTCTCGAATAAATGAAACTGATTATTTTTATTTAAAAGCTCTATCAAAAATCTATTTGGTATTTTAAATGTACTAGACTAGGGCTTTTCAAATTATGCATTTAAATAAAAAAGGATTTAATATTTGGTGAAATTAACTATATTATATTTGGTGTTCTGTTTTAGACAGTTATCAGTTTATTTTATATTTTTTCTAAAATCATCTTAACCAGACTTAAGCAAACCATAACTTTTACACGTCGGTGTACTACAGGCACTACTTTGCCTTATCCTTCAGAAATAACAGGCGTGATGATGTCGTTCATATCCAGATTCAAAAGCTTAAAACCAAAAAAATAAATTGTCACAAAAAATATATATTTCTTTCGTAACGTTTTTTCTGCTATCGCTACTTTCGGAGAGAGCGACATAATTCGTGGAATCAATGAGCGGATCCCCATGAAGGTAATGCAGTTATCTTGTAGCTCAGCCTCTCTGGGGCAGCCTGATTAACTGGGCTGCTAACCCCCTATACAGGAGCGGCATTCAATTTTAGATTGAAACGAGGCTTTTTTGAGTTGTGGGTATAGGTAAATGGATTTGTGGTGGCTGTCTGTCTGTCTTCGAGGTAATGTTATAGTGATAGATGGTTATTTTCTCTTGTTTTTGAGATGTTGAGTTATACTTTTATAAAACTAGCAAAGGTAGTTTAGCGGGGATAACCCCGCGGGGTCGCACGCGTGGAGTTCGATAATTGTCCCACGGGTACATTCTATCGGGATAAAAAGTATTTAATGTGTTAATCTATATTATAAATTATATGTGTTCCAAATTTTATCCAAATCCGTTCAGTAGTTTTTGCGTGAAAGAGTAACAAACACCCATACATTCATAAACTCAAACTCAAACATCGATACATACAAACTTTCGCGTTTATAATCATCATCATCATTTCAGCCGAAATACGTCCACTGCTGGACATAGGCCTCCCTCAAGTGTCGCCACATTGACCGGTCCCTTGCGACTCGCATCCAGCGGATCCCCGCAACCTTCACCAGGTCACCGGTCCACCTAGCGGGAGGCCTTCCAACGCAACGTCTTCCGGTTCGCGGTCGCCACTCCAGAACTTTACGGCCCCATCGGCCATCCATTCTGCGAGCAATGTCCCTGCCCACTGCCACTTTAGTTTGGCAATTCTTCGGGCTACGTCGGTAACCTTGGCTCTCGTTTATAATTTTAGTAAGGGAGTAAGGAGGTGCATCATACCTACCTATATATGTACATAGCATCACGCCGGTAATCCCCGAAAGCTAAGGCAGAGATGTAGGTACTTCATATTAAACCCATATTTCGACAGTCACATTTGAGTCCCATGTAATAGGGGGCGAGCTGTTTGCCAACCGGGCACAAATCCAAGCTTCATATCTGCTACTGAGAAATTCCTGATGGAACAGCGCAAAAACACGTTGCCCAACCTGAGAATCGAAACTAGGACCTCGACCACTTAACCAACGAGACAAGAACTTACTACCTGCTTGTCCATCGTCATGTGCTACGAAACCGTAGCAAGCGTAGAGGCTACAGCTACGGCGTAGCAACTTCGTAGAGCTTGATTGGTGTGGAACTGGAACATTTCTGATAGCAATCATTTACAAGACTATGCAGTATCTCTTCGTTTCGCTCAGTTAATCTCGGAGCTATCATACAAAATGATGCAGTAATTAGCTTGCGGAATGTAAACGGAGTTGTTATTAAACGTAAACATTGTGTTTTACTTGTCAACGAGGCGGTAATGGGTTCCGGAGGTACGAGGAAAGATTTCTTTGTTAGTTTCGTTTGAATGAGTAAAATATAATCATCCTGTGACTATTCGTCAATATAGTGAAAATATTGGAATTACGTAGTATTTGTCGTTGGTCTAGTTGTCGCAAGCGCAAGGGGAAGGTGGGGGGGTGTACCTAATAGTAACACCCACAATTCACCTATTAATTTTAAGTCCCATGTCTGAGGGGGCGAACTTATTGCCATCAACTGGGCACAAAACCAGACTCCGTGGCTGCTACTGAGAAATTTCTAAAGAAAAAACCTAATAACACTTTGCCCGGCATGAGAAACGAACTCAGGACCTCATGCTCAGCAGTCGCGCTTGCGTCCACTACAACAACGAGGCCGCCAAAAGCTCGAAAGTAACAAACAATCTCATTCTCCATAATTATCAGGTTGTGTAAAATAATGCCACATCAAAATAGCATCACGCTCCTTGTTACTATATTGTGACGGTTTTCAGTACAAAACGGAATTAAATACCCCACTGATTACAAACTGAAATGATATGTGTATTACACTTGTGTTTGTCTACTATGATTACTATCATTTATGTCCTGATTGCTTTTGGGAGACTGTTTTGATGTTGACATAGTCATGAGATAAATTATTCAGCGTTATAAACATCGGCACACTTTGGTTTCACTCCTTAAATGCTTTCTTATGGTGGCTCAATGATGTTAAAGTGGCATGTTATGTTATTAAAGTGTGCAGATGTTTTTAAAGCAGACTGTACCACTATATCTACAGGGGATAAGAAAACTATTATATTTAATACAAGCGATTCTCACTGGTCATATTAGTATTACATGCCAGTATGACCACCAAGAAACGGGGAAAAAATTGTGGTATATCACACAAATTCTTGTCATGTATTAATTTTACAATGTATCTAAAAGTTATTAGCAGGTTATCCACATAGATAAACAGGAAAAAGTATATAAAGGGTGTAAACAGGCTCTTAACGAAGCCGAAAGACACTTGTTCTGCCCGTCATTGCGATCATTTTTTTTGTTCTAGACCATACCTGGGAACCTTCTAGTTACGGAGATATTGGGGGTCAAGGTTCCAACCTTTACACAAGTTTTTTTCAATACATGTTTTAATGTAAGATTTTTACTTTAAACACCTCCAGGACCCCCTTACTATTCAATCCATCCATCGGTACAATGTTACATTGAGTCCTACTGTAAAACGTGACTTTTCAGCCCAAAAAAAAAGTCGTTTCCCAGCACTAATTTTTGCGTAAAGTTACTTAGTTTTATGTACATAATGCTTGGTTGACGGCTTCGTGAAGAGTCTGTTTACACGTTGTATTTTAGAAAATAACTCATTTAAAGCTACTCAAGGAAAGATAAAAAAAAATGAGGCCTCTGCGAAATTTAGGTACTTATTAATAGTATACATCTGCCTAACCTTCTGGGTTTACAGGCGTGATAATATAATGTCGAGACGAAACCGTGTCCTAGTATAAAGCCGCACAGAGCGGAGGTCTGCGTCCTAGCAGTAAAAACATTCTAGGTTGACTAAGATTCATCATCTGCCTAGCCTTTTACCAGCTTTGGAACCGGTTTCGAGCAACTGCCTATCTGACCTGCAAAACCTAGCTAGAACTGGATAATACTGTATCACTTGGTAAGACTAGTTGTCGGACTTTTGGGCCACTGACTACCTGTAACGACTGTCAAAGATCTTCAAATGATTAAGATTAATATTGCTTTATTAATCTTAATCATTTGAAGATCTTAGTTAATTAAACTATCAAACACAAATAACCCACATATCTGCACACACACACACAGACACACACGCACACACACTCTTACACCCGATATTAAAAACATTGGAAAAAATATTTCATTATTGTAATATCACTTTGTTTTTTTGTAAAAAAGGTAATTCATAATTACTCTCACATCAACAAAGTATGTATTTCATTTTTAAGTAAACGCAACTCTGTCTCCCAAGATACAGGCGCAGCCTTGTTTGGGGACCTCAGTTTTCTAAACATGTTATTATTATTTTTTTTCTACTAATATTCATAGCGTCAACTTAAGTTAAAAAAAAAACTGTTTGTAACAATGGTTTAATAAATTTATTCTTATTATTTATGCAATGCAAAATAAAGAGCCAAAACAATTAAGTCCCCCGAGTAAACTATCCACAAAAACATCAAACAACAAAATAATTAATACAAATGTGTCGCAAAAATGATTAAATTGTTCGTTTAATTTGCGTTCATATTCGAAAATTGATTGGTTATTAATAATGTCAATGTCTACATTATGGAGTTTGTCTGTCTGTCCGTCTGTGCGCCCTGGGTGGCAATTTACAACGATGGAAAGTAATTGATGGAGTGCTGCTGTTTTAAAGGGAATTTAATTGATTTTTGATGTTGTTAATAATTAAGTTTGTTGTGGAAATGTTTGTAAGTTAACTGTGGTAGTATAAATAAAGTCAGGGTATTATTATCTTACTGGGGTGAAGAGTAATGAAGGGATAAGGCATTCCGGCCCTGGTCCAGTCCATGGTCCGGAGCGAGAGGGAATGGGACGCCGTCACCTCCTTCTGCGAAGCAGTCATGCTAGCGAAGGAGGTGGCGGAGCGTGAGAGGGAGAGAACCTCTCGTCCCAGCCGCCGCGGGAGACGCCTCGGGCGTCGGGGGTCACGTGGTGGCTTCCGGCCACCGTAGACGCGGACCTGTGAACGGTGAGTAATGGGCTAGCTCGCCGTCCGTCCGTCTTTTGACGACAGGCCGTGTTGACGGCGCGTTCGTGTTCCACGCGCGCCTCAAAGAGATGTCAGCAAATAGGGAGGGGCCCGCAAGGGCCGATGCCTGCCAGGGCTGCGGGCTGTTCGAAAGAGATACCGCGGCCCTGGAACACAAAGGGCAAGGAAGGAACATGGATGGGTTTTAGTCAGTACAAGTCTGACACTCCCTTCCGCTCTGCCCAGCGGGAGAAGTCATTTGATGAATTGATGAACGAAAAAAAAATAAAAAAAGGTATTAAGTCGCTTTATTTAACGTTCAAAAACACCAGGTTTCACTACCTAATATTAGGCAACCATTAAGTGAATGCGTAAATAAATAAACATTGTGTAAAAAAAAAAAAAAGGCATTGATGATCACGCTTTATTTTGGTGTAGTGGCTGTGCGAGTGACTGCTGCGCTGCGTGTCGCGGGTTCTATCCCGCCACGGAACAAATATTTGTATGACCTGCAATAGTAGTTGGTAGGTAGTTGTTCCAGGTCTGGCTGTTTGTGTAAGAAAGTTTAAATGTTTTGTTAATGCACTCTCATGTTGTTAAGATATTTACGTAACAATATAATTTTAGATCATTCTAAGATAGACGGCCAGACTAATATAAAATGCCGCCAATCACGCGACAGCATAAGCCTACAATATTTCCATTTCTTTTATATACATAGTATATAGTCTCTTTAAGAGAGTAAAGGGACTGTATTCCAACAAGCGGTTCCAGTGGTGCGAGCTGGTAAACGTCGCATCTTCGTATTTTTGGCTCTAGGACATGCTAGGTTCAATATGGTGATTTCTATGTACGTTTCCTGTACCACGATGTTGTTTTGACACACGACAGTAGGTTATAAAATAATGATGGTAAAACTTTGGGTACCAATATTATTTAAACCTTATTATTTGTAATTCATTTACCAAATATAAATTAATATTCATGTTAAATAGTTTTGTGTTTATCTGTGACTATTCTGTTTAATTATTCTACAATAATATATAATACCATAAAGAGGAAAGATTTGTATGTATGTGTGACGAATAAACTAAAAAACTTATAGACCGATTTCAAAAATTCTTCCACCATTAGAGTTCTACATTATTGCTGAGTAACAACTTATGATACATTTATGAAAAAAAATATCAACTTCTGCAAAGCGGGGACGGGCCGCTAGTAGAAAATATAGTGATCACAGTGTGATTGGTAATTGGGTGTATTCCTTGGAATGCATGACACAAGACCTAATTTGCAACAATTTTGATCCCAATAACTTGAGGTCCAAACTGGGTTTTGGAGAAAACAACCCAGCTACGAGTACTACTGAGCTTATCAAGTGTTACCATAATATTTTAGGTATACCTAAAATAAACAAAATATGCTGTCAATAACTTAGTTAAGAAACATTTGACTGGTCCATATTCCTCAAAGATTGTCAATAAACCATGACGTTTTAACTGATCCAACCGAAATACAGGAGGATCCAAACCATGACGAAATCACTTACAAAATAATGTAAATTGAAAGCTTTAAAACCAGCGAAATTGACTGTAGTAACTACAGAATCAAATTAGAGAAAAGTTTTCGCAAGAATGACCTTCAAACGACCTACGACCAATTAGACAATACTGAAGTTATAGAAAATAATAAATTTAAGTAAAATGGAGAGGCTTAGAAGACGACATAGCTTTGGTGATAGTCTTTGTTAATTGAAATGTTACGTTAGTTAATTTCAACTCGATTGTTAAGCTAAAAGGAAAGTTATGACTTTGAAGTTTGTGCCATCTTGGGGAATTATTTTGATTTGAAACTGAAGACGAAAGGCTTCCCATTCTTTGTTGGTTCACAGATTGACAGTACATCTGATGGAAAGTGATATCAGTATAGACAGATAACAAAAACAAATTCTGGAACTGAACTTTAAATACAAACATAACAAGCCTGTACGTACTCCTAAAAGGCTAAGCTGAGTACGTCAAATACACGGTGTAAACGGACTCTTCACGAAGCCGTCAACCAAGCATCCAACTTTACGCAAAAAATATTGCTGGGAAACTACTTTTTTTTTTGGGCTGAAAAATCACGTTTTAGTAGGACTCAATGTAACGCACTCAAAACATTGTGCTGATGGATGGATTGAATAGTAAGGGGGTCCCCCCTTCGTATTCAATCCATCCATCAGCACAAAAAAAAAACAAAAAATAAATGATCGCAACAAAGGAGAGAATAAGTGCCTTTCGGCTTCGTTAAGAGTCGTAGTTTACACCCTTTATAACGATATTCCCTAGTTATGTTTATCATAATCAGCCAGTTATGTTCCAGCTACTGGGACACACGGCCTCTTCTCCAAGAGAGGGAATGGGCTATACCTGATAAAAATAGCTATATTACAGCTACTTTAGGTTATAGATTGAAAGGATTTTTAGCAATTAAAGTCTTTACATTGTCGTAACACATTTTTATATTTCAACCGTACAAATTACACAGAGTGTTGCATAAAACCACAGATAATATTTACTTCTCTAACACCCCCCTTCTATAATTCACCACACGGGCCAAATGCGGGTTGGTAGATGTCACATGTCTTCAAATTTTCGGCTCTAGGACATGCCGGTTTCCTCACGATGATTTCCTTCACCGTTTTAAGAGCAGTGGTGATGAAATAAATTACACAAAGTAATGTGCCTGCCTGGGTTCGAACCAAGGAGTTATTGCTCGTAAGTTGGGGCCGCCAGCGCTGGGTCACCGCTGGTGCCAGATGCTATTTATGTTTAAGGTCCCTGAAATAAATGGAGAAATAGCTTCTCCGCCGTCATCTAAGCACAAAATATAAGGTAGACTGGTAGAAAATGCCCAAGGTATTAAGTCCGCCTTTGCGTTAAGTTTTAATAAAAATATATTTTTGACTGAAACTTGTTCTAACATAACATGTAATCTAAGAAGGGTTACACAGAGGTATACCTAATGATACACCTTCATTTTGCCGGCTTTAAGTCCCGTGTAGAACGGGGCCTATTGCGCCTAAAGCCTATTGCCATCAACCGGCCACAAAGCTATGCTCGGGGCTGCTACTGAGAAATTCCTGTAGGAAAAACCCAATAACATCCAAGCTCAGCTGTCTTACAACCTACGTGGCAGTCGTAGACATTTTTTTAGTAAACACCAATATCCAAACGATTCTATATTCGAAAACCCATCGAAATCGTAGTGTTGATGAATACGCTCTCAGAAATAAATGCGCATAAAAATGGCGGGCATAAACAGCTGATTTCGGATTCCGTTTTCCGCGTGTACGTTTCAAGCAAATCGGGAGATTTTCAGATTCGCTTCGGGATACACACTTATCATCAGGATTGGTTCCTTGTAAGGTAGATATAGCTTATTTGATATACAATAGGCGGACATTTTTCTCTTCATAGTATCTAAGATTTATGATATAGACTTAATAAGGTTATTCTATCTAATAGAGCAGTAGTGGTCCAGTGGTAAGAGACTTGATTATCTTCTTAGCGTGTCGATGGCAGTCTAAATCGGACTAAAACTAAGCTACTAGTTTGCCGCTTTCGGTAGCGTCCATAAGTTTCTGTGGTGAACAAACAACAGGACACGCTGGACACGATATTAATTCACGGCAGAGTCAAACTCAAAACTAGAACTCAAAGGAATTTATTTCAATTAAACCCACTTTTGAATGTCGGAAAAACAAAGAAGACTAAGCTACAGTCACAGTCACAAGTCATAATAAGTTGTGAAAGTACTGTAGTTACCCATTCTAAAGCGTAGATCTCTATGGAGAAGAATGGGCAAGAAACTTCATGGACACTCTTTTCAATCAAAATATTATTACAAAAGCTTGGCTACATCATTCATGTTGAGATTATACATGTATGTGGGAACGATGTGAAGAGGCGTGCAAATTAAGAGCGTCCAGAGTAAAAGAATAAATCAACAATTTAAAAATCAAGTCATTAATGAAACCTGAGCAGATTTTCCTTGCTGCGGCTAACCTAAGTGCAGAGTTTAAAAGTATTTAAAAACTTTCAGGTCAGCCATGGCAACTCATGTCCACACTTGATTAAGGTGTGCGTAGGTTTCGGGTTCGTAACTCTACTTTGTATAATTTTATTGAGAGTAAACTTATTGATTTTTAGGGCGACCGAAAACATCGTGAGGCAAATGACGAGTACTAGAATCAAACTTACGAAGACATGTGGGACATACCCACTCGCTTTGGGCCCACGTGGTGGATTACGGCCCGATCTTTCTTAAAACGTGGTCTGTGTCCCAGCAGTGGGAATATGGCTTCTTATTCTATCTTCTATATCTATCTCTGCAAGCCGAACCATTTCTAAAATTCGACGAGCCTTATTTATGACAGTAAGCACAGAACCACACACTCATATATTTCTTATTATATACGTATTTGGACAACAATTATACTTAATTGAAAATAAATAATGTATTAATAAGTGTTATTTATCGGCACATTATTGAAACACCGACATGGTAAATTAAATGAGGTTCATTAATGGAAGGATATTAATGGTAGGATTCATTAATGGCATAAGTGTAATCTTGTGTAATGTTATTGAACATTCAAAGTTACATAATTATATATGGTTGGTTTAATTTAATTCCCTTTGCTATTTGTATTCCTCGTCATCAGTCGAAGTAGATAATATTGATACAATTATTAAGAATAATAAGTATTTTTCATAAGCAATACATTAAAGCAAATAGCACACAAAATTGGAAAGCCACGGGAGAGGCCTGTGCCCAGCATTGTGACTGATATAAAAAACAGTGTGGAGAGCAGGCTGATATAAAAAACCAAATAAAAATAAAGATATATTTTAAAATCCTGCACTTTGTGATTGAAAGTGTGTTACAATTGGGGAGCAGTTTTCTTCGGAACAAACTGGTGCCGATTCCCTTGTTCACAAACTAAACTAAATTTAAGTTGAGTGCATCTTTTTCTTTCTATTTCATTATGAAAAGGACAGAGGATAAATATTAGTTTATTCCTGTCAAATTAGTCACCTGACGTAATTTGATGTAATTTTAGTAGTCAACTTTTTAATCACGTCTAAACTTGTGTCAGGCGCCGGTTAATTTGACAGGACTAAACTAAAATTTATCTTCTGTCCTTTTCTTAATGAAATAGAAAGAAAAAGATGTACTGAACTTAAATTTGGTTTAGTTTGTAAACAAGGGAATCGGCACCAATTTCTTTTAGCCACCCTGTAAACACTTAACACCATTCAAAAGCAGCATCTGTTGTTCACCCCCTTACAACCTAGAACTTCCCCAATATTTCACAACAAAATGAACCAAACCTCTTCCAGAGTTGTATTTATTAAAGCTATCTAGCAATCTAGGGCTCAACTTACGCGTTCTAGCTTGATGGGCATTAAAGTCTTGCCCGCTGAAAGTACTGTCCCGGAAATTTATACTACGACCACCCCCTTTCACCCCGTTTCACCCCTTTAACTCTGACGTCATAGCTTGTGAACTAGTGAACTATTTTAGCCAAGGTACTGTAGGAATTCTGTTTCATTTGCTCGCGAAATTGTAAAAATTGGGGTAGAGTTTTAAAAGACATTGTTTTCAACTTCAACTTGCATTTGTTTGTGACTAAAACTATTGAACCCATAAATGTTTGCTTTTATGTTGATTCAAGATTCTTTATTCAAGAGTTTTTCAGCAATGTTGGTAGGTCATCATCATATTCTTCCTAGTTTTTTCCCAACTATATTGGGGTCGGCTTCCAGTCTAACCGGATCCAACTGAATACTAGTATTTTTCATGGAGCGACTGCTTATCTGACCGCCACAACCATGTTAGTACTAGGTAATTCGATACCCCTTGGTAAAACTGGTTGTCAGAATTTCGGGCCACTGACTAACAGTAACGATTGTCAAAGATCTACAAATGAGGCACACAGTTAAATTAAAAGAAAAATCAAAAGATACAGATAGAAAACGGACATACACAGGTACAGTTCAGTATTGTATATACAGTAAATACATACCAGACAGGTATTCTATCACTTTCAAGCTAAAGCTTGGTGTTTTTTTTTCTGATTGGAAATCATCAAATGACTTCTCCCGCTCTGGGCGAAGCGGAAGGGAGTGTTAGACTTGTACTGACTAAAACACATCCATGTTCCTCCCTCACCCTTTGTGTTCCAGGGCCGCGGTATCTCTTTCGAACAGTCCCGCAGCCCAGGCAGGCACCGGCACTTGAGGGCCCCTCGCTGTGGTCTGCAATCCTCGCTGAATTGAAAACCACACGGTGACATACTCGTTGATAAGAACAGAGCTATTTCTGCTTCACAATGTACCATTCAGTGCTTTTATACTAAAAGCGGGGCCTATATAAATGTCATATACGTGGGTGTGTGTGTACAATTATCTTATGTATTGTTTCAGCAATGTTTGGGATAGGAAAATATGTTTTGTTTGGTCGCTTGTGTTATATTGTCAGCGTGGTTAACATTAAGTGTCGTAACTTTATTTTGTTAAGTTCCCTAAGAGGTAAGCTGAGGTTTCATATGTTATTACCATTTTGTAAATTAGGTTTAGTTAGGTTACTTATGACACGGAGAGGCCGTGAAACTATTACTAGATAGGCAGAAATCAAGAGTTTCACATATTACAATAAAAAATAATATATATATATATATATATTTTATACATTTATAATTTTTTATTCGTTTTTCCATCAGGTATTTATCAGTAGCAGCCACGGAGTCTGGACTTGTGCCCGGTAGATGGCAATAGGCTGGCCCCCTATTACATGGGACTTAAACATAACTGGCCAAATGTGGATGTACTATTAAGCAGTCTTCTGCTTAAACCCTTTTGAGATTACAGGCGTGTTGGAATATAAAGATAAAAAGCATGTTTGTTTACAAAGAGCTTCGATATTCCTTTATTATAGAGTCTGGGTTCCTTATATTAACAGGTAACCCTATTCCTCAGAAGCTTTACCCACAAGGGTACAAATAAACCCAGAGGTACACGTAAATGATTAATGTTGAAGACATCTCCGTTTATGTTCTTCAAATAATATAATAAAATAAGAGATATGAGTACCTAAAGTCTTGTTCATCGTGTTTAAGTGTCATATTTTTTTATGAGACTATCGAACGAAGCATAAAAAAAAATAATCGAGATGGTGACTGAAAGGCGACATAATTTTCCTTACTAGACGACATCGTTGGTTTAATATGGTGGTTGATATCCCCACTTAATGCTGCTTATTTCGACACTGAAAAAATAAAAGTCCCATCTGATTTGTACTCCTCAAAATCAAAAGTCATTTAGTTTGCCCCTGAGAAGCACTTCACAAACTATTCAATTTTCATCATCATCAGCCTATAATGTTCCTACTGCTGGGACACAGGCCTCTTCTCTATGAGAGGGAATGGGCTATAATCCACCACGTGGGTCCAGTGTGGATTGGTAGATGTCACGATGTTTTCTTTCACCGTTTTGGAGAGCAGTGGTGATGAAATAAATTACATAAACTAATGTGCCTGCCTGGCTTCGAACCCACGACTTACTATTCATAAGTCGGGGTCGCTACCACTGGGCCACCGCTGCTCTCTATTCAATTTTAGAGTTAATCTGAGTAGATTAACTGATTCTTAATTTGAATAGATTGAGTAATCTATTCAAATTAAGAATCAGTTATTTTGAGCATTAAAAAAAAAAGGAACTCGTGGCGTAATAATAACAGCCGCTCGCGTCGATCATCAGGTTAAACCGCGCTAGCCTAGGTTTGTCTGTGGATGGGAGACCGCCCATTACATACCGAGTTTCCTCCATGCCTCGGAAAGCACGCTAAGCCGTTGTCAATTGTAGATTTTTGACAGTCGTTACAGATAGTCAGTGACCCGAAAGTCTGACAACCAGTCTTATCAAAAGGTATCGTATTACCCAGTAGGTACTAACTGGATTGTGGAGGTCAGATAGGCAATCGCTCCATGAAAAAAACTGGTACTCAGCTGCATCCGGTTAGACTGGAATCCGACCCCAACATAGTTGGGAAAAGGCTATGGAAATGATTATGATATTTTGAGCATCAAAATTCATACGACAGTCTCCCAAAATGGCCGCCCTTCTCTATTTCTTAAGCTTAAGCTGGAGAGAAAAAGTAGAGTACCAAACACCTCAGCAAGTCCTTTGTCTGTCCAGGGCTGCGGGACTGTTCGAAAGACATACCACGGCCCTGGAACACAAAGGGTAAGGAAGGAACATGGATGGGTTTTAGTCAGTACAAGTCTGACACTCCCTTTCATTCTGCCCAAAGCGATAGAAGTCATTTGATGATTTCCCATTCGAAAAAAAAAGTCCCTTGTCTGTTGGTTAGAAGAACTTGATTTCCCAGAACGAAAGCATGCCGACTGTACAACATTGCACCCATCCCAACTTGTCTGTCACATATTAAATGCTTCCCTTTGTAAAAGTTTGTCCTACAAAGTTAAAATTTGGCATAGTTTCACAAAGTTGCTGACGTAAGTCGTTACATAGAAGAAAGTTTTTTTTTGGGCAAAAGTTACGAGTGACGTAAACTATGGAGTAAAAGTTTACTGAAGAATAAGGTTACCTACTGATGTAAGAAACCCAGATTTTATAGTAAAGGAATATAGATGTTTTTGTAAACAAACATGATTTTTGTGCACTGACAGTTACGTTTGAATTTCTTTCATCATCATCATCATCATCAGCCTTTTAATGTTCCCACTGCTGGGACACAGGCCTCCTCTCTATGAGAGTGAATGGGCTATAATCCACCACGCGGGCCCAGTGCGGATTGGTAGATGTCACATGTCTTCGAATTTTTGGTTCTAGGACATGAAGGTTTCCTCACGATGTTTTCCTTCACCGTTTTTGAGAGCAGTGGTGATGAAATAAATTACACAAAATAATGCGCCTGCTTGGGTTCGAACCCACGACTTACTGTTCGTAAGTCGGGGTCGCTACCACTGGGCCACCGCTGCTCTCAATTGCTCGCTGAATTTCTTTAATTTGTATTAAATAGTTATATCTCTCAAATTGCCTTTCTCCTTATTTCATCAAACTTAACATTACGTCGCGCCATTAATCTCCGAAGGGATAGGCAGAATTTTACCCTTTAATACACCTTTGTTTCGCCAGTTATGTTTAAGTCGCATGTAATAGGGGGCCAGCCTATTGGCATCATCATCTACAGCGCGACTTTACTTTACCACTGCTGGGTCAAGGCCGATCTTTGCTTGTTGGCGTCAACCAGGCACAAAGCCAGACTCCGGATATTAAGAAATTTCTGATAGAAAAACACAACAACACTAAACCAACGAGGCAGGCTGAGGTTTAAAACCACACAAAATCACTGAAACTCCTTGTAATGCACAATAACAGAAGTATGAAATATAAATAACTAGCTGTTGCCCGCGACTTCGTCCGCGTGGCTACCTCCCTGCCAAGTTTAAAGTTTGAAGCACAAAAAATTAAGTACTTTCATACAAACTTGCGGGAGCCCTAAGACCTCCTTAGTCCGGCCCTGTCGCAAAATCCGTTATAAGCGGACGTCTACTAACTATAAACTAACTCCCTGCCAAATTTCATCTTTATACGTCAAGCGGTTTCCAATATTTCGTGATGAGAGAGTGACTGACCACCTGATTTTATATATTTAGATAGATTACAAAGTGGTATAGTTTGTTAACTTGGCTGTATGAGGTAATCTCTGAAACTACTCATTCTATATCAAAAATTCTTTCCTTAATGGAAAAGCAACACTATTGCCAAATGTCACAGAATGTGTTTCTCACGCGGACGAAGTCACGGGTAGCATCCAGTATGAAATAAAATAGGGTAAGATAAGCTGAACGTCATCATCGACTTCCTGCCCTAGTTCCATTCTACTTGTGATCAGCGCGACACGTTTTTTTCTGCCATTCTCTCCTGTCAGACGTCAATCAATCAATCAATCAATCAATGTTTATTGTGGATCATAGGTAGTACATAATACATGTCTTAAAATAATTAATTTGTGATCAGCTATGTCCCGCCCATAGGGCATACAATAGTTAATTGGAAATTAAATTAAATACATACATTAAAAATTCATTATTACGTTATTGTTACAAATTGTTAAATTATTAAAAAATCTAATTCATTCACTTCAAATTCAAAACTTAAATGCTAATAAAAATAATTAAAAATAATGAAGGAAAATATTGATGTCAATAAATTAAGCATTATTTAGTCACAATCAAAATCAATCATAATAATATCTTATACACTAATAGACGCAATAAACAATACAATATGTCAACAAAAATAAAATAATCAATGAGTAATATAAGTAAATAAATAAAAAAAAAAGGCTGCATTAATTTATCAGTTAGAAATTGATCAATCGTGTAATAACATTTTTCAATCAAAAACATTTTTTTTTTGTTTTAAATTGTGTAATGTTCAAATTTTTCATTACATTTGGTAATTTATTATAAATGCGCGGCGCCATGCCTAAAACACTCTCCGTCACTAAGGCAGTCTTACAGCGCTGATTGCATAAACAGTCTGCGTACTGGCTACGAATCTAGACATCTCGTGACGTACACACTTTTTGGAACAACCTCATGTTTGTTTTGACGAAAACACTAATTTCAAAAATATATAGTGATGGTAAAGTAAGTATTTGCAGCGATTTAAAGAATGGTACACAGCTGTCATCAATTTTCAAACCACACATTGATCTTATGCATCTTTTTTGTGCCTTAAAAATGATATCTTTATTAGTGGAATTGCCCCAAAAAATAATACCATATCGTAAAATTGAGGCCACTAGGCCGTGATATGCAACTAGTAGCGCATCCATATTTAATTTTCTAGCAATTTGGAAAAGTGCGTATGCTGATTTATTTATTTTCTTACTTAGGACATCTATATGGGCTTTCCAGTTAAGTTGGTTATCAAGGACCAAACCTAAGAATTTTGCCACTTTAACTTCTTCAATATTACATGTCTATGTCTGATGTTTACTTTCTAGTTTAAGTTTATGGCTAAATTATTTTTATTAAGCCAGTTAATTATGTTCGATAATGTATTATTTATGTCATCTTGATAAATATTGCGATCAATGCATTTCACTATGGCAGTACTCGACAGTACTGCCATAGTGCAAACATCACCATTCGATGTTGAGTTACTTTTGGTAGATCATTTATATAGATCAAGAAAAGAGGTGGCACAAGGACGGTACCCTGTGGGACACCAAACTTTATTGATTTAAAATGAGATAAAGAACTCTTTCAAATTTTGTTTTTTCGCATACTCTTGCAATCTCTGTACATTGCATTCTGTTGGAGAGATAGGATTCAAGTAGTTTTAAAATGTTACCTCTGATACCGTAGCTATGCAATTTGTCTAATAGGATGTCGTGCTTTACGTAATCAAAGGCTTTGGTCATATCTCACGTCACGGCATCATTTACTCCTTCCTCTTTCTTATCATTCAATTCATAATCCATCCATATTTTCTTTGGCCTTCCTCTCCCTCTCCATCCATCCACATTCATATCCATCACTCTTTTAGTCACATGCGTTTCATCCCTCTTCATTACAATCATTAAGATAAACTGAATGTAACAGTTTGAATTCGCCATAACGGCGCCTACGCCAGTTCAATACTTGTTCCTTATCCGCATATCCCACTTCTGATGACACAATTACACCCCAATATTATCATCATCATCAGCTTATAATGTTCCCACTGGTAGGACACAGGCCTCCTCTCTATGAGAGGGAATGGGCTATAATCCACTACGCAGGCCCAGTGCGGATTGGTAGATGTCACATGTCTTCGAATTTTTGGTTCTAGGACATGCCGGTTTCCTCACGATGTTTTCCTTCACCGTTTTTTGAGAATAGTGGTGATGAAATAAATTACACAAAGTAATGCGCCTACCTGGGTTCGAACCCACGACTTACTGTTCGTAAGTCGGAGTCGTTACCACTGGGCCACCGATGCTCTCAATATAAATTTGCGCCCTAATATAAATTTGTTTAAAACAGTTATAAGTACAATCCTTTATAATCTTCACTCCTAATCCCTTAACCCTTTCCTTGCCTTTCTTCCCTAACTTCCCTATGGCGGCCCTACGAAACGGCTTTTCAATTAGGGTCCACCAACGGATGGTTAAGGATAATATTTAAATAATAAATAACCCAGTCGGATCACAAACCGGTGTTTATACAGAAAATTGGTTTTTGAAAAACCCCTTATTTTGAAATTACCGGCTGAATGTGGCTTACGAAAGCCTGTGTCAATTCAACTTTTTAATTTTATTTTAATTTGTTTTACTCCTCTATATATTTTTTTTTTAATATAAACAATAGTAGCCCACTGGTATTGGAAACAGGGTCCAAGCTACCGGCGGTCAGGGCTCCAGAGAGAGGAACCTCCTAAAAATACGAGCCTTGTCCAGGAGTACCGCTTTCTGAATCAAGCCCTTGATCCAGCTGCCTAACGAGAGCCTCCTTAGGTGTTGGTCGAGGCTCTTGGCAATTAAGCCATGGGTTGTTACGACTACCGGCACAATAATCACTGAATCCACATCCCACATGTCGACAACCTCGCGAGCCAAGTCAAGATACTTGATTTGTTTATCTTTCTCGGCTTTCATAAGGTTTTACTTATCATTGTTATTTTGTTGGGCTTTTTGCCTTGTTAGGTTAACTACGGTTTCCTATGTATTTATAAAAGCCAATAGGGTGAAGCCGTGCAACATCAGTACTATCAAGCGACAAAATAATACTTGTGATAACGCTAATGTTCAAGTCAAAAAATACCACCTATGGTAATTTAGTGACCAAATTCGTCAAGAGTGCTAAATAAAATAGCCCAAACTCCTGAGCTATAAGGGAAGCAAATTAGTTACTTTATTTTATTCTTTCTGTTCGTACTTCGTACCAGCCACAATGTAGAATGTACGAGCGATATTATCAGACGGCGTACATGTAAAAATTATGCTCATACGTCTCCCTGCCAAACTCGAACATTTTTACTACGCGGTACTTTGAGTAGGGATGGGACAAGTATTGATGTTTTGGGCAAAAAGTTATCGATATTTATTTTTATACGAGTATCGAGGCTTTTGGCTACTTTGTGTTCTTTTGTTTATTTTATAATGTGAGTTTTATTGGTGCAGATTCAACAGTCGGTCTCTTTCCTGCCTTAAGTGCAAATCAATAAAATACCATGATCAGTAACTACGTCACTGAAAATGGCGAAAATGTAAAGTAAAATTGAGTCATTTATAGAAAGTCTTTATTCAACAGTCTTTACTGTTATTGTAATGAAAGACACACAAAAACATTAGAGAGTTGCCAAAAGCCACTTTTTTAACTCCTGTTGCTTTTGTTTCACGATTAAATAGAATAAAAAACAAAAAGTTGCTTAAAACATACTAGAGCTCTGTGCTCTGTGTTGTACAGTAAAGTTTAATATCACCCACCTCTTTACGTCAATATCACCCGGCAATCTTATACTTCTAACCCGGAATGTCTTTGAATGATGGTTTTTATCTCTCTTAGATGTTTACCAACCCATAAAGGTGTAGCATGAACTTTAAGACCTGAAGTACTATAAACTGAAGTGTTACGACCTACACTACAGGTCGAAGCGTAGTATACTGTAAAAGTCACCAATATGTTATATTGGAAAAGTTTATGATACAGTCATAAAATGAAATAATATTGTGGATTGAGCGATTCAAAGAGAATATTCTTGAGGTGCTGTTGTTGGTTTTAAATAATATTGTTATTTTTTATAGTTTTAGTTTTATACTGCAAATAGGTGGTGCCGTCACTGTCTTTAACAACAGAAAAAAGACTGTATTTTTTGTTTATGAAACTGTCGAAAAAAATGCCACTGTTGTTGAAGGTGTCGTGTTGCGTCCGAAATTGAAACTGTAGTGGCGTTGTCGCTTGCGCTTATTGTTACTGCAACACTACCGGTGTTGGGATCTACTGTCGCGTTTGAAAGTGTACCTTGATTGTGACTGTGTAGTAAAAGTTTTTTATGTTAAAATAAACATCGGATTTGTGAGAAATTTTGTTGAATGACTCGGTTTTTTGTTTTATCGACTTATATAAAGCAACTGTGGTTGTAAAACTAGTTTATTCTGAAAAATATAAAAAATTGAATGGAAATGATATACGATTTGCTTTTGATAATGCTGGTTCTTAAAACTAAGGTAAGTTTTCAATAGTTTTATTATTTAGGTCATGAAGTCGTTTATAAATTTGAGAAGTGGGATGTCAGGCAACAACACCAAAATCACCTTTATGGCCATCGTCCTATGGTTCTATAAAAAAGGAATAATAGTTCTTCTGAACATTCCCGCTAATCTCAGCGGAGACTAGTCATAGATATTGGAAATAATATTATTGTTTAATACAAACATAGGCAAACTCGCTACTTTAATATTCTCATAATAAGTAAAAAGCTATTAAAGGTTATTAATAATTCTAGCATATTGAGGGGGGTAGCTTGACAATAATATGATTGTCAAAAATGTTGAAATTTCCCAAGTCATGAAACGATTCATTTGTTTACTTGGGAATTTTAAGCATTTTTGTTAGCACAAACAATAACCAAATATGTAACTTACAAAATTAAAAGACAACATTAAAAAAAATATATATAAATAAAACATTATTATTATAGCTAGCCCATATTGTCCCACTGCTGGGCAAAGGCCTCCCTCCATTCCTCCCAACGGTCGCGATTCTGTGCTACTTCTTTCCAATTCTCAAATAAAACATAACTTCCAAAAACATCGACATTTATTTACAGTTTTTCCCCACCCTACGCCAATTTATTACACAAATGTGTGTATATTTGGTACAAGCTGAACTCGGGAATCCTTTTTTACTAATACGCCATAGATTATAGTAAAAGCATAGTGATGTGGAGTATTAATTTAAGGTTACTTTAACATAAAGATATATAGCAGGATATATAGACGAAGGTTACTTTGTTATCTTGACTACGTATATACAATGTAGGTTAATGGTAAGAGAATTTTGTGAGGATATGTTTAAGATGGCGATACTTTGTAACAGGTAGTGTAGTTTTATGAGTAAAGTATTTCTTCTCATCTGCATGCTGTATTTTAGTACCAAGTTTTATGAAGATTTAGAGTAATCGGGCTCAGTGACAACTGCGACTTAGGCGCTGGACACACAGAAAAGATGTAAGACGCAGACGGGGCGCGGACATTTGTCTCTATCGCGTCCCTTTCATACAAAATGTATAGAAGCGTCGCGACGCAAAACAGACAGAAGAGACGGGGCGCGGGCGCAACGCTTTTGTCTGCGACGAGTCCGCGCCCCGCCCTCGTCTGGCGTCTTTTCTGTCTGGCCGCTGGTTTACTCGTACGTGTTGGACGTGAGTTCGAACCCAAGCAGGCGCTCTCTCGCATCTACCAGCCCTTTCCCAACTATGTTGGGGTCGGCTTCCAGTCTAACCAGAAGCAGCTGATTACCAGTATGTTACATGGAACGACTGCCTATCTGACCTCCATAACCCAGTTAGTATTGGATAATACGATACCCCTTGGTAAGACTGGTTGTCAGACTTTGGGGACACTGACAACCTAATTTATTTCACAACACTGCTCCTAAAACTCTAAGTACTAGAACTGAATATTAAGGAACATGCGACAACCGCCACTGGGCTCATGTGTGGCTCACTCCCTCTCCAAGAGCGGAGGCACGGATTTTTTTTTTAGGATGGGAAGTCATCAAATGACTTCTCCCGCTCTGGGCAGAGCAGAAGCGAGTGTCAAACTCAAACTCAAACTCAAAAACATTTATTTTAATTAGACCATTACAGGCACTTTTGAATGTCGGAAAAACAAAGAAGGCTAAGCTACATAGTCTAGTCGACAAGTTGAAAATGGTACAAAATAGAGATACTGTTCTTAAAATTACGTGCGATAGCTCATTGGATCCGGAATGACGTCTAGAAAAATGTGCTAAAAGCGTGTATTAGCACATAAAAAAATTGCAAAAGTTATAAACAATTAAAGATGAAAAAAAATGGCATTTCGTTTTTTGCCAATATTTCATAAACTATTAATATTTAAGAAATTTAAAAGAAAGATTCTGAAAGAGGAGGAAATTTCCAATAAAAAACTCCTAACTCCCGGAACTCTATCTCCATTATTTATAATTTTAATTTAACGCTGAAAATAGGTCTGCGCGAGACATTTTTAGGATGCGCGCGTGGCGTCAAAAGCGAGTACGGCGCATTAATTAATTTATTTAAAGTATTAAATATTTTTTTTTTAATTTGAAAAAATTATGGTGTGTTCTGAACACTATAAATAATTTATTCCCGTTGGAAATTTTGCTTAAAGTTAATTTTTCAACGAGTTAAACAATTGTTAACTAACGAAATTTTCTCGAACTATCGTCTTAATTATAAGTGAAAAAAAATGTTTAAATAATGGTCGTAAAAAATTTTCGCTTCGTAGAGCCTTTCTTACATACATACTTAACAACATCGTGCCATAAAAGTTAAAAAAATATTGATACTTTGTTTATAACAATTTTTTTACTTGAACAAAAACTTAAAAATCCAAGTAATGTTGTTCAAGTAAAAAAATTGTTATCCTAAAAATGTCTCGCGCAGACCTATTTTCAGCGTTAAATTAAAATTATAAATAATGGAGATAGAGTTCCGGGAGTTAGGAGTTTTTTATTGGAAATTTCCTCCTCTTTCAGAATCTTTCTTTTAAATTTCTTAAATATTAATAGTTTATGAAATATTGGCAAAAAACGAAATGCCATTTTTTTTTCATCTTTAATTGTTTATAACTTTTGCAATTTTTTATGTGCTAATACACGCTTTTAGCACATTTTTCTAGACGTCATTCCGGATCCAATGAGCTATCGCACGTAATTTTAAGAACAGTATCTCTATTTTGTACCATTTTCAACTTGTCGACTAGACTATGTAGCTTAGCCTTCTTTGTTTTTCCGACATTCAAAAGTGCCTGTAATGGTCTAATTAAAATAAATGTTTTTGAGTTTGAGTTTGAGTTTGACACTCGCTTCTGCTCTGCCCAGAGCGGGAGAAGTCATTTGATGACTTCCCATCCTAAAAAAAAAATCCGTGCCTCCGCTCTTGGAGAGGGAGTGAGCCACACATGAGCCCAGTGGCGGTTGTCGCATGTTCCTTAATATTCAGTTCTAGTACTTAGAGTTTTAGGAGCAGTGTTGTGAAATAAATTAGGTTGTCAGTGTCCCCAAAGTCTGACAACCAGTCTTACCAAGGGGTATCGTATTATCCAATACTAACTGGGTTATGGAGGTCAGATAGGCAGTCGTTCCATGTAACATACTGGTAATCAGCTGCTTCTGGTTAGACTGGAAGCCGACCCCAACATAGTTGGGAAAGGGCTGGTAGATGCGAGAGAGCGCCTGCTTGGGTTCGAACTCACGTCCAACACGTACGAGTAAACCAGCGGCCAGACAGAAAAGACGCCAGACGAGGGCGGGGCGCGGACTCGTCGCAGACAACTGCAAGAAACTGCATGGGCACTCTTTTCAATCAAATATTTGTTATATAATCTTGGTTACATAATTCATGTTGAGATTATACATATGTGAGAATGATTTATAAATATGTGCACGTTAAGAGCGTCCAGAGTAAAAGATTATATCAACAATTTAAAAACAAAGTAATTAGTTAAAATAAACCGTGGCAGCCTAGAGATGACCAGTCCCAACTGGCGGCGTCCGTCCACGAATATGACGGATGGATCAGACTTGTACTGACTAAAACCCATCCATTTTCCTTCCTTGCCCTTTGAGTTCCAGGGCCGCGGTATCTCTTTCGAAAGTCCCGCAGCCCAGAGGCACGGGTCTCACCAGTGGAAACATTATAAGCTGCTTATACAGGTGAGTATCAGGAGTGTATTTAATTTGTGATTATACAAACTTAGTTTTTAAGGTTCCGTAGTCAACTAGGAACCTTTATAGTTTCACCATGTTCATGCGTCTGTCTGTCTGTCCGCAGTTTAGCTCAATGACTATTCGTACTAGAAAGCTGTAATTTGGCATGAATATACAGAACGCCGACAAAGTGGTAAAATAAAATCTCGAAAAGTATTTCTTGTAAAACGGGACCCTATTACTGAGATTCCGCTGTCCGTCCATCTGTCACCAGGCTGTATCTTTATTTATCATGTATTTTATGAATCAAAAATGATTGCTGTACAGGCATTATACAGGAAGACAAAAAGGGGATGCTGTGCCTATTCCCTCTTAATAGCGAGACGGGACTATTACTATTCAATTCGAATCTACAACGATTATAAAACCTTTTTTTTAAATTCAAGCACACAGTTTTTAATATAGGCAGAATTCGTTTATTGTGCGTGCTAGCAAAAACTTCAATAAAGTATGTAAACGGCATGATTTCGATCCCTTCTCGACAAGTGTGTCCACGGCCAGAAAGTGCCGGAGCCTTAGTTTTTTTTAGTTTGGATAGTTGATAAATAGTTTGTAGGTATGTCTGATGTAAGTATTAGTGCTTAAACCATTTAGATTTATGTGTTTCTAGTTTAAGCATCTGATGTTGTCCTGTTTTTTCTGTGTGGGCAGTGCTGTGTTGTTCACACCATCATTGCCAGTCTGTTTCACTCACTATTTTTTATTCTATTTTGTTTAGCTGTAAGTCTTCCATAGTCCATAAATAAATCATCATCATCAGCCTATAATATTCCCACTGCTGGGACACAGGCCTCCTCTCTATGAGAGGGATTGGGCTATACCCCCCACGCGGGCCCAGTGCGGATTGGTAGATGTCACATGTCTTCGAATTTTTGGTTCTAGGACATGCAGGTTTCCTCACGATGTTTTCCTTCACCGTTTTTGAGAGCACTGGTGATGAAATAAATTACACAAAGTAATGCGCCTGCCTGGGTTCGAACGCACGACTTACTGTTTGTAAGTCGGGGTCGCTACTACTGGGCCACCGCTGCTCCCAAAAATAAATAAACTAAAGTCAGTGTTTAATCTCGCTTAGTAAACTAACAACAAAAACCTAAAACGTATATAAAAGACAAAACAGCCGACGAATGTTATTACAAAATACATAATTATATTACGTCGACCGAACCCTTATAACATGATTCTAATAATTTATCGGAGCCTTTACAAGTAGTCTAGGTTAGATTGTAAAAACTAGGTCTAGCCACATTATAGGTAGTTACAGAAGGCAAGCTCCGAGGTTAAAATAACAGTTTGGGTCGATCTTCCAGGTTAAGCAACGCTTCCAAGCTCGGCACGTGGATGGGTGACAATTCATTACATACGGAGACCCCTTTCTAGAATAAGCGTAATCAGCCTATAATGTTCCCACTGCTGGGACACACGGTCTCTTTATGAGAGGGAATGGGCTATAATCCACCACGCGGCCCAGTGCGGGTTGGTAGATGTCACATGTTTTCGAATTTTTAGTTCTAGGACATGCCAGTTTCCTTCACCGTTTTGGGAGCAGTGGTGATGAAATAAATTACACAAAGTAATGTGCCTGCCTGAATCGAACCTACGACATACTATTCGCAAGTCGGGGTCGCCACCATTGGGCCACTGTGGTTCTCCCCTCCTGCTGAGACCCTAAGTACCTCGGAAAGTTAAGCAAGGTCACGGCTGTTATTCCTAGTTCTGAGAAGCCGGAAAGTCTGGCAACCAGTCTTACCAAGGAGCATAGTGTTTCTCATTGACTGGGCTGTAGAGGTTACACAGGAAGCGCCATATAAAATACTGGTAGACAACTCTAACATGATTTGGTGAACGCTAGGCACTTGAAGGCCCTCTCCATACAATGACCGAGAACAGGCGCACCCACACATAGACGCGATCTCAAACAAATAATGGTCGCGAGCGCGCTTGTATTCGCTGTACGTGAAACGTGTCTATGTGTGCGTGCGCTTTTACTTGTTGTACGGAGTTACGCTTTTGTAGTATTCTGTGGTCTAGCTACCCAGTGGGAATACACGGAGGTACAGTGTTGGGAAAGGACCTAGCGGTTATGTATTTATGACAACGTGTGTATGATTTATTTATAGTTCTTGCTGAATATGTGGATATGATAGTAAATGTGATTTTGCAGTGGTCAAGACAAACGTGGTTGAAATGATAAAAGATCTATGAAAGCAGTTGATTTAAAACATAAAGCGATCGTAACAACTGATTTTTTTTGCAGACCCGAAGTGGTTTTTAGGGTTCCGTACCTCAAAAGGTAAAAAAGGAACCCTTAAAAGATCACTCTCTTGTCCGTCTGTCTGTATGTCTGTCCGTGTGTCAGCACCGATTTTCTCAGAAACGACTGGACCTAGCAAGTTGAAATTTATACCAGATACTGAAATCTATAGTCCCTATTAGGTGTATAAAAATGAAGGTCCTGAGTCAACACGATAAAAAGATATGGGCAAATTTAGATTTTCGCGAAAACTTGTAAGTACCAAAATTTACCTTAATTTTCAATTCTCTCAATTTTTTTCGGCTTCATTAAGAGTCTTGTAACACCCTTTATACTTATTGTTTGGTTTCACTGGCAAAATAAAATCTTAGTGTTCAAGGACCACTCAAACCGAATTATAGAAGAAAAAGGTCACTGAAGACCTCCAAAGACTCCCAATTTCACCCAAAGAAATAGTCTGTAAACGATGTCCCTTCCATTAAAGCCTGTAACACACTGTCTACAGAACATTCACACCCAAGATTCCACAAAAAGCGCCCTGAGAACATTATGAGAAAATTTCCATACCGTTTTAGTAAAGTGTTGCTTTTTCACCATATGTACCCTTTTAGACCCCAAGTGGTGCTTTGATTGTGACAGATCCTGGGGTCCAAGAGACCCTTATTACATGGCTATTGAAAAACCAGCAAAGTGCGAGTCGGACTTGCATAAGAACGGAACCCTTCTTAACACCGCTATTAAGATAGAGCAAAAAAACGCCGAAAAAATCATTTTTCTTGTATGGGGATCTCATTTAATTTCTAACTTTACATTTTTTTTTTTGGAGGGAAGGGAGGCCTTTGCCCTGCAGTGGGACACAAACGGCTGATAGTATAGTATTTTATTATTTCCTTTATTTATTTTTAAACATACTCATCACGTTTTTAAATATTTCAATATAAAAAAAAACATTTAAAAATATAAAAAATAATAGCCCACCAGCATTGGGAACAGGGTCCGAGCTACCGGTGGTCAGGGCTGTTGAGAGAGGAACCTCCTTACAATACGCGCCGTGTCCAGAAGTACTGCTTTCTGCTTCAAGCCCTTGATCCAGCTGCCAAGCGAGAGCCTCCTTAGATGTTGTTGTTATTTGTTTATTATTAGCGGTTATAGTTATACATAAAAATTGACAAGTAACTATATCGGTACAAAAGATACAGCCTTGTGACAGACAGCGCAGCCTGGCCCCATTGACACGCTTTATTATAGGTGCGGAACCCTAAAAAGGCAGTTTTAAAGGTTAGTGTGAATTGCTGCCTTTTTCTAAAGTGATACAGGTTTCCGCATTATAGTCGTATTCACTGAGAGGGTGCTGTTAAACGTATGTGAAGTCTTAGAAATTGAAGAGGGCTCTCAATTTTGCCAATTATGTGGATATGGACAGTTCAATGGGAAGCTTGGAAGGGTTATTTTTTGATGGGATTCTTGTTACTTTCGAAGTCTGTTTTGCTATCGCGGTATTTTGACCTTAGTTCATTTAAATTGTGTTCGTAATTGTTCTTTTCCTAAACGGTTTGATGGTTTTTTATTTGTACTTTTGGGGTCACCTAGATGTTTCTTAGCTATAGTTGGACACGGTAGGTGCCATAGTTGCCGACGTCCGCTAACCACACCAAAAACAACTATAATCAAACGCTAAAAAACAAAAACCGTAAATTCTGAAAATCGAACGTGAACGTTGATCTGTTTAACCTGGTTAATATCGCTGTCTTGTATATTGTATGTTACTTTCCTTTCTTTATCTTGTCTTTATATATGTTTTAATTTAGTTTACTAGCATAGGAATAAGTCAGATTGTTACTAACACATGAGTTTTGTTACTTGAATAAATAATTGAATTATTAACCAATATATCATTTCAAACTGCTGGACAAAATATTGTTTTGTCTTGTTTTCGTAAGATAAATAGAAAGGTTGGAGTTACTTTGAGCACATTTTTATTTCCAAAGCAAAATTTAAAGTAACTAAATCAGTCGTGTGCAAACGAGGTTTAAAAACTGGCCAAGTGCGAGTCGGACTTGCGCACGAAGGGTTCTGTGCCATTATCATTACAACTAAATGTTCTGTGTACATTTAAAGCGTCTACCTGTTGCTGTTATTAATATCGAGCAAAAAACGGCAAAAAATCACGCTTGTTGTTTGGGAGGCACCCTCAAATATTTATTTTATCTTATTTATTTTATTCTGTTTTTAGTATTTGTTGTTATAGCGGCAACAAAAATACACCATCTGTGTAAATTTCAACTGTCTAGCTATCACGGTTCATGCGATATAGCCTAGTGACAGACAGCCAGACAGACGGACAGTGGAGTCTTAGTAATAGGGTCCCGTTTTTATTCTTTGGGTACGAAACCCTAAAAAGTGTGGTCTTAATAACTGTATGTGTGTGTACAAAATATTTTGTTTGTTTAGCCACTGTTGTGGGACACAATTATAAAATAAAATTATGAGCTCTTCATGAGTGTAATACACACATATTTTATAAAACATATTTGTTTAAAACGAATATTTAAACGTAGAGTTTTTGTCCGTACTTACATTAAGCTACACCTAAATATTATTGTGCTGTTGGAGTTTCAATTCTAAGTGCTGAGTTTAGAGTTGAAAATTCAACAGGGTTTATTTATTTAAGCATTCACTTAATGGTTGCCTAATATTAGTAAAATCGGGTTTTTTTTTAACGTTAAATAAAGCGACTTAATACCTTTTTTTTTTCGGCTGGGAAATCTTCAAATGGCTTCTCCCGCTCTGGGCAGAGCGGAAGGGACTGTCAGACTTGTACTGACTAAAACCCATCCATGTTCCTTCCTTGCCCTTTGTGTTCCAGGGCCGCGGTATCTCTTTCGAACAGTCCCGCAGCCCTGCCAGGCATCGGCACTTGCGGGCCCCTCCCTGTTTGCTGACATCTCTTTGAGGCGAGCGTGAAACACGAACGCGCCGTCAACATGGCAGCGACTTAATACCTTAGCTTCATTAAAAAGTCCCTACCATAGTGAACATTGAAATAAAGCTTTCAGATGAAAATAATGAAGAGTATCTCTAGAAAACTGAAGACTGCCTCGCTGGTCGAGGGGTCGCAAGCGCGACTACTGAGCATGAGGTCAGGCAAACTTTTATTGGGTTTTTCCATCAGGAATCTCTTAGTAGCAGTCACGGAGTCTGGAATTCTGCTAGGTTGTTGGCAACGAGCTCGCCCCCTATTACATGGGACTTACACATAACTGGCAAAATCATCATCATCTGTCTAGCCTTTTCCCAACTATGTATACTGGGGTCGGCTTCCAGTCTAACCGGATGCAGCTGAATACCAATATTTTACATGGAGCGACTGCCTATCTGACCTCCACAACCCAGTTAGTACTGGGTAATACGTTACCCCTTGGTAAGATCGGTTGTCAGGCTTTCGGGGTATCGCTGCGGGCTGTTCGAAAGAGATACCGCGGCTCTGGAACACAAAGGGCAAGGAAGGAACATGGATGGGTTTTAGTCAGTACAAGTCTGACACTCCCTTCCGCTTTGCCCAGAGCGGGAGAGTCATATGATGATGTCCCATCCGAAAAAAAGATACCCCTTGGTAGGACTGGTTGTCAGAGTTTTTTGGGCCACTGACTACCTAACGACTGTCAAATATCTTCAATGACAGCTGGGACCAACGGCTTAGCTTGCTTTCCGAGGCACGTAGGAAACTCGTTATGTAATGGGTGGTCACCCATCCACAGACCAACCTAGGCAAGCACGGCTTAACCTAAAGATCGACCCGAGTGGCTGTTATTATTTAGCCACGAGCTTTCCATAACTGGCAAAATGTGCGTGGACTATTACACCTCTGCCTAACCTTTCGGTGATTACAGGCGTGATGTAATGTTATGCTGATAAAATAAATTCCACAAAGAAAAATGCTGACTTTGCGTCTACCAACTTACAAGTTGAAGCCTCCACTGTTCTCGTTTTTATGTTAATAAAAAATACCTTTACTCACATACATACCTACATTTTTCTTTTCTCATAAATAGTAAGAAACAAACTCGTAAATATTTGTTGTTACATAATCAAAAGACATTATAAAGGTAGAAGGCTGGAAGAGTATAATGGGGTCGTAATGATCACATGAAACAAGGGGCGATTGGGGTAAATGGGTCGAAACATGTGAGCACATTCCCCTACAATGTTATCTTTAGATGTTATGGTGTCTATTTTTTATTACTTAGAGTGTTTGAGAACCCTTGAAATGGCTTACAGAAATGTGTTTGTTGTTGTGGATGTCTGATAGGTGTTTTTCGATGTAAGATACTGTTTTTCAGATGCATTCGGTTAGACTGGAAGCCGACCGCAACAGCTTAGCCTATTCGCAACTATGTTGAAGTTGGCTTCCAGTTTAATCGGATGCAGCTGAATACCAGTGTTTTTCATGGAGCGACTGCCTATCAACCTCCACAACCCAGTTAGTACTGGGTAATACGATACCCCTTGGTAAGATCGGTTGTCAGGCTTTCGGGGTATCGCTGCGGGCTGTTCGAAAGAGATACCGCGGCTCTGGAACACAAAGGGCAAGGAAGGAACAAGGATGGGTTTTAGTCAGTACAAGTCTGACACTCCCTTCTGCTCTGCCCAGAGCGGGAAAAGTCATATGATGATTTCCCGTCCGAAAAAAAGACTAAAAAGGCTTTCGGGGTACTGAATACTTACCGTGTTTTAAGTATGAATGAGCGTTAAAAATATTGTTTGGTGCCACCCTGTATGCGAGTTCGACACGTGCTTGGCCGGATTTTTTAAGGCGTGATTTCATCTGGCAGGTTACTTGAATGGAAGTTGCAAAATGCATACAATTGAACAAACCTGTATACAAGCTACAACTTGAATGACGTAGTTTGAACTTAAACATTTTTTATTCAAGTGACGTGCAAATTAAACGCGTAAACGTTAGTTGCACGTTTCAAATTTCGAACGAGTGACGTGTCTTATTCAATTGTTGAACATTTCCACATGTATGCAAGTAAACCCTGCATGCAATTTGCACACTCTTGAAAACATGTTTCCAATGCAAGCAACTTGTACGCAATATGTTACGTCATACTTGCTTGCAAGACTTGCCTAATGATATCGCGCCTTTAAAACATTTTTTTTCGATTGTACACCTACAACGTCCTCTTGTCAATGTCACTCAAGTGCCAAGAGATCCTTGTGGCTCTGTACGAAGCCAGGAGCCCCTCTAGAGATAAGTAAGTATGCTTATTTTGTATCATACTCGTAGCAAACGGGTCGGAAATACTGGTTGTGTACGTAATGAGTTGCGCTTCCCTCATCACAATGGGCCTTTTAAAATTCCACATATTTCGTGAGTTAAAAGGCTCACATTTTAGATGGCGGCTATATATTATCTGTGTTATTTTTCTGTCTGTTCATGTTTTTGTATTGGTATTTTGTGTACGTTTAAAAATGTCTGCCATGAAGACTTTTACTTGATTTTGAAGATACAGGGTATAAACAGACTCTTCACGAAGCCGTCAACCAAGCATTATGTACATCAAACTATGTAACTTGACGCAAAAATTAGTGCTGAGAAACGATTATTTTTTGGCCTGAAAAATCACGTTTTACAGTGGGACTCAATGTAACGCAGTCAAAACATTGTGCTGATGGATAGATTGAATAGTATGGGTGTCATGTATTTAAAAAAAAAAACTTGTGAAAAAGTTGGAACTTTGACCCCCAATATCTCCGTAACTAGAAGGTTCCAAGGTCTAGACCAAAAAAAAGATCGCAATGACGAGGAGAACGAAGAAGTGCCTTTCGGCTTCGTTGAGAGTCTGTATACACCTATTATAGGAGCAGGTAACATTAAAATAAAAGATGATCAAAGTATAATACCACTAAGGGATATTTTGTTACTTACTACATAATGGACGAGACTAAGCTAAGCCTAAAAGGGAACCTTTGCTTGTATAACCTAATTGATCGAGGAAGCGTGTTGTAGTCCATTAGTATCTAGTTTGTCTATTTATTTTTGTAACATAGGACTAATGTCTCCAAAAAAAAGACCAGCTCTTAGAATACTTCATCCTCTTAATTGTGGGTGTACTGCTTAACCTGGTCTCAGAGTTTTTATGCCGCCCATAGGCGACTTGGCTTTACATGCCGTACTGGCTGGTTTCCTCATGATGTTTTCCTTCACCGAAGCAAATGATAATTATACAATACGCATATGAATCCGAAAAATCAGAGGTGCGTGTCTTGGGTTCGAACTTGAGACCTATGACTTGGCAGTCCGACGGTCACACCACTTGGCTATCACTGCCCAGGATACTTCATAACAATAATGTTTCTAAATTAGTTTATTAATTTATTCATCAAAGTTATACTAACCCAATTCAATTATAATATCGTGAAATCAAAACTTTCTTCAACTTTACCTAGATACAGAGTTCACTAACGGTCTGCTATTTTCTTCACTCTTAAGTAATAAGGTTGAAAACTGATCGACCGTCAGTGACCTCGTTAGTATCATTCTAAGTCTCATAATTACCTAACATAACTTTTACCAAGTAATTTCTAGATTCTGTAAAGAGACCTGTTATTCCTGTCCCTGACATTTCCATTTCCTTTCTTACGAAAAAACTTTGGTATTCACAAAATAATTGCGTTATTAAAAGTTACACATTGTCTTCGTCGACTTTTCACGGAACAATAAGTATATATTTCTATTTCACAAACAGACAGACATACTTCTAAATTAGAAACATTTCCTAAACTTTAAAACAGGCATCTTTTGTGCAAAGTTTAAATGGTTAGACCATTTCATTACACACAAAGAAATCTCGGCGGATCTCTGACGGAAAAGTTTTTTTTTGTTTAAGGGGTTGTCTGGCTTCTCTGTTCAAAATAATTGGAGAAAATTATTTTCGTTTAAACATTTAACTTGAAAAACATTGGTGATTTAGTTGTATTATCTAACCCCGGTTTCGCACGGGTGCAATGTAGATATAAAACTTCATCTTGAATCACTCTATCTATTAAAAAAACTCGCATCAAAATCGGTTACGTAGTTTTAAAGATCTAAGCATACATAGGGACAGACAGCGGGAAGCGATTTTGTTTTATACTATCTAACTAATGATGATGATAAAGAGAAAATAATGAACTAAATTGGGAAAGTAAACGGATATGACGTCATCATATGCCTAGCCGTTTTCAAACTATGTTAGAGTCAGCTTCCAGTCTAACAGGATGCATATTTTACATGGAACTGGGTTATTGATGTCAGATAGCGATCTGACTTCCATAACTCGGTTAGTACTGAGTGATTCGATAGCCCTTGATAAGACTGATAAACAAAAAATGATATGACATAAGGAAGAAAAACGTACCCGCTGGCATCAAACGTAAAATCAAAAAAATGAGATGTGGATGCAAATACTGATACTGTAAAGATAAGAAAAGTATTGAAAAATGATGAGGTGTATCTAATAGTATACCTACAATTCGCCAGTTATGTTTAAGCCCCATGTAAAATTCACGTGGTGGCTTCCGGCCACTGTAGACGCGGACCTGTGGACGGTGAGTAATAGGCTAGCTCGCCGTCCGTCCGTCTTTTGACGACAGGCCGTGTTGACGGCGCGTTCCTGTTCCACGCGCGCCTCAAAGAGATGTCAGCAAATATGGAGGGGCCCGCAAGGGCCGATACCTGCCAGGGCTGCGGGCTGTTCGAAAGAGATACCGCGGCCCTGGAACACAAAGGGCAAGGAAGGAACATGGATTGGTTTTAGTCAGTACAAGTCTGACACTCCCTTCCGCTCTGCCCAGAGCGGTAGAAGTCATTTGATGATTTCCCATCCGTAAAAAAAAAAGCCCCATGTAAAATAGGGCGAACCTATTAAGGTTCCTAGAAATAAATAAAATAGGGCTAACCTATTAGACACACCTCTGCATAATCCTCCGGGAATTACAGGCGTGTTATTTTATGTGTAGGTAAAAATTTTAATAATGAGCACAATTACTCTATAAAAGAAGAATAACATTTGTTTTTTTTTACTATATAATAGTCTATACAATAATATTCAATATAGTAGGTGAGTTTCTTAGGAATATCTGGAATTTCTTTTGTCTTGTAATATTGTTTTTTCCACAGCATTTCTGTTTAATTCAAATAAGGAACAAAGACGATGGAAAACCTGGTTACTTATTACTGCTTCATAAGGGTTTTTTCAATTTTAAAAAACCTCAAGGTTTCTTCATCTATACAAATAAATAAAATTTAAGTGTCTGTTTGTAATATCAAACTAACAGCTTTTTACTGAATGAATATGAAAAAAAAATACGGCACTTATAACAAAAACACCTTTTTTTCTGTCTGTCTGTTTTTGTCTGTTTGTTCCGGCTAATCTCCGAAACGGCTGGGCCGATTTTAGGCAGATAGCTAATATTATAAGGTCTAATATAGGCTACTTTTATTTTAGAAAAATAATTAGGGTTCCGTGAAAAAAATTAAAACCCATGAATTGGTAACAAAATTCAATTCAAAAAGGGAAGTATTATTTTTTTATATTAATTTCACGCAAACCAAGGTCGCGGGTAACATCTAGTTATTATGTTTAATCTGCTTCTTGGCGTGTCGACAGCAAATGACTTCTCCCGCTCTGAGCAGAGCGGAAGGGAGTGTCAGACTTGTACTGACTAAAGCCCATCCATGTTCCTTCCTTGCCCTTTGTGTTCCAGGGCCGCGGTATCTCTTTCGAACAGCCCGCAGCCCTGGCAGGCATCGGCCCTTGCGGGCCCCTCCCTGTTTGATTGTCCCTCCTCCCTCCTTGTAACAAGCAACTGGACACGCAAGACAAGACATTAAGTGTCCCATACCAACATGAAATCATAACAGTGATATTTGATGTTATGATAATTTTTACTTTTGGAGAAGCAACGCAAGTTACCCATCCTTAAGGAGGAAGCTACAACTTTTTCGAAATTGGTGGAGTTTCGCTAATAAGTTTATACGAAGAACAGATGACAAGCGGTGACGCGCGTTAACGAACATAACTTTGCAATGCTTTGTCTTTCTGTTTGTGGTTTAAAAAAATATACAATGCATTTTTATCAATTTGGTGACTTGCTAATATTTTCCCGATAATATCAGCTATCTATCATCATCATCTGCCTAGCCTTTTCCCAATTATGTTGGGGTCGGCTTCCAGTCTAACCGGATGCAGCTGAATACCAGTATTTTACATGGAGCGCCTGCCTATCTGACCTCCACAACCCAGTTACTACTGGGAAATACGATACCCCTTGGTAAGACTGGTTGTCAGACCTTTTGGGCCACTGACTACTTTAACGACTATCAAAGATCTTCAAATGACAGCCGGGACCAACGGCTTAACGTGCTTTCCGAGGCACGGAGGAAACTCGGTATGTAATGGGTGGTCACCCATCCACAGACCAACCTAGGCAAGCACGGCTATGCTAATATCAGCTGTCTATATTGATATGTATAGAATATAACTGCCTCGCTGGCCTAGTGGCGGCCTATTTTATTGTTATGGAGATATATTATGGTAAGAAAAAACGCAAGTACTCACATTACATTAAGTTCTAGTTTCTTAAGTATGTAGGAATGTTTATCTTTTCTTATCAAACCTCCTAAGCTTGGTAAAAACTCCCTGCTCCCTAGGGAGTGTATTGCCTATGGCTATTTTAGATATCAAGTAACATTGCTTGGAAAAACCTTAAGTCTTCGGATTGTTCAGATGAAAATGTTTTTCGCCATTTAATCATGCAGGTCTCTCTAAGATAACAGTGCAGCCTTTCATAATAAGCATACAGCGATTCCCATATAGCAGTAATAGTCCAGTGGTATGACCGTGGGAGTGCCAAGTGTCAGCTCTGGAGTTCGAACCCAAGACACGCAAATCAGATTTTACGGATTCATGTGCGTATTGTATAATTATCATTGGCTTCGGTGAAGGAAACCAGCATGCCTGAGCGATATTTCTCGACGGCATGTAAAACCAAGTCAGCGCCATAAAAACTCTGACGCCAGGTACCCCACCATAAAAATAAGCATTCCCACTGCTGGGACAGGCATTCTCTCTGTCAGAAGCTGTAGGTCAAAATTTAACACGCAATCTCAATGTTGGTGGCTGTAACATGTCTTCGGAATTTTGGTTTAAGGACGCAAAGGATTCGTCAGGATATTTTCCTTCACTGTTTTCAGAGCAGCAGTGATAATTTAAATAATACAAATTAAAACGCCTGTCCGAGTTCGAGTATACTCGGAAGATATGTCGCCGAGTAATCACTGCTCCTACCTAACCTACTACTAGTTGAAGTTTTACTCCTTTTGGCGCGTTAGTGAAAAATGATGAGAATAAATTTATTTTATGCGATGCACACGCAAACCGTCACGAAAAACCGATAAACTGAAGTTATCTAGCCAACATACACCCTGAAGTTAGCTAGTCAACATTTTAGTTTTATACGCCAAAGAGGTATAACTTCTTACGTGCGTAATAAGTAC
Organism: Lycophotia porphyrea; assembly: GCA_950005105.1. Taxonomy (NCBI): domain Eukaryota; kingdom Metazoa; phylum Arthropoda; class Insecta; order Lepidoptera; family Noctuidae; genus Lycophotia; species Lycophotia porphyrea. The sequence goes on along the minus strand of OX465404.1, from coordinate 1,988,538 downwards.
ACACACACTTTTTTTAATATTTATTTCTTTTTTATCATAATTATGGTTAGTGCCTAACCTGGTGCCAAAGTTTTTATGCCGCCCATGGTCCTTTGACTTGGTTTTACATGCCAATATCTCTCAGTCATGCTGGTTTCCTCATGATGTTTTGCTTCTCAGTTAATACTTACCTACCTACTTGAAAGTTTGTTCCACCCATAATCAAAAGGATTTGAACCCATCGGCCACCACAGAAGCGAATCAGGACAAACACGCTAGGTTAACAGTGCGAAACAAATTCGTATTTACAAAATTAGATGGATCACTGAAGCAAATATTTTAATATAAGCAAATTCACCTGTGTGAGCACACTAGGTGGTTTTTCGGTACGCTTACGGTTGGTGAGTTTTCGTTCCGTGTGGCTAGACAGCAGTAATTCCTTTAAGTGAATGTTTAATATAAGAGGTATTTGGTGTTTAGTGTGGGGAATTGTATATAGGAACTGTTACGACCGGACTGTTACTGGTCGTTGAATTGTGATTTTGTCCAACGTTTTTGGGGAGAATATGCCACCTGTCCTCAACCGTATGACTTGAGTAAGGCTCTCAAAAGATGAATATGCGTCAGCGGTGGGTTCTCTGATGTATCGTATCATGTACGTATTGTATAATTATCACTTGCTTCGGTGAAGGAAAACACCTTGAGGAAACCAACATGCCTGAGAGATATTTCTCGACGGCATGTAAAGCCAAGTCAGAGGCCTATGGGTAGCATAAAAACTCTGATACCAGGTTATATACCTCGAGAACCACTCTTTCCATTGGTGAAAATAGCATGAAAATCGGTGCAGTAGTTTTTGAGTATATTGCGATCAGACAGACAGATGCGGCGCAGGACTTTGTTTTATAATATGTTAGTGATAGTGATTCCATTCCTATATACCATCAGAACGAAGAAACTCCCATCTGTTCTTACGATATACCCACACTAGCTCCTACATACCAAAAGAAAATTATACAGGGTGTAAACAGACTCTTCACGAAGCCGTCAACCAAGCATTCTGTACATCAAACTAAGTAACTTTACGCAAAAATTAGTGCTGGGAAATGACTTTTTTTTTTGGGCTGAAAAATCACCTTTTACAGTAGGACTCAATGTAACGCACTCAAAACATTGTACTGATAGTTGGATTGAATAGTAAGGAGGTCCTGAAGGTGTTTGAAATAAAAATCTTACATTAAAAACATGTATTTAAAAAAAAACTTGTGAAAAAGTTGGAACTGATCACCAATATCTCCGTAACTAGAAGATTCCCAGGTATGGTCTAGAACAAAAAAATGATCGCAATGATGGGGAGAATGAGTGCCTTTCGGCTTCGTTAAGAGTCTGTTTACACCCTTTATTACTCGCTTCACATTTCACAGAATGGAGCACAAACCATTTGAAATAACGGTCTGCGATACCATCAGTAGTACGATATATCAACTAGGAGCCGTAGTTGGTAACTGGTGTCCGTGGAAGTACATAATAAAAATATATCGTATGGGTAAAGATTCGGTTATCTTAATTTCCTTGCGAGGAGTAGAATAGGAATGGAATATTTAAATGACTGAGAGGAACTGGAGGCTTTTAGTCTTATGATGTGGTTACTGCCTGCAACTGCTGAGCATGAGGTCCTGGGTTCGAGTCCCAGGTAGGGTAGTTATTGGTTTTTTTTTTTATTTTTGACTCTGCCCTGGAGATTGTGAGTGAGAGTGATTAGATTGATGACTCTGCCCTGGAGTATAAATATGATGCTGTTCCACAAACGATGGGGCACTTAATATCGTGTCCTGCGTGTCCTGTTACTTGTTCACTACAGGAACTGATCGATGCTACCGAAAGCGCCAAACTAGTAGCTCAGTTCTGGGCCGACACAATATAGATTGCAATCGACACGCTAAGAAGAAGAAGATTGGGTTTTTGATCAATAATTTATAGATACCAGCCAAAATGAAATTGCGCCCGGTTGGTGGCGATAGGCTCGCCCCCTATTACATGGGAGTTCCACATAACTGGCAAAATGTGGGTGTACCATTAGGCACACCTCTGCCTAAGCCTTCGGGGATTACAGGCGTGATGTTAGGTTATGATGTGGTTACCAATGATGACCGCCTATCACGTCATGAAGAGCCAATCGCGTTGCTTTATTGTAAGTAATATTACTCCACCCTACGTGTGGATCGAAGTCAAGACAGTGGTCATTAGCGATCACTAGACCAACGAGGAATTTACGAGAATTACAATGAGTTAAATACTATAAACACACTACGTCTAGAAATACTGAAATTACCGGTCCTAAAAGACTAAGATCCCGCCTAAGATCGATCTTCACCCATCTGTATAGTATACCGAACACACATATTAATGGGTTGCCTGATGAAATAAGCCAAGACAATTTAAAATTGTGATAATAGGATTTTTTTATCGGTTTTATTTGGCAATAACCTAATAACATTATCGTCTTCATCTGCCTGGCCTTTTCCCAACTATGTTGGGGTCGGCTACCAGTCTAACCAGGTGCTGCTGAATACCAGTATTTTACATGGAGCGATTGCCTATCTGACCTCCACAACCCAGTTAGTACTGGGTAGTACAATACCCCTTAAGTAAGACTGATTGTCAGAATTTTTGAGCCACAACCAAATAACCAACCTAACCAAAATAAATCTTGAAAATTGTAGATTTTTCATTTCATTTTTAAGTAGAACAAAAATAATGCTAAAAAAGAAGACCAAAAGTAACTACCTACATATTTACAACGACAACAATAGGACACTTAGGCGTCGTTAGGCTTCCGCATCACTGTCATCCGGAAACGTGCCTAGAAGACTGGCAGCATTGCCACGTTGAATAGCAATGCTAATTCTTTGGCCAAAGAGCCAGCCCTCTGGTCACGTGAAGTGTCGACCAATCGGAGATTTATTTATATATTTCAATAAGAGAAAACCGACCAAAAACATTTTTCATTTGGTAATCACATGGATGAAAGTCGATTTTAGTCAGGATCTTGTACTATAAGAGACGTCGCAGGCTGTCGCAGTTGTTTGTCAGCTTCAAAATATGTGTAACTGTAAATAAAAATATTATGATTGGATGTGGTAATGATGATCCAATATAAACAAGTATTTAGAAACATTACTTTAAAATAACAATTACTTGTTTTCTTATTGTATCTTGCTCTGAAACGGACGTGTAAGACATTAAAACCTATATCTCATTTTATTTTAGAAAAACAGTTTCAGTGTTTTGTTTGAAAGTTTTATTTTCGGAAATTGTGGATTTTCCTTTTGATAGGTAATGAATTATTGATAGTATGTGTTGTGAAATATGTGTGTTTTCTGTTGATGTTTCTAGTTTTGCAGTTTATTATTTTCTGTTTAGATTAATGGGTGTATTGGAGTAATATTTTAAGCTTTTATATATTTGGTTTATGTTTAAAATTGGCTTAAATTATATAGTGTACTATAAAAATGTCTGGTTGATCTAGTGATCTTGTTGGAAGTGCTATCACTTAGCAGGAGTTTTTGGGTTCGATTCCCAAGTCGGGAAGAATGATCTTGGAATGTATCATCAAGAACTCAGTAGCAGCATTAAATTTGAATTTCGGCCCGGTTGATAGAAATAGGCCCACCCCTATTACACGACAGTAAGAAATAATAAGCGTAATATGGTTGTCCCAAACAGATCGGGCAGTGTTGTTGTGTGTTTACCATAAACTTTTTATTTTCATATCTTTTAATGTTTTATTTTACAGTCTCAAGCCATGAACGGGTATCCCTTCAAACTCCTCGTATTAATTGGAAGGGCGTTCAGTTTCTTGCTGGCGGACAGTCAGACCAGCAGCTCATCGGATCTGATCAAGTGTGACGGTGTCGTTTTCCATGACGTCTATTATGATAGAGAGTATCTGTTCGGAAATCTTGGGAGGCCTTACAATTTGGTTATGCATAGGTAAGTGTCAGTGGTGGTGGTAGTGGCTTTTTCATTCATTTTTCGCCGAATTAGTTTCTTATATCGTAAGCCCAATTAAGTTGCATGAAAGGCTATAAAGGGTGTATATAGACTCTTAACGAAGCCAAAAGGTACTTGTTTTCCCCGTCATTGCGATCATTTTTTTGTTCTAGACCATACCTGGGAACCTTCTAGTTACGGAGATATTGGGGGTCAAAGTTCCCACGTTTTCACAAGTTTTTTTTTTAATTACATGTTTTTAATGTATGATTTTTACTTTAAACACCTCCAGGACCCCCTTACTATTCAATCCATCCATCAGAACAATGTTTTGAGTGCGTTACATTGAGTCCTACTGTAAAACGTGATTTTTCAGCCCAAAAAAGAAGTCGTTTACAAGCACAAATTTTTGCGTAAAGTTACTTAGTTTGATGTACATAATGATTGGTTGATGGCTTCGTGAAGAGTCTGTTTACACCCTGTATAGGCAGATGATCAGATACTTCAAGGGAAAATAGCATGATTAACAATTTTCCTGCGTTCTGATTTAATTCTAGTCTATTTCGTCATAGAAGTGCGCATTGGTGTATTCTCCAGCAGCATTCTAAATTGACAATGCTGTTGACACAGAAAACTGTTGTTTAATTGTTTTCTCAATCATTCTAATTATGTAATTATCCATCATTGCTATTTATTTATTAGTAAACATATGCAGGATAATTAAACAAAAAACGTACGTCATTGCTTAGGTGGACCGATGACCTAGTGAAGGTTGCAGGGATTCGCTGGATGCGAGACGTACGGGACCGATCAATGTGGCGACACTTGGGGGATGCCTATGTCCAGCAGTGGACGTCTTTCGGCTGAAATGATGATGATGTTGATGTCATTAATACAACAAACAACTATTTGTTGCCAAAAAACATTGTTATCGTAATTAAAAACGTCATAACGTGTCTCTCTCAAACTGATGACGTAACACTCTGATCCATTAACTCCACGTCAATCATGACATCACGTTATTAAAAAGTTTAAGCAACGCGATCATGATTTTATATTGGCATTTTAAAATGACAGACTTGAGTAATAGTGGCCGGCTGAAATTGTGAATTTGATGTTCGGGAAAAAATCAAAAGACTTTTGTTGGCCTCTTATTGTGCTTTATAAAGGGTGTATAAGGACTCTTAACGAAACCGAAAGGCACTTGTTTTCCCCATCATTGTGAACATTTTTTTGTTTTAGATCATGCCTGGGAACCTTCTAGTTACGGAGATATTGTGGTCAAAATTCCAACTTTTTCATAAGTTTTATTTAAATAAATTTTATTAATGTAAGATTTTTACTTTAAACACCTCCACGACCCTCTTACTATTCATTCCATTCATCAACACAATGATTTGAGTGCGTTACATGGAGTCCTACCGTAAAACGTGAATTTTCAGCCCAAAAAAAAAAGTTGTTTCCCAGCACAAATTTTTGCGTAAAGTTACTGCTTTGCTTCGGGAAGAGTCTGTTTAAACCCTGTATTTAATTCTAACACCGCATTTTTCCCGCTATCTGCTACGACATAATGTTCATTTCAATTAAACAGTTTAATTATTTTCCACAGATTTTCAGGCATCCTATTCTTCAGTCACACCATCCAGAACGGTTCACAAGTCGACTTCGGTATCAGAGCCTGCCACATTGATAAGAGGACTTGCAGAGAGATCCAAGGCGTTCCAGGAGGCTATGCCATAGCTTACGACGCAGGCAACGACGACATATACTTCGGTGGCCACGATGGAATCTACAAATACAACTTTTTAACAAAGGAAGCCGATTTTTTCGCCGAAGAGGGAAAGTCAATCTGGGGATTGTTTGTTCGGCGAAACTTTTACTACATAGAGTATCCTACGCAGAAACTTTATGTCTACAGAGACGACCGGTTCGTTCAAGTAGCCGAAGCTATGAATATAGAAGTCGATATCTTCTTCGTTTCCAAAAATTTTGATATTTATTTCTCTAATAAAACCGCCTTGTATAAATTAGAAAAACCTGTCAAAGAGCCTATAGTTTTAAATGATGAGGTCATTGTCCGGCAGATTGCAGAAGACAATTACGGAGATGTATTCTTCTGTGCAGGTGATGGAATTTATCTAGAAGACAAACCTTATCATAAAACGAAGAGAATTGCTGAAATTGATCAGGCTTTTGGCATTGCTATAGATGAAACGGACGCCATAATATATTCTGATAAAAATAACATATATCGCCTGGTTCCTAGTCAATATGCTAATGTCTGTTTAAATGCAATGCTCAATGAGGAAACCAGACGGCAAAATTCTTTTTTAAGTTAAAACATTTATTTTTATAGCCGTAGTTTAATTATATGTTGGTGTACCAATACATAAATAACAACAGTTCATGTAACATTATTTAAAGAAAACAATCATTAAAATTGCTTAAATCTATTCATTCAAAAGTTAACATAGCGTTCGCCATGTTGTGGAGCTCAGATAGGCAGTCGCTCCATGTAAAATACTGGTATTCAGCTGCATCCGGCAAAACTGTAAGCCGACTCCAACATAGTTGGGAAAAGGTCAGATGATGATGATAATAGCGCTCGCCATAAAATAAAAAAATAGATTGAATAATGGTGCTTCTCCACCAAAGATGTGCTATGCAGCTATGCTGCGAAGATGTGATGTGATGTGATGTGTGTGATGTAATGTGATAGCTAAACTGTGAAACTATGTGACCGTTTCCACTGATATTAAGCTATCTAGCGGTGCGAGTAACATGGGCTTTGAAGATGCGCCGCCGCAAAGTAGCTGCGCGAGCAAGATGCGCAGCTCGAGCTATGTGATGTATCGATAGTAGGGAAGCGGCGAGGGTGACCATTCATAGCACACATCCATAGCACGTATCCATAGCACGCATCCTTCCATATAAAAACATATCTTAGTTGAATCCGTTTCCACCAGTGCTAAGCTATGTGCACTAATGAATATGATTGGTGGATATCAAACGCATTCATAGCAACGTAGCATAGCACATGTCTGGTGGAAAAGCAACCTTAAACTCAAATACAATAAAAGCAAAACTAATTGAATGTAATATTATAAATAATGAATCTTCTTCTTAGCGTATCAATGGTTATCTAAATTGTGTGGGCTCAGAACTGAGCCACTAGTTTGGCGCTTTCTAGCGTCCATCCTATAGTGAACAAACAACAGGACACGCAGGATACGGTATTAGGTGTCCCATCGTTTGTGGAATACTACCACAATATAATAATTATTATTATAAGGCTTAATTGCCAAGAGCCTCGATCAACCCCTGACGAGGCTCTCGTTAGGTAGCTGGATCAAGGGCTTGATTCAGAAAGCGGTACTCCTTGACACGGCTCGTATCGTTAAGAGGTTCCTCTCTCTGGAGCTCTGATAGTTCCTCTCTCTGGAGCCGATAGCTTGGACCCTGTTCCCGATACCGGTGGGCTACTATTTTTATATATTTTTAATTGGTTTTTTTTTTTAGAAATAGCTAAAAATAAAAAAAAATATGTAAAGAAAAATGAATAAACGATTATTATAATAAGTTATAGTGTACATATGTGGTATTAAGAATAAAGATATAACTAAAAAAAAAACGCAAAAAAAAACTAAAATAACCTTTTTTAAAATTACTTTCGGAAGTCGGTGACTTTGTTTGTTTCATTGTCATTTTTTGTCACCAACTTCCGAAAGTAATTTTAAAAAAGGTTATTTTAGTTTTTTTTTGTGTTTTTTTGGAAGTCGGTTTTTTTTCGCAGAAAGTTTTTTATTTTACCCTTATTAGTTGTAGACTTTATAGCATGCCACACAAATTCTAATCATGAATTAATTTTTATATTGTAACCATAACTTTAAGGAAGTAATCGTCAAGACGAATCAAATGAGTCCAAACTCGATGGGGTTGTCGTTTTATAGCGGAGTTCTTAAGGCGACCTTACAGCTCCATCACCAGACCCTGGATACTATCTAAAGACAAACTACTCATTAAGACGAATCAAACGAGCCCAAACTCGATGCGGTTACGTCGTTTTATCACGGAGATTCTATGGCCACCTTCAAGCTCCATCATCAGACCCTGGATACTATCTAAAGACAAACAACTTATTTAGACGAATCAAACGAGCCCTAACTCGATGCGTTTATGTCGTTTTATCACGCAGATCCTATGGCCACCTTACAGCTCCATCATCAGACCCTGGATACCATCTATAGACAAACTACTCATTTAAACGAATCAAACGAGCCCAAACTTGATGGGGTTATGTCGTTTCATAACGGAGTTCCTAAGGCCGCCGTCCAGCTCCATCATTAGATCAGCTCCATGTCATCGATATATTGTACTATCACGCGATATACATAAGCGTGCATTTTTTTAATTCAATCGGAAATCAGGAAGTGTGTCAAATTAAACATGCAAGACTTCAGGCGTCGTCGCGTGATATAGCAATTAACGTGAAAACATACCAAATTACTGAACCGATTTTGATGAAATTTCTATGGGTCCAATCGGGAAGTATATCCTTTCATATAAAAGAAGAATTTTTGAAATCGGTTAAGAAACGATGGAGATATGAGGTAACAAACCGGAAAAAAAAAACATACAACCGAATTGAGAACCTCCTCCTTTTTGAAGAAAGTTGGTTAAAAAATATATTTCATTATATCCCACAAAGAAACCAAATTTCAAAAACCATAACTTCTTATTAATTACAGAAATAATGGTAGCAAAATTATAATTAAACAGTTGCAATATTTGATCCAAACATACCAACTTGAGAGCAGCGGTGGCCCAGTGGTAGCGCCCAGGCGTATTCCTTTGTGTAATTTATTTAATCACCACTGTTCTCAAAAACGGTGAAGGAAAACTGAGGAAACCGTCAATTCTAGAACCAAAAATTCGAAGACATGTGACATCTACCAATCCGCACTGGGCCCGCGTGGTGGATTATAGCCCATTCCCTCTCGCAGAGAGGAGGCCTGTGTCCCAGCAGTGGGAACATTATAGGCTGATGATGATGATACCAACTAACAAGGCAACTTAAATAAAAGCTTGTAAAAACCGTTGCAGTAGGTAGATAATTTTTTATGTTACTTAAATTTAATTTCAATCAAACAATATCTCTATGTCAGCGGAATTCCCCCACAATAGAATATCGCATCACTATCACTACATCACTATCACTCACACACAAACAAAGTCCTCCGCCGCGTCTGTCTGTTCGCGATAAACTCAAAAACTCCTGCACCGATTTTCATAGCTTTGCTTCTCCTTCCACCTACGAAAGTTAGTTCGCTAGTTTCGTAATCATTCATGACAAAAATACTTTTCGTTCTATTATTTTATTTCGAAGACGTTTTTCAATACACTTTGTATTGAAAAACATCGTTTGATACACGTGGGCATTTGTTACTGCAGTTCTCGGTTTATTACACGCTCGCCTAGCGCCTGCGGCTTGGATGTGAATACCGCCTCGGCTGCAATAGCAAAGTTTCCCCACTTGTATCAAAATGTACTATTGTATAGAGTTTTACCATGGGAACTCTAACTATTCTGAAAAAATGTAGGTGGAACGGATCCCTTACTACACTAGGTCGGTTATCGAATACCAAAAAGTCTAGATGGAAAACTCACTAGGTGAAGTTACGAGCGATGAGATGTACATACATGTACTAGCTTTTACCTGCTTCTTCGCTTGCGTTAATTTAGGATTTGACAATCAATTCGGATTGTACTCGGCTTGTAAAAATACATTCAATCATGATTCGAAAGACACATGGCGCCATCTATTATCATAAGAACGTTACTGTTGTTTTCCTAGGGAACAGTGCTTTTTTTCGGAATGAAAGGTACCCTATGTCCGTTACTGTACACCTAGTATTTTACATGTACGTACATGCAAAATTCAGGATGATCGGTTCAAAGGTTTAGGCGCGAAAATGTAACAAACAAACAAACAAACTTATACACACACATTTATAATATTAGTAGGAAGGGTATGAAGTAGGATAGCAGCAGTAGGAGGAAACCGCTTTTGAATTTTGCTAAAAGTATTAAATTCAGTGCTTGTGATTGTACATAGATATGTGTAACAAGCTGAAGTGGCAATAGGCTGGCCATATTAGCCGTAGAACCGTTGGGGTGGACGTTTTCTTGAGTGGAGATCGCGAATCAGCAAGTGTATGGTGGGACGCCCTGGCTGCGGGACTGTTCGAAAGAGATACCGCGGCCCTGGAACACAAAGGGCAAGGAAGGAACATGGATGGGTTTTAGTCAGTACAAGTCTGACACTCCCTTCCGCTCCGCCCAGAGAGAAGTCATTTGATAATTTCAAATCCGAAAAAAAGGTGGGCCGCTTACAGGCTGGGTGGAGTGACAATCTTCGCAGGGTGGCTAGTAGCAACTGGATGAGAGTTGCTGAGCAACGAGTTGAGTGGAATCGAAAAGAGGCTTATGTCCAGCAGTGATAATGGTGATGTAAAGCAAGTCTGACTAGCCTTTTTCAAACTATATTAAGGTCGGATTCCAGTATAGTCAGATGCAGCTGAATACCAGTGTTTAAAGGAGCGACTGTTTAAGCTGACAACCAGTCTTAACAAGGAGTATCGAATTACTGAGTGGAGGTATTTACTGGGTTGGTGAGGTCAGATAGGCAGTCGCTCCTTGTGAAATACTGATATTTATCTGCATCCGGATAGACTGCAAGCCAACTCCAACATACTTGGGAAAAGGCTAGGTAAATGATGATCGCCTAAGCGGTCATACCAACGCCTTCATAATATTTTCAATCAACTTGCAACGAATGCATTTGTTATATATATTCTTCAGTGTTTATTATTGTTGCAACAATGGACAGAGAAGAGAAACAAGCTAAGATATTCAATTAATAACAATTTAGTGGTCATTGTTCTAATGAATTCGGTGCAGAAACATGTGTGTCGGAAGTATATCGTTGGCTGTCATATTCATTTGATTCGGACTCGCTATGGATATTAATATTTATAGTTTTATGTAAGTAGACCTTTTATATTTGTAGGTACATCTTCTTAGCGTGTCTAAAATTTCTTTTTTTATTGTGTATGAGAAAAAGTTATGTCAATCTCGATTAATGTCGTTGTAAGGTGTCTATGCCTTTTTTGTTTTTTGGGTTAAACCTAACGGTTTTCACCTTCATCATCATCATCATATCAGCCCGTTGCTGTCCACTGCTCAACATAGGCCTCCCCAATCGATTTCCAATGTGTCCGGTCCAATGCCACCTGCATCCAGCGACTCCCTGCAGTTTTGACAAGGTCGTCGGTTCATCTGGCAGGTGGCCGTCTCACGCTGCGCTTTTCAATGCGTGGTCTCCACTCCAGTATCTGTTTGCTCCATCGGCCGTCCGATCTTCGCGCTATGTGGCCTGCCCATTGCCACTTTAGCTTGCTTACCTTGCACCAGGTTTGCACCTTAATCTTTTTCATTTCTCAGTTAGCTCAGTCTAGACTCTAGAGTTTTATGTTTATTAGTGAGCGTCACTCAAATATAGTTTTATTAATAAAGTTTTTAATTGGTAAACTGGAAACCAGAAATATTATTTAGTGCTTATGGTAGTTATTTCAGAAATTCTCAATGTTTTTTTTCCTACGATATGGCGTATTGAGAGTTCACAAAATAATAATGGTTATAAACTAAGATATGTGTTGTGAAGTTCGGGTTTAACGTTGAAAAATGTAATAATATGTACAGTTCATTGTTTCAACTGTATTTCTGATTTCAGGAACCCCTCAATGATTCTCAGGCTACACATTTTCCTGATAGTAGCAGCATCCGTGACAGGAGTACCAGAGATTGCATGCAACCGTCTCAAGATAGGAGACAATTGGTACGACAGGGACACTCTGTGGGCTAACATCGGAAGACCTTACAACCTTAACGTTCACAGAAGTTCCAATATCTTATTCTTCAGTTACTCACTCCCAGAAATATACTCTGATCTAGAATTCCAGCTAGCATCTTTGAATATGGATACTAGAGAGTACCAAACTATAGCTGGTATCAAAGGAGGCTGCTCAGTAGCCATAGACCAAATGAATGACGATATATTCTTCGGAGGAAGTGATGGAATCTACAAATATAATATGCTCACAAAACTAGCAGATTTTTACAAAGAAAAAGGCAAGAATATCTGGTCTATATTCTACAAAAAGAATTTATTCTACATTAGCTACCCGGATCAAAGGCTGCATATAGAATACGATGGAAAATTTGCACCAGTGAAAGAATTTGAAGGTTTCGAAATTGATCATTTTCATGTTAGTGGTCTGAATGTTATATATTTTGCTAACAAAACAGGTTTATATAAGTATAATAATGATAAAATGGAATCTCAAGTAGTGAATGAACTCATAACTGTTAGGCAAATAGTAGAAGATAACGAAGGAGATACGTATATTGTTAGTAATTGTGGAGTATTTGTAGATGGTAAGTTTGAAGGCTTGAAGAAGATCTTGGATATGAAGAATGTCTACGGCCTAGCCTTCGATAAGGACAATAATTTTATTTATTCTGATGATAAGAATATTATTAAGCTTGTCTTAAGTGTTGTTGGTTGTGATCAGAAAAAAGGACATTGGTAATAAACCTTTTTTTAAAGTGTTTTGTTTTTTTTAAATCCTTAGATAGATTTATTCATTTCAATTTTGGTGCAGTGCTGAATTCAGATGGGCAAATCGTTTGTAATTTTGAAATTCCGTTCAAGAAAAAACCGTGCAATAATTACAGCATTTAATTTTACTTTAATCGGAAGAGTATCGAACTTTTTGTCAGAATATTCTACCTTTTTTTTTTTTACGGATGGGAAATCATCAGATGACTTCTCCCGCTCTGGGCAGAGCGGAAGGGAGTGTTAGACTTGTACTGACTAAAACCCATCCATATTCCTTCCTTGCCCTTTGTGTTCCAGGGCCGCGGTATGTCTTTCGAACAGCCCGCAGCCCAGAATATTCTACCTTTGGTGTAATTGACAACAAATATCCGAAAGATATAGTCATATTAGCAATAGCCACTTCCTCCATGGGACCAACGTCGTAATAACGAAAAATAAACCTGTCCCATACATTTGGGTCAATCGGAATGTTGTATGGGACAGTAGATTTTTCTTTCCGATTATTATCTTAGTCTTATGAAGAAACGTGTTCAGTTGGACTATTAAAGAAAAGAAAAAAAAAAGTGAAAAGAAAAGAGAAAGAAAAGAAAAAAACGGGTTGCACTTCGGGAGTGCCGGCAGAAGTGAAAACTTGAAACAACGCCATCTAGCTTAAATATCAGAAATTTCAATAGCTTTCTGCAAGAACGAAAGATGTCGCTGCCGTAGAAAAAAAAACTTGAAACAACGCCATCTGGCTTAAACTACACGCACACTCGCGCAAGCGCCCTGCGCAGCCGATTCGATCTGACGATCTGATGCGAGTTTAACAGTTTTTACCCATCCCAAAAAGTGCACAACGCCGCTAAAGGAGTTATTACTTCAAAAAAAAGAAGAAAAGAGAAAAGTGTGGTCATAATATTTATGACCACAGTTTTCTATTACAAGCTGTATAGTTGGAATCTGTGGCTCAGCAACGTAGTGCTGCAATATGGAATATGTGGCAGCAGTCCCGGATCTACGATCATTTCGAACCGGGGCAGAAACTTGATAGTGGCGCCCTCTCTCCAGCGTTTCAGATTATTTATTTTAAAAAATTCACAATGACGTCAACTTCAGTAAAAAGACGTCAATTGTTGACACGGCAAATCTGAAATCGGCATCTCGAGTCCAGAAGTTCACTTGTGATATTATGATTTTGGGGCCCCCTCTGAAACTGCCCCTCCCCCCTAGATACGGGGCTATGTGGTAGTGACAAGTGTGGTTAAGTTAAAGTTGACAACAAATATTTAAAAAAATCTAGCAATATCAATATCAGTTGCTTTTTCTTCATTAAATAAATGCAAAAATGTTCGCGAAACTGATTACTTGATAAAATATAATTATTGTCCCAATATAACTGTTAGGGACTGTCTTGGTATGGGCATGAGGAGAGACGAATCGCATGTCGCGAGAGTGATGAATGTTGATACATCGAGAGGGAGAGGAATACCAAAGAAAAGATGGATGATGTTATGAAGGAAAAAGGAGTAAATGATGGCGTGACGATTGACAGGGAAGAATGAAAGAATAACACGTATTGCGCCGATAACAAATGACATGGGACCAAATCAAAATCAAAGCATTTATTTCCTAATATTAGGCCAGTTACAGGCACTTTTGAATTGTCGACAAGGTAACAATGAAATGAAACTACAGTCCCAGTCACAAGGCATAAAAACTTTGGAAGTACTGTAGTAGCCCATTCCCTATCGTAGATCTCTATGGAGAAGAACGGGCAAGAAACTCCATACCATCCGGACAAAGGCAGGAGATGATGATTATTACAAAAACATTCAAACACATGAAATAAATGCAAAAATGATCGTGAAACTAATTTTATTTGAACATAAAAAATCATTTTAATGAAAATATCATTCACAAAAGCAACCTGTTGTAAAATAATTTCTGTGAAGCTGAAGCATGTTGTATTTCATGCTAGAAATCTGTGTGCATATTTTTAATTTCCACTAAGGAGGTTAATTAGCTGATCATAATTAATATACCTACAATCCTACATCCGCTTTTAACCCTGTTTTTGTCCTGAATGTTTTATGAAGAGTTTATTTTTAGATTGTTTGAATATGAAGGCAAACATTCTGAAAAAGCATGTGCTTCAACAATAATAACAATATATTATTTAAGTTGAGAATTGTACTTAACACAGACTTATACAACTTTAACGCCCAAGCTAAGATTGAACTTGTGTTATAAGCAGTGGTCGGAGTAGGTAGAGCTGTTTGGGGTGAATGACCGCAAACATTGATGTTAACATGGATATGCCTCTGAAATCCCGGGATTTTGAAATTGTCGATTGATTTAAGTGAGTTAATATGGGTAAGTGGACAGTTATGAGCAGGTAGTAGGTGAGCACCCAAACAGTATATACTTACTTATATGCACACACAGGGATCCTGGAATGTTGTTAGAGGTAGCTTCGTGAAATATGAATTAATTAAGTAAAACTGTTAGAAATAATACTAAATATATACTTTACTGCACAAGGAAATATTCCGAGAATTCCCGGGATTCCGGGAAATATTTGGCATATCCATGTTATGTCCGCATGTCGCAAGTAGCAAAAACAGCTATACCTACTCCGACCACTGGTTATGAGTGTCAGGGCTCTTTAAGTTCACTAGGACAGACATAATCTGCGTAGCCTTTTCCCAACTATGTTGGGGTCGGCTTTCAGTCTTACCGCATGCAGCATGCAAAAACTGGCTAAGGGCGCCCACACAAAACCGCGATGCGATGCGATACGATTCGATATCACAGGAACTTGCAGGCAGAAGCTCGCAGATACTTGCGATGCGTTGCGAATTCGCAGTTTTGTGTGGGCGCCCTAAGTGCAAGTCGGACTCGCACACGAAGGGTTCCGTACCATGAACCGAAAAAAATACTTTTCTTGTATGGGAGCCCCCTTTTATTACTAAATAATTTATATTTTAATTTGTTGTTATAGCGGTACCTGAAATACATCATCTGTGAACATTTCAACTGTCTTGCTATGACGGTTCATGAGATACAGCCTGGTAACAGACAGCCAGACAGACAGTCGGTCAGTGGAGTCTTAGTAATAGGGTTCCGTTTTTCCCTTTGGATACTAAACCCTAAAAACTCTAAAAGTAATACTGCTTCGTTATGGTAGGCTAACAGTACTATATCATGTTCTTAGGTACGACCTATTTAGACATTTTATTTTATGAAATCTGGTGAGAAGACAAAAATTGTAAGAGATGAAACATAGCCCGTACTATCTACGTACCTACAAAGCCACACAGTGCTACAAAAAGAAAAAATCTCTGAACAAAAATTCAACAAAATAAATCGTTTTCCATTTAATTGATTACGACAAAACACTATAATAGCCATTTTCACATTCGAAATTTCAGATATACGTAACCAAACTTAAGCTTCGGCATGTTTTTAATCCAGCCTCAGGTCTCGGGTGCGAGACCGAAAACAGGTGATATTTTAAATCCGATTCGATATGTACGGAATAATTGAAATGTGAATTGAATATTTTTATACTATTTGTGCGAAGTGATGGTGTGACATGTCTTTACTTTTTACTACCGACTTTAAATATTAATTATTTTTAACTAGGTACTTTGTTTTTAAATACTGATATTATCTTTTACTCTAGACGCTCTTAATGCGCACGTCTTTCTTCATCGTTCTCACAACATATATGTATAATCTCAACATGAATGATATAACCAAGATCTTATAACATAATTTTGTTGGAGAAAAGTGTCCATGGAGTTTCTTGCCCATTCTTCTCCATACAGATCTACGCTTTGGAATGGGCAACTACACTACTTTCACAAGTTATTATGCCTTGTGTCTGTGACTGTAGCTTTGCCTTCTTTGTTATGAAAATGGTGTAATTGAAATAAATGCTTTGAGTATGAGTTTATGGTGGTAATTTTTGAAGCAATTGTTGAATCGGTTTGCGATAAACTGTTCTTTTATTTGTTTAAATTGCTTGTCATTTCTTTAATGGATTATTTACAAAATAAATTAGTAAAATACTTTGATTATAAATGATTTTAATCAAAGTTAAAAAAATGTATGTGGTTTATAGCGTAATTCTTTATTTGATCCAAAATTAACTTTGATTTTAAATGTAATTTAAAATTTGTGTGTATTAACAAATTAAAAATAAAGTAAGGTAATTTTTAATGGAAATTCTCATTAAATCCTCTCTCAAAAAAATTCAGCAGGAAATAAAAGGAATGCACTGTCGACAAAGTTCTGGTCAAAGCCAACAATAGGTGCTATTACCAAGCTATCAACACAGATACGTTTTTTCAAGCTATCGAACAGATCAGTAAAACTGAATTTTTGCATAGAAATTGGTTGATTTTTCACCCCAGTGCAGTTTTTTCAATATTTGAAGCTCTACTCTTGTTTTCTCTGAAGGATTGTGTATGCTAGACGTATAATATTAAGAACCATTTTTGTAAGAAATGTATGTTTGATTTGACCGATACCTGCATAAAATATGGAATGTGTTGCATCATCTACACAATATTCTTATAAACTAATCATTATACAGTGTATAAACTGACCCTTTACGAAGCCGTCAACAAAGAATTGCGTACATTAAATTAAGTAGCACTGCGCATTTTTTTTTGTTGGGAAACGACTTTGATTTTGGTGCGAATAATCAAGATTTACGGTGGCGCTCTCAATGTTACGGAATCAAAACATGGTGCTGATGGATTCATTGTATAAGAGCCATGGAGGTACTTAAAGTAAAGTTATAATATAAAATTTGTAATGTTTTAAAACGTGCGGAAATTTTGAAACTTTGAACCTTCAATAACTGGAAACTAACTGTAACTGGAAGGTTCCCGACTAAAGTCTAGAACAAAATACTCGCAATGACAGGAAGAACAAGTACCTCTCGGCTTCGTTAAGGGTATTTTTACAGCCTTTATGATGATGATGCCAGCACGTCAAGCTACTACATACAATCTGTCAAATTTATTTAATAGATTTTCAACTTTATCGTTAGAGCATTAGGTTCAAGGTTGATTTGGAAAATTTGACAGTTTTGGGTAGCTTGACCTGCTGTCGTCTGTTCCTACTGACAGCCTAAACCACGAAATTATGAATAATTTGATTATTATATATCCATTAAAAGCATGAAGAAAGGATGAAAGTCCGTAATTTTTTAACCGATGGGAAATTTCAACGAGCGAACGGCTGGTTTCAAATAACTTCTGATAAAACTGTTTTCTTAATTTTAATGTTTATTCATTTTCTGCGCTCGTATGGAGTAAATTGCATAAATGACTAACGCGATAAATAAAATGAAATGCATGAAATGAAATGACGTGAAATAATATTCAGTGGCTCAATAACTGTAAGAGTGAAATAATCATTATTTAACTCATTCATGTAAAGGAGTTCTGGTTTCTGATAACCCAGGCGTTTAATTTATTGCATACAAATATTCCGCACCATTTTGATTGATTAAAATCGAAATGATTTATAGCAGACTAGTTGTGTTGGTGACTTGGAATACGCGTAGCTTTTTACTGTCCAAAATAAAATGCATACATCAAGGTTCAATTAAACTATCTTTAACTATCACTACATAAATAAATTAATTACTAAATATTTTCTTGTTTTTTTTTTCTGTTATTGCACGTACTGTATATTGTCTCTGCATCACCCCAAGGTAGATTGGTAGAAAATGCCCAAGGCATTAAGTCCGCCTTTGTAACGTTTTTTTTACTTGGGCATAATGTTTTAATAAATAAATAATAAATATATAATATTAGTCATCAACTCATCACCCATCATACTTATTCACGTGAGTAAGATAGTTTAACCTATATCCAGGTTCCACGCTGTTACAAAAAAAATGCATAGGTAATCTAGTGTGCTCAAAGCATGTTAAATAAATAAAAGTTTAAATTCGTATGTTGAGATCGTTCCCAGATCGAGTTCCCACTTACTCTAGTAACCTTATTTGACTTTAAAGCATGAAAGCGTGATTACAAATTCATACACGTTGACGTTAATATATTGTATGAAATTAAATATACAGAACGAACAATTATGCACGAATTTACTATGACCCGTCAAAATTACCACAGTGCAAAATTCTGGACGAAAATGTCAAAATACACTCGGTAGTGCCGGTCAGTGGGCGAATGAAATTAAACAATTGCGGCCTATGCATCGTTGTGAAGTTCCGAACATATTTTTTTCCCAACATTTTTATTTTTGTACCACTGTGTCGGCTTTTTCGTGTCAAAACATGGAGTGTTTTTTGGGCTTACTGAATAGGGTTTTAAAGTGTAGTCGCAACTGAATGCAAATCCACTATTTTCTACATGTAATAATGGATTTTTTATGCGTTAAAAGTTCTGTGTAAAGAAAAAATGGCGCTATTTAGAGTCAACTGGGTGAAATGGCTTTTATAGGCACACGCTGACGACGAATTGAGTTTCCTCCGTGCCTCGGAAAGCACGTTAAGCCGTTGGACCCGACTTTCATTTGTCGATCTTTGACAGACGATACGAGTAGGAAGCCGAAAGTCTGACAACCAGTCTTACCAAGGGGTATCGTATTACCCAGTAAGTAAGTTGTGGAGCTCAGATTAGCACTCGCTTTATGAAAAATACTGGTATTCAGCTGTATTCGGTTAGACTGGAAGCCGACCCAAACTTAGTAGGGAAAAGGCTACACAGATGATGAAAGAATTGGCTGTTCATCATCAATTCGCTTGGCAAATAGTTAGCTAATTTTTGTCTTATTTTTCGTTGGTGACTGCCTCGTTGATCGAATGGTCGCAAGCGCGACTGATGAGCATGAGGTCTTGGGTTTGGTTCCCAGGTCGGGCAAAGTGCTATTGGGTTTTTCCATCAGGAATTTCTCAGTAGCAGCCACGGAATCTGGATTTGTACCCGGTTGATGGCAATAGGCTCGCCCCCTATTACATGGGACTTAAACATAACTGGTAAAATGTGGGTGTACTATTAGGTACATCTCTGCCTAACCGTACGGGCGTGATGTTATGTTATGTTATTTTCGTTCTAGAAACCTGCTGGTAATGTCTCACAAATCTTACTTACACATTTAACAACTCAACACAGCAAACATGTTCTCCCTACAAAGTTAATCTAGCTATAACAAAAACACAATTCTCTCTAATTTCAGCTGAAATGAAGTAAGAAAATTCCTATGTTCGAGAATTTTCGGTGGGCGGCCATTTTCTTTTAGAACCTTAGCAGCTAAATGTCACCCTGGTATTTAGAGAAACTAGCTTACCACGTTTCTTCGATTGTATATAAGCATATACAAGTTGGTATATACCAGTTTTATGACCTTTCTTAGTCGAGATTGTTTTCTTTTATCAAATTCGAGATGTACGAATACCTATGTAAGTGAGAAGGTACAAATTGTACTTATACAATTTGTGTTGTTATACTAGACTAGCTTTTGGTCGCGGCTTCGCTCACCCGCAATGTACCGAAATTAACCCACGGGAACAGTTTCATGTAGCCTATGACACTCGGGGATAGTGAACTTCCCGTTAGTGAAAGAATTTTCGGAATCGGATTAGATCGGGTTCCTTAGATTACCCCCTACATACAAACTAACAAATAAATTTGACCTCTTCATAAATTAGTGAAGATAAGTTAAGTCTTTTTTGTTCTGTAAGGGGGAGAATCCGCCGGGGCTGCGAGACTGTTCGAAAGAGATACCGCGGCCCTGGAACACAAAGGGCAAGGAAGGAACTTGGAGCGGTTCCAGTCAGTACAAGTCTGACACTCCTTTCTCCTCCGCCTAGAGCTTTACAAACCGAAGAATCCGGTGCCGGTACCACCCCAGAAAAAGGTGGCAAGATGACCTAGACGTGTACCACCAAATCCTCTAGTTCTTGCTTGGAGGCTGCAAATAAGAATGCGTAAGATAAAATGCCCTCTGGCTAGATGGAGCGTTGATCATCTTAAGGTGGCTAGTCGCAGCTGACTGAGAGTTGCCGAGAATGGAGCTGAATAGCGAGCAATTGGAGAGACTTACGTCCAGTAATAGACTTTTGTATGCGGTGAAGATGTACACGTTGGTAACCTCGTTGTCCTCATATGACTTGATTAATACTAAGACTTTAAAAGAGACAGTGACCTTTTTTTTTTTTACGGATGGGATATCTTCAAATGACTTCTCCCGCTCTGGGCAGAGCGGAAGGGAGTGTCAGACTTGTACTGACTAAAACCCATCCATGTTCCTTCCTTGCCCTTTGTGTTCCAGGGCCGCGGTATCTCTTTCGAACAGCCCGCAGCCCAAGAGACAGTGACCTCTGAGTTTGTTTCGGCTGTTTCTTCTCAGAGTAGTCAGGTACGAAACACCGGCCCCATCTAGTTTTAAAACATAGCCAATGATGTGACGTGTTAAAACCAATTTACAAAAATAAATATGAATTATAATTCATGACCAATTAATTACGCGAAAGTTACTTTAATTAAAAATAAAATTTGGCCAGAGCCTAAGTGTTGCAAAACGTGGCAACGCCGCCAGTCTCTTGGGCACATTACCAGCTGTCAGCGTTGAGGAGGAGTTTTTCGACCCAATTTTATAGTTTGTTGTTAGTTTATTTAATGGTTTTTAATTATTAATGTATATAGTTAGTTTATCTTTCTCGTTTACATTTTATTTCGGAGTAGAACATCTTTAGTTAATTAAAAATACTTTTTAAATTACACATATAGGTACCAGCCACAATGCCATTTCAAAGTAACATTAACCGCTCCAATACTTGTTGGCAATAAAGTAGTTTCTTACATAATGCTGTACCTACATAGTACTTACAATAATTTAACTACTAACATTCTTCCGCTTTATCGTGCGTACCTGAAACAATAAAAACAACGTTATGAATCATTCGCGATAAGAAAGAAAGAATTGCTGGTGCCATTTTGAGGTCTTTCTTGTAGTAAAAGTTTGAGATGTGTCGCGTTCTAAGTAAGTATGTCATTTTTTTTATTGTTTATTAATTACAGAACAAAAAATAATAATAAACAGAAACATCGCAAAATCCTCAATAGGTTTGTCCGGATATTGAAATACTTAATAGCTATCTTAATACTAACTCAGCAAATAAACATTATTAATTTAAGGTTAACACATAAATAGTTTATAATAATATTGTTAGGTAGTTCGTAAATAATTCACAAGAAAGATAACAAAAACAACGACGGCGCGGGTCAGACATCGCGTCGAAGCTAGTTACTAAGTTAAATGAAATTTAAACAGGATGCTGCATTTTCAGAGAGAGTCAAAGTATTGTTTGTATTTATATTTATAGTTACTATTTGTTATTTCTGATTGAATTTTAGTTGGAACGTTATTAATTAGAGTAGGAATTAAATAAGCGACGGTTCGTTTTCCGTAATAGTCCTTGTACCTCGGTGCGTCTGTGTATTTGTGAGGTAATACTTCCGAGAGTAAATGATTGATGGTAAGATTAATATTGGGTGTCGCAAAAATGTAACATTCCATTTTTTCTCAGTTTTAAATGGTGTGGTCTCGTGTCTAGCTGGAAGTCTAGGAGTAAGGGAATTAGACGGTGGGGCAAAACTTAAAACAATTTATTTTGTAGCGGCACTACAAAATAAGCTACATAATAGAACAAAAAGTACTGCAGCGCCATTTATGACGGAGCGGACGCACTTAACAACAAAATCCTAGATCGCGTAAGTAAAGTTATTCGCGACATAAGGAGTATATAGAAAAACCCGACAACAACAGTCGGGCAGTAGCCCACCAGACACAACACCCGTCTGTTCGGAGGACCTTCCCTTTTCTATGGGAGTGAAGAACTTTACACCTTGTTGCTCACACCTCTTTATTTTTTTATTTTTTTTACGGATGGGAAATCATCAACTGACTTCTCCCGCTCTGGGCAGAGCGGCAGGGAGTGTCAGACTTGTACTGACCAAAACCCATCCATGTTCCTTCCTTGCCCTTTGTGTTCCAGAGCCGCGGTATCTCTTTCGAACAGCCCGCACCCCTTTATTTGATAATTAACTTTCAGTATAATAGTTTTGTGTGGGTTCATTTTCCACGCCCGTCGAGTGACAATTCTGGAGGAAAGTTTTGAGTATGAATGTGGATTGCGATAGGAGTAGAGGAAGACAAAAGAAACGGACTGTGTGTGTGTGATATGGCTAGAAAGGAGGTGACTGCTGAGATGACGAGAAATGGAAAAGTATGGAAGAGGAATAGACACTGCGCCGACACCAAATAATTGGTGATAACTATATTTTCGAGCCGTTTGGGGTTGAAACTCTAGGGCCGTGGGGTCCGAGTGCTCATAGCCTATTTAAGGAAATTTCGAAACGCCTAGTTGACGCTTCCCGTGACCCAAGGGCTGGCTTTTACTTTGGCCAGAGGCTAAGTGTTGCCATACAACGTGGCAACGCCGCCAGTCTCTTGGGCACATTACCATCTGACAGCGTTGAGGAGGAGTTTTTCGATGCCCTTTTATAGTTTGTTATTAGTTTATTTATTTTAGTTTAATAGTTTTTAATTATCAATGTATATAGTTAGTTTAACCTAATAAAAAATTTAAATGGAAAATGGAATTTAATGTTTAAAAAAAAAAGGGTGATAAAGGAAAGAGAATGACGATATAACACTGCGCAGACTCGAACTCAGCATCTCACGCTGAATAGTTGTATTAATGAACACTAACACATCATTACAGCCGAAAGACGTCCACTGCTGGACATTGGCCTGCCTGAAAGGGTCTTGCCATAATCGCCATGCTTGGCAGGCGGGTTGGCGGTCGCCGTATGGTTGTTACAAAGGCACAGAGAACGCTGCTGCCCATTCTCTGGTAAGTTCTTTAGTCACCTCTTACGATACCAACGGGAAGATATGGGATGGTGCTATACTTTACGTCCGAAACCATACAGAAACAACACCACTAAACCAACGAAGCAATAAAACCTTTAAACACATAAGGGTCTAGCAGCATAATCCCTACAGAATCACACACACACATACACACACACACCCACACACAGACTAATTCCCGATAATCATAATACAATTCAACTCGCAAACTAAACAATGTAGCGCTTTATTATTTTCCAGCGGAACCCTACAGCGCTCCAGCGGAACAAAACTCATAAATCTGACAAAAGTTATACGTTATTGCTTAATGTTTAGGCACTTTGGTTGTAACAATGGTATATTTTAGATCGATTTAGTTTCTGATTTGGAATTGGAGGGAATTTTGCCCATAATTATTTTCTATAACCGTTTGTATAATTTAACATAACAAAACATCACGCCTATATCACGCCTTTGGTGCAAACTGTAAGTGCGGGAAGTATCTATTGAAACAAATAAATAAATAATTGAATAAACACCCACATTTTGGCTAGTTATGTTTAAGTTCCGTGTAATAGGAGCGAGCCTATTGCCGTCTGCCGGGCTCAAATCCAGACTCCGTGGCTGCTATTGAGAAATTCCTGATGAAAAACCCAATTAAACTTTGTCCGACTCGGGAATCGAACTCAGGGCCTCATGCTCAGCAGTCGTGTTTGCGACCACTAGACCAACGAAACGGCTGTATGAATGCATGCAGGTTGTGTGATAGGTAAATCATCGTTTGGTGAGTAAGCAGATTACGAATCCTTGCAGTCTATGGCTAAATATTTTCTAACAGGATTAGGTTGCTATTATATTAGTCCTTTGCCCGCGGCTTCGAGCGCAAAGAGGTCGGAAATAGTTCCAAGGGAACGTGCTTCTGGGATAAAATAAAATAATGTCCTAACCCAGGTAATCCAACTGTGTACGATAGCTTTATCGAAATCTGTTGAGCCATTAAGCGCAGATAAACTGAGTTAATTTCATGTTTATACTTAAAGTTAGACTAGCTGTAGCCCGCGACATTAAAAATATGAGTTTCCTATTTTCGTCAACCATTTCAAGATTTTTTTTTTACATAGAACCGTTAGTATTTTTCTGAAATAAAAGAAGCCTTAGTTACTCTTTATAACATCAACTAATTTCCAGTAAAAGTCTTGTCAAAATCAGTCCAGCCGTTTCGGAGATTCACCGGAACAAACAAACAGACAGACAATTTCTTTTTTAGTACCGTATGTACTTTCTTATGCATTAAAAAGCTGTTATTTTGAAATTACAAACATGAATGTTGATGGATGGAGAGGGAGAGGAAGGCCAAAGACAAGATGGATGGATTGTGTGAAGACTGATATGAAAGAGAAAGGAGTAAATGATGCCGTGACGTCTGACAGGGGAGAATGGAAGAAGAAAACATGTTGCGCCGACCCCAAATAGAATGGGATAAGGGCAGGAAGATGATGATGATGATTTTGGAATTACAAACATACACTTCAATTTTATTTATTTGTATGGATAAGTTTTTCTACTGGCTCGATGCCGACAGCGTCACAAAAACTCAGTCTCATCTTTAACATTTTCACAAGTGACTGAAACCTCTCCTTCCCCAGCACATTTTCATTAATCCCACCATTCAAATAAATGTTTTGGCAACACAAAACATCTTAATACCTCTCTCTAATACAACCTTATAGTCCATTCAAAAAATAATTACTGGCTTTATTTTAATAAAGCTTTCAGACAACCGGGTGCTAATGTCTTATTAAAATTATAATTATTAAGATTATGCTAATTTCCTTGGCTTTTGTATAGTTTGGTTAATTTTAAAATAAACGTTGAAAGGCGCATTTTTTCTTAACCTTGAAGATAATTTTTGCCAGTATTTTCTTGAAGTTTAATGCGATCATGAACAGGAAAAATATAAATAGATGTTGTTTAAGTGCCTTAATTTCTCGTTAAAATTAACAGGTCTTGTTTTTCAGAAGGGTCAAGAGTGTTGTACTGTACACCCTGTTTACATATACCCTGAATTTTCTGGTTATTAAACTGTTTTTTTTCTGCATAACAAAAATCTTACAAAAGAATGTCCCACAGTTCAAAACTCCCAACCAAGATTTAATAACACTTTTGTAACAAGAGTCAAAAACAAAAATACTCGAGAAGTAGCCACCTAATTACAGTAGTTAAGCGAATTAAAAAAAACAGATTAATTATAAATAATTATAAAAGGTTACACTTTTCCGAGTAATTAAATGATTTCAAAGCTTTTCATTTCGCGCATTTTTTTCCAGTAAAAAGTTAATTTAATTTTTTTTCTTTGAATGCGGTGCGGTATGAATGGATGCTGCGGTGCGATTTATGTTGGGGGTAAGCGGACTTCCTTGTTATGGTAATAGGATGATTGAAGGTGCTTTTTATTAGGGTTCCATACCCAAAGGGCAAAACGGGACCCTATTACTAAGACTCCGCTGTCCGTCTGTCTGTCCGCCTGTCACCAGGTTATATCTCATGAACCGTGATAGCTAGACAGTTGACATTTTCACAGATGATGTATTTCTGTTGCCGCTATAAAAACAGAATAAAATAAATATTTTA
This sequence comes from Lycophotia porphyrea, assembly GCA_950005105.1. Taxonomy (NCBI): domain Eukaryota; kingdom Metazoa; phylum Arthropoda; class Insecta; order Lepidoptera; family Noctuidae; genus Lycophotia; species Lycophotia porphyrea. The sequence continues at coordinate 1,962,374 of OX465404.1, read as the reverse complement.
GGGGAGCTCCCATACAAAAAACGTGATTTTTTGCCGTTGTTTTGCTCGATATTAGTAACGGCGACAGGTAGACGCTTGAAATATTCACAGAATTATTATAATAATTATATTAGTTGTATATTCACTTTGAAATAAAATAATTAAATTAAAATGTAATGAGTATTTATGGGGGGCCCCTATACAACAAACGTGATTTTTTTGCCGTTTTTGTCTAATGTTGTATAGACAATGGTGCGGAACCCTTCATCCGCGAGTCCGACTCGCACTTTGCCAGTTTTTTACAGTTTTTGGGAGAGGGGTGCATTAAAAGAGATGTAGACTAAAGATTTTTATGTTCTTCCGGGAAACGAAGTACAATACCCTGCTGACTGTTGAAGTTTATATAAAAAGCTTGTGTATGTATCGTGTGATTTATATTTTCTCTCATGGATAAGGAAGGTGGCCAGTGAAAGAAACTAACTACATTGATGGAAAACATTATTTTACTTTTTGTTGATGAAAAATGAGTCGCGATAGTAACACATATGTAGTTATAGAACCACAATGATAAAAATCATCATTAAAACCCTGTAAGTCCGTGTAATCCTACTGAATGATTTTTTATGAAATATTAATTTGGTTAGGGTTCCATAAACTTAGAGGGTTGTACTGATGATTTTCGTGATTATAATTCTGTAACTACATACGTGTTACTGGCGCGACCTATTTTTCATCAACATACAATCTGACAATGACCTGCAAATTGCAAAAAACTTATGAAAATTTGAATTTCGCGGGCTACCCTGACGCAACCGCCTTAAGCGATAATGCTGTTGACGATAGTGCACCCCCATGCCTACCCCCATGGGAAAAGGGCGTGAGTTTATGATCGTGCACCCTCTAGAAATAAACTATTCAGTAAATAGGTCTTCGTGCCTTTGCTCAACTTTTGTGTTAAGCAAATAAGTACCCTATTCCACAACAAAGAAGTCACATATTATAATAATAAGTAGCTTGAGATACAACACCACATGCTGACCGCAGTTTACGAGCGACACATCACACATCAGTATCACTTAACCCGAACTTTATGACTTGAAGTGGCCATAGTACGTCTACGTACGAGTATCTACCTTATAGTATGATATCTTATCGTAGTAGACTGTTACCCTATCTAAAGGGTGTAAACAGACTCTTAACGAAGCCGAAATGCACTGGTTCTCCCCGTCCTTGCGATCATTTTTTGGCTGAAGACCATACCTGGGAACCTTCTAGTTACGAAGATATTGGAGGTCTAAGTTCCAACTTTTTCACAAGTTTGTTTTAAATATGTTTTGAATGGAAGATTTTTATTTTAAACACCCCCAGGACCCCTTACTATTTAATCCATCCATCAGCACAATGTTTTGAGTACTTTAAAACGTGATCATTCACCCCAAAAAAAAGTCGTTTCCCAGCACTCATTTTTGCGTAAAGTTACTTAGTTGGATGTACAGGCGCCAGCACATCAAGCTACTACAATCTGTCAAATTTCTTTAATAGATTTCCTACTTTATCTATATAGTATTAGGTTCAAGGTTGGTTGGGAAAATCTGACAGTTTCGGGTAGGTTGACCTGCTGGCGTCTGTACATAATGCTTGGTTGAGGGCTTCGTGATGAGTCTGTTTACACCATGTATTTATGACTTATCTCGTTAGTATAAAAGTTAAAAAGCCAAATATTTAATTAAATACGCCTCTTTTAACACTTCAGAATAAGTACTTAAGCATAGACCGAGAATTTTTTCTTAAGATTCAGCTCCTTAAACTTTAGCCGCACTAAATCCTTATTATGATAATTCATTGCTATTAAAACCCAGCAGGCGGTAGAACTTACAACAACGGAGCCGTTACCATCACCACTAAAAGCAACCATTAATGGGAATTCATATTTAGCAAACAGCATTTTTGCAACGTCGGTTTAGGCTGTGATGATGGATAAGCGGAGCGGGAGCGGGGATGAGATTTTTTTCGCAATACGTGTCCTAAGACAAGTCTTAGGCACATACGGTGATATAAGGATCTATTAATGCTTTCAGGACGTTGAGAGGTGGGCGTTATTGGTATCTAAGTGTCCAAACACACTATGCTGAAGGTACGCGACCGAAGTTCCGCGGCTGATTTTACGTTCCGTCGTATTTAGCTGATATGACACACCTTATGCCGAACTTACGCGGCAGAAATTCAGTTACGCAACTTTGCGTGTATTCAGTGACTAGAGCGTTTTCGTGTCGTGTTATCTAAACAGCCGGACAGACAGACGCAAAACAAATCCTGTTAGGGTTCCGTTCTTAGTTTATTACTTTTAAGGTGCGAATCCCGAAAAATGGACTATTTTATAGTAATAGCAATTGCAGAGGCTTTAAAAGAGGACTAATACAGGAAACAATATACGAATAGAACCAAACTTTGGTCGCGTATATTTGTGCTCTACAAAATACGTTGCCACCGAATTGCCACTGAATATACGCCCGACCGAAGTTCGGCTGTATGCTATAATGCAACGTAATTTCAGCATAATGTGTCGTCAGTAATTCAAATAGCATTGCAGGCGTAATCATACTGAACTTCGGTCGCGTATCTTCGGCATAGTGAGTTTAGACACTAAGGCTGTGTCATCAATAGGTAAGGAGTGAGCGACTGAACAAAAGCCTTGTGAATGTGAACCGAAGAATTCTCGGTAGACCGAGGACCTAGGTAGGTATAGATATTGTAAATAACTCGGCAAGGGAATCTTTATAAAACAACAACGTAATGTAACATTATCAACATTGTTGGTTTATTGGTCGTAACCGCTACTGGTGATCACGAGGTCCCAGGTTAGTTAAAGCGTTATTAGGTTATTTCGTCAAGAATTTTTAAGTAGGTACACACCGGGAGTCTGAATTTGTGCCCGGTTAATGGCTATAAAATCGTTTCCTATTACGAGAGAATTTTAGCTGCTGAAATTTGGGAGTATTGTAAGATACTGTACATGATGCTACATTTATTTAAGATTAGTTTTGCCCGTGGTTTCACTCCCGGTATGACGTCTTATATAAGGTCTCATTAAAATAAATGGATAAATTTTAAACCAGTACGTCTAACCAAAGATATCCAAGCAAAAAAAACACTGATTAAAGCGATTATTTTTGGCTTAAAATAATAAATTGCCGGCATTTTTAGTGTATTTTCGTTAGCTGTTTTTTTTGTTCTTGTAAGTATCTAATGCGTTTTTCTTATTATTTTTTTACCATTGTCCTTATTTAATGGTCTGAATGATTTCTAAAAGTTTGTTCATCTATTTTAATGGGACCTTATATAGTCAGTCAAAGAATTTTCGGAATTGGATCAGTGGTTTTGAATTGCCTCCTACATCGAAACTTATAGAGTTTCATCATCATCATCATCATTTCAGCCGAAAGACGTCCGCTGCTGGACATAGGCGTCCCCTAAGTGTCGCCACATTGACCGGTCCCGTGCGACTCACATCCAGCGGATCCCCGCAACCTTCACCAGGTCATCGGTCCACCTAGTGGGAGGCCTTCCAACGCAACGTCTTCAGGTTCGCGGTCGCCCCTCCAGAACTTTACGGCCCCAAAAGTAAAAGTAAGTAGTAGTAAGTTAAAGTTTACCTCTATAATATTTTACTGTAGATATTTTCTCCGGCCCCCGCTCCGCTCATGACACCGCGCACCCTATCGCTCTAGGGTTTGTTTAAACGCTCCGTTCAAAGCGTCCATTCTCAATTGGTTTAGAACCTATCTCGGCAATGCAGCCCCTTTTATTATGATGAACGTTTTACTGGTTTATAACACAGACTTGTTCCGACTTGTGACGTTTGTGTTCTTCAAAAGTGGTCGAGGCCACTTTATTCCTTGGAGATTTTTTAAGGTTTTTTAATTTATCGTAAAGTTACGTCACTTGTCACGTTTATTATACTGCCAACTAAGCTAGAATTAATGGATAAATAGGTAATAGCTTGGCACTAATCTTATTTCTACTTATTTTAAAGCATCCATGCGAATAGAACGGGATTATTTATTTTGGGATCAAATTGAACGATAGCATTTGTGGAAGAAACTGGATAGCCATGACAAAAAACCGCCAAAAGTGGAGAGATTTGAAAGAGACCTACAGTCAGCATTGAGAGGCCAAAGGTTGAAGAAGAAGAAGTTTCGAATTCTATCAAAACGACTTGTGAATAGTGACATATCTTCACGATTACCTCAAGCAGGACTAAGAGCCAACTGGGCACGCAAACCTGTGGACGGTGAGTAATAGGCTAGCTCGCCGTCCGTCCGTCTTTTGACGACAGGCCGTGTTGACGGCGCGTTCGTGTTCGACGCGCGCCTCAAAGAGATGTCAGAAAACAGGGACGGGCCCGCAAGGGCCGATGCCTGCCAGGGCTGCGGGACTGTTAGAAAGAGATACCGCGGCTCTGGAACACAAAGGGTAAGGAAGGAACATGGATGGGTTTTAGTCAGTACAAGTCTGACACTCCCTTCCGCTCTGTCCAGAGCGGGAAAAGTCATTTGATGATTCTCCATCCGAAAAACAAGGGCTACCAGGGCCTTTTTTGTATAGTTTTAGAGGTTGCAGAGACCTGACCTCGGGCACCCACATCCAGTGTGACCCAGCCATCTTTTTGAGGTTGTCGGTCCATCTAGCTACGGGACGTCCCACACATTTGCGTGACATGGTCTCTACTCCAGGACTAGTATGCTCCATCGCCCATCCGTTATTCAATAGACATGTCCAGCCCACTGCCATTTCAGCTTGCTTACTCTGCAAGCTATGTCGGTAGCTCCAATACTTTTCCGGAGAATTTAAATTCCTAATATAAAATTATTAAATGCGAAAGTTTGTGAGGATGTATAGATAGATGACTGAATGTTTGTTACTCTTTCACGCAAAAACTACTCGCTGGATTTGGATGAAATGTGGCACACAGATAGTTCATAATCTGGATTAACACATAGGATACTTTTTATCCCGGTAGCATGATCCCGTGGGACAATTACCGAACTACACGCCGCGAGCAAAAGTTAGTATGAATAATAATTTTAATTCCTATGTTATATCCATTGGTTTAACAAGGAATAGTTATAACATTTTCTACAAACAAATTCTAGCTTTGCTCACAACCATTAAAGGTGTCGTTTCATCTAAAGCTGTACTGTTTCGAGCTAAGCTGCGTAATGCGAGCACATATTGTTGTTTGTACATGCTTAACGAAACTAAGTCTAAAGATTAATATTATAAAGGAGGGTGAGCGTTGCATTTTGAATGCAGATTGTGTCGCTAGCTTAGGAAGTTAGAACCTGTTTTCGGAAAAAAAAAGCTACCCGAGCTCTTGAATGATATTTCCTCATAAAATGACGTAATGAAAGTTTTGAGCATGAATGTGGATACGTATAAGAGTAGAGAAAGACCAAAGAAACGATGGATGGACTGTGTGAAGAATGATATGGCACGAAAGGAGGTGTCTACTGAGATGACGAGTATAAGAGAAGTATATAAGTATAAATATATATTGTAAAAATTGCAGGGAGTCGCTGGATGCAGGTGGCATTGGACCGGACACGTTGGAAATCTATTGGGGAGGCCTATGTTCCGCAGTGGACAGCAACGGGCTGATATGATGATGATGATATAAGAAGACGACATGCTGTGTCGACCCCAAATGATTTGGGACAAGGATAAGAGAATGATTATGGCTAGGCAATCTGGTGCTATTTCGTACACAATAGGGCATTTAAGATCATGTCTTGCCTCATTCAAATTTTTTACAAATTACGTACTGAAATTGCCTATAAAGGGTCTAAACAGACTCTTAACGAAGCCGAAAGGCACTTGTTCTCTTCGTCATTGCGATCATTTTTTTGTTCTACACCATACCTGGGAAACTTCTAGTTACGGAGATATTGGGGGTCAAAGTTCCAACTTTTTTTCCAAGTGTTTTTTTAAATACATGTTTTTATTATAATGTAAGACTTTTACTAAAAACACAGGACCTCCTTACTATTCAATCCATCTATCAGCACAATGTTTTGAGTGCGTTGCATTGAGTCCTGCTGTGAAACGTGTTTTTCAGCGCAAAAAAAAAACTCGTTTCCTAGCACTAATTTTTGTGTAAAGTTACTTAGTTTGATGTACACAATGTTTCGTTGACGGCTTCGTGAAGAGTCTGTTTACACCCTGTATAGATGTTGATTTTAGAATTATTATCATTTGCCTAACCTTTTCTCAAATCGCCATCCTCATTCTCCTGCCCTTATCCAATTCATTTGGGGTCGGCGCATGTCTTTTTCTTCCATACTTCTCTATTACTCGTCATCTCAGTAGAGAGAGCCTTCTCCCAACTGTACAACATAGTTTAGTATTGCAGAATAACCATTTGACATGGACATGGAGGGACTGTCTATCTGACCTAGTAAGACTGGCGGTCAGACAATCAGTCTTCTAGCTACCCGTGAGGACTATCAAAGATGGATGAGTAATGAATGATCACCAATCCACGCACCGACCGCGGTAAACGTTGCTTAACCTCAATCTTTAGATTGATTCGTAAGGTTGTTAGCCATGAGCTTCACTAACAGTCTGTTGATTTCAACATAAAAATCCTTACAACATATACATCCTCTTTGAAACCCTCTCGTTCGCCACTTACCCTCGAAAAGTACTTATTTAGAGTAACAGCCCCTCTGGGCCACCCGATATTATACTAGGTTAACGCATTTTTTCATACGAGGTTACCCCAATTTTTCAACGCATAGATATCTCCCTTCAAAATGGGTTTTGGGTACCGTCAAAATATATATTATGAGTGTATGTTATATATGTTTACCCTTCCGTTATGTGTTTCTGAGTATTTTATGCCTTTGAGTCTGTAAAGGGTTTGAAAAGAATATGGTTGGCGTTGGCAGTTCGTTTTTTTTCGTGAAGCCGACATCTGATTCATGCTAACACCCATTTTTTTTTCGGATGGAAAATCATCAAATGACTTCTCCCGCTCTGGGCGGAGCGGAAGGGAGTGTCAGACTTGTACTGACTAAAACCCATCCATGTTCCTTCCTTGCCCTTTGTGTTCCAGGACCGCGGTATCACTTTCGAACAGTCCCGCAGCCCTGGCAGGTCATGCTAATACCTTTAACTATACAATGGAGGTAGTAGGAAACAATATGATTTAAGCTCTTGATTAAAATCAGTATTTTGTATTAATAAAGTAAATACTAGAAACTCCAGTTTTAATATGTAACGGGATACTAATGAAATGCCTTTAATTATTAAAGCTAAACAAACTTCCTAGCCGTATTTACTTTGCTGTTAATATTTTTCTGTAAACAAATTAGAAGCTTCTCGGAAGAATGTATGTGATTGAAATATTTTACTAAAAAAAAATCAAACACAAGATTTAACATAATCAAAAATATTTATTTGAATGAACAGGCACTTTAGAATTGTTTGTGCACATCATGCTACTACAATCTGTCAAATTTCTTTAATAGATTTTCAATTTTATCGCTAAAGCATTTAGGCTCAAGGTTAATTGGGAAAATTTGACGGTTTCGGGTAGCTTGATGTTTTGGCGTCTGTACCTACAGCAGAGAAACCGCCAAAACCGACTATCAAAATATAAGACCTCATAAAACCTAACTCTAAAACAAAAACATAAACAAAATCCCCGTCTTATCTTCCATTAATTCCTGCCATAAAATAAAACAGTAGAAATTCTTCATCTCGACAAAGCCACACCAGCATTACTGTAGCCATCCAGTTTTGTATTTAATTGTAACAGACAGACAAACAGAGGGAGGAAGGAGGAGGAATGTTGATTGCGAGGCAGCCATTACTACTCGTTCACTTGTTAAAATAATGTGGTTTAGTTTCCTTGGAGTTTCACAAAGGTTTGTTCTTAATGAGAGAAAATGTGTGGTTTATTGTGTAAGTTATACAAATGGAAAGGCAACTTTTTTAAGAACGACAGTTTTTTTTTCCACCTTTTGTGCTTGGCCCAAAGTTTCAAAAAACCTTTTACTTTTATCTGAAGTTTAGTCCATGTACTCGTACTCTTAATTTTGATTTTTTTTCCTCTTTTAATACGTTGCACACTAGAAATTTCTCCTGTATCGTGGGTGCGTTCACAGAGGTTTAAACTCACATACACAAACAGCCTGACCCGGAACAACTATCTGTAGGCCATACAAATATTTGTTCTCCCTCCCTATTTCATGGGACTCAAACATAACTTGCAAAATGTGGGTGTACTATTAGGTACACCTCTGCCTTTCCCTTCGGGGAATACGTGTGTGTTATGTTATGTCGTTGTAGGAATTAACAGGTTTTGAAATCATTGAATACCGCCTGTTAACAAGGAATACACTGCCTGATACACTGACACCCATTGACTACGCAGACTATGACACAATATGACATTTCCCTGCTCCTTTCACGAGAAGCTCCACTCCTACTATAAGTAAATTATTGAAGTAGAGATCCTGACAGCTTTCGGTCACGAGGGCCAATCACAGCGGAGATTGACGTAGGAGATGTTATGGTGCAAAAGTGTATGCGCAGGAGCAGGTGCACTCTCTTTCGTTACCCCCATTATCCGATTGTACAGCAATCCAACACAACCGAAGAGTTCAAACACAAGTCCATTCCGAAGGAATCACAACGCCAAAATCCAAACTCCAAGGTGCTCTAATGAAATTACCTATAGGAAATCCGAATAACACTCTGCCTGACCAGGGAATCGAATGGAATTCCCATGCGCGCTTGTATTGGCGAGACCAACGGGGTTGTTACTATATATCATCATCTGCCTAGCCTTTTCCCAACTAAAGCAGCTGAACACCAGTATTTTACATGGAGCGACTGCCTATTTGACCTCCACAACCCAGTTAGTACTGGGTAATACCCCTTGGTAAGACTTGTTGTCAGACTTTTTTGGGCCACTGACTATAACCTAACGATTGTCAAAGATCTTCAAATTACAGCCAGGACCAACGGCCTAACGTGCTTTCCGAAGCACGGAGGAAACTCGGTATGTAGTGGGACCACCCATTACATACCCATCCACAGACCAACCTAACCAAGCACAGCTTAACCTAGAGATCGACCCGAGCGGCTTTTATTATTTAGCCATGAGCTCCTCACTATAATATAATAACTTGTTAATGGACTGGCTCCCGCCACTCCTTGTAGAACCCACCTAATCCCACTCCTTCCATAAATGATACAAGACGTACTTAAATCTAAATAAATAACTAACAAGATCTCAATCCGAAGGTCCAGCCAATAATTCCTGGGCGTGTACTCCCGGCCAAGCGTTAGCAACGTTGACAAAGTTACATAAACTTAGCCGATGAAAGCCGTAACAAGTTCCTTTGTAATCACGAGTTAGGTAATTGCTTCCATGTTCAATAAATAATCATGCCTGACTTAGGAATTGGGGTCTGATACTCTTATTTGTAGGAGATTAGTTGAAAATACTAGGAATTGTACTACCCTTTAGTACAACTAAGGACTCGGATAAAGAGCGACTTTTTTAAATCCAGTTTCACCAATGACTTCTTGTCTACAATCTACGCACTCAGTTGGACAGTTTTTTTTTTACCGAGGGGAAATCATCAGATGACTCCTCCCGCACTGGGCGGAGTGGAAGGGAGTGTCAGACTTGTACTGACTAAAACCCATCCATGTGCCTTCCTTGCCCTTTGCAGGGCCAGGGCCCAGGGCCGTGGTATCTCTTTGGAACAATCCCACAGCCCGGCAGGCATCGGCCCCTGCGGGCCCCTACTTGTTGATGACATCTCTTTGAGGCGCGTGTGGAACACGGACGCACCGTCAACACGGCAGTCGAATGGGTCTATTGTCGAGATTAAGCAATGCTCGCCGAGGTAGGTCTGAAGATGGGTAACCAACCTTAACATATCGAGGACGCTCCAAACCTCGGAAAGCACATTAACCCGTCGGTCATGGCTGTCAGTTGTGTATCTTTGACAGTCGTTACGTGTAGTCAAGAGTCTTGAAAGTTTGACAACCAGTCTAACCGAGTTGTGGAGGTCAGAAAAACAGTCGCTCCAACTTAAATACTAGTACTCAGCTGCGTCCACTGCTTTACTCAGTAAAAGATTTTTTTAAATACTAGCTCAATGCCCGCGGCGTCGCCTGCGTGGAGTTCGATAAATGTCCCACGGGAACATACTATCGGGTTAAAAAGTATCATACGGCTAATCCAGGTTATAAGCTATCTGTGTTCCAAATTTCATCCAAATCCCTCCAGTAGTTTCGGAGCCTATTCGGTACAAACAAACAAACAAAAAAATCTTTCCTCTTTATAATATTAGCATAGATAAATAGATAGTGTTATTATAATTTTTTTTTTAATGTTTTCATACTATACCTAAAATTAATATTAATGTTGTATTTTATTTTATATTAGATTATAGAGTTCGCACATTTTAGTTTTGTTTTTCGTTGTTTTATTTTATTAGAATGTTAGTAAACTAGGGTTAGGTATTATGTGAGTAAAATATGTAGTGTATCAAGTACACTTAATGTAAATATTCGTATGCCGCGTCCAGCGGCGGATATGTCCAGAACTATGTAAATATTATTTAACAACTTTGTGAATACCGTATCCTACGAATAAATGTCTTTGTCTTTGTCCAGTTAGACTGGGAGCGGACCCAAGCAGTTCGCAAAATGTTGGGCAGATGATACTTGAAACCAAGATGGCCACTGAAATTAATCTTCTTGACCTTTTGCCTAAGTTATTCGCAGAAAATTGACGCTCTATCTCATCCTTTAGTAATCCTAAAGTAGGACCTATGTAATAAATAAAATGGCTTAACCGACCACATAATTTGGAGCTAGTTTCATTAGACAGGCTTTATTTTGGTCCTAGGGACCTAGAAAGCTAGGTCTTAAGCTGTCTAGGCCGTCTAGATAGTAAGTGGCTTTGTGATAGTGCCTTAGATTGTTAAAGGGAGCAAAAAAAACTTGGGTACTCGCTAGAGTTGTAATAATTTTCACGTCATTTTACACAAAAGGTTTTCTTTTAGCTTTTACAGCTTTATTATGATTGTTGGCTTCTTACCGTAAACTCGTTAACATAATTATGTCCTAATTAATAATGTGTATGTGTGTCTGTATTATGTCCTGATTATATTTTAAGCGATTGTGGGCACGTACACGCGATCTTCCCTTTTATGTGTCACTCATATTTATTGTGGTGGAGTTACGTTGGCCTAAATAATGAATACGGAATTTAGTTTATTTATTTTAGTTTAATAGTTTTTAATTATTAATGTATAAAGTTAGTTTAGCTACTTAATTGATATAAAACAATAAATAATCAAAATACTATGCGGCGATTGTATATTTGCCCGATCATAAGTAGATACATGACCCTACAGTTCTCAAATTATTTCCAATTTCAACGGCTCCGTTTATTAGCAAACTGTTCTTTTATGCAGTTCGATAAAACGAGAACTGGTAAAAATAACTGTTTCTGAATAAGGTATAAGGTTGGAACGAAAAAACTGTTTCATACCTGGAAATAAGTGTTCTATGAAAGTAAGAAAAAATTATTTTACAAACTTATTGAAGGAGGAAGAGTCAGGGTATCCCGCGCAATTCGAATTTTCTTACGTTTTTTTGCAATTTTCTGGTCAGCGTCAGTTAGTATGTTGATGAAAAATGAGTCGCGCCACTAACATGTCTTTATGAATTAATTCATTTATTATATTACAACGGTTGTACTAGATAATTATAACACATTAAAACATACAAAATAACAAAGTAAAGCAAAATTAGACACTTTCATAAATTCCTCTCACAGTACTTCTGACATACCAAAAAAAAAACGGAATTATAATCATGAATACAACGATCATTCACTATATAATGAAAAGGTCATTCAATGGTGTTAATTGAACTTAGAGACTTGTATTGTTGATTTCTATTACATTGGCCTTAAGGTAGCACAAGTCGCGGGCTCGAACTCACTGGTGGGTGTGGCCAAAAAGCACGCTGTCTCACCTGGCATCGTGCCCGATAGTGAGATGCACGATAAATCATAGTACAGGCGCGCGAAAAAAAATACGAAAAGGCCTTTTGAAAATCGAGTTTTATGAAAAAACCACTGCATAAATCAATTACAAATAAAATGTATTGAATTTTTCGATAATTGTGCTTTGTCGGTACCGACTTCGTTTTCGAAATTTGACACTTCTTTTATTACTAATTTACGCCCAAAGTTGCGTTAAAATTGGCAATAAAAACGAATCTTTGGTAGCTCGTAACTTTTAAATGGCTTTTTATTTTAGTATTCTGTTTCCGCACAGACAAAATTAATAATGAGACAAATCAATATCATGATTAACTTTGGATGTACAGTGTCAAACAGTGGAGTAATTAACCCTCCCGAAATTTGTATGGAAAAAATGTCGACTAGTTTCACCTTAAAGATAACTGGTGAAACGTGAGTGTACTATGAGTAAAAATAGTAATTTCATTGAGCCGTTCAATAAAGTCACATTAAACATCTAAAGTTCTTAAGCAAAGAAACAAAGAAAAGCGTCTATCTATGAACTATGTCAACAAACAAAATAATCATCCATCTTACATCAAAATCAATAACTTCTCAATTCTATTACAATGGCCAGTAATAGCTTGGAGAGATTTTAATAATGTATCAGACGAGACAGGCCGACTATCCGTTACTGGGACTGTTACATAATACATGTTCCTTAATACTTGACTCTGGGTATATGTCTTATTGATAAGGTAGCAGATTATTTAGGATCAAGAAAGCTACTGTGGCGTTTCCAAACAGAAATCGTAATGATACAGACATGATTTAGGCCACATTTATCACCATTCATTATCATCAGTTCACAGCAGTCCACTGCTGGAAATAGAAAAGTAGCAGTACCACAAAAATGTCTTTACAAAATAAAATGGGGAACTTTCTTTTTAACACTTTTTGTAAAAGCATCATCAACGGAGATGCATGGATATGCTTAGCTTATTATTGAATAATGCTAACAGCATTTTGTATTGCGTAGTGGCATTTCAATTCACTACTAGTCAGCCTTTGTGCTATTTCTAATTTTTTTATTTTATTTATTATCTTTGTTATTGATGGAAAAGTACTTACGAGTAGTCATATAAAAATATAGGTAATACTGTATAATTGAGGGAGCTATATCTGCCAACAAACTGCTTTACAGTTTGGCAAAAGTAACATTTTTGTATTTTGTTATATAACCGTGAATAAACGCTTTTTTACAGGCCTCCTCAATCGCACCTCACTCAAATCAAATCTCAACATCTTTAATCCAGTTGCTACCAGCCACCCAGAAAAGATCACCGTTCCACCGAGCCTGAGGACCATTGATCACCATTGTTTAGCCTTTAGCCAACTATTTTGTGGTCGGCTTTGTATCGTACTGGATGAAGCTCTAAACCAGTGATTTTCAACGACGGATTGCCTATCTGACCTCCACAACCGAGTTGCAGAGTAACCCCTTGGTAAGAAACAGACTTCTGGGGTACTGACCACCCGAAGATCTATAAATAACTGTCGGGACCTACTTTATACACTGCCTTATATTTTCTCTTTTTTTTCCCAGCCTTCATTTTCTACTATTATTTACCTCCGGTAACAATGCTGAGCCTGCAGAAAAGCTTCCAGCTGGTCACCAACTGCCATGGCCCACATGGAAGACTCTAAACTGACTTCGAAGTCAGGTGGGCCGCTACAACTTGATTCGGTGATATTATTCCGATAAAGCTGAGTGCGACTGCGGAGTCTCACCCTAAACCATGGCCTACTTCCTGACTTTCTTTGTGCAACTTCACCTGCACTTTAAGGGACCTGTACGAAGCCACCACCAACGCCGTCGATGTGGCTGAGTTCTGGTCGAAGCGAATTCAAATGAATAACCTTTAAGAAGAAGAAGAAGATTCAACATCAACCACCACTTAACTAAACAGAAGCTGCAAGTATTACCCACACATCATAAAGTACTGTTCTACTCAGTTGAACTTTACTACTTGCACAAAAGATTAAGGGGTTTAAGGATGCTACGAGTGGCAGTGGGAAGTTAAGAACAGAAGGTCAATTCTTATGAGTACGTAAGTTTGAGGCAAAACCATTTGGCCAGATCACCACCCTTAAAACAGATCTCAGCCTTTTTTGAATGGACCGAGCTTGTCAGAAATCACGGTATCACTTACTCCTTTCTCTTTCATATCATACCTCACACAATCATCCATCTTTTGTTTGACCATCCCCTTCCTCTCCATCCATCAGCATCATTATGAGTGAACTTTGGAAAAAACTGTGTTTTTCCGAAGTGCTGTATCGTTTTTGCAATAGTTACCAATGTTGTAATTGGTAAGCCTTCTATAAAGCATTTTTTGTTGTGGCGCTAAACTTTTTTTTTTACTTCACTCAAAGATGAAAGTGACTTGATTAGGGATGTAAAAAGTCACACCCGTTTTTTACTAGTTTTTCATGGACACCATTTTTTAGTCGACATTTTATGTTAATATTTTGTAATGAAGGACATGATAAACTTTCAATAAATTGTATGAATACAGATATTATGTGCCAAATCGATTATGTGCCAAATCGATTATCGGTACATCGAGGTGTTGAAGTGTTTATACAAAAACGCCACCATGTCAGTCCGACTTCAGGACCAGACCTCGGAACCTATCTTTCTGCAGCGAGGTGTGAGACAGGGAGACGTCATATCTCCGAAACTGTTCACCGCTGCACTGGAGGATGTCTTCAAGGTTCTGGACTGGCGAGGGCTAGGCATCAATGTCAATGGCGAGTACATCTCTCACCTTCGGTTTGCCGACGATATTGTGGTTATGGCTGAGACCATGGAGGACCTCAGTACAATGCTCGATGACCTCAGTAGAGCTTCCGGAAGAGTGGGTCTTAAAATGAACATGGACAAAACCAAGGTCATGTTGAATGCCCATGTAACACCCACTCCTATCAAGATCGGAGACTCTACAATCGAAGTTGTAGACGATTATGTCTACCTGGGACAAACGGTCCAGTTAGGTAGGTCTAACTTCGAGAAAGAGGTCAATCGTCGAATCCGACTCGGCTGGGCAGCGTTCGGGAAGTTGCGTGGTATCTTCTCGTCCAACTTACCGCAGTGTCTCAAGACGAAAGTCTATGACCAGTGTGTGTTGCCAGTGATTACATACGGGACCGAAACGTGGTCGCTCACAATGGGCCTAATTAGAAAGCTTAAAGTCACCCAAAGGGCAATGGAGAGGGCTATGCTCGGAGTTTCCTTGCGTGATCGAATCAGAAATGAGGACATCCGCAAGAGAACCAAGGTTACCGACGTAGCCCGAAGAATTGCCAAACTTAAGTGGCAGTGGGCAGGGCACATTGCTCGCAGAACGGATGGCCGATGGGGCCGTAAAGTTCTGGAGTGGCGACCGCGAACCGGAAGACGTTGCGTTGGAAGGCCTCCCACTAGGTGGACCGATGACCTGATGAAGGTTGCAGGGATCCGCTGGATGCGAGTCGCACGGGACCGGTCAATGTGGCGACACTTGGGGGAGGCCTATGTCCAGCAGTGGACGTCTATTGGCTGAAATGATGAATGATGATGATGAGATATTATGTAGTAGAAACTTGAAAGTAAACAAACAAATGGTTGTAATGTTTCCATTATGGTGAAGACTATCCAAGCAGAATCCCATTTGTCAATAGTTCCATTTAGCCATCGATTTGATTAGTCAATATTTGGGTAAAAGTCAGATTTTGAAGTAACGTTAAAGAGTGAGGCTTTTTTTTTTAAATGTGGTTTAAAGTTAGCCCACCGATTTTTACCCATCAAACCTATCATTTTCGCTGTCCCAAAATTTTAAAATAAGGCGATATAATAAACAAACCGCACCGCATTAGGCGCCATGTTCCTTACACACTCCTAATTACACCCAACTTTCTTAATTCCAGCCACCTTTTTAGGCAGAAAATAAAAATACCAGAAAAAGCATAACTCATTCAGTCCTACCAGAAAACTTTCAGCAAAAACGTAGGAATACATTACTGAAATATTTTTAAATATATTTTTTTCGGTCACTGGCTTTAAAAGCAAATACTCGTTAAAGGAGAGTAACGATCTTTTTGGCGATGAAAAGTGTACAAACGTTACTGCGTGGCCACGACCTACACGCTCAGGCGACATGCGTCTTGTGTGTATGTTTACTGTTTTATTTTTTTATTTTTGTACGCACGTCATGTCTCTGCGATAAATAAATATTTTTTCTTTCTTTCTTTCTTACGGCAACGACAGAGGAGTAAACATTTAGCTTAGAGTATGCCACTTCCTTGCGTCGCGGCGGTACTCACGCTGAAGAAATAAGGCTTTCGCCCACGGTGGCTTTTTGTCGCTGTTTTCGCGCTTATAGTCGTCGCATTTGCAACGCGATGCAACACGCGACTGTAGCGGGACCCTATCGCGGTAGTGACGATACAGAATCGTGATTCCGTGGGCGAGGTGCAAAACCAACGACACTTTCATGACTGTATCGTGGACGTTTAGCATTTATATCGGTGCAAAAAGTCACGGTGGGTGAGGACTCTAGAAGACGCGCGAGCGTTGGACGCAAGTCGCATTACCTAAGGATGGGTGTACGGTGAAGGTGGGTAATGATTTTTTTGGCGACCAAAAGTGGTTACATAATTTAATATGAACGGTCCAGGTTTCTTTTTCGCGTTCACGCTGTCTGGGGTAGTAAATAATTATGTGAGTAAATTTTAAGCACCGTCTGTGAGGTTTTTTGAGGTAGAAGAATATGTTTTTTGTTTGGTTAAGTGGCTGTTAAAAACCCGTGTGGGTTCGTATAGATTTTTGTCGGTAGTTTTAAGATTTAGCTTTTGTGAAGGGTACTGAAATTCTAGGCCACGCAGAGTGCTTTGGAATGACCTATGTTTGGGGATCGGGTTTCTTCGAAGGTCAAGACCCGCAAATGAGATTATCCGGAAAAAAAGAGGCAAGTAAAAGACCGGTCATGTTGATCAAAGAGAGGAGGCCTGTGTCCCAGCAGTGGGAACGTTATATACTGATTATGATAATCATTTTAGCAACAAGACGTCCACAACTCAACTCGACATACAGCGAGTATCGGAAAAGTTTGGTTGTATTTAAAAGTATGGTAAACATCCTGTGGACGGTGCGTAATGGGCTAGCTCGCCGTCTGTTCGTTTTATGACGACAGGCCGTGTAGACGGCGCTTTCGTTTTCCACGCGCGCCTCAAGAGATGTCAGCAAACAGGGAGGGGCCCGCAAGGGCCGATGCCTGCCAGGGTTATGGGACTGTTCGAAAGAGATACCGCGGCCCTGGAACAACATGCGGCAAGGAAGGAACATGGATGGGTTTTAGTCGGTACAAGACTGACACTGCCTTCCGCTCCGCCCAGAGCGGGAGGGGTCATTAGATGATTTTCAAACCTAAAAAAAAGGGTATGGTAAAACATCGAAATCTCGAAAAAATTATCAGCTGTCATAGATAACTTTAATACCGTGGTAGTATGGGTGAGCTAAAATTATTTCCCGATTATAAAGCGGAGTAATTAATTCGGTGATGGCCTGAACCACACTTTTAAATATGACCACACTTTTCTGGTACTCACTGTTGCAGTTTTCGAAAAGGTATCAAAAAATCAAAATCAAAATCAAAGCATTTATTTTAAGTAGGCCAGTTACAGGCACTTTTGAATTTTCGACAAGATAAAAATGTAATGAAGCTACAGTACCAGTCACAAGGCATAAAAACTGTGAAAGTACTGTAGTTGCCCATTCCCTAGCGTAGATCTCTATGGAGAAGAACGGGCAAGAAACTCCATGGGCACTCTTTTAAATCAGTATATTTTTACAAAAACCTTGGTTACATCATTCATGTTGAGATGGTACATTATGTGAGAACGATATAGCAAGATGTGCAGTGTGCACGTTAAAAGTGTCCATAGTAAAAACAAAAAAAAATAAAAAAAACAAAAATAAAATAATTGATTAAAATAAGCCGTGGCAACCAAGAGATGACCAGTCACAACTGACAGCGCCCGTTCACGAACATGACGTATGTATCAGCACCATTCAACTCAACCATTTTGAAGGGAACTAAATGATCCGACACATGCGCCACCATCAGCGAGACCTTTGAGTGAGCATGACATACTCCTAACCGCCAGCACATTCAAGTCAAGAAAAGAGAAGGTTACCAGTGAACGATAGCTATCTAGTACATAGTAGTCACACAATATGGGCTATGCGGCTATATAATACTAAAGACATTGAATTTATACAATGCAAAAATAGTTGTACAATCTTCAGCAGCTCCAACAATACAGTTTAATGCTATCCATTAATGCGCCCCTGTCCTTGTGGAGCAGGACCGGCATTGAGCCAAGCATTTTTATCAGCGTTATAATCGTCCAACTTGTGATATGCTTGCTTATATAGTGTGCGTTTAATGCATGTTTTAAATTTCGTCTCATTCAGTTCAAGAATACTTTGTGGAATTTTATTGTAGCATCTCAAACAGTACCCCATGAAAGATGAGTCTACTCTAGCGAGTCTGAAGCCTGGCTGAACTAATTGGTCCCTATTTCTAGTACTGTAATTATGTCTGTCACCTCTTTTATTAAAAAGATGTAGATTTCTTACGTACATTATGTTTTCGTAGATGTATTGCCAATGTACCGTCATGATGTTAATTTCCTTAAACAGTTCCCTTAGAGAATCGCGCCTACGAAGATTATATATGGCTCTGATGGCTCTTTTTTGCAGAATAAATATAGACTCAATGTCTGCGCCCGTCCCCATAACAAAATGCCATAAGACATTATGCTATGAAAGTAACTAAAATAGACCAGTCTAGCGGTACCGACATCAGTAAATTTTCGGATTTTTCTAATAGCGTATGCTGCTGAACTTAGCCGCCCTGCAAGAGTACTTAAATGAGAACCCCATTGTAGCCTTGAATCAAGCGTAATCCCCAGGAAAACCGTTTTATCTACGAATTCAAGTTTCTCTTTATTCAAAACTATGTTTAACATTCGGTAAAGCAAATCTTATGCATTTCGTTTTTTTTTCATTGAATACTAAATTGTTTGCTGTGAACCAATTATGGACTTGAATTAGGGCATTATTCACGTCATCTACATTTTGGGCCCTTCTATTTATCTTAAAAATTAGAGAAGTATCATCAGCAAATAGCACCATATTTTGAGGCTGGTTTTTCAATAAATAAGGCAGATCATTAATATATACTAGAAAGAGGAAAGGACCCAATGTTGAGCCTTGCGGAACCCCCATTTTTACTTTTAAACCCTGTGAATTAACACCATTTATTTGACCATGTTGCTGTCTATCACTCAAATAAGATTTTACCAAACTAAGTGCAAATTTACCTAGTCCATAATGCTCAAGTTTCAAAAGTAATGTGTCGTGATTTACGCAATCGAATGCTTTGGAAAGGTCACAAAATATTCCAATAGCGTCTTGGGAGTCTTCCCACGCAGTAAATATGTTCTTTAATAAGGTTATACCGGCGTCGGTTGTACAACGTCCCTTGGTGAAACCATACTGTTGATCGTGTAAGATTCTGTTGGTGTTAAAATGATTGAGCATTTGATTAAGCATTAGTTTTTCAAACACCTTACTAAAAACTGGCAATACGGATACAGGTCTATAATTATTAGTATCTTTACTATCCCCGGATTTGAAAAGAGGTATGACTTTACTGTATTTCATTAAATCAGGGAAAACTCCTTGGTCTATACACAAATTAAAAATTAAAGCTAAGTATGGTGCTATAGTCTCAACTATGGATGTACAAACTTTGATAGACATTCCTCATAAATCTACGGTCAGTTTGACTTTTTTTATGCCGAAAAGCTTTAATAACTATCAATACCTTCCCGAGAATGGCCATGTATTGTAGTACGATATTGACCAAACTATTCTTCTTTTTTATATGTGCAGCTGCCAATTAAAGAGAGGAATGTCTCAGCACTAACTGTGACGTCAACGCCGCCATTTTTTATTTTACCGCTTCTATTTTTAAATAAGATAGTTTTAGGAAAACGGTGGTTAGTAGGAATGAGCTCATAATTACTTTACCGGCTTAGGGTGACTTGCACTATACAAAACGATAAGGTCCGTTAGTCTATATGACAGTTAGATTAGGTCAAACCAAATGGGTGTAAAAATACCCATAATGAACCCGCGAGGCACTTGTTTTCCCCGTCATTGCGTTTTTTTTTTGTTCTAGACCATATCTGGGAACTTTCTAGTTACGGAGATATTGGAGAAAAAGTTTTAACCATTTCACAAGTGTGTAAACGTTATTAGTATTACCAACTACTTTATTCTTTGACACCCAATCTATTGAATGCATTCAATGACTGTCTATTCAATGTTATTTTTTTATTGAGTCCTACGGTAAAACGAGATTTTTCATTCAATAAGAAGTCTTTTCCCAGCAATATTTTTTGCGTAGAGTTACTTAATTTTTGTACAGATTTATATACACCGGCTGTGTCAGGTGATGAATACTTCAGTACTTTATCTGTCAGAACAGCGTCCGCAATACCCCGTTCTGGTGTACACCGGTGCGGTCTGGTCTGGTGTGTGATGTCCGTGTGGTGTATTCGATTGAGTGGGAATTGTTATTACAAGATTGGCTATATTTGTTACTTTTGACCACCTGTGGGATAAGAAAAGAACCTGGAATCGTGGAGTTTTTAATGAGTTCAGCAACAAATTAAGACTTCGAGCTATTTTTGAGATAACCAGCCTTTTGGGCTTCGCCGCAGTCGGGTAAAAATACAAACGGCAAAATGCGGACATTAGATACTGAAAGCTACTTCAATAGCATTGTAGAGGTGTCCGTGTCCGAAAATTTGCCCGAACCTTTATTTAATAAGTCTCCATGGATTCCGCTACACATGGAATCACCAAACGTAAAATAAAGCAATCACCTATTTTCCTCCCGATACCACACGAAGATTGAAAACGTAAGCACACATAAATTATAGAAAATTCTCAAACACATCAGGATGAGCATAACCACGCAAGCATGTCGAATGGAAAAATAAAATCCACACATTTTGAAGTAAATATTTTATAATAGCTTCACTTAGCTCCGCTCGCTTTAGCTCCGCTCGCTTTAATGACGTCATCGCTCGCTTTTACGCTCGAGTGCGCTCGCTTGCTGCTTGGAAACGTAGATGGCACCGGTTTGATGTTGGAAGGGTAAAAAGTTTGATGACTTTTTTTGTGTTATCTGCTAGTAAAATAATCTAGGTATATAGTAAATCTAGTATTAGTTTCATGAGTGAAATTTTCGCCATTATTTGTTTGATGATTGTTACAGCGGCGTGTGCGTGTGTTTGGAACTAAATTAGTAATGTAAGGAATCAGCCCAATGGTTGAGGCTTGGAATGGCGAGTGATGTCCGTTGCACTAATAGATGAACTCCGTTTTTATTCAGGCATAGTAAGCTTAGTTGAAGAAGAAATGAAGAGTTTTGTATTGTACAACTTTTTTTCTTTTCTTTTTTTTTGACTTCTCCCGCTCTGGGCAGAGCGGAAGGGAGTGTCAGACTTGTACTGACTAAAACCCATCCATGTTCCTTCCTTTTTGTGTTCCAGGGCTGCGGTATCTCTTTTGAACAGTCCCGCAGCCCTGGTGTACAGCTTACATTCCTTTAGTGTTGCAAATCATGTAGGTTCTGACAATTGACATATTTGTATATCTGGGTTATGGAGGTCAGATAGGCAGTCACTCCATGAAACATGCCTGTATTCAGCTGCATATGGTTAGACTAGAAGCCAACCTAACATAGATGGTAAGAGGCTAGGTAGATATTAGTACTGAAATATCTGTCTAACTGCGGTGTTCGCAGCTAGGCCGCTCGTTTTGACTGCACCTTTAAAAAATATTTGTTGTTATTTAAAAACTTTAATGGCTGGCCGTTTATGTATGTGAGTTTAAATGTTTGTAAACGCACCCACGATACAGGAGAAATTTCTAGAGCGAGGCAACAACTTTCATTAAAAAAAAATATCTTCAACCGTCGACGATAAAAGCAAATATCGTGAGCAAACCCTACCTTTTCTCTATGAAAAGAAAAATCCTCCCTTTACAAGTACAATTACAGGCCAATATAATACCAACTACCTCACACAAGAGCCCTACCATTCCATTCTTCCCCAATTCACCCAGAAAACGATGATATTATTATTTATTTTTCTATTCACTTAGTAACAAAAAGAAAAATATGAACAATGCGACCCTTTGAGTATGTATGTCGACAGAAACTTAATCCAGGGAATGACACAAAAGTCTCCACTCATAACTTGCCCCGGTACACAGTGGTGGGACAATACGGGCGAACCCTGGTGTAGAGCATAAGCTTACGGAGGACTATTGCGAGAGAGTACGGCCCTCTGGCCGTTATTACTAACAAATAAGTAATAAGTATAACCGATAGAAAACAGCCTTTTACAGCATAGAAATGTTTATTTGTAAGTACTGTATGTAAATCAATTAGTTGATGCAGGTGAGGTACCAAAATTATGTCTGATTTCATGTACACAATGAGTAAATGAGTCAGTCACCTCCTTCTGCGAAGCAGTCATGCTAGCGAAGGAGGTGGCGGAGCGTGAGAGGGAAAGAACCTCCCGTCCCAGCCGCCGCGGGAGATGCACCGGACGTCGCGGGTCACGTGGTGGCTTCCCGCCACCGTAGACGCGGACCTGTGGACGGTGAGTAATAGGCTAGCTCGCCGTCCGTCCGTCTTTTGACGACATGCCGTGTTGACGACGCGTTCCACGCCCGCCTCAAAGAGATGTCAGCCTCCCTGTATGCCAGGGCTGCGGGATTGTTAGAGAGATACCGCGGCCCTGGAACACAAAGGGCAAGGAAGGAACATGGATGGGTTTTAGTCAGTACAAGTCTGACACTACCTTTTGCTCTGCCCAAAGCGGGAGAAGTCATTTGATGACTTCCCATCCAAAAAAAAAAACAAAAAAAAAAGGTCGGCGAGGGCTGGTTGCAATTGAACGAGAATAGCTTATGACGGTTAAACAGTGTGTGATTTGAAAGGCCAGGTAGGTATATACGACTACTACAGGCTGAACTTGATGACAAATTGATATTGTAAACATAACCTAACTTGTACATCATTAAAAACTGACCGCTTATGTCGCCCCCATGCTGTCGTACTATTTTATATATGTCGGATCCGGTCATTGGTACGGACATAAAATGAATCGCAAGTATGCCAGTGGTGACATCACGCGACCTACTTACAAGTCTACCCACACCACAGCGTGCTTCTACAGAGCCATGATGTTTAAACACGAGGCGAGGACGCTTTCAATGTCTGATCGCAGCGGAGTTGAGACGTCCTGGAAGTGTACCCGATTCATTGTGCCCCGTGTTATTGTGTTAAGTTGTAATTTCAAATAATTTGTTAGTTTAATAGAAACAGTGTATCGCACCTAGTGTATTTTCATTGCAGGAAACCTATTGTCTGCCCACATGATGTACGAGCCTAACGGAGTAAATTCTGACCTATCTGACATACAGGGTGTAAGCAGACTCTTCACGTAGCCGTCAACCAAGCGTTATGTACATCAAACTAAATAACTTAACGCAAAAATTAGTGCCTTTGACCGTGACTTTATTTTTGGGCTGAAAAATGACGTTTTACAGTAGGACTTAATGTAACGCATCAACGCTCAACTAAAAACATTGTGTTGACGGATGGATTGAATAGTAAGGGGGTCCTGGAGGTGTTTAAAGTAAAAGTCTTACATTAAAAACATGTATTTTGAAAAAAACTTGTGAAAAAGTTGGAACTTTGACCCCCAATATCCCCGTAATTAGAAGGTATGGCATGGCATGGTCTAGAACAAAAAAATGATCGCAATGACGGGGAGAACAAGTAATTCGGCTTCGTTAAGAGTCTGTTTACACCCTTTATACAATCAAATATAGTAACAGTGGTTTATCTTCAAAACCTGTTAGTTTAATAAAAAAAGACCTTGACATTTTACTCGAAACCCGCTACCGCTCTCAAATTAGACCACAAAGTCTACGCCAGCGGAAGAAACTAATTCCTTAACATGGCCAGAACTTTATTCGTTAAACTTCCGCGGAGCCGTCACGGGCAGCGATGTCATCGTATCTCGGCTTTCCGTTATCATACTTATCTGGCTATGCTGAGCAGTGGACTTAGATAAGCGGTGTGTGTTTTGGCTGGTTTCAAAGAAAATAGATAGAAAAAAAAATGTTAGGGAGTTTGTCTTTTGATCGAAAGTGAGACTGTAGAACATGAGGTCTTGGGTTTGATTCCCGGGTCGGGCAAAGTGTTACTTGGGGTTTTTTAACAGGAATTTCTCAGTACCAGTGACGGAGTCTGGATTTGTTCCCGTTCGATAGAATATGCTCGCCCCCTATTACATGGGACTTAAACATAACTGGCAAAATGTGGTTGTACTATTATATACACCTCTGCGTAACCCTTCGGGGATTGCAGGCGTGATGTTATGATATGCTGAAATAGTATTAAAAACTTTTTAGGTTTACTTTTCCCATGAACATGAAGGCCCCAAATATACAGCCAGCGGCAAAGCTTGCAAAAGCTGTCTGTGTTAATATTCCACAGCAATTATGACACTAACAGATCTTGAACGGGTTCCGGACGTGCTGCTGATCACGATCAATTTCATCGATAGAATTCGCCCTAAATTTCTTACTACTAAAGACCTAGTTTATTCCAAGACGGGAAATAGTAGGTTACTATTATCAACATACATTCCCCTGAGACCTTACCATGACTTACATAACTACAATTCACCCCTTATATTCAGAAAAATAGGGGGTGAAATACATTCCCAAATACACCCCAAAACGGGGCATTACTATTAAAATATTCACTTACACACCGACGTTTGTAGTGCTTAGGTAGGTATGGTTATCGTTCCCCAGGGGGTCGTGCTATCTGGGAACCTATTGCGCATGATGATCAATGGTTGTTTCAACTGAATTTTTATTATTTTCGGTTAGTGAATAATTTTTTTGAGATTTATCCTTGGAAAAAAATCTAGAGGATTGTTCGGGAAACGTGGTCAAAATATTATGATATCGGCGCGTTCGTGTTCCAGGCGCGCCTCAAAGATATGTCAGCATCAGGGAAGGGCCGATGCCTGCCAGGGCTGCGGGACTGTTCGTAAGAGATACCGCGGCCCTGGAACATAAAAGGCAAGGAAGGAACATGGATGGGTTTTAGTCAGTACAAGTCTAATTACCTACCGCTCTCAACGCAGGCGAAACCGCGGGCATAACTATTAAATAGAAGGGGAAAGCTAATTGCAAGCCCCTAACCGAGCACAAATTGAGTACCGCTAGTTGAGTGCCTCAATTTTTTTAATGAAAATGGGCTTTAGCTTTTGCAGTCCCGCTTGCGTCCATTAGTGCAACAAGATAATCCAATTCAGCATAATTATAAAAGTAATCTTTTAGAATGCACACCTAGATTCTTCCTGATCATCTTTAAACTAGTAACTTTAAATTTAATGTAGGGTAAAAGCAAAAATATTAGGGCAGCACATTCCAAATATTTATGTTTTTGTTCAAGTTTTGTACGGTTTATGTTAGTTTCAGGACAACAAAAACAATATTTTTGTTCCAAAAACAAACGGTATCAACAAATCTGTATAGTATACAAAATTAAAAGAAAACAAAAACTGAAAATTCGGCCGCTTACCCTGTGACCGACCATTGTTTGCTTTGTCATACAAAAATACACTTTATTTCGTGAAAACTTAGGAGGAGAATCGATTGTGGATCTGCAATTTGTAAGGTATATAGAACAGATGTCTGTCGCATGCCGAACAAACTCTGCCAGGGCTGCGGGACTGTTCGGAAGAGATACCGCGGCCCTGGAACACAAAGATCAAGGAAGGAACATGGATGGGTTTTAGTCAGTACAAGTCTGACACTCCCTTCCACTCTGCCTGGAGCGGGAGAAGTAATTTGATGATTTCCCATGTTACTAGTAGGTATTTTAGATCGAGCCCATCTGATCTTCAAAACCTACTTACTAGGTAACACGATACCCCTTTGAACTAACCCTTTGTAAGACTAAATGTCAGACGCTAGACGCCCTAAAGGCATCTGACCTGCCACGACTTTAAAAATCTTACTTCTTAATGAAAATAATAATATTATAAATGCGAATGTTTGTGAGGACGGATGGATGTTTGTTACTCTTTCACACGGAAAACTACTGAACGGATTTGGATGAAATGGCATATAGATAGTTTATAAGCTGGATTAACATATAGAATACTTTTTATTCCAGTAGTATGATCTCGTGGGACAGTTACCGAACTTCAAGCGGGTAAAGCCGCGGACATAAACTAGTTGATATAATTATACAAATGATGACCGTGACCAAAGACTGAACGTCCTTTCCGAGGCACGAAATAATACTGTTGGTATGCACGTCCTCCAAAATCGAATACCTTGGCATTTTTCAAGGACCTTGTACCAATTCCGTCGAAAAGAGGAAAATTTCTGATTCGTCCCAAATATTTCTATGCCATATTCTTTCCCATATCATCGCAGTATCGAGATAAACAAAATGAGTAAGAAATATTTTATTTTTATGTATGGAAGGCAGCCAGCTAATACATCTGCGAGTCATTCCTATGCTTATCGTCTAGATATAATGGTTAACTGTCAAATTACTTTATGAGGAAGAAGTATGTAGCTAAGTATAAAAGATGGCACCAAAATATGGAGATGGGAATTTATGCAATGTCATTTTATGAGGTTGCTATTAAAAATGAGCTATTTCTTCTCTTGCGTGACTTATTTTTATGCATATTCTGTGAATTTTCTTGCCAATGGACGCCTTATTACTACTATGCTACAAAATTATTGCCAAGTACTACTCATATTTGTATGACCTGTTGGTCTAGTGGTTAGTGACCCTGACTGCTAGGACGGAGGTCGTGGGTTCGATTCCCACACAGGACAAATCTTTGTGCGATGAGTACGATTATTTGTTCTGTTTCTGGGTGTGTAATTTATCTATAGTATGTATGTATTTAGAAATATATAAGTATGTTTATCAGTTGTCTGGTTGACATAGTACAGGCTCTGCCTAGTTTGGGATCAGATGGCAGTGTGTTGGTTGTCCCAAGATATTATATTATTATTATATGAATAGAAATTAATTTTTAAAACATTTGATCTAAATAGGTCTGATAACGAGTCTTACCAAGGGGTATCGTATTACCCAGTACTAACTGGGTTGTGGAGGTCCGATAGGCAGTCGCTCCATGTAAAATACTTGTATACAGCTGCATCTGGTTAGACTGGAAGCCGACCCCAACATAGTTGGGAAAAGGCTAGGCAGATGATGATGATTTAAACAGGTCTCTACACACCTGAAATATTACTTAGCTTGATCTCGAATTTAGTAATATTAGTGCACGTTGGCCTGGTTGTCGCAAGCGGCTCTGCTAAACACGAGGTCTTGTATTTGAGTTCCAGGTTGGGTCAATTATTAATTTGCTAGGTGTAAAAACCCACCCTGCCAGGGCTGCGGGACTGTTCGAAAGATTTACCGCGGCCCTGGAACACAACGGGCAAGGAAGGAACATGTATGGGTTTTAGTCAGTACAAGTCTGACACTCCCTTCCACACTGCCCAGAGCGGGAGAAATCATTTGATGATGTCCCATCCGAAAAAAAAAGATACGGTGACTAAGCAAGCGGTAATCACAAATCAAACACAGTCAAATACAAAATTTATTTCTAGACACAAACAAAATACTAAATTTTGATCATACAATTCTGTACCTGGCTGTCAGCCAAGAGACAGATGCACACCACCTGCCGGCTATTACAATCGAATCAGATTCATCTCAGCCTTTTATACAATGTTTTGTCTAACAGGTGTAGACTGGGCCTAAAAAATGGTACTGAAATTGATTTGTAAAAGGTTTAAGTTTATGCTGGGTTGGGTTTTGGGTTCTGCTACGTTAGATTTAAGTTTTTTTGGGCTAAAAATAAGATCAGGTGGCTGTTTTTTCTTCTGTCAACATTTTTGTTGGTCTCGTGGGCGCGAGTGGTAGTACTAAGCAAGAGCTTTTGCGTTCGATCCCCAGGTCAGGCAAAGTGTTACTGGGTTTTTCTATTTCGGATGTCTCAAAAGGTGCTCGGATACTGGGTTTTATGTCCGATTGTAGGCAACCGGCTCACCCTCTAACTATTAGGTAACTGCCGAAATGCAACTGAAAAAGGTGTGACGTAATGTTTATGTGGTCTAGATTTCTTGATGATGTTTGTAAGTCAGTGCCAATTGAATTCTTTCAAAACGTAACATTACACCCTATTTCTCCAAGGCTTACATTATGCTAGATATTTTTAAGTTCCCAGTAATATGGTCTCGTCTGTTGCTACTAACCCAGCACAAATCCAGACTCCTGGATATAATTAAAAAAACCTAACAACAGTTTGCCGTCACTGATTTGCTGTTTTTATCAGTGTAAGTATTTTATCGACAAAAAGGCTTTTCTAACAGTGTCACTTAAAAATTTAAGGCGAGTCGAAAATATCTCCCAATATTTTACAAAAAAACGTCTACTTAAAAAATATCCTTCTAATCAGCCCCCAGGCTTACAAAATTCCATCTCGGACGGCAGTAAACAAAGTGTATTAGGGGCTCATCTTTTCACACGATTTGTTAAAGTCAGGGGCGACACGTAAAACGGATGGGAGGGTTCAGTATAAGGCATTTGTCTCACTGTCGATGATGAAGCGACTAACTAGCCTTTGAATATTGCATTGCTGATTTTAGGTCTCATGTCAGTAAAAGCAATACAAATATTATTTGATGGTTCGTGGCTAATAGTAATAGCCGCAAGGATCGATCGAAAGTTAAACTACATTTCCCAAGGTCGGTCTATTGATGGGTGACCAACATATCGAGACTTTTCGTGCCATGGAAAGCACGTTAAGCCTATAGTCTCAGCTCTCATTTTCAGATCTTTTGCAGTCGTTATGGGTGGTCGGAAGGCCCGCAAGACTGACTAATTGTCTTACCAAGGTTGTCGTATCGTACCCAGTGCCGGGTTGTGGAGACCAGATAGGCAGTCGCTCCATATCAAATACTGGTATTCCGCTGCATTCGGCTAGACTGGAAGCAGACACCAGGTCTAGGTACCAGGTCAGGTTTTTCTAGTGATACATGATGATATAGGTATTAATGACTGAAAGATTTTAAACTGACGTGGTCACTATTAACACTATCATTAATACTAAAAACGGGATATTTGTCATGTTATTTGTTTGTTTTGAGTTCCCGATATTAATTCTTGGCATATTGTTTTTTTTTTTGAAGTTATACTTCTTTTGGCGCGTTAGGGAAAAGTGATGAGGGTAAATTTTTACGATACGTGCGCACACCATCACGAAAAACTGACACCCTGAAGTTAGCTAGTCAACATTTTAGTTATATACGCCAAAGAAGTATAACTTCTTACGTGCGTAATAAGTACACACACACTTTTTTTTTTAAACATCGGGAATCAAAAAAAAATGGTAACCATCGTAAATATCCCGCTTTTAGGCCGTTTGTCGACCGCCACCGTCACCAGACCGTCACCGAGAACGAGATGACGGCGCCGATTTAGCGGTACATACATTTACTATGGCCATGTGTCCACTGCACGCCCGTCACCCGAGCGTCGTCATCCCGGCCGCCGATGTTTCGAGTAGTTCGGCGTGACCGCTTGAACTCGGCACGGTTTTATGACGGGCCGATGTGCCGGCAATACAAAACACGTTTGCTCTTGTCCACACACTACCGTCACACCGCGCCGTTCGCCCGGTTTTTTTTTTTTTATGTGGTATAAGGATATAATCGAACGTAGTCGTGGACATCCTATAGTAGTTAAAAAACTTGTGTTCATACTGCCGCAACTTGTCGTGACTTATATAAAACGCTCCTGTGATGTATCGTTCCCGTATTAGCGGATGAATCCCAAATTCTTTGCATCGCCTACGCCTTCGAATGTACAAAAGCAGAAGAAGCAATTGTCACCGGTTGAAACTAGCCGTCCTTTCAGTTTGTTTTATTTCTACTAGAAAGGAAAACGCGACTACCAAGCACGAAAAAGCTCTAGAAATGAGCCACCGATATATCAGCGCGGTGGACACACGATCGCCGTCACGTCATCTTAAACTCGGCCCGAAATAATCTCGTTCTCGGTGACGGTCCGGTGACGGCGGCGGTGGACAAACGGCTTTAGGGTTAATGATTAATCATACCGTTGCCGGCGCTGGCAAGGACTGGCAGTCGCTTCTCGCCAGTCGCTAGCGGTTGGACCGGGGTCTACTATGCACCCGCCGATGTGTGTACGTACTCTGTTCTCGCTTCATTTGCTTTCCAGGGTGCAATTTTTACGGGTATTTCGTTATTGGATGAGCAGGTTTTGGACTAGAATATGTGTGCTTTAGTTTTAGAATAATAGTGTTTTTGAAGTTATACTTCTTTTAGCGCGTTAGGAAAAAATGATGAGAGTAAATTTTTACGATGCACACGCACTGTCACGAAAAACCGACACCCTGAAGTTAGTTAGTCCACATACGACCTGAAGTTAGCTATTCAACATTTTAGTTTTATACGCCAAAGAAGTATAACTTCTTACGTGCGTAATAAGTACACATATACTTTTTTTTCCTTTAGTACAAATACGTACGTAAATAAATACACGCCTGTTTCAACGGGGTGGGCACGATAGTTCTTTTGCTTCGTACATTGACCATTAATCTTGATCAGAGTTTAAGAAAACTCAAGTCAGAAACGGAAAAATGTTTAAGTAATACTTAAGTACAGATTAAGACGTTGTCAACTTCAAATACTCAATTCAGTAAAATCTGGCATACTCTTTTTAAATTTTGATTCTATTTTGTTTTGTAACCGACGAAAAAAAGGACGGTTTCGGTAGGTTTTCAATTCGACACGTATTTTGTTTTTTAGAGGAGGTTAGGTAGGAGGTTTTGTAATATCAAGAAAGGAGGTGACTGATGAGATGACAAGTAATAGAGAAGTATGGAAGAAGAAGACATGCTGCGCCGACACCAAATGAATTGGGATACAGGCAAGATAATGATGGTGATATTTGGTTTTTTAAACCATTTTAGTTGAAGTACTTAACTTTAGTATAATTTTATTATTATGGTTCAAGCGTAAAGTCTAGTCAGAATGACAGGACTCCTTTTAATATAAAACGGACGTCAAACATTTTCTGAAACACAGATTTCTAAAATAGCTTATTTTATATTTTTGACTGTAGAACTATTTGACAAAAACATCCTTGGGAACTACATTCAAATCTTTGTTTACATTTCGTTCAATCTTTATTTATTTAAACTTCATTTACAAGAGTGGTACATAGGCGGACTTAATGCCACAAGGCATTCTCTACCAGTCAACCTTTGGGTCAAATAGAACAGCTTTGTGGTAATTTTTTTTGAAAACTTTGAAAAAAACTAAATTACCACGTTCATTTCCACATTTCGTTTTCTACACAATAAAGATCTCTACTTATTTAAAATCCTTTTTCTACCTCTAAAATAAAACTAACCCCAATAAAATAGAAGCAAACACAATTCTGACTACATAAGCAGCTTTCTACAAACGAAAAATCTATTAAAATCTCTCCAGTTCCCGAGATAAACATGCATAAACATACATACATACACCGTATCTCGAAATTAGCATAAACATCCTCTGCTTCTATAAAACCGGCAAATTTTCCTCAAAAAAGTTTGTCATACGACAAATTATATTGCGGATGAGAGAACCGTAATTTAGATAGAGATACGGTTTGGTTTAGCTTATCTGAACGTTTGTTTTAACTTGGTCGTTCGTTTAGTGGTGGGCTTAGCATTTTTTGGGCACAAGTCGAGTTGGTTTTTGCTGATATTTATTTAAATAGACTTTTATAAGCTTGTGTTATGGTTTATGTGAGAAATTATTATAAAAATATTACTTCCCTTTTTGAATCGGATTTTGCTAACCATTTCAAGGGTTCTAAGTGTTTTTCGCAGAACCCTAATCCTTTCTAAAAATAAAAGTAGGTTTAGTTACTCCTTATAACATCAGCTGTCTGCCAGTAAAAGTCCTGTCAAAATCGGTGCAGCCGTTTCGGAGATTAACCGAAACAACAGACAAAAATGTTTAAAAATTATTTTTTATACATATATATATATACATAAGTACCTACCGTGTAAACATTCATAATTATGTATTGAGTTAAAAGGTGTTATTTTGAAATAACAAACAATAAAATTGAATTGTCTCATATTTAGTTTATTGTATATTAGGTGTATTGATATTAGATTACATAACATACCGAGGTTCCTCCGTGCCTCGGAAAGCACGTTAAGCCATTGGTCACAGCTGTCATTTGTAGATCTTTGACAGTCGTTACGTAGTCAGTGGCCCAAAAAGTCTGACAACCAGTCTTACCAAGGGGTATCGCATTACCCAGTACTAACTGGGTTGTGGAGGTCATACAGGCACTCACTCCATGTAAAATACTGGTATTCAGCTGCATCCGGTTAGATTGGAAGCCGACCCCAACATAGTTGAGAAAAGGCTAGACAGATGATGACGTGTACTTATGTTGGACACACCATATTCTGATTTTCATTGACATAATAAGAAGAAGTAAGACTAGCTGTTGCCCACGGTTTCACTTGCATCCTTAGAAAACTTCTTTTATATTTAAAAATATGGCTGACAATCATGATATAGTATACAGGGTGTAAACAGACTCTTCACGAAGCCGTTAACCAAGCGTTATGTACATAAAATTAAGCAACTTTACGCAAAAATTATTATTATTGCTGGGAAACCACTTTTTTTTTTGGGGTGAAAAATCACGTTTTACGGTAGGACTCAATGTAACACATTCAAACATTCAAAACATTGTGTTGATGGGTGGATTGAATAGTACGGGGATCGTGACGGTGTCCTAAGTAAAAAAAAACATTAAAAACATCTATTAAAAAAAAACTTGTGAAAAAGTTGGAACTTTGACCCCCAATATCTCCGTAACTAGAAGGTTCCCAGGTATTGTCTAGAACAAAAAAATGATCGCAATAACGGGGAGAACAAGTGCCTTTCGGCTTCGTTAAGACTCTTTTTACACCCTTTATCTGTGCACCAAATTGTATCCAAATCAGTTTAGCGGCTAAAGCATTAATTGGTTTATTAAACATACATGTTTATGATTAGAACGTTTGACGTGAAGATTAAAGCCTTTGCCTTGCTTCGCATATGCGTCTGATAGACAATATCTAATTAACGTTCAATAAGATGCATATCTGATGTATTTCCTAGTTAATTAGCTTACTGTATCACCTGTCAGTTATAGACATACTAGTCTGAAACATAATCAGCTGTCTTATGCAGTGATTCCGGAGCCAATTAACTATATTCTTATCAACAATGCAATCATCTGTTGGATAACAAGATGATTGAATATTGTTAGCTGTCAGTTGAATTTTGTACTAGACTACGTTATGCCTGCGTCTTTGCCCACGTGGGGATCGATAATTGTCACACGGGATCATACTACCGGAATAAAAAGTATCTTATGTGTTCATCTAGGTTATAAACTATCTGTGTGCCAAATCTCATCCAAATCCGTTCGGTAGTTTTTGTGTGAAAGAGTCTCAAACATCCACACTTCCAGACATCGATACATCCTCACAAACGCAGCGTGTTTGTGTGTTTGTTCGCGTTTTTTCTTATTTCAAACACAATGTAAATTGTTTTTGTATAAAATTTAATTTAATTGAATTTTTAATATTAGTAGTATGATGGCCGTGGTCTTCCTCGTATTCTTGGTGATCTACTTCTTTCTACTTCCACTTCTACTGTCTCTCTTTCTACATACTTCTTCTTCTAGACATGAACCTGTCTTTTACTTTTTTCAGCAAATATTATGTAAAGAAAATATGACCCTCCAAGAATGCCTTATTTTTACGGCCGGCCTACCTGGATCTCGGCGGCGCTGACTAAGCCAGTATATTAATATGGAGGTTGTTCCTCTTAGGGAATATCTCCTAAATAATAGTCGCTCAACACATCTGCTCATAGTCAGGAGGACTGATGGCATAATATGACAATAGTAAAAAAAAACCAGACAAATTATTGCCAATTTACGTGTAAACCACAAAAATATATTCTCAAAACGTCATATTTTCCCCCATTAATAACTTATTACAAACGATCAATAAGACAAATTAAAATATCCACCATTTCCAGCACCATATAAAATCAAGCTAAGAATTCTCCTCGCACAATCGAATCAAGTAACTTTGTCAAACGAAAACACAACAATTAGAAATTATTCTAAACAATTGAACGTGATTTGAGTCCGATGCAAATTCAGTTAGTGGAGTTAGTAATCGTACTTCTATAGTTTTCAAGTTATATTTGTCTGTTTGGTTTAATAGCGAGTCTTTAGGTATGCAAATCATTTTATTTATGTTTATTTAGCTGTAGTTTATCATCATCTGCCTAGCCTTTTCCCAACTATATTACATGTACAAATGACAGCCGGGACCAACGGCTTTTCGTGCTTTCCGAGGCACGGAGGAAACTCGGTGTGTAATGGGTGGTCACCCATCCACAGACCAACCTAGGGAAGCACGGGTAAACACAAAGATCGACCCGAGCGGCTCGAGCTCCTCATTTATTTAGGTGTAGTTTATACGATACTTTAATTAAAGAAAAACACTAGGAAAATGTAAAAAAAAGAATAAAAGTGTAAAATTTGCTATTTCCAGTATTTAGAGTACTTTCCCTCTAGGTGAGGTTGAAAAAATCCACATATACAGGTATAAGCATTAAAAATGTATTTTACAAGAATGTCATTCATAACACACCTGCCAAGTTAGTGAGCAAGTCGTCAAACTACCTATTAAAAACCAGCCGACTCGCGCACCGAGGGTTCTGTATAAATTTGTAGGTATTTTATTGTTTAACTACATATTTACGGTTTTCATTTTTTCCTCTATCTGTGCTGACATTTCTTTTTGTCAAAATTCATGATTCTACGCCAACGGGAACTATTTGGTATTTGGCTTGAGTATTTTAATTTCATCTTGACACCTCCACGTGTTCGTGAGAAAAAGGGTCTTGATAGACGGACAGATGGTCAACAAAGTAATACTCTTTTTTTTCGGATGGGAAATCATCAAATGACTTCTCCCGCTCTGGGCAGAGCGAAAGGAAGTGTCAGACTTGTACTGACTAAAACCCATCCATGTTCCTTCCTTGCCCTGTGTGTTCCAGGGCCGCGGTTCCCGCAGCCCTAACAAAGTAATACCCTGAGGTACAGAATCCTAAAACACGCGAGCAAGTAGTTCAAGAATCAACATTATACTGAAAATACTCCGTAAAAAAAAAGTCCCAGTTCAGCCCCATTTTTCCCATCCCTACGCCAAACGTCCGCAGGTAAGGGACACAGGTGTCTGCAAAGTTTATTAAATGAACGTTTTATGCTCACACAATTACGTATTCTGTTAAGTTCGTTGAAAAATGCTCAGCTCAGCTGTTGTGCCGAAGGTTGGCTGATACCAGCTGTGAAGGTGGAATGTAGAAGGGTTGGTGTAAGAGTGAAGGTTTCTTTTTCTTCGTCGATTTTGTGGGCATGGTTGAGTATAATTGACTGCTTATTATAACATCACGCCTGTAATCCCCGTAGGGTTAGGCAGAGGTGTACCTAATAGTACACCCACATTTCACCAGTTATGTTTAAGTCCCATGTAATAGGGGGCGAGCCTATTGCCATCAACCGGGCACAAATCCAGACTCCGTGGCTGCTACTGAGAAATTCCTGACGGAAAAACCCAATAGCACTTTGCCCGACCTGGGAATCGAACCCAGGACCTCATGCTCGGCAGTCGCGTTTGCAACCACTCGACCAACGAGGCAGTCAGTGCTTATTATATATTTTTTTATTATTATCAATCATTTCTGTCCCACCGCTGGGCAAAGGCATCCCTTTCCTTCTTCCACTTCTCCCTATCCTGAGCTGTTATATGCCAATCCTTGTGGAAAGAGTTGAGTTCATCCCGCCATCTCCTTCTGGGCCTGCCGCGTTGCCGTTTGCTGCTTTTTGGGACCCATTGTGTGGTTACTTTAGCCCATAGCTCCTCCGGCATGCGACAGATGTGACCAGCCCAGTCCCATTTTAGCTTGGCAGCTGTGTGACCTACATCGGCAATTTGAGTTTTAGAACGCAGTATCGACTTCCTTATATTATCAGTAAGTTTAACTCCAAGGATACTGCGCTCCATTGCTCGCTGGCAGAACTCGAGTGTTGATCCATGCGTCATGTTCGTGAACGGGCGCTGTCAGTTGGGACTGGTCATCTCTAGGCTGCCATGGTTTATTTTAACTACTTACTTTGTTTTTAAATTGTTGATATAATGTTTTACTCTGGACGCTCTTACCGTGCACGTATTTCTACATCGTTCTCACATATGTATAATCTCAACATGAATGATGTAACCAAGATTTTGTACAATATTTTGTTTGAAAAGAGTGTCCATGGAGTTTCTTGCCCATTCTTCTCCATAGAGATCTACGCTTTGGAATGGGCAACTACAGTACTTTCACAAGTTGTTATGCCGTGTCTGTGACTGTAGCTTAGCCTTATTTGTTTTTCTGACATTCAAAAGTGCCTGTAATGGTCTAATTGAAATTAATGCTTTTGAGTTTGAGTTTGAGTGCGGACTTTTGACGGTTGGTACTAACCAACCGTCAAAAGACCATGAGCCATGAGCGCAGACATGGTCTCTAGACCATGTCTGCGCTCCATAGGTGAGGGTAGGTAAAATGCACATGTCCATGAGTTTTCTCTTCAGTGAGAGTTCCCTTCATTATTTGCTTCATCGACCAGCTCTTCCAGGCGTTCTCGGTGCGTCGAGCTGCCTGCTTAGTGCACTCTATTGTATTCAACCTTGGATAAAAACATTAAATCCCGGTGATAAGAGTAGAGGAAGACCAAGGCAACGATGGATGTTTGTTAAGTCCCATGTAATATGGGCGAGCCTAAATACGGTGACAAATCCAATACCAAATCAAAAAGTCCAATAACACTTGGCCCGATCTGGGAATCGAACACAGGACCTCGTTGAAAAAAAAAAAAGTAAATGCATTTAAGAGTATGCAGTGATGTAAGTACCGGAGAGTACCTAATGATCTAAACAATCTAAATAGTAGAAAAAAATAATTACGTGTTATGAAATTCGTAAAGTTACGGTTAGTTACGAAGTTCCATGTTTGTAGGATATACAAGAAATTTACAGAAAAATTAAGGGCCATAATTCGATAAGTAACCGCAAATACGGTCCAAACCTACATAATGTAAACCTTCCTGTAAACGGCGGCTGACTTTAAACGACTACCACCTTCCCTACCTGTACGTGATTTCAGCTGAATCTCATCAGGTATACACGGATATAGGCCATCCCCTAATAGAAAACGACACCACACCCCTACAAAATTTCAAATTGAGGAAAAAACGTGTTATCGCAAAATTTCTCGAAAACCCCTGGATTATTTAAAGCTCCTGAATAATTCATGGACGAAATATCACTGATTTCAATTTGTTACAACTAAATTTGATTGTTTTTTCTTCTGCCGTCATCGATTTCTCTTAAAATATTCATCAAGCGTGACCCGGACTAATTGAATGACTACTTTTTATAAAAAAAATACTTGAGAGACGCAAAAAACAGAAGAAAAACGTTTCTGTGGGAATCTAGAATGAGTTTCTTTTGGTTTGCTCTTTTATTTTTGGTTAAATTCAATCTGAATGCTGATTGGCGCTGAAGACTTTTTCTGGTTGATGACGCAGTAGGTATTCATATATATAGTTTTTATATATGGTGGCGCCGACAATAAATTAAACTGCACGTACCTCATGACGTTCGCTGTCTTCAAAAATCATTTGAATAATAATAAGATTCGAACAAAAATATATTTTTTTTTATTTTCACCGACGGGTTACCGAGGCAAAGGTGTACCTAATAGTACATCTACACTTCGCCTATCGTCCTGTTTACGTCCCATGTGATAGGGGTTGAGCCTATTGCCATCAACCGGGTACAAATCGAAACTCCATGGCTGCTACTGAGAAATTCAGGAAACATATATAATTGCAGGAAAACCTAATAACATTTTCCCCGACCCGGGAACCGAACCCAGGACCTCATGCTAGACACTCATTAAATAATAATGATATAATAAGTACAGTAGTGCATTTAATTTATGAAACTAATTCGTTCTGTGCCAGTACTTCTACAGAATTTTCCCCTTACAAAAACCTCTACCATCTAAAATTAACCAGCAGAAATGAACCGCTGATCTTCCTAATTCCTATAATCACAATTATTCCAAAAGAATGACCCTGGTGGTCAAAGAATGACCACCAGGGTCATTCTTTTATATGCACCTGCATTATTATGACATACAACCATCAACCATATGTTTGTCTAGTGATTATGGCAGTATTCCAAGATTTTGCAGACATTTTTGGACGAAGATTTTCTTGGAGTAATATTGTCTGATGAATTTTAAAAACTGAATTGTGGCAAATAAAATGATTGGTTGTTTTTGGTAACAGAAGCGATGTCTTTATTGAAGAGTCACTGATTTATTTATATTATACTAGCTTTTGCCCGCGGTTTTGCTCACCTTAATGTAGAATTTGACAATCAATTTGGGTTGTACTCTGCTTGTGATTCAATAATGATACGAAAGACACGTGGCGCCATCTAGTATCATAAGAATGTATATTATTGTTGTTTTACTCAGGAACAGTATCCGGGATCAGTATGAAAGGCACCCTATGTCTGTTTCTGTACACCTGACAACGTATATACAAAATTTCAGGATGATCGGTTCAGTGGTTTAGGCGTGAAAAGGTAACAAACAAAAAAATAAACTTACTTTCGAATTTATAATATTATAGTATATATATAGTATATAATTGAGTATATTAGTATAAATTAAAAAATATATAGTATATAAGTTTAATATTAGTATATAGTAGTATGGATATCGATAAAAAGTTTAGGAACGTTTCAAAGCTTTTTTTGTGCTAAACATTCTTGATGGATTTCCTAGTTGGTCTAGTGGTCGACAGCAAGACTACTAAGCTTCTTGGTTTAAGGCCTGATTCCCAGGTAACTGGTGTAGGTACTACACATATTATTTATTTATTAATAGGAGAACCAACAACTATAACAGATGAATAACAATTGTAACACAGAGCCAATTACAGTTTCTCACTAGAAAAAAAAACGGAAAAAGTTTTTTAAAATCTTAGGATCACTATCAAGCACAATACAAAATAAAATATAAATTAGTAAGTAATATAATTAAATAATAATTATCATAATGAGGCATATTCTGTTTATCCTTTCAGTGAATACAGGTGTGAACTTTTCAACAAAAATAAACCAAAAGTATGAGCAATTCTCCGAAATTTTCTGTAATTTGTAAGAAAGATAACTCAACATAAAAATAACATCTCCCAAAACTCCAAAACAGGTAGGTACAAACCTAAAATTAATTCCACACTTTCTCGGATCGCTTATCAAACTTTTGCGTACAAGTGTAAATCGTCCCTAAGGTGTTATAAATACGCGTTTTATTCATGAGCCTTTCTCAACAAAATTAATGTGCTCATCATTCACGTTAAAGTTGAAACACACTTTGTCGCATTTTAGCGAATGACGTAACGTACGTGTGATATAAATTGCCTTAATCGTGCCGTGAGCTGTGTTTTCGGGGATAAAAATAGGTAGGTATATAGATAAATGTATGTGTTCTGTAAATGTGGGGGTATGTAAAGGATGAGGGATCATATATAAAGGGATAGAAATATTTATTGACGTATTTTTTAAGAATGAAAGTCTAGTTTTCTTGAAAAGGACAGGCGATTGTTTGAAGTCCGTGATTAGACCTGTCACTTGATGTAGTTTTTGACATTGAATTTGTTAGCAGATTTTTATCACCAGTCCTTTGGAACGTAGACAATTTTTGGTTACGGTCGAATGGCCCACGGTCCATTCTCTTTGGGCCGTTCAGTCTAAATACCCGTCGTACTGTCTGGATAGGATGCTGGGCTGTGAAGAAGGTCGATGAAAAAAGTTTGCATATAGCGGAGATGAGAATGTTGAGGCGGATGTGTGGTTTGTATGAGTATATTAGACGAAATCTGAAAGTTGCACCAGTTACAGAAAAGTTGAAAGAGAACTGACTTGGTATGGATATGTGATGAGGAGGGACAAATCATGTGTGACTGGCGCTGGCGGTAGAGTGTGACTAAAAGAGTGATGAATATAAAATTGGTGATGGATGGAGAGGGAGAGGAAGACCGAGGAAACGATGGATGGATTGTGTGAAGAATGATTTGAAAGAAAATGGATTAAATTATTGCGTGGCGGTTGACAGGGGAGAATGGAAGAAAAAACATGTTGCGCCAACCCCAAGTAACATGGAACTAGGGCTAATTGTTAACTAATAACTAAGATGATGATAATTTAACGATCTTCAAAACATCGAGCAGAACGAGTTTTTTTAGGGTTCCGTATCCAAAGGGTAAAACGGGACCCTATTACTAAGACTCCGCTGTCCGTCCATCTGTCTATCTGTCACCAGGCTGCATCTCATGAACCGTGATAGCTAGACAGTTGAAATTTTCACAGATGATGTATTTCTTTGCCGCTATAACAACAAATACTAAAAACAGAATAAAACAATTATTTAAGGGGGGTTCCTATACAACAAACGTGATTTTTTGCCGTTTTTTTGCTCGATATTAATAACAGCGACAGGTAGACGCTTGAAATATTCTCGGAATATTTCGTTGTATATTCACTTTAAAAATAAATAATTAAAATAAAATAAATATTTAAGGGGGCCCCATACAACAAACATGATTTTTTTGCCGTTTTTGTCAAATGTTGTATAAATAATGGTACAGAACCCTTCGCGCGCGAGTCCAATTCGCAATTGGCCAGTTTTTATCCGGAGACATGACATTTCACAAAAATACTAAAAAGCAACCATCACTGCAGTCTATATTGAAAAATAATGCGATAAGTATTTTTATAAATCTGACTTGGTAAGACTTTTCTCATTAAATGCTGAGGTAAGCTTTGAAACTTACTTAATAAGCCATTATATTACAAAAAAAGAATCCTTCAAAACAACTCACACGCTCCAACCCTACCCACCCTCACAACACACTCATTTGAAAGCGAGAACATTTCCACCTCGTTCACCTCGCAGGCCAGAGCGACACAGAAAGCTAAGCGAGCGTGTGGCGCTCAGCGATGCGCTATGT
The DNA here is from genome assembly GCA_950005105.1 of Lycophotia porphyrea. NCBI lineage: Eukaryota > Metazoa > Arthropoda > Insecta > Lepidoptera > Noctuidae > Lycophotia > Lycophotia porphyrea. Next base: position 1,920,851 of record OX465404.1, on the reverse strand, counting down.
TTAGAATAGAAATATAGTGCTTGGGGCAGAACTGACTGATGTATGCGAGTTTATTTATAGACATTGTTGATAGAAATACTGTTTCTGTAATCAAACGCTTTTCATAATAATTTACAAAAGTCCATTAACATTTTTCACGACTGTAATTATGCAGCATTATGTAGGTACAACATCAAACTAAGTAACTTTACGCAAAAATTAGTGCTGGGAAACGATTTTTTTCTCTCAGGACTCAATGTAACGCACTCAAAACATTGTGCTGATGGATGGATTAAATAGTAAGGGAGTCTTGGACGTGTTTAAAGTAAAAATCTTGCATTAAAATATGTATTTAAAAAAACCGTGTGAAAAAGTTCGAACTTTGACCCCCAATATCTCTGTAACTAGAAGTTTCCCAGGTATGGTCTAGAATAAAAAAATGACGGGAAGAACCAGTGCCTTTCGGCTTCGTTAGTAGTCTGTTTGCACCCTTTATTTAAGTATGAGAAAGTATGGGAGCGAGCCTATTGCACATCCTCCATCCGCTCCAACACTAGGAAGTGGTGAAGGGTGGGCGCTTTTGGGGCTGTCTATAGGGTTTCAATAGAGTAAATCTCCGACTCTATTGCAAAATGGTTCTTGAGTTTTGATTATTAACTCTATTATCTGATAATTCTTGAATCATGTATTCATTAGCTCTAACCATCAATTCAGCCAACTTGCCTTTTGAGTTTGGAACCTCAATTCTATTATATGACCAACCATATAGTGATTCTAGAATAATACTATGTTCATATCTCTGACTAATGATTCGGTCAGGCTGACACAAACACGAGTCTTGCAGATACGCTAGTTGTACGAAGAGAACACAATGATCCATGGGGTGGGATTGGAATGGTTTGATACCACAGCTATTATATAACCAGTCTAAGGACTGTTAGGGCCCATGACTATTGATTAGCATGATGATTGACGTTCTGCCGCTGAAAAGCCGCCCTTGTCACGTTCACCAGTTCGAAAGGACTGCTAGGGACAGTGCTCACTAGGAGCATGATGCCGACGCATTGCCGCTGAAAAGCCGCTTACGTCACGTATGGAAGTGTATCTCTAAGTGCTCCAGGTGTAGATGTGAAGTATCGTGTGAGTCACGACTGACCAATTACCGATTACGCTAGCGTAATGGTTATTTACGAGAACTATTGGTTGCCATATAAATATACTTTGCATCTCCCATTGTTGTTTTACCATTTTGAAACCACTTTCAATATATTTCAATAACTATGAATTCCATAGTCTGATTTACTATATCGTTCAATCCTTTCCTCGATCTAATAATGATACGAGGCATTGGACGTCTACATGTTAAGGAATTCAGTTCTCTTAGTCGGTGGGAAGGCGACCAGTCTGGGACGAACCTTACAGGGTCGCGCGGAAGGCGGGGCGCGGCCTTTTCCCCTTCAGGGAAACCGACCTTCACGCTAATATTAATATGATTTAGGAAAAACGAAAATTTTATCAGCCTAGGGTATTTTAGGAACGGTCACATGTGGTGCCGTGACCAGGATTCTCGTCATTAAATGTACTGATTCATTACAGTGCAACGAGAAAGAACAAATTATGGGTTACTACAATAATAACACAACGTAGTTTTATTAGTTACAACGGCTACAATAACATAATTTAGTTAGTTAACGGTTTGGTTATTGTGTTTGAATTCTTCAATCACAGGTAGTGGGTTCAATTCCCGCATGTTTTATCAGTTGATGTACTTGTGTTACATTGCCATGGATTTTGGGTTCGATTCCCGCCTGACGCAATACTTGATAAGTAATTAGATTCCTGTGTCACGGTTTGTGGGTTCGATTCCCGTATGCTATACGAAGAGGTACTTTTCGCAGGTTGTAAGATTGTTGCTAGTGTTCCAGTGTAACTTTAATGATGGGTTCGATTCCCTGTATATGAAAGTTGCGTGTCCGATAGTACATAGACAGATTTTGATACACGTTTGAGTTATGAGTGCGTGAGAGAGTGAAAGTGGGTTTATAATGCGCCCACAACTATGGGTAAACTCTATATTATTACTGCTTAGATACCTAGAAGCGTGAAGTCTACAAAAGGACAATTCATTTACTTAGAGTTAAATTTAACTATCATCGTAGGAAGTTAACCTTACTCTTTCCGACTCTAGCGTATGTCATATAATTGGACAAATACTTGTGTGGCTTTATTTCGAATTCCAGGATATTTCAATCTTCGCTTAGCTGTCACTACGCTTTGTCTTAACCTTGGGGTTGTGCGTTGCGCTCGGGTCAAAATTTCATCAAATTCAGCTGACATCGGCTGACTTCAACGGCAGCTGTAGTGTGGCTCCAGAAACGAAGCTAAGTTCTACTTTTATTTGACGCTATACTTACCAGTTGTCACGCGGTAGGACTTTGTTGTCTCAACAATAATTGTATATTGTTTTGAGCTGTATAACGTTATAAACCTACTCAATCAGTTCCAATATTGGAATCTGCCAGATAATATTCTTGCCGATATTTAATATCCAAGTGAAGATAACACAACACTGTGTTCTATTAAGCCAATAACTGTTTAAATAATCTATGGTGTCCACATTTCAAAGTTAATCTCAAAGTCAAGATTCTCATATGCTCATCGAAGTTGCACAAAATGTATTGTGATTTAAATTTTAGGTAGGCCCCTATTCTTGCAAATGATCGATAATCGTTCGTTCGTTTTCTAATTACAGAACATTCATTATCTAATACAACTTTCCAACTCTAGTTGGATTTCTGAACTGTTCTTTCCTCTTATAATTGGAGGGGGGCAACTAATTGGAATAAGTCTAATATGTTTATGTGCGGACTATTTCAGCTACTCCTAGATACAACGGCGAGCAGCTGATCAAGCTGACTCGGCGTTGAGGTGCATTGGGAAAGGCCTCTGTCCAGCGGCAGCTGCGATAGGCTGAGTTTAGAACGAGCGAGCCGTAGGTAACATCGCTCGATAGCACAAATACTCTTAGAAGAGACTCTGGTATGTAAAACTAAACTATAAGCATGCACAGGTCTTCTGCAATTACCTTAAACGCGGTAAATAACAAGAATATTTTGATGGAGAATAAGTTAAATAGAAGAATTATTTATCGATTATAGATACTTCTGCTAAACAAAGCAAAATTAAAGCAGACTATGCATCCTATTAGATGACTGTTCCGGTTGGAACATTTATAATAATCTGATTAGATTAACATAGCAAACGGGTGTACTGAATGTATTCTTTATTACTGTCATGAAACTGCACAGTTCACCCTATTGTGAAAGCTCATCCGCTGTACTGCGTCACGCGTCTAATTTTCAGAGGAGGGAATGTGACTGTCTGTCACGTACTCCTAATTATTAAGGAAATATCTTTGCCTTAATTCTTATTTCAAAATCACAACGTGGTATCGGCCACTTACAAAACATTATATCTCTAGTTTATGGGTTTGACAGGCTGACATGTTACCGTAATTAATAACCAAACGTTCCTTCTTTCTTTGAATTGTACAACAATATCGAACCGCTTAGAAACGCATAAATTCTCTATTTAATGGGAAACGCACTAGGGAAGAAAGCTAAATGACAAGCCAATATAATATTTCATAGAATCCTTAAGAAAACATAAAAAACATTCAATTACTAAATGCATTTCTCAACACTAACGCCGACATCTGGTTACCATGTTTTGGGCCGTAAGCATCCAACGAGACACTAAAACAAAAGAGACGTTTGCACAAAAACGGTCATAAATGAATTCTGTGAAAGGAACCCCATGGCTCTTCGTGCGTGGTGGTTTGAGGAGGCTGAAGAAAGGATAGGGATAGGGAACTGGACAGTTAGTCTTGGACGGTTTGAGAGGTCGGACGAAAAGTCTGGAGACGTGAAAGGGAGTCTGATTGATACCGCGAACGCGATAGGGTTGATTCGATATAAGCTATTTGAGCTAAGTTAGGAGACCTGGTGAATACCGAGAGGCTTATGTCCAAGTGGGTTATCGCAAGTGTGTGATAATGATTGAATAAGTTAAATATAGTCAGGTTAAAAGCCTTTTTTAGAATAATCTGGTATGTGTGTGTTTGTTGGTGAGAGACTGGGTGAGTCCTTTATTACAATAATTATCCTAGGCTGATGATGTAATTAAAGTTCTTAAAACTACACAGACAGAAACGTGTTGCTGGGGAGTTTGTTGTGCCACTTCTTCTCCCCAGCTCCAACACTAGGAAGTGGTGAAGGGTGGGCGCTTTTGGGGCTGTCTATAGGGTTTCAATAGAGTAAATCTCCGACTCTATTGCAAAATGGTTCTTGAGTTTTGATTATTAACTCTATTATCTGATAATTCTTGAATCATGTATTCATTAGCTCTAACCATCAATTCAGCCAACTTGCCTTTTGAGTTTGGAACCTCAATTCTATTATATGACCAACCATATAGTGATTCTAGAATAATACTATGTTCATATCTCTGACTAATGATTCGGTCAGGCTGACACAAACACGAGTCTTGCAGATACGCTAGTTGTACGAAGAGAACACAATGATCCATGGGGTGGGATTGGAATGGTTTGATACCACAGCTATTATATAACCAGTCTAAGGACTGTTAGGGCCCATGACTATTGATTAGCATGATGATTGACGTTCTGCCGCTGAAAAGCCGCCCTTGTCACGTTCACCAGTTCGAAAGGACTGCTAGGGACAGTGCTCACTAGGAGCATGATGCCGACGCATTGCCGCTGAAAAGCCGCTTACGTCACGTATGGAAGTGTATCTCTAAGTGCTCCAGGTGTAGATGTGAAGTATCGTGTGAGTCACGACTGACCAATTACCGATTACGCTAGCGTAATGGTTATTTACGAGAACTATTGGTTGCCATATAAATATACTTTGCATCTCCCATTGTTGTTTTACCATTTTGAAACCACTTTCAATATATTTCAATAACTATGAATTCCATAGTCTGATTTACTATATCGTTCAATCCTTTCCTCGATCTAATAATGATACGAGGCATTGGACGTCTACATGTTAAGGAATTCAGTTCTCTTAGTCGGTGGGAAGGCGACCAGTCTGGGACGAACCTTACAGGGTCGCGCGGAAGGCGGGGCGCGGCCTTTTCCCCTTCAGGGAAACCGACCTTCACGCTAATATTAATATGATTTAGGAAAAACGAAAATTTTATCAGCCTAGGGTATTTTAGGAACGGTCACAAGAGTTTGGATTCGTACCCGATTATGGCAATAGGCTCGCCCCCTATTACATGGAACTTGAATATAAATAGCGAAATGTGGATGTATTCTCCCCGTCATTGCAATCATTTTTTTGTTCTAGACCATACCTGGGAACCTTCTAGTTACGGAGATATTGAGGGTCAAAGTTCCAACTTTATCACAAGTTTTTTTTTTAAATACATTTTAATGTAAGATTTTTACTTTAAACACCTCTAGGACCCCCGTAAGGTACACCTCTGCCTAACCCTACGGGGATTACAAGCGTCATATTGTTATGTTCGAACCTCAATTCACACCGCTCTCAAACAATTGTGTAACAAAATCTAATCTTGCAGAATATCAGCATTATAACCCAATTAAACTCAGCTACCTAAATAATTATAGTAACAGTAATAATTGTGTTATTTGGTTGAAAACCACACAGTAATTATAACGTGCCATGTGTTAGAGTAATCGACTAATATCGGAGGTACGAGTATATTATAATTCTGTTTAATCGATTACCGGAGGTAAACGGGGTGGTAATGGCGTGTATAGATTTAATCTGTAAATGAAGTCAAGAGTGCTGTGACAGATGTTTATGAGTCATCATTTCCCTAGCCTTTTCCCAACTATGTTGGGGTCGGCTTCCAGTCTAACTAGATGCAGATGAATACCAGTATTATGCATGGAGCCACTACCTATCTGACCTCCACAGCCTAGTTAGTACTGGGTAATACGATAACCCTTTTTTTCCGGATAGAAAATTACTTCAAAAATCGTCAAATGACTTCTCCCGCCCTGGGCAGAGCGGAAGGGAGTGTCAGACTTGTACTGACTTGTTTGTTTTTTTTAAAGTTTTTTTTAAATATAATTTTACTGCACTGTTAATTTAACCATTTTTTTCTTGTCTTCTTTCTTTAAAAAAAATCTGAGAAACGACTTTTATTTTGGAGGTGAAAATCGCGTTTTACGTAGGACTTAATATTATGCACTCAAAACATTGTGCTGATGGATGGATTGAATAGTACAGGGGTCATTCAGACCTGTCAGGGTTGCGGGACTGTTCGAAAGAGACACCGCGGCCCTGGAACACAAAAGGCAAGGAAGGAACATTGATGGGTTTTAGTCAGTACAAGTCTGACACTCCCTTCTGCTGTGCCCAGAGCGGGAGAAATCATTTGATGATATCCCATCCGAAAAAAAAAGTGGTCAGATAGGTATTTAAAGTAAAGTTTTAAAAAACATTAAAATATTGTGTTCCTAATTTTTTTTTTGAAAATGGTGAAACTTTTACTATCAATATCTCCGTAACTAAAAGTCCAGAACAAAAAAATGATCACAATGACGGGGAGAACAAGTGCCTTCCGGTTTCGCTAAGGCTATTTTTACACCTTTTATACAATCTATCCAGTAAATTACATGATTTTTAGGGTTCCGTACCCAAAGGGTAAAACGGGACCCTATTACTAAGACTCCGCTGTCCGTCCGTCTGTCTGTCTGTCTGTCTATCCGTCTGTCACCAGCCTGTATCTCATGAACCGTGACAGCTAGACAGTTGAAATTTTCACAGATGATGTATTACTGTTGCCGCTATAACAACAAATACTAAAAGTAAAAACAGAATAGAATAAATATTTAAGGGAAACACGTTTTTTGTATGGAAGTCCTCCATACAAAAAACGTGTTTTTAGTTTTCTTGCTCGATATTAATAACGGCGAAAAGTAGACGCTTGAAATATTCGCAGAATATTTAGTTGTATAACTTTAAAAATAAATAATTCAATTTAAACTACTACACCCGTGATTTTTTGTCTAATGTTGTATAGATAATGGTACGGAACCCTTCGTGCGCTAGTCCGACTCGCACTTGGTCAGTTTTTTGATAACCGATCACTTAATGACACTCAAATTCAACGAATGACGTATTTTCGCTCTCTCTTTATTGTCTCCAAACTTTAACAAGCAGAAATACAAACAAACCCAAAACTCAAATATTTAATTAAAATCCGAAACTTTATTAGACTACAACAATATTTATTTGTTCCAAACTTTTGTCGTCAATTAAACTTGCCTGAAAGTTGGCTAAGGGTCGTCGTGGCTATTCGAAAAACACCACTATATACATGTACAATATGTCGGGTTTCCAAGTTGGTAGGTGATTGCCAAGCTTCGCGAAACTTGGCGAACTATTTGGCGTTGATACGGTTCAGTTTGATTGATTGCACTTTTATAGGTTGTTTTATTAAAAGAGGGTATGATTGTGTATGTGTGTGTGTGTGTGTGTGTGATGTATCGGTTAGAAGATTTTCGTTTATTATATTTTTAAGGTTTTACTTAAGTGTTTAGAAGTTTGTTTCGTTTTGTTGTTCTTTGGAAAGGGTTGAGTTGCAATTTAGGGAGCAATTTTGTTTGGTGATTTAAATATGACAAAAAGAGACTTACCCACGTTTTTGCTTAAGAGAAAAATGGCGTGATGTGACGTATCGGTAGCTTCACGATATTCTGTTGTATGTGTAGAATACTTTGAATGATGAATAATGTTATTTATGTGAGGTACCTTTACTTTATAAATTGATAATATTTGAAAACCACTTACAGATTGTGAAGCTATTTCTAGAGTTTACCTGAAACAAAAATAAATACAAAAATTATTATTAATTTCACTACTACTGCTCAGGTGGAGATTCATTGATGACTCAGCCCTGGAGTGTAAATGTGGTGCTGTTCCACAAACAATGAGGCATTTAATATCGTGTCCTGCGTGTTCTGTTACTTGTTCACTGATCGATGCTACCGAAAGCGCCAAACTAGTAGCTCAGTTCTGGGCCGATACAATATAGAATGCTATCGACACGCTAAGAAGACTATGCAATTAATTTTATCCTCTGAATTACATTTATATTAGGGCTTTGTTTGCAGTTTCCTCAGCTTTAATATCCACTTGATCACCTGATCACCAGATCACCTATAAAATTACCCATCTAGATAACCAAAATTTCTCCGACTGCCGTAAAACTCATCACCATCCCGCTTATTTACAATCATCATCTGCTCAGCCTTTTCTAACTACGTTGGGGTCAGCTTCCAGTCTAACCGGATTTTTACATTGAGCAACTACCTATCTGACCCCCGCAAACCAGTTAATAAATTATATGATACGATACCCTTTAGTAAGACTGGTTGTCAGTCTTTCGGGCCATTGACTAACAGTAACGACTGTCAAAGATCAATAAATGACAGCTGGGACCAACAGCTTAAAAGTCTTTTCGAGGCACGAAAAAAGTCAGGGTGTAATGGATGGACAGCCATCCATGTACCACTTTGGCGAGTGCGCATTTGCTTTTAAGATTTAGCCACAAACTCACTTACTTACAATATCCTGCTCTAAATCAATATCGCCACTCACGGCACACCATAATAATCCTTCTATAACCCGAAGAACTACAAACCTGTCCCCGAAAACAAACGACTGGCGTGAAGATCACGTTTGCACGCTATATCTCAAACACCCCTTGTCTCTGGGCAATTTATTGCCCATATTTATTGCATCCCGGTAGATCACTTACAAACGTATGGTAGGCTTGATGTGTGGCGTTGAGTGTCGAATAAAGTCGGCATGTAAACGATCATTCTAAAATTAAGGATTCATTTACAGCCTGTACTGTTTCTCTGCTTGGACTCAGACCAAATAGCCACTTTAGCAGATTCATAATAGGATAATAGGTAATATGAATTACGTAACAATTCATAAAATGGTCACAAATTGACAATTCACAAATTAATTGGGTCTGTGACATGATTCATTATTATTATCCTGTTATGATTCTATTAAAGAGGCCATTTTAGGCTCCCAGACTCGAACTAGTAAGGTTTTTTTTTTGCCTCTATCCTGTAAGGGGACATAACCCAGTACCTCAAGTAGGTACAAAGTATATTTTCAATCGCAACCTGAGGGATTTTAATGGAATTTCATAATGCATCATTTGGTTAATTTAAAAATGTATCTGCTCGATAAAGTAAATCATCATTTCAGCCAAAAGACGTCCACTGCTGGACATAGGTCTCCCCTAAGTGTCGCCACATTGACCGGTTCCGTGCAACTCGCATCCAGCGGATCCCCGCAACTTCACCAGGTCATCGGTCCACCTAGTGGGTGGCCTTCCAACGGAATGTCTTCCGGTTCGCGGTCGCCACTCCAGAACTTTTCGATAAAGTAAATAACGCATTGAATTGTTAAAAAGAACATACGGGATGTGTTATACGAAATTACAATGCAGGGCTTCTCGTTCAACAGGCATGCTTTCGACTACAAAAGTAACTAGAGATTTTACCCAAACTGAATTTTAGAGGTCAGAGAAGAGTCGCTTCATGTAAAATACAGGTATTCAGCTGCATCCGCTTAGACTGGAAGCTGACCCCAACATAGTTGGGAAAAGGCTACGCAGATCATGACAACTAAAAGCATCCACGATCCTATTGCCCACAATCTCTATGACAAAGACGCAAACATAACTGATTCAATAGATATCCATTTAAACGTGAATTATTAATGAATACATCTCTGCTTATAGCTCTGCTACCTAACAGCTTGATGAATTTTAAATGGTCACTTAGGTAATTCAATTATTGTCATAACAGAACTGTGGGGGTTGGTGCAATGGGAGAGGCCTATGTGTACTTGGCGCTGAGGAGCGGAGATCACTATGACATGCGCGAGTATGTTGCGCAGAGGAAAGAACAATGGCCTTTTTTTTCGGATGGGAAATCATCATATAACTTTTCCCGCTCTGGACAGAGCAGAAGGGAGTGTCAGACTTGTACTGACTAAAACCCATCCATGTTCCTTCCTTGCCCTTTGTGTTCCAGGGCCGCGGTATCTCTTTCGAACAGTCCCGCAGCCCAAAGCATAAAGCCCTTAATTTTACTACCCATCTATTTTTCATATCGTGTGCTATTCAGAGTGGAAGGGAAAAAAATCTACTATTCCATACATTTTGTCGGTGTAGGTTGCACTTTTGTAGAAAACAGCATTTTTTTTTTATGAAAACTAACTTTTTCCCGCGGTCTCGCTCGCGTTAATTTAGAATTGGTCAATCAATTTGGGTTGTACTCTGCTTGTAATTGAATCATGATTCGAAAGACACGTGGCACCATTTATGAGCTTAATAAAGTTATTTTGGTTTTCCTCGGGGAAAAACTTTTTTCGGAATGAAAAATACCTTATATCCGTTTCTGTACATCTGACAACGTGTATGCAAAATTTCAGGATGATTGGTTCTGTGGTTTAAACGTGAAAGGTAACGAACAAACAAACTTATTTTCGCATTTATAATATTTATATTATTAGTAAGGATTTCTATCGTGGTAACCGTTTTCGCGTCGGTGTCCCTTTCACCCCGTATTTTCTATTAACGTATGTTAACGATTCTCAAGGAGTAAACTAAGACAAAACTTGATTAATTGCCATTACGATACCATAATCCCTAAAGACAGGTTCCCACGAATCACCTAGAAAGTCAACATCAACTTCATACTGTGCTTCAAGCAAATATTTGCTCAATTCGAGTGCTCAATATTGACTGACACTCAGTGTTCCGATACTCGCTAAATGCTCAAGTGTAGCTAAATATCTTACGCAGTAGTGTTAGTTTAGTTACATAGGGTATGAGTGTTATGTTTCAAAATGGCGTCAGCACGAGTGCTTAGTTCAAGTGTAAGAAATAATTGCCCATTCTTCTCCATAGAGATCTACGCTTTGGAATGGGCAACAGTACTTTCACAAGTTATTATGCCTTGTGTCTGAGATTGTAGCTTAGCCTTCTTTGTTTGTCTGACATTCAAAAGTGCCTGTAATGGACTTATTGAAATAAATGCTTTTGAATTTGAGTTTGAGTTAGAATTCTGTGTAGTTTTCCTTGAGTAAGGACTCTGTGTTCTTATGACAGTAAGAAACAGTTTTGCAACTGTTAAGATGATAATTAATTAAAGACATTTAACTTGACTGTTGCGATGGTCTAATGGTAGCAATCGCGACTGCTCGGGCAAATTGTTATTGAGTTTTTCACCGGGAATTTCTTAGTAGCAGCCACGATGATTGGATTTGTGCCTGGTCCCCCTATTAAATACGACTTTATCATAGCTGCCGAAATGTAGGTGCAGATTTTATTAGGTACACCTCTGCCTTACCCTTCGCAGATAACAGGCGTGATATTATATCTTAAGTATAACACAAAAATATGACCTTTGTGGGATTCCCCGAGTTCAATCTAAATTCTAAAAATATCTTTATCTGAAAAATATTAGTAAGTAGGTCATACCTACATAACATACTGCCAGAAGCAATGACCTTCAACTTTTAGACTAACTGACCAATTCCTTGACAATTTAAAAGAGAGTGAATGGTTTAATTGTAATAAATGTGGTGCCACAAGCCATGGAGTACTTGAAATTGTGTCCGGCGTCTCCTGACGTCTTTTTATTACAGGAATTGGACTAAACTCAAGGATGTTCCAGAAAGCGCCCAACTTGTAGCTCAGTTTTAGGCCAATTCTCTTTTGATTGCCATCGACACAACAAGAAAAAGAATGCTGTGACAGTATTACCTACTATTTTACAAATATACATTTTCTCAGTATAATACAATCTAAAAATAGTTTTAAATAGTAATAGCCTCTTATCCACTAAACCAAACAAAACGTTACCCATATCAAAACTATTTTTATATTCCGTGTCAATACTATATCCCCCACAAGTTATATTGGATGACAACAGGCTAATCCCTTAATATTTTTCTCCCTTTTCCGACGCGATAAAATAAATATAAGTACGAAAGTAAGTAGAAATCGAATCCCAACATAAAAACACATGAAATACTATATCCACACTACAAATGGATATAAACGGGGAAAAAATATAATAATATTATGTCCTCAGACCTTAGGGCGTGGGCACACGATTATTTCAATTGCAAAATAATTATACAGGGTGTTTGGCGCATGGACCGACACAATTTTTCCAGGGATTTAGGAGGTCATTAGCTAGGATCTAGGACTCATACACAAAAACAAAAAAAAAGATTCAAAAAAAAATAAACAAAACAATCAAAAAAGTTATTTAGAATTAAAGGAAACATTTTGGGCATATTTTTTTTTTTAAATCATATGTAACCAACCATGAAATTTGGGACAAAGGGTGTATGGGTAAAACCTAGCTAATGACCTCCCAAATCCCTAGAAAAATTGTGTCGGTCCATGCGCCAAACACCCTGTATTTCATTTTTTGATTTGATTTAAGGTTTTTTTTTGTAATAGTTGTCTGCATTTTAGTTAAATTGTGTATTTATCTACGTTACTGCTAACCACTGGAAAAAAACAAAAGAGTTTGGCAAACTTTTGGCTAGTAGAGCTCTTTGTTGCCAAAAGCAAGTTTAATAATTATGAACTGTGGAGGTATATTCTCTGAATATTTTAAGAACGAAACACTGGTTTAACTACTTCTTGCATAAAGAAAACTCTTTACACCACACTCTTAGACCATGAATAAACGTTGATCAATTTTATAAATAACACAAGATTTTTTGCATCCCAAACTGTATAACGACCTGAATGTTGCCTTGTTGGTCCAGTATTCGCAAGCGCGACTGTTGAGCTTGAGGTCCTGAGTACGATTCCCGGGCCGATTATATGATTTATCCGTCAAAAATTTATTTTTCAGTAGCAGCCACGGAGTCTGGATTTGTGCCTGCTTGATGGCAATAGGCTCGCCTTGTATTACAAAGAGAACTTAAAAAAAACTTAACTGGTGAAATGTGGGTATAATGTTAATAGGTACACTTCTGCCTTACCCTTTGGGGATGACAAGGCGTGATGTTATGTAACCTGTATAACTTGACAATGTTCTATCAACGAATAGAACCGTGTACCCCCACCTTAACACGCGTGGAGTGCCTCATAAAGTATAAAAATTATGCGCCTGCCAGTAGGATACGAACTACGAGTGTCACAAGCCGGGCCGAGGAATTTATAGTGTTTATTTTAGTACCACTATAGGTAAGGCGGGTCTTGCATATTATAGATTATGTCAGTGGCATTGGCAGTTAGTTTTATGAGGTTATGTCTACGGGGGAGACAATTTTTCATCTTTATGTCATCTGAATTATGGTCTGCCAATTCAAGGTCGTTCTGCGTGCTATGGAGCGGACTATGCTCAGAATTACTTTGAAAGATTATATTTGATTTGATTTGATTATACTCGAGCAAAAATTCTTATTTATAATTATTATATTTAAAAATGTATGTACACATTAAATAAATAAAAGGAGAAAGAAACAGAAAATATTACAAAGGTTATGCTTATTTCTAATATATAGATACATAAAACATAAAGCAGGTAACTATTTAAATATAATATACAATACGATAATATACTTACATACAATAAAATAACCTATAAATAAATACTTATGTAACTATGACGAAATGGAAAGATAATGTTCCTTCACTCTTCTTTTGATAACTTCCAAACTTCTTCGTCTTCCTTCTTCTTCGTTATCGTATGGTTAGTGCCTAACCTGGTGGTTTTTATGCCGCTCATGGGCCTCTGACTCGGCTATTCATGCCGTCGAGAAATATCTCTCAGGCATACTGGTTTCCTCACACTGTTTTCCGTCACCGAAGCAAGTGATAATTATATAATACGATAACAACGTACAAACGGCGGCAACGGCGGTAATGTCGTACGTTTTTTTCCGATTCATAAATCGGAAAAAACAGTAAAAGAACTGAGTCAGAGATAGCTCGAAGAGCAAGCTAGATGCAGAGGTTTTAAGCTGGCGATGTTAGTTGGAGGAGTCCCGGAAAGAAGACAGCGTATCGGCAAGTATTGCTTCTGGGTCATTCGTGTTGAACCAAACTTTCCGCAGCTAAATGAACCGACGACTCCAACGAAAAATCCAGATTTCTAGCTGAGAAATTCTTAAAGAAAAACCCAATTACAATTCCACCCCCTAGGAATCGAGCCCACATGCTCAGCAGTACCGCTTGAGATAACAAGACTAACTGGATACTTAACATTAAGCACCATATCATAGCATTGCACCACAGCACCATAGTATAACTTAGGGTTAAGCATTGGTACTTTGGCATTAAATCTGCCTCTGTACTTTGTGCTTGAAGTGTTAATAAAATAAATACTTGAAATCATTGGGGAGGCCAGACTGCCCTTTTCTGATGCACTGGTCGCGTAGACATAGCTGCGGGCCCGATGCAGAGGAAAGATATTTGAATTAAATTAAAAAACATTTAAAAATATAAAAAAAATAGTAACCCACCAGCATTGGGAACAGGGTCCGAGCTACCGGTGGTCAGGGTTCCTGAGAGAGGAACCTCTTGACAATTAAATTATTATTATTATATATTTTTTTTATATTATATTATTTAATTATTTTTTAATTAAATTATATTAATAATAAACTGTTTCTTTATAAGTCGTACTAACATAGCTCTAAAGTATCACTACTAACCCATATGGACTCTTGTTCTAATTAAAGTTTTCTGATTTGATTTGATTGGAAGAAATGTAACAGCTAGTCAAATTATCTGAATAAAAGAAAATCTATTGAACGCTAAAATACCACCAATTACTCCGCACATAGATGCCTACTCAAATAATGAATTACATCAGAACCCCCGAAGCTTACGCTTATGAGCCGCTATTGAGAGCCGCAACCCATCGGCTGGAGTTTGATCACAATAAGTACATACCGCCGACTTTGTTCCTAGAAGCTACCCTCTTCGGAGAATTCCAGACACGGAGGAATAGTCGATGGAGTGAGTATGAGTTTGAGAGGTCAAAATGGCTCTCTTGGTGATGTTGATATAACTATTGGTAGATTTGTCGTAGAAACTGACGTAATAGAGGGCGAGTCTATTGTCATCCATTCCTAAAAGTTACCCTCTTTGGAGAGGTTGAGATACGGAGGAATCATCAATGGAGTGATCACATAAGGCAGAATGTCTTTTGGTGATATTGAATAGTGAACAGCGAATAAAGTTATTAAAAAAGATGTTGATGTCTTTGAAATTTATTGGTACGGATGTCTTGTCAAGGTGTTGTAAAAACAATGCCATAAGCAATTCAAAGCTAACACGTGTATTACACAGGAAGTTCAAAACCTATGGTATTTTGTTGTTTTTAATAACTGGTGAACTACGTCAGTTCTTCTATATTAGTATTCATCGTACTAACAAATTGTCAGTCGTATGCTGTTCGGTAACATTCGAACGATAAAATTAAATGTTTTTTCATCAGCCGAAATCAGTGCGTCCGAATCAAAGTAATTTTGTAATGAACACTCCATTCGCTCATTCCTCTATGGATAGAGAGGACCCCTAGCACCTACAAAGGCGCTATGCATTCGAGAGAGGGTTAATGAAAATGCTAATCTTTATAATAGGAATCGTGGCCTATCGGGTTGTGTGTGGAAAAAAGTACCGCCAAAATATTACGGAGGGGTTAAAATGTACGTTCTTTGCTTTCTGTTGTGTTTTTTGGATTAAATGAACGAGTTGGGTTTCCGCTGTTATCTAACATTTGCAGGAAGGTAGATTGGTATTGCCTGAAAGGATACTGTATGGTGTCGGACGTAGATGATTTATAACCATTCACAATTAATGTGAATTCGGCCAGAAGGTGCTTAAGCCGCAAATTTTTCAAGTAGCGGTAGGTTATATTATTTGTTTTTATTATTTTCTCTATTTAATTATATATATTTTTATTAGTCATATAGTTGCAAATTGAATATTAATATTCTATCACAAAAATTCTATAATGGGTGTAAAGGGCCCTTCACGAGGCCGCCAACCAAGTATTCTGTATATCAAACTACTTAAGTAACTTTATGCAAAAAATATTGCTAGGAAACGGAAAAAAAAAACTTTTTTTTGGGGTAAAAATCACGTTTTACAGTAGGACTCAATGTAACGCACTTAAAACATTGTGCTGAAGGATGTATTGAATAGTAAGGGGTTCGTGGTGGTGAGCGGGACTGTTCGAAAGGGATACTGCGGCCCTGGAACACAAAGGGCAAGGAAGGAACATGGATGGGTTTTAGTCAGTACAAGTCTGACACTCCCTTTCGCTCTGCCCGGAGCGGGAGAAGTCATTTGATGATTTCCCATCCCTAAAAAAAAGGGGGCATTTAAAGTAAAATTACAACACTAAAACTTGTATTTAAAAAAAAGAAACTTTTGCAAAAGTTGGAACTTTGACCCCCAATATCTCCGTAACTATATAAAAGGTTCCCAGGTATGGTCTAGAACAAATAAGTATCGAAATGACTGGGAGGAAAAGTGCCTCCCGGCTTTATACCTTGTATATTGCGTCTACGTAAATCAATATTTTATGACATTTTTAGTCTGAAAATATTCTGGCCCTTTTATCACGGAATTAAAGCGATCATTTTTAATTAATTGTGAATTAGCTCACCTGTGTAGAAAAATAAACTGTTGAATGTAAACTCTGTAGGTACCTAATTACATAACATCACGCCTGTAATTCCCCTAGGGTTAGGCAGAGGTGTACCTAATAAATAGTACACCCACTGTTCGCCAGTTATGTCTAAGTCCTATGTAATAGGGGGCGAGCCTATTGCCATCAACGGGGCACAAATCCAGACTCCGTGGCTGCTACTGAGAATTTTCTGATGGAAAAACTCAATAGCCCGACCTGGCAATCGAACCCAGGACCTCATGTTCAGCAGTCGCGCTTGCGACCACTCGACCAACGAGGCAGTCTAATTACCTGTATACAATAAAGAATATGAATGTGTAATTTAAACGGCAATTGTGTTCTTTTTTTACGTGAGGAATTTCTAATGAATTCCTTTACCATGGCGATGAACGGATATTGTCATATTCATTTTGAGAGACGTTGCTTCTTTCTCATTTCATAAATACCTTGTCAAATTAGGCAGCTGATGTTACTTTTAACAATAGAGATGAAAAATACCGAATAAATTGTGAATTATGAAAGGAATTGCACAGTATACACTTAATACTTCGCGGGGTGATGGGGGCTATCGTTTTTAAGTTCACCAGAAGGCGCCACTGTCGAGTAAGGTCCTCTCACTAATTATATTTTATACTTTAAAGTACAAATAACTTCATAAAAAGTTTATTTCATTTCGTATATCAACAAAGTGTAAACTTCGGATACATATTTACATATATTCTCCCTAGCATTAACAAGCATGAAACATTTAAAAATCATTCTACCTCCAAGTACTTACAAATGAATCAGGAATGGCTCAATATAGACCAGGATCATGAATATTAGTTAAAATACGTGATAAAAAAGCACGCATCGCGAAAACTCTATGACATCTGACATTTCTGAAGACCTTACTCTACACGAACGCCTCTAGCGGCAAATTCATGCGCGATTTTCCCCATTGCGTCAAGGTTCCGATACGGACATGCTGCGGTCACCGGACAGTAACAGATACTTCAGTACGTTGCCTGTTATGAGAGCTCTCTCTGTGTCTCTCCCGAGACGTCTCGCAGACAACCAACACGGGACGTAGATCAAGCCGGAGACACCGAGGCTAAACGAGCGACTACTCTACGGGGTGTAAGGGACACCGACCCACAAAGTATTACCACATATTCAGTACATCATTCCGAACCTCAAACAAATCAGCTGTTCCATACATTTTGACCTTGTGAGTATTGCACTTTTGTGGGAAACACCAGTTTTTGAAGTGGAAACTTCTTTAACTCGCGTCAGATCGTAAGATCTAATCGGCAGCGCAGGGCGCTTGCGCGAGTGTGCGGGTAGTTCAAGCTAGATGGCGTTGTTTCAGGTTTTTTCTACGGCAGCGACATCTTTCGTTCTTGCAGAAAGCTATTGAAATTTAAGCTAGATGGCGTTGTTTCATGTTTTCACTTCTGCCGACACTCCCGGAGTGCAACCCGTTTTTTTTTTTAATCACCGATGAAAAGTTTTTATTTGGAATAATATCTAAAGTGGGTGTTCGGAATGATGTTGTATGCACGTTATATCTCTGGAACAAAGTATTGTTTTTCTTTCTTAGTACTGAATACGTCGTAATCGTTTGAGCACTGATTTCTTTTCTACCCTGTATGTACACTCTCGGATTCGCCCTGCCTCTTAGTGACTTGGCGACAGTGTACAGCCACCATAAGAGTCCGTTATCCTGACCCACGTCCGTAATTTATCCGTGCCAATTTGACTCAACTTTTATACAATTATAATGGCAATGGAAATGTTTGGTATTAATTATATGATTTATTTATTATTAATCCTTTTTTTTCAAACAGAAGTGAAGCATGGATAAGGAATGTTCTTCGAATTGCCTCCTTGGTTCGAAGTGTGTTACGCAATTGGGTCACAGATAAAGTATTATAAATGTGACTTTATGGAATCGTTGAGAATTATGAATGTCTTTAGAAAGTTTTCATTCGGCCTCGTTTTTCAAGCTGTCACTATATTTCTGGGTGTCAAGTTTGACTAAAGGTAGCCATACACGCTAGGGTGTACCTGACAGGTTTGCCTGTACAGTTGAACTGTACAGGCAAAACTGTTGACACGGTTCGTATTGTTAGGAGGTTCCTCTCTTTGGAGCCCTGACTGCCGGTAGCTTGTTCCCGATACCGGTGGGCTACAACTTTTTTATATGTATATATTTTTTTTTGTATATTTTATATAATTAACATTTATTAAGAACAAATATTTAAAAATGTAATAAGTTTGTGATAAATAATGAAAATAACTAAAACAAAAAGCTAACAATGATATCAAAATTAATAAACAATCTAATTTACATAAAACCTTACCGACAGAAAGTTACAGAAAAGATTTGTGTTTACACTTAGAAACCAAAGTTTACTGGAACTTAGTTGACACTTACAGAAACAAGGAAATTATAAAGTAACAAATCTATAAATGAACTACGCACGTTATAAAGTTGTGTCAAATCAAACTTAAACTTAAAGCATTCATTTCAAATAGATCTTGCCAGGTCCGTGGATGGGTGATCACCCATTACATACCGAGTTTCCTCCGTGCCTCGGCAAGCATGCTAAGCCGTTGGTCACGACTGTCAATTGTAGGTTTTTGTTAGTCACTACAAGTAGTCAAAGGCCCGAAATTCTGACAACCAGTCTTACCAAAGGGGTTATTATATTTATTGCGGGACTGTTCGACGCTGCGGGACTGTTCGTAAGAGATACCGCGGCCCTGGAACACAAAGGGCAAGGAAGGAAAATGGATGGGTTTTAGTCAGTACAAGTCTGACACTCCCTTCTGCTCTGCCCGGAGCGGGAGAAGTCATTTGATGATTTCCGCTCCGCAAAAAAAAAGGGATTATTATATTACCTCTAATTGGATTGTAGAGGTCAGATATGAAGTCACTCCATGTAAAATACTGGTATTCAGCTGCAGCCGGTGAGATTGAAAGCTGACCCTAACATAGTTGGCAAAAGGCTAGGCAGATGTGTGCAGCAGAATTGTTAAAAACAAAAAGATGAAGCTACAGTCCCAGTCACCAGGCATAATAACTTTTGAAAGGACTGTAGTGGCCATTCCATAGCGTAGATCTCTATGAAGTAGAATGGACATCATGATTTAAGTGCTGTAGTTAGAAGTATTATGACATTACGCCTTGTTATACCCGGAAGGCTAGGCAAACTTGCACCTACCTAATAATACACCTACATTTCGCGGGTCACGTTTAAGTTCTGTGTAATTGGGGCTAGCATGTTGCCATCAACCGGGCACACATCTAGATTCCAGGCTACTACTGAGACACTCTTGATGGAAACACCCAATAGCATTTTGTGCGACCTGGAATTCAATCCCAGGACATCATGCTCAGCAGCGTTTCCAACCACAAAATCAACGAGGTAGTCGAGGTAGTATTTATTAAAAATTATGTTGGCTTCCACCAAAGCATAAAAACCGTTCCTCTCTCTCGCTTAATCACCAACCATTGACAACCTAAATTCTTCCAACTCCATAAAAAAAGTATTTATGAAAAATTCCTTCATAACTTTTAGCTTCGACGGTGACGTCGCAAAGTAAGGGGTCGAAGGGACCCCTTTACTTAATTTCATCAAGGAGGGTTAATGAAATGTCTTTCAGTGATTTTCGACGTGACAATGGAGCTGCGTTATTTTAGGGTTGAATTTTGAAGGCTATACTTTTTAAGATGGAGGAGGAGACCGGTCATGGTTCCGTTTATTTAGTTTAATGAAGTAATTTTTAGGATGCAAACGCTGTGTATAAACTTAAGTAGAAAAGTATAAATTACATTGCAGTTTGTCCTCTTCTGAACGAGTCCATGGCAAATTTTCATTAAATATGTTTGGCCCAAAACTCAGCTTTGCGAACCTGCCGCGCTGATGCAGTCATAAGATCGTCAAGTGCACAGGATTCAGGACACGCAGTGCAAGATGAAAGGTAGGTCAGTTTCTATGGAGATACGCCGCATATACACTTGAGATCTGAGTCGTCCATGAAACCCCATCTGAAGAGATTGTCTTGCTAACTGGCAATGTAATACAAAGGATCATGGCTTTTTAACCGACTTCTAAAAAGGAGGAGGCTATGTTTACTGATTAGATTTGGGTTTATTAGAGGAAGTTTGAAAGTTGCGTCAGTTTCAGAGAAGTTGAAAGAGAATCCGCTGTCTTGGTATAAACATGACATGTGATGAGAAGGTATGAAATTCATGGGTGTGAAAAGAGTGATGAATAAATGTGGACGGAAGAAGAGGGACAAGAGGATTAAAGATAAAAACTAGCCAAGTGCGAGTCGGACTCGCGCACGAAGGGTTCCGTACCATAAACCGAAAAAAACACGTTTCTTGTATGGGAGCCCCCTTTAAATATTAAATAATTTATATTTTTATTATTTGTTGTTATAGCGGCAACAGAAATACATCATCTGTGAAAATTTCAACTGTCTAGCTATCACGGTTCATGAGATACAGCCTGGTGATAAACAGACGGACGGACAGACAGCGAAGTCTTAGTAATAGGATCCCGTTTTTGCCCGTAGGGTGCGGAACCCTAATTTGGATGGATTGTGTGAGGAAAGATATGAAAAAAAGGGAGTAAATGATGACGTGAAAGTTAGCAGGGGAGATTGGAAGAAAAAGAACGCGTAAACGCAGTTACTCAAGTGGCAGGGGACAGGGCTCATCCTCTTGCCAGAATGGCGGACGGAGCCGCAAGGTTTTATAGTGGCGACCATGTACCGGAAGGTGCAGCTTAGGACAAACTCCCCACAAGATGACCTGATGACCTGGTGGTGAAGACCGCACGAATTTACTGGATGCGTAAAATCCAGAATTGGTTAACACTTGGGACAAGCCTATGTCCAGCAGTCGACGAATTTCGTCAAGATGATTCATAGTTCCTAACTATACTACTAAAACTTTCCCAAAAAGAAACCTAATGCTTTGATACCAACATGCTTGACCTGGACGGAAAAAATAAAGTTTCAACAACAAGTAAAAGTAGGCCAATTTGCAATTGAAAATCTAATCTAAGTTGGTTTCACCCTGGATAAAATGAAGCTATGACCTTGGATCAGCTTTCCTAGACCTTGGGCTCTGCCTTCAAAAATAAGACTCCTCGACTATTTAGGCATATAACTCAAGACAGTTTGACCTTTCTTCCGATTGGGTCTCGAAACTTTTCGGGATAAGATGCCAATTGTCAGTGAACGTCCAATCTTACATAATATTCATGAAATTTGGTAGAAGACGTCCTTACGAAAGAGTTTGTTGCCTAGGGACGAATTACAATCCCGTAGGTAATCTATTTCTGGCGTTAAGTACCAGTGCTGTAACTTTGATCACATAACATAGTATAACATCACGCCCGTAATCCCTAAGAGGTATACCTAATAGTGAACCCATATTTCGCCAGTTATTAATAGAGGGCAGGGCTATTGACACTTTGCTCGACCCGGGAATCAAACCCTGGAATCATGCTCAGTAAGTTACTTTGATCACAATAAGTTAAATATACGTTTATTCGCTTCATTAAAGTTACCTCATTCAAAATCAAATCAAAATCAAAGCATTTATTTCAAGTAGGCCAGTTACAGGCACTTTTGAATTGTCGACAAGATAACAATGTAATGAAGCTACAGTCCCAGTCACAAGGCATAAAAACTGTGAAAGTACTGTAGTTGCCCATTCCCTAGCGTAGATCTCTATGGAGAAGAACGGGCAAGAAACTCCATGGACACTCTTTTAAATCATTTTGTCCATGGCCCAAAGAATTATTGTGATTTTGTATACTTCACAGAATACAATCAAACAAGACATTCCATCATCATCAGCCTGAAATAGTTCACCGCTACATACACCCTGAAGTTAACTTAGTGTCAGATATTGACAAGCCTAGGTTATTATTTTTAATCTACTGCTGGAGCTAGGAGGTTAGGTAATTGATATTAGACCTTGTTTCTACAAACGTAGGATAAGGTGAAAGATAGAATTTTTAAAAAGAATTTTAAAAAGATTTTTATCTTGTTACGCCAAAGAAGTATAACTTCTAACGCGTCTACATAAGTATACACATACTTTTTTAAATTGGCAACGTTTTAGCGAATTGGCGCTTTAGTTTTCTTTGTGAGCCACTTCCTATCGAGTTGACAACCTTTTCCAACACAAAAATCTATGTAAAACAGAATAGCCCTACTTTGATTTTACTTCCCTTTAAAAAAGCTGTTACGGACAAATCCCGACATTTTTACTAAAATTCTATTGAAACATCTAAAAATAAAGGAAAAAATTAAAGAATTTCCTCCCATTTGCACGTTTCTGTGTAACGTTCGTTCGTTTCAAGATTATGTTCTGTAAGATCTTTGCTGATATTTTTCTTATTGAATGAATTGAATGGGAGCTATTGAATGGAGGGCTTATAATGTCAATAGGATCAGACGTTTATGTGAGTGAATCTGGAAGATAATGACGACTTTCTGTGTCTTTGATTTGATTTTTATTGATGATTGCATGAGTAGAGACCTTACTCTTGAGAACACAGAATCCTTTTTTAATCACCAAAAAGTGTAAAGTATCTAGTCCGTAATCAACAGAACAATGATTCGTTTAGTTTTCACTGTTAGTATAGTATTTATTTTAAACATTTCTTTTTATACGGCGTGAAGATTCAGTACATGATTCAAAACTTCCCAATGTTGAAATTAGTCGCAGATTAATGTTAATAAAAATCAAATCCCAATTATTAATACACTTCTGGACACATCTATTGGCCCACCTTGTATTTTCAGTTTCGTTTGGTCCTAGCTAAAATTTTATATTAGGTCGAGCAAAAAGTTTTTATGCAGTTTTGAACCTGGCACATTCACAATTTCATTCATTAGTCTTTTTTTGAATTTCGAACACAGAATTTAAAGAAACAAAAGACAATTTGGAGCCTGTTTGTTGATATCAAACAATCGAATACTAAGAAAACTTGGTTTTATTGGTTTTCTTGGATTTAATTCTTGAAAAAGTGATATATCAATCACTTTTTCAAGAATTTGGTTTTGCAACAAACATTACATATTCTTAACATTAAGGTGAGTTTCTATCAATAATCTATGGATACTTCACCTGAAGTCGCCGCCCAAGCTGTGGCACTTATTCAGGCCGGACACAGCCAAAGAAACGTGAGTGCTCAACTTAATTTAAGTCGATCTGCGGTCTGAAATGTTTATCGGAGGTACCTAGAGACTGGTGGCTTTGTTCGTCGCCAAGGAAAGCCACGATCTCGGGTCACAACTGAAAGGCAGGATCGATTCATCGTGACGACCAGCTTGAGAAATCGTCACCTTACCTCCATTGAGATACAAAACCAACTTCGCGACTTCCACGGAGTATCTGTGAGCACTCGAACTGTTCGGAGAAGGTTAAAAGAACACGATATGGTACCACACAAGCCAGCTAATGGGCCCAAACTAACGCGAGCCCACCGAACAGCGCGCCTTCATTTCGCACGCAGTCATTTAAATTGGACACAGCAAGATTGGAGCCGTGTACTCTTTTCTGATGAGTCTAAAATTGTGTTACATGGCAATGATGGAAGGAAGAAGGTCTACCGACGTAAGGGAGAGCGTTTCGCACAATGCTGCTTTGAAGAGAGGGATGCTTATGGCGGTGGCTCATGGACTGTCTGGGGCGGTATATCCGCGAGCGGCAAAACTCAATTTGAGGTTGTTACAGGACCACGGCTGCCAACATTAAATGCTGAAAGGTACATTCGTGAGTGCCTAGAACCTCACGTGATACCATACGCGGACTATGTGAGCCCAAATTTCCTTTTTATGCATGATAATGCAAGAGCCCATGCGGCCGGCATCGTCAGGGAATATCTTCGGGATGTGAACATCACAGTTATGGACTGGCCAGCCAGAAGCCCAGACATGAACCCCATTGAGCACATGTGGGACGAGCTAAAAAGACGTGTTAGGGCTTGTCAGCCATTTGCCCAGACGATGCAGGAGTTGAAAACTGCCATAGAAGAGGAATGGGAGATGATCCCTCAAAATTTCATAGAGCGGTTGATAAACTCTATGCCTAATCGTATGGAGGCAACACGCGTTATTAAATTAAACCTTTATTTGATAAAACATGTTTTTTATTCAAAAATCAATTGCCTTTAACAAGGCGCATATCCGACTTGTTAGGCGTAGCTCCATGTCGTATGGTATTCTGAATTCAAATTTAAAACAATACGATCGAAAAAGATGGTAAAATGTATCAGGTTTAAAACTGCATCAACAGTTTTTGTTCAATCTAGCAATCATATTTCGGTAGGGGCCATCGAAACCTAAACTCTAAGGTGGGCCAATAGATGTGTCCAGAAGTGTATTATAAATGCGAAAGTAAGTTTGTTTGTAACCTATTCACGCCTAAAACACTAAACCGATCATCCTAAAATTTGGCACATACGTTGTCAGGTGTATAGAAACGGACATAGGATACCTTTCATCCCGAAAAACAGTACTGTTCCCGAGAAAAACAACAATAACGACCTTATGTTAATAGATGGCGGCACGTGTCTTTCGAATCATGATTGAATTATATTATTACAAGCAGTACAACGTGTATTGATTGTCAAATACTAATTAACACGAGCGAAACCGCGGGCAAAAGCTCAAAGTGAATGAATGAATGTCTCTAACACAGAGTATACAGAGTGTAAACAGGCTCTTCACGAAGCCGTCAACCAAGCATTATGTAAATCAAACTTTTCGCAAAAATTAGTGCTGGGAAACGACTTTTTTTTTGGGCCGCACTCAAAACATTGTTCTGATGGATGGATTGAATAGTAAGGGGGTCCTGGAGGTGTTTAAAGTAAAAATCTTACATTAAAAACATGATTAAAAAAAAAAACTTGTGAAAAAGTTGGAACTTTGACCCCCAATATCTCAGTAACTAGAAGTTTTCCAGGTATGGTGTAGAACAAAAAAATGGTCGCAATAACGGGGAGAACAAGTGCCTTTCGGCTTCGTTAAGAGTCTGTTTTCACCCTTTATAAGATTTAGTGTTCCATTCATTGAGAAAAGAACACACTGTTTACCACATAAGCAAAAAAGTACATAAGTATTTGAGAATGTTTTTCAGTAAAAATGTCAGAAAAGAATTTAATAAAGTCCTACTTAGGGTTAATACGTGTTGCCTGTATCGTGCGGTACGACCCGCAGGTATTTGGGAAAACCTTTTTATATTCGCTAGGTAATGTCTGCGTGGAACACGTGTTAGGTGTCCTGGAGTGTGGTTTCTGGTGTTATCTGGTGATAAATATAATATAATAGTGAAGTAGTGGAATATCTTTTATATTAGTTGAAATTTTTTTTCTTAAAAAAAAAAACGTTGCCCCACACTAGGAATTTCTCCTGTATCGTGGGTGCGTTCACAAACATTTAAACTCACATACACAAACAGCTAGACCCGGAACAACTATCTGTAGGCCATACAAATATTTGTTCCTTGCGGGTATCGAACCCGCGACACGCAGCGCAGCAGTCAATCGTGCCGTCAAATCACTGGGCCCTTTTTTTTTTACGGATGGGAAATCATCAAATGACTTCTCCCGCTCTGGGCAGAGCGGAAGGGAGTGTCAGACTTGTACTGACTTGTTTGTTTTTTTTTTAAGTCCATGTTCCTTCCTTGCCCTTTGTGTTCCAGGGCCGCGGTATCTCTTTCGAGCAGCCCGCAGCCCAAATCACTGGGCCTGCGTGTTGGATTATTATAGCCCATTCCCTCTCATAGAGAGGAGGAATGTGTCCCAGCAGTGGGAACATTATAGGATGAACTATGCTGCTACGCTAAGTTTTACACCGTATTTCCGTATCTTAGGTACCTTTGTTTGTGTTACCTTTGGTTTGTGTTACCT
Source organism: Lycophotia porphyrea (assembly GCA_950005105.1). Lineage (NCBI taxonomy): Eukaryota > Metazoa > Arthropoda > Insecta > Lepidoptera > Noctuidae > Lycophotia > Lycophotia porphyrea. Next base: position 1,894,184 of record OX465404.1, on the reverse strand, counting down.
TTTTAAAACTATGTATCAAGGATAAGCATGCAATAATATATTATTTAAAAAAACCTTACGTTCATGTATATTGTTATATTATGTGTTGTTATTATCTCTTTTATTTTAATAATCTTTGTTACTGTAATTGGTTATTAAAACACCCGTTGTAATTAAATAAATAAATATTTAAATTAAATTAATTGAGATATTTCTAAACCTTGGAATTTTATAATATCTACTACTACGTATTATATAAAGCAAAAATAGATATATATTTTTAAAATCAAATCTCAGAACTTTAACATATCATCACGCCTGTAATAACCAAAGGGTTAGGCAGAGGTGTAACTAATAGTACACCCACATTTCGTCAGTTATGTTAAAGTCCCATGTAATAGGGCGCGGGCCTATAATCATCAACCGGGCGCAAACCGAGACTCCATGGGCTCCGTGGCTGCTACTGAAAAAGTCCTAATGTAAAAAACCCAATATCACTTTGCCCGACCTGAGAATCGAACCCAGATCCTCATACTCAGCAGTCGCTCTTGCGACCACTAGGCCAAAGAGGCAGTCCAGCCAGTCAGTAAAATCTAGAATTACCTAACAAAAGTCATCGAAAGTGACTGCATCCGTCCTATCCGTCGAATTATACTTCCAGTTATAACAAATACGTAGGTATATTACATGCCTAAAATCCATAGCGACCTCATCTACATAATTTCATACACTAACAAAAATATGGCCTCCACTGGCCCAACTACAGCCATTGTGTAAACGCAAAAACATTTCGCTCCATTCTCCTAATTCAACCTTCTAGCTATGACCAGGCGCACCATTACAGTATTGTATTATTTCAGAATAGGCATATTAAATATGTAAATGCTAAGGTCTAACTAGCTCGCATTAGCGTCAGTATAGACTAGAGCGACTTGTAATAAGGGGCCGAATAACCGGTTCAAAAGGTTAACCTATACGTTTGATTAACCTTAAGAGGGAAATGCGGTAGGTATTTGAAGAAACTATCGCTGTCGCTCTGCGAGCGCGATTTCGATATTGGCGCGATAAGGACAACTGCAGTAAAAAGTCATAATTCGAGGTTTGGCTCCCGACTATTTCCTCCTCCAATAGTCAACCAATTTAAAAGATATTTCATAAACTGAATAAGATATATATATACTGTGTCTCTATGTTTTTGAGTTTCATTAATAGCTGTCAAATTCGTACACTAGGCCTCTGTCGATAGGCAATTTCGAGCATTTTGTAAAGGTTCTAGTGCTTATACAGATTATGTATCATCAAAAAGGAAAACATAGGAACATAGAAGAGGTTGATATTTATTTAACTATAAAACATCATTGCTTAAGAGTTATAAACCAGAAAGAAAACAGGCGAGAGCGTTTATGTGGAGAAAAGACCATCCGCATTTTCCCGGGGTTAACCCGTTTTAAGATTAACCCTATAATACGAGTTAACCATTACTTAAGGGTTTTCCCACCTAACTCTAAAAAATAACCCGATTAAGCCCTTATCCGGTTAACCTTGTCAGAAAGGAATGTTACAAGTAAATTCACGGTGTGAAACATCGTGTTGAACATTCGCAGGAACGTTACATTACATGGAAATGCTCGAGAAAACGATCCAGTGTATCCTTACCTTAACTTTAGATCTAGCTATTATATTTTATGTCTAGGTCTGTCTGCGTTAGCCTTTTAAGACTGTGTCTATATTTGAGTTGAAATAAGCAAGATTTATGTTAGGATTTTTGAGTTGATTTAATTTATAATTCCCTGGGGTAAATAAAATGAAATGGGATAGTGTAGTTAAAACATTATGTATCTTTTCAGTATATTTAACATTTTAATACTTGCACGATGTCCCTACGAGGACCGAACCTAGCGACGTACTTTTAAAATCAAGCTTCTACCAACATAGTAAAGCAGTGTAGCAATAGTCTTTCCAGCCAGGATTATAAATATAGAAGACTGAAGGCTTACACTGGTACTAACATTAATATAGTTTTTTTCAGCTAGATTACGAATTTGGAAGAATAGTCCTTTATGTCCTCCTAGGAGGATATAGAGGGTACATCCCGTACTTCCTGCCCTTGCTCCCCCCTCCCCCAAGTCACGTTGGACAAGGTTCAATCATTCTCTATCACTATCACTATCACTATCACTATCACTATCACTATCACTATCACTATCACTACATCATTCACTATCACTATCACTACATCATTCACTATCACTATCACTACATATTATAAAACAAAGGCCTCAGCCGCGTGTGTCTGTTTGTTCGTGATAAACTCAAAAACTACTGCACCTAGTTTTATGCTGTTTTCACCAATGGATAGAGTGGTCCTCGAGGAAGGTTTTAGTATAAAATTTGTTAAGTTTCTGGTGCGGGAACGGCATCAAAATTTCATTACTTTTGGTCGCGATAACGGACATACACGCGGGGCGAAACCGCGGGCATCAGCTAGTATTAGGATAATTTTGGAATCGTGATGATCTTCAAGTTTCGTGGCGTACGTCGGACACCCTATCTTCAAAAGTGGTATCATCGTCTGCTTAGCCATTTCCCATCTATGTTGGGGTGGTTTCCAGTGTAACCTGATGCCTACCTGACCTCCATAAATCTACATACATCTTCAAAAGTGTAGAATCATCGTCTGCCTAGCCTTTTCCCAACTATGTTTCAGCGGCTTCCAGTCTAACCGGATGCAACTGAGTACCAGTATTTTACATGGAACGACTGCCTATCTGACCTCCACAACCCAGTTAGTACTGGATAATATACGATACCTTGGTAAGACTGTTCGTCAGACTTTCGAGCCACTGACTACCTATAACGACTGCCAAAGATCAGCTTAACGTGCTTTCCGAGGCACTGAAAAAACTCAGTATGTAATGGGTGGTCACCCATCCACGGACCAACCTAAACAACAACCCGAACGGCTGTTATTATTTAGACTACTAGCTCATCCTTCAAAAGCGTAGAGTACTAAAAACATCAGAAGACAGAAACAGAAATAAGACTTTACAAAATTTTATTATTAAAGTGACAAATTTTAAACTCCTTCCAAAGATTACTCCGTTCGTACCCGTATTTCCAAATTCCGTGAGCCGTATCCAACAACATTAAGCTAATTAATATCTTCCATAAAGCGAACACGCTGGATTTGAGCCTGAAGTTATTGTCTACAATCACATGGGGAGTTGTTTGTTATATAAATTATGATATTACGCCATTTCTTGTACCTGCGCGATGGAGGGTTATTAAATTATAAATGCCACCTGGCTTGGCTTTGGAATGTTTTAGAACAGTGAAGGGTTATATTAAAGATTTTTTTGTTTAGTATAGCATTCTACCGTTTTGACTGTTATTTTGGCCAATACAACTAAATTAGGGCCTTTAAGGTGGAAGCGTACGAGTACGCTACGAAATTCAAATTTTCTTACGTTTTTTTGCAATTTGCAGGTCAGTGTCAGGTTGTATGTTGATGAAAAATGAGTCGCGCCAGTAACACGTATGTAGTTACCAGTAGCGAAGTGTCAATTTTTGTAAGAGGTAAGCCGGAGTACATGTATTTTATGTGATTATATTATTTGTCTATAGAATACTGACAGTGCCATTTTTCAAAGGGAAGTCGGTAGGAATCGAGCTGTATGGAACCTTCGCCACTCGTAGTTACAGAATTACAATCATGAAAATCATCAATAAAACCCTCTAACTCTAAGTTGTCACTGTGTTTTTAAGTGCCATATATATTTCCATATACATCCAGTAAAAAGCTGTTTATTTTGATATCATAGACAGACACTTACATTAACATTTATTTATATAGACAAAATAAGGTACGTATCTGAGAAAATGGTACTTTACATAATTTGAAAGTAAACGTAAAATCTACAAGGTAAATCATAAATTATAAAATTAATAAACTTTCCTATAAAATGTGGAATAAAGATGAAAGATAAAGAATTTTACTATCTTGAATACTGGTACCGTTTGATTCAAGAAAAAAACTTACCTGCCTTTGTAAAGGTAAGTTGCTGAAAGCCTTATTCTATAGAATACATTTTTAAATTCTTATCAAGCAATCAATTAAGGAGCTCGTGGCTAAACAATAACTGCCGCTACGGGTCAATCTTCAGGTGCTCGTAAGTCGTGCTTGCCTAGGTTGGTCCGTGGATGGGTGACCACCCATTACATACTGAGTCTCCTCCATACCTCAGTAATCACGTTAATCAGTTGGTCTCGGATGTCAATTGTAGATCTTTGACAGTCGTTAAGTAGTCAGTGGCCTGAAAATTTGACAACCAGCCTTACCAAGGGGCATCGTATTACCCAGTACTAACTGGGTTGTGGAGGTCAGATAGGCAGTTGCTCTATGTATATATAATTTTATTCAGCTGCATCCGGTTAGACTGGATGTCGACCCAACATGGTTGGGAAAAGGCTTGGCAGATGATGACGACGCCGGTGAGGTGGCAGTGTACTGGTCAATACTAATTTAATTAAAAAAGGGAAACCATCGAAACCACGAAGATGATGAACAAGCAATCAATTAGCAGTTGCTACCTTTCCCATTCAACCAACTATAACACGTACCTCACGTACAGATAAAATAACAGGGTATATAATACAGGGTGTAAACAGACTCTTCACGAAGCTGTCAAGCAAGCATTATGTACATCAAACTAAGTAACTTGACGCAAAAATTAGTACTGGGAAACGATTTTTTTTTTGGCGATGAAAAATCACGTTTTACGGTAGGACTCAATGTAACGCATTGAAAACATTGTGCTGATGGATGGATTGAATATTACGGGGGTCGTGAAGGTTAAATACATGTTTTTAATGTATTTTTAACGACATTAAAAACATGTATTTAAAAAAATCTTGTGCAAAAGTTGGAACTTTGACCCCCAATATCTCCGTAACTAGAAGGTTCCCAGGTATGGTCGAGAACAAAAAAATGATTGCAATGAAGGGGAGAACAAGTGCCTTTCAGCTTCGTTAACAGTCTTTTTACACCCTTTATACATTAGGTGTAAGCAGTGTGTGAAAGTGTATAACTAGCTCGAAATCCGTCAACTAAATCATGGAACATAACTGACGAAATGTGGATGTAATATTAGGTACCTCTACCTAACCCTTAGGGGATTACAGGCGTGATACTATGCAACGATAGTTCGAAAATAATGATTTTGAGACACTTAGCGTGAACAGTAAATATTAGAAAAAAAAAATATTTCAAGAATGTCTTCAAACCCTATTATGTATACCAAAAGTAATGATAAACATTTAACAAAGTCACGGAAATCGTAGGGAAATATACAAAGAGCTTGAAAGTCTTATCGCGTTGTTCTTAGAGATTGCAATCAGGCACGCGATACCAACGAGGTGGGTTATAGACCATATTTTGTTTTTGGGATATAACTTATGGTGTGCCAATCACTTGAATCGGGCGTAACTGACGTAGGGAATTGCAAATACCTGGTGAATGGAGAGAATATTGTTTTGCCAAGGCTCCTAATAAGTTTTCCACGATGCATATGCACTCCTGTATCAAAATTATCATGCAGGGTGTAAACAGACTCTTCACGAAGCCGTCAACCAAGCATTATGTACATTAAGCTAAGTAAGTTTTCGCAAAAATTAGTGCTGGGGACTGACTTTTTTTTTTGGGCTGACTGAATATAACGCACTCAAAACATTGTGCTAATGGATGGATTGAATAGTAAGGGGGTCCTGGAGGTGTTTAATATAAAAATGTTACATTAAAAACATGTATTAAAAAAAATACTTGTGAAAAAGTTTGAACTTTGACCCCCGATATCTCCCTAACTAGAAGGTTCCCAGGTATGGTCTAGAACAACCAAAACGTACGCAATGCCGGGGAGAACAAGACAGTGCCTTTCGGTTTCGTTAAGAGTCTGTTTACACTCTTATATATTGTTTGTGACCAAGTATTATGGGACAAGGACAGGAAGATGATGACTATAGATACTACTCAAAATCCGTTTAGCCGTTTGAGCGTGAAGGAGTAACAAACATACACACATTGAAGGCTGTAATATAATTCTTATATGAAAATTAGCCAACTTGTAAAAAGAAATTATGTTATAAGTTGTTATATAATATTTTATATTGTTATAAATAAATTTCAGAATTGACCATAGAACTTGACACCCATTTAGATCTCACTTCTTTTGTCGTTGAACTTGGCTCTCATTTCACATTTACGAGTATGTTTTCGATGGGATATTATTTAATTCGAACAACAAGGTACGGACCTTGTTGTTCGAATTAAATAATTGGTGGGTTAGTGAATAAGTACTTAAGAACTATGTTAATGGCAAGTTTAGTGATTCCGTTACATTCATTAAATTCATTCTTCATTCAATGTTATTTTGTTTTAGTTAGCACTATAATGTGATGACTTAGAATACGGCAAAACCACCAGAATACTATTGCTGCTAATACAAACTCTGCTATATAAGGAGGCGACTTCTTTGCGCAAAATAGCTGCGAATCCTTTCGTACGAGCCTTCATATACATGGCAGAAGCGCTGCAGAAACGTGGGAGCCGCAACAGGGTAGTTGATCAAAAAAATCTAATAAGTCCGTCAGATAGATTCCCAAAAAATATTGGAAACGTAATTTTTTATTTTTCTCGTAAACTAAAAATGAGGACGATGCAGTGAGTCGAAAACTCGTGTGACGTCACAATCGGGTACACTTTTTAGTGGAAAGTGACGTCACAAGCTCCAACTCATGAACTTTGATGCGTTTTATCTTCGTTATTTTTTATTGATTTGATAAAACAAAAAATACGTATCCAATATTTTTCGATAGTCTATCTGATGGACTAAATAGAATTATATTTTTTGTACTCAGGAAACATCCCTATTACCCGTCTCCTTTTTTTCACTGGACGTAGCGTAGACAGTCACAGATTCCATGAACTAATTTTACAGCAACTGACACCCCGTACCGAAGGCCCATTTTTATATAATATAATAATACGCCATAATTCTATATAATATACTATTCCCAGATTCCGCAGAGACTCCTCTTACCATACTGACTGGGGTATACGTGGCCCGCATATTAAGTATATATCAATTGATTTGTAATATGTTTTATTTCTACGAAACCGATAATTTAATATGGATGTACGTGACCTTTTTTCGCGTTTTTCGCGTTCCCATGGACTGATTTTGTTCGCAATTTCGTAGCTGATGTGAATTTTATTTCGAGTGTTTTCCGCTGAGTTCCTGTGGCGGGTTTTTATTGATATTGATGTGAAATTGAGTAGGTATTGTTTACATGGTAACAAATATGTTTTTTTGTTTGGTTGTTATGTTTCCCTGTACGTACTTTGCTATCTTTTCGGTGTTGAATTTTTTTGTTGGTAGGGTTTTATTTTTTTGTAAAAGTAATCGAAATGTCATGGTTTTATTATGTAGACTATCTGTTGTAGAATGTGTGGTTTAGTTAAAAGATAAATTAATACTTCTTAATATCTAGATTAGTTATAGGCATTTTATTACAGTAATAGATACAGTGTAGGTTACAGTGGTAGGTGTGTGTAATCTTGAAATCTAAATTAGGTTTGCTGTAAGGAAACTAGCTGTGTGAAAAATGAGTCGCGCCAGTAACACGTATGTAATTACAGAATCACAATAAAACAATCATCAATCAAAAATCATCAATATAACCCTCTAATTTCATGTAATCCTATTTAATGAATATTTCATGAAAAAGTCATTCAATAGGATTAAATGGATTTACAGGGTTATATTGATGATTTTCATGATTGTGATTCTGTAACTACATACGTGTTATTGGCGCGACTCATTTTTCATTAACATACAACCTGACAATAATGACCTGCTAATTGCAAAAAACTAAAGAAAAATTGAATTGGCTACCCTGACGCAACCACCTTAAAGGAAGGTACCACCGGTTAGTGCACCACCCATGATCCTTTGCTCTGATTGGTCGTTGGGTTGTGTCAAATCGTGACTGGGTAACGTTAAAAAAAATATGAACAATATAATATAGCTCATTTTAATACAATTCCTACCTAAGTTCCGGTTTTTTTAATAATCAGTCAATTCCGAAAATCCGGAGGAATGTCCATATTAATACATATATTTCGGATCAATGATCCCAATTCAATCTACTTACTCCGATCTATGATTATAATATATAACAGTTTATTATATCTTTATTTGATTTATGTTTTAGTATGTACCCATTTATTTTTATCACTACACGTTAACAAAATGGTTTTTTTTTTTTAATATCTTGGGACAACCAACACACCGCCATCTGATCCCAAACTAGGCAGAGCCTGTACTATGGCAACCAGACAACTGATAAACATACTTATATATTTCTAAATACATACATATTATAGATAAATTACACACCCAGAAACAGAACAAATAATCGTACTCATCGCACAAAGATTTGTCCTGTGTGGGAATCGAACCCACGACCTCCGTCCTAGCAGTCAGGGTCACTAACCACTAGACCAAAAGGTCATTCAAAAATTTATTGTTTTTGTACTCTACCACAATGCTGTCCTATTTGACCCAAAGGTTGACTGGTAGAGAATGCCTTGTGGCATTAAGTCCGCCTATGTACCACTCTTGTACATGAAGTTTAAATAAATAAATAAATAATGGCAGGAGAATGATACAATAACCAACCTTATAGGAAATCGGTTATCCACCGAAATTGATACTTAAGTATATTTGTCAAGTATAAGGTGACTGGATAGAAGCTCGAGTTTCCTTCAACACAGACAAACATTACTCTCATATTTCCTCCGCACAGTTGGGTAAACAAGCGACGAGTGCTGTTGCTCATATTTTTGTAAAAGTTTTGGAAGTTCCACCGCCATCTGTTGAATTTTGATTGAATAAGGAATAAACAAGCAAATGTTGCGTTTCGAATACTAATCAAGTTTATTTTACTTTTTGACGGAGAATTAGAGTTTTGTTTCTGATTGTTTCTTTGAAATTTTCCAGTTGGTTTAATGATTAAAGGGCCGATTTTTAAGAGTCAACAATAGATATTGTTGTGGTGTTTTGAATTTGTAAGATAAGATAAATTTTCTACTATCATTTATCCGTTTGTACCTTTCCAGTGGTTGCTGGATAATAGGTACAAGTATTTAATATAATTACTATATCTTGGATAGATTACCAGTGTTGCGTACCCATGTAGGATATGCCCCGCCTCCTTTCTTGCCCATCCTGCACAACCATCTGCACCTTCCAGGATTTAAACGAAGCCAACGAAAGAGCTGAGCAGGTCTATTGCCCATTATAAGAAAATATTACTTCGCTTTGAATCAGATTTTGTTATATTAACTTATTATAAGAGTTATTATTGCTTGTGAGTGACAATTATGTGTTTGCCGTGTGAGACTTCTAGGTGGCTATGTACTGGTCGGGTATTATTTGAGTCTATCGACATGCAAAGAAGGTTAGTTTAAACATAGTTTATATTATCTTGCGAATTTATAGGTTATGCACGAAACTCTAACGAGTTAATTAACTTAATTAGGCTGATGTTACGGAAAACTACATTTTAATTTAAAATAGAGGAATCTTAAATTAAAATGTAGCTTTCTTAATTAGTCTCAAAGCATATTCTATATCTGGTAAAACGAACAGCCAAAGCAACATACACAAAAAAATAACGAATGTTTTCACCTCAAAAAATAATAAAATATCGAATAATATTCTACAAAACTTTCCTTTCACAGGTACATTTTATATCTATAGACGATACATCAACTTGACAGGGGACCCTTGCTGTCACATTTTGATGTCAAAATGGTTGAGGCGGCACAAAATGGCTGCCACGGAACTGTCACTCAAATACGCACTCTTTTTTGTGTTTTTTTTTTGTCATTTCTATAATGATAATATATTATCTTTATTTTCCGAATGGAATAACAGACACCTGTTTATATTTTGTTTGGTCGGTGTATTTAGGGGTAAAATGACATTTTTTGAGTGATCTTTTGTGCAAATTAATTCAGATTCAGAGTCAAATATCGCAGGTTGTGAATTCAAACCCAGAGACGGCGACGAAAAACATTTTGAAGAAACTGGCCTGACATAGAATTTGAAATTCGAAGAGATGAGAAGTCCACCAATCCGCATCGAGACTGCGTCGTGGATGACAGCTCTTATACAGAAAAGAATCCTGTGTCCCAGTGGGAACTTTATATGCTGATATTACTTGCAATAAGGTATTTGAAAGAAATAGAATGTATGGCAGTTCCAACTTGAGTCCAGGGACGGTTCAAGGAGTTCCCGGTGGACCACTGAAGGTTAGACCCTGAAAGAAGATGCTCACTTGGTGGCAAGTAGTGAGTGAAACACAATAAGAGATAAATCTAAATGGCTATTTTTTCCGTCAATCCGTCTCGTAGTAAAAAGGCTACCAAACAAAAGAACAATAAACATACTGAGCAATAAATAACTAGCAGAGAATGAACGAAAAATAATGAATGAACTAAAGCTTAGTGACGTCACGTCTTCAGAATGCTGACGATGCTAACTGAATGAAATATACTTACATAGAAAGAAAGCTGAAGTCAGCACTCTGTCCTTCGGTCCAAGTCGCATGCCATCGTATTTCGTTTCATAAGTTTTATCCTTTTTTTTTTTTTTTGTTTTTGATTTTATGACAAAATGCTGAAACACCAATGCTTAATTTTTAACACGTGTCCATCATCATCATCATCATCAGCCTATAATGTTCCCACTGCTGGGACATAGGCCTCCTCTCTATGAAAGGGAATGGGCTATTAATCCACCACGTGGGCCCAGTGCGGATTGGTAGATGTCACATGTCTTCGAATTTTTTGGTTTTAGGACAATCATGCCGGTTTCCTCACGATGTTTTCCTTCACCGTTTTTGAGAGCAATGGTGATGAAATAAATTACACAAAGTAATGCGCCTGCCTGCGTTCGAACCCACGACTTACTGTTCGTAAGTCGGGGTCGCTACCACTGGGCCTCCGCTGCTCTACAGGTGTCCATGCCTTCATAGAATCAAATTCTATTGCCATCTTGTCTCTTTTTTGTATCATTCACTCCTTGGGTCTTTCTCCCTCTCTGTCACTATGATGTAAAATCATTGAAATACATCTCTCAAGTGATTGTCGAATCAAATAATTGCATTTATAATACTGTTTTAAACTTCATGGCTTATAACTAAATAAACTAACTAAGAAAGAGAATAGGCAGATTAGTCTGCATCTAACAATTTATTTATTACCACCCGCATTCTCGGTCTCGGTCAAAATGTCAGTAGCTCAGAATAATTTATAATCACGGAAGATAGAGAAGATAGATAGATAAGTCACAATGTAATTCTAATTGCATTTCTATTCATCATCTTCATCATTTCAGCCGAAAGACGTCCACTGTTGGACATAGGCCTCCCCCAAAGAGAGGTGTTGCCATAATCGCCACGCTTGGCAGGCGGGTTGGCGATCGCAGTACGGTTGTTACATAGGCATAGAGAACGCTGCTGCCCATTGATTTGGTAAGTCCCTTAGTCGCCTCTTACGACGCCCACGTTAAGATATGGGATGGGGCTATTCTTTACGTCCGACACTACACAGTACCTTCCAGTTTCTATTAATAAAAACGCCCTAAGCATCAAAACACTCATTAAAGGTTATCTTCAGTTTTATTTCTACAGTTAAACATCAAAGTTACAAAACCCTAAACGATCTTTCGCAAAACATAACAATTATATCTTAAAATTCCCATAACTTCGGTGTGACACCGTTTCGAGGTGAGATTAAAACCACCCTTAGTTCCGCGCGAGTCACGTCTCAGCAATTAAACAACGCTGGATTCGCTCCTAAACTATCTGAAACGTAGATATCTGTTTCGGGTATCACAGACCAGTGCTGGCTTTAAAGACTGTCTAAAAAACGTGAAATATTCCCGTTGTAATACATTTTTTTTATATTAGTGAAAATTTGTAACCTTGTGAAGGTTGCTGGGATCCACTGGATGCGAGTCGCACGGGACTGATCAATGTGGCGATATTTGGGGGAGGCCTTTGTCCAGCGGTGGACGTCTTTAGGCTGAAATGATGTTGACGACGATGATGATATTAGTGACGTGAAGGGCCAATAAAATAAAGGAACAAAGGCCTTTTCGATAGCTGGCAAGTATTTAGTTCAGGGGTAAAAACGCGTATTCATAAGTTGACTAAAGAGTTTTCTATCTATCTGTTTCTGTAACGTTAGGCAACACCGTACGTATAGCACCATTGTAACTTCCAAGTTGGTGGCAAAACATTATATAATAGTAGTATTATCTTACTAATATGTTGCAACCGGTTACTAGTTTAACACTGATACTCTTTGAAAAGACCGGTTATTGACAACCGATCTTTCTTAAGAGTAAGCGTAGTAAAAGTCTACCTATAACGACATTCAAAGACGTTATAGGTAGAGGCACAGCGAATACCTATGTAAGGACTGTTCTCCCATCTACGAACCAAGCTCAGGAAGCGTTTCTTAGTTTTGATTATAATTGCAAAATAACCGTTTTCAACCGGTTTAAAACGGTTTTTTGTAACTACATAGTTGTAAATGAATCGTTTGAAACCGGCTTAAAACGTTTTGTTTTTTTTTCAACTTAATCTTGATAGACATTGCTGTTAGTTATTATTAGGCTCAGAGCCCATCTACAGTCTTATTTAATGATAATTTCCGGTTATAAATATTAGGTTTCTTATAAAACCGGGAAAATTCTCCAAAAATATGAAGAAAATTCTTCCCTGACGGTGTAACACCCGTCTAAGGTGAGATTAGGGCGGCCCTCCGTTCCGCGCGAGTCACGTTCTAGCAATTAAACAACGCACGCTTTCCCTGAATTATCGCGACGTATCCTACTGGTAACAACCACCCTCTACAAAACCACCCTGTATAATTTTCTTGCGAAAATTCTTGTTACTTTTCATGTACCTTTCGCGTGAAATCTGTAACGGTGTGGGGATATTATGTATGTAGGTATGTATGGCTTTTGTTTACGGCACATCAGTCAACTGTGTGAAATGTACGTTGGATGGAAGTACGTATACATACCTACATACAGACTTTACTCTTAAACAAAACAGAATTGAATCTTAAATCATATTTCATCATCATCTGCCTTGCCTTTTCTCAACTATGTTTGGGTCGGCTTCCAGTCGAACCGGATGCAGCTGAATACCAGTATTTTACATGGAGCGACTGCTTATCTGACCTCCACAACCCAGTTAGTACTGGGTAATACGATACCCCTTGGTAAGACTGGTTGTCAGACTTTTTTGGGCCACTAACTACCTAACGACTGTCAAAGATCTTCAAATGACAGCCGGGACCAACGGCTTAACGTGCTTTCCGAGGCACAGAGGAAACTCGGTATGTAATGGGTGGTCACCCATCCACAGATCAACCTAGGCAAGCACGGCTTAACCTAAAGATCGACCCGAGCGGCTGTTATTATCTCGCCACGAGCTCCTCCTCGAATCTTAAATCATATTTATTTCTGATAATTATTGGTTTTACAAAACCCTTTTACACATAACATCATGTTAATATGTTTTAAAACAAGATGAGGCCGGTGTTTCGTACCTGACTACTCTGAGAAGAAACAGCTGAACAGTAGCGAGGGGTGAATTTTTGTACGAGGTAAGCCGGAGTAAATATCTTTAATGTGATTATATTGTTTGTCTATAGAATATTGACTGTGCCATGTTTCGACGACAAGCCGGCAGGAATCGAGTTGTATGGAACCTTCGCCACTGCAGTCGAAACAAACTTAGAGGTCATAGTCTCTTTTAAAGTCCAGACATTGGTCAAGTCATATAGGGTGTAAACAGACTCTTAACGAAGCCGAAAGGGACTTGTTCTCCTCGTCATTGCGATCATTTTTTTGTTCTAGACCATACCTGGGAACCTTCTAGTTACGGAGATATTGGGGGTCAAAGTTCCAACGTTTTTACATGTTTTTTTTTAAATACTCGTTTTTAATGTAAGATTTTTACTTTAAACACCTCCAGGACCCTCTAACTATTCAATCCATCCATCAGCACAATGTTTTGAGTGCGATACATTGAGTCCTACTGCAAAACGTGATTTTTCAGCCCAAAAAAAAAAGTCGTTTCCCAGCACAATTTTTTGCGTAAAGTTACTTAGTTTGATGTACATAATGCTTGGTTGACGGCTTCGTGAAGAGTCTGTTTACATCCTGTATAAGGACCATGCAGATTAGTCTGAGAAGGTTTTTTTAAGAAGTAACCACACAGACCGGAGTGGACCTGTTCAGGAGGCACCCTAGAAGGAGATACACTGACCTTACTGGTGAGACTCTTCTCTCACCAGAAAGATCAGGTATGTAGTACTCGCAACCAGCGTACGTGTATAACCAGATGCATGAACTCGGATGAGGCCAAAAGCAAAAGGAGGATGTAAGTATTGTATCTAACGGAATCTCCCACAGAAATGCAGCAACTACTTTCTGCCTACCCCCATTGGAAAAGGCGTGAGTTTTTGTATGTTTGTAGTGAATCAAATTCATAGCATCTCAAACGTAACTACAACAATTTAATCTTTAATTCAGTTAACTTTTCATATGTGTACTGTAATAACTCATATAATTTTAATAATATAATGTAATGCTCATGCATACGATAAAATGTTAACTGTAAAACTTTTCACCGAATAAAGTTTATTTTAACTACTTATTTTAACTACTTACTTTGTTTTTAAATTGCTCTTATCGTGCACGTGTTTCTCTACATCGTTCTCACATATACTCGTATGTATAATCTCAACATGAATTATGTAACCAAGATTTTGTAACAATATTTTGATTGAAAAGAGTGTCGATGGAGTTTCTTGCCCATTCTTCTCCATAGAGATCTACGCTTTGGAATGGGCAACTACAGTACTTTCACAAGTTATTATGCCTTGTGTATGTGATTGTAGCTTAGCCTTATTTGTTTTTCTGACATTCAAAAGTGCCTGTAATGGTCTAATTGAAATAAATGCTTTTGAGTTTGAGTTTGAGCATGAAGTCCATGGTTCAATTCCTAGCTCGGCCAAAGTCTTATTCGATTATTCCATCAGGAATTTCTCAGTAGCAGCCATAGAGTCTGATTTTATGCCCGATTGATGACAATAGGCTCGCCCCCTATTACGTAAGTCCCATGACTTAAACATTACTGGGTGTTGGATATTAGGTACACCTCTTCCAAACTCTTCAGGAATTATAGGCGTGATTTTATAAGAAGAATGTTCGTACATTAATTTATCACCCTATACATTATTTTTTTACCCTATCAGTTTATTTTCCAAATGTAACGTTACAATTAGTTCACAACATATAATAGAGAACGCAGGCATAAATGAAAACTGTCAGCCTCCCGCAGAATACATACGTGAGTTAAGTATGTAGAAGACGATGTGGGGCTACGAAAGCAGCGGGTTGTTGATTTTATTTGTGTTATAGTTAATCCAATTGCTAGGCAATTGGTGCCTAAGAATTTGGCAAAGAGAGGTGTGGACGAATAATTGCTATTTGAGCACTTTCAAGGTAAAGTTGGCCGATTATCCTACAGTTTTATATTAAAGCACACTGACAAAACAAAATAAGGAAAGTGACATGACGACAAAAAAACTACAAGTGCGAGTCGCACTTGCGCACGAAGGGTTCCGTACAAATAAATACAATTGAAAGCTAAGTAATGAGGTCGTTAACAGTATTCCGAACCGTACGAGAGCAAGTTGAATGCAGACTGAGGGGACGAGTGGTAGAAACTATGCGCTCGCTTGTTGAACTAAAAAAAGCAGAGAAAATAGGAATTTTTTAAAAAATACTTGAAATATTCATTTTATCGACGATAATGAACAAACAAATAAACCAAATTGGCGCTTAATGGATGCACACAACTCAGACTATAACTCCACAACAAAAAATCCTCGAATTTAAAATATCTGAACTCACAATTAATTCTTCATTAGTACCCACCCGCTAGTCTAAGAGCCACACCTCGCCACTGGGTCGGCGTTCACGGAATGCAATAAGACCGCCGGGTTACGTCGACGACGCCTGAAAAACTCGAGTCTGACTCCTATACTATTGTATTGCCGTTTATATAACGGCCTTGTTTTCGCTTTACATGAATTCACAGCAAAACTACGTATTCCTATTTGTGTAGTATGCTAGTAATGTTGTAGATATTGTGGTACAGTTCGTTTCGGAATACCAACATTTTGTACATTCTGCCCAGACTTATGAGTTTGAGATCGTGAGATCCATGCAGGCATATTTTGGGTAATTAATTTCATCTGCCCACCTTGCTCATATCTGTTTAGCATTTTCCTAGCTATGTTGGTCGGCTTCCAGTCTAACCGGATGCAGTTGAATACTAGTATTTTACATAGAGCGACTGCCAAATATGACTTCTGCAACCTAGTTCATCATCATCATCATCACCACTGCTGGACATAAGCCTCCCCAAGTGTCGCGACATTGACCGGTCCCGTGCGACTCGCATCCAGCGGATCCTCGCAACCTTCACAAGGTCATCGGTCCACCTAGTGGGAGGCCTTCCAACGCAACGTCTTCCGGTTCACGGTTGCCACTCCAGAACTTTACGGCCATCCGTTCTGCGAGCAATGTGCCCTGCCCACTTAAGTTTGGCAATTCTTCGGGCTACTCCGGTAATCTTGGTTCTCTTGCGGATGTCCTCATTTCTGATTCGATCTCGCAAGGAAACTCCGAGCCTAGCCCTCTCCATTGCCCTTTGGGTGACTTTAAGCCTTCTGATGAGGCCCATTGTGAGCGACCACGTTTCGGTCCCGTATGTTATCACTGGATGGATTGTGTGAAGACTGATATAAAAGAGAAAGGAGTCAACGATGCCGTGACGTCTGACAGGGGAGAATGGAAGAAGAAAACGTGTTGTGCCGACCCCAAATAGAATGGGATAAGGGCAGGAAGATGATGATGTTATCACTGGCAACACACACTGGTCATAGACTTTCGTCTTGAGACACTGCAGTAAGTTGGACACAGCAACCCAGTTAGTACGGGGTAATACGATACACCTTGAACTACGATTCACCAGTGAACTAAAAAAAACTCGGTATTTAATGGATGGTCACCCATCCATGAACTAACTTTAGCTAGCCGCTAGCTAGCTTTAAACCCGTGCGGCTGTTATGATTTAGCCACGCAGACCTCGCTAAACAAAATATTTTTTTGCAAACGAAGCATACATTAAACAACAATAAATTTCGCTAATGTGCTATGAAAAACAACAGCATTTTCGTTTTTCGATGTAATAATTTATTTCGTCGTCCATCGCTGCATAATGTTAAATGATGCGTTAAGCTTGCGTTGTAACGCAGTATTGGATAATTGGCTGTGAAAACGGTTAATGTTTATGAGCTGAATATTTGATATATTATTTTAGGTTGTGAGTTAATTTTTGCATTATTTCGGACCGGGAAATAACAGGAAAGCCAGTGAAATATTAAATTAATAGATTTTGTCTACCGGCCACAGCTGTGGGCCCGAATATTGCCAGACTGGAACCCTCAGAGAGCTAGACGGGATAGCGGCAGACCAAGGGGAAGATGGCGTGACGTATTGGAGGGCTTCCTCGCGAATTGGCGAGAAGAAGCACACCAGCGTGAGAAGTGGAAGGAATGGGGGAGAATTTGGCCAGTTGCCTCTGTCTAGTGGGACTCTTAAGACATGTATTAAGACTTAAACGAAGCAAATGTTAGAACTGTGCCGGTAGCTACATACTGGTCCAACACAGTTTGAGCTTATCGACACGCAAAGAAGAAGAAGTGAGACAATACGGGATAACTAAAAAAAAGCTTTTTGAAGTTATACTTCTTTTGACGCGTTACGGAAAAATGATGAGAGTATTTTTTTACAATGCGCACGCACACCGTCACGAAAAACCGACACCCTGAAGTTAGCTAGCCAACATAGACCCTGAAGTTAGCAAGCCAACATTTTAGTATTATACGCCAAAGAAGTATAACTTCTTACGTGCGTAATAAGTACACACATTCCATGGTAGTTGAATACCGGCTAAACATTGTATTTCACATAAGCATAAGGTACTTATGAAACGTCAGAAGCTAGCATGGTTGGATTTGGTCATTTGACATAGAAAAAGCGGGCATAACTTCACGGTCATTCTTTTTAATCTGATCTTCTTACACCCTACCTCGCGTACAATGCGGCCACGACCGCGATTTGTTGGCCAGTTGTGCGACCCAATGAAAAAACCCAATAACACTTTGCCTGTCCTGAAAATCAGAACTCGGGTCTTCACGCTCAGCAGGCGTGCTTGCGACCAACGAGGCAGTCAGAAAAAAAAAAGAAATCAAAGGTTAGAATTATTCAAAAAAAAAACATGTAAAGAACTATCCTTAAAGTACTGGTACTATTGGCCTAGGTCATCCTAGTGCTGGGCAATTGACCTATGACTTCCAGTTGTTTCTATCCAGAGCCTCTGTGGACCACTGGTCGTTGCTTTGTCGAGCTCGTTCCGCCATTTTCTACGAGGTCCAATCCATAACTTAATTTCAATCAAATTAATCGATTTCAAACCATATTACAATATTCAAAGATTACTTAAAGAATATTACCCCAACTTATTTTTAATTCAATAATCCAAAACAGCCTATAAACGAAAACGTTTCATATTATGAAATCTTAATATTCCGATTAGGTCTCAAAGAGTTTCTGTTTTAACCACATCTTTGAAAAGACGGTAGTTTTGAATAATTTAAAACGATCCGGATTTTAGGGGGTGAGTGTAAAAGGGGATGGTAGTTTTCACCCCCCATCCCAACACTTAAGGGTCGATATTTTTAAATCGTTCGGTAATCGTTTTTTCCCGTAGTTAAGAATCGTTTAGGCTAAAGGAAAGGAGAGGAAATCTTTAAGTGTTTAAATGCTTTTAGCTGGACTGAAAATGCAGAGCTTAAAAACAGTGAAGGCTGATTTGAAAAGACTGTTCGCTTGCACTGAAAAAGAAAGTAGTTGCCACAATCAAGATTTTGTTTAGACTGACTAAGTAACTTGTTTTCATCTGAGCCTATTAAGCACAAAGATCACAGCTACTACTTTTATTTGATTGAGATTTGAAACGGGATCTTGTTTGGAGTTATCACAAAACTTATTTGCAGCAATCAAGTCAAAAGTAAGTTAGTTGTGTCAATCAAGCATTTTGATTACTTCAATAAAAATTGTCTCTTTTTTAACTCTTCTACAATGATTTCATGTTAAGGGTAATCGAGAAATTTGTTTGAGCGTTCAATCATTGGAACTAGTACTGCTGCAATCATGTCGTGATGATCAACTTAATTAATATTTTGATTAATCTAAACAAGATATCGTCAATCAAGCTAAAAAGTCACTTGATTGGCGTGCATTTTTTTCATACATAGTCTATAACCTCGAGTAACACACAGGCTTTTTATCCCGGTACTATGATCCTGTTGGAAAGTTACCGAACATCACGCGGGCGACGCCGCGGTTATAAGCTAGTTCATTTTGATTCCATGTTCAATAAAACACACACAAATAAATACAGCTAGATCCCTCTCTCAAAGTTTAATCTAACTCGAAAGAACCACACCCCTCTCATTCCCTCACAACGAATTAGAAAGAGACGGGGCACTAGGTTAGTTCAACCGCCCGTGACATACCGCAAACCAGGTGTATGGGGTCAAACCGACCGCAAACTAGGTACTTAGTGCATACAAGTATGTATAAATACAGATATTGTATACTTTTGTATGTCCGGATATAGGAAGTTTTAAATGTTTTGTTTATTTCTAGCAGTAATCAAATCTGAAACTGCTCGTCAGTTTGAGATTTGATTACTGCTAGTTAGGTACGTTAGTCAGTTCTTTCATAAAATCAGTTCTACATTCTCGATGAATGGTTGAGCTTCTCTACCGTAATTTTTAGGGTTCTGTACCCTAAAGGTAGCCAACAGGACCCTATTACTAAGCTTTCGCTGTCCATCCGTCCGTCCGTTCGTCTGTCAGCGGGCTGTATCATGTACATCCATAATAGGTAGACAGTGGACATTTTCACTGAATGTGTGTTTCTGTTCTACCGCTATAACAACAAATAAATTAAATATTAAAGGGGGCTACTACGATGGTACGGAAATCTTCAAGCTCGAGTCCGACTCGGACTTGACCAGTTTTTTATTCTGTTTTTGACATATCAGCTATATAGATAGTAAAGTAGAATATAAGAAACAACTGCCTATGTTAATATAAATAAATAAATTGATTTAGGTATTTATACAGCTACATATATACATACGCTGACCTCATTGGTGAGGTTCTAAAGAAAGGTCAGGTGCGTAGTACTCGCAACCGGCGTGCGTGTATGACCAGATGTATGAACGTGGACGAGGCAAAAGGAGTATGTAAGGATCGTAGCAGGTGGCGTTCTGTGGTTTCTGCCTACCCCCATGGGAAAAGGGCGTGAGTTTATGTATGTATGTATGTATATATAACAAGGTCTTGTTAACACAAAGTTTGAAATTAAAATGCTCACAAAACATAGAGGTAAACAAAATAATTTTCATTAAAATCTTATAAAATTCATAGCTACGTAATCTTTCATACGCTACGCCGTAGCAGCCTCACTGCTACGCCGTAGCAAGTACGTAGCAGTTCTTTAAACCTACATCTATTTTTCGAGTGCCTAGTGAAAATGTTTGTACAAATTCAACAAACTCTATGTACTATTCTTCTACGTACCATGCTCATGCCTACTTAGTATGAGCAGAAACCTTTGCACTGCGGCTGCGGGACTGTTCGAAAGAGATACCGCGGCCCTGGAACACAAAGGGCAAGGAAGGAACATGGATGGGTTTTAGTCAGTACAAGTCTGACACTCCCTTCATTGGTTTTGGTTTTGTATGACTGCCTCGTTGGTCGAGTGGTTGCAAGCGCGTCTGCTGAGCATGAGGTCCTGGGTTCGATTCCCAGGTCGGGCAAAGTGCTATTGGGTTTTTCCATCAGAAATTTCTATGTAGCAGCCACGGAGTCTGGACTTGTGCCCTGTTGATGGCAATAGACTCGCCCCCTATTACATGGGACTTAAACATAACTGGCGAAATGAGAGTGTATTATTAGGTACACCTCTGCCTAACCCGACGGGGATTACAGGCGTGATGTTATATTATGTTTAAATACACAATTAATACTACTTCCATGATGAGTTTGTTTCCTAAACCAACAATTTCACCCATTTACTTGCACTACCAAACAATACACCAACACTATACACTACACTTAATCCTTTTTTTTTTTTGTTTTTTACGGATGGGAGATCATCAAATGACTTCTCCCGCCCTGGGCAGAGCGGAAGGGAGTGTCAGACTTGTACTGACTAAAACCAATCCATGTTCCTTCCTTGCCCTTTGTGTTCCAGGGCCGCGGTATCTCTTTCGAACAGCCCGCAGCCCTGGCAGGCATCGGCCCTTGCGGGCCCCTCCCTGTTTGCTGACATCTCTTTGAGGCGCGCGTGGAACACGAACGCGGTACTTACACTACCTAACAATACACCAACACTATACACCACACTTAATCCTTCAAGAAGCATTAAATGCACCCCATATCCATTGCAAATCTGAACGTCACACCATTGTCGAATATTGGACCTTGTTAGCCCTTACAAAGACATTTCTGCCCTGCCAAGCAAATTCCAGACTTAAAGCTTTACTCCAAGGTTGGTATTAGACCTTGTTGGAGCTTACCAAGCCTGTACCCTACTGCTATTCAAATGTTAACTTTAAAGCTTGATGCTATGGTTGGTATTGAGTTGTAGTGAGTCTTATGTAAACTGATTGAGTAGTTGAAGATGACTTACGGACAAACAGCTTGATTGTACACATAGACATGCACATATTAGCTTAGTTAGCGGTAGTTGGTTGTGTGGATTGACCCGTTATTGTGGAGTGAAGGAAAATGGCAAGTTTCACTATATCATTTATACGTTACATAGAGGGTCTAAAAAGACTCTTAACGAAGCCAAAAGGCTCTTGTTCTCTCCGTAATTGCGATTTTTTTTTGTTCTAGACCATACCTGGGAACCTTTTAGTTACGGAGATATTTGGGGTCAAAGTTCTAAGATACCTTCACGACCCCTTTACTATTCAATCCATCCATCAGCACAATGTTTTGAATGCGTTACACTAAGTCCTACCGTAAAACGTGATTTTTCACCCCAAAAAAAAGTCGTTTCCCAGCAATAATTTTTTAGTTCTTAGTTTGATGTACAGAATGCTTGGTTGACGGCTTCGCGAAGAGTCTGTTTACACCCTGGATATAATCTTTGAAAAACAACAACTTCATAAAATAACAAATAAGAGCGTTCTTAGCGAAATCATCATTTCTGATACACTGTTTCAAATACTGGTACTCAGCTGCATCCGGTAAGACTGGAAGCCGACCTCAATAAAGTTGGGAAGAGACTAGGCAGATGATGATATGATATTTGAAATATTATCTCAATCGTTCAAGTAATTGATTTGTTACGTTAAACAAGTAATGAAAGATTATAGTCGATCTCGTTATTGATAGCAATTTTCAGTAAATATAACTTCCGTGAACTAACAATTAATGATTAAATTGTCGCATACTCTACCACAATACTGTCCTATTTGACCCAAAGGTTGACTGGTAGAGAATGCCTTGTGGCATTAAATCCGCCTATGTACCACTCTTGCACACGAAGTTTAAATAAATAAATAACACAATAAATACATAAACTATTTCCCTTATTCACGTCAGCCTTAAAGTTCCTACTACAAAGTTCCTTAAGGATATTCCTATCCGAAATCGATGTATTCAAATAGTTAATTAAGTTTACGAAGAATGACAAGCAGTTAATACTGCCTTAAGCTAAACTAGGAACGCGAAGTATTCAGGCATTTTCTATAACATGTAGGCTATTTCAATTTTCAAAGTATCTGAGTATGCCGCATAGCGCTGAGTGCAGTCTTAGTACGGGGTAAGTTAGGAGCTTTTTGGGAATTGTCTCATTTTGGATAAATAATAAGCTAAAAAAAACAATATTAATGTTGATGTATGGAGAGGGAGAGGAAGACTTAAAAAAAGATGGATTGATTGTGTGAGGAATAATATTATTATCCACTAAAACGCCAGCGGGTACTGCGGGACCCGGCAATAAAAAACGCTTAGTCGCCATTGGGTACTCGAGGCCCCGGGTTTCTTAGACACTTGACAGTTCAAACAAGGTTTAATTGTGGCTGGCCTCTGGATAAGAAGGAAAAAGGAGTAAATGATACGTGACGATTAACAGGGGAGAATGGCAGAAAAAAAATTGTTGCGCCAACCTCAAATAACATGGAACAAGGGCAGGAATATCTTCGTGTGGACCACCAGAAACCACCACCAACCTCACTTGCCTCACCAACCTGTGGAAACCAGCAGAGTTAAAAATGAGTTTTATAAGAGAAACATTCAATGCATTCTGTCTATTTCTTGAAGCATGCTACTCTCTTATGCTTCCAATCAAACGAAGACTCCGCCTTTGCTGGTAAATGAAAATTTGTTTTAAAGGCATAGCAATTACAATAATTTTCTTGTACTTTTTTTCAAATTAAACTTATTATCATTACCTATCAAATGTACACTAAGAGACCTATATAATGTACCTGTTGAAAGGTTAATCCATCTATCCGCGATTTTTCCATCATTTCTGACATTCTGAACTGTCATTTGCTAGAGCGAAAAAAATAGCGGGAGTGCTAGCGCATGTGGCATTATACCATAAGCGCCTATTACCAGTTGGTTAAGAGAAGCTGAGGGTCGGATTTGGTGCCTGCGGGACTGTTCGAAAGAGATACCGCGGCCCTTGAACACAAAGGGCAAGGAAGGAACATGGATGGGTTTTAGTCAGTACAAGTCTGACACTCCCTTCCGCTCTGCCCAGAGCGGGACACGTCATTTGATGATTTCCCATCCGAAACAAAAAAAAAAAGGATCAGATTTGGCATTTTATCTACTCTTCTGCTATTCTTTTTTGATTAACCAAAATTTAAAAATAATGCCATTCTCACATATAAGTGCTAAGCAAGCGCGTGCCCTGTACGCCAACGACACAAAAATGTGACAATTTGGTAAGTGAAATTGTGGCTTATATTTTGGCGGTCAAGAGGTTAATTTCGTTGCGAGACCGAAGACACTTAAATTGATTCCCAGCGAAAACTTCGTCTTTTTTATTCGTTTTTTGACTTCGTCGAGCTTCATTATCTCGGCAATTTTGTGGTGATCGCCACTATTGATTCTGGCTTTGAATTGCAGTGGTTTGGGAATACTGTGGCGGGCTTGTATAAGCTGAGGATCGAGTTAAAAGTTGTGTTTACCTAACCCGAAATTTGCCCGCTCTACTCTTATAACTCAGCCCATCTCCTAAGCTACACATATCTGGTATTTAAGCCGACACACTCAAGTATTTGTGTTCAGCTTAACTAGCGAACTGCATACTGGTGCATAGTGCTACTACACTCAAAGTATGGTTCATTTAGTGGAAGGAGCCGTCTTATTGTATGGAGATGCGGATACTTTATGTGGGTAAGCGGCTGTATGGTTTAGTCATGTGGAGAGGATGAGTGAAAGGCGACTAACAAAAGGTATTTACAAGGTAGATGTGAGTGGCAACGCTGGGAGGGGACACCCTAGAAGGACGCTGATCTTATTGGTGAGGGTCTTCAGAAAGGTCAGGTGCACTCGCAACCAGCGTGCGTGTATGACCAGATGCATGAACGTGGACGAGGCAAAAGGAGTATACAAGAATCGTAGCAGGTGGCGTTCTGTGGTTTCTGCCTACCGCCATGGGAAAAAGGCATGTATGTGTGTTTAGATTTTAGTAATAATAGTACGTCGTAAAGTACGTTATGGTATCGGTTATACCTCAGAAAGCATGTGAAGCCGTTGGTCCTGGCTAGCGTTCAGAGTTCAGAGTTCATTTATTTGTTACAAATATGAGTATACACACAAATGTAAAGTACATTCTACAAAGGATCACAGTCATGTTTTACCTTTACGGCGTACAAATATATATTATAATAACATTTAAAAAATACAATTAATTGTAATTAATTTGTTAACGATTACAATAAATTACATTTCCATATTTAAAATGCAGCGTTTCATGATCTTTGACAGTAGTTAGGGGTAGTAGGTCAGAAGCCCGTAACCCTAACAAGTCTTGCCAAGCGGTGCCGTATTAACCAGTAACCAAACTGTGGAAGGCTTTGCAGTCATACTGTGAGGAATACTGGTAACCAGCTTTATCCAGCTAGACGAGAAGCTGACCCTAACGGAGTCCTGAAAAGGCATAACATACTTGCTGCACTCGGCACATAATGGAACGATAACAAATTTCCGGCCTTGGTAAGCGCTGATGCTTAACCTTAAAGATCCCACGAGCTCAAAAGTCAACAACACCTGAATTAAATCTGAACTGAAATCCGAAATATTAAAAGATACTTTTGTTTTGGATTTCAAGCACAGCCAGAAATATCGTGTTTTGTAATTAAAAACAAGCCTCCAAATCCTATGGGCTTAGTAACAAGTAACTATTTGGTATTATTTTAGAGAATGAACACCAAAATTCATCTGTAAAGACTACCGCCTCAGCATCCCGCGGGAAATCAAGACGGAGCAAGGATTTGGATAGAGCATTTAATCTGAATACGATTTCATGATTCTGTAGCTAACTTGAAATGTTCTTTTTAGGGATACTTAGTGAAAATAACGTACCGAACCTACTAGGATATTATGCATGAAAGATTATCATAATTTTCCTGCCTTGTGCCATTCTATTTGGGGTCGGCGCAACACGTTTTGTTCTTCCATTCTCCCCTGTCACACGTAACGGCATCATTTACTCCTTTCTCTTTCATATCATTCCTCACACAATCTTTTCTTTGCCCTTCTCCCTCTCCATCCATCAACATGATAGATCATTATGATTACTAAAAATAGTGAGCCTTTATCCTGGCGTTGCCGGTCATACTGGAGGCTTTTACTTTGAAATTCCTTGTGGTAAACCCAATAACACGTTGCCCTACTCGGGAAACGAATCCGGACCCTAGCTCAGCTATTGCGACCAAGAAACTTATGGGACAGTTAGGGTTCTGTTATACGATCGGGTTTTGCCGGGACCGGCGCCGAGTTAACTTTGAGCTCGTACCCTATTTTTCACCGTAAAGAAATGCGATTTTGTTTGCATGCGCCGTGCGTGGAGTATGTCTAGTTTCGTGAACCATCATCATCATTTCAACCGAAAGACGTCCACTGCTGGACGTGGGCCTGCCCCAAGTGTCGCTACATTGACCGGTCCCGTGTGTCTCGCATTCAGCAGATCCCCGTAATCTTAACCAGGTCATCGAGTGGGTCACCTAGTGGGTGGCCTTACCACGCAATGTCTTCCGGTTTGCGGTCGCCACTCCAGAACTTTTCGGCCCCATCGGTCATCCACTCTGCGAGCAATGTGCCCTGCTGCTTCGTGACCAAACGCTCATAATTGTCATTGGCAACACCCGGCACGGCGCGATGTAGAACCGGGCCAACGCTGCGGAGGGGTATGAATGAAGTAAGTTCCAATTTGTTTTGTTTATCTTTACGTGTCTTACAACATTTTTGACCTCTTAAGAAGCACCCAACACGAGCACCTTTCGTAAGAATCAACTAACAAAATCACAATTCTGATGTTAATTTCGGCATTAATATCTAATAGTAGTACAAGGTTATTCTTGATAAACAGTTCTGAAACAAGAGCTTATAATTAATACTTTCGGCCCAATCAACAGACGTCTCAAACTAAGCTTTTAGTTAGTTCGTTCCCTTTAAAGTGTTTTCATAAAGTTGGACTTATTAAATAGCTGCGTTGACCTTGGGAGTACATAGCTTAATTTCATAGAAATTTTCTGAAGAAACGGCAGTTTGGGCCAAGTTTGTCGTCAAGCGGTCCACTTTTTCTCGCAGTAATAATTATCTAGACTAGAAATTTACTAAATAATTGATTTAAATTAAATTATATTATAGTTGTATATGGTTCAATGGTGGAGTGACGATCTTCGCAGGGTGGCTGGTAGCAACTGGATGAGAGTTGCTGAGAATCGAGTTGAGTAGCGTGCGATTGAGGAGGCCTATGTCCAGCAGTGGACTGCTATAGGCTGATGATGATGATAATGATGATGATAGTTGTATAAGTTCGACTGCCTCCTCGTCTAATGGTCGACTGCTGAGCACAAGATTCTGGATTCAATTCCCAGGTCGCGCAAAGCGTTATTGGGTTTTTTCTTCAGGAATTGGTCAGTAGCAGCCACGGAGGCTGGGTTTGTGCCCGGTTGATGGCTATAGGCTCGCAGCGCTTCTTTTGCATGGGACTTAAATATAACTCGCAAAATCTGAGTGTACTATTAGGGAACTACACCCCTGTCTAACTCTTCAGGGATTACAGGCGTGAATAAAAACGATCCCACTTCCAATAAGACTTAAACACTGAGAAAATGAAGCTATAATAAACCCCTCTGCCTCACCCACTGAGAAACCTAGTCGTAATGCTATGTAACCCGTTTGACCAACATTAACCCCACATCTGGCTAAAGGGTTAGCCTACTTGCCGAGAAATTAATAAAGAACAATAGCGTTGGCCTAAAGACTAAACATCTGGCTAACATGTGATATGTTCATAAATTTCACCAAAAAGGTTCAATGTCACAGCTTTTGAGTTATGACGCCAGAGGGCGCTGGTGGTTGTGGCTGTTATTTATGTTAGGTACCTACAAAATGTGAGTACCTTTTTTTTCGGATGGGACATCATCAAATGATTTCTCCCGCTCTGGGCAGAGCGGAAGTGAGTGTAAGACTTGTACTGACTGAAACCCATCCAGGTTCCTTCCTTGCCCTTTGTGTGCCAGGGCCGCGGTATCTCTTTCGAACAGTCCCGCAGCCCTGACAGGCATCGGCCTTTGCGACCCGTCGCTACTGAAAAGTACCAATATCACTACTATATGTATAATATATTAGTGCAGTACTCAATCGGTACCCCCACTCAAGAAAGCTGTAATAACCTCTTACAAACCCGCAGGAAATCAAAATCTTTATGGTTACATGCCAGAACTTCAGCTAACCTAGAGGAAAACGTAATAAACTTGGTTTTAAAACTAAATTTTTCTAAACTTCTTCACTAATGTATATTGTTTGAGAAAGCGTTCGCTTGAAGCGATGCAGCGGATTGAACGCTGAGCATTTCAGCTGTAAATTGAGTTTGAGGGAAACTTTGATTAGTGCACGTGGTTCTAGTTTTCGTTCGACTTGTATTGAACTGGGAATTAGGAGGAGTATATAAACTTTGATGCGTTTGAGCTAGGAAGAAGTTATAGGGCTGTAAAATCTTTAAAGTTTTTAAAACTGAGCATGGATACTGTATCAGTTAGATAAATGATGAATCTTGTGAAACGAAGAATGTTGAAAACAGCTAGGGACTTACAGATTCTCCTTATTGATGGTGGTTACTAACAATAAGTGTACGATAATCGAAACCTGAGCTATTACATCAATAGGGCTGCGGGACTGTTCGGAAGAGATACCGCGGCCCTGGAACACAAAGGGCAAGGAAGGAACATGGATGAGTTTTAGACAGTACAAGTCTGACACTCCCTTCCGCTCTGCGGGAAAAGAAATTTGATGATTTCCCATCCGAAAAAAAAAAAGATTTATTGATAAAGTAATCATTTTAATCTAATCTAGTCCACCCTGCTACTAACCTTGGTGGCTGGCTAACTCATTTTGAGAGCATAACATAACATAACATCACGCCTGAAATCCCCGGAAGGTTACCCAGAGATGTACTAGTACACCCACATTTCACCAGTTATGTGAAGTCCTATGTAAAAGGGCGCGAGCCTATTGCTATCGACTGGGTACATCTACCCTCCATGCTACTGAGAAATTCCTAATGGTAACACCCAATAACACTGTGCCCGACCGGAGAATTGTACCTAGAACCTCATTCTCAATAGTCACGCTTGAACCACTAGACCTTCGAGGCAGTCAATATACGCATAAGTTGTAAGTGGAAGCCAATACTATTACCTATTGCTGAAATTCAGTATAACAGTGCCGTGAGCTATTTTAATAAAACTTGTATTAACTTTGGAAATACCAAAAATAGATTTTATAAGTAAGACTAGCTAGTGACCTTCGTTCTCGTGAAATTATTGTTAAAAAATCCCCTTTATTATAAGCACTTCCCTATTTGAATTGAATTTTGTTACCAATTTCAAGGGTTTTTTTTTCTTTGCACGGAACCCTAATGATTTATCTAAAATAAAAGTAGCCTAAGTTACTCCTTGTTACTTCAGCTAGCTGCCAGTGAAAGTCCCGTCAAAATCGGTCCAGCCATTTCAGAGATTATCCGGAATTTGTTCCGGACAGACAGACAGACAAAAATTGTAAAACATGTCGTTTTGGTATATGATATCCATATGCACTTAGTAAAAAGCGGTTATTTTAATATTACAAACAGATACTCCAATTTTATTTATATGTACAGATGATGACTTTAAAAGAACGCAGTGATACAAGCTGCGACGTCAAAGATTTAGTGGTATTTCTCAATGTTTTAATAAAAAAGTTCTGTTATTGTTAGTTTAGTTTTACGTCTCTCCACCCCGCCATGTTGGTGAAGAAATGGAAAATAAACTTGTTACCGTCGCGAAATGAAAACTTTTATATGTAACTGAAGCATTGTGCAGCAACCGAAGTTTTAGTTTAGATGTCTTTGGAGTTTAAATGAGATAAGCTATGGAAGTTTCTTGTGGTCACAGATAAGTTCGTAAAAAACTCACTACTGAGGTTACGCTTAAAATGGTAACAGAGATGTGATGTAAAAATGACGCTGAATTAAATCTTGTTTCTGAGATGTCTAAGTAAGGGAAACCTGCTCAGTGATTCTGCCATTGAGTGTAAATCCAGATAAACTTAAAACATACCTAAGTTATGTCTGCTTCTTTCTTTTTTGGTTTGGTTAGTGCGTAACCTGGTGTCAGAGTGTTTATGCCGCCCATGGGCCTCTGACTAGGCTTTACATGCTGCGAGAGAATTTTCCTAACGATGTTTTCCTTCACCGAAGCAAGTGATAAATACAATACGCACAAGAATCCGAAAAATCAGAGGTGCGTGTCTTGAGTTTGAAGTTTTATTGGTTATTAGGTTAAACTAACTATATACATTGATAATTAAAAACTATTAAACTAAAATAGATAAACTAACAACAAACTATAAAAGGGCATCGAAAAACTCCTCCTCAACGCTGTCAGATGGTAATGTGCCCAAGAGACTGGCGGCGTTGCCACGTTGTATGGCAACACTTAGCCTCTGGCCAAAGTAAAAGCCAGCCCTTGGGTCACGGGAAGCGCCAACTAGGCGTTTCGAAATTTCCTTAAATAGGCTATGAGCACTCGGACCCCACGGCCCTAGAGTTTCAACCCCAAACGGCTCGAAAATATAGTTACCACACAGGTTTCTATATTTACACCGCTTGAGGTTCTCTGCAGCCGCAGCGGCAGCACCAGCACAGCACGATGAGCTTGGAAAATGGGATGGCGCAAGAGTATCGACGCATGTTGCGTCCCACACTAAAGGCCTACCCATCTTCCAAGGAAACAAAGACATGCCGTCCGGTCTCTTGCCATCGTCGCGTGCCAAGCCATTGATTGGGTTCTAAAACAGCTGGGACGCCGACGGTGACAAGAGCTCGTCGTCGGATAATGTCGTTTATATTTGCGTGCCGTGCAAAACGGCCCGCACTTCGGCTGCATGACAAGCCGTGGTGACCGAGGTTGTTGACAGCTTCACCGCAGTGACAGCGATGAGGAGAACAGCAAGCAGCACCAAGGCGTAAAGAAACAGCGAGGCGGAAGGTTGTGTCGTCGAACAATGTGCCTATGCTCGACGACGGTAGTGCGTGAAGCCAAAGACCCGACTCCCACTCACCCACAGCCCGCAGGCGCGCACGCTCAGCAGTAGTAGCAGATGTGTTCAGCAGATTGCTCTGAACTACTCTGCAGAGCGGCTCGTCCCACCGTCTCTGGGAAAATGGATGGTCGGGTTCTTCAGTATTTGGGCAAGCGAGTTTCCAAGCATCGATAGCCATCGGGCATGCACGGCACATCAAAATCAATCAGTGTGGAAGACAGGATATTCCTGATTAATTCCTTAGTGCCGTGGACCGAGGATATAAAAGCCGGTAAACTAATACTGGAAATTTTGCGGACGCCGAGTCCTCCCATGCGAATAGGAAGAGTAGCTTTTGCCCAAGCTCGGTCGTCCAAAGCCACATTTAAAATTGACGTCAGAGTATGTCTGATAATTTCATCCATTTTGTCCAAAAGGGGAGAGTGCTTCCATAAAGGGGAAGCACGAAGGAAATACGTTAATTTTGGACTGAAACAGCAGTAACGAATTATTGTGATGGCCGAATGTATGTTAATTTCGAGCAATCTTTCCGAAACATCATTGTAATTTTGAATTTTTTCCTCGATAAAATCGGGAAAAGAATTTTCAAAGATGGGAGCCCCAAGGAGACGAAGAGAGCTTTTTTCTGTAATTTTGATGCCGGGGGCTATGGCGTTAAATTTTGATAGAGTCTGTTGTCTGTCGGTACTGTCCGCTACATAAATTTCACATTTTGAAAGTTGAGGTTGAGGCCAATGGAATGAAGTTCATTTTTTAGGAAATTTAGATCTTTTAAAACAGAATCTACATCGCCCCCCAAGGTTCCATCATCTAGATACCATTCGTTAAATTTGGAATTTAGCTGTCGAACAATTGGGTGAATAGCTAAACTAAAAATCACTGGCCCGAGGGGGTCACCTTGTTGACAGCCAACAGCAGATTCCAAAAGGTTGTCCCGATACAGTAATTTAGATTGGTGTCTGTAACATTGCCAAAGAAAACTATAAATTTGGGGTAATTCTTTTTTAGTTTCTGTTAACAAGGTGAAGTTTGAAGTTGAGAATAGGTCTTTTTTTTTTACGGATGAGAAATCATCATATGACTGCTCCCGCTCTGGGCAGAGCGGAAGGGGGTGTCAGACTTGTACTGACTAAAACCCATCCATGTTCCTTCCTTACCCTTTGTGTTCCAGAGCCGCGGTATCTCTTTCGAACAGTCCGCAGCCCTGGCAGGCATCGGCCCTTGCGGGCCCCTCCCAGTTTACTGACATCTCTTTGAGGCGCGCGTGGAACACGAACGCGCCGTCTACACGGCCTGTCGTCAAAAGACGGACGGACGGCGAGCTAGCCCATTACTCACCGTCCACAGGTCCGCATCTACGGTGGCCGGAAGCCACCACGTGACCCCAGACGCCCGAGGCGTCTCCCGCGGCGGCTGGGACGAGAGGTTCTCTCCCTCTCACGCTCCGCCACCTCCTTCGCTAGTATGACTGCTTCGCAGAAGGAGGTGACGGCTTCCCACTCCCTCTATGAGAATAGGTCTCAACTTGAAATTCCTATGGTCACACCACTGGGTTGTCACTGCCTACATTATATGTCTGCTAATATCATTATATTATAGACACAAATTCTTTAGATAAAAGTACTGAAGTAGTTTCATTCAAGCTAGGTTTTTAGGGTTCCGTACCTCTGAAGGTAAAAAAGGAACCCTTATAAGATGTCCGTCTGTCTGTCTGTCTGTCTGTCCGTGTTTCACCACCGATTTTCTCGAGTGGACTTAGCAAGTTAAAATTTATACCAAATACTGAAGTCTAGTCCTTATTAAGTGTATAAAAATCAAAGTCTTGAGTCAACATTATAACAGATATGGGCAAGATTTTCGAAAACTTGTAAGCACCAAAATTTAAACTTTTTTTTCATTTTTCTGACTTTTCTCTTTATTTGTGCTGGTTAAAACCTTGCTTTTAACCCAAATTGACAATTATAGGTCAACCGGAAGTACCCTATAGGTTTTGGGTCGAAAACCTATATGGTAGTTCCCGTTGACCTACAATCACGAAATTTGGCAAGAAGCAATGTCATGTAAAGGAAAATCTGAAAATCGCAAATATGTATTTTAATAACAAAATACCTAGAAGTTTACATGGAACCCTCGGTGCGCGAGTCCAATTCGCACTTGGCCAGTTTTTTTTTTTTGTAATAGCATTTTACTTGACTATATGTGTAGTAGACCATAAATATCAAAATAATAAAGTGTCCATATTATTTCTTTATAGAATTTCATAAAGACTTAAATGCAGCTTTATACCACACTTATACCTTATCAAATTCATACTCTACGGAAGGGAAATTCGACAGTATTTTGGGATGTGATCATTTTGATTTGTGTCATTCAATATTCTCCCTTTCTGGGATCATACGAGTGACAGTTACTTTTTATCATGGCGTATTCACGCTTATTGCTTTATCAGGAGTCAGGGAAGCGAAGTAACATTCCGAGTACAATAAGCGCTGGATTTATAAATCGTTTCCATTTGAGAACTTCTAAGTATCGATTTGACGTCTTTGAATTACAAGTGTCAAGTTTACTGTTTAAAACTGAGGGTAAGATTGACAATTTTGCTGTTAGGATTATGCCAGCATTATATTTGATAATATTCCCGGTTCATTTAACTTTGTCTCTGGAATAGAAATGATCAGCTGCTCATATCGATCTTCAGGTTAAACCGCGCTTGCCTGGGTTAGTCCGTGGATGGCTGAGCACCCATTACATACCTAGTTTTTCCCGTGCCTCGGATAGCACATTAAGCTGCTGGTCCCGGCTGTCATTTGTAGATCTTTGATAGTCGTTATAGGTAATCAGGGGCCGGAAGTCTGACCAGTCTTTCCAAGGTATCGTACTACTTAGTACTAGCCGGGTTGCGGTGGTCAGAAAGGCAGTTGCTCCATGTAAAATACTGGTATTCAGCTGCATCCGATTAAACTGGAAGCCGACTCCAACATAGTCGGGTAAAGGCTAGGCAGACGATGATGATAATGTCTCTTGAATAAAAACGCATTTTGACCTGGTACTGCAAAAATCTTTAGATAACTGTTACTACTAACCTAGCGAAGAGCCTATTTCAGATTTTGCAGATCTCTCAAAATCGAAACGGAACTTTTGTGATGGTAATTTGTTTAGTTGGCGAAACGGGAAAGTTACCAAACGGGTCGGACCCGTTTCTTACTTGTTTCTCATACTTGTTTTCCAAAAATATTAACCCTAAAAAACCACCACACATGACCACCTCTACACCCCTATACACCTAACCCATTCACATCGTCACGAGTAGCGAATGACGAGAGGGTAGCTAACTCTCACACAAACTTCGCCCCGTACCTACCCACTGAACGGTGGCTCCTACATACCTACCCTCTGAACGTTTGCTAAAAACTTCACTCATTAACAAACGTCGCGGAGTATTCGTTACGCTTGGTTGATGCGCGAGTTGTGGCTCGGTGTAAGTGGTGAGCGGTAGCGATTTTATTTTGTTCATGGTATTTAGGATAAAACTGAGAGATAGTGTCTATAGTCGAGGATAAGAAAGAAAGAAAAAAAAGAATAAAAACATAAATTTAGCACATACCACAAGTACACGCAACAAAAAATAAAATAAAAAACTTAAAAAAAGAAATAATATTGTATGTCTCGTGCAGACGGACCTGGTCGATGATGCGACGGAAGTAAAACAGTTTTGTACTTTTGAGACAATAGTATTTCAGATGATCTGTTGTGTAAAGTTCCTAAATTGGTGTCAATGGGGGCTATCACACATGAATTCGCCGCTAGACGCGTTTGTGTAGAGTAAGGTCTTCCGAAATGTCAGTTGTCATAGAGATTTTGCGCGTTGCGTGCTTTTTATCACGTATTTTAACTAATATTCATGATTCTGGTCTAGATTGAGCCATTCCTAAATAATTATGACTTGAAGATTTTAAGTAGCAACTTAGGATCTTATTTGTTAGTACTTGGAGGTAGAATATTTTTTAAATGTTCATGCTTGTTAATGTTAGGGAGAATATTTGTAAATATGTATCTGAAGTTTACACTATGTTAATATTCGAATGAAATGAACTTTTTATGAAGTTATTTGCACTCTAAAGTACGAAATAGAATTAATGACAGGACCTTACTCGACAGTGGCGCCATCTGGTGAGCTTAAAAACGATAGCTCCTATTGCCAAGTCACTCAAAAATGCAGCACATTTTTTTGCAAAAATAATGAATTTCAGACTAAGACAACCACACGTCTTCGCTTTCAATTTCCTGAACGCTTAATATGAATATAACTTCTCTTATTACAACCCCTTTACTATACTTTGTCTTCATCTTTCCCAACTATGTTGGGGTCGGCTCTTAGTCTAACCGGATGCAGCTGTATACCAGCATTTTACATGGAGCGACAGCTTATCTAACCTCCACAACCCAGTTAGTACTGGGTATTACGATGCCCCTTGGTAAGACCTTGAGGATGGGTGACCACCCTTTTCATACAGAGTTTCCTCCGTGGCTCGGAAAGCACGCTAAGCCGTTGGTCCCAGCTGCCATTTGTAGATCTTTGACAATTGGCACAAAAAGTCTGACAACCAGTCTGACTCAGACTTGAGCAAATTGAAAATTAAAACCAACCTAGGCAAGCTTGGCTTAACCTAAAAATCGACCCGAGCGGCTGTTATTATTTAGCCACGAGCTCCTTGTGGCTGCTTGTTTACCGTGTAACTTCTCAAAATTAGACAGCTTTTGCTTCCTTTTATCACAAATCGCTACATCTCATGCCCTACCCCACAAACAACTTGAAGGCTTATTGAAATAAACTTGAAAATAAACATGCAAAATTACGAGTACGCTAATTGCATTCCAAAAGTATTATTATTTAATATAAACTTTGTCCAAACACTCCGCTTAGGAAGTTCATTTTGATTATTTGAGACCACTTGGAAATTCAAGCGAATATTTACATTTAATTTATAGATCAATATTGGAAATTGTAATTTTGTTTGTAGTTGAGAGTTTATGTTGCAACCGTCAATGTTTGAATGAGCAACTAGTATATATTTAATTGAATTATATACTGCTAGTTAAATAATGTTGCAGTTAGGAGCTTGGGGCTAAATAATAACAGCCGCTCGCGTCGATCTTTAGGCTAACCAGTGCTTACCTAGGTTAGTCTGTGGATGTCTCGGCTGTCATTTGTAGATCTTTGACAGTCATTACAGGTAGTAAGAGTCCCAAAAAGTCTGACAAACAGTCTTACCAAGGGGTATCGACAGTATATTACCCAGTACAAACGGGGTTGTGGAAGTCAGATAGGCAGTTGCTCCATGTAAAATACTGGTACCTATTCAGTTAGACTGGAAGCCGACTCCAACATAGTTGGGACAAGGGTAGGCAGATGATGATTTCAATAATGTTGCAAGGTAAGTATGAGAACATAACATGGCAAAGTCTTGGCAGTAGCTACTAGAAGCGGTTCGTTGTTGTTCGTTGTTATTGTCGGCCCCTCGGTGGTGCCAAGGGGCCGACAATACGGCAAGCCTATAAGGCGAGCATGCTGTCCAGAAACCCTTATAAAGGCAAGCCAAGGTTTGAGGTTTGTATGAAATTAATAATCACTAATAGAGGCGGTATTGTCAACACTTTTCATACAATATATGCGTGTCACCGCACTTTTGGCGCCATGAATTTTATTTATAAGTACTGCCGTTTCTACACACGGCTGCTCTGGCAGGCACGGCTATTTCGTGGGCCGTTGTTTAAACCGAATGAATATAGAACTGGAGCAAGAAGAATATTCTTCTTCTTAACGTGTCGATGGCAAATTTTAACTAAATATGTTAGGCCCAAAATTCAGCTACGTGAACTATTAATATATTATTTCCTCGATATTCGTTATATTATGTATTTGAATACCAATGGAAAAGGTCTATCTTTGTTTATTCTAAGGGAGGTGATAGTCAGAAAAGAGGAAATAGCGAAAAAAATGTGTTCTTTTTCTTTTTTATCTTGTGGTTAGTGCTTAACCTGGTGTCACCCTTTTTATGGCGCCCATGGGCCTCTGAATTGATTTTACATGTCGTCAAAAAATATCTCTCAGGCATGTTGGTTTCTACATGATGTTTTCCTTCACCGAAGCAAGTGATAATTATACAATACGCACATGAATCCGAAAAATCAGAGGTGCGTGTCTTGGGTTCGAACTTGAGACCTGTGACTTGGCAGTCCGATGGTCACCATTAAGGTGTCGCTACTTAATATAAAAAAATGCTTTTTAATGGAAGAAATGTATGAAATTTGGTGGTGGATCAATGTCTTGGAAAATGATGATGACAACATAAGATATAAACTTATGGAGTGGTCCTAGAAGTGGGTAAACCGTATTAATTAACCAACGTAGAGAGACTTTTATATATTTTTTTAAAAACGTTGCCCCATACTAGGAATTTCTCCTGTATCGTGGGTGCGTTTACAAACATTTAAACTCACATACACAAACAGCCAGACCCGGAACAACTATCTGTAGGCCATACAAATATTTGTTCCGTGCGGGGATCGAACCCGCGACACGCAGCGCAGCAGTCAATCGCTCAGCCACTGCGCCAATCGTGCCGTCAAATATTATATATTCTTTCAAACATTATAATATTCTTTCTATCTCTCCCAAACCCCAGTTCCCACCCCGTCCAAATCTCCATGAACATCACATAAAATATAAATCTAACTACACACCGGTTCCCTGGCGTAATTTGTCACCAAGTTTAGCAACACCTGCCATGTTATCTCAACTGAAGTCAAACACCCCCTTACACCCCTTCTACCCCCTCGTACACCCCTCATAACGACGCGTCCTGGAGATATCCTTTTGTTATAATATGATTTATAATCTGTTTCAGGTGTCATTGTTTGAAGAGATCAGTTTTGTAAGATAGGTATGTTTTTGGTGTGTGGTGGTTAGCTGTAGTAGGTAGGTAGGAAATGGTATTTGTTTTTGATTAATTAAATCAGTGCGAGAATATTATTTAGAAACTCGACGATGCAAACCTTACATAGTGAATGTTAGGTAAGGAGTTTGTCAAAAATCAGAATGACATAAGTAATATTAATGTATGGTAGATAGTTGCTATCACCTTTTAACAAATTTAATTCTTTTAATTTGTTTTAATATTTGTACGCTGTTAACGGCAAAACATAGCGATCTCATAACTTTATATTTACACCTTTTACACCTATTTAGCAAATAAAAACTTTGACTTTGACTTTGACTTTGACAAATTATGGTCAAACCTTATCATTTTTAAAACAATAAAAAACAGAAAATACTTAAGGAGGATGCTCGAAGGTAGAACCGAAATTCATATTTTCTCACGTTTTTGCTGGTCTGTGTCAGATTGTATGTTGATTAAAATATGATTTAAGACCTTAACAAATATGGCTTTACTAACTTATAATCATTAAAAGAACCCCTTTAAGTTTATTTAATGACTTTTTATTAAATAGTCATTCAATTCATTCAAAAAACGTAAGAAAATTTCAATTTCGCGGGCTATCCTGGCGCTTCCCTCTTAAGACGGAGTTAGACGCCTTAAATTGGAGAAATAAGAAATGTTCCGAAAGTAAGATAATACGAATATTTTACACTTCAGTAAAACACAGACGGATTTAAGCCCAGTACACGTTAAATCAGTCATTCTCATTTACATTGCTCATCATTTACAGGTAGTCTCTGAGGCTTGAGAGATGATACAGAGCTTGGAATCGCCGCGCTGCGGTCTAGATAAAGACGACAGCCGATGCCAATCTAAATTGTGTCGGCCCAGAACTGACCTACTAGTT
The DNA here is from genome assembly GCA_950005105.1 of Lycophotia porphyrea. Taxonomy (NCBI): domain Eukaryota; kingdom Metazoa; phylum Arthropoda; class Insecta; order Lepidoptera; family Noctuidae; genus Lycophotia; species Lycophotia porphyrea. Next base: position 1,855,228 of record OX465404.1, on the reverse strand, counting down.
TGGCGCTTTCGGTAGCGTCCATCAGCTCGCAGGACACGATATTAAGTGCCCCATCTTTTGTAGAACAGAACCACATTTACACTCGAGGCCATAGTCATTAATGAATCTCCACCTGAGTAGGTTTTCCTTGCTGCGACCAACCTGGGTCTGGAGTCTATTTAAAGACTTCCAGGTAGGCCATGGGAACTCATGGCAGGTGGGATTTTTTAAGCAGGAGGAACGAAGGTAAGGATGCACTGCCTTGCCACTGTTTTAGTCTTCGTCCGTAGACCGCCCGCCAGTGAGTGGAGTGACACACTTTAGAAAGCGGTTCCGGCTCTTCAGCATTTGCGGCACGACGGTATTTAGATGTAAGAGGTGTCGTGTGAAACCATTTTGGCTCTTATTGCAGATAATTAAGTATTAGTATACTGTGGGAGTGTCAATAAAATTCATGACACGAAAGGAAATGAAGAAAACAACTTCTGCTACATTAAAATTGTAAACTTACAAACTAAAATTACCGGCATTGCTTGCAGAGTAAGCAAGCTGAAGTGGTAGCAGTGGTAGAAGGTGGAGCTAGCCATGTTTGTCGAAGGACCGATGATCGATCAAGCAAACTAGTACTGAAGTGGAGGCTGCGTATCGGCAGGCGAAGTGTGATCCCACACTTCGCCTGCCCACCAGCTAGATGCGCCGACGATAGCTGGAGCAGACTGAATGTGGAAGGTGGAGGATAGAGTGTATTGGCTCACCTAAAGAGAGGTCTATGTCCAGTAGTCATCATCATCTGCCTAGCCATTTCCCAACTATGTCGGGGTCGGCTTCCAGTCTAACCGGATGCAGCTGAATACGAGTATTTTACATGGAGCGACTTCCTATCTGACCTCCACAACCCAGTTAGTACTGGATAATACGATACCCCTTGGTTAGACTGGTTGTCAGACTTTTTTGGGCCACTGACTACCAAACGACTGTCAAACATTTTCAAATGACCGCCGGGACCAACGGCTTAACGTGCTTTCCGAGGCACGGAGGAAATTCGGTATGTAATGGGTGGTCACTCATCCACAGACCAACCTAGGCAAGCACGGCTTAACCTAAAGATCAACCCGAGGTCTATGTCCAGTAGTAGACTGCGTAAAATAGTGAACATCTTCTTCTTCGTCGTTCCGTCACTACTGAGGATCGCGACCACATATAACACGTCTCCATGCGGTCAAACTCAAAAACTCAAACTCAAAAGCATTCATTTCAATTAGACCATTACAGGCACTTTTGAATGTCAGAAAAACAAAGAAGGCTAAGCTACAGTCACAGACACAAGCCATAATAACTTGTGAAAGTACTGTAGTTGCCCATTCCAAAGCGTAGAGAGATCTACGCTTTGGAGAAGAATGGGCAAGAAACTCCATGGACACTCTTATCAATCAAATATTTGTTACAAAATCTTGGTTACATCATTCATGTTGAGATTATACATATTGTGAGAACGATGTAGAAATATGTGCACGTTTAGAGCGTCCAGAGTAAAAGATTATATCAACAATTTAAAAACAAAGTAAGTAGTTAAAATAAATCGTGGCAGCCTAGAGATGACCAGTCCCAACTGACAGTCTCCTGCAGTGTGAACCGTTCGGTACAGGCTGCCTCCAACAGCGTTTTGATCGGGTCTGACCATCTTGTCGGTGTTCTGCGTTTACCTTCTACCCGATATCATAAGCCTTTCCAGACAATGCAAGGCGAACACAATATGACTGAAAAATATGTGTGTTTACCAGAGTACACAGGTAAGAAGTGAAACTTCTTTACGACATATCATTTTTCTACTATTTGCAACTTCACGAAAATGGGGTAGATGAGGGGTAAGCCTTAAGAAAAACATTTTTTTCCGTATTAAATTAAAGCTATTTTATTATTATAGACATGCATACAATTAATAAGTAATTTATTTTATCATTGTTCTTATTATAATATCATTGCTATTGTTGTATTTCATCAATAATGATACATTTACGTCACTATACTAAACTTTGATAAAAAAGCAACATGGCGCGTAACCGAAAAACGTGACGATTTTTAAAAAGTTCTCCCATACGTCGATAAAGAAGTTTCACTTCAAAAAGCCGAGGGCACGCTTCAGTGGCCGTTTGGTTATGTTGAGTCACAAATACATACATACATTCACACCTTTTTCCCATGGGGGTAGGCAAAAACCACAAAGCGTCACCTGCTACGAACCTTACATACTCCTTTTGCCTCGTCCACGTCCAAACAAAGATACTTACGTACTTTTCTGAAGAACCCCACCAATTGAATTCAATTTATTCACAAAAAAATTACATTGTGTTTGAAATTGCAAAAAAAAAAAATAATAATAAAAATAATAAAGATAAGCAGTTCAAGTATCTAGATCTGGCTCGCGAGGTTGTCGACATGTGGGATGTGAGTACAGCAGTTATTGTGCCGATAGTCGTGTCAGCCAATGGATTAATAGCTAGTAGCCTCGACCAACATTTAAGGAGGCTCTCGCTTGGCAGCTGGATCAAGGGCTTGATTCAGAAAGCAGTACTTCTGGACACGGCGCGTATTGTCAGGAGGTTCCTCTCTCAACAGCCCTGACCACCGGTAGCTCGAACCCTGTTCCCAATGCTGGTGGGCTACTATTTTTTATATTTTTAAATGTTTTTTTAAGTTGTTTTTTATTTAAATATTTAAAAATGAAAAGAATATGTATATAAATAAATAAAGGAAAAAATAATAATAAAAACATTCTTAATATAAGTAACACAAATAAAAATTAACAACAAAAATCACAAATCAAATCCAAATTAATATCATGATCGAAAAATAATTAAATAAAAAATTCAATAAAATTATTCAATGTCAACTCAATTATATCAAAATTTAATAGTTCAATGTTAGCTTAACATAAATAATAATACATTAGTCATTTATGGTAATACAGGGTGTAAAAAGACTCTTCACGAAGCCGTCAATCAAGTATTATGTCCATCAAACTAAGTAAGTTTACGCAAAAATTAGTGCTGGGAAACAACTTTTATTTTTGGGCTGAAATATCACGTTTTACAGTAGGACTCAATGCAACGCAATCAAAACATTGTGCTGATGGATGGATTGAATAGTAAGGGGGTCCTGGTCGCGAGTAAACGTATACAGATACTCACTAGTTTTATGGTAAGACATTGTATTTACACAATGCCGCATCTACTAATGGCCGCCGAGGAATTTCCTTACTCTGTGAGGATAACAAATGCTGAAGAGCCGCCAGTATAGTTGCTGCTAGACTCCTAATGAGTCGACCACTTGGAGACTGTACTGCGACAGATGTAGGAGGTTTTGAGGGTCGGCAGAATTCTAAGCTCTGTTGGAAGGGCTTGGCTAAACCATGAGAACTTTTCGACGTTTTCATTTGAAAAAGTAGCTTTGTGTCATATAAGACAGGCTGGTATTGTTCTGTTGTTTGATAATAATTTAACAAAGATTGACGGCGTGCGTGTATGACCAGAAATACGAACGTGGACGAAGCGAGGAGTGTGTAAGGATCGTAGCAGGTGGCGTTCTTTGGTTTCTACCTACCTCCATGGGAAAAAGGCGTGAGTTAATATATGTTTGTATGTAATCTGCCGAGCATGCTTATACAGGGTGTAAACTGACTCTTCACGGAGCCGTCAACCAAGCATTATGTACATCAAACTAAGTAACTTTACGCAAAAATTTGTGTTGGGAAACGACTTTTTTTTTGGGCTGAAAAATCACGTTTTACAGTAGGACTCAATATAACGCACTCAAAACATTGTGCTGATGGATGGATTGAATAGTAAGGGGGTCCTGGAGGTGTTTAAAGTAAAAATCATACATTAAAAACATGTTTTTCAAAAAAAACTTGTGAAAAAGTTGGAACTTTGACCCTCAATATCTCCATATCAAAGGTTCCCAGGTATGGTCTAGAACAAAAAAAATATCGCAATGACGGGGAGAACAAGTGCCTTTCGGCTTCGTTAAGAGTCTGTTTACGCCCTTTATGAATAACACAATTTAAGCTAATGGAATTGGAATAATTTATAATTTGTGTTATAAATTATATTAATTATTTTTTTAATAATATTAATAATTGAGCCCTGACCACCGGTAGCTTTGACCCTGTTCACGATACCGGTGGGCTACTATTTTTTATATTTTTTGACACTTTTGTTTTTAAAAATGTAATTAGTAAGTTAGAAAAATGAATAAGGACTTTAATAATTATATTAATTTATTTGTAACACATTAAATACAGCTGTCACAGAAGGCTCTGTATTCTGTAAAATCTACCATAGTTGTTCTTTTGTTAAGACTTGGTTATTGGTGTGGGTTAAATGTTTGTGATCAGCATGTAACTGTTTTAATTGCCTAATAAAAAAAAAATAAAAAAAACGAATACCAGCTATCAACATATTCAGCTTCATCCGGTAAGACTGGAACCTGACTCCAATAGGGGAAAGGCTAAGCAGATGATGACATTTGGCGCATCGCTATAACAATAATTCCTTCTTAAAAACCTTTATTTTTTCACACAAACATATTCAGCTATTAAGTGTCCAAAATCAAAATTCAACCTGCGATACTAAGTTAGCTGGCCGAAGTTCTAAAATAATTAGTTAAACTAACAAACCACCGAAATGCATGAACAAGCAACGCCGAGCTCCAAACTAGTTAACACTATTATGGTGCACGTGGCTATGTATACACGAGGTAAAGTTTACACTATAGTTTCATGTTTGACTGCCTTATTATGCATATAGTACACACGGCAGCACATAAAGCTATACATTTCCAGTATAACATAGCCTCGCTTTGCATAGACTTCCCTTACAATGAGAGATCCGCATAAACTGGTTTTGTATAGCTTGATTGGTCGCCGTACATTTACACATCCCTTTTTGCCAAATACCTGTGTTTATGTTCTAGATGAGACGTGAGTGAATTGTTAAAAAATAACCAACATAACATATAACATCATTATACATGTACTCCCCGAAGTCTTAGGCAGAGGTGTACCTAGCCAGTTGCCATCAACCAGGCACAAATTCAGACTCCGTGACTGCTACTGAGAAATTTCAGATGGAAAAACCCAACCAGCAAACTTTGCCCGACCAGGGAATCGAACTCATTAGGTACCGCATGAGAGCAGCGGTGGCCCAGTGGTAGCGACCCCGACTTACGAACAGTAAGTCATGGGTTCGAACCCAGGCGGGCGCATTACTTTGTGTAATTTATTTCATCACCACTGCTCTCAAAAACGGTGAAGGAAAACATCGTGAGGAAACCGGCATGTCCTAGAACCAAAAATTCGAAGACATGTGACATCTACCAATCCGCACTGGGCCCGCGTGGTGGATTATAGCCCAATCCCTCTCATAGAGAGGAGGTCTGTGTCCCAGCAGTGGGAACGTTATAGGCTGATGATGATGATGAGATACCGCATGCTCAGCAGTTGCGTTTGCGACCATTCGTAGTCTGGATTTGAGCCCGACTGATAGTAATAGGCTAGCGCCCTATTACATAGGACTTAAAACATAACTGGTGAAGTGTGGGTGTACTATTCGGTAAACCTCTGCCTAAACCCTTGGGAGATTACAGGCGTGATGTTATGTAATCGCATAACCTGACCTGAAGATCGAATCCCACTTTCTACACTCAAAATCAAAAAATCGAAATATTTTATTTCACATAGGCCCAGATGGGCACTTATAAAACTTCGACAAAAAGGTGCACGGTTCGTTTGGTTGTTTCCTATGGAGAAGAACCGGCAAGAAACTCCATGGTTACTCTTTTCAATTACTCGCTATCGACGACTCGACCAACGAGTTAGTAGCGTCTACTTACTCAAATACCTAATTACCCTCATTCTCCTGCAATTAAACTTCTACAAAAGCAAGCCTCCATTCATTTATATGTATAAAGTTAACATCTTTGCCTAATCCCAGTACTTGCATGAGTTTGATTATATTATAGGGGAGCATCCCTAGTGGTTTGTTTTAACCCTTTAAGTTGGTGGTAGATGTTGCTAGGGGGTTAACAGGTGGTTAGGCAACGGGTTTAACAATAAAGTATTATTTTTATCATAGAGATTTTTAAGGATAAAGAGAAACTGTCAGAAAAAATGTGTGTCATAGACAAAATGTGACAGATTACAATTTCGCACGGTCCCATTCGTCAGCCCCACTCTAAGGTTTGTATCATCATCTGCCTAAACTTTTCCCAACTGTATTGGGGTCAGCTTCCAGTCTAACCGGATGCAGCTGAATACGAGTATTTTACATGGAGCGACTGCTTATTTGACCACACACCAAGAAGTCGTTTCCCAGTCTTTATTTTAGATTGATAACTTGATATAATATGTCCAGATTGTTTAATGGACGACTAGGTGATGGGTCTTTTTACACCCCGTGTTTAATTGTATTTGATTTATAAAAAGGTAGGTATTCGGGATTTTTTACATATCGGGTGAGTATTTGACATTTTATCTGAAATTGATTTGACATTGTATTTATTTGTTGACATATTTTAAGTTAATTGATTCTTGAACTAAACATGTCACTTCAATTTTAATAGGCTTTTAAATGTTTCTGCTTGTGATAATTTTATTTAATATGTAATGTTCAACACAATGTAAATTGTTAATGAATAAATAAATGAAATGAAATGTATTTCAACATTCCATAGATAGTGACCACAAGTACCTAACAAAGAATTTTTTTTTTAAGTACTAACTAGGATTCGCACAGAACGATAATTATCTCGCATCACAAAAAACCTTGAGTCAATTTGGAACAAAAATCCAGATGAGTAAATAATTCGAGGCTTCTCTCTATAGTAACAGAGATGCGAGATTTTCAATTTTAACCAAGGTATTGAATAAGCTAATTCTGTATCATTGTCTTTAAATAAAAAATGAAGATTTCCCGAAGAAACCTTTATAATTTACACCCAAGACATTGCCAACAAAGAAAATCAATCCTTCAAATAAAGCCTTCGAAATTTAAACGTTCCAAAAGAAAAGAATAAGTAAAAATTAACAAGGAAAAGGAAAAGAAAGATCTCACCTGCCAATATTCTTCGTTAAAAAGTACAAATCAAAATCTATTCGGGGGTACGTTTACAAAAGGTTCCTTTGCTTACAATATTCTTAGCGGAAGATTAAAAAAAAAACTTTTTTCGTCCACCGTTCGGTTTACATTGAAATTTACACTTCGGTGTATTTTTTTGAATAAAGAATTAATAATTTTCGATTGGTAGCATTGGATTCTTTCAAGATGGCGTGATTTGGGTTTGAGTTTTAAATATTAATGCTGTGTTTATTTCTTTCTGGTTAAGGTTCGATCCCTATAGCATCTCAGTATTCATAATCGAGAACATTGAAAATTCAACATTTCCTCATTTAACTAAATGATCACTAGGTTTTTCCCGCAGTTTCGCCCGCGTAGAAGTCAGAAAATATTCAACGGGTACAGATAAAAAGATCCCCTATAGTAATAGATAGTCAGAGTTACTTTTGCATTTTTGAATAATACTCGCTTTAGCCCGCAGTTTTGCCTTCATTGTCTTCGGAAAATATTCCATAGGAGCGAACTACCAAGCCTATATAATATTTTAATCCAGGCCATGTACTACTTTTGAAAATTCCATTGAAATCCGTCCAGCCACCAAGGCGTAAACAGTGACATACAAATTGAAAAACCTACCGACAGACAGACTTACTTTCGCATTTATAATATTAGTATATGGACCAGCCTAGGCCCATAAATTATTCAGAAACACATCTTCTACATAAAAATCTTGAAAACCTTAAATTATGGCTACCGGAACCGCTTACGATTCAGGCGTTGAACACCGGATGTGGCGTCAAAGGCGCGCGCGGTAATGGCGGCCGGTGGTTCCAGTCACCAGCCGCATTTCCGGTTGTGGGGCTACTGTGACACTTGTAGCTTAGATTGGTACCTTTAAGTGCTATTTATTTTTAATGGAAATGATTTAATTAAAACAGTTGAGGTTAAGTGGCTGTTTCAAGATTTCATTTACGTTTTTGGGGCTATTTTGTGCTTTTATTTTTTGAGGTATTTTATGTTCTTCTTCTACACGCTGGCACAACAGTACTCTATGTTTTGATGGCCAAAAGAGCCATTTGGGGTTCAAAACCTCTCCCAGACTAGGCAGAACCGCAGGGTTAGGCAGGGAGTTCTGTTTTAAGTCCCATGTGGGGGTGAACCTATTGGCGTCAACCGGACACAAATCCAGACTCCGTGGCTGCTACTGAGAAATTCCTGAAGGATCCAATAACACTTTGCCCGACCTGGGAATCGAACCTATCAGGACCTCCTGCTCAGCAGTAGCGCTTACAATCACTAGACCAATGAGGCTATAATTAATTTATGTTTAAAACCAAAAGAGGAATAAAATCATAAACAAAATCTACACTGACCTTGAGCGAACCCTTACAAAATTCCTCCAGAACCGCTATAATGAAAACATTAAAATCATAATTATTAAAAGTGACTGTAAAGTTCGAAAACTCCAAAATTCAATTTATAATAATGTCCTCAGTTAAATACGTAATCAAATTATATTAAATGCATTTTATGAACGGAGATCGGGATGTGAATTAATATCGGTTATTTGAAGCGAGTGCCGTTAAAACGATACTTACTTTGTTTTTAAATTGTTGATATAATCTTGTACTCTGGACGCTCTTAACGTGCACATATTTCTTCATCGTTCCCACATATGTATAATCTCAAAATGAATGATGTAACCAAGATTATGTAACAAATATTTGATTGAAAAGAGTGTCCATGGAGTTTCTTGCCCATTCTTCTCCATAATGATCTAAGCTTTGGAATGGGAAACTACAGTACTTTCACAAATTGTTAACTTGTGTCTGTTACTGTAGCTTAGCCTTCTTTGTTTTTCTGACATTCAAAAGTGCCTGTAATGGTCTAATTGAAATAAATGCTTTTGAGTTTGAGTTTTGCGTTTGAATTTGGAATGTATATGAATATAAAGCTATAAATTAAAAAATAACAACAAGTTTGAAACATAGACATAGGATTACGTCAATAGTGAAAATACCGGGATGCGATCCCACGAACTTTCGCTCGCCAGTGCGACGCCGATGTCTTAGCTGATGAACTATGGCCATTTTGAATATTAACTCAAACTCAAAAGCATTTATTTCAATTAGACCATTACAGGCACTTTTGAATGTCAGAAAAACAAATTAGGCTAAGCTACAGTCACAGACACAAGGCATAATAACTTGTGAAAGTACTGTAGTTGCCCATTCCAAAGCGTAGATCTCTATGGAGAAGAATGGGCAAGAAACTCCATGGACACTCTTTTCAATCAAAATATTGTTACAAAATCTTGGTTACATCATTCATATTGAGATTATACGAGTACATATAATATGTGAGAACGATGTAGAAATACGTGCACGTTAAGCGCGTCCAGAGTAAAATATTATATCAACAATTTAAAAACAAAGTAAGTAGTTAAAATAAACCATGGCAGCTTAGAGATGACCAGTCCGAACCGACAGCGCCCGTTCACGAGCATGACGCATGGATCAGCCCCATTCAGCTCAACCATATTGAAGGAAGCTAAATGACCCGACACACCCGCCACCATCAGCGAGACATTTTAGTGAGCATGACATTCTCTCACCCACCAGGGTAAATTCAAGTCAATGAAAGATAACCAAATGTAAATGGTAAAATTTTCAATAATATGGCCCGGAATGCCTAAATTACTAAGTAGGTTATCATTAAATTTATTCAAATTGCTGGGTGTTATTTGTCTAGATTTTATCTGATTTTTTTGTAATGGTGTGTAGGACTCGAAAATAACGGTCTGACCACTGTGATCAGAAGGCAGGTAATTTACAATGGATTTATCTAAGTAGTCGCAGCAACAAAATACATACATTATCAATACATGTAGCAGTATTTGTAGTAACTCGAGTTGGTTCCGAAAACACGTTTAACAAATTAAATGATTTAAAAAGATGTAAGAATCTACTGCTATCTGAATTTTTGTCTAAAATATTAACATTAAAATCACCACAGATAACTAGTGATTTGTTACCAATTGCAAGTTTTGCTAAAGCATCTTCCATTACTGGCATAACATACATAACTTATTTACACAGGCTGAACGACATGCAAGAACGTACGAGTATAGTGGCTAAGCAATAAAATGACACAACAAAGGTTCGGGACGCGCGGACGGTTAACTCTTTCAGGCACACTTTTAATAAGATGACTTTATAAATAAAACAATTGGACATTTTGTTTAGTTATAGTTTACTTATTAAAAAAAATATCTTACGATAATACGACTTAAGGCTTTTGAGGAAGGGCTGCGGGACTGTTTGAAATATTTTTAAACAACCGAGAATAAGTGGTTAGAAAACTGACGTGATAATCATCAATCCGCATATGAATCCAAAAATCCGGGTCCGAACTTAAGACCTATGACTTGGCAGTCCACACCAATAGGCTATCACTTCTCTAAACACTAACTCACCCTCACTCTTCACTTTTCACCCTTAAGTCTTACGTAATAAGATTGAAAAGTGGTCGGCCGTGAATGAACTCTGTAGTACATCTAAAATAAACTGTTTATCAGCCATTCTGTTCAAGAACAGTATTACAATAAACCCTTTGATTAAAGTACCGAGTAGACTTATAATCATAACAAAATCACGAAGGCCTTAATAATCGTTTGAACTCAATCGATAATCACAAGATCGGATTTAATCGATCATTGCCTGGGGCCGTTAATTTGCGCGCCTATGGGTTCCATCCCTATTTGACTGACAGGGGGAAATGAGCTGATCCGGGCTACCCCCAATACCCCCATCGTCTTGGGGGCTACTGTCATTAATCAGTCAAAAGGTACTTATGTATGTACCTACTTGTAATATTGATTTAGGTGGGGACTTATGCAAGAAAATTTAAATTACCTTTGTTGTTAGAAGTGTTTTATAATAGAGCGCAGTAAACTTGGTGGTATAATAACCGATTTTCTTAGAAACACAATCATCATCATCAGCCTATAATGTTCCCACTGCTGGGACACAGGCCTCCTCTCTATGAGAGGGATTGGGCTATAATCCACCACGCGGACCCAGTGCGAATTGTAGATGTCACATGTCTTCAAATTTTTGGTTCTAGGACATGCCGGTTTCCTCACGATTGTTTCCTTCACCGGTTTTGAGAGCAGTGGTGATGAAATAAATTACACAAAGTAATGCGCCTGCCTGGGTTCGAACCCACGAATTACTGTTCGTAAGTCGAGGTCGCTATGTTGTAATAATAAAATTTTACTTTACCGGTTATCTATAACATTGTGTTTAGTGACAACACTAACTAGGTAGTACTTCTCTAGGAAGTCTATGGTTTTGTATTACTCTGTGGAATCTGTTAAATAAAACTACGCTGTGTTAAATTTACTTTTGCCGTTTTTAATTAATCTCAACAGGTTATGGGCCCAGGCCACCTGATTTCGGTTTAAATACAACGAAAATACAAGTAATAATTAAAATACAAAGTAAATTCAGTGAAAAACAGTAGTTCCGTATAAACATAACCTAAGTCAACACGAGGTGCTTCGAGACGTGACACAATCTTCTTCATCAGCAAAATGTCTTCTACAAATAATATGGCACTGATTGAAAAGCTGACCGGAAGGGAAAACTATCCAACGTGGAGATTTGCTGTCCAAACATATCTTGAACACGAGGACTTATGGCATTGTGTCACAGAAGATGGCGTCGATGTCAAACAAGATTCGAAAGCTAAGTCCAAAATTGTTTTATTGGTACATCCCATCAACTATGTACACATCCAAGAGGCCAAAACTGCCAAAGAAGTGTGGAATAACCTATCTAAAGCTTTCGATGACAAAGGGCTGACACGTAGAGTTGGCTTATTAAGAGATCTGATTACCACAACGCTAGAAACATGTCAAGGCATCGAAGACTATGTTAGCAAAATAATGTCGACCGCACACAAACTACGAAACATTGGGTTTAATGTGAATGATGAATGGTTGGGAACCTTGCTACTGGCTGGTTTACCCGAGGTCTATCAGCCGATGATTATGGCACTTGAAAGCTCCGGTGTGGCAATAACAGCGGATTTTGTAAAAACTAAACTGCTTCAAGATGTGAGAAGCACTGAAACAAATGCTTTATATGTTAATAAAAACAAGGGAAATCGGTCGCAGTCTGCCAAACAAGCTTCAGAGAAACCCAGTACCAGCAAAGGTCCTAGATGTTTTGTGTGCAATAAATATGGGCACATAAGTAAAAATTGTCGAAATAAGAAGTCGAAGGAAAAGTCAGAACAAAGTACCAACTATGTTGCTGTATTTTCTGCAACTACATGTAATGAGAAAGGTTGGTACATAGACTCTGGAGCGTCAATGCATATGACCATGCACAGTGACTGGCTATATGATAAAATCCCACCTCCGATTAGTACTATAAAGGTGGCAAATGATGAGAAACTTTTGGTAGAAGCCTGCGGAAAGATAAATTTAAATGTTGCTGATTGCAATGGGAAGATAAATACAATCCAAGTGCAGAATGTTCTTTATGTTCCTGGTCTGGCCACTAATCTTCTCTCGGTTACTCAGATGATCAAAAATGGATGTCATATACAGTTCAATGAGAAAGGTTGCAACATATTAAACAGAAATAAAGAACAAGTGGCTACTGCAAAGATGATGAATAATATGTACCGGCTTAATACTCACAGTACTCCAGCATACATATCTGCATCAAAAGATAATGACTGTTATCTGTGGCATCAAAGAATGGCTCATTTAAATTTTGAAGATTTGAGTAAACTAACAGAATCTGCAGGAATTAAATTAGAAAATAAAGAAAAGGTCTTATGTATTTCATGTCAAGAAGGGAAACAATCAAGAAATCCTTTTCCTTCTCAAGGATCTCGAGCACAAGCAAAGCTAGAGGTCATTCACTCTGATGTTTGTGGGCCTATGGAGGTACCATCGCTTGGAGGAGCTCGCTACTATGTTACCTTCATTGACGATTTTACCAGGAAGGTATTTGTATACATAATAAATAAGAAATCTGATGTGTTTGAAAAGTTTAAAGAATTTAAAGCATTGGTGGAGAACCAACTGGATTTAAAAATAAAGACTCTCCGTACAGATAATGGCAATGAATACTTGAGCAATGAATTTCGCAATTTTCTCAAGAAGTCTGGAATTTCACACCAAACTACTACTCCCTACACTCCACAACAAAACGGTCTCGCGGAGCGTATGAATAGAACTCTTCTAGAACGAGCAAGATGCATGCTACTGAATGCTCAGTTACAAAAACAGTATTGGGCAGAAGCAATTTCAACTGCTGCCTATGTCACAAATAGATGTCCAACACGAGTGATAGAATTTTCAACACCTGAAGAGAAGTGGAGTGGTAGAAGGCCGGACATCACTAATTTGAAAGTCTTTGGTTGTGAAGCCATGGTGCATGTGCCAAAAGAAAAATCGAAAAAATGGGACTCAAAGGCAAACAAGATGATTTTTATTGGCTATAATGAACAGACAAAGGGATATAGACTTTTAGATCCAAAGACAAAGAAAGTGTTAATTAGCAGAGATGTCATATTCATTGAAAGTTCAGTTAAAAGGAATTATGCATTACTGCCATTATCAGAGTCGGTCTCAGAACCCAAGACCAATGATGATAGTTCTACCAATAATGAGACTAAATTAGAAAATACATCTGAAGATAGTGAATTGCAATCTGAAACCAGTGATGAATCTTTTAAGTCGGATGAAGGATCAATTTATGTAACAGACGAAACAATTGATCCAACAGAACTTACACGAAATGTAACAACAAGATCTAAACAAAGAACATGTAAAATGGATGCTAAAACATATTCATGTGTTAATGAAGTTTCAGAACAGTATGATGTTCCAGAAAGTTACACAGCAGCAATATCCTCACATAATGTGAATGCTAAACATTGGAAACAGTCAATTCAAGAAGAGTTAAAAGCACATGAAGAAAATAAAACTTGGAACCTTATTGAAAAACCGGAAGGAGTGCGAGTGATTGATTGTAAATGGGTATTCAGAATAAAAGACAATCCATCTGGTCCAATATTTAAATCAAGACTGTGTGCTAAAGGATGTGGACAAAAACAAGGCATTGATTACACTGAAGTTTACTCTCCTACGGTGAGATATGATTCAATCAGAGTTGTACTGTCAAAAGCTGTCCAAAATGAGTTAAAAATTATCCAATTTGACATAAAGACTGCATTTTTATATGGAGATGTAAAGGAAGTTATTTACATGAAGCCACCAGAAGGTTTGGAGGTCCAGTCAAATTCGGTATGTAAACTTAATCGTTCACTCTATGGTTTGAAGCAAGCACCAAGGTGCTGGAATCAGAAATTTGATAATTTACTAAAGAAATTTGGGTTTACTAATAGTCATAGCGACAAATGTGTCTATTTTGGAAATGTAAACAAAAATAAAATTTATTTGTTGTTGTATGTTGACGATGGGCTTCTAATATCTAATTCAGAAGACTCACTAAACAAAGTGATGAGTGATTTAAAAGATAATTTTGAAATTAAACAGTGTGATCCAAAGAACTTTGTAGGATTACAAATAGAAAGATTTGAAAAGTGTATTTTCCTTCACCAATCAAAATATATTGAACGGTTATTATATAAATTTAATATGCAAAATGCAAACTGTAACAGTGTTCCAGTTGATCCTCACACTACTCTAGAGAAAGCAACTGAAGCCCCAGACAAAACTATTCCCTACAGAGAGGCTGTGGGCTCACTCATGCACCTGGCTGTGGTAAGCCGTCCAGATATCATGTTTGGAGTCAGTCTGGTGAGTAGATATTTGAACTGTTATGATCAGACCCATTGGAATGTTGTAAAGAAAATATTAAGATATCTGAAAGGAACAATGGACTATGGTTTATGTTATACACCTTCAAAGTCTAACCTAGAGGGTTATAGTGATGCAGACTATGCCAAAGACACAAGCACACGCAGGTCTTTAACTGGCTATGTATTTATGAAAAATGGAGCTGCAGTAACATGGGCAACACAACGCCAACAAAGTGTAGCCTTGTCTACAACGGAAGCAGAGTTCATGGCTGCTTGTTCTGCAACTAAAGAAGCTATATGGTTAAAGGGATTGTTAATGGACATAAACGAATTTAATCAGAACTCTATCTGTCTAAATATTGATAATCAAAGTGCAATTTGTTTAATTAAGAATGTAGATTATCACAAGCGATGTAAGCATATAGATATAAGGTATAATTTTATCAAAGAAAAGTATTCAGAGAAACAAATAGATCTCAAATATGTGAATACCAAAGAGCAATATGCAGACATATTTACTAAAGCTTTACCTAAAGAACAATTTCAATATCTTAGAAATAAAATTGGTGTTAAGCAAGTATCTCTCAAGTAATTTTTTTTTTGTTATTAATTGCTATTTTTAGCTAAAAGTTGTCTGTTAGTCTCTATATTTTTTTTATGTAAGTAAAGTTAAAATTTGGCGAGAGTGTTGTAATAATAAAATTTTACTTTACCGGTTATCTATAACATTGTGTTTAGTGACAACACTAACTAGGTAGTACTTCTCTAGGAAGTCTATGGTTTTGTATTACTCTGTGGAATCTGTTAAATAAAACTACGCTGTGTTAAATTTACTTTTGCCGTTTTTAATTAATCTCACTGGGCCACCGCTGCTCTCTTAAACGAAACACAATACCGCGCTCTAAAACTAATACAGCTGACGTGGCCCAAAAGGCAGCCCAACTCAAATGGGACTGGGCAGGACATGTCTGCCGTATGCCGGACAAACTGTGGGCCAAAATAGCAGGACACTGGTGCCCTGACACAGTGAGGCGAAGGCCAAGATGGCCAGACGAACTGGAAAGTTCCGTCAGAACGGGAAGGTAGAAGCGCTGGCTCGCGAAGAAAGGAAAGAGTGAAGGGAGGCCCGTGCCCAGGAGTGGGACAGAGGAGGTTAGACAAAAAGTGTTTTATTTAGGTGTTTTTGAAGTGAAAACTTCTTTAGGCGCGTTGGGCATTTTTGTAATGGGGAAATCAATTGAACTCGCGACACCGTTAACCGACCTCTTTTTAACCGACTTTCTTCAAAAAGGAGGAGGTTCTCAATTCGGTTGTATGACCATCGAGTTTGGGCTCGTATGATTTGTCTTGACGAGTACTTTGTCTCTAGATGTTATCCAGGGTCTGATGATGAAGCTGGAAGGTGGCCATAGGATCTCCATGATAAAACGACGTAACCGCATCAAGTTTGGGCTCGTTTGATTTGTCTAAATGAGTAGTTTGTCTATAGATGGTATCCAGGGTCTGATGATGGAGCTATAAGGTGGCCATAGGATCTGCGTGATAAAACGACATAAACGCATCGAGTTAGGGCTCGTTTGATTCGTCTAAATAAGTTGTTTGTCTTTAGATACTATCCAGGGTCTGATGATGGAGCTTGAAGGTGGCCATAGGATCTCCGTGATAAAACGACGTAACCGCATCGATTTTGGGCTCGTTTGATTGGTCTTAATGAGTAGTTTGTCTTTAGATAGTATCCAGGGTCTGGTGATGGAGCTGTCAGGTCACCTTAAGAACTCCGCTATAAAACGACAACCCCATCGAGTTTGGACTCGTTTGATTCGTCTTGACGATATCTTCCTTAAAGTTCTGGTTACAATATAAAAATAAGTTCATGATTAGAATTTGAGTGGTATACTAAAAAGTCTACAACTAAAAAGGGTAAAATAAAAAACTTTCTGCGAAAAAAAACCCACTTCCAAAAAAGCACTAAAAAAAACTAAAATAACTTTTTTTTAAATTACTTTTGGAAGTCGTTGACAAAAATTGACAATGAAACAAACAAAGTCACCGACTTCCGAAAGTAATTTAAAAAAAAGTTATTTTAGTTTTTTTTTTGTGCTTTTTTGGTAGTCGTTTTTTTTTCGCAAAAAGTTTTTCGTTGCAAAGTTAGCCGTATTACTACATATTGCAAGCACAACAATAAAGTGTATAGTCAAATGTATAAGTATAAAACTTATGCAGAAATATTTTCTAAAAATAATCCAGAATCTTGAAAAAAAAAAGTTTTTTACTTCTGTCGGCACTCCCGGAGTGGTTGTTTTTTTTTTATTGGTTCTTCTCTAATTATTCTTTAGCATATCTTTGTCCTTTGCGAGGTGGAACAGTTCAGCAGCACTCGTGATTGTGGGTCATTTGCGAAGGTTACCATTTAGGGTTGCAGTCATTCTACATCTAAGCGGGTACATCATTAACATTGCCTTGCACCGGTTTTAGGGGCAAAGGTTGAAGTCTCATGGGGTCACCTTAATACGGGACGAGCCTATTGCCACCAACCGGGAACAGATCAAGACTTAGGGTTGCTACTGATAAATTCCGGGTTGAAAAACCAAATAACACTTTTCCCGACCCATGGGTATTAAGTTACTTATTTTCATGTACAGAATGCCCTGGAACACAAAGGGCAAGGTAGGAACATGGATGGGTTTTAGTCAGTACAAGTCTGACCTCCTTTCCGCTCTGCCCAGAGCGGGAGAAGTCATATTCCCATCCGCCATTGAACGGGTTTATTTTTAATTCTCCATCATCGCTCTCATGCCCTTAGCCTAATTTATTTGGGGTCGGCGCACCATGTCTTCTTCATCCATACTTTTACTCATCACCTCAGCAGTCACCTTTTTTAATTATGCATTAATAAATAAATACGACCACTAAATCACTGAGGCAATAAAATGGCGCATAATATTGTTAATATCTCTCAATTTTAAAACAAAACAAGTATAAAACCATTACACAGTCGCAAAAAACATTCCCCAGTACACAACACGCCACAATTCCAGCATATTTACCCCACACGAGTCGGAACTGGCCACTTATAGTAACGACTTATTTAGCATAACAATACGGACTAACTAGACTCTGTTACTCTGTTACACTGCGCCACTAGACCTAGACCGGAAAGTTTGTGATTATAATCTCTTTTGAAGTAGTAAGGAATGTCTTTTTTTAAAGTTTCGCCAATTAAAGATTCATATCATCTGACTATTCATATCATCTTTTCCCAACTATGTTAGGGTCGGCTTCCAGTCCAACCGGATGCAGCTAAATACCAGCATTTTACATGGAGAGACCTGTCTTTCCTCCACAACCCAGGTAGTACTGGGTAGTACGATACCCCTTGGTAAGTCTGGTTGTCAGACTTTTTGGGCCACTGACTACGTAACGACTGTCAAAGATCTACAAATGACAGCCGGGACCAACAGCTTAACGTGCTTTCCATGGCAGTCTCTCCATGTAAAATAGTGGTATTCAGCTGCATCCAGTTAGACTGGAAGTCGACCCCAACATAGTTGGGAAAAGGCTAGGCAGATGATGATGACTTTGCCATTTCGTTGCGGGATCCAAGACAGTTAAACTATTTCTCTGGGACTTCGTCGAGCTTCATTGTCTCGGTGCTTTTCTGGTGGTCACCACTGTTGATTCTCGCTTTCAGGAGTTGCAGTGGTTTGGGAATAGTTTGGCGGGCTTGTCCGATTCTTTTCCTAACCTAGGAATCGAACGCAGGACTTCACGATTTACAGTAACGCTTGCGATCACTACCTCAACGAGTTCTCTTATCTATTCTCAAAAAACACCTCGTCTAAAAACAAATAGGTTTTTAAGTGAAAGACTGATAACAAATACATTATATTTAAATAATAATGTAACTCATCGAATATAATATACATTTTGATCCAGTGTCACGGTGGCGAAAACAACTCTAGGGATGGGACAGTCCAGACAGATAGATTTTTGTCGATATTATTTTATTCATTATCACATACAATCAATAAATTATATTTTTTATTTCCCGTAATGAAATATTATATATAACTATATTATATAACTTATTGTTTCAATTAGTATTTTGCAGTTGTTTAATATTGTACACGTTGTATCGCCTAGCCTGTAGCTTCGCTCACGTTTTGTTCGGAAATTATCCCACGGGAACGTTTTAAATACTGCCCATGGCTCCGGAATGATGTAGCTCCCTTAGTGTAAGATGTTTTTTGAATTAGGATCAGTAGTTCTAAAGATTATCCTCTACATCCAAACTTAAAAACTTCACTTCTTGAGAATATTATTAGTATAAATAATAATGAATGGCTAACTGAAAAGTAATCTTACTTACATTTTACCTACAAACAAATATTTAAGTCAGTTATTCATTTAATACAGAAATATAAATCTGGCTGCTTAATTACAACGCAGCTTATTTCAAAATTATTCTTACATCAAGTTTCGAAACCAAAGATAATTTCATTCACTTGAGATGTTAACCACAATCTTCTAAATATAAATTCATAATTATATTTCCAGCTGTATTTATAACTTCACCTCAAAATAGAACAGAATCTAAACAATAAACAATACATATTATTCGAAGTTCTAACCCAAGAAATGTGAAGAAGGAAATCTTCGAAATTTTTGACAAAAGCTATTTCTCGGTGCCGCTACACCGCTCAAATACTTCGGCGAAAGTGCCGAAGTAACTTCAAGTACTTCCACAATTGTCATTTACCAAACATAAAGCACTTTGAATACTTGTGATGTCATTGAAACTCCGAAATTTGATTTCTGATATGAATTACGAGTTTAGATCAATTTTAATTTGATACCGTTTTAGAAGATTTTATAGGAAGGTCGTGTTCTAAAATTATCTTCTGATAATCATGATTATTTTAGTCGTGGTCTGGTATTATGTAATCAAAATACAGTAAGGTCTAAAATCTTTAATTCGTTTTGACTTCTTTGGTACCCTAAAAGAGGTTAAATGGAAATTGTATTTGCACAAAAACAGAAAAGTAAAAACTTTTGTTAAGTTTTATTGTCTTGAAGATAAAATATTTTCAAAGTTTTGGAAATGAAATAAAATTCTGTATTCCAATCTAATAAAACTATTACTCAACTCGAACCTCATTCAAAAACTTTCATCGATATCTACAAAAACATGTCTCATCCCTATTTAATATAGTAAAACCTCTATCGCCACACTCAGTCGACCCATGAATACAAAGTGACACGAATGCATCTGAACCACAAAGCTGGCAACATTATATTTACTCAAATATCTTATCTTATTATATACCAGAACATATTTATATGCAGATTTCGGAGAAATCTGGTTTCTAGAGCTATTGAGGAACGGAGATTTTTAAAATGAAAAGTATATTTTAAGTGCGGAATATTAGATTTGAAAATTGATTTTCTCGGAAGGGCGAGTCGAAAACCACTTTGCAGCATTTGAAGGTCGAAGTGAGATAAAATATTATAACTAACCTCTGCCTCTGACTGCCTCGTTGGTCTAGTGGTCGCAAGTGCGACTGCTGAGCATGAGGTCCTGGGTTCGATTCCCAGGTCGGGCAAAGTGCTATTGGGTTTTTCCATCAGGAATTTCTCAATAGCAGCTACGAAGTCTGATGTCGTTGATGGCAATAGGCTCGCCCCTATTACATGGGACTTAAAAACATAACTGGCGAAATGTGGGTGTACTATTGCCCAACCCTTCGGGGATTACAGGTGTGATGTTATGTTATGTTATAACTAAGTGAGTAAACCTTATGCTATCGAGTCATGGGACAATACGTTGACCCGTGGTGGACAGTGGTCGACACCGCGTAAGGAGATTTATGAAACCAGAAGCTTCGCAAATTCGTTGATTTTGTTTTGTTTTTGTCAAGTGCATCACTGCTGGGCAGCCTCCCTTTTCTTCTTTCAAACCTTTCTATCTTGTGCGGTCTCTGGCCATGTTCGCCCCACAAACAAGATCAGAAGCCTAATTCACGTAATTTTGTAACGCGCCGATGAAGTTGTAGTACAGTTGCAGTTTAGTTCAAAATTGAGTGATAAACGGTATTCTTGTAAGCTTTGAACTGCGCGCAAGCTGGGTGTGAACTGCACGGCAACTGTGCGACAACCAAACTCTACCAAACTTACTTATGGTATGGTGAAAAAAATATTACTCTTTAAATAATCGAATAGAATCGATTACATTTCAATGATGAGACGTTATTGTCATTTATAAACTGTCATTTTGAGACGTCAAACGAATAGTAGAAAACCGATTATGTTGCGTTTCGAAGCACGCACCAAAGACGCGCAACAGTAGAATGCCGTTATTGCGCTCGCGTGATGCGAACTTGACGCGAGCGTGTCTGACAGCGGTAGAGGATACGAAAAGCGTTGTTTTGTTCGAAACTTAACTGCAACTGCACTGCAACAGCACTTCTTTAGTTACGTGAATTAGCCCACAGATTGTCACATCACCTTCGCCGCGGTCTACCTCGTAAAAATACGTACAAAAGCTTACCCATTGCATCATATATCTATAAATCTAGCATCATCCACAAATCGCTTAAATAACGCCAATCCGCTTAAAGTTTAGGGCGATAGAACTAATAAAAGAGGCGTCTGTTTGTTTGTGTGGAGCTAATCTCCTCACCCTGATTGATTTTACGAAATTGAATGACAATAAGGAAAGGGTTTAAGGGAGATTTGGCTCTAAACTTAAATCTTCACTTACGGGATATCTTCCGGGATAGTTATTTATTTAAGACTAGCACCTCGCCCGCGATTTCGTCCGCATGGAATTTGAAAATACAGCTCATAAGTATTACTCAATGGCTTTTATTGTAATGTATTGCAATTTTCTTAAGGATCTCTAATTTTTTTTAAATAAATTATAGCCTATACTGATAATTTAGCTTTCTATTGGTGAAAACATCGGTTAAAAATCGGTTCAGTAGTTTCGAGCCTGTTTTATTATTAAATATTATAAGTACAAACAAACAAAAAAAACTTTCCTCTATATAATATTATTTCCTTTATTTATTTATATACATATTTTGTACATTTTCAAATATTTAAATATAAAACACCATAAAAAAACATTTTAAAATATAAAAAATAGTAGCCCACCGGTATCGGGAATAGGGTCCAAGCTACCGGCGGTCAGGGCTCCAGAGAGAGGAACCTCCTAACAATACGGGCTGTGTCCAGGAGTACCGCTTTCTGAATCAAGCCCTTGATCCAGCTGCCTAACGAGAGCCTCCTCAGGTGTTGGTCGAGGCTCTTGGCAATTAAGCCATGGGCTGATACGACTACCGGCAAAATGAACGCTGAGTCCACATCCCACATGTCGACAACCTCGCGAGCTAAGTCAAGATACTTGATTTATTTATATTTCTCGGCTTTCACGAGGTTCTCGTCATGCGGGACCGTAATGTCAACAATCATTGCGCGCCGCTCTGATCGATCCACCACCACTATATCAGGCTTATTGGCTACAATAGTCCTGTCAGTGATGATGGATCGATCCCAGTACAGTTAAGTAAGTATAGACAACGTAAGAGGGTACACAGATTCGTCTGCTCCCAACAAGTGATTGCCACTCGCATTCTCCAGTCAACCCGTGATCATGGCGCTTGCAACAGCTTCAAAATATCGGAGCTCAAAATAAATAACTTTCACGGAATATACGTATGCCAGTACACTTTACCGGTGAAGTAACATCAAGCCCCCACTCATGATCTTTCAAACGTTTTATCGTCGTCAGTTTTTATTGATTTGATAAAACAAAAAAATACTCATACGTATCCAATATTTTTCGATAATCTAACTGACGGACTAAATATTTAGAATCATATTTTTTTTACTCAGGAAACATCCCTATTATTTTCATCACCACTCTTTTCAGAATGATAACTCGGGTCGATCTTTAGGTTAAGCCGAGCTTGCCTAGGTTGGTCTATGGATGGGTAACCACCCTTACATACCGAGTTTCCTCCGTGCCTCGGAAAGTACGTTAAGCTGCTGGTCCCGGCTGTCATTTGTAGATCTTTGACAGTCATTACAAGTAGTCTGTGGCCCAAAAGTCTGACAAGCAGTCTTACCAAGGGGTATCGTATTACCCAGTACTACTTAACTAGGTTGTGGAGGTCAGATAGGCAGTCGCTCCATGTAAAATACTGGTATTCAGCTGCATCCTGTTAGACTGGAAGCCGACCCCAACATAGTTGGGAAAAGGCTAGACAGATGATGTGTAACATTTTCTTTTACACTTAAATGAGCGTTCCACAATTTCAAAAAACCATTCCTCATTCACATAGACTGAACTCAAAACTCTCAGTTTATAATATCTGTGCTATACATATTGTATTTAGATGTTGTATTTAGCTACAGTGTCATTCATTGGGCTACTTCATTAATCTTGGCCGAGCAGGAGGACGGTGTATGTGGTATGTAACCAGTTGGAGTTAATTAGATTTAATTAATTTTGAGTGGACTATTATTGATCAAGTAACATATAAGACTCATTATTTGGCACAAAATTTCAATCACAACACAAACATACATACAAGATATACAATTAAATTAAACTTAGTCAAAATTCATAATACGTTATTCATTATTCATATTATTATATATTATTCGTCATAAAAACTAAACAAACACAATCATTATAATCTTCTAACCGGCACTGGAACAGCAATATGCCTGCCACAGCAATGCTGGACATAAGGGCAGTCCAGCCGGTTTGCGATCATTGCCAGGATAGCATTGGCATTAGCATTTTTATTGCTATTGTGTCGAATAAATGATTAAACATAAAATGAGACAATATTTCGACTGTAATCTCCAGAGTTTGACAGAAAACCACCCACGTAATATTGGGTGACCTATTGCCATTTAGCAAGCACAAATCCAGATTCGTTGGTCCAGTGGTAGCAAGCGCGACTGATTAGAACTAGGCCCTGGGTTCGATTCCTAGGTCACGTAATGTGTTATTGAGTTTTTCCATTAGGAATTTTCTTAATAACAGCCACGGAGTCTGGATTTGTGCCCCTTTGACGGCAATAAAAAAAAGAGGAGCTTAAAATATAACGTAAAAAATGCACGTTTTTAAATCCGGTAGAAATAAATGCAGTTGGTAATTAAATGGATAAAAAATATACCTAAGTATATTATCAATATCGTAAATGCTATTAGAACTTGCATCCACAGCTCATTTAAAATGGCAGCAACCATGTATCCTCCAATGGTTTCAATCCAAATAAACTAAACTCTATTTTCCAATTAAGCAGTAAACCAATTTACCTTCTAAATATAACCTACTCGACTCAAAACACAATTATATTAAACCCACCTCATTTAACAGGCCATAACAATACTTTAAACTAATATCTTCTGAAATTACTCACAAACACGGCGACGCCAAAATTACCAACATCCACAATGCTACCGTAATTATGCAGACGGAATAGAGAAAATAATAATTTTACGTTATAACCACAGATATTCTAAATGGCAACGGTGTATAAATTAGAAGGTAAGGCCTGGGGTATGAATGAGACAAGCTATAGGCGGTTGAGCGGTGCGATTGATGCATAAAAACTTTAGGAAAATGAAGAACAGGGTGGTACTTTACACCCTGTTCTTCATTTGCATCCCCTATAAAAAAAAGAATCCTCCGACCAAACGAGTGTTGTGTCTAGTGGGCTACTGCCTGACAATTGTTGTCGGGTTCTTATATAATGAGCGTAATAGTACATTATGATATAAGTGCGGTAAGTTGAAAATTACAGCCGAGGCGATATTGCTAGCCCGAGCCGTAGGCAAGGGCTACAAGAAAGCAGAGACTGTAATTATCGAAGCGCACGAATGTCGTACGATGTTTTATAACATATTTGCGAGGAAATAAATAAAACTCGGACTTTTGATATGCTTGTAAGTACATCTATCGTCGATTTTTCGGGCAAGAGGCTTAGAGTAGCTTTTTTCGCTGCCTCTACGACTTCAGACGGTGTCGAATTCATCATTACTTGACGACATTTTCAAATAAAAACAATACAGCGAAAAGAAAAAGCGCGCGGAATAATTTTTACTTGTTCACAAATTAGTGAGCCGCGCGCATTAGCGCTTTTTTTTAAGGCAAAGGCACAAAAACAGCCAGTATTACAAATACAATAAATTAATATTTTTGTGTTTTTGTTACAGATAAATGGTTGTAATCTATTGCCAAAATTAATTAAATTAATGAATTTAATGTTTATTTATTATATTTTATCTCCCAAAGTTAATTTTATTCTTAAAATGTTGACCACTTTTCTGACATAAAAACTCTTTGCTAAGATTTAAAAAAGTACCGTTCGTTTTTGACGGAGCATCTCGAAACCGTGCGTTTTACATTACATTATCGCACAAGTACTAATGAGATACAATACGATATTGAAATTGGTGAAATAAGAGACCCTTTACGAGCAAATGTGTTATAAAATACCTTTAACGAAGCCCAAAGGCACTTTTTTCCCTACCATCGGGCTTAAATTGTTGCAAATTTAAGAACCTTTATATAAATATGGAATATTGATTGTCGAGAATGCATAGTTTTTGAGTTTTAGAGCGAAAAGTGAAAAAAAGACCCAAAATTTCGTAGCTTATAGCGTGGTGCGCAGAGAGCACAAGTTGTTTGAAGTTGCAAATTTAGAGTCACATCATACTAACTGGTCTGTAGAACATATCAAATATGCAGAACTACATCATGCTTTGCGATTTTAATGTTAATTTCCTCTGGGCTAAATCATTTTTTTCTTCTGATTGGGGGTTACTCTTTAACATTTTTTTTTAAATGCAGGTGCAAAGGAGCTGGTCAGTTCCCTTATCTTGAATACCTATGCGGTTGTTGTGATTTAGCCAGACGCCCACAACTACATAATTATACAATGAAATTAAAACAACACAGCTACAGTTTGCAACTTTTCCTTTTTTTTTCAGATTTTTTTTTCTTCTCTGGGCAGAGCGGAAGGTAATGTCAGACTTGTACTGACTAAAACGCATCCATGTTCCTTCCTTGCCCTTTGTGTTCCAGCGCCGCGGTATCTCTTTCGTTTCCATTACACATTCAAACCTACAAAAAGCTGCGCTCTACACCTTCGATTCATACTCAAACTCAAAACATTGTATATTTATTCGGCGTCTGCCTCTCTCCGGTGTAGTGCCATCCTTCATGTGCCGACGTTAATATCAGGGATGAGCGGGGCTCCGTTTTTGCGTAGTCTCTACTAGGCTGGCAGTGGTCTAAGGAGTGAGCGTTTAGCGAGTATGGAGTTCATTAGGGTCTAAAGTTGATTGGCCTACATATCATAGTAGCCTGGTTTAGGCCAAAGAAAATAAAGTAGTCGAAAACTGCGTTGGGTTGGTCGATATCTTCAGAATCGCGGGATACAGATGCATGAGGGACGCACAGAACGCAGACGTATAGCTGAAGAAAGGTGAAGCCTATACCCAACAGTGGATGATTCCGGGCTGAAATGATGATGCTGGGCCTATTGTTTGTATTTGTAGTTATTATCTTGAATTACAAATTCGTGTGTAGAAATAGGTTGATATGGAACGATCCGTGAGGAAGCCATGAAAGCGTTACACGACTGCCCAAAAAAAAGGAGGGCTATGTTTTTTTTTAAATATATTATTATTTAAATATAATATTATATAATTCCTTGGTAACATTTTCTAAATGTCATTATCATGTTTCTAATATACAGTTATTTGAAATTACAGGAACTACATAATTTTCGTTAAAAATACTTTTGAATATCCTCAGCTCCTTAAGATGTAACTGTTTTGATAAATTTCTTTAGTACCTATTAGACGTCAAGTAGTTGAATCTAAGTATTTTTTTTCTGTTATCATTGCAATCTGTTGAATAATTTGACGGTGGTTGTAATTTTATTTATATCTGCCTTTTGACATAACATCATGCCTGTAATCCTCGAAAGGTTAGCCAGAGGTGTACCTAATAGTACACCCACATTTATCTACTTTTAGATAAAATCGAAATCAACAACTGAATTAAGCCTCAAAAAACGCTCTCCTCTCTTCACTTGTACCCCACAAGAAGATACCGTTAAAATTAATTACATTTATGACGTCTAGGTAATTAGTGATTAAGTATTTGCGCTCAGACCTTTACACTAGATTGGTACGCTTGCCTGGCAGTCTGGGGGCTTGCATATAAATGATGTGCTCACGGATTTAGGTGAAGGGGTAAGCAGAGTGAAGTGTGGCCTAGATTTTGTGGACATGTTAATGGATTGAAGACGATTTAAGGACGATTTTAAAAATATAGAGCTGGCATAATCCTAAAAGCAAAATTGACAATCTTAACCCGAGTTTACACTTTTTACAGTAAACTTTACACTAATTGTCATTGGGCTGCGGGACTGTACGAAAGAGATACCGCGGCCCTGGAACACAAAGGGCAAGGAAGGATAATGGATGGGTTTTAGTCAGTACAAGTCTGACACTCCCTTCCGCTCCGCCCAGAGCGGGAGAAGTCATTTGATGATTTCCGATCCGAAAAAAAAGGGTGATTTTAGATAGAGGATATATTGGAGGATTTGGTAGCCTAGAAAAGGGACGATGGCTTTTTCATGTCATTTCGTATTTCTTCAAAGATTTTTTACATGATTGACATAAGCTTTTTGGTAGCTTCTTTTTATTCCCCACCCACTGCAGGACATAGGCCTCCCTACCCTCCTTCCTTCCTTGTGGTAAGAGTTGAGTTCATCCCGCAATTCTCCTTCTGGGCCTGCCGCGTTACCGTTTGCTGCTGTTTGGGACCTTTTTTTTTTTTTTACGCATGGGCAATCATCAAATGACTTCTCCCGCTCTGGGCAGAGCTGAAGGGAGTGTCAGACTTGTACTGACTAAAACCCATCCATGTTCCTTCCTTGCTCTTTGTGTTCCAGGGCCGCGGTATCTCTTTCGAACAGCCCGCAGCCCCTGTTTGGGACCCTTGTGTAGTTACTTTAGCCCATAGCTCCTCCGGCATGCGACAGTTGTGGCCAGCCCAGTTCCATTTCAACCTATCAGCTGTAAGTTCAACATCGGCTATTTGTGTTGGTCAGCGTATACAGGGTGTAAACAGACTCTTCACGAAGCCGTCAACCAAGCACTATGTACATAAAACTAAGTAACTTTACGCAAAAATTAATGCTGGGAAACAACTTTTTTTTTGGGCTGAATAATCACGTTTTACAGTAGGACTCAATCTAACGCACCCAAAACACTGTGCTGATGGATGGATTGAATAGTAAGACGGTCCTGGAAGTGTTTAAAATAAAAATCTTACATTAAAAACATGTATTTAAAAAAACTTGTGAAAAAGTTGGAACTTTGACCCCCAATATGTCCCAGGTATGGTCTAGAGCAGAAAAATGATCGCAATGACGGGGTGAACAAGTTTTGGCGTCGTTAAGAGTCTTTTTACACCCTTTAATTATAATTTCAGTAAATTGTTTGTTCCGTAACAGCGACAGAATGACACTGTTGATGTGGTCTATTGACTCTTGTAGTGATTATACATTATATATATATATATAATTTTTTTTTTTTTTTCGATTATTTGTTCTGTATCTGGGTCTAAATTTATCTATAATATGTATGTATTTAGAGATATATAAGTATGTTTATCAGTTGTCTGGTTGCCATAGTACAGGCTCTGCCTAGTTTGGGATCAGATGGCGGTGTGTTGGCTGTCCCAAGATATTATTATTATTATTTTCTATGCGTTTTTTTTGCTCGGCTAGCCGGGTAGCCGGAAAATACTGATAGCACGGGCCTAAGCCAAGTGATTATCAGCTGGGTTATGAGTTAAAGAGGTAGTAATAGGTACAATACGGTTTTGCATTGTAGCTTGAAAGAGAGATGAGGGTATGTTTAAGTGGATATATTATTATTATTATTATATGTAGTCGTTACAAGTACTCTTTTGTGTTTTATTATAATAATAATAATAAAGCTCGCCATTGTACATGAGCTATATTATTGCAATTTGTAAGTACATTTTTTTTTATTTTTGTCTGCTTTATAGAATAAGAATAAAAATATTTATAAGTAATATTTTTGTCATAGAATTGTAAAATAGAATGATAAAACTCACATATTTTCAAATTACGCTTTGATTCTACTGAAGCTCTGCGAGGTTTTACTATTTTAAAATTCTTTAAATAAGTTCACAGCCAGTGCTAAACCTGGATTGACTGTAGAACCTCAAAAACCATAAATTAAATCAACTATGACCTTTCTAATTGACACTGTCATCAAAAACCCAACGAAGAGCGAAAAACATCATGACGTAACGCGTCACTCAAAGAAAAAATAAACCCATCTGTTTGTCTTTCGACAGGAAAAAAAGCCGCTGAAAATAAACGCAACGACATGGTTATCCATCACTAAAGTCCCAAGTGCTTTCAGAAAACTAATTTACGGGAACAACATTATTGTGCGACTGGAAAAAATTACGTCCAGGCTGAAAAAATGTAGCCTTCTAATATTGTGAAGTGAGAGTCTCTCGCTTGACGTTTTAGTTAGTTTTCGGGGCAGGTTTGGTTTTTAGTTTGTTTTTTTTTTTTTTGTTTTAGGCTTGTCGCAAGAGTAGTGTAATATTTTGATTTTGCCTAATGAGGGAAGATTGAAATAATTATTGAAATACTAAGATGCCTTTCAAAAACCGGCCAAGTGCGAGTTGGTACTATATAGGTTTTCGACCCAAAACCTATTGGCTACTTCCGGGTGACCTAGAATTGACAATTTTGGTTAAAAGCAAGGTCTTACAGCACAAGTAAAGGGAACGTTCCGAAAAATAAAAAGTAAAAAATTAAGGTAAATTTTTGTACTAACAAGTTTTCGCGAAAAACTAAATTTACCCATATCTTTTTATTAAGTTGATTCAAGGCCTTGATTCTTATACAACTAATAGGGATTATAGATCTCAGTATCTGGTATAAATTTCAACCTGCTAGGTTTACCCGTTCCTGAGAAAACCGGTGGTGACCCACGGACAGACAGACGGATAGACGGGACAAGATACTGATCTTATAAGGGTTCCTTTTTTTTTGCCATTTGAGGTACGGAACCCTAAAAATCAGTTTTTGTTTTATTAGCGACGTATGTCCCACTGCTGGGCTGTCTGGCCTCCCCATAACCTTCCAGGTACGCCTTCATGATGCGGGTCTAGATCGTCTCACCAACTCTTTCTAGGCAGGTCTTGGCGGCGCTGTACATCCTCCAACTCAAACTCAAAAGCATTTATTTCAATTAGACCATTACAGGCACTTTTGAATGTCAGAAAAACAAGGAAGGCTAAGCTAAAGTCACAGACACAAGGCATAATAACTTGTGAAAGTACTGTAGTATCATTCGTCCTTATTTTCCTTTATCATTTATTGACCGATATCTTGAATGTCTGGTTTTTAACTGTTCATTCAAGTTGGTTTTTAATAAATATAATAAAAAATACTGGAGCATTATTTAGAAATTAGTAAAATAAACAAAAAAAAAGCAATTTAACTTATTTTTAAACTGATAAAATATGTCAAAATGCACTGACGAATTCAAAAATAATTTCTGTTTTGTATGAATGAGGTGCTATTTCTTATATTTACACTGATTTCCGAAACGTCTTGACACAACTCTTAGTTTTTAATAAAAAAAAGTTTCAAAGAAAGTTGTCTGAAGCAAATTCTACAAGTCTAGGATAATAACCCCTATGACATTATTAACTTTTCTAATAAACAACTTTGAAACCATCTATCTCTATATCTGAGTACCACACTTACTGAATGTCCCTCCCCGCTTTAAGTGACATTCGCTTAATTTATTTGTGCAATACTCGGGTTTCTAGGTTTCTGGGAAAATACTGTTTTAAGCTTTTACGGTCTACACCTAAATGAATACATAAATATAATAAAATATGTATATATATTATATAGATAGATATAAAGAGAGATATATATATATATATATATATATATCTAATAAAATAGGACGAAGCAGGAATAAAATAATTAAAATAATATTTTGGGACGAAGGAAGCATTGATTGGGACGAACCAGGATTTCGACATGTGGGACAAAACTCAGTAGGCCGAACGAAGAATAAATCAAACTTTATTTTCACTTACGGGCTGACAATAGAAGCAATTGAAACAAAGAAACACAAAAATTTCAATCGACAGGATGGCTTCAAATTGTCAATACCTGGAATCCAGTTTTGAGTATGCTCAAAAGTAGCAGCCGGCACCGTGATAAGGACTCCACAAAACCTTGTGATACTGTGAGTGTGTTTTGCCGTAGCTTAGTGTCGAGTTCCAGTGCTCGGAGCTCGTGCACAGCCGCACGGGTCGATCTTTAGGTTAAGCCGTGCTTGCCTAGGTTGGTCTGTGGATGGGTGACCACCCATTACATAACGAGTTTCTTCGTGCCTGTGTGTTTCTGTCCACAGTATCACAGTTACCTTGAGTGTACCCCGCTCTTAGTGCAATATTCAAGGTTCTAGGTTTCAGAGACGAATATATTCTGTACCAAACACAAAGCAGGTATCACCAAGACCTCACTTAATAACTTTAAGGAAATTTCGAAACGCCTTGTTGACGCTTCCCGTGACCCAAGGGCTGGCTTTTACTTTGGCCAGAGACTAAGTGTTGCCATACAACGTGGCAACGCCGCCAGTCTCTTGGGCACATTACCATCTGACAGCGTTGAGGAGGAGTTTTTCGATGCCCTTTTATAGTTTGTTGTTAGTTTATCTATTTTAGTTTAATAGTTTTTAATTATCAATGTATATAGTTAGTAAAAACTATAATATCAATGAAAAGTGTCTACAGAAGTGATATATCTAAGAACCATAGTTACCAAGTATCCCGATCTGTATGAAAACCAAGTATGTTAACCATTTTTTACTACCTAATATTGTACCTAATTCGCCCTTGTCCTATTCTATTTAGGGTCGGCGCAAAACGTTTTCTTCTTCCATTCTCCCCTGGCTACTTCCTACTATGACTTCATAAGCAGCCGTTAACCAAGCATTATGTACATCAAACTAAGTAACTTTACGCAAAAATTAGGGCTGGGTTTTTTTTTTTTTTTTGGGCTGAAAAATCACGTTTTGCAGTAGGACTCAATGTAATGCACTCAAAACATTGTGCTGATGGATGGATTGAATAGTAAGAGGGTCCTGGAGGTGTTTAAAGTAAAAATCTTACATTAAAAACATGTATTTTTACCCCCCTTACTTTGACCCCCAATATCTCCGTAACTACAAGGTTCCCAGGTATGGTCTAGAACAAAAAAATGATCGCAATGACGGGGAGAACAAGTGCCTTTCGGCTTCGTTAAGAGTCTGTTTACACCCTTTATTATACAAAATAAACTACATTTTTGTTCTTTAAATGTTTAGAATTAAGCTCTTGAGTTTAATTGTGTGGAGTCTAGAGTTGTTGAAGACTTACACCAATTATTGATGGACTGCGTTCGGTATGAGTCTGAGAGAAATGACCTGTTTAGGGTATTGAGGTTGAACACACTTGAAGTAGGCACATTCCATAAAATCCTGGCTCAAGCAAATAGCGATGATGCGAAGAGTCTGTTCAGGTTCATGGCCCAGATATGAACTATGTGTATTTAGGGTACGATGGGACTGACATACGCATTACGTTTAAAAATGTCCCAAAAAAAAAAAGAAAAAAAAAGTCTTGAGTGGTAACGATATGAGAGCAGCGGTGGCCCAGTGGTGGCGACCCCGGCTTACGAACAGTAAGTCGTGGGTTCGATCCCAGGCAGGCGCATTACTTTATGTAATTTATTTCATCACCACAAATCTCAAAAACGGTGAAGGAAAACATCGTGAGGAAACCGGCATGTCCTAGAACCAAAAATTCGAAGATATGTGACATTTACCATTCCGCACTGGGCCCGCGTGGTGGATTATAACTCATTCCCTCTCATAGAGAGGAGGCTTGTGTCCCAGCAGTGGGAACATTATAGGCTGATGATGATGATGATGAACGATATTGTTTTAAATAATTATCTTGCTGCGATAGTAGCCACGTTAAGCATAAAATACTTAAGCCACGCGAGTAGCTACTCTTGCGTTATCTAGGTATATCTGTGCGCCTAAGGGCCAAGTTCACCGACAAGATAACGGTCTGATTATCTGAAAACAGCTGTTTAACGTGAATTTTCGTGTTCCCGAAAGCAAATCTGATAATTAAACTCAGCAATCAACTGTTATCGCTAATTCAATGTCGGTGAACATGGCCCTTAATCATCAGAATTCCTTTTTTGAACACAAAAATTCATGGTAAACAGCTGTTTTCAGATAATCAGACCGTTATGTTGTCGGTGAACTTGGCCCTAAGTGCCTCTCCCCACTTAAAGTGGCATCCGCTAAATCTATTTGTGCAATACTCAGGGTTCTAAATTAAGTAACAGCTACAAACGGCTTGAAATGCTCTCTTGCTGTGCTGGCTATTACACTCGATTAAGGAGAAAAAGCTTTTAATGTTGCTTGGTAAGAAAATAAAGCTGTTTTTGTACTATTTTTTTAGTTGTTGAATAGTTTGTACGTCATTTGATTAAATCATACAAACATCATGCCTGTAACATCCGAAGGGTTAGAGCAGAGGTGTACCTAATAGTACACCCACATTTTGCCAGTTATGTTTTAAGTCTCATGCAATAGGGGGAGAGCCTATTGTCATCGACCGGGCACAAATCCAGACTCCGTGGCTACTACTGAGAAATTCCTGATGGGAAAACCCAATAACACTTTGCCCGACCTGGAAATCGAACCCAGGACCTCTTGCTCAGTAGTCGCGCTTGTAACCACTAGACCAACGAGGCAGTCCTTCATTTGATTAAACTCTCCCAATTATATCAGGGTTGGCTTCCAACTAACTTCTAACCAGATGCAACTGAATTATTACTTTGTAAGGAGTGACTGCCTATCTGACTTCTACCACCCCGTTACTTGGTGACTTGATGCCCCTTGGATAGACTGGTTGTCAGATTTTCGGGCTTCCGTCTGTCCTTGGAACAAGTACCGAACTCCACCCGGGCGAACCCGTGTGCATAAGTTAGTATATCTCTAACACGTATTGTCTACGTTAAGATACATACATATTTTGCGCAATCAGCAACATGATATAATATTAAATATATTTTCTTCTAAAACATAATACACCATGGAAATTGGGATGTTCTCCAGACAGTCTATAAATCTATCGCTGATTTATTATACAAACATAAATATTAAATATCAACATTTTGTACATTATTTATATTTTCTGTTCAATGTGGCACAGTTACAGTGGCCTGTGCCTTTGGGGTCGGAGGGGTAAAAAATTATTAGTCAAAAATATTGTAATAAAACTGTCAAATGGGATTGAGAATTATGAGTTAATAACAGATTTCTAATAAAACATAAGAAAGTAATTATCTACAATTTTGCATTAAACAAAACAATAAATCTAAATAATATTTTATATTTTATGTTGGTTTTTGTCTTGCGATCAATATGATCGACTTTGAGAACTGACATTATTATTATTTCCTTTATTATTTTTTATACATATTAACCCATTCAGTGCCCAGAACCCAGCGTATGAGTCGAACAATAATTTGTTCGTTCGCACAATCCGTATCTGTAGCTAAGGACTCGCTAGTCGGGTTCTGGGCATGAATACAAGTCACCTAGTTCATAATAACGACGACGACTCGGATCCGGGTTGTGGGCACACGAACGAAATTCACGAAGTTTTTGCGAAGTACTGGGCAGTGAATGGGTTAATAACATTTTTAAATATTCAAATATAAATCAATATAAAAAAAGACATTAAAAATATAAAAAAAAATACCTAGTAGCCCACGGTAGAACGGAACTCTTCAATAATAGACAGTAAATCTTGGATGTCTGTTGTTTATACAACACCATAATATATACGCCTGTATGCCCTGAGGGGGTATACAGATGTGTACAGTACTGGGTGTACTGTTTGTACAGACGCCAGCAGGTCAAGCTACCCGAAACTGTCAGATTTTCCCAAACTACCTTGAACCTAATGCATTAGAAATAAAGTCGAAAATCTATTAAAGAAATCTGCCAGATTGTAGTAGCTTGATGTGCTGGCGTCTGTACATTTCGATAGGTATGTTACGTTCCATTTTTTTGGGGATAAGCCTATTACCATGAAATGTATTGTTAACAATGTAAAATAAATGCATAGCAAATAATTGTATAGGACATTCCAACTAAAAATGGAAAAATAAAAAAAACTATTTGCAAAAAATAAAACCGACTTCAAAAACACAAAAAAGTGAAGAATAACTTAAGTTCAGAAGTCGGTGACAAAAAAACTGAATCAAACAAAAAAAAGCCACCGACTTCTTCGGTTTTATTTTTGCTTTTTAAAAAGGTTTTTTTTATGAAGAATGAAGAGCGCACGGTCAAAAACAACTGAATAATATTATTATATCTGCATCCGGACCGTACCCAGTAATAACCAGTTACAACCGGTTCAGTCGTAACTTAAGGGTTAACACTGTTACACTATGGACAAAAGATATTAAACATTTTACGAGCTTTAACAATGGACGCCATAAATCTATAGCGCTTCCTCTCATAGTCCAAATATTGATTCTTAAGTATGGAAATTCTTTGCCGAAAGAGAGAAAAGATGGGAAAAACTGAGAAAAGTATAGCCGTCTCTTTCGTTTCAGTAATAAAAAGGTTTTATTTAATGTTCGCGATTTTATGAGGGTTCGCAGTGATTTGAATGGTGCCAATATGGAGTCGGTTCACACTGTATAAGCCACAGGGTGTTTTAAAAGATTGACCTTATTTTAGATGGGTATTTTTTGCCATGTAATATTTTCCATCGGCAACAATTCCATACAAACTCTTATCCCCTTTTTAACCATTTTTAAGTAAGTAAACAATGGTTATAGCCTATTGATGTGACCATCAGACTGCTGCAGATGCCATCAGAAGTCATAGGTCTCGAGTTCGAACCCAAGACTCGCACCTCTGATTTTTCATATGCATATTGTATTCAATTATTACTGGCTTCTTTGAAGGAGATTTCGTGAGAAAATCAAGAGAGATATTTCTTGACAGCATGTAAAGCCAAGTCGGAGGCTCGTGGGTGGCATGAAGCTCTGATACCAGGTTAGGCACTAACCACACGACAAACCACTCCGGGAGTGCCGACAGAAGGGTTTTTTTTTTCAAGATTTTGGATTATTTAAAAAAAATATTTTTGCATAAGCCTTTTACTTATACATTTGACTATACACTGTATTGTTTTTGGGCTAGTAATGGGTAGCAATACGGCTAACTCTGCAGGTCGTCGGTGTCGCGAGTTTTATTTATTTATTATAATAAAATCCACAGTTCTTTGAAATTTTATCCCACAATATATAAACTAATCTTACAGATTTATAATTTAATAGCTATACAATACATTGTTAAGTGTACAGCGTGGATGAGTGTGTAGGAATGTGTGGGTTCAATTGCTTTTCCCCATCTCAAAAATGCCTAACGCGCCTAAACAAATTTTCACTTCAAAAATTGACCGAAAATCTTACAACCAGTCTTACCAAGGGGTTTTGCCTAGTTTCTAGGTTACTGAGACCAGATATGTAGTTGCTCCATATGCTACTGGTATTCAGCTGCATCCGCGTAAACTAAAAGCCAACCTAAACATAGTTGGATAAAGACTATAATTATTAGTAACCTTTTGGGGGCTATATTTTTCAAAAATCCTTTTTCATTGTTCTTCGGAATAAAAACTCACTAACTCTTGTGCAAAAACATGCTTCTAAACCTATTATATCTTAGTCTTTTTTTCCACTAAATGACTTATAGCTATAGATAAAAAAATCTATTAAAATACTAATTATTCTGCTACAGAAAAGTAATTACTAGGCTAGATCTAGCAAAAAAATTACAGAATTTTTGGGACTTTTTTTAAATGGTTTTTAATTACTAAGCTTCATCTGGGAATAATAACACTGGAAGTTTAAAGAGAAGAAACAAGTTGAAAAAAAAAATTGTTACACGAATTTCTGGAATTTTTCTGGGATTTCTTTGTTGGTCTTAGAGGTCGCTAGGCTGCTACTGAGCATAAGGTCCTGGTTTCCATTACCAGGATGGGGATAGTGTTATTTTATTAGGTTTTCCATAAGGAGTTTAAAAGTAGCAGTATAGGAATCTGCATTCGTGATGGCAGAACAGGCTCGCCCCCAATTACAGTGGACTTAAACATAACTGGCAAAATGTACGTACTATTAAGTACATCTCTGCCTAACCCTTCGGGGATTACAGGCGTGATGTTATGTTATTTTCCTGAAGTCCTTTTGTTTTTATGTTTCCGTATCCACTGTTTAGCTCTTTGTGCAGGTGTGAATTCCTAATTTTTTCTTTCTTTTTACCAAAAATACGTCTGTCTACATTTACGAATTTCTATCAAAAGTATTTTGACAGAAATTCGTAATAATTTTTCTCCTTCTGAACATAAAACGTTAGTTCCATATTTTAATCGGTGCTATATACAAAAGGTTAATACTAAATCGATAATACGTTTTCACGTGAACGCCTATCCGACAAACTAAAGTTTGTTCCGTAATATTGGTTTAATATTGTTTGTTAAACAAGTCAATTATAAACAAAGCTATATTATTATTAGGTTGATAAATATTTAGATGGATATACATCAATTATTTAACTTGACATTTGGTAAATTGATCGCAAAGAAAATAATTATTACAATATTTTAACCTAAATTATCAGCGTCCATCGCTGATAATTTAGGAGATCGTGGCTAAATAACAGCCACTCGGGTCGATCTTAAGGTTAAACCGCGCTGACCAAGGTTGGCCCGTGGATGGGCATAGCATAGCATAATATAGTATAAGCACACACCTATTTAATTGCGAGTACACAAAAACATAAATGGCAAATTTTAGTTATACTTAATACATTTCTGTCTACCTTCTTCTTCTTCGGCAATCAGAGCGTGATGTTAAAATATTATGATTTACAACTCAATTATAAACCGTTATCGGGTTTAATATTTAGATTAATAGATGACAATTTAGAAAAACGTTTGATTCATGAATCCATCGGTTTGACGAAGGTTGTAGGCTTCGATCAAATTATCCTTTGTTGTTTATTGGCTTGCCCTGTCCAGTTTCTGATCAAAGGATTTTGATTTAATTTTTGTATTGTCCATAACCAAACTTGACATTTTAATATTATGATATTCATAATAAATTTAACATTAAATCTAACCATATAAGTCCAGGGAGTCGCTGGATGCAGGTGGCATTGAATCGGACACGTTGAAAATCGAGGGGGAGGAGAGGCCTATGTTGAGCAGTGGACAGCAACGGGCTGATATGATGAGGGTGATGATATAACGATATCTTTATATCACCTTTATCACTTAATGTAATAGTCGTGTTTCTATACATTTTTACCATTATTTTTTGTTTTCGGATGGGAAATCATCAAATGACTTCTCCCGCTCTGGGCAGAGCGGAAGGGAGTGTCAGACTTGTACTGACTAAAACCCATCCATGTTCCTTCCTCGCCCTTTATGTTCCAGGGCCGCGGTATCTCTTTCGAACAGTCCCAATTTCCCCTTATCTCATTATCAAAACAAAACACATACTCTCTCTCCGTACAAAAATGTTAACGTCATATCAATCAAAGACGGGGCTCAGAACAAATGGCTTCGAAAACGTTTGAGGAGCGAACCGATTGAGATAATCATAAACAAATCACATCCAAGCTGCCTACACACTAATCCACTGCTACTTAGGGATGGCACGTAACGGGTATTTTTAAACGTAGTTATTTTTTTAAGGCTGGATTAATTGCTGGTTTATAAATCTATCAAATACGACACGGTTGGCGCAGTGGCTGAGCGATTGCGCGGGTTCGATCCCCGCACGGAACAAATATTTGAATGGCCTACAGATAGTTGATCCGGGTCTGGCTGTTTGTGTATGTGAGTTTAAATGTTTGTGAACGCACCCACGGCACAGGAGAAATTCTTAGTGTGGGACAACGTCTTTTAAAAAAACAAAAATACTTATCTCTCTCTATTTTACTGCGGCATAGCCCGCCGGATTTTCGGTAATTTTCCCACGAAAGATAGAATTACCGGAATAAAAAGTATCCTATGTGTTAATCCAGGTTATAAACTATCTTTATGTCAAATTATTAGGTATCAATTTAGGTATTTACAAGGCAGATGTGAGTGGCAACGCCGGGAGGGGACGCCCTAGAAGAACATACGCTGACCTCATTGGTGAGGTTCTTCAGAAAGGTCAGGTGCGTAGTACTCGCAACCGGCGTGCGTGTATGACCAGATGTATGAACGTGGACGAGGCAAAAGGAGTATGTAAGGATCGTAGCAGGTGGCGTTCTGTGGTTTCTGCCTACCCCCATGGGAAAAGGGCGTGAGTTTATGTATGTATGTATGTTATGTCAAATTTCATCTATATCCGTTTAAAAGTTTTTGCGTGAAATAGTAACAAATATCCATTGCGGCAACAAAATATGTTTCACTTTATTATTTTTCCCATGACCTAAAACCGGCACAAACACCGTATCAGCTGTAACACCTACATCCCACACACATGACATCTAATTATCTTTATCCCATCAGACGAACCCGCGCGGCAGCCCTATGCAACATGTTTACATTCCGCGATCGTGATGGATCGCTTGCCCGCCACCCCACGGCCTTCCGAATGGACAGGAATGTAGAGAGGATGGATGGAGTGAGTGTAGCTGAAAGAGAGATGCGAGCGTACTTATGTGATATGGAACTGTAAAGCAGGAGACTAATTTTTTCCTTGTTTTATTTTATGTTGATATGTATTCTTGGTTATTAGAAGAATAAAAAATGTTTGTTACAACAGAATGGTTAGGTGCGTAGTACTCGCGTGTGTGACCAGATGAACTTCTATGAAGCAAATTAATTAAATTAATATTCTGATATAAAAGAGTGTCCATGGAGTTTCATGGATCTACGTTTTGTAACGGGCAACTACAGTACTTTCACAGTTATTATGCCTTATGACTGGGACTGTAGCATCATTTTATTGTTGTCTTGGTTTCGACAATTCAAAAGTGCCTGTAACTAGTTTACTTAAAATAAATGATTGAATTTTGATTATGAATCAAAAGTCTCATCCAGTAACAATTAAGCTACATCATTGTTCTCGCAAGCCGTCAGTGTTCAGCATTTGATAAATGCGTGCGTCACTTTTTGTTAAACCTTTATTTTTTATCAAATTGGATTTTTATTCGATTCCAATCTATTCTTATGTGGCAGGCTGTTTCATTTGGTTTGTATATATCGTTGTGATAATAGACTTAAATGGTGGTTTAATGGTTGTATTTATGGACCGATTGTATGCTTACTTAGAGTAATCTGCCTATACGGTTTCAATAGTTGGGGCTCCTTACTATGTATGAGAGTGGGCCAACAGGCGGACTTGGTTCAGGTTCGTGGATAACATATATCTTAATATTTTTGGTTCGCAGGCATGCCAAGCAGTGGTATTCAAATATGATGAAGCCTACTTGAGATCGAACCCAGAAGCCCTAAGCACGAGCGCGCAGTATAAAAAAAAAAAAAATACGGTTCACATAAAACATTTTCATAATTCTAAGAATATATATTCATATTTATGGATGATACTGTTTATGATTGTTGCAAACAATTTAACTAAAATACTGTAGGATAATTGTAATTTAGATTAAAAAATCGACGTATTTACGTTACGTTTGCACTGTGCGCGTGCGCTTTTGCTAAGGCCTCAGCTCCTAAGAAGTGAATTTTTTAGATGTGTTTGGCGGACAACACCATAATAACCTTTCTGTTTAATCAGACATGGCAATTATTCACATTTAGGCCTAATTCTTTCGCCCTACGATAGCTATGTCTCTTAGAGACATACAGCAAATACCAAACGACGTGTTAGGCACAAAACAAAACCTTAACCACACACAAATAAAGAACTGCACATTAATCTACTCAACAGACCTATTCTATCTTCAAGTTTCTTTGAAAATGGGGTCCTTAGGGCTAACAGAATGGCTGTCGTTACAGTTCTCTGGCTAAAAAGGAATTATTGCGCGAATCTACTACGAATGAGGAAAAAGTGCGCCAATGTTGGTGCTTTGGTTGTAACTGGATAAAAATGGGCAAGACTATGGTTTGGAATGGGCTATGTGTTAAGAAGTGCTTGGTGGTTAGTGATGACACATAGAGAAGAGTGAGTCCTGTGTCAAAGTGGATCATTTTCGAGTAATAGAGAAGTATGAGAGAGCAGCGGTGGCCCAGTGGTAGCGACCCCAACTTACGAACAGTAAGTCGTTGGTTCGAACCCAGGCAGGCGGATTACTTTGTGTAATTTATTTCATTACCACTGCTCCTAAAAACGGTGAAGGAAAACATCGTGAGGAAACCAGCATGTCCTAGAACCAAAAATTCAAAGACTTGTGACATCTACCAATCCGCACTGGGCCCGCGTGGTGGATTATAGCTTATTCCCTCTCATAGAGATGAGGCCTGTGTCCCAGCAGTGGGAACATTATAGGCTGATGATGATGATGAATAGAGAAATATGGAAGAAGAAGACATGCTGAAGAAGAAGACATGCTGCGCTGATCCCAAGTAAATTGGGATAAGGGCATGAGAATTATGATGATGAGATTAGATGATTTTATTTGTGCAATGCAAGAATGCTATCCTGCAGCTCGCTCTTAGTTTGCTAACAGTGTTGGCAGGCCTGCGGTTTCCTCTCATACTTAAGTATAACACTGTATTATGAAAACAATATTGTAAAAGACAATGATTATTAAAAAAAACATGTGTGCAATTCACACGTGGTAGAAGTCAAACCTTAAAAAATTTTGGCTTCAAGATAAACACTGTATAATGCTTCCTATCTAATTTTCTCCCACGTTAAATCTTATGAATGTATGTGTCTGTCTCTTTTTACTGTCGCTTTTTCGTTTCATCGACTTTGAAATCACAACGGAGCTACAGAAGTTTTCACTTCAAAAAAATGTAAACATGGACATTTACAACGTTTCAAAATTGCCCATGTAGGTATAAAGGGTGTAAACAGACTCTTAACGAAGCCGAAGGGCACTTGTTCTCCCCGTCATTGCGATCATTTTTTTGTTCTAGACCATACCTGGGAACCTTCTAGTTACGCAGATATTGGGGGTCAAAGTTCCAACTTTTTCACAAGTTTTTTTTTAAATACATGTTTTTAATGTAAGATTTTTACTTTAAACTCCTCCAGGACCCCCTTACTATTCAATCCATCCATCAGCACAATATTTTGAGTGCGTTACATTGAGCCCTACTATAAAACGTGATTTTTTAGCCCAAAAAAAAAGTCGTTTCCCAGCACTAATTTTTGCGTAAAGTTACTTAGTTTGATATACATAATGCTTGGTTGACGGCTTCGTGATGAGTCTGTTTACACCCTGTATGTGAATTCTTATCTACTGTCTTGAATTTTTGCGTTTCTCTCTCTTTTCATTAATTTTGTTTTCAGACGTTTCAGTTTGAGTGAAAGATGTCGAATGAAAGACCAAAAACTGGCCGAAGGGTTCCGTAACATAAACCGAAAAAAAACAAGTTTCTTGTGTGAGAGCCCTCTTTTATTATTAAATAATTTATATTTTTATTATTTATTGTGGTAATAGCAACAGAATACATAATCTGTGAAAATTTCAGCTGTCTAACTATCACGGTTCATGAGATACAGCCTGGTGACAGACAGCCAGACAGACAGACGGACAGTGGAGTCTTAGTAATAGGGTACCGATTTTACCCTTTGGGTGCGCAACCCTAAAAAGAACAGAAAGTGAAATATCGGATTTCGGAATCCTTTTACCTATACAGCTGTCCAATCCTACAGTTACCTGCAAAGATCATCTTTAATACGAGTCTTTCACTGAAAAACTTAAAGGAAATAGGAATAGTATAATATTTTTAAACCCTTTGTTACGGGACAAAGAAATCAACTTAAGAAACAAACGGCTAGATCTCGTCTCCACAAAGTTAACTTCAACTTAATATATTTAACTGTATCTGATGGAGCGAGGACCTTTTAAAGTAATTAAGTCACCCTGGCGCCATCTATGGGACGATTTGTCTTAGTATTGTTTGTTAAGAGTTCATTAGATTGTAAGTTTAATAAATAGGAGAATGTAACATTGATTTTCGTTAAGGAATGCAGACGTGGATGGAAACTCCCTAGAAGGACATAATAAACTGACCTTATTGGTGATGTTCTTCAGAAAGGTCAGGTGCGTAGTTTGTGCGTGTATGACTGCATAGCTATTCACAAATGCTTCGATTCGATAAGTCGTATGTCTATCTTTTTTGGCATTACGAAAGCGAGTGAGTTAGACAACGACCTTCCGAATAGAAATCGAATCGAAGCGTTTTGCAGATGTGAACCTGGACTACACAAAAGTAGTTTGTAAGTATCGTAGTAGGTGTCGTTCTGAGGTTTCTGCTTACCCCATATATAAATCGGCGTGAGTTTAAGCAAGTGTGTCTGTGACACTGATTTTCTTTAAAAAAATTACAACTTAAACCGAAATTCCTGTTTGTGTAAACATATATGTACTGTATTAGGTATAGACGACTACTTAATTTGCTTTATCACCTTTGAAAATAATTGTATGTGTCTATTTTTAATCAAGATAAAAAAGTAGAATAATTGTGTTTTGTTTTCCATTTTGTGTGTTGTATTTTGTACAACAGCGTCCAAAACCTGTAAAGTTTTGTATGATATAATTTAAGCATTGTTTCTAGAAAGAAGAACAAGAGATAACACGGTGGTTTATATATGTGTGCATTAAATGTTTTACTGATTTATTCAGTGAAAAAAATAAATAATGTTAAGAGAACACATTATTTTAGTGTTGGAATAGTCGTGTTGGTATGAGTAAACTTTTAAATACACAACATTGATTGCTATTGATAAAAGTTTATATTTACCAGGAGGGGTCACCTGGTGACTTCCAACGGATCTCTACAGCAATGTTTTGACTTACCTGAAACAAAGAGAAAATGGTATTCGTAAACATAAATGTCATCATAAAAGTATATAACATATCATAAATAATATCGGTTAACAATAAAAAAGAGTATAATATTTTTTGAAGTGAAAACTTCTTTAGCGGCGTTGTGCACTTTTTGGGATGGGTTAAAACTGTTAAACTCGCGTCAGATCGAATAGGAATACTATTCGATCTGACGCGAGTTTAACAGTTTTTAACAGTTTAACAGTTTTTCGCAGGAAGCTTGCGCGAGTGTGCGTGTAGTTTAACGTAGATGGCGTTGTTTAAAGTTTTTTTTCTACGGCAGCGACATCTTTCGTTCTTGCAGAAAGCTATTGAAATTTCTGATATTTAAGCTAGATGGCGTTGTTTCAAGTTTTCTTCTTACTTCTGCCGGCACTCCCCGAGTGCCGCCCATTGTTTTTAATCTTAGAAAAAAGTGCACACACAAGCTATTTTAGAGTGTCTTACCAGTATGAATAAAACTAGTAAATCACCGAGACAGGCTGACACTAAAATATAGAGAATGCCCAAAAAAGAATAACCCCAACATCCCTACAAACAAAAACACTCGGCGCTAGTGAAGTGACGCGTCATCGTACGATATGGACGTTATCAATCATTCGTATTCTCAGAGCGATTGTTTCGTATCGTTGCAAATCGATTCGGATGCGAGCACGTTCACACGTTCCACAAGACATAGAATAGTCAATATACAGAAGGTCAGGTCATAAATACAACGAGCGAAATTGTACGCACACTTAAGCTCGTGAAAGTCACTTGTGTCGACGGAGTCACATGGAACTTGTTACTTGTCAGTGTCAGTGATGAAGTGTCAACACCTTGTTTACAGTACAACCACTTTAAGGTGG
Source organism: Lycophotia porphyrea (assembly GCA_950005105.1). NCBI lineage: Eukaryota > Metazoa > Arthropoda > Insecta > Lepidoptera > Noctuidae > Lycophotia > Lycophotia porphyrea. Next base: position 1,810,236 of record OX465404.1, on the reverse strand, counting down.
AAGCCTCAGGGTAGCCTGCGTAATTCCATTTTTTCTTACGTTTTTTGTAATTTGCAGGTCAGTGTCAGGTTGTACGTTAATGAAACACAAAAATCATGAAAATCATCAATACAATCCTCTAAGTTTATGTAACCTTATTCAATTAATATTTCATGAAAAAGTCATTCAATAGGGTTAAATGAACTTACAGGGTTATATTGATGATTTTCATGACCGAGATTCTGTAACTACATACGTGTTATTGGCGCGACTCATTTTTCTTCAACATACAACCTGACAATGACCTGCAAATTGCAAAAAACGTTATAAATTTAAATTTCGCGGGCTACCCTGACGCTTCCACCTTAAGGGTGCAGTTTAAGGTGGCGCTGTTTGTCAAGAAAAAATGCATCGTAAAGTCAAACTTGGTACTTTTATTTTGTTTTCCCAACTAAACAAATAAGTTGGTTGAAGTTTTATTTAAATTCTATCGAAATCGGGAATTATTAACACGCTCATGTGTATCCATAAGTTAGAATTTTGTGTCACCGCTTTTTCCGACACTTCTTAGAATTACATTATTAAATTGTTATTAAACAATCAGCGCAGAATATTGAGGTTATTAAATTAACATCAATTGGTAAGTAAATAAGCGACATCTTTAAGGTCTAAAAGGCGAATTCCCTGTTATATGAGGATGTGTTAAGATAGCTAACGACATTCAAATTTTCTTACGTTTTTTGCAATGTGCAGGTCAGGCAGTGTTAAGAAGCTGCGGGACTGTTCGAAAGGGATACCGCGGCCCTGAACACAAAGGGCAAGGAAGGAACATGGATGGGTTTTAGTCAGTATAAGCCGACACTCCCTTCCACCCTGCCCAGAGCGAGAGAAGTCATTTGATGATTTCCCATCCGAAAAAAAAAGGCAGTGTCAAGGTAAATTTTAATTTCGCGGGCGCGGCGGGCCTAGTCCTCTAGAGAGGCTTGCGCTTCCCCCTAAGTATTAAAAAAATCTAATATAATTTGTAAATGACACTACTTACGCACAGGTTAGTTTTCTGAGTTTACCTTAGTGTCAGATACTTTTGGAAGCAAAAACGTACGGTGATCTCAAACAAATGCACGTCTGCGTGTCTATCTATGTGTACATGCGTCCATTTTTTCCTCTGTATCAAGTAAGACTTCTGCATCCGTCTATACCGTATCAAACCCGTCTGAATTATTCCGACATGTTATTAGATCGGGAATATTTTGTGGGTAGTCGATCGTATCGCTGACTTACAGTTTTTTTGACGTGTGATACAGGAGGTTCGATGTTTAGTCAAGGGATTTCTGTGGCGGGTTTTTGAGAAATTATTTTAGGGCGGACCTTTATAAATGGAGATAGTAGTAATTTTACTAGACATGTTGTTGTTATCTTATGTTTCATAAAACTTTCAAGATGTCATATTTTTTTACACAAGATGGTATTTTATAGATTTTTTTTTTGCCAGTGCATCTTCATATTCATATAGATTTATTTGCGATCTTCATGGGGAAGGAAACCGTATACACAGCTTCTGCCGTAATATAAGAGCTCAGGTATGTATAAATCTTTATTAAGTTTAAGTGTGATTTGTAGAGAAACTAATAAATAAATAACTTTGGTATGTAAGTATCTTCTATCCTACGTAAGTTCAAAATCAGTGAAACGACCTCACCTAAACACTTACCGGTTCATCAAAACACCCTGTATATGTGTAATGTAATAGGTTTCCAGGAAGAAATTGTGTTGAGTAGCTAAAATGATGTTATAACCCATTTCAAATTATTGTTGTGACAGGCCGTACAGTAATATGTTTACTAAGCAACTTTTAAAAGCGACTTTATCCTATAGCATTGTTTTTTGAAGTGAAAACTTCTTTAGCGGCGTTGTGCACTTTTTGGGATGGGTAAAAACGGTTATACTCACGTCAGATCGTCAGATCGAATCGGCGGCGCAGGGCGCTTGCACGAGTGTGCGTGTTGTTTAAGCTAGATGGCATTGTTTCAAGTTTTCACTTCTGTCGGCACTCCCGGAGTGCAAGCCGTTGTTTTATTTACGAAGTTACGAACTTTATTTTTTTATGGTTGTGTTACTCTACACCAGCGGTGGGCAAACTTTCTTGTTGGGGGGCTAGAAAGTTTAAGAAATTTCAGAGGAGGGCCAGAATTATAGGAAAAATGCATTTTGTTTTGAAACTTTTATCATATAAAAATATTACAGCATTACACACTCGCACAAATGTTAAAAATTACAATTTTAATTTTATTCGAAGGTCCTGCCACGAGATTGAGTGATTTGCAATTTCATAGTCGAAAAATTATGTTCGCACACATACGATGACGCAAGCATCGCCATAATTTTCTGGGCGTGAGCCTTCCTATCTTTGGGAATTCAGCTTTCAGCAGTGTCCTATAGATATCTAGTTTAGTTTAGAAGGACCGTCGGCAGGCCGGATTAAATGCTTTCGCGGGCCGGAGCTGGCCCGCGGGCCGTACTTTGCCCATCACTGCTCTACACCTACATGGTCCGTGATTGTACCTTAGCTTTGAGTCATTGTAAGATCTTCAAACATTATGGAATACAAATACAGATATTATGAATATATAATATATATGGTAGTAAGGCGTACAGCCGAGTTTCTGTAGTTCTTCTTGGTAGTCACTGAACCATCTGATCTTCGAACCCTAGTAGACAGATGTAACTTCTGTTGTAATAACACCTTGACGAAGTGACTCCAAGAATGTATATGTACCAGGGCTGCAGGACTATTCCAGGGCTGCGGGACTGTCTGGGACTGTTCGAAAGAGATACCGCGGCCCTGGAACACAAAGGGCAAGGAAGGAACATGGATGAGTTTTAGTCAGTACAAGTCTGACACTCCCATCCGCTCCGCCCAATACGCATATGAATCCGAAAAATCACAGGTGCGTCTTGGGTTCGAACTTGAGACCAGCTATGACACAGTGATAGTCTAGTAGTGTGACTGTCAGACTGCCTTACCTCTTATTCTGACAGTTATTTCTAATCTTACAAAATTGTGAAACAAATTGTATGTAGAACTGATTACTGAGCAAGTCAATAAAATTTAATTTTCTTCAAATAACCAATACGAGTATCACTTCCACGCTCAAATCGTTCCATTAAAGCCAATAAATAATAAATAAATACCATCGTAATGAAGTAAGCTCCTTTATTGACACATAAAAGGCCTACTTACGTTATATGGCATTTTCACCCTATGTTGGTAATAAGGCACAATATGATCACGGTATTTTTTGATTCCGCAAATGTGAATTGCATAATATAAAACATATTTAAATACCGCAAATTTTGTGTCAGTCGTCGAAATGATTGAGTCAATTGAATATTGACGATTATTACTTGTTTTTTAAAGGTTTTGTTAATATTTGCAGTGAGAGAATTAAAAATGTTGATGAGGAATTTTTTATTTATTTTTTGTTGGAATGATAATTCTGTTGAGCCAAAACCACGTTTATTATGCTTTTATGAGGATTATACTGTTAAATTGGTTTGTATACTTAATAATGACTACTAGAAGGAAACCGACATTGAGAATGGACATTTGTTGAGGAGGGACAAATCTCATGTGACTCAAAGACATTTATATTCATCACGAATATAAATGTTGATGTTTGGAGAGGGAGATGAAGACCATAGAAACGATGGATGAGGTATTCCTCGAAGCGCTACCATTTTGAGGCGCACCTAATGAGGCGCTTCTTTTTTATTCCTCGGAGCACACCTTTTAGTAGCACTCCCGATAGAAATTAAAAATATTAACTACTAAAAGGTGCGCTCCGAGGAATAAAAAAGAAGTGCCAGATAAGCAATGTATTAAGCATAAAACCATGGTTTGTCTTGCCGGTTCTTCTCCATAGAAAACGCCCAATTCGAACCGTGCACTTGTCTGAAGTTTCTCAAGAGCCTGTAGAGGTTTGTGTGACGTAAAATGCTTTTAATTTTGACACGGGCATCCTCGCTTTGAGAGAGGATGGGCCTTAAATCCGCTCAAGGGCCCAGTGCGGGTTGGTAGATGTCACATGTCTTAGAATTCTAAGAAAAGCCGGTTTTTTCACAACGTTTTCTTTCACCGTTTTGAGCGTAATGTCCGTTATTTCATTTTTAGGGTTCCGTACCCAAAGTGTAGAAACGGGACCTTATTACAAAGACTCCACTGTCCGTCTGTCTGTCACCAGGCTGTATCTCATGAACCGTGATAGCTAGACAGTTGAAATTTTCACAGATGATGTATTTCTGTTGCCACTAAAACAAAAAATAATGAAAAATAAAAATTATTTCATAATTAAAGGGGGCCTCCCAGACAGGAAACGTATTTTTTTCGGTTTATGGTACGGAACTATTCGTGCGCGAGTCGTTGGTCACTTTTTTGTTTTGGTTTTTTCATTACTCTTCGTCATTACTTTTATTTATTTCACCTATTTCTTTCTCAAGCAATCCAAAACATTCCCTTGGCGACTCTATAATCGTGTAAGCGAGTGTAATATGTCAGGGCTCCACAAAAATGTGCTCGTTTGTATTCTGGTCGCGTCGGCGGAGTCTAGTGCTGCTCTCTCGGGACACTGGACTGTACAAATGTGATGTGTGCCCCGTTCAGTAAGGCGAGTAGTATATTGGAAGTTTCTCAAAATACTGAAATTAAAACGAAATAGTTTCATTTTTTTTGTAATATAATACAGGTGTACGTGGCTAAATAATAATAGACGCACGGGTTGATTTTCAAGGTTAAGCCGCGCTTGCCTAGGTCGGTCTATGGATGGGTTACCATCATTACATACCGAGTTTCCTTGGTGCCGCGGAAAGCATGATAAGCCGTTGGTGTCGACTGACTTTGTAGATGTATGACAGTCGTTACAGGTAGTCAGTGGCGCAAAAGTCTGACAACCAGACTTACCAAGGCTTACCGTATTGTCCAGTCTTTGCTGAGTTGTGGAGATCAGATTGGTAGTCACTCCATGTAAAATACTGGTATTCAGCTGCATCTGGTAAGACTGGAAGCCGACCCCAATGAAGTTGGGAAAAGGCTAGGCAGACTATGATTTTTTTTTTTTGTAATAACATCAAAGAACGTTATATCAGTTATTCTAGAAGAGTTAATAAAAGTAAACCCCGTTTTGTCGGTTATATTGAAGTCCCATATGGCAGACGGCGAGCCTATTGTCATCAACCGGTCACAATTACAGACTCAGGGGTGTTAACATCACGTCTGTAATCCCCGAAAAATTAGACAGAGCCGTACTTAATAGTACACCCACATTTCGCCAGTTATGTTTAAGTCATCAACCGAGCACAAATATCCAGACTCCGTGGCTGCTACTGAAAAGTTCCTGATAAAATAAAACAAATAACACTTTGCCCGACCTGGGAATCAAACCCAGGACCTAATGCTCAGCAGTAGCGCTTGCAACCACTAAACCAACGTGGCACTCCGAGGTGCGAAAAACCCAATAACACTGCGTGTCCTAGAAATCGGGTCTCTTGGGTTCTTGTGATATGTCGGGGATCCACAAAACTATGCTCGTTCGTATTTTGGTCGCGTCACCACAGTGTAGTGCCGCTCTCTAGGGAGGCTGGGCTGTACAAATGTGATGTGTACCCAGTTTAGGTGGACTTTAGACGAGTAATGTCAGTGGAAGTTACTCAGTTATACTTCTAATACTGAAAGAGGAAGGTCAGAATTACTGTTTCTTATGATGTTGGTAACAATAACATCGTTTGAGACGAGGAGCTCGTGGCTAAATAATAACAGCCGCTCGGGTCGATCTTTAGGTTAAGCCGTGCTTGCCTAGGTTGGTCTGTGGATGGGTGACCACCAATTACATACCGAGTTTCCTCCGTGCCTCGGAAAGCACTTTAAGCCGCGGTCCCGGCTGTCATTTGAAGATCTTTGACAGTCGTTAGGTAGACGCCCAAAAGTCTGACAACCAGTCTTACCAAAAGGTATCGTATTACCCAGTACTAACTGGGTTGTGGAGGTCAGATAGGCAGTTGCTCCGTGTAAAATACTAGTATTCAGCTGCATCCCGTTAGACTGGAAGCTGACCCCAACATAGTTGGGAAAAGGCTAGGCAGGTGATGATGATGATGATGTCACGCCTGTAACCCCGAAGGACAGACAGCAGTGTATCTGCCAGGGCTGCGGGCTGTTCGAAAGAGATACCGCGGCCTTGGAACACAAAGGGCAAGGAAGGAACATGGATGGGTTTTAGTCAGTACAAGTCTGACACTCCCTTCGGCTCTGCCCAGAGCGGGAGAAGTCATTTGATGATTTCCCATCCGTAAAAAAAAAAAAGACAGCAGTGTATAGTAATTCTTCAATGTATCACCAGTTATGTATGTTTATGTGACGTGCAATAGGTGATGAACCGGTCCAAACCCCATGCTCAGGGATGGTACTAAGAAACTCTTAACGGAAAACACAAAACACTTATTCCGGCCGTACAATTTACAGAAATTACGAATATACTTCAGTTATTGAATACAAAGAAAACAACATAAGGATAAATCTCTTAAATCGGTTAGAAAATCCAAGAAAACCAAAGCCGAACAGTCGTCTGTCAAATTCAAAAATGTAACTCTCTTTCAACTTTCGTTTGCATCGTAACATAACGCATTTACTAGCTTACTCCCCAAGTCAAGCGTGCGTAAAGAAGTTTTACTTCAATAATCCAAAAATCTAGCTATCGCATGTACACCAAACAAACCAACCAAACGTGAGCTTTTAAATTGAAGTTTGATTGAATTTCCCGTCATAAAAATTCTGAAAAGCACCCAGTATTTTCTTAACAAAATATGGGACTGAGTTCAGTGTCATCCAGTGGCCAAGCCTGTACCTTACTTCGTGTAAATTATTTCGTCACCACTGCTCTTAAAATTCAGCAGGACAACAGTTCAAAAAAGTATCCTAGAGCCAAAAATTCGCCAAGCATGGACAATTGAGACATTTCTTATTAGGGTTCCGTGCCCAAAGGGTAAAACGGGATTCTATTACTAAGACTCCGCTGTCGACATCCGTCTTTCTGTCTGTCCGTCTGTCCATCTGTCACCAGGCTGTATCTCATGAACCGTAATAGCTAGACAATTGAAATTTTCACCGATGATGTATTTCTGTTGCCGCTTTAACAACATATTATACTAAAAAAAATGGCACATTAAGAGGAAATGTGGGTAGTCGTTTTCTCTCTGGTTTAGGACTTTAAAGCTATGATTTATTTACAGTTAAATAAATATCAACCTCTTCTATGTCTCTATATTTTCCTTTTTGAAGATACATAATCTGTATAAGCACTAGAACCTTTACAAAATGCTCAAAATTCGATATTTAGATCGCCTGTCAACAAAAGCCTATTGTACAAATTTGACAAATATTAATTTAATGAATAACGAAAAACATAGGGACACAGTATATATCCATCTTATTCAGTTTATGAAATATCTTTTAAATTGGTCGAATATTGGAGGAGGAAATAGTCGAGAGCCAAACCTCGAATTATGACTTTTTACTATAGTTGTCCTTATCGCACCAATGTCGAAATCACGCTCGCAGAGAGACAGCGATAGTTTGTTCAAATGCCTACCGTGTTGTATAGGACTTATATCATCAGTATTGTTTGAAAATAATATTCTAGCCGATAAAAAACCCGACTCTACAATCCCCCCCCCCACAATTAATCTTCATTCAGCAAGCGTCCTCTCTAACGACTCTACCACTACAGAAAATGATCTAGAACTCTTATAATATAGAGCTTTAATCAGCTGTAATATTAAATGTTAAATTTCTCATTTGTATTCTAGTAGCGAGGTAGAGTTTAGCTAACTTTAGCTCTACTAAGCTAATTTTGAGAACAATTAGTAACATAGAGCCAGCCTAGCGGAATTACTTGTGTTTAATCGAGTTAGGTAATTTATAGTATTTAAGTTATTGAAGATTTATTTTCCAAAACAGACATCTTGAATCCTAAAAACCTATCTATGGCCAATCATCATCTGCCTAGCCTTTTCCCAATATGTTGGGGGCGGCTTCCAGTCTAACTGGATGCAGCTGAATATCAGTATTTTACATGGAGTGACTGCCTATCTGACCTGACCCAGTTAATTCTGGGTAATACGGTACCTCTTGGTAAGACTGGCAGTCAGAATTTTTGGGCCACTGACTACCTGTAACGAGATCTACGAATGACAGCCGGGACCACCGACTTAACGTGCTTTCCGAGGCACAGAGGAAACTCGGTATGTAATGGGTGGTCACCCATCCACAGACCAACCTAGGCAAGCAAGGCTTAACCTAAAGATCGACCCGAGCGGCTGTTATTATTTAGCCACGAGCTCCTCCTTAACCTCCTTAAACTAACCTTTCTATGGCAAATAGTTTATAGAAAAACCTAATTAAACTTTATCCGGTTTAGGGATCGAATCTAAAACTTGAGGTTCAGTAGCCTCGCTTACAAACACTGGACAATCACTTTTATACTAATGCCACTTACGAGTCCTAAACTATTCAACCAAATTCTACACAAACACGCAAATAAAAGTGAATCATCCTCTACCTGGCATTTTACCAACTTATATGCTGGGGTCGGCTTCCAGTCTAACTGGATTAAGCAGAATATCAGTACTTTACATGGAACGACTGCGCTGAGAGGAGCTCGTGGCTAAACAATAACAGCCGCTCGGGTCGATCTTTAGGCTAAGCCGTGCTTGCCTAGGTTGGTCTGTGGATGGGTGACCACCCATTACATACCGAGTTTCCTCCGTGCCTCGGAAAGCACGTTAAGCCGTTGGTCCCGGCTGTCATTTGAAAATCTTTGACAGTCGTTAAAGTAGTCAATGGCCCAAAAAGTCTGACAACCAGTCTTACCAAGGGGTATCGTATTTCCCAGTAGTAACTGGGTTGTGGAGGTCAGATGGGCAGTCGCTCCATGTAAAATACTGGTATTCAGCTGCATCCGGTTAGACTGGAAGCCGACCCCAACATAGTTGGGAAAAGGCTAGGCAGATGATGATAACATGGAACGACTGCCTATTATAACGAGTGTCATCATCATATCAGCCCAATGCAGTCCACTGCTAAACATAGGCCTCCCCAATCGATTTCCAACGTGTCCGGCCCATCCAGCGACTCCCTGCAGTTGTCACAAGGTCGTCGGTTCATCTGGTAGGTGGCCCTCCCACGCTGCGCTTTCTAATGCGTGGTCTCCACTCCAGTATCATTTTGCCCTATCGGCCTTCCGATCTTCGCGCTATGTGTTGCCTGCCCATTATAACGATAGTGTTACCCAGTAACCAAGTTTTGGTGGTCAGCCTGATAACTAGTTTTAATGAGGAGTATCCCATGGTTTCGGACTTTTTAATGCCTTCAAACTTCTGAAGTCCTGTAACTACAAATGACAATCAGGACCAACAGCTCACGTAATTTTCCAGGCACGGAAGAGTCGCACTTAAATAAAACTGAATGAACACGAAATCTGTCTCTTTCAAGGACCTGTTTTACCTTCTAGAACCTAATTTTCTCTTAAGAAACTCGTTTTCAAGACATTTCTTTCGCCCGTGTATTTCACTTTTGTTTAGTCGGAGTGTCCAATTCGTCAAATCCTACAATAATGGTCGAATGTATTCTGGGAGCGCGTCGATTTCGCTGGACTGGACTTTACTTGAATTGTAAGTGATGCTGCGTTTAGCAAGGGCGAGTGGGGGAGTCGAGTAAATAGCTGTAGCTACTTTTTTGTCTTTTGCCAGTGGATTTAGCAAAGAATGTCGTGATTATATTTCTCTAGAGTCGTTTTTAATACGATTTTGGTCCGAATCACAAAACTAACAATCAAACATACACCGAATCAAACATATGGTTGACAAAACGTATGTTTGATTCGGTGCTTTATATTTTCGCAAGTTTATAAAGATACTCTGAATATTGTTTTAAAAAAAATACTGTTCACTTAGAAATAATCTATATATATAAAACACACTTTTCGTTGTAATTTTATTACTCAAGAACGGGCTCATCTATCCAAACCAAATGTTTAGGCTTTGTTCGGACTATTTAGTAAATGGTTTATGTGAAGTTTGCACAAAATCGGTCGAGCGTTTCTTCTTTTATCACATTTTTTGTTACAATGTCCATCATCCTCCAACAAATGCAAGAGTTGACATGCTTCACGATATGTTTGACACAAATGACCGTTGACTGTTCACAATTCTGGTAGGGTAGTTAGGGTAGAGTAGGTAGTGTAGCGACTACCCTAGTCGCAATATTATTTAATTGCATTATGTGACGCAAATGAAGTTGCGCGGCTCAGCTAGTCTCATATATTTTTATATTATTAACATCATCATCTGCATTATATTATTACATTTTTATATTATATACAACTACATTATAATAATATAAAGGAAAAAGAATACAGGAAGACGGAGACGGAAGTATTAATATAAGACGCACCAAAATTTTTCATCATTGAAGTGCACGCACCAATGTTTTAAAAGCAACTACTGTAGTAGTTTTGAATACACATTCCTCCTTACGATTTATTTCGTTTTCGGATGATTGTTCATCTTCCAAATATATTCAACATCTGTTTTTCCTTTTCGGTCGGATCGGCTTAAAGTCTCACTGGATGCAGCTGAATACTAGTATTTCACATTTTAGAACCCAGTTAGTACTGGGTAAGACGATACCCTTTGATAAGGCTGGTTGTCAGATTTTCGGGCCACTGACTACCTATAACGACTTTCAAAGATCTACAATTGGCAGCCGGCCAACAGCTAGCACGATACAAAAACACTACAATTCTTAAAACAAAAATAAAACCTCATACCTACCCTTACTCTCAAAGCATAAACCACTTTAAAAATAGGTACAAAAAATATCAAATCCCCACCAACATTCCAGAAAGTGCCCCAAACATTAATTTTGCTAAGTAATCTCATATGCTATTAGTACAAGATTCCGGCCAGTTACTAGCGAGCTGACTGGCTAACAAGTAATTGAGACAAGTTGCGAGTGGATATAATTAGTATAATACTGCACTTAAGGCCCATTTCAGATTGGAGAATGTTTTCGGCACGCATTTAAGCAAAACTATTGTTGTTTATGATAGGGAAATGTTGACTGACCGGCACAGAGTGCCTTGTGGTATTGAGGCAATAAATAAAATAAAAAAAATACATTGCACAGATGACTAAAAGAGAGATGGACATGAATGTTGGTAGATGAAGAGGGAGAGGAAGGCCAAAGAACTGATGGATGGATGGTTTGAAGACCGATATGAAAGAGAAAGGAATAAATGATGCCGTGACGTCTGACAGGGGAGAATGGAAGAAGAAAACGTGTTGCGCCGACCCCAAATAGAATGGGATAAGGGCAGGAAGATGATGAGTCAAGGAAACGTATTGATTTGCATCGATTGGTTAATATCTGCCATAGTTGCACGGGTATTCACTATTATATTTTATTATTATAGCTAGCCCATATTTTCCCACTGCTGGGCAAAGGCCTCCCTCCATTCCTTCCAACGGTTGCGATTCTGTGCTACTTCTTTCCAATTTTCAAGGAAGACATCCAGTTCGTCGCGCCATCTCCTGCGTGGTCTGCCGCGACGCCATGTCACTGTTTCAGGGCACCAATCCTGAGTTTTACGGGCCCACAGTTCGTTCGACATGCGACAGACATGTCCCGCCCAGTCCCATTTAAGTTGGGCAGCTTTTTGAGCCACATCAACGATTTGCGACTTGGAGCGCAGTGTGGTGTTTCGAACGTGGTCTGTTAATTTTACACCTAAGATACTACGCTCCATAGCACGTTGGCAAACCTTGAGTTTGGACTTTTGGATGTTAGTCAAATACCAAGTCCGTGCACCATAAGTCAAGATGGGGAGAATACACATGTCCATTAGCTTTCGCTTCAGAGACATGGGCAAAGTGCCCTTAAAATTATATATTATTTATATTATTTTGTATTTTTATATTTGTGTTATATATTTTCTCTTTGTTCTTGTATGTGTGTAAGTATTTTCTTATATTGTATGTTATATTTAAATTCGTTATTTGCTTTATGTTTTTTTTTATTGTATTCTATTTTCCTCTTCATACACTGTGTCTACATCTCTTTTTATCTACTTTCCTTTCACGGGTACGCTGGAAGAGATTTCTTAGAAATCAGAAATCAGAAATATTTATTTGTAAGAATGTAGTTTTACATAGTATGGTGTTATGGGTTTATTTAGGTCCGTAGCATTCTACCACAACTTATGGTGTACAAATATGCATAATTATGTCACTCTTAAAATTAAATAAATTAAATAGGTACAATTATTTTATGGTTTGTAATTTACAATAGGTCCAACATGAATTATTTTTATTATCGGTAATCTTAAAAATCAATGTCAAAATTAAGTAAGTTAAGTAGTTTTTGGTTTCTTACAATTTTCCATATATTCTCCCATGTCATAAAAGCAATTATCCAATAACCAACTTGTCAGCTTTCTCGTGAACATGGGGATGGGAAGTTCCTTAAATGCGTTAGGCAACTTGTTATACGCCTGAATGGCATTGACATATACATTTCTCCTAAATATTTGCAATCTACATTGAGGTACATTGTGCCTTTTTGTGTGAAACTTCTGTTTGCATGCGAAAATAGTGCGGATATTGTTTTACTAGCATACATAGTTCTTTAACGTACATGCAGGGTAACGGTAAAATTTTTAGTTTTTTGAATAATGGTTTACAGCTGTACAAAAACCAGACGCCAGATATTGCCCTAACACACTTTTTTAATAAGAAATAAGCATCACCTTTGTACTTCTTTTCTGTAATAATAATAGTTTTTTTTATGAAAAGAACCTGTTAGACACCAGTTCCTTGTAGTATTTCAGACCATTGGTCAACCGTACCGTGAGCAATGTGCCCTGCCCATTGTCACTTAAGTTTGACTATGTGTCCTGCGAATATATTGCTTTCTTCCGATTCGGACACACAGGGAAATTTCAAGCGATCATTTACGTACCGAAAATAATGCCTAATGTGCAATATCCCTAAAACTAAGCTTTTTGTGTCATCCTTTTCCATTAGACCACCAAATATCTCTTAATTTTTATTAGTCTACGTTAATTAACGTGAAAAAGGTTTTTAATGCTTTTATTTTGATGTTATTCTTAGTTATTTAAGTAAGCAGTTATGTGTAATTTAACTAATGTCTTGTGTAAAGCCTGGATGGGTTTACCAGATTATTGCATTAGTGCCTGAGATACTTAAGGTTCTACTTGAAATTAAGTTATTATAGTTAGTTTGAAGTTGGATAATATTGTTCAGTTAGCCCCTTAAGGTAAAACTAATACATTTGGGGTTGAAGTACTAAAAGGCTTGAAAGCATGTAGTGTTAAAAGATTTATAAGACTTGTTACTAAAAAGATTATTTTTTAAAAGATTCCAGCGAGATTCTTGCATTTTGACATAACAGGATTTTGTTATACGTTACTTTGATTAAAAATAGTGCCCATGGAGGTCTTGCCCGTTCTTTTCCATAGAGAACTACGTTTTGGAACGGGCAAGTAAATGCAAGTTACTGACTAACTCACCTAAAAGTGCCATTAAATGATTTTATTGAAATAATTGATTTGAGTTTTAATTTGATGTACCTATACTGTAAAAGCAGACGGGTATTTATTACGGCCAAAAACATACGGTACTTCATTACGGACAGTTGGACGGCAGATAACTCTTTGAAATAAGGTCTATAACCGTTTTTTTGCGTTAGAACCGTAAGAAGACCATTATAAGCCGAATTACTTAAAAAAAAAAATGGAAATTTTTAATTAAATTCTAGCCAGTAAACATTCCAGCTACTATTCCAACTAATCTACCCTGTCCAAACGCTCCACGGCCAGGTACCCGATTTGTAAAGAGTCCGAACGTGCTGCCCATTCACCGACCTCGCCTTACGTGCTGTACGGTTGATAATAGGCTTTGTATAGCCATGTACCTCGTTACCTTCCACACTCCTGTGAGTCTCAGTTTTTTTGTGAAGCTGGAAATCCACTTAGGTACAGGTTCTAAAGGTGATGTAAGAGCGTTTCATACGTGATAGTTGCGACTAGGAATTTGAAGGTAGGTAGTTATGACATTCCGATTCGGTAAGGTTATTTGTGATTCGGTATCTTAAAGGTTTTTGAAGTAAAACTTCTTTACGCACACTTGACTTGGGGAGAAAGCTGGTGAATGCGTTACGAAAACGTTAAGTTACGAGGCGAACGGAAAAAAAGTTAAAAGAGAAGTTTTACTTCAATCGTGTGGTCTAAAGCACACTCGTTTTTGTTTTAGTTTTTTTTTTTGTTTTTTAGGGTTTTGTCGATTGAGTTTTCTTTTCTGGTTGACCTAGAAGATCGTGACTCTAAATAAGAAATGGACTTGTATTTTGGTTTTGTATTTACGCTGATTTTGAATTAGATGTGCGATTGGTTAAAGCGGGTTATCAGTCACTAGCTATGCAGTTTCACCTGCCGCTTCCTGCTTGTTTTCTTAATGCTCGGCTTCTATTAGTAGTAACGTGATGTTAAATAATCTATAGCCTTTATAAACGGTCTATCCAACACTAAAATATTATTCCAATTCCATACCAGTACCGTACCTTAGTTTCTGAGATTAGCTCGTTCAACCAAACAAACAGCTTTATAATCTTGGTAAAGATGAACTTATGATGTTACGATGCTTCAATGATGTTGTTTCGATGGTTGCTTGGGTCGTAAGTGGGACTGCTGAGGACTGGATTCGCACAACCCCCTGTGAAGCCCAACCACTCCCTTATACCCATAAAACAGATAAAAAGCAATCTCTTCCCCCATCCTCTTCTGTCACAAGTATCATTTCGGTTATTGGCAAATTGTGACAATTTCCCCGAAGTTGTTCGTATCAGTCACTGTGGATAGAGGAAAAATACTGCGCTGAGTGATTGGTGGGCTTGCAGAGTTAGTCACGCAAATGTGATTGTATATGGAAGTTTGGTTCTTGCAATTTTAAGCTCTTATATAAGGTAGTGTTGGGTAGTGTTTTGTTACGTATGTGTATTTTTTTTTATAAACGTTATGTCTCTGCGTCAACTTCTGCGTCAGTTTCTTTTCTTTTAGTTTTATCATCAGATAGACTAAAAGTCGACTTCAATCTGCTGTGGATATGTCCACAAGTACCTACGACTTTTCAATTCATTTAAGATATTTTAAAATAGAGCACTAACATCATTCTAGGGCCATGGCCACAGAATGCGATAAAATGCAAAAAAAAACGCGAATGCGAATTTGCGAAATGCTGTGGGTATTTGTTTTTTTTTTACTTTTCTACAGAAATAATCGCTGATAGAATGTCGCTTTGTCAACGACATTACATGTATGTCAATACGATATTTATAGATTTAGAGACTTTACGTAGATACAAAGTTAAAAGCAATGAAAAAAAACAAACATAACATCACGCCTGAAATCCCTGAAGGGTAAGGTAAAATAATGTCCCTGTAATAAAACCGAAATGAAATACAAGCACAACTAAATATAACAGTAAGTCCACAAACTATTTTCCAAGAGGCCAAGTGTTGCCATACAACGTGGCAACGCCGCCAGTCTCTTGGGCACATTACCATCTGACAGCGTTGAGGAAGAGTTTTTCGATGCCCTTTTATAGTTTGTTGTTAGTTTATCTATTTTAGTTTAATAGTTTTTAATTATCAATGTATATAGTTAGTTTTTCCATGTAACTTAACTACTACTAAATATAATACATTTATCCACATCATTTCATTTCATTTCATTTATTCATTAACAATAAATTGTGTCTGAATGTGTTACATAAAAATAAAAATACATACTTAAGACAAAAAAAAAAAAATACCTACACCATCACTATTACAAATCAAATTAATCCCAGCAGTGGGAACATTAAAAGGATGATGATGATGATCCACATCCCTGCCCACCCTCCAGGAAACAAACTCGTGAGCTGTATGACGACACGTTTTTATTCCTCTTTACATTCTTTTAGCTTAATAAGCTACTGACACTTTATATAATTCTTTCATTTCGTTTTGTTGAATTTCTTGTGTACACTAGCTTCGTAATGGTTGTATGAGCAAGGGTAAAGGTGTGTTTATACCGCTGCATGTGGGTATGTACTATAGTTGGAGGATATTTGAAAGCAAGCCTATAAAAGTTAATGCTCGTAGTGTGAAGTGTTTCGTACCATTATCTATAAATATAATTTCATAGAAAAACGGCAAAAAAACACGTTTGTTGTATGGGAGCCCCCCTTAAAAATCTATTTTATTCTGTTTTTAGTATTTATTGTTATAGCAACAACAGAAATACATCATCTGTAAAAATGTCAACTGTCTAACTATCACGTTTCATGAGATATAGCCTGGTGACAGACGGACAGACAGACACACAGAAAGACGGACGGACATTCCCGTTTTACTCTCTGGGTACGGAAC
Source organism: Lycophotia porphyrea (assembly GCA_950005105.1). Classification (NCBI taxonomy): domain Eukaryota; kingdom Metazoa; phylum Arthropoda; class Insecta; order Lepidoptera; family Noctuidae; genus Lycophotia; species Lycophotia porphyrea. Next base: position 1,793,723 of record OX465404.1, on the reverse strand, counting down.
CCTAAAAATGTTATCGGTGTGGCTGCGGACAGCAGTCTTTGACGGACATTTCAGTACATTAGATCTTACCAATGGATGGATGGATGGATGAATGGTTGTTTGTCACTCTTTCATGCAAAAACTACTGACCAGATTTGGATGAAACTCAAAAAACTCAAAAGCATTTATTTCAATTAGACCATTACAGGCAATTTTGAATGACAGAAAAATAAAGAAGGCTAAGCTACAGTCACAGACACAAGACATAGGAACTTGTGAAAGTATTGTAGTTGCCCATTCCAAAGCGTAGATCTCTACGGAGAAGAATGGGTAAGAAACTCCATGGACACTCCATGGATATAGTTTATAACATGGACTAACACATAGTATCAATACTTTTTATCCCGGTAGTACAATCCCGTGGGACAATTACGGAACTCCACGCAGGTGAAGCCGTGGAATCCAATCAAAATGAAAAGTCATTAATTCAAATTAGGCTCCATACGATGGTTGCCGGAAGACGGACGGCGCCGCCGAGGCCAACCCAGAAAAAGGTGGCGAAACGATCTGGACTCATACCGCGAGGGCTGATTCGAGAAGAGCATGTGGAAGGAATTGTTCTAATAAAATAATAATGTGGGCTACATTATTATTTAGTGCTGTTCACAGATTACTATTAATGAATAAACTTTAAATTGTTAGGAAATAAACTGTTCATGCAGTTAAAACAAAAAGAGAATAAATGAAGTATTATACCTACTCATGACTAAATTACTAAAATATATGGCTAACAATATTAATTAATCAAGAGTTTAAGTGTCACATATAAAAGGGTTAGTGTCCGGGGTCCAACCTGTCTGGACCAAACTTTAAAGCATACAAATTCTATCGCTTTATTTTATGCCGTGGTGTGAACGCACCTTAAAGCAAACTGGCATACCTCCAGTATTGCTATTTCTTGCGTTTCCTCCACGTATTTGGTTTTCTTTTTATTTGGTTGGCAGTAAGTAGTCTTCATGGGCAGTATAATGTATGTTATTGGTGTATTTGTTAGTGGTGTTGGTTCATGTGAATGAAGTGAATCTATGGTTATAGTGTGTTGTTGTTGTGTACTTGGTGTGTGTGAATGAGTGTGTTGGGATACAAAGTTAAGTCAGTCAGTTAAAATAGTGTGAGAAGTATTTCTTTAATTATGGATAAACCAATTATATACATTAATAATTAAAATTTAAGGAAATTTCGAAACGCCTTGTTGACGCTTCCCGTGACCCAAGAGACTGGCTTTTGTCTTGGCCAGAGGCTAAATGTTGCCATACAACGTTGCAACGCCGCCAGTCCCTTGGGCACATTACCAGCTGACAGCGTTGAGGAGTTTTTCAATGCCCTTTTATAGTTTTTTGTTAGTTTATTTCAAATAGTTGAGTTAGCTTTTCTTAAAGCCCCGTTCTTGACTTATGGCGATCCGACTTGGGATGCGACTTACAGTAAAGGACTACTAGTATTGTCGGTCCGCAAGTAGTGTCGCAATAACGCAAGACGCTCTAAATAACTTTGTTCATTTGTTTTCTCTGCAGTCGCCGTTGCAATAGTTGACCAAAAAAATCAAATTAGTCCGTCAGATAGATTTCCAAAAAATATTGGACACGTAATTTTTGAAGTTATACTTCTTTTGGCGCGTTAGGGAAAAATGATGAGAGTAAATTTCACACACCGTCACTAAAAACCGACACCCTGAACTTAGCTAGTCAACATACCCTGAAATTAGCTAGTTTTACTTTACTTCTTCCAATGTTTGTTTACTTTCGTAGTGTCAGATATTGACTAGCCTAGGTTATTATTTTTAATCTACTGCTGGAGCTAGGAGGTTAGGTTTTATAGGTAATTGACATTATTAGACCTTTTTATAAACTTCTTTACTTTCGTTAATATTCTAGAAAAGTATAACTTCTAACGCGTGTACATAAGTACACACACACTTTTTTTTTCTGGTTAGCTAAAAATGAGGACCATGCAGTGCGTCGAAAACTCGTGTGACGTCACAATCCGGAACACTTTTTAGCGGAAAGTGACGTCACAAGCCCCCACTTGAATGATGATGCGTTTTATCTTCGTTATTTTTTATTGATTTGATGAAATAAAAAATATATATCCAATATTTTTCGATAATCTAACTGACGAACTAAATAGAATTATCTTTTATTTACTCAGGAAACAATTCTATTACACTCGTGATTTTGAGCGTGAGGCTCGTAGCATAAGATTGCAAAGTCCTATAGGTTTTGGCTGGCAAATTAAATGTCTAACAAATCATTACATAACCCTCGTCATTTAAAGACAAAGTAAAAAAAAATCTATATTCTTATATCCTTAAAATGGTCATTCAATCCCGTTCATGATCTGTCTAGCCTTTTTCTAACTCTGTTGGGGTCGCCTTCCAGTCTAACTGGATCATGCAGCTGAATACCAGTATTTTACATGGAGCGACTGCCTATCTGACCTCCACAACCCAGTTAGTACTGGGTATTAAGATACCCCTTGGAAAGACTGGTTGTCAGACTTTCGGGCCACTGACTACCTATGACGACTGTCAAAGATCTACAATTGACAACCGGGACTAACGCCTTAAAACGTGCTTTCCGAGGCAAACACTAACACTTTAAGTAAACACGGCTTAACCTAAAGATCGACTCAAGCCATTCATTCTGCCGTGTTGCCGGCGCGTTCGTGTTCCACGCGCGCCTCAAAGAGATGTCAGCAAATAGGAAGGGGCCCGCAAGGGCCGATGCCTGCCAGGGCTGCGGGCTGTTCGAAAGAGATACCGCGGCCCTGGAACACAAAGGGCAAGGAAGGAACATGGATGGGTTTTAGTCAGTACAAGTCTGACACTCCCTTCCGCTCTGCCCAGAGCGGGAGAAGTCATTTGAGTCCATTTGATGATTTCCCATCCGTAAAAAAAAAAAAAAGCCATTCATTCTCGTTAATTATCATAAATCTCAACTCGCACATAAACCCCAAATTAATATATGTCTACTTATTTCTTCTACAGTTAAAACTTCTCGAAATTATTTTTAAATTCCGCCCTCTTTCCTGGCCCTAGCTGGACTCGGTCCAAGACAGTAATTTCACTGGAATAACTTTAGACCAGCCAGGTCTTAAAAAAGCAACTATTATTGCTTCCGTTGAACTATCACTTAATCCCGGTATATTTGATAGTATTGGAGTAGATTAGAGTTTGTATAAAGTTGGATGCTGGGAAATTCTGCTGGATTAGTGCTGCAGTATCCTAAGAGAACGGTGGAATCATTGAAAAACCGGCCAAGTGCGAGTTGGGTTCCGTACAAACTTCATAATGCAGGCAGGTTTTTTTATGGTGCAAAATCACGTTTTACGGTAAAACTTGATGTAACGCACTGAAAACATTGTGCTAATGGATTGAATGGTAAACGGGTCATGGAGGTATTCAATATATTATTTTTTTTGACGTCTCCTGTATCACGGAGATACAGGAGGTCAAAAAAAAAGTAGGTTCCCAGGTATGGCCTAGAATAAAAAAAATATCACAATGATGGGGAGAACCAGTGCATTTCAGTTTTGTTAAGGGTATTCAGTACTCTTATAGTATGTACAGTCCACAAAACAGATAGGTATGATAGGGTCGAAAGATATAGTTTTAGTTTTTTTAGAAACTGTTGCACATCTTCAAATGAAGTTTCAATTAATTTAACCAATTGATTATTTTTCTTCATTTAATTTTAATTTCATTCGAAAACATCGATCGGTTTTTAAGAAAAAAAAAACAATTATATCTTTCGACCCTGCATACCTATCTGTTTTGTTGACTGTACCCTTATAACACTTTAACAGTATCGTAATGGCATCGCCTCTGAATCAGAAAGGCTTTTAATGTGTTACCATAAACAATAATGAGTGCCTCGTTGGTTCAGTGGTTGCAAGTGCAACCTCTGAGCATGAGGTTCTGGGTTCGATTCCCAGGTCGGGCAAATGGCATCCGGTTTTTCCGTCAGGCATTTCTAAGTAGCAGTCACGGAGTCCAAATTCGTCCCCACTTGATGGCAATAGGCTCGGCTATTATAAGGGCATAAACGTAACTGGCGTCATGTGAGTGTACTATAAGGTACACCTCTGCCTAATCATTTGAGGATTACCGGCGGCGTGATGTTATTATATGTTCTAAAATAATGTGCTCAATCTTTACATCCAGCGAAACCATGTTCTTTAGTAGTATCATTATTTATGTTAAAACTGCAGAAATGTCGGGGTCCTTTACATTAGAGAACTCGTCTAACTCTGTGCTTTAAGGTGCTTGGTTAAAATAGCTAGATATAAGAGATTTAGCTGGATTTCAAGATGGCGGACCGGTGTCGGTCTCAAAAATCTTGTCGTTAAATTGTAATCTTTGAAACGTGGAAATGGGGAAGGAAGGATTTTTACGTGAATACTAAGGTTATTTTTACAGTCAAATTCTAGTTCTTTATGATTATTTTTTTAAAAATGTTTAAGAAATGTTTAAGGTTTTTTTTTTCCTGCCAGGGTTGCGGGACTGTTCGAAAGAGATACCGTGGCCCTGGAACACAAAGGGCAAGGAAGGAACATGAATGGGTTTAGTCAGTATAAGTATGACACTTCCTTTCGCTCTGGGAGTCATTTGATGATTTCCCATCCGAAAAAAAAACGGTTTTTTTTGGTAATGAGTAATTTTGTAAAAAGATTCCCTACCTAAGCATCGTAAGTCACATTTCCTAATCAAAGATAGTCATAGTGTACAACAAAAAAGCGCTTAACAAAAGCTATAACTAAAAGGAAGTGGAAGCGGGCTGGATGGAAGATTGCGGAAGACAGTGCTGGAATAAGACCACGTACAGGGCGGAGGAATGTGGGAAGACAACCGACTAGGTGGACAGACGGTCTGAAAACTGGAGAGCCATGACAAATAATTACCAAAAGTGGAGAGATTTGGAAGAGAGCTCCACTCAGTTTTGGGTGGCCAAATGTTGAAGAAGAAGAAAAAGGTGCCTTTTAGACCTTTATTTTTAATCGATTTTTATTTTTTAGGATGGGAAATTATCAAATGACTTCTCCCGCTCTGGGCAGAGCGGAAGGGAGTGTCAAACTTGTACTGACTAAAACCCATCCATGCTCCTTCCTTGCCCTTTGTGTTCCAGGGCCGCGGTATCTCTTTCGAACAGTCCCGCAGCATTTGGAAGAGACCTACACCCAGCAATGGTAAAGCAGAGTAAAGTAAAGTAAAATTATTTTGCTTAGATTGTAGGTACATTAAAATATGATGTTACAATAAAATGGGTGAGCCTTGTACAATCTACCTTATAGGTATGCAAACATGAGTGAAATTGTTAACTAAATTGAAAATAAAATTAAATAATGGTTTACAGTAAAAACAATATAGTAGTCGGTATAGGTCGGTGTCGGTATATAATAATGCTTTCAGAATGCTGTTGGGGTTGCCGCGCCATTGTAGTGCGTCACAAATGTTCGCAAATGCGCGCGTTGACGGTTTCCACGCTATAATGCGTAAGAAAGTGGCGTCATTATTTCAAAGACTGCGCGGTAGCACCAACAGCATTTTGCAAATGATTGCATCCCGCCACGACTGTCCCATTCAGGCTCACTGGGTGGGAATAGTTACGGGAAGATTGTGAGCGTTATATTATGTACCTACTAACATAGATCTTAAGAAAATTGTTACTAACACATATGGATTCTGTCCGAAATAAATGAATTATTATTATAGGGTGGCCAAAGGTTGAAGAAGATGAAAGGAAGAAAAAGTATTTATTAGAAAATTAAAGGGTTTAAACAGACTCTTAACGAAGCCGAAAGGCACTTGTTCTGCCCGTCATTGCGATCATTTTTTTGTTCTAGACCATACCTTCTAGTTACGAAGATATTGGGGGTCAAAGTTCCAACTTCTTCAGATGTTTTTTTTTTAAATACATGTTTTTAATGTAAGATTTTTACTTTAAACACCTCCAGGGCCCCCTAACTATTCAATCCATCGATCAGCACAATGTTTTTTGAGTCCTACTACAAAACGTGATTTTTCAGCCCAAAAAAAGGCTTTTTCCTAGCACTAATATTTGCGTAAAGTTACTTAATTTGAGGTACATAATGCTTGGTTGACGGCTTCGTGAAGAGTCTGTTTACACCTTGTGTTTATTATTGGATGCCATTTACACCTTAAATAAAGTTATTTCATTTTTAAATTCCGTCATGTTTTTTTTGCCATCTTTTACACAACTTCACATATTACTTACCCACACGCAAAAATAAACCATAGACAGCAAATCCCCTGCGGGAGGTACCTATTGTAAGTTATCACAATTACTCATTGCCCTTTACCTATTAGAGAAAAAACACGCGAACCTATAAACAATAGTCTTACTACTCTGCTCACCCCATAAATCTTACGCCGTTATGATCTAACGTTATTTACCAAACTTTTTTTTCCTACCGCGTGGCCCTTTTCCCCTTAAGGTCGTTAAGCAATTATATGCCTTAAGTTCTTAGCGTAATGGTATAAAATGGCTTAAGTAATGAAGATTTAGTACTTTCGCTCCGGAATGGGTAGACTTTCACGAAAATAGTCCACCTATGTGTTTGAAAATCTTTCGGGAGTTCCAATGTTATGTAATGTGTTATGTAACAACATTATTTTATGTTAGTGAAGCTCTTTTTGAATAAGCTTGTTTGAGAAAGTAGGTATGTCCGCCATAGTTGATTCTTGCATAGAATGCTGCAGTAAAAAACGTTCACTGTCAACTGTCATCAACGTCAACTTTTATAATGTTCACATTTGAAAATAGAAACATGATTCTATTTTCAAATGTGAACATTATAAAAGTGAGAGTCACTCTGTGTTCTGTCTGCCTTTGCGCTCTGGGGTGGGCGAAGGCGTCTGTCCGACTCCTACTGACTAAAACTACACGGTGTACTTCGACTACCTTGCGCAGTTCTTCTCGGTCCCCGGCCAGGTTTTAGCTCACACTTTAGCCCAGAAGTCCGTTCCTGTGCGATAAATCAGTCAAAGTAGTTATGCCAGTCACTGTTAATATAATTTTCCGACTGCCAGGACTCAGGCAACCTCCTCTCTGAGAGAGATAGTGGCCCCACACTTGTCGGCAAGTGTATCATAGACACACACAGACTTACAAGTCAAAGCTCAGAACGGTAATAGGTAACCCACTGCACTAATCATGCTAGTGGTTCCGAACTCCTTAGAAGTCGACCCAAATAAATCTTCAAACAAAACTTTAAAAAACAAATAAACTCGCTTATCACATTCTTCAAAAAGACGCGAAAGATTCCACTAAAAATAAAACAGAAAAACTTCCCTCTACTTTAATAGTTCCTAACCTACTTTTAGCCAATTCATCACAAAATCACATTTTCAACGATCCAAAGCCGATATTTTTCCGATTCCGTAAAAAGTTTCGTTCGAAAACTTCGCGAATTTTTTTGTTACAACAATCGTTCTGTACTAAAATATTTGACTGGATTTCATTCGTTTTTGCCTCCGAACTGGTTGAAACCGCTTTCGGACTGATCGAGTAGGTTTTAACTAGAATTCCGGATTATAGAGTTTAAATTAAATATGTTTTTGTGGATTTGGTTAGCGGTTTGTGTGTGGACCAAGCAGTTTTCCCGGACCTTATGAAATACAGTAAAGTAATACCACTTTTCAAATCCGGGGACAGAAAAGACACCAATAACTATAGACCCGTATCCGTGTTGCCGGTTTTCAGCAAGGTCTTTGAAAAGGTTATGCTTAATCAAATGCTCAACCACTTTAACACCAATAAAATCTTACATGAGAAGCAGTATGGTTTCACCAAAGGACGTTGTACGACTGACGCCGGTGTTACCTTATTAAAACACATATTTACTGCGTGGGAAGAGGCACAAGATGCCATAGGAATCTTTTGTGACCTCTCGAAAGCATTTGATTGCGTAAACCACGAAACCCTACTCTTTAAACTCGAACATTACGGTTTAGGGAAACTTGCGATTAGGTTAGTGAAATCGTATTTGAACGATAGACATCAGCAAGTACACATAAATGGTGTCAATTCAATGGGTTTAAAAGTAAGTATGGGTGTACCGCAAGGTTCAATATTAGGTTCTTTCCTCTTTTTAGTTTATATAAATGATCTACCCCATTTATTTAAAAACCAACCACAAATGGTGTTGTTTGCTGACGATACCTCTTTAATATTTAAGATAAACAGACGTGCCACAAATCTTGACGACGTAAATAACGCCCTACTGCAGGCCCATGATTGGTTCACCGCGAATAATTTAGTATTAAATGGGAAAAAAACGAAATGCATAAGATTTGCTCTACCGAATGTCAAAAGTATAGTTAGTGACATAGTATTGAATCAAGAGAAACTAGAATTCGTCGAAGATACTGTTTTTCTGGGGATCACACTCGACTCAAGGCTACAATGGGGTCCGCATATAACATCTCTTGCAGGACGGCTGAGTTCAGCAGCATATGCTGTTAGAAAAATCCGTCAATTTACTGATGTAGATACCGCGAGGCTAGTCTATTTTAGTTATTTTCATAGTATTATGTCATACGGTATTTTACTATGGGGACGGGCTGCAGACATCGAGTCTATATTTATTCTGCAGAAAAGAGCTATCAGAGCCTTATATGATCTACGTAGGCGTGATTCTCTAAGAGAACTGTTCAAAGAAATTAACATCATGACAGTACCTTGTCAATACATCTATGAAAACATTATGTACGTTAGGAAAAATCTGCATTTATTTAGTAAAAGAGGTGACAGGCACCACTATAGTACTAGAAACAGGGACCAACTAGTACAGCCAGGTTTTAGGCTAGCTAAAGTAGACTCATCTTTTATGGGGTACTGTTTAAAATGTTACAATAAAATACCTCCCCACATTCTAAAACTAAATGAGACGAAATTTAAATCTTGTATAAAACGCACACTATGTAGGCAAGCATATTATAAGTTGGGGGATTACATTGATGATAAAAATGCTTGGCTCAATGCTGGTCCTGCTCCACAACCATAGGGGCAAACTAATTGATTACCATGTGAAGTTATTGTGGAAGCTGCAGAAGATTGTAATAATATCTTTGCAATGTATAGACTCAATATCTTAGTATTATATAATTGCATAGCACATGTGTGAGTACTATGTACTGTAAAGCTACCATTTACATTTGGTTATCTTTCATTGACTTGAATTTACCCTGGTGGGTGAGAGAATGTCATGCTCACTAAAATGTCTCGCTGATGGTGGCGGGTGTGTCGGGTCATTTAGCTTCCTTCAATATGGTTGAGCTGAATGGGGCTGATTCATGCGTCATGCTCGTGAACGGGCGCTGTCGGTTGGGACTGGTCATCTCAAAGCTGCCACGGTTTATTTTAACTACGTACTTTGTTTTTAAATTGTTGATATAATATTTTACTCTGGACGCTCTTAACGTGCACGTATTTCTACATCGTTCTCACATATATGTATAATCTCAATATGAATGATGTAACCAAGATTTTGTAACAATATTTTGATTGAAAAGAGTGTCCATGGAGTTTCTTGCCCATTCTTCTCCATAGAGATCTACACTTTGGAACGGGCAACTACAGTACTTTCACAAGTTATTATGCCTTGTGTCTGTGACTGTAGCTTAGCCTAATTTGTTTTTCTGACATTCAAAAGTGCCTGTAATGGTCTAATTGAAATAAATGCTTTTGAGTTTGAGTTTGAGTTTTGGTTTGCGCCTTTATTGGAATAGGAGTTTTTAGAATTGGAGAATGATGAGTTTATTTTTGGGAGTGTAAATTTTTTTATTTCAGTAAACAGGATTTACATTGTGGTCTAGCTAAGTGCTTTATTTGATGTATATTGTCTTCTTCCTCTCGTCTTTCTTTTACTTTTGGCAAGAGTACTTCTACGCCAATTTAAAATCTGCAGCCTGTCGGCAGTGGAATTTTGTAATATTTTTTAGATCGTTTACTTTTTTTTTACGATTTTTTGCCATTCATTTTCGTTGACTGTGGCTTGAAAGTTTTTTAAGTACCAGAATTGACCTGACAAATTCATTTAACAGTTTCTCTCCTCGTCGAATTCTCATAAAAAAATTAAGTCTTCCTTTCTTAGTTTCTATTTATCGTGTGGCTAGTACATAACCTGGTGTCAAAGTTGTAATGCCTGTTTTTTTTTCGGATGGGAAATCATCAAATGATTTCTCACGCTCTGGGCAGAGCGGAAGGGAGTGTCAGACTTGTACTGACTAAAACCCATCCATGTTTCTTCCTTGCCCTTTGTGTTCCAGGGCCGCGGTATCTCTTTCGAACAGTCCCGCAGACCCATGGGCATCTGACTTGGTTTCACATGCCGTCGAGAAATACCTCTCAGGCATGTTCCATTACCTCACGAGGTTTTCCTTCACCGAAGCTGGTGATAATTTTACAATACGCACATGAATACGAAAAATCAGAGTGTTCAAAAAATGAAATATAATCCATTCTTATTTGCATAATCATTCACACATTATTAATGACAAGAATGTATCAAATAATAATTTTACAATACGCACATGAATACGAAAAATCAGAGTGTTCAAAAAATGAAATATAATCCATTCTTATTTGCATAATCATTCACACATTATTAATGACAAGAATGTATCAAATAACTACCGAGTGCCTCGTTGTCTAGTGGTCGCAAGCGCGACTGCTGAGCGTGAGGTCCTGGGTTCAATTCCCGGGTCGGACGAAGTGCTATTCGGTTTTCCATCAGGAATTTCTCATTAGCAGCCACGGAGCCCAATAGGCTCACCCCCTATTATATGGGACTACAACAAAACTGGCGAAATGTGGGTGTAATATTAGGTACACCTCTGCCTGATCCTTCGAGGATAACAGTCGTGATGTTATGTTATATTATGTACTAGCTGACCTGCGCAACTTCGTCTGCGTCACTTAATGCAATTAAATAATATTGCGACTGTAAATTGAGATGTAAGTTATCCTATCTTTCAAGTTGGATCAAACTACACACGGTGTGCAAATTTGGTTAAAATCGGTTAAGTAGTTTAGGAGTCCTTCGCGGACAAACAACGTGACGCGTAATTTAAATGTATTAAGATGTCTCAAATAAAAAAGCTGTTACCATGACAACGCATATTACCAAAAATACTCATTAAAACAAATATCCTACTAACCCTTATTCAAATACAGTAATGTCCTAAAACAAACGCTTTACAAACTTGGAACGGGTTCAATTTGAACTTAAACAAATATAACCCTCGCTCTTCGCAGATAAGGTGGAACAAAAGCCTTGGTATCGTAAAACTGGGATATAATTGCATAGATGAGGATCTTAACGTTGGTATTAATGATCGAATTGATGCTGGCAACCCTGGGTTAAGCGCCATCTATCGGTAGTTTATGGGTGTTAAGTAAATGTGTGTTATTAGGAACTGAATTTTGAGAACATTTTGGTGAAAATCTATACTTAGTCATCATCAGCCTATAATGTTCCCACTGCTGGGACACAGGCCTCTTCTCTATGAGAAGGAATGGGCTATAATCCACCACGCGAGCCCAGTGCGGATTGGTAGATGTCACATGTCTTTGAATTTTTGGTTCTAGGTCATGCCGGTTTCACTCACGATGTTTTCCTTCACCATTTTTGAGATGATGATGCAATAAATTACACAAAGTAATGCGCCTGCCTGGGTTCGAACCAACGACTTACTGTTCGTAAGTCGGGGTCGCTACCACTGGGCCACCGCTGCTCTCTGTACTTAGTAAAGTTAATAATTATTGGCTACATGTAGAAAGGCATAAGTTTATCACAAACTACTGCCTCGTTTTTGTTCTCTTCTTTTTAACCGATTTAAAAAAAAGAGGAGGTTATTTAGTCGACGTCATTAGTTTTTCATCACTTTCCCCAATTATGTTTAAGTCCCATGTAACAGGGGCGAGCCTATGCCAACCACCGGGCACAGAGCCAGACGCCGTGGCTGCTACTGAGAAATTTCAGATGGAAAAACCCAATAACAGTTTTACTCAACCTGAGAAACGAACCCAGGACCTCTTACTGAGCATTAAACCATCGAAGCAGTCGACATTGGTCTGACAAAACCGAAAATAAAACACACAATAAAATCTCACAAAATTACTTATTATTCGTTTTTAGGGTTCCGTACCCAAAGGATTAAACGGGACCCTATTACTAAGACTCCGCTGTCCGTCCGTCTGTCTGTCTATCTGCTAGACAGTTAAAATTTTCACAGATGATGTATTTCTGTTGCCGCTATAACAAAAAATACTAAAAACAGAATAAAATAAAAAATATTTAAGGGCCCCCATACAACAAACGTGATTTTTGCAATTTTTGTCTAATGTTGTATAGATAATGGAACAACCCTTTGTGCGCGAGTCCAACACTCAGTTGGCCATTTTCTTTTTTCTTTCAAATAAAGTAAAAAAGCAGGTGTTACATCCCTTTCCCCGGCAGCTCCACCATATGACTACAATCTTTATTCTATTGTCGTTCAGCCATCTTGTCACGTCACCGAACTACCTTATCAATTTCACCCTGAGACTTCCAAAAAAAATCTTTCTCCTCCAATATTGGAGGTTCGACCTCTCTTTATTCATGTCAGACCTCAGTAACCTCTTAACGGATGAGGATTAAGTTTTCAACGTTGAGGGAGAATATTAAAGTTTCTTTTTTTGGAAGGTTTCTGGTGATCCGGATGTGATTATGTTCTTTTGATAGGTGATTTTATTGATTGTTTTTCATATTTTTTGTTGAACAATACATATTTTTTTTATTTTACAATGTTATGCTTGATCCTTCAAAAATAATATTTTACGTGTCTACTTTGAATCGATTATGATGCGAAGGATTATTAAATTGGTTGTGAAAAATCGATCATCGAATAAACAAATTAGCAATTTTGTGAAAATTAAAAATTAAAAAAATACCGTTATTTTATATTACAATTTTATGTTGCATATTTAAGTTCTTTTGTTGCATATTTTGAGTATTTATGATGCATATTTCGACTATGTTAGAAAATTATAAAGTAAATTATAAGTTGCTCTAAAATAACGGATCAAAGTTCGTTTTTCCTGCTACCCTTTAAATATGACCATTGTGAACTTAGAATCCATACTATGGGTCCGACATACTGCTTTATCCAAAGCCAGCATACTGCTTTATCCAAAAGCCCTCGGAGTTAGGGGACTGCCACATCAATGGATATCTTCATACCTAACTGACAGACAACAGTGCGTCACTGTCACCAAAGGCGACGGAAATGGAGATATGTTACTGTATACGTCCGAGTTTAAATATATAAAACAAGGTGTGCCCCAAGGTAGCATATTAGGTCCCATCTTATTTCTCCTCTACATAAATGATATTGTTGACGTTACCAAGTACAAATGCTTTCTTTATGCTGATGACATTTCTATAATTGCAACTGCTGACAAAAAATATAAATCGATTATTGACCATGAAATTGACATAAATAAAACAATTGCTGACTTAATTAATTGGTTAAATAACAATAATTTAGCTATTAATCTTGACAAATCTGTATATATACAATTTAACAAACATTATAATAATAAATTAAATTTTAAGATGGACATACCAAAAATTAACCAGGTGACAAAAACTAAGTTTTTAGGCGTAGTAATAGATGAGCATTTGGACTGGAAGGCACAGGTTGAGCATGTATGTAGCAAAGCGAATAAATTTGTATATGCCCTTAGAAAGATTAAGAAGATAACCAATATAAATACGGCTGTAATGTCATATAGAGCGTATGTGGAATCCTCGTTGCGGTATGGAATAATAAAATGGGGAAATAGTACCGACTTTAATAGAGCATTTATCGCTCAAAAGAAATGTATACGAGCCATATACGGGATTCCATCTGATGAGTCATGTAAACCACTATTTAAAAGGCTTGGTTTGCTACCATTACCTTCAATATATGTGTATGAAGTGTGTATGTTTGTACATAAACATAGAGAGTTGTTCAAAACAGCGGGAAATGTATGTTCACGAAGTCGGCGAGACAAATTCAGGCTGGTACTAGACGAGATGCCCCGGTCTGTTAAATATAATAAAAACTGTGTTGCTATGTGTGTGCGTATATTTAATAAATTACCAAATACATTTAAAGATCTAAATTATAGACTTTTTAAAATTAAATTGTATAACTGGCTAAATGAAAATAGTTTCTATAGTGTTCAAGAATTTTTGGAACATAAATTGTAATGATAATACTTTAATTTTGCATGCTTTAATATTAAGCAAAACATGTTTGTACTCAATTTGTATTATAAGATCTTTTAATACCGTGTTTTCTGCAAATAAATAAATATAAAATATAATATAAAAATATAAAGTTTATAAAATATAAATGTCCCAGTCGTATGTTTTTTATTAACACAAACGATGGGGTACTTAATATTGTGTTCTGCGTGTCCTGTTATTTGTTTACTACAAGAACTGATAGACGCTACTGAAGGCGCCAAACTAGTGGCTCAGTGCTGGTTCGACACAATTTAGATTGCCATGGATACGCTAAGAAGAAGAAGCTTAAAATTTTCAATTCATATCGAATCATAACATTACATCACGCTTGTAATCCCCGTAGGGTTAGGCAGAGGTGTACCTAATAGTACACCCACATTTCGCCAGTTATGTTTTAAGTTCCATGTAATAGGGGGCGAGCCTATTGCCATCAACCGGGCACAGATTTAGACTCCGAGGCTGCTACTGAGAAATTCCTGATGGAAAAACCCAATAGCATTTTGCCCGACCTGGGAATCGAACCCGGGATCTCATGCTCAGCAGTCACGCTTGCGACTACTCGACCAACGAGGCAGTCACGAGTATTACGAATCATTCAAAAAATTAACACTCCATCAGCGTAATACGAAAGTCTCAATTTCCTGGCAGCCTCTCTCCACGTTGATATTTGCATAACCAATATCCATAGGGTGGTAGCCACCTTGCCACCCCTTTTTGAAATCCTACCAGGGTTCCGGGGGCTTATTAAACCCTAATCCTGAGTGGCAAAGTATCATCACGGTTACTGATGGCTAGAGTATTTGAGTTATCGATTCTTGATTGATGATGGTTGGTACGTATTCCTTTTGTTTTTTGTACCTTTGAAAACGTGAGTCTGAGCATTATTCCTATGTAAAAAGGGCGCGCATATTGCATATTGCATTTTTATTTTATTTTTTTCGTATGGGAAGTCATCAATTATCTCTGGGCAGAGCGGAAGGGAGAGTCAGACTTGTACTGACTAAAACCAATCCATGTTCCTTCCTTGCCCTTTGTGTTCCAGGGCCGCGGTATCTCTTTCGAACATTTCCGCAGCCCTGAGCCTATTGCCATCAATTAAGTACAGATTCCAAGTTTGGGGTTTTACTGAGAAAAACCCAATAACACATTGAACTGAGAGTAGAATCCAAGACCTAAGGGTGAGTAGTAATTTTTTAAAAGTAAAAAAGTTACATATGACTCTAAAGATGAATCAAAACTGTTTTAACTAGTATTCCGAGAATTAAAAGTAATACTCTATAATTTCCAGTTTGCCAAGCTACCTCTTTAACCAATTTGGTTTGATACTGAATGCTTTGTGGTGCCGCAAACGTTAAATATTTGGATAGCGCGAGTATTTAGGATGCGAACATGCAGGTTAAAATGTACTTAAAGTTAAATTCATTGCTGTTTTGTATGACCAATAATTAAGGATTTATTAAATTATTAATTTTGTTGACTTTCCGATTTTATTTAACGTAGCTACTGTATCACACTCAATAATCTAAAAATTCCTTGTCACGAAAAACAAAATAATTGATGAATGGGTTTACATGCAGACATATTACACCAATACCTTATTTTTTTTTTTCAACCATCGTGAAAGCTTAAACCTCATACATTAATACTGAGCTATCTAGTTGAATTCTTCTTTTTTCCGTATTAGTGTTTTTCCGATCCGTTTTTTCCATGTTTAATTGAACTAGTCGTTTTCACATTAATAAATGTCGTTGCTATATTATAGTGGAATGTTTTGGTAGCTAGTTTTATACTAAATCTTTTTACAATAATTTATAAATGCCTAGATATTGGTGCCGATTCCCTTGTTCACAAAATAAACTAAATTTAAGTTGAGTGCATCTTTTTCTTTCTATTTTTATGAAAAGGACAGAAGATAAATATTAGTTTAGTCCTGTCAAATTAGTCAGCACCTGACGTAATTTGATGTAATTTTAGTAGTTAACTTTTTAATCACGTCTTAACTTGTGTCAGGCGTTGGTTAATTTGACAGGACTAAACTAAAATTTATCTTCTGTCCTTTTCTTAATGAAATAAAAAGAAAAAGATGCACTGAACTTAAACTTGGTTTAGTTTGTAAACAAGGGAATCGGCACCATTGTGTACGATTCATAAATTGAAGATGTTATGTGCATACATTATCATCAGCCTAGCCTTTTCCCAACCATGTTGGGGTCGGCTTCCAGTCTAACCAGGTGCAGCTGAAAACCATTACATTACATAAAGCAACTGCCTATCTGACCTCCACAACCCAGTTAGCACTGGATAACACGGTACCTCTTGTTATGACCGCTTGTCAAACTGTTGCTATGAGCATAAATCATACTGAAATTTATTCTTCTACAGTACATGGTGGATAAATAGACTCATAAAAAAAGTATTTGTTTGCTTCCATATGGGGGAAATAGGGTAGTTGACCAAAAAAATCTAATTAGTCCGATAGATTTCCAAAAAATATTGGACACGTATTTTTCTTTCTCGTAAACTAAGAATGAGCACGCTGCAGTGCGTCGAAAACTCGTGTGACGTCACTTTTTAGCGGAAAGTGACGCCACAAGCCCCCACTCATGAACTTTGATCCGTTTTAACTTCGTTATTTTTTATTGATTTTGTAAAACAAAAAATAGGTATCCAATATTTTTCGATAATCTAAGTGACGGACTAAATAGAATTATATTTTTTTTACTCAAGAAACGTCCCTATTCTCAATGCCTGTATCAACAAAAAAATGAAATAAGGAGGACTAAGACATGGCCTACGTGACATGAGTTACTCACAAGAACTTCATTGATGACAATAACAAATGAAGAACCTTCCCACGGAAACCCAACAGATGAAACAGCCTAACATAGGAACACTCGAAAATCGTCAAAACCCACAAGTACAAATATTTCCATACATAATTCAACCCTCAAACATAAACGCTCTAATTCCAATGAAGACAATGATGAATCGACTTCCAATAATAGCTAGAAGCATTGGAATTGGATATTATTTAGTTAGGGGTGTCAAACTTGAAATTATTTGAGGAGCTCGTGGCTAAATAATAACAGCCGCTCGAGTCGAACTTTAGGTTAAGCCGTGCTTGCCTAGGTTGGTCTGTGGATGGGTGACCACCCCTTACATACCGAGTTTCCTCCGAGCCTCGGAAAGCACGTTAAGCCGTTGGTCCCGTCTGTCATTTAAAGATCTTTGACAGTCGTTAGGTAGTCAGTGACCCAAAAAAGTCTGACAACCAGTCTAACCAGGGGGTATCGTATTGGGCTGCGGGACTGTTTGAAAGAGATACCGCGGCCCTGGAACACAAAGGGCAAGGAAGGAACATGTATGGGTTTTAGTCAGTAAAAGTCTGACACTCCCTTCCGCCCCGCCCAGAGCGGGAGAAGTCATTTCATGATTTACCATCCGAAAAAAAAAAGAAAAGGGGTATCGTATTACCCAGTACTAACTGGGTTGTGGAGGTCAGGTAGGCAGTCATTCCATGTAAAATACTGGTATTCGGCTGCATCCGGTTAGACTGGAAGCCGACCCCAACATAGTTGGGAAAAGGCTCGGCAGATGATGATGTCAAACTTGAAATTACACAAAGTGCCTACTTGGATTTGAACCCTCGACCTGCAACATTATATTATATCTCCAACATTGCTCTCTAAACGGCTAAGGAAAATATCATCAGGAAACCAAACATGACCAACATGTCCTAGGACCGAAAAATCTAAGACATATTGTCAAATGAAATTACAGCCCATTCCTTCTCTGAGAGAGAGGAGGCCTGTTTCCCAGCAGTGTGAACAGGCTCACAGGCACAGAACAAGCTGATAAATGCTATGCTTATGTTATGCTCTTGTTTTCCTGTGCACATTGCACGATCCAAAAGAATTGCTACACTTGCTTCTTCGTTTGAGCCGTGCCGATCAGCAAATACCGTTCGGCATCTACCATCGCTGAATCACGTTCGGGTCACAATTTAAGTTAAACCAAGCGCTTGGTTCGAACGTATAAATCTATTATTAGACTTTGCCACCTAGCTGTGACCACACCTGTATCTACTGAGTGGTCCAAATTGTGATATCATTAAAAAAAGATAGATTCCCCATGCCTAGTTATTTTCGAAAATACCCCATGTATTCTGACATCTAAATTATAATATACTATTATAAAGAGGAAAGATTAGATGTTTGTTTGTTTGTTTGTTACGGTTTACGTCAAAAACTACTGGACTGATTTCAAAAATTCTTTCACTAATGAAAAACTACATTATCAATAAATAACATAAGCTATTAGTTATTTTATCCCCGTATTCTCACGGGACCGGGAACTACGCGGGTGAAACCGCTGGGCACTGCTAGTTCTTGACAATTTTCGAGTTATAGTTTCTTGAGAATTGTATGGGAACCGCTTTAAAAAACACTATCTTTATTTTTATAGGGCTTTTTCACATTATTTAACGTTAACTAGATGCATTTTCTAATCAAGAGTAACAAACAGTAATACAGAAGGGAAAAGAATACCCACGACACTACCAGAAGTGTGGAAGGGAAGGAGTGGTTTTCTTACGATGTGGGTATTTTTTTATGACGTCATTATTTGGACCACCCTGTACGTGTAGCAACCCTTAGAGCCGTCGAATCTACACTTGTAGAATTATGTTCAAATTCTCACCTACACGATTGAAATCTGAGAAACTGTGTATATTGAATTACATTTTGGGCGACGCTTTAAGATTGTGTCCGACTGCAAGCGGGTTTTCGGAAATTGTAATATGGGATCATTATTCCCATGAGGGACGAAACGCATGTGACTAAAAGAGAGATGGACATGAATGTTGACCGATGGAGAGGGAGAGGCAGGCCAAAGAATAGATGGATGGATTGTGTGAAGACTGATATGAAAGAGAAAGGAATAAATGATGCCGTGACGTCTGACAGGGGAGAATGGAAGAAGAAAACGTGTTGCGCCGACCCCAAATAGAATGGGATAAGGGCAGGAAGATGATGATTCCCATTTTGGATAGAGGCAGATTCTCGTGATTAATGCTAACCCCACGCTTGTTCTAAAACCTGGTCTTAGGCAATCCCGAATCTACAACAAATGGATATTTGGGATGTCTTAACCCAGGTTTCGTCATCTGTGTTATTTAACTGTTAGTTTAATAGGACTAGTGGTAGCCGAGGCTCCACGGATTAGGCTTACAATAACATAAGAACCAGCGTGCGTGTAAGACCAGATGTAAGAACGTGAGCGAAGGAAAAGGCATATAAAGATCGTCACCGGCGGTGTTGTGTAGTTTTTGCCTGTCCCCATAAAAAGGCATGAGTTTATTTTGTACTACAAAAGTAGGCTTTTTCGCTACCGCTGCCACTCCGCCAACAATGGGACCCGGTACAAACCTGCGTGAGACCTCGCAGCTGGCACTCTTTATGTTTTTTGTGGTATTCAAATCTGATTACATCATGCTGTGTACAAAATGAAAACAAATAATTTGTTTTTTGGGTTGCCTTGTTTTTCTTAGAGATCTTTTGTGAGGACCGGAATTCAGTTTTCGAAGGTAGCTGGACATTTTTGCATAGATCTCAGTTTTTTCACTTGCTTTTTCCCGCGGCTTCACTTGCGTTATTTTCGTTTTAAATATAGCCATTCGGAAATAATGTATCTTTCCAATAGTGAAATAATTTTTAGTTCGCATCAGTAGTTCCGAAGATTACCTCCTGCATACAAAGTTAATAACCTTTTTATTATTAGTGTATGTTTACTCATGTACTGAGAACTGGCACGAATGACTGAAAAGTGGTACGGATATCGGCTGTCGTGGTAAGCCCATTTAATGTGAAGGAATTAGGACATTGTTGTGAGGAAAGTTTTGAGGATTTACAAAAGTACCTTCGGCGCATTCGTGTTCCACGCGCGCCTCAAAGAGATGTCAGCAAACAGGGAGGGACCCGCAAGGGCCGATGCCTGCCAGGGCTGCGGGACTGTTCGAAAGAGATACCGCGGCCCTGGGACACAAAGGGCAAGGAAAGAACATGGATGGGTTTTAGTCAGTACAAGTCTGACACTCCCTTCCGCTCTGCCCAGAGCGGGAGAAGTCATTTGATGATTTCCTATCCGAAAAAAAAATAAAGGAGGGCTGGTGGGCCAAAGACACGATAAATTTATTATAGGAAAGATAATATGGCTAGAAAAGGGGTGACTACTGAGATGATAACTAAAAGAGAACTCTGGAAGAAGAAAGCACACTGCGTCAATCCCAAAAAATTGAGATAGGGGCAAAATATTGTCATTCCTAATGATTAATTCTCATAATGGCAACGTCTTTCGTCTGCACTTAAGTGGGCTAAAAAACTGGCCAAGTGCGAGTCGGACGCACGCACGACGGGTTCCGGATCATTATCTATACAACACTAGACAAAAACGGCAAAAAAATCATGTTTGTTGTATGGGGGCCCCCCTTAAATATTTATTTTATTCTATTTTAAGTAATTTTTGTTATAGCTGTAACAGAAATACATCACCTGTGAAAATTTCAAGTGTCTAGCTATCACGGTTCATGTGATACAGCCTGGTGACAGACGGACAGCGGAGTCTTAGTAATAGGGTCCTGTTTTACCCTTCGAGTACGGAACCCTAAAAAAAACAGAAGTCTGAGCTTTTAACACTGGGCCAAAGTGGTTCAAAGTGAGCACAGCTAGTGTCAAATAAATAAAGTTTTAACGCTATAAAAGTTCACACCATTTTTTTTTCTAAACCTGCACATCGATGTTGGTTCGTCCTTTGTGGTGTTCAAGCGTCCAAATAGAGTTCCACATTTTATCAGTTTTAAAATATTTCGAATTTGAACCAGTGAAATAGTTGTTTTTCAACAGCGGTTACCCTGAAAATTCGAACTGTGTCAAACTACATTTATTTCCTTCTATATAACCAATACTGTCTCGTTGGTCTAGTGGTGGCAAGCGCGACTGCTGAGCATGAGGTCTTGGGTGCGATTCCCAGGTCGGGCTAAGTGATATTGGGTTTTCCGTCAGGAACTTCTCAGTAGCAGCCACGAAGTCTAGATTTGCAGCCGATTGATGGCAATAGGCTCACCCCCTATTACATACCACTTAAAACATAACTGTCGAAATGTGAGTGTACTATTAGGCACACCTCTGCCTAACCCTCCGGGGATTACAGGCCTGATGTTATGTTATAACCAATACCATGGGCCAGGATTTTAATGCGCTCCGCGAGCAAATACCCTCCGATAGTGTAAAGTCAGAGAAATTAAGTTAATTGACTAGGAACATAACTAGTGAGATCAGCGGTGGCCCAGTGGTAGCGACCCCGACTTACGAACAGTAAGTCGTGGATTCGAACCCAGGCAGGCGCATTACTTTGTGTAATTCATTTCATCACCACTGTTCTCAAAAACGGTGAAGGAAAACATCGTGAAGAAACCGGCATGTCCTAGAACCAAAAATTTAAAGACATGTGACATCTACCAATCCGCACTGGGCCCGCGTGGTGGATTATACCCCTTTCCCTCTCATAGAGAGGAGGCCTTTATCCCAGCAGTGGGAACATTATAGGCTGATGATGATGATGATGATGATAACTAGTCCACCACAGATTTTTTTGACAGTTGATGGTTGTTGCCATGGACACAGGATTTTGACAGATAATGTAGTCAAGTATCAGAGTCCAAGCCGGTACGTAAGATGTGATGTTGATTACCATGTGAAGTAAATTTCTCTGACCATACGTCTATCACATTCAGGGCAGTGACCACAAACACTTTAATGTTATATCACCTGCCTAGCCTTTTCCCAACTATGTTTGGGTCGGCTTCCAGTCTAACCGGATGCAGCTGAATACCAGTATTTTACATGGAGCGACTGCCTGTCTGACCTCCACAACCCAGCTAGTACTGGGTAATACGATAACCCTCGGTAAGACTGGTTGTCAGACTTTTTGGGCCACTGACTACCTGTAACGACTGTCAAAGGTCTACAAATGACAGCCAGGACCAACAGCTTAACGTGCTTTTCGAAGCACAGAGGAAACTCTGTATGTAGGGGTGGTCACCCATCCACATACCAACTTAGGCAAGCACGGCTTAACCTAAAGATCGGCCCGAGCGGCTGTTATTATTTAGCCACGAGCTCCTCAAACACTTTAATATTATAACTGTACTAATAATCCTATCATATTCATGTAACCACTCATTTGACCTCAGCCCTTGCACAGACATGCGACGTATACAAATCACAAAGTTTAACGAATTTTGTATCAAACTTAGATTTTGTAGCACAATTAGTGTAACCCATAAATAATGTACGAAGTAACTATTAAGTATGACTCGTTCGTACTTAATAGTTACTGGGTTTTCAATTTTAAAATCGTTTGTTCGATTGTCGCGCATTTGTGCTAGGCCCAAAGAAATGTGTGGTACCAGATACGCGTATACAGGGCGCTATCTGTCTATTTGACGCCATTTAGACGAAGACAGTTCCAGGAAATGTCTGCTACCTGCAGGAAGTCACCGTCAGGTAATGTCTCTCAAATTGACACCAATAAGGATAATAATGCCCTTTTCCCCATAGAGTGTAGCTTTCCTTAACTTATGTAGTTCTTTCTGTTGCTATGGAAATGGGATTGAAAATTAAGGTAAAACTCAGTGAAATTGATTGCTCATACCTTTTTTTTTTTTCACGAATGGGAAATCATCAAATGACTTCTCCCGCTCTGGGCAGAGCGGAAGGGAGTGTCAGACTTGTACTGATTAAAACCCATCCATGTTCCTTCCTTGTCATTTGTGTTCCAGGGCCGCGGTATCTCTTTCGAACAGTCCCGCAGCATTTGGAAGAGACCTCCACTTGACCCATATGTAAGCGTGTATGTAAGCTCGTGGCTAAGAAATAACAGCCGCTCGGATTGATCTTTAGGTTAAGCCGTGCTTACCTAGGTTGGTCTGTGGATGGGTGACTACCCATTACATACCAAGTTTCCTCCGTGCCTCGAAAAGCACGTTAAACCGTTGGTCCCGGCTGTCATTTGTAGATCTTTGACAGTCGTTACAGGTAGTCAGTGGCCCAAAAAGGTTTGACAACCAGTCTTACCAAGGGGTATCGTGTAACCCAGTACTAACTGGGTTATGGAGGTCAAATAGGCAGTCGCTCCATGTAAAATACCGGTATTCAGCTGCATCCGGTTAGACCGGAAGCCGACCCCAACATAGTTGGGAAAAGGCTAGGCAGATGATGTAAGCGTGTATGTCTGATAGACATTATCATTTTCCCAACGTTGGGAATCGGCTGCCAATCTAACCAGGTGCAGCTATATACTAGTATTATACATGAAATTACTGCCTACCTGACATCCACGCAGTAGATATGTCCATGATTTTCGTATAAAAATGGGTACACCAGTTTAATATACCTCTCTAACAGAGATGACGTCAATGATGGAAAGAGTAATCCCTGTTTCTGAGCAGCGATTACTGTCGTCACGCGCAAAATTGAAGAACACATATTCCAAAATTCTCACATGAATTAACCGAAAACTATCCACAAGACAATAGAATCTTAAATTCATTGTCTCTAAGATACAATATTCGCACACCAAATTCCAACTTGATAGAAACAACCCAGAACTAAGTTTCAATTATAAATAAATACGTAAATAATTAACGTGGTACGTGTTTCACAATTCAGTGAGACTGACAAACATAAGTTTCTACAACTCGGGAGTAGCAGACATCCGAAATGTTTGAAGACAATCGTAAGTAATTGTTCTGCTTAGTTTCACTAACATTATTTTCGTTTTGTGGTTTAAGTTTTAAGAGAAAGCGTTTTTAAGATTTGGACCAAGTTTTAAGTGAGAGCGTTTCTTATATTTGGCCAAAAATAATCCTGGGATATATACTCGTAGAATATCTTTGACCACTAAAAACTTTAAATATCCACTTCTAAAGCACTCTCTCTTCTTTATCCGGCCCCTCATTTCTGAGGATCGTGGTCACTGGACCCCTTTAAACGGACAATCTGCCTCCATCGACTCCGGTCCAAAGTTGCCATCACCACCTTTGGTGGTACTGCCGAATTTTCAGTGTTTTAATAATTAAATTTAGAAAAAGAATAATTCAAGGTCTTACCAGAGGAATCAAATGCCATGGATTAATCAGTAGGAGTGATCAACATATGTAGATATTGCTATTAACCTGCATGGCTCTCATATGTCTTGACCAAGATTTTTCCTGCCCTTTAGATGAGACTATAAACCTCAGAGTTTGTTTCGGTTATTTCTTTTCAGAGTTGTCAGGTATGACACACCAGCCTCATAAGGATTAAAAAAAAAAGTTTTGACGCGTTTGCATTATCCAATTTGCAAAATAAACATAATTTGATCAGTTTAATCAGTCAATTAATCAAATATACATCTCCTTCAAGTATAACACTTCACACGAGATAAATACTCACTCACACACCGTCTCACCACATGACTCGGTAACTTCTGCAAGATTATAGGTAGACTTTTTTTGGTTTTTGATTTTTTTTGAGCACATTGCTCGCAGAACGGATGGCCAATAAGGCCGAAAAGTTCTGGAGTGGCGACCGCAAACCAGAAGACGTTGCCTTGGACGGCTTTCCACTAGGTGGACCGATGACCTGGTGAAGGTTGCGGGGATCCACTGGATGCGAGTCATATGGGACCGGTCAATGTGGCGAAACTTGGGGGACGCCCTTGGCCAACAGTGGACGTATTTCGACTGAAATGATAATGATAAATGTTTTTGATATACATATTGTTTAACTCCTACTCTCACACGGTATCTCTGTTAAAGCTAATTCTAGCCGTGAAAGTGACCTGGTGACCTATAACATAGGTTTCCCAAAAACCTACATCAGGCATCAGTCTCTCACAAAGGTCGAATCCAGTTCTATTCATCATAAGTTTGTAGGACTCCGAGTAGCAGACATCCGAAATGTTTGAAGACAATCGTAAGTAATTGTGCTGCTAAGTTTCACAAACGTTAGTTTCGTTTTAGGGATTAAGTTGTAAGAGATAGCATTTTAACTCGGGCTAAAAATATTCTGGTAGTTTTGATTTGCTGCGTGCACCGGACTTTTACAAAAAATTAATACAGCAGTGCCGATTCCCTTGTTTACAAACTAAACCGAATATAAGTTCAGAGCATCTTTTTCTTTCTATTTCATTATGAAAAGGACAGAAGATAAATATTAGCTAAGTCCTGTCAAATTAGTCAGCACCCGAAATAGAAAGAAAAAGATGCACTCAACTTAAATTTAGTTTAGTTTGTGAACAAGGGAATCGGCATCATTGTCTATCAAAATCTTGTGTCCGGAGGAAAATTCTATCTTCTGTCTCCTGCTGATATGGAGGGGGAAATTATGGTTTTCCTAATTTTCTGATTAACTTCGTTGCGGGATCCAAGATAGTTAAATTGTTTCTCTGGAACGTCCTCGAGTTTCAATGTCTCGGTGCTTTTTTGGTGGCCGCCATTGTTGATGATCCCTTCTAATAAATAAAATACTGGTATTCAGTTGCATCCAGTTAGACTGGAAGCCTACCTGAATATTGTTAACAAAAGGCTAGGTAGGTACTGGTAAATGACAATCTGTCTTACATTTTATTTTTAAAAGCAAACTATAAAACCGCTATCTCCTCACAACTTGTACCACAAAAACATCTACGGGTAGCCCAAGGCGACATCAGAGTATCTTAAACACTAAAATGCACTTAGACCCGTTTACAGGGTACGCCTGTTTCGTAGCAGTAATGAAGTAGCTGGCATATCTGGATCAAGGATGTGGGTGAATGTTTGAAATTAATATTATAAATGCAGTGCTGAATTTCGTGCTGTTACTACAGCGTAAGTACTGAACCGATCTTCACTTGTGGCGACACGAATGGATTCTACTGTAGCAACTGTTCATGTTGTGATGGCAATATTGGTAGCTATTATATTTCATTGCTCATGCATTACTGTCCACCACTTGTGAACAAGAACAAATGAAAAGTATTGTATTACAAATCACACGTGGAGTACAGTACCATACACTAATAATGCACTAAAGCTTATTCGGGCATTTCCGACTTTCCTCCGTGCCTCGGAAAGCACGTTAAGCCGTTGGTACCGGCTGTCATTTGCCCATCTTTGACAGTCGTTACAGGTAGTAAGTGGCCCAAAAAGTCAGACAACCAGTCTTACCAAGAGATATTACCCAGTTGTAACTGGGTTGTCTCCCCAAGTCACACTCCGTCACTTAGGCAGTCGCTCCATGTAAAATACTGGTATTCAGCTGCATCCGGTTAGACTGGAAGCCGACCCCAACATAGTCGGGAAAAGGCTAGCCAGATGATGATGCTTATTCGTGCATTTTTAACTCATTTCACTAATTGATATTTGAGTCGAGCTTTCACTACACGATTAGCGGTCATCGCGTGTACTCCCTCGCTCCTCTGTGTTACTTGACCTTTGATCCGGATAATATATTTAACTAGCTTATGCCCGCGGCGTCACCCGCGTTCGATAATTGTCCCACGGGAACATACTGTCGGGATAAAATAATCCTATGTGTTAATCCAGGTTATAAACTATTTGTGTTCCAAATTTCATCCAAATCCGTTAAGTAGTTTTTACGTGAAAGAGTAACAAACATCCATACATCCTCTACAACTTTCGCGTTTATAATATTATAATATAATAAAAATATATATTTAATAAAAATATGACTTAACAAGCAGTAGTATCATTTAGCCATCTTCCTAAGTTAACTTGGAAAAAAGAACAATTTATCAATATATTTTTTGGTTCTTAAAACAGGCAATATTAAGTCTCTGTTGCCAAAATCATGACGGAGAGAGGTCATGATTTTGGCGCGCAGTCAGTCAAAAAGGTCAAGAACAAATAAACCAAACAGGCTGACCCAACGAGAAGTAAAAAGATTAGCCGACATTAACCAAGTAAGTTAACTACGTTACAAGCAATTACGAAAGACCCCAATCTCCGTTTTCACGAACACTAAGCAACAGCTAAACGAATGCCTTGTTAGAAAGTCAACTTTAACCACAGAGCCTAGAGTTGAAATTTCAACAGAGCAATAATACTTAGGCATTGGTTTAGGTGTCTCCTGGTTTTACTGAAAACAGATATTGTATTAGTTTATTTATTTTTTGCGACTTAGTTACTTTAGTAAATGTTTACTTGACGAAAGGTCATAGGTTCAAGTTAATTAGGAATAAGTACTTATATTGAAGTTCATCTAATTCTTTTTGCAAAGAAATGGATGATCTGGGCTGAGTTTTTGTATCAGACTGTCTTGGATTAGACGAGATAAAGTTTTTGCAAGTAAGCCATGTATTTAAGCTTGTATGTCTATAGTTAAGAGGAAATGCGGGTGGTCTTTTTTCCATACAAACGCTCTCGCCTGTTTTCTTTCTGGTATATGACTTTAAAGCTATGATATAAATATCGACCTCTTCTATGTCCCTATGTTTTCCTTTTTGATGATACATAATCTGTATAAGCACTACAAACAACTATAAAATGCTCAAAATTACCTACTTGGCCCACTGTCAACAGAGGCCTAGTGTGTAAATTTGACAACTATTAATGAAATACGAAAAATATAGGGACACAGTACGTATCCTTCTTATTTATAAGTTTATGAAATATTTTTTAAATTGGTAGAATATTGGAGGAGGAAATAGTCGAGAGCCAAACCTCAAATTATGACTTTTTACTATAGTTGTCCTTGTCGCACCAATGTCGAAATCACGCTCGCAGAGCGACAGCGATAGTTTTTTTTCAAATACCTACCGTGTTTCCTCTTAATAAATCTAAAAGTTTACAAGATCAACATTATTATTAAACTACACAGCTGTTGCCCGAAAATTACGTCCGCATGAAATTATTATAAAAATACATACATAAACTCACGCCTTTTTCCCATGGGGGTAAGCAGAAACCATGGAACGCCACCTGCTACGATTATAACTTCTCCCGCTCCGCTTTTAATATCGTCATCATCATTTCAGCCGAAAGACGTCCACTGCTGGACATAGGCCTCCCCCCCGTGCGTTTCGCATCCAGCGGATCCCCGCAACCTTCACCAGATCAGCGGTTTACCTAGTGGGAACCTTTTTTAACATGACCTACCATTAAAAGTCATGTCCAGCCGTTCCGGGAATTAGCCGGAACAAACAGCCAAAACACAAAAGTTTTTTCGTAATATTATGCAATCAATAAAAAGCTAATATTTTGAAATTACAAAGAGACACTTCAATTTTATTTCTTTGTATAGATAGCTTTAGCACGCGCCTTCGCTCGCATTATGGTTGGAAATTATCCCACGGGTACGTACCACCGGGATAAATAGTAGCTCCTGGGTTCGATTCCCGGTTCAGGCAACCTGCTATTGTATTTTTCCATCAGGAATTTCTAAGTAGCAGCCACGTAGTCTGGATTCATCACTCTTGTTTAATTGATGATTTCAGAAAATAATAATTTCAAGTTTCTTTACGTTTTTTTCCTCCATCGCGAGTCAATGAACTACATGATTAGCTTATGTACGTACGCGTAATTTATTATGCAATTGAAAACACACTTCCTTATCTTTTAATCTACCTTTTATATAAGAAATGGGTTATTAAATCATTGGACCATCACAGTGTTTACAAGGATATAATACGAAAATACTCTTATTCACTTTAATATTACTACGTATATTATCATCAACCTAACCTTTACCCAACAATGTTGGGATCGGTTTCCAGTCAAATTCCATGCAGCTGAATAAATAGTAATTAGCTGCTCCTACGGCTGCTGAGATCCTCAAGCGGCGCAAATACTGTAACCTTATTGGTAACTACAGTTTTGAGCCGTTTGGGGTCGAAACGCTCGGGTCATGGAGCCCTAGTGCGTGTCTCCTTTTTAAGAAAATATCTCGCCGAATGGTCGACCCTTCGCGTGACCAGAGGGCTGCCTATTTCTTTGGCCTAAGAATTAGCATTGCCATTCAATGTGGCAATACTGCCAGTCTTCTGGGCACGTTTCCGGATGACAGTGATGCGGAGGAGTACTTTGACGCCTAAGTGTCCAATTGTTGTAGTTGTAAATATGTAGGTACTTACTTTTAGTCTTCCCTTTTTTTAGCATTATTTTTGTTCTATTTGTAATCTGTATATAGAGAACTCGGTATTTAATGGGTGGTCACCCATCCACGTACCGACCTTTGTAAGCGCAGCTTAACTTTGAAAAGCGACCCATTTGGCTGTTATTATTAAGCGAGGAGCTTCACCATTTGAAATAAATTAAAACTTCGGTTAGGTTAAACTTGCAACAATCTGTCATGTAAATAAATTAAATCTCAGCGTTTTATGACATGCGATTAACATAACACCTTCAAGTGATCAAATAATTACGAACCCGACTTCATACAACAGACAATCAATAAACTGTAGCAGAGATAGTCTAATGGTGTAACCGTCTGACTGCCAAGTCATAGGTCTCGAGTTCGAACCCAAGACCTCTGATTTTCTTGTGCGTATTGTAAAATTATCACTTGCTTCGGTGAAGGAAAACTTCGTGACCAGCATGCCTGAGAGATATTTCTCGACGCCATGCGAAGCCAAGTCAGAGGCCCATTGGCGGCATAAAACTCTGACACCAGGTTAGGTACTAACCACACGAAAAAGAAGAAGAGGAATAAAAAAACTCATCACACGAAGTTAATAAAAACAACTTTAATACAGAACCTCACTTTAACGATGAAGTTAACCGACCCAGCTAGCGATAACTGTGATTTTACGATGGTAAACGGTCAGCGGTACAGTTTATGATCCGTTTACGGCTGCAGTTGAATCACTGTAGTGTAAGAGTTAATTCCTAAAAAGCAATTTGTTCTCTTTTAGGCACGGAGCCAGATTTACTCCGTTTATGTACATTTCATGAAAGTTATTTATGGCTTTTGGATTATAATTAAGGCCATGCGGAAGTAACATGGAATATACAGAGTGTAAACAGACTTTAAACGAAACCGTTAACCAAGAGTTATGTACATCAAACTAAGTAAATTTACCCAAAAATTATTGCTAGGAAACGACATTTTTACAAATCACGTTTTGCGTTTTGACTACTTGTAAAGCATTCAAAACATTGTGCTGATGGATGGATTGAATAGTACGGGGTCGTGGAGGTGTCTTAAGTTAAAAAAAAAAAAAACATAAAAACATGTATTTAAAAAAAAAAAAACTTGCGATAAAGTTGGAACTTTGACCCGTAACTAGAAGGTTTCCAGGTATGGTCTAGAACAAAAAATAACCGCAATGACGGGGAGAACAAGTGCGTTTCAGCTTCGTTAACAGTCTGTTTACACCCTTTATGACATGGGGAAATAAACAAATGAATTACCATTTCTCCCCATATTTTGGTAAATTATTAATCATCATCTACATATCATTTTCCCAACTACTTAGGAGTCAGCTTCCAGTCTAGCCCAATAAAGCTGCGTCCCAGTATCTTAAATGGATTCCAATTATTTTACCTTGGCTCGGATATAAAAACAAACTCCTTCGGTCCAAGTTCGTCCACGGACAAAAAGCAGCATGTCTTCAAAGTACCCTAGGATAGCCAATCACCAGATAAGTTCATAATAGGAATTGAATATAGAAATTGTAGGATTTTAATATGCAAACTGTGGGAAGAGAATATATATTTCGTATGTTATGTGTGTATACCCTTAGATTTGAGAAGTTTAATTGTGTAGTTGTTTAGGTTTAGTATTATTTTATTTCTAGAGCCACTCGTTTTAATTTTATATTCTTATTATGTTATCACTGTCTTATTTTTGCGAATGCTGGTTAACCAGTAATTGGCGACTGTGTAAGTCCAATATTTTAAAACCTTTGCTTGTGATTGTTGTACACAGAAGCTGTTGGTAAACCTTTATTAAATAAATAAAAAATAAATAAAGAGAAGCACCCACCACCGCCCTTCGTTAAACCCCAAGAACTTTCAGAGTTCATAGTTCATTTATTTGTCAGAAAAATGAGTATACACAGTACACATACAAAGCATGCAAGATGTAAAGTACATTGCAAAAAGGATCACAGTCATGTTCAAACGCTGACAGAATAACTTTAATTTTGTTTTATCAATGTTTATTTTCAGATTATTGACTTATTCATGTTATAATGGAATCAACTGTATTATTTATTTCATCTTCATAATTTTGATCATCTATGCATTTAATAGTTACTGTGCTATCAACGGCAAAAAACTTTACTAATCTTTTGCCTCCAGGACCTGATTTGTATGGAAAGCACTTCACCGATTACGCACCCAAGTAGGCCGCTGTAAACACAATTTGGCAAAATGGGGAATTAAAGATCCTTCCGACACACAGTATCAATGCGGTGCACTGCACCTGCACTTTAAAGGACGTGAAAAACGCCACAGACTCCGCGATTAACGTGGCCACATACTGGGCTCAAGAAATTCAAACCAGTCATTTTATCGACACAAATGAAGAATAAATAGAAATAGTCTAAAAAAAAGTTAACTGTAATTTACGTGAAGTAAATAAACAGGCCCAAAAGACATGACTAATTTCACATCTACTTTAACCTAGACAAGCTAAGTTCAAACGCCTAAGCCACAAAAAATCTATTATTCTTTTACACACAACAATGGCTCCCATGATTACTCTCAAATCTTGTACACGAGAGAAAAAACTCAATAAAGCTCTTCAATAAGTATAACTTGTGCTTGAAACTCGTGAGGCACCAGTCCCACCGCTGGCGATAAGCGACAAAACAAAAGCGAGATAGAGCGAATGGAGCTACTAACTAAAACAACGTCATAATCATGTCATGTATTCAAACTAGGCTATAGATCAGCACTTTTTGAATGTCAACGAGACACGGAGGATAAGACTGGTTGTCAGACTTTCGAGCCACTGACTAACGACCGTCAAAGATCTACAAATGACAGCCGGGACCAACGGCTTAGCGTGCTTTCCGAGGCGCAGAGGAAACTTGGTATGTAATGGGTGGTCAGCCACCCATCTACAGACCAACCTAGGCAAGCCCAGCTTAACCTAAAGATTGATCCGAGCGACTGTAGTATTTAGCTACAAGCTCCTCTGTCTCAGAGTATCTCGGCGAGATTGTACATCCACCTTTAATATATGAAGCTCTTTTACTAACAAGGGATAGACCTAGCATATTTTGTACATTTCTAGAGAGAGAAAATCGTCGATAGCTACGAGTAATCGCCTCCTGTCAACTGTGGGACGCACAGTGGAACGAATGTATGGGAGCGGTTGGACGTAGACATGTCCGAAAAATAAGAGTAAAATTATGACAAACTAATGATGCCATCTTATTCGATTACTTAATGCCTTCATAAATTGTGGTGATGAATTTCTTCATAACTCCCATATTTCGGGAGTAATTTGAGAAAATGTGAAATTTTACTATGAAAATGAGTGTATCGAGCTCTCTCCCTCCTGATTCCGGGCTTGTTTCAAGTACCGGTCTCTAATATCGTAATGCTATTACTAAGAGCTATATTTAATACTAAGACACATAGTGCGCCAAATGTGCACTTTCTGGGATAAAAGGAAATGAAAATTTAAAAAAAAAAACGTTTTTTCCCCATTTGTATTTACTTTAAACCGCAGACAGACTTATTAAGAGGTCTATAAATATATTATATATATACAGAAATATATATTAACAAAAATATTCACAAGAACTGATGAGAGTATGACTTTT
This sequence comes from Lycophotia porphyrea, assembly GCA_950005105.1. Classification (NCBI taxonomy): domain Eukaryota; kingdom Metazoa; phylum Arthropoda; class Insecta; order Lepidoptera; family Noctuidae; genus Lycophotia; species Lycophotia porphyrea. The sequence goes on along the minus strand of OX465404.1, from coordinate 1,760,573 downwards.
AAGTAAGTTGATAATAAATTACCTAGTTTCATTAAAAGTACAATAAATAATTAAGATGTAAGCTCTAATTTACTAAGTTACACATTTTAAAACAATAACATCATTTAATTATCTTCGTCATCATCATCATCATCAATTAATTCAAATTCAGAATCGATGTCCGCTAAATCATTTATGTTAACAAATTCGATATCACTTTTCTCAGAATCCGTAAGCTCATAAAATTCCTTAAAAGAAGATTTTTTTACAAACTTATTTCCTTTTGGACGGATACTTGTAACAAGTGGATCAGAAGACAGTAAAAGATTGTGCATAATATCTTCATTGCATGAGATACTGCTATGCTTTCGAGAATGCCCCTCTCTATATTTTCTAAAATCTTTATTTCTAGCCTCAGATGCCTCTTCGGATAGAAAACCAATGGGCACAATTGATATGTTCTGAACTATGTCTGGCCCATGCATTAAAATTTTATGAAGTGAAGAAGGCATATAATACCATGGGTATAACTCCACGTAAAGCTTAGCAGTATCAAAGCAGAACTCTCGGAATTTAGTTACGTTGATCTTCTCTCCTGATGAAATACACTGCAAGATCACACAGATTTTTCTTAAAAGCATAGCATCTATTCCGGTCAGTTCAGCAGATTTAGTGTAGTTTTCAAAAAATCTCCTTGCCGAGTTGCCATTGTTGGTGGATCCACTGCCTTGTTTCACAACATCGAGAAGTAAGCCCGTTTCTCTTCTTACAGCCTCTTGAACTCTTTTCTTCCTGTCATCAACTTGCCTTTTTGCTATATCACCCCTTACTTGCCATGATTTTATGTCTAATTTGTAGGAAATGTGTAATAAGCATTCCATTGAGCGAATCCAAGCGTGAAGGGTGCTTAAGCTATATTTATACATGTCCTCGTTTGCGTGTTTATCTTTGATTAACTCTAAATTATTCATTTCTTTAGGACAAGCCTTGCATATGTCACACACTGAAGCTGCTGTATCGGATATAATGGAATGAATTTTACCATCAATCATTGTCAACAGCAGTTGGTGTTTGACACTAATTCCATCAGTGATGGTGGATGGAGTTAAGGCTTCAATCTCTGCTTCGATTTCAGCCATCTCTCTCTGCACATTTTCTTTGGTTTCCTTTATAAACTTAAACAATATTGGCCGGCAAAATGAAGTGGAAGATGGTCGCTCGTTTTCCCAAATTGTTACACCTTTTGAGACGAGCCGCAGTGGTACAAGACTAATCATAAAATTACTAGCAAGATCGATTTGCTCATCTTCACTCGTCCTTTGATGATAAATGCTTTGGCTAGATGATCCGTCAAAACCCCATTTGCTGGTCAATACGAGCTGTTGATTGGGATCAACAGGGGTTTCTAACGACCTAATAAGTCTTCTTGAGGTTAAATCCATCAAGGCTTGTAATTTGATTTTTGCAGAGCTCTCTGTAACTGTGAGATCTTCTTTGGCCGGATAGCACTTAATTTTTTCTTTAACCAACATGTAGTAACTCGGGTATTGAAGAGCTCCTTCTTGAGTGTTGAAATCCCGAAGAGTGTTATAGCGCCATTTCGATAAGTTCATCGATACATAAAGAGCCAATGCCTTCAAAGGGGATATTTCCCGTACCTGAATTGATTTACCTTCAATGAAGGCTTTGATTTTTGAGGCCTCTTCTGGATTCTCCGTCAAGTATTTCATAACATAAGCTGTATCGCTTTGTCCTGCCTTTTGAAGCGCCCTTTCGGCCGAAAACATAATTTCAGCGCTGCTACTGCTGCATGAAAGACTATCTTCAGTGCGTCTTCTTTTTTGCCGGTTACTAAGGTCCTCAAAAGATTTACGAGGACTAGGATGTGTACAAGTTGAAGCATCAGATTTAGCAGGAGAAATTATGGGCTCGATGACGTCACTTATATTTTCTGTAGAAGGTTCCATATTTTCATTCTGTAATTCCGGCCATTGAATTGCAGCCTGTAGCCAAATCTCATGTTTCTTCCGAAACTTATCTGTGCTTCTTCCAGACTGTGTCCATTTTGCATAAATGCGGTAGCAAAATCGACGACACCAGTCTTTTAAACTTGTTTCAGCACTTTCACATAACTGAACACAACTGTTATCTTTTAAAACACTGAACAAATAGTTAAAGTCGCGTAAATCTTTATGTGCGCGTGCGCATAAAGCAACGTGAATATCAAGATTTGTATTAAAATTTGGAAAATACATTGCGAGATTAGCTTGGATACAACGAGGTGTAAATCAACACTGATTTTAAAGTTACTAATAGTGACCTATTTATATAAAATCCAGGTATCCCAGGTATCCTTTGTTAAATATTGCAAGGTAATTAGTTATTGTGATAATTAGTAAATGATGCATGCTAAATTAGTGTATTAAGAGCCATTTAGTAATTAAATAATAGCAATGTTCTTATCAGTAATCATTAGTGCATCAGTTTTATATGTAAACCTTAAGTCCCTAATTATATATCCTAATTAGCTTATATCTTCTCTAATTGGCTGCTCAGAAATGTTATTGTAATAAGGTAAACCTTTAGAAAAACGGTTTTAATCAACAAAATAAACAAAAAATAAAAAAATTGTGTTATAAAATAAACATCACTCTTTATCCCAGAAAGTGCACATTTGGCGCACTATGTGTCTTAGTATTAAATATAGCTCTTAGTATTAGCATTATGATATTAGAGACCGCTACTTGAAACAAGCCCGGAATCAGGAGGGAGAGAGCTCGATACACTCATTTTCATAGTAAAATTTCACATTTTCTCAAATTACTCCCGAAATATGGGAGTTATGAAGAAATTCATCACCACAAGTTATGAAGGCATTAAGTAATCGAATAAGATGGCATCATTAGTTTGGCATAATTTTACTCTTTTTTTTCGGACATGTCTACGTCCAACCGCTCCCATACATTCGTTCCACTGTGGGACGGGTCCCCGAGATTCGGACTCTGTCAACCGGAAAATAACATGAAGGCTGTGTTGACAACATAGTGTTTATAATCTGTGGGGAAAAGTTTATCTGTCTATGGTTACGAGGTTCGTAGAAAAACGCTGTCTGGGGAAACAGGGAATTTGATGTAGGCTTTATGATATTTATGTATTGAATCATTTGATGATTCAGGGGTTGTGGAAGTCAGTTATGAAGTGGCTCCATGTTAAATAGTCCGGTAAGACTAGAAGCCGACATAGTTGGGCTAAGCAGATGATAATGAGGAGTGTCCATATGAACTTAATATTCTTAATGACTTAGCTTAAGATCTAAAGAATTCACAATTAAGTATCTCAAATACCTGCATTTCAATTAAATAGCTGTTTGAAAAAATTGACTGTTCCCTTGAAATATTTCTGAACAACATTGGCTCATATTTTGTCGACACCGGCTTATAATTTATTTAGGTTTGTGTTGTTACGATTTACCTTATAAGGTCCAATGGGACCGGCATATTTTATCTGTATTAAAACCCCTAAAAATAAATAAAGAGAAAAAACAACGGGTTGCACTCCGAAAGTGCCGGCAGAAGTGAAAACTTGAAACAACGCCATCTAGCTGAAACTATACGCAAACACGCGCAAGCGCCCTGCGCCGCCGATTCAATCTGACGATCTGACGCGAGTTTAATAGTTTTTACCCATCCTAAAAAGTGCACAACGCCGCTAAAGAAGTTTTCACTTAATAAAAAATGGTCAGTCAGTCGGTCAAAGACTACTCTTCTTAAATTGGCTGCGAAGGTTGTCTTAAAATCCTCTTTAAGCTACAAGTCACCGCCTAAACAGATAAATTACAATAATAACACAAAGCGTATAAAGCAACATTTGTTTCCAACGAAAACACACCAATATAACTTGTAGCGAATGATACTCGTATAAATATGATGTACGAGTATGTTTGTGTAGTTTGCATCCATATGCAAAAGATATAATAACACATACTTTATTGCGAACCTGTTGCTTCACACAACTTTATACTTGAAAGTACTTACTTTAAAACAGAAGGTGCATTTCTTAATTCAGAATTAAAAAACTGGTCAAGTGCGAGTCGGACTCGAACACGACGAATTCCGTACCATTATCTATACAACATCAGACAAAAAACCCAAAAAATCACGTTTGTTGTATGGGGCCCCTTAAATATTTATTTTATTTTAATTTAGTAATTTATTTTTAAAGTGGATATACAACTCAAATATTCTGTGAATATTTCAAGCGTTTACCTGTCACCGTTATTAATATCGAGCAAAAAAACGGCAAAAAATCACGTTTGTTTTATGGGAGCCCGCCTTAAATATTTATTGTATTCTGTTTTTAGAATTTGATGTTATAACGGCAATAGAAATACATCATTAGTGAAAATTTCAACTGTCTAAATATCACGGTTCATGAGATACAACCTGGTGACAGACGGATATACGCACAGACAAACAGACAGACGGACAGCGGAGCCTTAGTAAATAGTGTCCTATTTTACCCTTTGGGTACGGAACCCTAAAACTCCAAGGATGAAGATAAAAGGAAAGGAGGTGTCTGATGAGATGACGAGTAATAGAGAAGTATGGAAGAAGAAGAAATGCTGCGCTGACCCGAAATAAATTGGGATAAGGGCAGGAGAATGGTGAATATGATAAGTTTTTAATCCTTTCAGATTGTTTCTATCTGACGGACTAATGAGATTTTTTTGGTAAAATATCCTATTAGCGAAATGTGGGTGAACTAAGCGTTTCTTCTCAGAACAACCAGTTATGAAACCCCGACCTTATCGCGTTGACGTGACGGCTTTGATTAACTTTCTGACAGAAATAAATGGCAGAATCATCAAATGAAAATCGATGAGGCGGCTGAGCATGAGCCCATAGAGTATTTGATTTCCGGGTCCAGGTTGAATATTTTTGGGTGCAACAATGTTTAATTTATTATTAGCAGCTCAAAATACTAACTTACTAGTACCAACTGGGTTGTGAAGGTCAAATAGGCAGTTGCCTTATGTAAAATACTGGTATTCAGCCGCATTCGGTAAGACTGGAAGCCGACCACAGCATAGTTGGACAAGGCTGAACAGATGATGAGTAGGAATTTAAAATAACATAAGCTCACCAGTAAGTATCAAAAAAAAAAAACAAAAATCAAAATAATTTTATTAGTCAATAGTAAAAAACAGTTGTGTCATATAATCAGTGAGGCACAAACTAAGCATCGCTTGTATCTTGTGGCTCGGGAGTGCGAATTTTATAAATTTAGAATTTACATTAACCTGAGGACATAATAATATAATAATAAACATTGAAACGAAACAGGTATAAACCAAAAACATTGGAGAGTAATATGAGAAACAAGGTTGGGAAAATGTGGTTATTTTATATAGGTCTCTTTGCTTAGCCCTTTCCGCGAATAAATCAGAAATTTCATGAAAACAACTACCCCTATTGATAAAAACAAAAAAAACCGCGCGAACCCGTGAACTAAAACTAGTAGCACATAAACTCCGACTGTCCGTCTGTGTTTCGTGGATAAATCAACAAACGCAATGACCCGAACTGGATAGTGCTCCAAATATCCACTTTCTGATACATTAGCTTTTACTATTTAGTTACTATTTTGTTTTATCAAACACAGGGTGAACAGTTTGGATACCAATAGAATATCGTAGTTTTGACGTGACAACGTCTAATAAATCGATGAACGCCGGCTGCATGCACGAAAAAGTGTCCCGTTGCGCTCATTGTACGCATGCCCCGCATCTATCTCTCTTCCACTAGATTTTATGACGTTGTCACGTTAAACTATCGTCCGTAAACCAACTTTCCAGACAACCAATTTTTTTTAATATGTTATAGGTAAAACGGGGTGTGAATAAATACGAAAATCTCTGTTGGAATTAGGGACTGCCAAACTGTTGCAGTTTTCAAAAGAAATTGTATAAATAGGTTAAACGGTAAGGTATAAAATATATAAAGTGATATTTATCTACACTAGCTAGTATTATAAAGAGTAAAGATTTGTATGTTTGTAACGAATAAACTCAAAAACTACTGGACCAATTTCTAAAATTCTTTCACTATTATAATGCTACATTATCACTGAGTAATATATTTACTACAAGAAAATCCCAAAATGTTTAAAAAATTGATATCCACCCGTGCAAAGCCGGAACGGACCGCTAGTTTTTAATAAATTGGTTGTAAGAAACACTTTTACGCGTCAAAAGTGCTAAGGTATTAACAGTAAACTTAGTTTTCAAGATCGGGTCTTATCGAAGCGCGTTTACGATTTTGTAAAGATTATTTCCATATTTTCTAGATGAAAACGATCAAACTGAAAGGCTCTATATAATCTTGTAGGCATTTCATTTTATGAAGAATAAAATAGTAATACCAGGTAAAACTTATAAAGTGTTTATAGGTAAAAGAGTGTTTATCGAGAAACTCGAGTTTTAATAATATCATCAAGTATAGACGATAGCAGGATGAGGAGCTCGTGGCAAAATAATAACAGCCGCTCGGGTCGATCTTTAGGTTAAGCCGTGCTTGCCTAGGTTGGTCTGCGGATGGGTGACCACCCAATACATACCGAGTTTCCTCCGTGCCTCGGAAAGCACGTTAAGCCGTTGGTCCCGGCTGTCATTTGCACATCTTTGACAGTCGTTACAGGTAGTCAGTGGCCAAAAAAGTCTGACAACCAGTCTTACCAAGAGGTATCGTATTACCCAGTACTAACTGGGTTGTGGAGGTCAGATAGACAGTCGCTCCATGTAAAATATTGGTATTCAGCTGCATCCGGTTAGACTGGAAGCCGACACCAACATAGTTGGGAAAAGGCTAGGCAGATGATGAAGTATAAACGATACGGAGTATTCCCATTTGAGCACCGATTTCAAGAGCCCCAAAGATTTTCCCTTTTGAGCAAAGGGAATATCTTTGGCTCTAAGCATTGGTGCTCTTGTAATCGGTGCTCAAATGGGAACACTCCAGCGATACCCGATAGTTTTCGATCAATTCGTACATAGCCTATTTAAGGAAATTTCGAAACGCCTAGTTGACGCTTCACGTGACCCAAGGGCTGGTTATTACCTTGGCCAGAGGCTAAGTGTTGCCATACAACGTGGCAACGTCGCCAGTCTCTTGGGCACATTAACAGCTGACAGCGTTGAGGAGGAGTTTTTCGATGCCCCTTTATAGTTTGTTGTAAGTTTATTTATTCTAGTTTATGTAACAGTATTTAATGATTAATGAATATAGTTAGTTTATCCATGGAAATCGATCGGGTAAAGTGTAATTGCGTTTTTCGGACAGGGATTTTTCAGTAGCAGCCACGGAATCTGGATTTGTGCCCGGTTAATAGCAATAAAGGCTCACCCCCTATTACATTTGCGAAATGTACTATTAGGTACACCTCTGCCTAACCATTCGGGGATTACAGGCATGATGACACGGGTTCTATAAATACCTCTACAGATTTATTAGACTTTTTTTTTTTTACCGATGGGAAATCATCAAATGACTTCTCCCGCTCTGGGCAGAGCGGAAGGGAGTGTCAGACTTGTACTGACTAAAACCCATCCATGTTCCTTCCGTGCCCTTTGTGTTCCAGGGCCGCGGTAAGATTTATTTGACTGCTCTTGACTCTTAGGGGCTTTATTTCAAGTATGTAAAAATAAATTCTTAATTTATTTACAAAGATGCGAAGTTAATAAACAGGAAAATCTGTTGATTGGAGAAGTTAAAGTGGTTTAAGGCGTTAAAATGTTGAGCAAGAAATTTTTGAAGAAAAGCGGGATATGTTCAACACAGATACTGTATCTTATTTTATTTCTTGGATGGATGGATGTTTGTTCTCTGTCACGCAAAAACTACTGGACGGATTTGGATGAAATTTGACAAACACATAGTTTATAACGCAAAGGCTATGCTTGGAGTTTCCTTGCGTGATCGAATCAGAAATGAGGACATCTGTAAGAGAACCAAGGTTACCGACGTAGCCCGAAGAATTGCCAAACTTAAGTGGCAGTGGGCAGGGCACATTGCTCGCAGAACGGATGACCGATGGGGCGGAAAAGTGGCGACCGAGAACCGGAAGACGTTGCGTTGGAAGGAACTAGGTGGACCGATGCCTTGGTGAAGGTTGCGGGTATCCGCTAGATGCGAGTCGTACGGGACTGGTGAATGTGGCGACACTTGGGGGAGGCCTATGTCCAGCAGCGGACGTCTTTCGGCTGGAATGATGACGATGATGACAGCTTATAACCTGGATTAACACATAGGATACTTTTTCAATGCCACAAAGGGAAATCGCCTTTGATGCCTTGGGGTCAATCTCTAAACATTGGAGTTTGTATCTTGTTACCACTAGCTACGTATGACTTTAGATTGGGAAAATATAAAATGGCCTACCGTGTCGTCCTCGGTGTGCGCTGGCCTTAAAAGTTTGATAGCTGGTCTTACAAGCTGGCAGACATACTAACTGTAAGAAACTTTTAACTATAAAATGATTTACTTTTGAGTAGTAAGATACTGGTATCATCATTATCATCAGCCTAGCCTTTTCGCAATTATGCTGGGGTCGGCTTCCAGTCTAACCGGATGCAGCTGAATACCAGTATTTTACCTATCTAACCTCTACAACCCAGTTCGTACCTTGTAATATGATACCACTTAGTAAGACTGGTTGTCAGACTTTCGGGCCACTAAATACCTGTAACGACTATCAAAAATCCACAATTGACAGCCAGTCGGGACCATCGGCTTAATGTGCTTTCCAAAGCACGGAAGAAACTGCCCAATCAATCGTCACTCACAACAAATCATACTAGAACTATACCATGGGCTGCGGGACTGTTCGAAAGATATACCGCAGCCCTGGAACACAAAGGGCAAGGAAGAAACATGGATGGGTTTTAGTCAGTACAAGTCTGACACTCCTTTCCGCTCCACCAAGAGCGGGAGGAGTCATTTGATGATTTCCCATCTAAAAAAAATATATAAATATAAGTACCATTGCATATTACAATTACTAATTATCTTAATTTATTAACACACGAACACTCACTAGGTGTGATTACAGCATCAATGGTTTTCAAATTCAAAATACCGCGTTTATTAGCTAAAACCGTTAATTATTTGTGACTAGTGATGTGCATCGGGACATGTGACTGCTACCTAGTCCAGTGACGCGGAATAGTGATGTGCTTCGCTGATGTGATTAGTTCAGTGGTTTTAGCTAACTATACGATTACGGTTTTTGGTTTAGGGCGTGGATAACCAATGTTTGTCAGCGATTTCTGTTTTGGAAACGCAATAATGGCCATTGTGGTTATAGAACTAGCAGCACTAAAAGCTAAAACGCTAACGGTATTGGCAGAGGTGTAGAGTAACCTCGTTTTGCAAGTTTTAAGTAACATGTTGGTTATTATTACACGGCATTATTACATGGTAAATAGAGGACTGAGTTTTCAACCTTATGTAAAACGGTTTGCAAATCTATTACAATAATATAATAATTATAATAGATGGATACGCGCACTCGGGTCATGGGGCCTGAGTGCGCGTCTCCTTTTTAAGGAAATATCTCGCTGAATGGTCGACACTTCGCGTGACCAGAGGGTTGGCTATTTCTTTGGCCAAAGAATTAGCATTGCCATTCAACGTGGCAATGGCGACACGGTTGGCGCAGTGGCTAAGCGATTGACTGCTGCTGGCTGCGCTGCGTGTCGCGGGTTCGATCCCCGCACGAAACAAATATTTGTATGACCTACAGATAGTTGTTCCGGGTCTGGCTGTTTGTGTATGTGAGTTTAAATGTTTGTGAACGCACCCACGATAAAGGAGAAATTCCGAGAGAGAGGCAACGTTTTTTTTTAAAAAAAAAATGCTGCCAGTCTTCTGGTCACGTTTCCGGATGACAGTGATGCGGAGGAGTACTTTGACGCCTAAGTGTCCTATTGTTATCGTTGTAAATATGTAGTTACAGGTACTGTTAGTCTTCCTTTTTTTTGCATTATTTTTGAAGTTATACTTCTTATGGCGCGTTAGGGAAAAATGATGAGAGTAATTTTTTACTATGCGCCGCACACCGACACCTAAATTTAACAGCATGAAGTTAGCTAGTCAACATACACCCTGAAGTTAGCTTAGTGACAGATATTGACAAGCCTAGGTTTTTTATTTTTAATCTACTGCTGCCTGAGATAAGGCGACAGATATTTTTTTTAAAAAGAAGTATAACTTCTAACGCGTGTACATAAGTACACACACACACTTTTTTGTTCTATTTGTAGTCTGTATATAATGTACATAAAATGTGATTAAAATCTGCTTCAATTATAATAGAAATAGTACAGAATACACAAAAAAAAATGTTGATTCATGGTTTTCTGATATTATGAGCATAGATAAAGTGATACGAACTCTATCAGCCAATGATAGAAAAGCAAATATAGACAGATATTTCAACAGGTATGGCATGAGATTTTCAGGGGTCTTCCATTTTTTTTTCAAGTTAGAAAAAATGGACGTCGTGGCCGAGGCAAAAGGAGCATGTAAGGATCTTAGCAGGTGCCGCTCTGTGGTGTCTGCCTACCCCCATGGAAAAAAGGCATGAGTTTATGTATGTATGTATATAGAAATACGAACCGCATTGCAGGCACCTGCCACCTGTCTCGTCTTTCAAGTGAAATATTTTAAAAGGTAATAATGAATATTGTCGAAAAATAAAGGATGAAGTTTCCCATTTTCAAAATCTCTACAAAAATCTGGTTTTGACATTAGTACACGCTGTAAGTATCATTGTAAAAAACGACAAGCATTCAAATGTAGGCAACAACTACATTAGAACACAAAAACTCAATATAAACAGAACAGACATGTTCATAATTGGGCGCGTGATGTATTTCCATATTGCGTGTGAAACAAAAAATATAAGCATTTCTCGGGAATAGCTATTTGGGTCGCAACGATGAAAATAATGTACAGAAGGTGTAGTGTAATGCTGGATAGAACCATCGACCAGCGACCCATATTCGCGAGCCTTGGATCTAAACAACTGGAAATCATAGCTAGCAGTACTGTACAGTTGTAATCAAAATGATTTTGGTATTAAATGTTATGTTAAGGTAAAGGCCGCCTCTGTTTGAACATCGCTCTAAGATTGATACTAAAATACACTGAAATAAATTAGTAACAAATGAATCGACTTGTAATCTATCTGCCACAAACCCCTTGTTGCTTCATCATTTGTCTCCCCATGAAAACGGCACACAGCAACGTCAGTTATTTTACCTGAAACAAACAATGACAAAATATCAGTAAAATTTCACTGTAAGGTGTGTAAAGTTACTTTTGAAAATTTAACCGGTTACTAACTCAAACACTACACAACACAGTAACATGTTAATAACTACATAGTTTGTGATTGGTTACATCTTGTACAGACTGCCAATAAAATACTCATAATTAAAATACTATAATGTCTACGACATTCATCATTATGTAACTAAGTAGATTTATACATGTGGAAGCTTGTAATTATCAAATGTCCCTACTTATGCATGATATTTAATATTGTTATTAGTCTGTAGGCTTTCTTTAAAATTAAATAAATAAATTATCATTTCAGTCGAAAGACGTCCACTGCTGGACATAGGCCTCCCCCAAGTGTCGCCACATTGACCGGTCCCGTGCAACTCGCATCCAGCGGATCCCCGCAACCTTCACCAGGTCATCGGTCTACCTAGTGGGAGGCATTTGTTTTTCGGTTCGCGGTCGCTACTACAGAACTTTCTTTGACATTCTGGCAACTCATTCTTCTTCTCCTTTATCAATTGGTTAGTGCCTAACTAGGTGTCAGAGTTTTATGCCGCCCATGGATGGGCCTCTGACTTGGTTTTACGTTCCGTCAAGAAATATCTCTCAGCCATGGTGGTTTCCTCACGCTGTGTTTCTTCACAAAAGCAAGATTTCATACAATACGCGCATGAATCCGAAAAATCAGAGGTGCGTTGTTTGGGTTCGATCTTGAGACATATGACGAGGCAGTCCTAGTTTTCGCAACCATTGGTGATTTGAGTTGGTAATTGATTACTTTTAAGTCGTAACGTGGACATCGGAACTTAGATAAGAGCTTGGATTCATAAGTAACAAAAAAGTTTTTTTTTTTAACAAGGCTTAGTTTACCTAGTTCAGAAAGCTTGTAGCTAAATAATAACAGCCGCTCAGGTCGATCTTTAGGTTAAGCCGTGCTTGCCTAGGTTGGTCTGTGGATGGGTGACCACCCATTACATACCGAGTTTCCTCCGTACCTCGGAATGCACGTTAAGCCGTTGGTCCCGGCTGTCATTTGAAGATCTTCGACAGTCGTTACGTCCACAGTGGCCCAAAAAGTCAGACAACCAGTCTTACCAAGGGGTATCGTATTGCCGTGTAGACGGCGCGTTCGTGTTCCACGCGCGCCTCAATGAGATGTCAGCAAACAGGGAGGGGCCGGCCCGCAAGGGCCGATACCTGCCAGGGCTGCGGGCTGTTCGAAAGAGATACCGCGGCACTAGAACACAAAGGGCAAGGAAGGAACATGGATGGGTTTTAGTCAGTACAAGTGTGACACTTCCTCCTGTTCTGCCCAGAGCGGGAGAAGTCATTTGATGATTTTACATCCGTAAAAAAAAAGGGGGTATCGTATTACCCAGTACTAACTGGGTTGTGGAGGTTAGATAGGCAGTCACTCCTTGTAAAATACTGGTATTCAGCTGCATACGGTTAGACTGAGGCCGATCACAACATAATTGGGAAAGGCTAGGCACATGATGAGTTTACATAGTTCAATTTCAATAACAGAAGATGTGGAACTTCTCAGTCTATCTGCTTTATGACCAATGTGATGAGTTCCGAATGAATTAAGAATGATGGATGGTATGCCTTTTAATATATAAGAATATGTCTTCTGTCGTATTTATTTACTTTCAGGAGTAAAGTGTGCTCCTAAGTGGCTGCCTTAATGAGTAATGTATAGTTCCGTGGATCTTATCTGTGTAAACGTCGTTAGGGATGGTCGTGGTGTCGGTGCTCGAGTTGAGTAAAATTGATGATGTTGCAATATAACATCACGCCTGTAATCCCTGTAAGGTTTTTGCAGAAGTGTACATAATAGTACACTCAAATTTTGTTTAAATTTTGCCATCATCACCTACCTAGCCTTTTCCCAACTATATTGGTGTCGGCTTCCAGTCTAACCGGATGCAACTGAATACTAGTATTTTACATAGAGCGACTGCTTATCTGACCTCCACAACCCAGTTAGAACTGTATAATACAATAACTTTTAGTAAGACTGGCTGTCAGACTTTCGGCCACTGACTACCTTTAACGACTGTCAAAGATCTACAAATGACATCCGGGACCAATTCCGTGACAAGGAGGAAACTCGGTATTCAATGGGTGGTCACCCATCCACGCACCAACCTGGGCAAGCACGGTTTAACCTAAAGATCGACCCAAGCAGCTGTTATTATTTAGCTACGAGCCAGTACTAACTAGGTTATGGAGGTCAGATAGGCAGTAGCTTCATGTAAAATACTGGAATTCAGCTGCATCCAGTTAGACTGGAAGCCGACTTCAACATGGTTCGAAAAAGGCTAGCCAGATGATGACTCTAATGAACTTGAATCATGGATTGCTTACAAACTGTCTATGATACTGTATATCTATACTCTATACTAATATTATAAAGAGGAAAGTTTGTATTTTTGTATGAAACGAATAAACTTAAAAACTACTGGACCGATTTGAAACATTTCTTTCAGCAATGGATAGCTACATTTTCAGCGAGTAACATAGGCTATATTTTATCCCCGTACTCCCACGGGAACGAGAACTACACCGGTGAAACCGCGTGACGTCCGCTAGTCTCTAAGAGCCCTCGCACATTGAGCCAATAGTGGCGATGACTAGTGGCCACCACAAGTTGCGGACGCGTTTCTCCATACATTTTGTATAGCATCGGCGCACACCAAACGTTTGAGTGGCCGCGTCCGAGCCACAAGCTGCGGGACTCGACCGCGATCGCTACTTGTGGCCGCGTTTTGTCGTTCGACTTGCGCGCACACACGGCCACAGACGTCGTCCGCCTCTGTCGAGTACCACTTGAACAACTGCCGCAAGTGGCAGCCATTGAAGGCTGCATCCAGCCACCAGTGGCTGCCACTGGTGGCGGCGTGTAGTAGTCTGACTGAACCACTGGTGGTCACGTTTAGTAGCCGCGACTAGTGGCTCAATGTGCGGAGGCTCTAATACACCGTAAAACACAACAAGCTTTTCTTCTCCATCACGACAAATTGTCAACACCAACCCCCATTTGCTCTAAATCACAAGTCTAACCCTCTAATTCCTATAACCCTCTACATGAAGTTGTAAAGTCACACACGCCTAAGTTGGGATATAATTTAACCCATTAGTAACTAATCGAGCTACGATCTGTCGATAATCGGTTTTCAATACCCGATGCCATTAATTTGTTTCATTTCATATGTATTAGTGCTACCGTTTATATTTTGGTAGTTGATCTTTTTGTTAATTTGTTGTGGACTTTTTGTTAGTGTATTGTCATTTGATGGATGTGAGGTATCATTAATTTTCCGTGTGTTATCATAAAATATACGTGTCTGTTAACAGTAAATATTTGTATCAACTGGTAATCAATCCTGAGACTTATAGCTCAGGCTCAGTATTACCAAGGGATAGCGTATTATTATACCTAGTACTAACTGGGTTGTGGAGACCAGATAGGCAGTCGCTCCATGTAAAAAAACTGGTATTCAGCTGCATCCGGTTACACTGGGAGCCGACCCCAACATAGTTGGGAAAAGGCTAGGCAGGTGATGATTTATAAATTTTTACTGAACAAATCTTAAATACCAATATACCTAAAATCTAAATACTGACCCCTTGGTTAGACTGGTAAAAATAAAAGTAAAAAAATATGAATAAAATGATTGAATAAAATTGTTGTTGTCAGAAGTGGTTTTAACAAGTGTTACAACACTATAACCTGGTGGTATCATTTAACTTTAAAACACCCACCGTACCACCAGGGGTACGGCCAGGAGTACGATGGGTCTGCAGTGAAAATATGCATGAGAAACATAGCTATTTGACATAAATGTGGTCGTACCGTCTAACATACCCTTCGGGAATAAACAGGCGAGATGTTATGTTGTTATTTGACATGTGAGATTCATCTCACCTTTGAAAAATCCCATGCGGCCGGATAATTTTGCCTTTCTGTCTACATCACGGTACATAAAAAAAAACAACTTCCAAAAAAAACACAAAAATAAACTAAAATAACTTTACTTTCGGAAGTCGGTGACTTTGTTTGTTTTATTGACTTTTTTGTCACCGACTTCCGAAAGTAAAGGTTTTTTAGTTTTTTTGGAAGTCGGTTTTTTTTCGCAGAAAGATTTTTTTTTATTTTACCCTTTTTAGTTGTAGACCTACAACTCTACAACTAAAAAGGATACTACACAAATGTACCCGTCAAGACGAATCAAATGAGTCCAAACTCGATGGGGTTGCGTCGTTTCATTACAGAGTTCCTATAGCCACCTTTCAGCTCCATCATCAGACCCTGAATACCATTTAGAGACAAAGTACTTGTCAAGACGAATCTTACGTGCCCAAACTCGATGGGGTTATGTCGTTTCATAACGGGGTTCCTAAAGCCACCTTCCAGCTCCATCATCAGATAAGCTTCGTGTCATCTGTATATTGTATTATCACGCGATATACTTATGCGTGTAAAATTTCAGCTCAATCGGAAATCAGGAAGTGTGTCAAATTAAACATGCAAGACTTCACGCGACGTCGCGTGATATAGCAATTTACATGGAAAAAAGACCAAATCACTGAACTGATTTCGATGGAATCGGGAAGTATATCCTTTCACATAAAAGAAAAAAATTTGAAATCGCTTTAGAAATGACTGAGTTATGAGGTAACAAACAAAAAAAAAAAATTCAGCCGAATTGAGAACCTCCTCCTTTTTGAAGAAAGTCCGTTAACAAGAAATCTCCACCAAAACGAAAATTCAACTCACAGATTTCCCCCAAAATTGTTCCCTTAAAAACTAAATCAACATATCTATTACGAATCTTTACAACGCACATACACAATTCCCTTCTGACATGATACAGAATTAGTATTCTAAACGTGTTACGTTGTTTTTTCGTGAAAATAAGCATAAAAAATCTACATGGCCCCAGACGGTTTGGGAAGCGTAATTACATACTACCGCGGCCGTTATGAGCTGAAGGCGTGTATCATTCTCCTGGGTATTTACTGATACACCTTTCGACGGCCATCTTGAGAGTCATAAATATAATTCTCTGGCGGTACTGTTATACTGTTGTTACATGTATTTCTTTTGTTTTTAGGTCGTTGCTGTGTTGAATTTCACGCGACTGCCCCAGAAGGATGGTAATAAATATGTTACCGGGAATGCTAGGAGAAGTAGTAAACCAAGGTCACAGTTCTAACCTAACCTAACCCATTTGGTCGGTGTCATCATCATCATCATCATTTCAGCCAAAAGACGTCCACTGCTGGACATAGGCCTCCCCACAGGGGGGTTTTTGCCATAATCGCCACGCTTGGCTTGTTAGCGATCGCAGTACGGTTGTTACAAAGGCACAGAGAACGCTGCTGCCCAATCTCTGGTAAGTCCCTTAGTCACCTCTTACGACACCCACGGGAAGATATGGGATGGTGCTATTCTTTACGTCCGACACCATACAGTACGGTCGGTGTGTCTTAGCAATAAATAGGATACATCCAAGTTTAACCAACTGCTACTGGCCGCAAGTACTTTGACCTTTAGCCGTAACATAGTTACTTTTTGAACATTATCAAAAAGTTTGATTAGCACTAAGTTTATCCGGGTAAACCTAGGTTTACTTCTTGTTCTAGAATTACCCGTAACATAAAGGGTGTAAAAAGACTCTTAACGAAGTCGAAAGGCACTTGTTCTCCCCGTCATTGCGATCATTTTTTTGTTCTAGACCATACCTGGGAGCCTTCTAGTTACGGAGATATTGGGGGTTAAAGTTACAACTTTTTCACAAGTTTTTGAAGTAAAACTTTTTTACGCACACTTGACTTGAGGAGTAAGCTGGTGGATGCCGGACGAAAGCGTTACGAAAAGTGTGCGGGCAAGGCGAACGGAAGTTGAGAGGGAGATATAATTAGTTAGTGAAGATAGAAAGAGTTACGTTTTTGAATTTGACAGACGAAGTTAGGATTTTTTTTAAATACTATCATTTTTTTAATGAATTTTTTTTTTACTCAAAATTCAGTTTTCCAGTAATTTATAAGTAAAGAACTATTTTCTGTACCAAAGTTTTAGGTTCTTTAGTTTTGAAAACCGGGAAAACGGTTCATTTTCATAAATAACTTTAAAATTTGTAAGACGTTCGAGACCCTAAAAACGGGCAATAAACTCAGTATTTTACACAGGTACACCACCTGGCTTTCTCAACCCAATTATTGAGGGATATCTTCTTGTATTCCAAGGGCGTCCGATCGTCTCAAGATTGTTACAGCTATTCTTAAAAGAGGCACAAAAGGGTCAATAATGGCGGAAATGATTTTATCGTTATCGTATTGAGCTCTGTGTTATCCTAAAAGGATGGGTAACCAGATTACAGAATCAATGGCAACTCGTCTACGGGGTTAGGAAAAGGTGTACCTATAAAAACTTATGCTTCGCTAGTTATGTTAATGCCCCATATCACAGGGGGTGAGTCTTTTAAGATAAACCAGGCGTAATCCCAGGCTCCTGTTACTACTGCCATTAGTATATCGTCTTCTCTCTCATGTGTACATCTCCGCATAACTTTGGTGGCTACTAGTGATGTTCCAGATATTCGTGTCCGTACTTATCCGCGGATATCCGCGGGTGAAAAAAGATCCGTATCCCTATCCCTATCCATTAGATTTTTACCCTATTAATATTTAATACATTGACTGAATTCTATATATAGGTGATTTGGTAGCAATAAAATACTATTAAATTTCAATCAAATTATTTTTTATTTAGTAGACCCGCACAACGCAAATCAAACCCATGTTCTGTATATGTATGTCTATCGTTTTAAGGTCACACGCACCGACACCGATGAAGTAAGAAAGTTAATATCCGTATCTGCGGATCTTGACGCCAATGATCCGTACCCGGATCTACATTTTTAATGATCCGGATGATTTTTACATTACTAGTGGATACCAGAAGCTCTAACGCATTTCCTCTCCTCCCGTCTCGTCTCCACCTTGTTGGAGTCCGGAACTAACACTTTACCCGAAATAAGAATCGAACACAGGACCTCATGCTGAACAGTGTCACTTGCGATCACTAGGCCAACGAGGCAGTTATGATAAAGTACTACATGAATATTGGCCATGTAATTTGTAAGCCCGTGTAATATTTAATTTATTGCCATCACGCGCCAAAAAACAGAAAATAAAAATATGTAAATCCAAAACTCCCACATTACCGGATTACCCGGTTAGACCCGGATAACTGTGCGTCCGTGTGAACAAATTCGTCCTGAAATTATTTAAATATCAGTTTAGCGGTTACAGTGGTTGTGGAGTCCAAAGATTTTGGAACGATCTTTGGTAAAGATACTACTGGGAAATTCTTAATAAAAAAACCTAATAATCATTATGCCCAACCATATACATCTCTGCATACAGCAACTCAACTTCACGCTAGTAAGAGACAGCAGTTTATTCGCCAGCCACTGTGACTTTTAATTCATCATATATCAAATTTAACGGCAGCCAACTTCATCTATCAAATGAATAATCAACATTCATTAAAAGAAAATAGGTATTCATTAGATTTGAATAATTAAAAAAAAAAAACATTATTAGACGCATGACGTAATTAGAAACACCCTGTTGCGAGCGCGATCTGGATTTATTTTTTGTTTTGTACCTATTATCTTAATAAAATAAACGGTTAAAAAAAATCGCACGTTGAGGTATTCTATGTCGGATTCATTGAGTGTAGCACCTTTGTAAGACAACTAAAAAGTCACGGAGTAACTGCGTGTTGACACTGCATTTAGGCTCTAAATTTGCACGCATCCTCCCTTTCATTGTTCACATGTCATGTCAGCATCCGTTGCCAGATGGCATGTAGCTAAGCTGCCAAAACCAAATGCAATTATTGCCAATTTCATTCGTTTGCAACCACGGATTCACAAATGTTGCGGTTTTCAGTTCTAAACTTACTATGTTTGTTGAAAACTTGCCAGCCATTTTACGGTTATACCTAGTTGATTAACGACGTTTGTTTAAAGAAGACCGCTTTGTTTTAGTAGTCGCAGGCTACTGCTAAGGATGAGGTGTTGTGTTCGATCCTGAGGTTAGGCAAGGTGTTATTGGGTTTTTCCCTCAGAATTATTTGAGATTTAAAACATGACTGGCGACACGTGGTTGCACTATTAGGTACACCTCTGCCTAACCCTTCGAGGATTACAGGAGTGATGGTATGTTATGTTATGCATTTCTTACTAGTAGCCCAAAGTTCGAATTCATGTCCAGTCGATCGCAATAAGCTCGTCCCCTATTACAGCCAAGGGACATTCACATGACTGGTGAAATGTGGGTGTATTGCAAGACCACCTCTGCGTATGCCTTCGGGTATTGTAGACGTGATGGCATACAGCTTTCATGCATAATAATATAAGCACTACACGGTGGACAGGGATGGTCGTCGGAGGCGCAGCGGGTCACTAAGCTCCTTAAGTTCCGAGTAGAGCTACAAATTTGCTGTCAAATGCATGCACTGGACATGCTCACTTAAATCTCTGGTGCTTTGCTCTGTGTAAAAAGACTCTTAACGAAGCCGAAAAGCACTTGTTTCCCCGTCATTGCGATCATTTTTTTGCTCTAGACCATACCTGGGAACCTTCTAGTTACGGAGATATTGGGGGTCTAAGTTCCAACTTCTTCAAAAGTTTTTTTTTCTAATACATGTTTTAATGTATTTTTGTTTACTTAAGACATCTTCCCGAACCCCGTACTATTCAATTCATCCAGCACCACAATGTTTTGAATGCGTTACATTGAGTCCTACTGCAAAACGTGATTTTTCACCCCAAAAAAAAGTAGTTTCCCAGCAATAATTTTTGCGTAAAGTTACTTAGTTTGATGTACAGAATGCTTGCTTGACGGCTTCGTGAATAGTTCGTTTACATGTATAATTTAGCCAAGATGTCTTTTCTCCTCTCATCCTTTTCTCTTTCAAACACCATAACCTTCGTCTTGTTCACATTTACATTCATCCCTTTTCTCTTAAATGCTTCATTCATTACAATCTTGCAACTGTTCCGCTGACGATGCAAGAAGAATTTGATCATCTGCGTATAGAAGGCATTAGGCAGCCATCTCATTCATCCACAGTCACTCTCTTTTAATTCTGTCCAACATTTATCCATGTACAGGTTGAACAAACCAGGAGACGGTACACAGCCCTGTCTAATACCTCTAAATATGCAATTTCATTTTTTAAATGTCAAATCTAACAGTAATTATATTATTCGGTAAATAAATTAATTCGGTTTATCACAGGAACCGGAAAACAGTGAAATATGCCTTCCTAATTTAAACAGCAAAAGTCATGCAGAAAACCAACAAAACGCTTTTTTCAAATAGACTCGTAAATATTTTTTTAAAGAGTAAAACACCCGAAATATGGCCGGCCATACAGATGGTTGGTTTAATTAAAAAACGCGGTATCCATGCATCATAACGCGCTGTGACCTTGATCTTTTGTAGGTGACCTTTGAGCTATAAATTTGTTCTGGATTTAGGAATGGAACTGGATATGGCTTTTGGTGCATAAATAAGTCTATTTTACATAAAGAGATTTAAAATACTTATAGAACAGAGATTGGGAATATTGACATACAAATTATACAGAACATTTTCATTAATGACACACGAATGCTATGACTTGTTACAAAGTAGTTACAAGTATTGAATTATGATTTTAATCGTCTTGTCCCATCCATTGTTTGTAGATATTTGTCTTTGCTTTTACATAATACGAAACACGACATGATAATTTAACCTTTTTTTTACTTTTCCTTTTTTAACAAAAAGATGAAGTTAGATCAGCCACTAGGCATAAATAATTGCGAAAGTACTGGAGTTACCCATTCCAAAGCGTAAATCTCTTAGGAAAAGAATGTACCAGTATATTTATAAGTCGAACTGCCCTTTTGACTGGCGAGTGTGCTTATCACCGAGGTCTAAAAATCTTGCCAAAAACAAATTCCTAAGACGAATAGAACTCAAAAAACCTCTTTGACAGACGAAGAAGCAAATGAGATTAGGTCATCATCATCTGCCTAGCCTTTTCCCAACTATGTTGGGGTCGGCTTCCAGTCTAAACGGATGCAGCTGAATACATACTAACGGATGGAGCGACTGCCTGTCTGACCTCCACAACCCAGTTAGTACTGGGTAATACGATACCCCTTGGTAAGACTGGTTGTCAGACTTTTTGGGCCACTGTGGACGTAATGACTGTCGAAGATCTACAAATGACAGCCGGGACCAACGGCTTAACGTGCGTTCCGAGGCACGGAGGAAACTCGGTATGTAATTGGTGGTCACCCATCCACAGACCAACCTAGGCAAGCACAGCTTAACCTAAAGATCGACCCGAACGGCCCCAAGCTTCCTCAAGAAGTGAGATTAGGTATAACGATATAAATGTATGTTTAGATCCTTAAAATAAAAACATCTTATAAAGATTTCATTTATTTATCATAAACAATCTTGAGCCGAATCGAAATCTTCCAAGGAACACAGAAAGACTGTGATGACAGGCAACGTTTACTTTCGGCTACACTTGAATAATTTTTAATATCTAGGGAACTTGATTCGAGGTACCCGTTTCGACGTCTTAATCAGGAAAGTAACAACGAAGCGATCTGCCAGTCTCTTTGTGGGTCTTTGGGAACTTGTCATAAAGACAGCGGAGAGCTGAGCGAGAGTGGGTTGGCCAGTAGGTTTGCCGACTTGGAAATCTCTAGATAGATTCTGAATCCAAGTCGGCCGGAGCAAAGACAATCTCTACAGTCAGTTGGGGGTTTATAGACGGCTTCTCTTTTCGGATGGGAAATCATCAAATGACTTTTCCCGCTCTGGGCGGAGCGGAAGGGAGAGTCAGACTTGTACGGACTAAAACCCATCCATGTTCCTTCCTTGCCCTTTGTGTTCCAGGGCCATGGTATCTGGTTTATAGACGGCTCAGATCTCAAGTGTGTATGCGGCGTGTCTCCACAGATAATGGGCCAACTTCCATCTTGCGATGCATGCCCAGCGAGTGGGGTTTGCATAGCTGAATTTTGGGCCAAACATATATTTAACTAGAAGCGCCCCACGGTTTCACCCACGTAGTTTCCGTTCCCGTAAAAATACGGGGATAAAATCTAGCTTAGTTATTTGCTGATAATGTAGCTTTCCATTAGTGAAAGAATTTTTGAAATCGGTCCACTATTTTTTGACTTAAATCGTAACAAACAAGCAAACGAAAAAATCAATCTTTCCTCTTTATAATATTAGTTTGGATTAAATTTTGCCATCGACACGCTAAGGAGAAGTAGGTTCTGATCTGTCAAAGTCCTGTCTTATGAACGGTCCGATTTGTTTGACGGCACCGTAAGTATCCTTTTTAATGGTTTCTGGTCACTCTTATTCTTTCTCTTGATTGTATTGCACTACAAAGGTTTATACTCAGTGGCATCGACCTTTTGCTTTAACAACGAGTTTTTTTACACAAAACCCGGTGATTGCAGCAGCATTGTTACACCTTCTTATTATAAGGGCCTAGTTGCAGCCCACACAAAGAATCGTCTGTTAATGTAACACTCTTTCAACAATATTCATCATCATCTGCTTAGCCTTTTTCCAAATAAGGTGATGTCGGTTTGCAGCCTAACTGAATTCTGCTGAATGGAGTGACTCCAATGATCTGTTTGACCTCCACAACTCTAACTGGATAACACGATACCTTAAATAAATAAAATCCATCAAGTATTACTTATTTTATATATTCTATACCTATATTTTTTGTTAAATTGCCAAAATCAAAACAATTATCATATTTAGAAGTAAGTTACGCAATTTCCTAATTGCGTAACGTTGTAAGGGATGGTCACCCTACAACTCCCAATCCACCACCTAACTCTAAATGTATCGTCATCAAAACTTCAGCCACCCGCTTTCTGTTCCACAAAATCCTTACTATCAGCACAAATATATATTCTTCAGCAAGCAAAGCCGGGCGTTTGATGTATAGCTTCCTCATTTTTTAATTAAACCACATTTATATGGCTTGGATTCTAAAAGGGTATTACTTTTACTAAAATATGGCAGGATTTATTTTCGAGGCACTTTTGGAGAGTTGAGCGAAGTTTTCCATCAGCCCACGCAAATGTATTGATGATAGAATTCGTTGTGATTCCGTTTTGATTTCGGTAATTAAAAGAGGATTACTTGGATTACTAATTAATCAGTGTCTATGTTAAAAGGGTTTAGGAACTTTTAAATAAAGGAGCACAACATTAATTGAATAATATGAAATGATATTTATTTTCACTGAGGTTATTGAAGTGAAAACTTCTTTAGCATCGTTGTGATTTAAAAGTCGATGAAACGAAAAACCGCCAGTAAAAAGAGACAGACAAATAAATTCATAAGATTTAACGTGGGAGAAAATGAGATAAGAAGCATTATACAGTGTTTATCTTGAAGCCAACATTTTTGAAGGCTTCACTTCTACCACGTGTGAATTGCACACATGTTTTTATTAAACACTCGCTATACACAGATTCAGCTGAGACACTCCGAACCAGGGCGTCACACATACACAGACATGTCAATTTCTTTACAAGTTAGATGAAGTTTGAGTTTCGTACCTGACTACTCTGAGAAGAAACAGCCGAAACAAACTCAGAGGTCACATTCTCTTTCAAAGACTCGACATTGTCGAAGCCAGATCATCTGAGGACCATGTAGCTTCTCGTTTCTAAGTGTTATTGGGATTTTCTTTAGTTTTTCAGTAGCAGCCATGCAGTCTGGATTTGTGCCCAGTTGATGGCAATAGCATCGCCCCCTATTAAATAGGACTTAAGAGTAAACACGGTAGGTATTTGAACAAACTATCGCCATCTCTCTGCGAGTGTGATTTCGACATTGGTGCGATAAAGACAACTATAGTAAAATGTCATAATTCAAGTTTTGGCTCTCGGCTATTTCTCCTCCAATATTCGACCAATTTAAAAGATATTTCATAAACTGAATAAGAAGTATATATACTGTGTCCCTATGGTTTTCTTTTTTCATTAATAGTTGTCAAAGTACACTAGGCCTTTGTTAACGAAGATCTAAATAGGCAATTTTGAGCATTTTGTAAAGGTTCTAGTGCTAATACAGATTATGTATCTTCAAAAAGGAAAACATAGAGACATAGAAGAGGTTGATATTTATTTAAATGTAAAAAATCATAGCTTTAAAATTATAACCCAGAAAAAAATAGGCGAGAGCGTTTGTATGGAAAAAAACCACCCACATTTCCTCTTAAACATAACTGGTGAAATCGTCATCATCTGCCTAGCCTTTTTCTAGCTAATTTCTCACTCCTTGATTGGTTTGATTGATGGAAATAGCCTCACCCGTTTTGATATATGAGAGTTATGTGTGTGTGCGCAGTTAGGTATGTTATTTTATGTGTACAAATGCTAATAATCGTTCATTAAAACCCACTGCGCTGACATACTTACCATCGATTTTATTTATTGTCTAAGCATATTAGTCGCTAGGCGCAAATATCGAATAAAAACAAGAATGCCTCGAATATGTTTTGCAACCTAGTTTATGATTCTGCTGACGCAAATATTTTTGTGTAATAATTATTTATTTAGTTATAATTTAATAGAGTTTGAGTTAATCAAAATAAGTAATGTAATGTTAAATTAAAAAAAAATACAGAATATTCTTAGAGTTCCTCCAGCCTGTGATACAGGATTATCTTAGTACAGGTATCATACATTATTATACCTACAGTGTTAGTTTTAGATTCATATTGTATTTTACCTTCTGGGATTCTGAATAAAGATTTATTTATTTATTTAAAAGCCTAAGAATTAACACCAATTGCCAAATCCCACCCGCCCACTGCGAAAAACAAATCATTTCACCCAGTAATAATCTTAGAATTTCAAGGTAAGAAATGCCCGACAGGTCTTTTGTAAAGACTCCATAGACTTTCATTATTTAGGCTTTTAGAATACCTACGCTTTATTCGAAAAACGATCCATCTTCTGAATGGGAAGTAAAATAGCTTGAACAGCATTTAATCATTGTTACTGTTATTCATCGTCTTCCTGCCCTTATCCCATTCTATTTGGGGTCGGCGCAACATGTTTTCTTCTTCCATTATTCCCTGTCAGACGTCACGGCATCGTTTACTCCTTTCTCTTTCATATCAGTCTTCACACAATCCATCCATCTTTTCATTGGCCTGCCTCTCCCTCTCCATCCATCATCATTCATGTCCATCACACTTTTAGTCACATGCGTTTCATCCCTCCTCATTACATGTCCATGCCAAGACAAACGACTTCCTTTCAATTTTTCTGTAACAGGCGCCACTTTCAAACTGCCTCTAATATACTCATTTCTTACTTTATCCATTCTTGTTACTCCACACATCCATCTCAACATTCTCATCTCCGCTACATGTAATCGTTTTTCATCCTTTTTCTTCACAGCCCAGCATTTTGACCCATACCTACGCTTTATTCGAAAAACGATCCATTTTCTGAATGTAGAATAGCTTGAACAGCATTTAATCATTGTTACTGTCATTAAGCACGATAATGTCTGTAAATCTGTAAATTCAAAATGTCTATACAATAAACGGTGTATTAGCAAATTAATAAATATATAACTCTAACGGTTGTTTCTCACATAATTGTTCAGATCAGTATGATTTGGAATAACGAAGCCGAAAGGCACTTGTTCTCCCCGTCATTGCGATCATTTTTTTGTTCTAGACCATACCTGGGAACCTTCTAGTCACGGAGATATTGGGGATAAAGGTACCAACTTTTTCACAAGTTTTTTGTTTAAATACAAGTTTTTAAGTCATAAATTTACTTTAAATACCTCCACGACCTTTGTACTATTTATTGCATCCATCAGCATAATGTTTTGAGTGCATCACATTGAGTCCTACCGTAAAACGTGACTTTTTTACACCCCAAAAAAAAAGTTGTTTCCTGGCAATCATTTTTGCGTAGAGTTTACTTGGTTTGATGTACAGTGCTTGGTTGACGGCTTTTCACCTAGTATGTCCGGGTAAAAGCTGCTCGGCTTAGTTCAAACTGAGCCGAATATGAATCAGCTTTGATAGATTATAATATACCAGCTGATGCCGTATATTATAATCTATCAAAGCTGGTTTTGATCTCGTTCCCACAACAAAAACTTGACAAATTATATACTAGCACCTTCCTCAAGAACCACCCGATCCATTGGTGAAAACAACATAAAAATCGGTGCAGTAGTTTTTGAGTTTATCGCGAACAGACAGACAGACGTGGCGGACTTAGTTTTATAATATGTTGTGATTTATTGGATATAAAACACTCAGATGCTGAAATTATTTTCCGATCGGCATGAGCCGAAAAAAAAACCGTATCGGGCGGGTCCGAAATTCAACAAATGCTGCTGAATCGTATGACATCATTATCAATATCCAGTCTAACCGAAAGCAACAGGCTAAATACTCCTGGTATTCAGCCGGCTGATTTCGGTTACATGGATCGACTGCTTATCTGACTTCCACAACCCAGTTAGTACGGGTATTCCAATACCCCTTTGTAAGACGAGTTGACAAACTTTCGGGCTACTGACTACCTGTAACGACTGTCAAAGTTCTACAAATGACACCCGACACAACGGCTTAACGTAATTTCCGAGACACGGAGCAAACTCGATATTTGGAATGTATGGTCGATCCAAACGGTGCCCCGGAAAGCACGTTAAGCCGTTTGTCCCGGCTGTCAATTGTAGATCTTTGAAAGTCGTTAAGTAATCAGTGACCCGAAAGTCTGACAACCAGTCTTACTAAGGGGTATAGTATAACCCAGGTCAGTTGTGGAAGTCAGATAGGCAGTCGCTCTATAAAATACTGGTATTCAGCTGCATTTAGTTAGACTGGAAGCCGATCCAACCTATAGTGAAAAGGGTAGGCAGACTATGATAAAGATGGCCAATCCGAACAGTGTGTAGCTCCCCTTACAAGCTACGAATATATTTTCTTTTAACACCTATTTAAATCCTATACAATAAGGCACGATGTTCCAATACAATAGAAATTCAAAAGATTGACTTCGCTACAATACTGTTCAACAGCAAGCGTATAATGTAAACGATTATCACAAAGCCTTAAATAATCTTCGGCTTTATATTATGTATATCTATATAAAAGGTGTGATTCTTTGTGAAATTTACACAATAAACTCATGATTTATCGATGGATATTGTTAATCGAGGAGTACTGATTTTTTTGGGGTAATAAGGGGGTGTTATTGCTTAAATTTTCTATTGAAATTTTATCGGGGTGTTGAGGGGTGGAGTTGAATGTATTTTTCTTTATTATTGGCCATAGAAATCGGCTCCACGTGTAACATTGAATTGTAGTGTAACTGACTGTCATGTATACGGCGACAATATGGCCTCACTTTGAATAGATTTCCTGTGCAATGAGCGATCTACTGGTTTTTTTTACCTTTATTGGTCGTAGTGTGAACTTCTGTTTAAAAACAAAATGTTTTACTTACTTATTAATTAAAAAAACTGGTCAAGTGCGAGTCGGACTCGCGCAGGAAGGGTTCCGTACCATGAACCGAAAAAAACGCGTTTCTGGCTGTCTGTCATCAGGCTGTATCTCATGAACCGTAATAGCTATACAGTTGAAATTTTCACAGATGATGTATTTCAGTTGCCTCTATAACAAAAAATAACAAAAATATAAATTATTTAATAACTAAAGGGGGCTCCTATACAAGAAACCGAAAAAAAGACGTTTCTTGTATGGGTATAATAGGGTAGTTGACTAAAAAAATCTAATGAGTCCGTCAGATAGATTTCCAAAATTATATTGGACACGTATTTTTTTTTTCAAAAACTCGTGTCTCGTCACATTCTTTTACACTTTTTAGCAGAAAGTGACGTCACAAGCCCCCACTCCTGAACTTTGATGCGCTTTATCCTCGTTATTTTTTATTGATTTGATAGAAACATCCCTATTTGCGGAGATATTGTAACCATACTACAAAAAGTACTACAGCTACATATTGTATCTATGACACAAATGAAGATCTATCATCAAAATTATAAACCGCGCAGTTGAAGTTATCCCTGAGTTAAGACTATAAAGGGTGTAAAAAGACTCTTAACGAAGCCGAAAGGCACTTGTTCTCCCCGTCACTGCGATCATTTTTATTGTTCTAGACCATATCTGGGAACCTTCTAGTTACGGAGATATTGAGGGTCAAAGTTCCAACTTTTTTACATTTTTTTTTTTTATAGAAACCTTTTTAATGTATTTGTTTTTTTTTCCTTAATACCTCTTTTATATTTCCTTCACGAACCTTGTACTACTTAATCCATCCATCAGCACAATGTTTTGAATGCGTTACATTGAGTCCTACCGTAAAACGTGATTTTTCACCCCAAAAAAAAAGTTGTTTCCCAGCAATAATTTTTGCGTAAAGTTACTTAGTTTGATGTATAAGGCTTAGTTCAAGGCTTTGTGAAGAGTCTATTTACACCCTGTACAGAAAACCCAACAACAACTGTCAGGCAGAAGTCCACCAGACACAAATACCATTCGTTCGGAGGATGCTCCCCTTTCAGTTGGGGATGAATAACTTCATACCCCTAAAATATCGCTAAACATACACTCAACAAAAAAACCAGAAAAACTAAATAATCCTCCTCCTTTTGGAAGTCGGTTAAAAACGTGTTAATGCTGGCTTTTTTTTTGTTGTTTTTTTTAGGATGGAAATTCATCAAATGACCCCTCCCGCTCTGGGCGGAACGGATGGGAGTGTCAGACTTGTACTGACTAAAACCCATCCATGTTCCTTCCTTGCCCTTTGTGTTCCTGCTTCTGTTCCAGGAGATCGGTATCTCTTTCGAACAGTCCCGCAGCCCTGTGTTAATAATACTGCCTCAAATACATATAGAAGATACTTTTCTCGATCTAAATCTAGTTCTAATTCAATCTATCTTACATACCACATCACAAGCAAACTTTAATACTTCTTAAGGTCACGGAAGATATTGATCACGGAAGATATGGTATAGTATCACGGATATTTAAGTATCACAGATATTCCCATGTGAGATAAAATAGATATACTAGGAAAACATTACACGAACGTGTCGTAAAAGACGAGGCAATACATATTGTGGATTAGGAAAATGGATTGCGCTTCCTAGGGTAAGCACGGCTGGTGACTTTGGAGAAGATTGGTTGAAGAGTATGGAGAACTAGCTTTTGTCCGCGCCTTTGCTCGTGTTAATTTAGAATTTGACAATCAATTTGGGTTGTACTCTGCTTGTTAATAATACAATTCAATCATGTTTCGAAAGACACGTGGCGCCATCTATTATCATAATAACGTTATTGTTGTTTTCCTCGGGAACAGTACTTTCTTTTCGGAATAAAAGTACCCTATGTCCGTTTCTGTACACCTGACAACGTATATGCAAAATTTTAGGATGATCAGTGGTTTAGGCGTGAAAAATTGACAAACAAACTTATGTACATACTTTCGCATTCATAATATTAGAATACGGATAAGGATGTTTCTCAGAGGGTGAAGAATATCGGTGAGTATGGCTGTTGGTGTTAAAAAGTAAAGTTAATTAGGATTAATTTTTATAAACATTATTGTACTACCTGCCTCGTTAGTCTAGTGGTTGCAATCGCGACGCAAGCGTGTTGAGTGTTATTAGATTTTCCATCAGAAATTTCCGAAGCCTGGACCTGCACCCGGTTGATGGCAATAGGCGCCCCCTATTTATAAAGGGTGTAAACCGACTCTTAACGAAGCCGAAAGGCACTTGTTCTCCCCGTCACTGCGATCATTTTTTTGTTCTAGACCATACCTGGGAAGCTTTTAGTTACAGAAATATTGAGGGTCAAAGTTCCAACTTTTTCACAAGTTTTTGAAGTTATACTTCTTATGGCGCGTTAGGGAAAAATGATGAGAGTAATTTTTTACGATGCGCGCGCACACCGACACCTAAATTTAACAGCATGAAGTTAGCTAGTCAACATACACCCTGAAGTTAGCTTAGTGTCAGATATTGACAAGCCTAGGTTTTTTATTTTTAATCTACTGCTGGCTGAGATAAGGCGACAGATATTTTTTTTTAAAAGAAGTATAACTTCTAACGCGTGTACATAAGTACACACACACACTTTTTTTTTTAAATACATGATTTTAATGTAAGATTTTTACTTTAAACACCTCCAGGGCACCCTTACTATTCAATCCATCTATCAGCACAATGTTTTGAGTGCGTTACATTGAGTCCTACAGAAAAAAGTTTTTTTTCAGCCGACAAAAAAAGGTCGTTTCCCAGCACAAATTTTTGCGTAAAGTTACTTAGTTTGATGTACATAATGCTTGGTTGACGGCTTCGTGAAGAGTCTGTTTACACCCTGTATAGGCCCTAAACATAACTGGTGAAATGTGGGTGTACTACTAGGTACACCTCTGCCTAACCCTTCGGGGATTACAGGTGTGGTGTTATTATTGATTTATGCAAATTAACACTTTACGTTAATTAGTCTATTAGACTATTGAAGTTAGTGCTAAAGCTGCTTATTCATTACTTCCCTTGACATTAGCTACCTATTCAAAATTAAATTAATGTAAAGAAAATATTGCCATAGGTAATCATCATCATCTGCCTAGCCTTTTCCCAACTATGTTGGGGTCGGCTTCCAGTCTAACCGGATGCAGCTGAATACCAGTATTTTACATGGAGCGACTGCCTATCTGACCTCCACAACCCAGTTACTACTGCCATAGGTAATGGTTGTTAGTTAAAAAAGTAAGGACAAATTCACGGAATATTTTCTGCTATCAAATATAATTACAGAATTTCATTTTATTCTGTCAAACAAATGGAAAGCCACATTTTTTTAATAATCAGCGAAGTATTTATTAAGCTTGTTCAGCTCCAAACAAGGAAAACAAAACAAAGAAATGAACATTCACCGCCATGTCAATCATCACACGATATTTTTTATCAAGTTTACACGCTTGAAAAAATCCACCACAAAACTCAGCTATTGTTTACAAAATAATCTATTTACACCAAAATAAACTGCTTGTGTAAATAATATAATG
Source organism: Lycophotia porphyrea (assembly GCA_950005105.1). Lineage (NCBI taxonomy): Eukaryota > Metazoa > Arthropoda > Insecta > Lepidoptera > Noctuidae > Lycophotia > Lycophotia porphyrea. Next base: position 1,729,051 of record OX465404.1, on the reverse strand, counting down.
ACTGAAGAAAACGAAAATACGTCAGAAAAACGTCTGAAATCGGAAATGAGGGTGAAATTGAGACTCAGCCGGTTCAGACGAACGGTTCCGGCAAAAGCGGATATGTAGACAGGCTGAAACGACCTTACAGTCTTTTTTGAATGGGCTGAAGTTTCCCTCAACCAATTCTAACACTTACCACATTGCCATAGAACTCAAAATAGAATGGAGAATGTTTAAAATATGAAGGGAAAATCTTTTGGGAGTCGGGGAATATTCCACCATAAAATTCAGGCTTTAATATTTCTGATATCAAATGCGACGATTTGTAACCCACCATTTTGCTGGGATAAGCTGGTTTAGTTACGCTATATAAATCAGTTTTGTTAAAAAAAAATGTAATTTCTTGTGTCGTTAGTTTATTTATTTATTTGATTACAACGGTTGTGTTAATAACCAATTACAGTAACAGTAAAATTATAAAAATAAAAGAGATAATTATAACACATTCATACATACAAAATAACAAAGAAAAGCAAAATTTGACACTTCTATAAATTCCTCTCCCAGTACTTCTGACATACCAAAAATCTTCGTCCATCCATCCATTATTTAGTTAAACATGTTTTATTATTATGTCAATGTGTATGTGTACTGTGAGGAGCTCGTGGCTAAACAATAACAGCCGCTCGGGTCGATCTTTAGGTTAAGCCGTGCTTGCCTAGGTTGGTCTGTGGATGGGTGACCACCCATTACATACCGAGTTTCCTCCGTGCCTCGGAAAGCACGTTAAGCCGTTGGTCCCGGCTGTCATTTGAAGATCTTTGACAGTCGTTAAAGTAGTCAGTGGCCCAAAAAGTCTGACGACCAGTCTTACCAAGGGGTATCGTATTTCCCAGTAGTAACTGGGTTGTGGAGGTCAGATAGGCAGTCGCTCCATGTAAAATACTGGTATTCCGCTGCATCCGGTTAGACTGGAAGCCGACCCCAACATAGTTGGGAAAAGGCTAGGCAGATGATGTGTATGTGTACTAAAAACAAACAATAATACACATAACATAATATCACGTCTGTAAGCTCCGAAGAGTTAGGTAATGGTGTACCCAATAGTACACACACATTTCGCCAGTTATGTTTAAGTCCCATGTTTATGATGATGTTGTTGAAATTGGGCACAAATCCAGACTCCGTGTGGCTGCTACTGAGAAAATCTTGATGGAAAAACTCAATAGCACTTTGCCCGACCTGGAAATCGAACCCAAGACCTCATGCTCAGCAGTCGCTCTTGATACCATTAGACCAACGAGGCAGTAATGCTATAATTATTGAATCTGTAACACTTCATCCGGAGTACATATTGGTGTACGTAACGTGAAATGTAACGCGAATGAGCCGTCCAGACTTATGGAATGCAACATGAAATGTAACACAACGACAAGGCGAATTTATTTCATTGCGTGTTACATTGCATGTTACATTTCGTAAGTCTGTACATGGCTTTAACAAACACAAGATGCCCCAAATGCCCTGATCTATTCAAAATAAACAAAGACTATACTAGAAAGGGCCCCAATTTAACATTCCACAGGCTCAAGTACTATTTGTATTCATAATTAGGTTTCTTCTCAAGTGGGTCCAACATGGCTACGCGCCTAAATAATCTAAGGCCCACTCAAGGACCCTTTCAAAGGGATTTTGGGTAAATTTTCCTGTTTTTTGGTATATTTTAACCTCAGAAAGTGGGAGGATGGTGGAAACATAGGGTTGAATGGTTTCAGAAAGATGATGAAGTGTTAATAAGTAAGTGTTTTATTTTTAGGTGTCACGGTTACTGTGTATACCTTGTTCTTAGAATAATCTATACTTACATGTCAGAAAAGTCAGGCTTTAATTCGTTAGGCTCGAGCATTATGTGGGTAGACAATGGGTTTTGTGCTATGAAAACACACTGGGTGCAATACACTGTTTCTAGCTAAAGAGAAGGGTTCATTACATAATTCTGAGAAAAAAAACGAGTGTGCTCTAGACCACACGACGGAAGTAAAACTTAAACAAATGCCGAACAATCGTCTGTCAAATTCAAAAACGTAACTCTCTCTCTTTCAACTTCCGTTTGCCTCGTAACGTAACGCATTCAGCAACTTACGCCCCAGGTCAAAAGTGCGTAAAGAAGTTTTACTTCAAAAAAATAGCTGTTCCCAACCAAACTGCAATACCTACATGGTCAAAATGTATAGAACAGCAGTTTTCTTTGGTTGACTTGTTCAGAATAATGTACTAAATATTTGTACCCGTTTTACCGTCGATGTGCCTTCCACCTTGTCATCATCATCATCATCAGCCTTTTTAATGTTCCCACTGCTGGGACACAGGCCTCCTCTCTATGAGAGGGAATGGGCTATAATCTACCACGCGGGCCCAGTGCGGATTGGTAGATGTCACATGTCTTCGAATTTTTGGTTCTAGGACATGCCGGTTTCCTCACGATGTTTTCCTTCACCGTTTTTGAGAGCAGTGGTGATGAAATAAATTACACAAAGTAATGCGCCTGCCTGGGTTCGAACCCACGACTTACTGCTTGTAAGTCGGGGTCGCTACCACTGGGCCACCGCTGCTCTCCACCTTGTAGATTGCGATAATCTTATCAATTTTCTGGTTTTAATTTTTATTTGAAAGCGAGTCTTCATACATCCATCCCCCAACAATCGTGGGAACTAAGGGCTGCCACGAACCACATAACACTTAAACCTCCAAAACCCGAACATACTTTAAATTCGGCCCCAGAACATCCGCATTAATCACAATATTTGTAGGCTTTGTTATGATTAAATAATTACGTGAATTACAATGTGGAATTACACAGGATTACACATAATTCTATTAAGGTTGAAACGTTTTTCGGTCAACCCTTAGAACCCGAAGTAATCCCCTTCTAAATGTATTTTGGCTTGTTTCGGAATTTTCTGGAACATAAGCTCGTATGGATTTAATTTTGACGGCGGTGGAATAATAAACGTTTCTGCTAAATAAAGAGTGATTTTGAGGAAGACCAATAAACGGTGGACTGTGTGAAGGATGATATGGCAAGAAAGGAGGTGTCTGATGAGATGACGAGTAATAGACAAGGAAGGAAGACGAAAAGATGTGGCAACCCCAAATAAACAGGGATGCGTCGCCGCGATTTATTGCAGTAGACAAAGAAATGGTTTCTTAAAAATTAAGGTTATTGGCCAATTGTAACTGCTTAGATAGTCTGGCAATCCCAGGTCGAGCAAATTGTTATTGATTTCCATCCAGAATTTCTCAGTAGTGTCCTGCAGTCTGGATTTGTAACCCGTTGATGGCAATAGGATCGCTTTCTTTTACATAGGACTCAAACATAATATTACCTGACGAATGTGGGTATATAAATTGTGGTGTACCTCTGCCTATGCTTTCGGGGATTTGGGGGCCTTGATTTTATGATGTCTGTGAAATTTATTGGCTGATAACGATTCACCCCAAAAAAAAAGTCGTTTCCCAACAAAATTTTTTGCGTAAAGTTACTTAAGTTTGATGTACATAATGCTTGGTTAATGGCTTCGTAAAGAGTCTGTTTACACCCTGTATATGATTGCTCACTTGTGAAATTCCCATGGACTAGTCTATATTATGTACCATTACACTGACACAGAAATCAAACACGAAATCCCAAGCTCAGTAGTCGCCCTTGCAATTGTTTCTTCGAAATGTTTTTCGTGACTCAAGTCTTATCAGAAGTCCCTGACGTAACCGTAATACTAGTTGCTACTATAATTCAGATACTGACATGGTTTTATCAAGACCTTACCCGCAAAATTCGACCATCATCATCATCATCTGCCTACCTCTTCCCAATTATATTGGGGTCGGCTTCCAATCTAGTCGGATGCAGCTGAGTACCAGTATTTTACATGGGGCGACATTTCCCTCTAAATTCGACCACGAAACATTATTTTAAAACACTTCAACCAAAGTATATTGTTCGTGAAAGCATTTATTTTATTAAACCCTTGAGTAAAGCCTTTGCTGTGCTACGAGTGCTTCAACAAGGCATTGAACAGGCTCTCGATCGCACGGCTCACGACCGCTTTAACCATTGTGCTCTTGTCGCTTTAAACAGTATTGTGTTCTGTTGAAAATATCAGCTTTAAACGTGCATTGATATTATTCAACAGAAGGATCATTATTCGTATTTTTTAAGGTTCCGTAGCGAAATCGAAAAACTGGTCTATGAATGTCTGTCAGAAGTTCGAAAATCAAATTATTTACAAGCAGCATGCAGCCTCGTAGTGTGGCCATCGGGCTGCCAGGTCATAGGTCTCAAGTTCAAACCTAAGACCTATGATTTTTCTGATTCATAACATAACATAACATCACGCCTGTAATCCCCGTAGGGTTAGGCAGAGGTGTACCTAAATAGTACACCCACATTTCGCCAGTTATGTTTTAAGTCCCATGTAATAGGGGGCGAGCCTATTGCCATCAACCGGGCACAAATCCAGACTCCGTAGCTGCTACTGAGAAATTCCTGATGGAAAAACCCCACAACACTTTGCCCGACCTGGGAATCGAACCCAGGACCTCATGCTCAGCAGTCGCGTTTGCGACCACTCGATCAACGAGGCAGTCGGACTTCGGATTCATGTGCGTATTGTATCACTTGCTTCGGTGGAGGAAACCAGAATTCCTGAGAGATATTTCTCGACGGCATATACCTACAGCCAAGTCTGAGGCCCATGGGCGACATAAACTCTGACACCAGGTTAGGCACTAACCACACGATAAAGAAAGAAGACCCCAAAAATCAGACAACTAGTCTTACCGTGGTATATTATATTAACTAGTTACTGGGTTGTGGAGGTCAGATAAGCAGCATGAAGCGACCTTCATGTAAAATACTGGTATCTATTCAACTGCATCCAAGAGACTGGAAGCCGACCCCAAAATGTATGTCTATCAGAAGAACCATTTGATGCGAAGAACGCAACTCTCTACGTTAAGAGGAAATGCGGGTATTATTTTCTCCATACAAACGCTTTCGCCTGTTTTCTTTCTGGTTTATGACTTTAAAGCTATGATTTTTTACAGTTAAATAAATACTAAGCTCTTCTATGTCTCTATGTTTTCCTTTTGGATGATATATAATCTCTAAAAAAAAATTGCCTATTTAGATCGCCTGTTGACAAAGGTTTAGTGTATAAATTTGACAACTGTTCATGAACAACGAATAATATAGGGACACAGTATGTATCCTTCTTAATCGGTTTATGAAATATCTTTTAAATTGGTCGAATATTGCAGTAGGAAATAGTCGAGAGCCAAACCTCGAATTATTACTATAGTTATCCTTATCGCACCTATGTCGAAATCGCGCAGAGCGACAGCAATAGTTTCTTCAAATACCTACCGCATTTCCTCTTAATGAAATTTCCAAAGAAGGCTCCATATTCGTGAAAATGCTTAGCAACTTTTTGTAAAATAATAAATGTAGTTCTACCGATACATGTAATCGAAAGATCAAAAAAACAACGATTGCATATCGTGGAGTTTAGTTAGATCCTATAATTTAAAAGAATATCATCATCATCTTCCTGCCCTTCTCCCATGTTATTAAGGGTCGGCCCAAAACGTTGTTTTCTTCCAATCTCCCCTGTCAATCGTCACGCTTTCATTTACTTCTTTTTCCTTCACATCAATCCTCACACAATCCATCCATCTTTTCTTTGGTCTTCTACTCCCTCTCTATCCATCAACATTTATATTGATCTCTCTCTAAGTCGCATGCGATTTAAAATTAATAAATTTAAAAGAATATAGTGTTTTTAATTAATTTTGCTATATTTAGGTCAAAACTGATAAAACATTTAGGAGGTGGACGGTACAAACGTGGTACAAACGAAACAATCAATTTGTTGTCTTATCAAAGTGCTTACAAAATAAGGTACTTACTGTTCAACCCAAACCAGCGGTAATTTGCCATCCCTTTCTTACTTTATCGCCCAGTAAAAGACGGCAATACTTTCAGATTTGATCCTTCGCACGGCCAACCGTCTCACAAGCCATATGACCTCAGACACTTTTTACGAATGTTTTTCGTCCTACATTCCTGGTTACGCAACACTGCCATAAATTGTGCCAACTAAACTGGCAAGTTCAGGGCCATACTTGGCATATTGCCAGACGTTTGCCATTAAAGGTTGTTGTTATGTAACTGGTTGTGAGAGCTTGATTGGGTTATTGACGCCTGTTTAATGTAGGGTGGCAATTTCTAAGTGTTTTTATAGTGTTAAGTCATTTTGCGGGTGGTTTGGTGATTCCAAAATAATATTATGTTTTTATCATTTGTGCCGTGTGCAAGCTTTGATCGCCATCTATACAAATAAATAAAATTGAAGTGTCTAATTGTAATTTCAAAATAACGTCTTTTTATGACGTCTGAAAGTATGTAAGGTGATAATAACAAAAAACAAAATTTTAAACTTTTGTTTGTCTGTCTGTCTTTTTGTTGCGGCTAATCCCCGAAATGGCAAGACCGTTTTTGACAGGACTTTTACTGGCAGATAGCTGATGTTATAAGGAGTAACTCAGGCTAAGTTATTTTAGGAAAAAGATTAGGGTTCCGTGCAATAAAATTAAAATCCATGAAATTAAAAAATATAAAAAAAAATAATTTAAAAATATTTATATAATAATTATTTCACGCTGCCGAATATCGTGGGCAACAGCTTAGTCTATAATAATAAAATCATTTGACCTGACTGACTGACAACGCACAGCTTAAACAACTAACCCGGGCCAATACCGGGCTAATACTGATAGCTATTATGACGTAGGCCTTCGCAAAGAAAGAATTTTAAAAACACAACCTCTAAGCGGGTGAGAGTGGGGTTGAACATTTGTATGATAATCCGTCTCCTAGCAAAGCTTCTGCAGTTCGGCTAGTAATTAATAATTTTGCTGTTGGCTTTGGATTCCACTAAAGTAAAGTTCTGTAAGGGCGAATTTCAACGGGCTGCGGGATTGTTGGACTGTTCGAAAGAGATACCGCGGCCCTGGAACACAAAGAGCAAGGAAGGAATATCGATGGGTTTTAGTCAGTCAACAAGTCTGACAATCCCTTCCGCTCCGCCCAGAGCAGGAGAAGTCATTTGATTATTTGCTATCCGAAAAAAAAGTGCGAATTTTAACAACGTAACTGAACGCGATCAGTCTGGTAATCAAAGAACCTATCTAAAGGGTGTAAACAGACTCTTAACGAAGCCGAAAGGCACTTGTTCTCCCCGTCGTTGCGATCATTTGTTTGTTCTATAGATATTGGGGGTCAAAGTTCCAACTTTTTCACCAGTTTTTTTTTAATACATGTTTTTAATGTAAGATTTTTGCTTTAAGCACCTTCAGGACCCCCTTACTATTCAAACCATCCATCAGCACAATATTTAGAGTGCGTTACATTGAGTCCTACTGAAAAACGTGACTTTTCAGCCCAAAAAAAAAACTCGTTTCCCAGCACTAATTTTTGCGTAAAGTTACTTAGTTTGATGTACATAATGCTTGGTTGACGGCTTCGTGAAGAGTCTGTTTACATCCTGTATGTTGATATAATCATCAACCTACAACAGTCCTCTGTTTTCAATCACACGCCACTTAACTCAATTCAAATGTTGATATGTTTCACGACAAAATTTGGTCATTTTAATACTCAGGTATTTCCTACCAGCTTCTGCCTGCGGCTTCACCCTCTTGAAGTTCGGTAACAATCCCGCGGGATTGTACTACCGGGATATAAATATCGGGATAAATAATTCCCGAGTTCATCCAGGCTATTAACTATCTCACCATTTTTAATGCCAATCTGATCAGTAGTTTTTGCGTGAAATAATATAATAGAATATAAAATTAATAAATAATATAATCTAAAATAGAAATAATATAAATATGTAGTTAATTCCTAAACAAATGCACAACATTTCTTATCGAGTGTACAACTACAAACTAAATAATTCAAAACAAATTGTTGCATACAAAGTATTTCAACGTTTCCAATTCGCAATAAAAGTTTAAGTGAATTTCTCGTTTTTTATAGTATAAAATATAGTCGAGTTTATACAAACAGTCAGTTGGAGTGGCTTCCAACAGGAATGCAGAGGCAAAATGAAAGAAAAACAAATCACTGTCGATGGACTACAAGTTCCGTATGTTATCGGTGAATTTATTGGGTTTAGTTATATTGCAGTTTTTTTTTGTATATTTTAATTTTGTACTCCATATGTAAGCAAAACATTTGCATTACTATCTGTTACCGTAATGATAGGTATGGTTTAAAAAAATAAGTTATTGATTCATAGATTTTTTTGTGATTTTAAATTGGATGAGTGATTTAAAATTTAGTTATAAAACCATGAAGAACAATACTTACGCCAAACAAGTGAAAACATGTTGCTAAGTACATCAAAAACACAAAGCAATGTTGCAAACATTTTGTTAAACTGAAACTAAGTAAAGTTTACTTATAAATTAGACACTTCATAATTAAATAAAACTTCACATACTGTTTTACGGTAAAAAATGATGCCCGGATTAATAGGCCTAATACCATTTGCAACATAAATGTACTATTTTGTACTACTATAAATAAGAATAGGGCAGGATAGGGCATCTAAATCTAAGTGCATTTTGCAGTACTACACGAACATTGTATCCCCTTACCCAGAAATTTAAAAAGAACATTACAATTCAACCACATGTCTTACTAAATCCTAGTACAACCTCTTATCTTGTTTCATGAACACCTACAACATGTACACTTAGTAACAAGGGTTCGAACAACTTCTTTAATCAGAGTGGACCCTGGCAGGGAGCCAAGAAAAGCGCCAACATGAGGGCCTGATTCGTCGCTAGATGTAAAGTGCTTCTGTCGTTATATTGTGATGGGTATGGACGAGGTCTTGTTGGGATCAAAAATTAGAAGTTATTTATTAAAATTAGCCTGACAATATTTATTTGGTAATTTTAAAACGTCACGAATACAAACTCCGTGCATGCTATTGAGACATTCCTGATGAAAAACCCAATAACAGTAAGCCCAACCTATAAATCGAACCCAGAACCTCATACACAGCAGTCGCGCTTGCGACCACTAGACCAAAGAGGCAGTAATGTACATGGGACTTTAACATTATTGAGGAAATGTAAGGGTTCCATTAGGTTGGCTGCGGGCTCTTCGAAAGAGATACCGCGGCCCTGGAACACAAAGGGCAAGGAAGGATCATGGATGGGTTTTAGTCAGTACAAGTCTGACACCCCCTTCCGCTCTGCCCAGAGCGGGAGAAGTCATTTGATGATTTCCCATCCGTAAAAAAAAACAAAAACGAGGTTGCTCTCTGGAGCAGCTGACCGGTAGCTGTTCCCAATACCGGTGGGCCACTATTTTTTATATTTTTAAATGTTTTTTTCTTTACATTATTTTAGATTGAAATATTTAAAAATGTAATGAATTTGTACAAAGCAAGTAAAGAGAATAATAATCCCAAACATTCCACTACTGATTTTCGCAATTCTTTCGATGCTGTATTTTTCCCTGGAGGGTTTTCAATCAGCCATACGGGCCCCTAACAAAGCGACAGACCGCTGGAGCATACGGTTTTCAATCAACGAAAACTTTATTACTACGACTAGCTGCAGGTCGATGACTCTTGTGGTCTGTTCATCTTTTTGCTCGGATGCTGTATGGGAACAATGGGAGGAATGTTGGCGAGTTTGTGGGGGTAGATAAATTAGTTCGTAGTTAGATCCCTCCACGTGAGATGGAAAAAAAAATGTTTGGCAAATAAATAAATTAGTATATCATCTATACAAATAAATAAAATAGAAGTGTCTGTTTGGAATTAAAACAGCTTTTTACTTATAACAAAAAAAAAAACTGATGTTTAAATTTTCGTCTCTCTGTTTGTTTTAGCTTATCTCAGAAACGGCTGGACCAATTTCGACGGGACTATTGTCGGATAGCTGATGTCATAAGGAGTAACTTTGACTACTTCTATTTTAGAAAAAGCATGAGGGTACCGTGTAAAAAAATGCTTTCTTCTGAAATGGTTAACTAAATTTGATTCAAATAGTGAAGTAATTTTATAATGATTTAAGAAGACAACAGTCGTGGGCTACAGTTAGTTTAAAATAATCTTACTTCTGGCACAAGCATTTGGGTTCTTCTTTGCGTGTCGGTAGACTCAAATAATACCCGACCAGTATATCGCCAACTACGAGGAGCTCGTAACTAAATAATATCAGCCGCTCAGGTCAATCTTTAGGTTAAGCCGTGCTTGCTTAGCTTGGTTTGTAGATGGGTGACCATCCAATACATACCGAGTTACCACCGTGCCTCGGAAAGCACGTTAAGCCGTTGGTCCCGGCTGTCATTTGTAGATCTTTGACAGTCGTTAGGTAGTCAGTGGCCAAAAAAAAGAGTATTGTATTACCCTTTACTAACTGGGTTATGGAGGTCAGATAGGCAGTCGCTTCATGTAAAATACTGGTATTCAGGTGTATCTGGTTAGACTGGAAGTCGACCCCAACATAGTAAAGAAAAGGCTAGGCAGATGATATTGCCACCTGCACAGCTCTGTCATTGGCTTCATTTAAATCCTGGAAGGTGCAGGTGGCTGTGCAGGATGGGCAAGAAAGGAGGTGGGGCATATCCTGCAGAGGGGCTCCACACTGACATTGTCTTTGGGACGGGTCGATGATACCCCATTTGACCAGATTATTTCTACAGCGGCCAACCTGGGACCGCAAACGGTTAAGAGATTTCCAGATTGGCCACTGCAGTTCCTGTCCAGGAGGAAGATGTTCTGCTGGATTGATGAAGTGAGGAGAGGTGAGGTGTTTGTTCCTCCAAAATTCGCATCGTTCATCTGACGCACTGTCTTTTGGGGAAATGGTATGTCTCGCATGTATTATTATTAATTTATGATCAAGTAACATAAAAAATTCATTATTTGGCACTAAATTTCAATCACAACACAAACATACAAGATTTACAATTAAATTGAACTTAGTCAACATTCATTATACTTATTATTATGTATTATTAATCATAAAAACAAAACAAACACAATAATATTAATCTTCTAAATCGGCACTGGAACAGCAATATGCCTAATAAAGCTAATAGAAACACCAGTGAGTGTATAATACACATACTGTACAAACTAACTGTTGACATTAGGTCAAAAGCTACGAGTTTAAACTGTTACCTCATTACTTACAACTTTAAACTCAGCCACCCAGGTAAGCAAACACTGAGCATGCAAATTGCACTGCACAGCAAACTTTTGCACAGCGTGCAACTCGATCTACAACATTTATTAATTGCACACTGTTCAAAAGTGGCTATTATAAGGTAATCATATATGTTTATTACAACAACGTACAGTGTTAGTTTAGCTTTATGCTCAGTTCACATTACTCCAGTAGTATTCTAGTCCAGTGATCTGATCTAGAGTGACGCTTGTTTTTTCACGTTATTTCAACCTTTTCCAACTTTGTTGGGACAAAAAACCACTTATCCGCAAGAAAGGTGGTTTGGCTGTTTAAAAGAGTCCAGTAGCGTTGGATTGGGCGAAATTGATGCCCATTTTACAATATTCGAGTCCAGTACAGCACAGTACTGAACTGGATTATGTCGTCTACATTATTACAATCATAACATAACATCACACCTGTAATCCCCGTAGGGTTAGGCAGAGGTGTACCTAATAGTATACCTACATTTCGCTAGTTATGTAATAGCGGGCGAGCCTATTGCCATCAACCGGGCACAAATCCAGACGTGGCCGCTACTAAAAAAATTCTGATGATAAACCCAATAGCACTTTGCCTGACCTGGGAATCAAACCCAGGACCTCATGCTCAGCAGTCGCCCTTGCGACCACTCGACCAACGAGGCAGTAGGCAGTCGAGGTAGTATTACAATCGTTATTTGGGATAAAAACAATGCGTATTAACAAAACAGCACAATGCCTGTTCGATGTGTAATACAGCACTGGATTGGTCGGCTACACGATTCCTGTTGCGCTGAAATGTTTGGGATCAAAAAGTAGACTACCAATCCAGTTACTGGACAGGATCACTCACTGGATCCCAGTGACGGTTTAGATTAAATCATTATACTGGAATGCTGGTAAAATAATAAGAAGGAGGCATACCAAGAGGCACCGTGACGAGGCTTGCAGAGCGAGGATGCTCATCCAAAAGAAAAAAGTGACGCGCAAGGGTATCTCTTGACACAAGTCGCATCTTTCGAGACCATGGAGGTACAATCAAACCAAGTGGACCAGATAGTGGGTTAGCAGTGGACTCTGACAGATATTTCAGTACATTGTCTTACATTACTAGAAGTATTGAAAAAGACTTGCTGAGCCGATCCCAAATAAATTGGGATAAGTACGATTGAGGAGGCCAATGTCCAGCAGTGGACTGCTATAGGCTGATGATGGTGAAGCGCAGTAAAATGATGATGATGTCTGTGAAGTCCGGTGTCCGCAATCTGGTCCGGATTTCAGTCCCCTCAGCTTGAATGAGGCTTCATTTCATGAACAAAACAAATGATTACAACAAAAAAGTTCACGTTGATTCGGAATCGATGGGCAAGCATTATTTAATTTGGCAAATACATAGACGAAGAGAAATTAAATATGTGCGTTGGATGTACATGGCTGAGAGATTTTAAATACTGTGTGATCTTTTATTATGGACAGCAATATATTATATCCCTTTCATATCATTTGGATGGGCAAGGAATTCATATGTAAACGAAGGTAGGTACTTTTTGTATATTATTTCGAGTTCATCTGAGTAACTCATGAAATTTAATGAAGCATTCGGTAACGATAAATTAAGGGCGGAACGTATTTGGTAGACTGAGCACAATCACATACGGTCTTCTTTTCTGTAATAATTTTATTATGTATGTACAGACGCCAGTATATCAAGCTACCCGAATCTGTCAAATTTTCCCAATCAACCTTGCGAAAAAGTTGAAAATCTAGAAAGGACCATGCAAAAGATTGTATGGGCGCTGTCCCAACCCACCAACAGACATCTTGTTTCAATATTATTATGAAGTCTCTTAAAAACACAAATAATATTTTTTAGTCCGTTAATATACGGGGTCATTAAAAAAAAAAAAATTACTTAAAAAAGGTGTTTTTTGTTTTTAATTAACCTTGTTTTTGACATTTTACAATAAACAATTATTCAACTAAACATTTTAGGTTTGATTAACATGTTTTTTTTTTTTTTTTTTTTTTCTAGCCTACATGGTGTCCCACTGCTGAGCAAAGGCCTCCCCTTTCTCCTTCCATACCTCTCTATTCTGTGCGATCTCCGGCCATGTTAGCCCCGCAAACACAACCAGATCGTCACGCCACCTTCGCCGAGGTCGACCTCGACGGCGCTGTCCTTCTTCAGGCGACCAGTGTGTGACGATCCTTGCCCATCTCTCCGGGTGCATCCGTGCCACGTGGCCTGCCCATTCCCACTTCAGCGTGGCTGTTTTTTCTCCAACATCAGCTACGTGAGTTATGGAGCGCAGTGTGGTGTTTCTAACATGTATAAATATATATTTATAAAATAACAACATTTTGGGTTAGTATTCATCACATTTTTTGTAATTGTTCATATACATATATATTTATGCCAACAGAACTGTTATTCAGTTTTGATAAGTTAATAATTATTCGTCTATCATTATAGTAGATAGCATTTCGGCCAGCAGATTAAATTCAGTGTGACGACCTTTCCCCATATACCAAATAATTGAGACTATATGCGCACGCCATGGAACGGTGGTGTGCAGTACCACTGTTCAATACGCGCGGTCAAGGCTCCAGAGAGAGAAATCTCCTAAAAATATGAGCCATGTCCAGGAGTACCGCTTTCTGAATCAAGCCCTTATATGTATTATTATTAATTTTTATAATTCTTTCTCGCAAATTAATTTACAATACTGCAATATTTTTAAGGTTTTACTTGGTATTTTTTTAAAGTTACCTCAGCCATAGCACGTCTAAATTCACCGCCAGGCGCCATACCCAACTCTCATGTAAAATGAGCCGACATGTTTAATAATAATATGTACATCAATCCATTGAACACTCCATTCTGAGCCATTGTTGCTCTGTAAGAACAAAATAAACAGAAAAGTGTGTATTTGAAAGAAGAATCCATAAAACAATAAATATACAGTGTGTAAACAGACTCTTCACGAAGCCGTCAACCAAGCATTATGTACATCAAACTAAGTAACTTTACGCAAAAATTAGTGCTGGGAATCGACTTTTTTTTTCGACTGAAAAATCACGTTTTACAGTACGACTCAATGAAACGCACTCAAAACATTGTGCTGATGGATGGATTGAATATTAAGGGGGTCCTGGAGGTATTTAAAGTAAAAATCTAACATTAAAAACATGTATTAAAAAAAAAAAAACTTGTGAAAAAGTTGGAACTTTGACCCCCAATATCTCCGTAACTAGAAGGTTCCCAGGTATGACCTAGATTCTAGGCCCTAGAACAAAAAAAATATCGCAATGACGGGGAGAACAAGTGCCTTTCGGCTTCGTTAAGAGTCTGTTTACACCCTTTATGTAATTATAGTAAACGCGTGACCTATGTACTAGTACGTAACCAGACATTATCTTGTCGAATGTTAACTGCTGTTCACTATCAATAGTTTTTTTATAGTTAAATAGTGTTCCTGTACATTTTTTTTACAATTAACTGTACCAAAAAGTGTGTACAAGAATTATTTTTTGCGTTATATCCTCATGACTTACGGTGATGTCGTCATAATAAAAAATGATCATGCTGCCAAGATGAATTAATTGAGCATTGAAATCTATTGGAGGTATGGGACGATTTTTTGCATGGTCCTTTGACAGATTGTAGTAGCTTGATATGCTGGCGTCTATACGTGGTTAAATGACAGAAAATATAAAGTTCTAAGGTCTATCGAGGTACGCTCATAATATTTTTAGAGCTCGACTGCCTCATCGCAATCATTTGATTGCATGCGCTTCTGCTGGGCATGAGGTCTTGGGTTCGATGCCCTGGTCGGGCAGAGTGAATGGGTTCTGCCATGAGGGATTTCTTAGTAGCAGCTCTGGATTTGTGCCCGGTTGAAAGCAATAGGTTCGCCTCCTATTACATGAAACTTAATCATTATTAGCGAAATATGGGTATAATTACACTAGGTCCACCTCTGCCTAACCATTTGAAGATAAAAGTATGTGTATATTTCAAAGACTTAAAACCATAAGTAGGGATTTTTTTCAGGTCACTTTTATGAACCTAACAACGTACTATTTATTCAAAATAAGTACGCTAACAGTTCCTAATACATTTTACTTTTGACAATAAAATAAAAATGCAAAATGACTTACATAGTATTTTTGAACACACACATAACATAACATCATGCCTGTAATCCCCGTAGGGTTAGGCAGAGGTGTACCTAATAGTACACCCACATTTTGCCAGTTATGTTTAAGTCCCATGTAATAGGGGGCGAGCCTATTGCCTTCAATCGGGCACAAATGCAGACTCTGTGGCTGCTAATGGGTAATTCCTGATGGAAAAACCCAATAGCACTTTGCCCGACCTGGGAATCGAACCCAGGACCTCATGCTCAGCAGTCGCCCTTACAACCACTAGACCAACGAGGCAGTCATAGTATTTTTGAAATATCTAAGAAAAGTACCTAACACAATGTTTTTAAATCAGCCGCACGGTGCACTACTACACCGCTTAAACAACCAACACTTTATTTATTCAAAAGCAACTGCAAATAACGAACTCAAGAATTCTCAAAAACAAAGAATACTTAATGCTCAGACACGACGTTTCAATTCCAACTTCATTTATACCTACACTATAACAATTGTCATCATCGACATCGGCCTAGCCTTTTCCCAACTATGTTGGGGTCGGCTTCCAGTCTAACCGGATGCAGCTGAATACCAGTATTTTACAGGTGGCGTGAAGTAAGCGGTGCTCGTTGAGCGCCGTGGCGCTCCTACCGAACACGTATGACACCCACACATAGGCGAACCGCGTGCGCGTGCTCGGCCTTGGCCAGGCGTACATGGCCACACAGTGAAGTATCCGCTGTTGTGGACACTGGCGAGACACTGTGGGACCAGGGACATTGTCCGAAACCCGCCAGCCGCCAGAAACACTATAAAAATAGTAAGATCACAAGTTTCTATTTTACTCCCAAGCATCGCAAAAGGATTCTATTCGCTACTTAAATTCTTTGCTTGCAAGAAAATGATTGCAATATTTTTATAAATTATAGATCAAAGAGGTGCATTGTCTATTAATTTTCTTGAAATATAAATCCTTGGTAAGAAATTTTTACTCAACATAGAGAAAGATAAAATGAGGGTATCATGTTTTTGACAGTTTATTTATGGTTTTCTGAGAATGCTGGGTTTTCTTTACCTGGTTTTAATTTTAAACTGTACTGCATTTCCTTTGAAACGATTACAATCCGTTAAATAAAGTAGCTCAGTCATCTAGGGATGACTGAGCTTTGCTCGGTAACACGGATAAATCAACGTTTTTTATAAATTAAACCTAGCTAGGTCGATTTATCGCCCCCGAAACCGCCTGCATATTAAATTTCATGAAAATTGTTGGAGCCGATTCCGAGATTCAGATTATATGTAATTATACAAGCTATATATACAACGTGGCAACGCCGCCAGTCTCTTGGGTACAATACTAGTTGACAGCGTTGAGGAGGAGTTTTTTGACGCCATTTTTTAATTTAATTGTTAATTTAGTTAATTTAGGTTAATTTAATTTATAAATGTATATAATATTTTACCCTACCCTACAAGAATTACTCGTTTAACCTTTGCTTGGCTAGATATCAATTGCCGTGCCCCTAGCGCGCGGGTACAAATCGATAAAATAAATACTACCTACAATAAATAAGCATTTCCAATACTTAGAGCTACGAGACATCATCATCTGCCTAGCCTTTTCCCAACTATGTTGGGGTCGGCTTCCAGTCTAACCGGATGCAGCTGAATACCAGTATTTTACATGGAGCGACTGCCTATCTGACCTCCACAACCCAGTTACTACTGGGAAATACGATACCCCTTGGTAAGACTGGTTGTCAGACTTTTTGGGCCACTGACTACTTTAACGACTGTCAAAGATCTTCAAATGACAGCCGGGACCAACGGCTTAACGTGCTTTCCGAGGCACGGAGGAAACTCGGTATGTAATCGGTGGTCACCCATCCACAGACCAACCTAGGCAAGCACGGCTTAACCTAAAGATCGACCCGAGCGGCTCTTATTGTTTAGCCACGAGCTCCTAGAGCTACGAGACATAGTTTTAAATAATTGTTGTAAATAATATCTCTATTTAATAATGGTTTTAGTTGTAACACGCAATTAATAGGACGAAAATAGAACGAAAAAATGCATGTTCTCTGTCGCAGAAATACGATACAAGCGGTAGGGGCACGGAAATATGTGTCGCATAAATACGACACAAGCGGTAGGGGCACGGAAATATGTGTCGCATAAATACGACGCAAGCGGTAGGGGCACGGAAATATGTGTCGCATAAATACGACACAAGCGGTAGGGGCACGGAAATATGTGTCGCATAAATACGACACAAGCGGTAGGGGCACGGAAATATGTGTCGCATAAATACGACACAAGCGGTAGGGGCACGGAAATATGTGTCGCATAAATACGACGCAACCGGTAGGGGCACGGAAATATGTGTCGCATAAATACGACACAAGCGGTAGGGGCACGGAAATACGTGTCGCATAAACGCGACACAAGCGGTCACAAGGTTAAAAGTATTAGATAGATGAAGAGATTTCAGATACTAAAATTGGTCTAAAAGTATAAGTATCCTTAACGAAGCCGATAGGCACTTGTTCTCCCCGTCATTGCGATATTTTCTTTATTCTACAATAGTACAAACACATACACACACACAAACATACTGTTTATATCTAAGGTTCTGTATGATTTATATTGTTGTGGAAGAGCGGAGTCTCCTAACACAGGCATTACTTGCTTAAAGGGAGGCTCCAATCACCAACTAATGTAAAACGTTTTGTTTAAAAAATAAAGATTTTGTATTTTTTTTTTTTTTTTTTTTGTACTAGAAGGTATGGTCTAGACCATACCTTCTAGTTATGGAGATATTGGAAATCATCGTTCCAACTTTTTTTTAAATACAATTATTGAATGTTATAACTTTAGTTTGAATACCTCCCACCTGTACTATTCAATGCATCCACCAGCAAAATGTTTTGAGTGAGTTAAATTGAGTCCTACCGTAAAACGCATTAATTTTTGCGTAGAGTTACTTAGTTTGATGTTCAGAATGCTTGGTTGATGGCTTCGGAAGGGTCAGTTCACATCTTGTATGCTAGCAGAAGAAGTTGCCATAGAAAACATGTGATCACATATCTTTGTGACTGTGAATGTCAAATCATAGTAATATTTATTGTCATTACTAAAAGGTATAAGTTGGGTTGTAGCCATTAACGAGTCATTCAAACCATAATGATCTTTATCCTCCTGAAAATAAAGTGGCTATTGGGCTGTTGCTGCTAAAGGTAAAAAAACTTTGAAAGGAACATAGGGGTTTTGTCAAAAGCATTAATTTTGGTAAAAATCTTTGATCATTGAAGTAAAAAGGGCTGTCCATTCTCTTGATATAATCCTTTTGGCATTTTCTTGATATTTTTTAAAAATGTTGGAATGAAATAAGAAAACTAAAATGTCTTTAAATTATTACGTTTCTGCCGAATGACTCGTTTGTCCAGTGGTCCAAAGCGAGACTGCTGGGCATTTAGATCCTAGGTTCGTTTACCGAGTCGCGCAAATTTTTATTGATTTTTTCCATCAGGAATTTCTCAGTAGCAGCCAAGGAGTCTGGATTTGTGCCCGGTTGATGGCAATAGGCTCGCCCCCAATTAAATGGGACTTACACATAACTGGACAAAAGTGGGGGTACTATTAGGTACACCTCTGCATGCTTTACCCTTTTGAGATTACAGGCGTGATGTTATGTAATTACGTTTCACGACTAGCTATACAGGGTGTAAACAGACTCTTCACGAAGCCGTCAACAAGCATTATGTACATCAAACTAAGTAACTTTACGCAAAAATTATTGCTGGGAAACGACTTTTTTTTTGGGCTGGAAAATCACGTTTTACAGTAGGACTCAATGTAACGCACTCAAAACATTATGCTGATGGATGGATTGAATAGTAAGGGGGTCCTGGAGGTATTTAAAGTAAAAATCTTACATTAAATGATCGCAATGACGGGGAGAACAAGTACTTTTCAGCTTCGTTAAGAGTCTGTTTACACCCTTTATATATTGCTTGACTCACGTGACTTTCAAAGCAAAAATCAAACCATGTATTTCAATTAGGCCATTAAAAAGTACTTTTGAACGTCAAATTGCACTCTGATTTTGTGTTTTCTTAACAAACCAATGTAAACTTGAATGTAGGTACATTAAAATGTATTCAAATATGAATCATAGGTTTTTTTAGTTATCCCATACTGTCCCACTCCTGGGCAAAGGCCTCCACCATTCCTTCCACTTCTCACGATGGTGTGCTTCTTCTCGCTAATATGCGAAGAAGCCACCCAATTTATGATCATTAAATTAAAACACATTTCAAATTCAAGAAATTGTGTTCATGATACGAAAAAAAAACATTATTGCTACTAACTTTAACCACACCTCGATAAAAGCCAGACGTTGTTATATCAATCAATCAGTACAGCCTTGAAATAAATACTACCCCGCCAAAATAAACGTGAACATTTACAGAATTAATAAAAATCACGGAATCATCAATATAAAAACGTAACGACCCATCCCGAAAGCAATCAGTTTTAGTGCACCTTACACCCCCAATTTACACCGACAATACATCCTTAAGCCGACTTTCGCCGACACGCTTCGCCGACATCTCATCACTCTTTATCACTACATTCATTTTCGTCGCAATAAAACCGAGAAACAAACGGCGGCGTGTCCAATCTCAGTTATCACTCATTAGATAAGACACTGAAATTCTAAAGCCGAAAATCACAATCTTACAATGTCGAAAAAAAAGCACTTTTTCACAAGCCGGACAACTTTTCATCTCGGGATGTGCTGTAAAAACGTAATTTGTTTCGAAAAGACCCTTTTACTTTTTGTGACAGCCAATTTGGAACTCTAACTTGATCTTCTAAAGTACAGTTTTGTTTGTAGAGTGAAATGGTTACGTACGTTTTGAAACTGATGGATCAAAGTTGTGAAACTATGTCGCTAACGCTTGCAAAACTATGGTAAATGGGAAAAGTTAGTGACGCTACATAATAATGTATGTGCTGCTACTAATTCATGGTTAAACGTGGATCCTGAATGACACGAAAAAACTAAAACTAGGTGGAAACTGTGTTTTTAGTTACTTTCGAGGAAGTAGCTCGGGAACCTACTACTTTTAAAGGCGTTGTCAAAATATTTTGTAGATAGAATAACGTCGGCAAATACGACTTTTCGCCAGATTTTTGCTGAAGGTTGTATGACAATGTGTTTTAAACTTTTCAAAAGATGGAATACGTACAAACTATACATAAACTGACGCCTTTTCCAATGGGGTAGGCGAAACATAGAACGCCACCTGCTGACCATTCTGGTGGGGTTCTTCAGAAAGGTCAGGTGCGTAGTACTCGCAACCGGCGTGCGTGTATTATAGATGTACAGTCAACAAAAGAGATAGGTATGCAGGGTCGAAAGATATAGTTTTAGTTTTTTTAGAAACTGTTGCACATCTTCAAATGAAATTTGAATTAATTTAACCAATTGTTTATTTTTCTTCATTTAATTTTAATTTCATTCGAAAACATCGATCGGTTTTTAAGAAAAAATCAATTATATCTTTCGACCCTGCATACCTATCTGTTTTGTTGACTGTACGAGTATGAACGTGGACGAGGCAAAAGGATTATGTAAGGATCGTAGCAGGTGGCGTTCTGTGGTTTCTGGCTACCCCCATGGGAAAGAGGCGTGATTTTATGTATGTATGTAATGAGACTATCGATGGGGTAAACATAAAAATGTACGTAATATTTACTACAGCTAAATAGTAGCATTACGTAGGCAGTTTTGTGGCACCGCTCCAAATCCCAAACAAGGTCAATACAGACACGTGGCAACATTGGAGAGCATTAACAACCTCCGGCCATGGAGTTGGAAGTAGCCTAAATTATGATAGAGAGTAGAGACTGGGTTATATGCAAGTGCAACTTATAATCGTCGAAATATGCGTCATAATTGCGAGAAATACGCAACAAAAGCGAAATAAAATTTAATTGTATTTTCATCTTGACACTGCAGATATTGCAGTTTTGTACGGAACAGCTGTTTTTGTTTAAACGAAAAATTTCAATGTTCACAATAATGGATGGACTGAATACGTGGTAACTGTTTTAGCGTCCCTGTATTTGTTTTTTTTTTTTTAATGCACGTCTCCGTGGTAGATAAACAATCAGTGGCGCGCCACAGTTAAACCTTGTTTGAACTGTCAAGTGTCACTGTTATGTCATAGTCAATAATGTCAATTTAAGGATTCCGGGGCCTTGAGTACCCAATGGCGGTTTAGCGTTTTTTATTGCCGGGTTCCGCAGTACCCGTTGGCGTTTTAGTGGTTTCTTTCTTTCATCACTGGTAAAGGCTCGCCAAGGACAGTGCAGACGTAAAGGAACAGCCTTAAAACCCGAGGTCAGGTTATATGATCTAGGCTATCAAAATAAATGTCACACTAAAAATAAAAACATCTTGATAAGCAATCCATAACGCGAACTCATCAGTCCTTCGCGGTTAAATAAATGACATTACCAATTAAATGGATGTAGACCCATTTGTTTTGAACATTTTAAGGGCATAATGAGGTTTGGGAATTTAGGGTTTCGTGGACCAAAACCACAAACAAAGAGGTTGCTTATCTTCGTCACGTTTTTGGGCACGAGAGGCAAGACTTAATGCAACTTATTAAGAGGAAATGCGGTAGATATTTGAAGAAACTATCGCTTTCGCTCTTTCAAATTCAAATTCATTTATTGGTGTGCTCTGCGAGCGCGATTTGGTCATTGGTGCAATAAGGTAAAAAGTCATAATCCGAGGTTTGGCTCTCAACTATTTCCTCCTCCAATATTCGACCAATTTAAAAGATATTTCATAAACTGAATCAGAAGAATATATACTGTGTCCCTATGATTTTCGTCTTTCATTAATATTTGTCTTTATACACTAGGCCTCTGTTGACAGGCGAGCATTTTGTAAAGGTTTAGTAAGTGCTTATACAGATTATGTATCATCAAAAGGGAAAACATAGGGACGTAGAAGAGGTTGATATTTATATTTATATTCATAGCTTTAAAAGTCATACACCAGAAAGAAAACAGGCGAGAGCGTTCGTATGGAGAAAAGACCACCCGCATTTCCTTTTAATCATCTGCCTGTTGGGGTCGGCTTCCAGTCTTACCAGTTACAGTATTCACATGGAGCATCACCTCTTGGACCTTCACAATGCAGTAACTGGGTAATAGGAGACCCCTTGGTAAGACTGGTTGTCAGACATTCAGGCCACTGTAATGACTGTCAAGATCTACAAATGACAGCCGAAACCAACGGCTTAACGTGCTTGCTCGTATTACCCAGTACTAACTGGGTTGTGGAGGTCGAAAAAGCAGTCGCTCCATGTAAAACACTGGTATTCAGCTGCATCTGGTTAGACTGGAAGCCGACCCGAACATACACATACTTAGGAAAAGGCTAGTAGATTATGTTTAGCGTTTGTCACCGATATTACGAAAATGCGTATTAAATTGCATGGACAAAGTGCATAGGCCAACAGAATTGCGTGTACCCATGGGAACCATCACAAACAAGCTCGTGGCTAAATAATAACAGCCGCTCGGGTCGATCTTTAGGTTAAGCCGTGCTTACCTAGGTTGGTCTGTAGATGAGTGACCACCCATTACATACCGAGTTTCCTCTGTACCCACGTTAAGCCGTTGGTCCCGGCTGTCATTTGTAGATCTTTGACAGTCGTCACGTAGTCAGTTGCCTAGAAAAAAGTCTGACAAACAGTCTTACCAAGGGGTATCGTATAACCCAGTACTAACTGGGTTGTGGAGGTCAAAGAGGCAGTCGCTCCATGTAAAATACTGGTATTCAGCTGCATCCGGTTAGACTGAAAGCCGACCCCAACATACTTGGGAAAAGGCTAGGCAGACGATGATGCAGTGTTACAGCCATCACAACCTACTTTATTCGTTTCTATCTAACGCGTGTAGTTCGGAAATCGTGGGAAAAAGTTGTGAGTTTATAATGTATGTATCTTAAGCAAAGTTTCGTATAACATAAGCTGATTAAAAGACTGTAAATCAAATGGAATAATCAATCGTTCCATCCGGCCGGCACTTGAACTTTCTTCTTCATCAATCCGAAAAAAAACCACTATTTTATTAAAGTACTTACGATTTCAGAATTACATTCCAAGACAACTTACCTGAAACAAAAATAAAATAATTTTTATTTTAAATACTTATGCAATTAAATTACAAAAAAAAATAAACATTCAGACGAATTGATAAACTACTTCTTCGGAAGTCGGTTTAAAATACTAGCTATTGCCAACGTCCAATTGTCAATGCCAAACTCCATTGTCTTCGTCCACGTTCATACAACTGGTCATACACGCGGTTATTAAACCAGGCAACACATTGCGAAAACCTAGCAAATAAGCTTTGGAACCAATGAAAACCACAAAGACAGAGTTCGCAATAAACTGTCTTCAAAAACTATGCTTGTTTTAATTCGTTCAACAAATGTGTTTCAGTAAAAAGTAGGTCTTTACCGTCCGATGCGTTTTGGTTCGTAAATTTTTATTCTTATATAAAGGTATTTTCTGGCACATTCGGTACTAAAATAAAGTGCATGGCTGTTTCCATTAAGAGGCAGATATTGTTTCAAAAGATTGATGTTTCGATGGATAGTGAATTGTGAATTCTGGTTTTAATGTGGATTAATGTTTCAGTGTCAGCCTTGTTGGCCTAGTGGTTGCAATTTCGCCTGCTGAGCATGAGGTCCTGGGTTCGATTCTTGTGTCGGGTAAAACTTTATTGGGTTTTTTCCTTCAGGAATTTCTCAGTAGTAGTCACGGAGTCTGGATTTTTGCCCAGCTGATGGCATTAGGCTCGTCCCCTATTACTTTACCATAGCTGGGGAAATGTGGGTGTAATATTCGGAACACCTCTGCCTTCAGGGCTTACAGGTATTATGTTCATGTGATGTATTCTTTTACTTCTTAAATTACGCTTAAATAGTGTGTAAACAGACTCTTCACGTAGCCATTAAATACATCAAACTAAGTAACTTTACGCAACAATGATTGCTGGGAAACGCCTTTTTTTGGCCTTCAAAACATTCTGCTGATGGATGGATTGAATGGTACGGGGGTCATGAAGGTGTCTTAGTAAAAAAAATACTTTAAAAACATGTATTTGAAAAAAAACTTGTGAAAACGATGGAACTTTGACCCCCAATATCTTCGTAACTAGAAGGTCCCAGGTATGGTCTCGAACAAAAAAAAAATACAATGATGGGGAAAATAAGTGCCTTTCGGCTTCGTTAAGAGACTTTTTACACCCTTTATACGACTAAATGAGTTGTTATTCTATGAACACACAAATCAAAAATCTCATAGTAACTGTTTAAAAGAAAAGCCTTTCACCGTCAAATTAGTTCCCATTGAACGAGGCGCTTTAAGAAGAAGTAACAGGTAGCTAATCAATTGGCTATCGGCGCTGCTTGAAGCCCATTTCCTTCGACTTACTGTTCGCGTGAGATAACAATCCAAAGAGGTTTTTATAGCTGAAACGTATTAAGTATTGTGTTTAAAGGGTATTGGTTTTTAAGATAACTGTAGTTATTTTAAAAACTGGTAGTTATGATGTTTGATTTTAGCACATCACATGGATTACAGGATTAGGGTCTATATCCATGACTGTTCGAAAGAGATATCGCAGCCCTGAAACACAAAGGGCAAGGAAGGAACATGGATGGCTTTTTATAGTCAGTACAAGACTGACACTCCCTTCCGCTCCGCCCAGAGCGGGAGAAGTCATTTGATAACTACCCATCCGAACAAAAAAAAAAGGCCTTTAGCCACGGACTCAACTAAACTCAAATCATTTATTTCAAATAGACCCGTGACAGAAACTTCTGCAAAGTCAAAAATAAGCTACCTACAGTCCAGCCACAGGCATAATAACTGTGAATGAACTGTTGTTGCCCATTGCAAAGTTTTAGATCTCATGGAGAACAATAGGCAAGAAACTCCACGGACCCTCCTTTTTAAATCAAGTTAGGTAGTACATAGTCCTGGGTATAATATTGCTGCTTCTAGGTGAGCATAATGTAGAAATAGGAAAGAAACAAACGACAAAGCACAATTATCGAGAAATTCAATAAAATTTATTTGTAATTGATTTATTCAGTGGGTATTCCATAAAACTCGATTTTCCAAAAGCCTTTTCGATTTTTTTTTTCTTGCGCCTTTTACTTGAATTATTGTGCATCTCACTGTCGGGCACGATGCCAGGTGAGACAGCGTGCTTTTTAGCCACGCCCATTAGTGAATTCGAACCCGCAACTTGTGCTACCTTATGATTAGCATAATACCTACTAACCATAGTAGAAAGTCTAGATGGAACTCACATTTACAAAAAATGAAAAGGACAATGCTGAGTTCGCATTATTCGTAATATTTAGATTATATTATGAGCTCTAATAATTCTATTACGTTTTAACAATTTTGTAGTTCGTGCGAATAGAAGACAGACAAAATAAAATTAAGTTTCTTACCTTTACAATATTTTGGCATGACCTATCGTGTTTCACAATAGCAGAACTGATTGCTGTCTTTTAAAACCGTTGTAAAAGAAAAGTTGTGAATTTTCTTTTTCTCTAAAAAAGAAAATTACCCACCCGAATTACTTCGAACAAATAGTTCGTATAGCTCTATAAATGGTTTTAAGCGCATCCATCAACCGTTTCATTACATTAACATAATGAATCTACAAAAACGTTTTGACCCAAATTCTGTCTTGAAAAAACAGTCGGGGGTTAGTTGTTTTCCAATATAAGGGGATCCGTAGCTGCCGGGGTTGTTCGAAACAGATACCGCGGCCCTGGAACACAAAGGGCAAGGAAGGAACATGGATGGGCTTTAGTCAGTACAAGTCTGACACTCCCTTCCGTTCCGCCCAGAGCGGGAGAAGTCATTTGATGATTTCCAATCCGAAAAAAAGGGGTTCCGTAGCCATGCTGACATTTCTTCGCGTCCTAACGACTTAATTATTTGGAATACAAATAGACCGTGACCTATGTTAGGATATAGGATACTTTTTATCCCATCCCAGTGGGATAATATCTGACCTGCTCGATGGCGAAACCGTTGGCAATAGCTAGTATTTTAAACCGACTTCCGAAGAAGTAGTTTATCAATTCGTCTGAATGTTTATTTTTTTTTGTAATTTAATTGCATAAGTATTTAAAATAAAAATTATTTTATTTTTGTTTCAGGTAAGTTGTCTTGGAATGTAATTCTGAAATCGTAAGTAGTTTAATAAAATAGTGGTTTTTTTTCGGATTGATGAAGAAGAAAGTTCAAGTGCCGGCCGGATGGAACGATTGATTATTCCATTTGATTTACAGTCTTTTAATCAGCTTATGTTATACGAAACTTTGCTTAAGATACATACATTATAAACTCACAACTTTTTCCCACGATTTCAGAATTACATTCCAAGACAACTTACCTGAAACAAAAATAAAATAATTTTTATTTTAAATACTTATGCAATTAAATTACAAAAAAAAATAAACATTCAGACGAATTGATAAACTACTTCTTCGGAAGTCGGTTTAAAATACTAGCTATTGCCAACGGTTTCGCCATCGAGCAGGTCAGATATTATCCCACTGGGATGGGATAAAAAGTATCCTATATCCTAACATAGGTCACGGTCTATTTGTATTCTAAATAATTAAGTCGTTAGGACGCGAAGAAATGAGACACCTAACGTTCACATGTATTAGTCAGCATGGCTACGGAACCCCTTTTTTTCGGATTGGAAATCATCAAATGACTTCTCCCGCTCTGGGCGGAACGGAAGGGAGTGTCAGACTTGTACTGACTAAAGCCCATCCATGTTCCTTCCTTGCCCTTTGTGTTCCAGGGCCGCGGTATCTCTTTCGAACAACCCTGGCAGCTACGGATCCCCTTATATTGGAAAACAACTAACCCCCGACTGTTTTTTCAAGACAGAATTTGGGTCAAAACGTTTTTGTAGATTCATTATGTTAATGTAATGAAACGGTTGATGGATGCGCTTAAAACCATTTATAGAGCTATACGAACTATTTGTTCGAAGTAATTCTGGTGGGTAATTTTCTTTTTTAGAGAAAAAGAAAATTCACAACTTTTCTTCTACAACGGTTTTAAAAGACAGCAATCAGTTCTGCTATTGTGTAACACGATAGGTCATGCCAAAATATTGTAAAGGTAAGAAATTTAATTTTATTTTGTCTGTCTTCTATTCGCACGAACTACAAAATTGTTAAAACGTAATAGAATTATTAGAGCTCATAATATAATCTAAATATTACGAATAATGCGAACTCAGCATTGTCCTTTTCATTTTTTGTAAATGTGAGTTCCATCTAGACTTTCTACTATGGTTAGTAGGTATTATGCTAATCATAAGGTAGCACAAGTTGCGGGTTCGAATTCACTAATGGGCGTGGCTAAAAAGCACGCTGTCTCACCTGGCATCGTGCCCGACAGTGAGATGCACAATAATTCAAGTAAAAGGCGCAAGAAAAAAAAAACGAAAAGGCTTTTGGAAAATCGAGTTTTATGGAATACCCACTGAATAAATCAATTACAAATAAATTTTATTGAATTTTACGATAATTGTGCTTTGTCGTTTGTTTCTTTCCTATTTCTACATTATGGTCACCTAGAAGCAGCAATATTGTACCCAGGACTATGTACTACCTAACTTGATTTAAAAAGGAGGGTCCGTGGAGTTTCTTGCCTATTGTTCTCCATGAGATCTAAAACTTTGCAATGGGCAACAACAGTTCATTCACAGTTATTATGCCTGTGGCTGGACTGTAGGTAGCTTATTTTTAACTTTGCAGAAGTTTCTGTCACGGGTCTATTTGAAATAAATGATTTGAGTTTAGTTGAGTCCGTGGCTAAAGGCCTTTTTTTTTTTGTTCGGATGGGTAGTTATCAAATGACTTCTCCCGCTCTGGGCGGAGCGGAAGGGAGTGTCAGTCTTGTACTGACTATAAAAAGCCATCCATGTTCCTTCCTTGCCCTTTGTGTTTCAGGGCTGCGGTATCTCTTTCGAACAGTCATGGATATAGACCCTAATCCTGTAATCCATGTGATGTGCTAAAATCAAACATCATAACTACCAGTTTTTAAAATAACTACAGTTATCTTAAAAACCAATACCCTTTAAACACAATACTTAACACGTTTTAGCTATAAAAACCTCTTTGGATTGTTATCTCACGCGAACAGTAAATCGAAGGAAATGGGCTTCAAGCAGCGCCGATAGCCAATTGATTAGCTACCTGTTACTTCTTCTTAAAGCGCCTCGTTCAATGGGAACTAATTTGACGGTGAAAGGCTTTTCTTTTAAACAGTTACTATGAGATTTTTGATTTGTGTGTTCATAGAATAACAACTCATTTAGTCGTATAAAGGGTGTAAAAAGTCTCTTAACGAAGCCGAAAGGCACTTATTTTCCCCATCATTGTATTTTTTTTTTGTTCGAGACCATACCTGGGACCTTCTAGTTACGAAGATATTGGGGGTCAAAGATTTGAAAAAAAAACTTGTGAAAACGATGGAAATCGTTTTCACAAGTTTTTTTTTCAAATACATGTTTTTAAAGTATTTTTTTTACTAAGACACCTTCATGACCCCCGTACCATTCAATCCATCCATCAGCAGAATGTTTTGAAGGCCAAAAAAAAGGCGTTTCCCAGCAATCATTGTTGCGTAAAGTTACTTAGTTTGATGTATATAATGCTTGGTTAATGGCTACGTGAAGAGTCTGTTTACACACTATTTAAGCGTAATTTAAGAAGTAAAAGAATACATCACATGAACATAATACCTGTAAGCCCTGAAGGCAGAGGTGTTCCGAATATTACACCCACATTTCCCCAGCTATGGTAAAGTAATAGGGGACGAGCCTAATGCCATCAGCTGGGCAAAAATCCAGACTCCGTGACTACTACTGAGAAATTCCTGAAGGAAAAAACCCAATAAAGTTTTCCCGACACAAGAATCGAACCCAGGACCTCATGCTCAGCAGTCGAAATTGCAACCACTAGGCCAACAAGGCTGACACTGAAACATTAATCCACATTAAAACCAGAATTCACAATTCACTATCCATCGAAACATCAATCTTTTGAAACAATATCTGCCTCTTAATAGAAACAGCCATGCACTTTATTTTAGTACCGAATGTGCCAGAAAATACCTTTATATAAGAATAAAAATTTACGAACCAAAACGCATCGGACGGTAAAGACCTACTTTTTACTGAAACGCATTTGTTGAACGAATTAAAACAAGCATAGTTTTTGAAGACAGTTTATTGCAAACTCTGTCTTTGTGGTTTTCATTGGTTCCAAAGCTTATTTGCTAGGTTTTCGCAATGTGTTGCCTGGTTTAATAACCGCGTGTATGACCAGATGTATGAACGTAGACGAAGACAATGGAGTAAGTGAGGATTGTAGCAGATGGCGTTCTGTAATTTCTGCCTTCCCCCCATGGCAATAAAGCATTAGTAAAATTAAATATATCGGTATTTATGGACTCAGATAATTAGAAATATTAAAAAATAAAAAACCATATTTTTCGTATTGTATTGCAACTGTGATAGCTTAGTGGTGTTATCGTTGCACTGCCAAGTCATGGGTCTCAAGTTTGAACACAAGACACGCACCTCTGATTTTTCGGATTCATGTGGAATACTTACCCACTAATTATCACTTGCTTCGGTGAAAACCATCGTGAGGAAACCAGCATGCCGTGTGCCGTGTGCAGTTATTTCTTGGCGGCATGGAAAGCCACGTCAAAGGCCCATGGATGGTATAAAAACTCTGCCACCAGACTAGGTACTATCCACACGATAAAGAAAGAAATGGATTATTTAAAAAAACAATTGTTTCTACGTGATTTCGTAAGTAAGGTGAAGGCATAATTAAGTTTGGGCTAGCTCGCCGTCCGGCCGTCTTTTGACGACAGCCCTTGTAGACGGCGCGTTCGTGTTCCACGCGCGCCTCAAAGAGATGTCAGCAAACAGGGAGGAGCCCGCAAGGGCCGGTGCCTGCCAGGGCTGCGGGAGTGTTCGAAAGAGATACCGCGGCCATGGAACACAAAGGGCTAGGAAGGAACATGGATGGGTTTTAGTCAGTACAAGTCTGACACTCCCTTCCGCTCTGCCCGGAGCGGGAGAAGTCATTTGATTGTTTCCCATCCCTAAAAAAAGGCATAATTAAGATTTTAACTACTTTTACAGATGACATTAACCATCAAAGAATTCTTCCGTTACTATAACTAACAAGGATTACTAAATCAAATTAAAGGACAACATTGAACATTCAATCTTCAGTACGACCATTCACAATGTTATTCTTCCAAACGCAATCAAGAACCTTCGAAGTACAGTTCAACCGATTAGAAATAATACAACATTTAAGTACATATTACGTTACTTAAGGATCATTTTCGAACAATACTCCAATAATACGATTACGTTGTACCAAATCGTTTCATAACATTATCTAATATCTGATAAAAAAGTGTATTCTCTGGCTATATTGAGAGAGCAGCGATTGAAATTGAAATACGCAAGGTTATTGTAACTCAGAGCGACAATTTTCGAAGCGAACGGGTCACAGATGTCGACGATATATAATAATACAATACTCTAGGGCGGAATAATAGACAGAAATCATTTTGTGGTGCAAATGTTAAGTGAAGCGGTGTTATTTCAATTATAATGGAAATAATAGATTGGATTTTAGTTTCTTTGATGTTAATATCGATACTTTAATTGCTTTAATAAAGCTCCACAAAGGAAACTTTCCAAGGAAAGTTATCTACAGTACCTAATTACAACAAAACCCAAATCAATGGTTTTCATCTTGCTTAAAAGTAAGGTTCAGACCAAACCAACGTCGTCGTTCTCTTGCCTTATCCCAATTCATTTGGGGTCGATGCAGCATGCCTTCTTCTTCCATACTTCTATATTACTCGTCATCTCATCAGACACCTCCTTTCTTGCCATATCATTCTTCACACAGTCCATCCATCGTTTCTTTGGTCTTCCTCTACTCTTATACCCATCCACATTCAGACTCAGAATTTTCCTCTTGATATTTGTTTTTTTTTCTGTCCAAACCAACATGGATCACAAAATAAATATCGTATCCATTTTTGTATCCACTCCCTTTGATGATATTTTTAGGGTTCAGTGTCTGGCGAAAATCGATATCTATATTTAGAGTTCGCTCGTGACTTAGACCAGATACTGATCAAACCTTTTGAGGCGAAAGAGGTGGAAAACATTCGGAGGGACAGGCGAGATCGATTGTGTTCTATTCTATTCGGGCTGCATCAATGGTTTCGTGAAAACAGCGCGACACAACGACTTCCAACAATTGGAGACTTCTAGAAATATTTATCTTGTTTACGTCGATGATGTTGTTGTTTAGCAGGTGAGTTGTATAAAAAAATATTTCATCTTTTAAAACTTCTAGGGAAACTAGTAGAAAAATACTCAATCTTTGTTGCCTTAAGTGGGCCGTAAACAATCAAATTTTAGTTTTACGCCAAATTTCTTGACCATTATTGCTTTTCTCCTTTTTAGGGTTACGTAGCCAAATGGCAAAAAACGGAAACCTTATGGATTCGTCATGTCCGTTTGTCCGTCCATATGTCACAGCCACTTTTTTCCGAAACTACAAGAACTATACTTTTGAAACTTGGTAAGTAGATGTATTCTGTAAAGCACGTTAAGATTTTCACACAAAAATAGAAAAAAAAAACATTAAATTTTGGGGTTTCCTCATACTTAGAACTGAAATTCAATATTTTTTTTGATCAAACCCAAACGTGTGGGGTACTTATGGATAGGTCTTCAAAAATGATACTCAGGTTTCTAATATCATTTTTTTCTGAACTGAAAGGTTTGCGCAAGAGACACTTCCAAAGTGGTAAAATGTGTGTCCTCGCCCCTGTAACTTCTAAAACTTGCAGGCACTTAGCCAGTTTTTTAACATAACATATTCTAATTATTATTCTTAGGTTTCTTTTTTTTTGTTTTCAGTATTATTAAGAAAATACTCATTAAAATAAATAACTTATTTTGATCCAGCTTTATTAGATCTACTTAAAGCGTTGTTCATTGATCCTCCTAATGTATCAATGTCCTCACGGGAATGAAAGATATTTATTTATAGGTTTAAGGTAAAAATGCTTAGAATCTTAGCCTTTAACATTTAATGTGGGTCGATACAAAAATCTCTTTTAGAAATTCAAAAGGGTAAGGAAAGCCTTTGATGCCACAAGGATCTAAAATGAACAAACTTCAAACCTATCTTATTCGTATATCTCATGTATACCATGAACAGTTAGGTATACAATACAACCTACATCTAAGATCTTACAAGCAAACAAAACATCACAGTTCCAGTCATTCTTCGATTTGAAAAAAAAAAAAACAAAAGATGCGTTCTCAATTCGAACGACCAAAACCACAATGGCTGGATTCATCGAAGTTTCAGACAGTATGAAAACTCCAATAACAAAGCCAAATTTCAAAACAGATAATATATTATGTGAACCAATAAATAAAATAAGACCTTCTAAGCCATTTTATTTCAAATGAATGGCCGTAACTTAAATAATAAGTGATGATAAATATAGAGTTATGAAATAAATAATGGAGAACATGTTTGTGGATATCGTTGGATCTAAAGAAAAACAACTGTATGGTTGAAAGGTATTCGATGGTATTGTGATGAATAGCATCATATTGGGAGCTTGTGTGCCTATTTCTATGCAGGCATTATAGTAAAATTTTAAAGCGATTTGTTTCAATACTTAAACGAATTAAAAAGCACATTTTAGAGGAATTAATAAGGTTAAGGGTAAGGAATTTTAAGAATTTGAATATAATGAAATTATAGTTGATTTTAAAGAATGTATATAAATGAGTGAGTTCCATTATTATAACCAATTTTATACCCTTAAAGCAGTTACAATCATCTAATTATTCGATAGCAAAAATAATAACATAAATAATAATATTATGTATGTGTATTATGGATATTTATGGACTTGTATGCAGAGGTGATCCGTAGGATGCGAGTCGCATGGGACCGGTCAATGTGGCGACACTTGGGGGAGGCCTATGTCCAGCAGTGGACGTCTTTAGGCTCAAATGATGATGATGATGATGATACAGAGGTGCCTGATGAGATGGCGAGTAATAGTGAAGTATGGAAGAAAAAGACATGCTTCACCGACCCCAAATAAATGGGGATAAGGGCAAGAGCATATTATGCGTTTCTTTAACTGCAACCGTACATTGACCGTATTATAAATTCCGTACATTTGTTTTCTGCTAACGTCTCATTGAATGTTAATGCACTGATACTGTTAGCCTGCGTCATATGTTCCAGTTGTTTCGATCCAGGACTAAATGTGGGCCACGAGTCGTTGGTTTTGTCCAGCTCGTCCCGCCATCTTCTACGAGGTCTACCGCGACGCCTTTTAGCTGTGTCAGGGCTCCAGTAAGTGGTAATTTTGAACATTAATGAAGCTTTAGTAAATTAACGTATGCCAATTTAGCACTTACTGCACTCAATTATGCGTTGTATTATGCAGATCGTCTATAATCTAATCTAAGGCAGCTAATAACCTGATGTTAATGTCAAATTCCCTCGTTAGTTTAATGTTTGCAAGTACTACTGCCGAGTTTGAGGTTCTAGATTCAATTCCACGCTTGGGAAAAGTGTTATTGAGATTATCCATTAAGAATTTTTTATTGGTTGGTTTTACACTTTACCACAAAAGCTTCCCCACAAAGATATACCTACAAAGAGGTCTAATAATACAAGTATTGCAAAACATAACAAATCTTACTCCTTAAGAAGATACAAATAAAATCGCAGTACCGAATATAGTACAGTTTGCAGAACAAGTTACATTAATATAAAAAGGGGGCTGTCATACAAGAAACCCGTACCATACACCGAAAAAAACACGTTGCCCCCTTTAATTATTAAATAATTTATTATTTGTTGTTATAGCGACAACAGAAATACATCATCTGTGAAAATTTCAACTGTCTAGCTATCACGGTTCATGAGATATAGCCTGGTGACAAACAGCCAGTCAGACGGACAGAGGAATCTTAGTAATAGGGTCCCGTTTTTACCCTTTGTACCCTAAAAAACCGGCATCTTTCTGTCCCACTGAAGGCCAAGGCCTCTTCTCATAAAGAACATTGATCACCACGCTTGCCCAATGCAGGTTTGCGATTTACAACTTTTAGTAATTATTTTATTAGTCCAAGTTTCCTCACAATGCTTTTCTTCACTGATGTCAGTGATACGTCCAAGTTTAGTCACATTAGTCCTTGCGATTCTCAGTAGGTAACATAAATTGTACATTATACAGTACCGTTAGCATTGACGAGTTTTGAGTATTTTGAATTGTCAGACACAATTTATACCTCCGTATATAGTTTTCAACGCGTCTTGTTAAAGATTTGTCAAAAACATTGATTAATGTAGCGTATAAAATAAACTGTGAGTATACGTGTTTCTGGTTAGTCAGTTTGTGAATAGGTAGCCTCTGACTGCATGGCATTCTATTGTTACCTGCTTGTTGTCATCTTTTTAGTTTGCTTTTTCTGCTGTCAGTGTTTCAAATTTTTTAATTTGTTTTTTTTTTACCTTGTGTAAAACCGTGTGATTATGTTGCCGACAGTACGAATCTCTTAGCCCAATATTCCGATTCGTTCCCTTTATAGTCCTTTTGAATTAAAGATATGAAGACGATTTGTATCAGAAAGCAATATTTATCAATATCTGTACGTATCCACACAGGTATACGAGAACATTTTTTTGTTTTTTTGACTAGTTTTTGCTTTCGTTCACCTTGTTGTACATTTTGATGGTAATGTTAACTGCAGGCAAGGGATGAACCTGCCAGGGCTGCGGGACTGTTCGAAAGAGATACCGCGGCCCTGGAAAACAAAGGGCAGGGAAGGAACATGGATGGGTTTTAGTCAGTACAAATCTGATACTCCCTTCCGCTCCGCCCAGGGCGGAAGAAGTCATTTGATGATTTCCCATCCGGAAAAAAAGGCAAGGGATGAAGGGGGTCGAAGTATTTGTGGGGATAAAGATATACTATATAAGTTAGAAAGTTTCTTGGTTTCAGAGTTTAGCTAATAAATTAGATAAAGTCAGAGGTAGTTAAAGCCTGTGTTTCATTGTGTTCTGTGAGGTACCTCGAAAAAGTTACTTCACTAGGATGAGTAGCAGAAACCAACACTATTTAAAATATCTATACATCTGTACAAATAAATAAAATTGAAGTATGCGTTTGTAATTCCAAAATGACAGCTTTCCATCACATGCACAATTGCACATGGAAGTATATACGGTATTTATAACAAAAAAAAAACATTTTTTTTTCGTACCATAATAACAAAGTTTTGGTATCGGCCGAAAGAAAGTCTGCACTCTACGGGCAGCGAATCAGTTAAGCCGTTGGTCCCGGCTGTCATTGATAAATCTTTGGACAGTCGTTACAGGTAGTCAGTGACCCGCAAGTCTAACAACCAGTCTTACCAAGGGGGTATTACCCAGTACTAACTGGGTTGTGGAAGTCAGATAGGCAGTCGCTCTTTGTAAAATACTGATACTCAGCTGGTTCCGACAAGACTAGAAGCCCAACATTGTTAGAAGAAGGCTAGGCAGATGATGTCTCTACGGGGACTCTAATAGCATTGAGGGAAAAACAAATGAGAGTTGCTAAAAGAACGCTACAAGCCACGACGTGACTTGAAGAGCGATGGTCCACACGCGAAGAAAAAAAACACGCGCATTTCTCATCACTTGAGGTCGTGAACTAGACCCACGTCTTCCAGCTTGCCTACCTGAAAACCTTTGACCAGAAACTTGTCAAATAACACCTTTTCCCACATACCGTCTATCCAAAACTGGCTGATATTAGGCGACACTTCCACCACAATACTAGAGAGATTTTTGCCCCTCAAAACTTTTGTGGTAACATCGTAGTTACGGCAGAGCTTAATTGAAAATTTTGCTTAATTAAAATAGTTTGGACTTCCGACACTACCCCCAGGTTTCAATGAATAGACAGCTGTGAGGTTTAAATGGGAATATGTTTTGGACGTCAGTGATATAATATTGTGGGGTAGTTTTACATCAAAACTAATAAAATTATTTTTAAATATCAAAAATCATGTGTATTTATAATAAAGATAATTATTTATTTATACCTTTAATAGGTTAATCATCATTGCATTCGAATAGTGTGCAAGGTGTTTTTTTTTAAATTTACCGGGATTTTTTGTTATGGCATATTTTACAAAACTGTAATTTTAATGATTTTGCCTGAACAAATGACGTTTTGTGGGTTACTATTGACAATATTATGAATAGGCCCAGATGGCGAAACATGTATTTAGAAATATAATTATAAGTATGTTTATCAGTTGTCTGGTTGCCATAGTACAGGCTCTGCCTAGTTTGGGATCAGATGGCAGTGTGTTGGTTGTCCCAAGATATTATTATTTCCTTTATTCATCTTTATACACATTTTTTACATTTTTTAATATTTAAATATAAAACGACATAAAAAAAACATTATTATTATTATTATTTTCTATGCGTTTTTTTTGCTCGGCTAGCCGGGTAGCCGGAAAATACTGATAGCACGGGCCTAAGCCAAGTGATTATCAGCTGGGTTATGAGTTATTATTATTATTGTCAAGTAGATGTAGAAGTTTGCTTCACGTCGGGGAATCACGACCCTTAGTAATGAGGAACACGACGCGAGGAGGAGGGTTTACAACAGCCGTCTTTGTCACTCTCTTGTTCTTACCTCAATTTTTTTGGGTAACCATAACATAGAATCAAGGCTATGTTTCCCCTAACAGTTGGACAAGGGGTGTACTGCAGTACACCTGCATTTCCCCACTTATATTTAAGTCCCATTCAATCCATATTTCGTGGCCGCTACTGAGAAATTACATTAATCATCTGCCTAGCCTTATCTCAACTATATTAGAGGCAGCTTCGAGTGTAACCGGGTGCAGCTGAATACCAGTATTTTACATGAAGTGACTACCTACCTGACCTCCATAACCCAGTTAGTACTAGGTAATAGGTACGATACAAGCAAAGGCAAGACTGGTTCTCAGAATTTGAGGCCACTGAAAAAAAAACGAAAGTTACTACGAAATAACAGCCATCATCTGCCTAGCCTTTTCCCATCTATGTTGGGGTCGACTTCCAGTCTAACTGGATGCAGCTGAATACCAGTATTTTACATGGAATCGTCTGCCTTTCTGACCACCATAACCCAGTTAATACTGGTAAATACGATACCCCTTGGTAAGATAGGTTGTCAGACTTTTTGGGCCACTGACTACGTAACGACTGTCAAAGATCTACAAATGACAGCAGGGACGAACGGATTTCCGAAGCACGGAGGAAACTCGGTATGTGTGTGGGTGATCCACAAACCAACCTAGGCAAGCCCAGCTTAACCTAAAGATCGACTAGAGCGGCTGTTATTATTTAGCCACGAGCTCCACTACTCTACTACGAAATTACAGTACCAGACAAAAATAAATAACTTAAAAAACACAAACATTAGAAACTAATCAGGAATATCCTGTCTTCCACACTGATTGATTTTGATGTGCCGTGCATGCCCGAGGCTATCGATGCTTGGAAACTCGCTTGCCCGAATACTGAAGAACCCGACCATCCATTTTCCCAGAGACGGTGGGACGAGCCGCTCTGCAGAGTAGTTCAGAGCAATCTGCTGAACACATCTGCTACTACTGCTGAGCGTGCGCGCCTGCGGGCTGTGGGTGAGTGGGAGTCGGGTCTTTGGCTTCACGCACTACCGTCGTCGAGCATAGGCACATTGTTCGACGACACAACCTTCCGCCTCGCTGTTTCTTTACGCCTTGGTGCCGCTTGCTGTTCTCCTCATCGCTGTCACTGCGGTGAAGCTGTCAACAACCTCGGTCACCACGGCCTGTCATGCAGCCGAAGTGCGGGCCGTTTTGCACGGCACGCAAATATAAACGACATTATCCGACGAGCTCTTGTCACCGTCGGCGTCCCAACTGTTTTAGAACCCAATGGCTTGGCACGCGACGATGGCAAGAGACCGGACGGCATGTCTTTGTTTCCTTGGAAGATGGGTAGGCCTTTAGTGTGGGACGCAACATGCGTCGATACTCTTGCGCCATCCCATCTTCCAAGCTCATCGTGCTGTGCTGGTGCTGCCGCTGCGGCTGCAGAGAACCTCAAGCGGCGTAAATATAGAAACCTGTGTGGTAACTATATTTTCGAGCCGTTTGGGGTTGAAACTCTAGGGCCGTGGGGTCCGAGTGCTCATAGCCTATTTAAGGAAATTTCGAAACGCCTAGTTGACGCTTCCCGTGACCCAAGGGCTGGCTTTTACTTTGGCCAGAGGCTAAGTGTTGCCATACAACGTGGCAACGCCGCCAGTCTCTTGGGCACATTGAGCTGCCCAGCTGACAGCGTTGAGGAGGAGTTTTTCGATGCCCTTTTATAGTTTGTTGTTAGTTTATCTATTTTAGTTTAATAGTTTTTAATTATCAATGTATATAGTTAATACAATAATAAAGTTTAATCTTTTACGAAAAAAAAAAAAAAAAAAAAAAAACATTAAACATTAGAAATATCACGAATCCTTTTCATTTTAAGCCATAAGGTCACAAAGTATTACGACACATACATCAGAACTAGCTGTGAAGGTTATTTTTCAAGTTGACAGCTCCAAGGAGCTGCTGGGCACATTAGAGTGGATGGTCGGTGTGCACATTTTTATGTAACACATTAGTGACTGTTAGGGCGAGTTTAGACCAACTGGGTAAGCGCTTTGAAGGACATATCGACTGTTTTATTGAGCTAGTACATCACGCCTGCAATTCCTGAAGGGTTAGACATAGGTGATTCTTAAAGTACACCCATATTTCGCCAGTTATTTTACGGGCCTATTGCCCTCAACCGGGCACAAATCGAGACTTCGTGGCTGCTACGGAGAAATTCTTGGTGGAAAAACTCAACAATTTGCCGTCTCGGTAATCGAAACCAGGACCACATGCTCAGCAGTCGGGCAGATCGACTTTTTTATTAAGGCTTGTAATATAAGTTTTAAGCACTGACATTATTTTTTCAGGGGATGGAATGGCACGAAAAACTAAATCTAATCATATATCTTATTCTTTCTTTCTTTCTTTCAAAAGTATCAGAAGATATTCAGAAAATAATATCTTACTACAGGGGAAACTATCTCGGTATGTATACAGAGTGTAAACAGACTCTTCACGAAGCCGTTAACCAAGTATTATATCCATCAAACTAAGTAACTTTACGCAAAAAATATTGCTGGGAAACGTCTTTTTTGGGGTAAAAACTCACGTTTTACGGTAGGACTCAATGTAACGCACTCAAAACATTGTGCTGATGGATAGATTGAATAGTACGTGACTCGTAGAGATGTAGCTTATATTAAAAACATGTATTTAGAAAAAAAAAGCTTTGAAAAAGTTGAAACTTTGACCCCCAATATCTCAGTAACTAGAAGGTTTCCAAGTATGGTCTAGATCAAAAAAAAAAAATCGCAATGACGGGAAGAACTGGTACCTTTCGACTTCGTTAAGGGTCGTTTTACACCCTTCATAAGCTTATACGTACTTATTATAGTATCATTAAAACTTTGTGGTTGTTTTGGTGACTTTTGTACATGAATAACACTTGTTTTGAAGAGAAAAGATACTTAAATGTTATTTTTATTTTTAATTCCGCGAAAACGATCCAGGCCTGGATGTAGAGTGCAGGACCCCTCCACCCCCCCCCCCCCCCCTCCCCCTCTCACCCGCAAAAATATGCACATGCAGGAAAAGCTATAAAAATTTATACCCAAACCCTTACCTATCCTATGACCTAGGTTCGGGTACATAGCATGCTAAACAAAACATAACATCACGCCTGTAATCACTGAAAAGTTGGGTAGAGGTACCTAATAGTACATCCATGTTTCGCCAGTTATGTTTTAAGTCCCATGTAATAGGGGTTGAGCCTATTGCCATCAAACTGGCACACATCCAGTCTCCGTGGCTCCTACTGAGAACTTCCTGATGGAAAAACTCAATAAC
This sequence comes from Lycophotia porphyrea, assembly GCA_950005105.1. Taxonomy (NCBI): domain Eukaryota; kingdom Metazoa; phylum Arthropoda; class Insecta; order Lepidoptera; family Noctuidae; genus Lycophotia; species Lycophotia porphyrea. The sequence continues at coordinate 1,688,366 of OX465404.1, read as the reverse complement.
ATTTTGCCCGACCTGGGAATCGAACCCAGGACCTCATGTTCAGCAGTAGCGCTCACAACCACTAGACCAACGAGGCAGTCAAATGTAGCAAGTCGAGGCATACTAATTATTATTGTTATTCTTGCATGTACATAATTCCCAAAGTAACGCCTGAATTATTATCGGAATCAATTGGATGCAAAGTAATACAAAAGTCACACCTTTAGTATAGGTTTTACAATATACCCATATTTTAATCGATAATAATACTGATGTACATACAAGCATCCAAAAAAAGTATTTTACTAAACACACTGTATTTTTAGACCCATACAAGAAAGGCGTACAGACAACTCCACGTAACACATAGAAGGAAACATTGATAAAAATGCAATTTCACGAAGTAACCATTTATCACTAGTTAGAAACTGTTACGAGCCATTGTTGGAGAAACACCTACATTTTCTTAATTAAATCGACTGTTTTCCACTAGTTTTCCGTAAGGGTACATCAATTTGACGGATGGTCTACGCAATATAAGGAAGAGGATGGGAACATTGATCACTACGCTTGCTCAACGCGTGTTTACGATTTTTGCGTGAACTTACTAAGGCCTTTATTGGTTACCTTTATGGGGGAAGTGCCAAAGTAGCCCGCACAATTCAAATCTTATTAAGTTTTGTGCAACTTACCAGGCTTCCACTTTAATCAAAAATCAGATACATCTGATTCAACTAACATCCATATTTATAAACAATTCAAAATGATTACTTGAGTAAGAGTAATTACTTAATATACGATTTTTATTCTGTAGTTTTGTAATCATATAGACGAGTTTTTTCAAGAGTGTCCCTGTAAATTTTATACTATAAAGCACACACATATTTAACTGTTAAGTAGTTGACAAAATGTAGTCACCTAATAATTAATATCTTATGTGTACAAACTTGCATGCAATATTTTGGCCAAAAGTGTGTTACTAAATATTTTATAAGAACTTCATGTACCTACCATATTTGATGCAATAAATGAAATTGAAATCGCTGAAAGTTAGAACTGTCAAAAGTTTGAATTATTAGCTTTGCTTTCTTTGAAGGTTTTTACTTTGTTAAAATTCGTGTGTACCTATTACATAAGTAAATACTTATACAAAAGTTATTACTTACACTTGACTATAGATACCAGGGTAAAAGCCGACCCTAACATGGTTTCTGAAAAGGTTAGGCTGCGACATTTTTGATTAAGATGATCATGTTAATCAAAAATGTAGACAAGAAAGTGCATTGAAATTATATTCATTCACATTGGTTCTTTGTGACAACATGCGTTTTATCGCCGTGCTTATAAAGGTGGTTCAAAAACTGATAGGCATATTTCATGTATAAATTCAGTCCATTTTCCAGTGGGGGTAGGCAGAAGCCACAGAGCCACCTGCTACGATCCTTGCATCAATATATCCCTTTATTTTAATATTACAGAAACCTCTAATGACAGAATAATAATTGTAGCACATTTTATTCTTAACTGTCTCGTTGATCGAGGGGTCGCAAGCGCGACTGCTGAGCATGACGTCCTGGCTTCGACTCCCGGGTCAGAGAAAATGTAATTGGGTTTTTCCATCAGAAATTTCTCAGTATTAGTCACGGAGTACGGATTTAATTAATTTTAATTTAATTTTAAGCGCTTGTCCCATGGTTCTGTACCGAAAGGGTAAAACGGGACCCTATTTCTAAGACTCCACTGTTCATCCATCTGTCTGTCTGTCACCAGGCTGTATCTCAAGAACCGTGGTAGCTGTATCTGTTGCCGCTATAACAACAAATAATAAAAACTAGCTGACCCGACAGACGTTGTCTTGTCATCTATGAATATTGAATTCCAATTGACCTACTACCTACCTAAATTTTCTTATATAAAAACCTTACACTGAACACTGAACCTGACAATAAGGAACACATAAAAAAAAGAATCATCCAATTTGGTGCAGTCGTTCGGAAGTTATGCACGTACATACATTTCGGTGATTCATTTTTATTTATATAGAGATATAAATTATTTAATAATTAAAGGGGGCTCCCATTTAAGAAACGTGTTTTTTTTCGGTTTATGGTACGGAACCCTCCGTGTTAGAGTTCGAGTCGCACCTGGCCGGTTTTTTTTTCTTTCATTCTCCTCTGTCAATCGTCACGCTATCATTTACTCCTTTATCTCCCATATCATTCCTCACACAATCCATCCATCGTTTCTTTGATCTTCCTCTCCCTCTCCATTGTTTCTCCAGTGTGAGTACTACAAATACTTTCCTTCACCATCCCACTGCTGGGAAAATGCCTCCCCAGGTCTTCCAGCTACAATAACACAAATAAAAACCACTTAGCTTCCTCTTGTGGACTGATCGTAACGTTAACATTAGCAACAATAAGTACTAGACGAGCAATACATCACAGAGGGACGGGCAGTGGATCATTTGGGGCTACAACCCGCCTAATTTATGTATTACCCGCGTTTGCTGAGCAATATGGGGCAGTTTTAGGATTGTTGTGGTAAATCTGCTTATTTGTAGGGAAGACAGATGTTTGAAAGATAATAATATAGAGAAGTTTTACTGTTATTCCACTGTATTTTTGCTTTGTCTTTTTTTTGTGCATTTGTGTAGTTGACCTCCTACCTCGTTGGTCTAGTGGTCGCAAGCGTGACTGCTGAGCATGGGGTTTGGGTTCGATTCCCGGGTTTTATTGGGTTTTACATCATCAATATCTCAATAGCACCCACGTAGTCTGGATTTGTACCCATGGCAATAGACTCGCCCCTCATTACAAGCGACTTAAATAACAAAACTGGCAAAATGTGATTGTACGAAAGGAATTAAGGAGCATTTCCTGTCAACATAATCAATATGTATGTATATTTATATATGTACTGTATGTATTACGTATATCATAATGTATGTATGTAGTTTAGTTTTTAAAATGAACAATTTTTTTTTTATAACAGAATTTAATGTTAATGCACATAAGTGTATCCTCTTTTGCAATTCTCATTATCAAAATTAGGTTTGCTGTAAGAAAACCCAATTCTGGGTTAAGCTCGCCATTGTACATAAGTTATACCATTGCAATTTGTATGTATATTTTTAATTTGTGTGCAATAAAGAATAAGAATAAGAATTGTACTATTAGGTACTCCTCTGCCTAACCCTTCTGGGATTACCGGCGTGATGGTTTGTCCAAGTTCTGTCAAGGCCCTTGCGAAGTTGGGCTGACAAGAGTAAAAATAAAATAGATATTACATTTCCAACCCAATTTCATGTAAACAATACTAAACCAATTTCTATTTGATCTAACCACAAACCGTAACAATAAATTAAATTCACTAACAGATAAATAACAGTTAAAATAACAACGAAATTATCTTGTCAAAGCGTTATAATGAATCTAACGCAATTTGGACGCTGTAAAGGTAGGTTTAGACACGAAACGAGAAGAGTAGCCTAAATAAAATAAAGATCAAACTTTTTTCAAGCGAAAACTTCTTTAGGCGCGTTGGGCATTTTAAGATGGGGAAAAACAAATGAACTCGCGACACTGTTAAACGACCTCTTTTTTGTTGCAGAATTAGCCCTACTGATACAGCTGCGATACTGTTCGAAATAGATACCGTGGCCCTGGAACACAAAGGCCAAGGAAGGAACATGGATGGGTTTTAGTCAGTACAAGTCTGACAGTCCCTTCCGCTCAAAAAAAAAATAGCCCTATTGCTACATATTACAAGCCCAAAAAAAATACAGTGTATAATCAAATGTATACGTAAAAGGCTTAATATGCAAAAATGTTTTCTAAAAACAATCCAGAATCGTGAAAAAAAAAGGTTTCACTTGTCGTGTCGACTCCCGGAGTGGTTGGGTTTTTTTTTTTGGTTTCTACTTAAGTGACATTACACCTGTGTTTAGAAAAGGAGTGAATCCAAGAAATTTTGTAAGTACACCCAATTTTTGTCTATTATAAATTACTACTAGACTGATAATTTTTTAGGGTTTTCCTAAATCATGTTAATATTAGTATTAAAGACGGCCTATTATTGACTTTAAGCGATCACCACATCTGTGTATCTAGATACACCTCGTAGTAGATGGTGGAACGACCTGAACAAAAGCCCAGTGGCCCTCATAAGTACGGAATTGAAGGAACTGGAAGTCATGGGGAGGGGCCAGCAGCTGGGTGATCTAGGCTAACATTTCCCGTCATAACATGCTCAATTTCGTAATTTTGACCAACAACGAGGCAACCATTTTCATTTTAACTTATAAAATTCCGGCAATTTTTTTTTATATTAATTTTTTGGCAGTAGGCCTTCTTTTGTATGAGACTTAAACATAACTGGCAAAATGTGGGTGTACTACTAGGTACACCTTTGCCTAACCCTTCGGGGATTATATAGTTATATTCTCTTTAATGAAGTCCACCATTTAAACAGCTCACCAGGGAATTGTATCCGAAATCCATGGCCACAATATTGTGCAAAGTTTTAAGCAGTAAATTACAGCCAAGTTTAGATGTTTAAGATGTGGTTTAAACAGTAATATATTAATGGTAACTTTGAATGTTTGTGTATGGGGTTTATATCCGGTTTAAACAGGCTTATGGACCCCATGAGACATAAAATACTAATTGTGGGTCTAAAAGGGTCGTCTTTTAATATTAATAAACTTAAATTATCTAATACCGCATAGTAATTATTTGCATGTGTCTTTAGTTTCATATTACTACTAGCTGTGTCCCGCGACATGATCCCGCGTGAAATTAAAAAAAAGAAATACTTCCTATTTCCAATTTTTGTTGTTTAATTTTATTCTAATTTCACAATTTCAAGGTTTTTAATGTTTATGCATGGAACCCTTATCCATCTTCTAAAATAAAAGTAGCCTTAATTACTCCTTATAACATCAGCTATCTGCCATTAAAAGTCTCATCAAAATCGGTCTTGCCGTTTCAGAGATTAGCCGAAACAAACAGACAAAAATTTAAAGAAAAGTTTTTTTTTTTTGTTATAAGTACCGTATATACCTTAATGTACATTCAGTAAAGAGATTTTATTTTGAAATTACAAACAGATTTTACAATTGTATTTATTTTTGTATAGATTTTTAGATAGTATACCTATTCTCCTAAAACTATTGCCTCATAACCGCCAATTCTAAACGATGTACACCTTTGACCCTTTTAGCCATTATCCAATTTATTTAGCCGCTCGCTAGTGGGTTCATAGCTTAATCGTTAGCCGTATCGGTGAAAACCTTAATTATAATAAATGGGCTATTTTCCACTCACCGCCGTGGAATTATTATTTCAATTCACAGAGCTATAAATTTATTTAATATAAAACATCGTTTTAGTGAACTTAATATAATGTAATAATTGTGCTAATGTGGAACGGTAAGTGATATTTTGTGGAGAGGAACTCGTGGCTAAATAATAACAGGCGCTCGGGTCGATTTTCAGGTTAAGCCGCGCTTGCCTAGGTTAGTCTGTGGATGGGGGTGACCCTCACACACACATACATCGACCGAGTTTTCTCCGTGCCTCGAAAATCACGTCCCGGCTGTGTTACAAAATGCATTTGGAAGTATATACGGTACTTAAAAAAAAATCATTTCTTTGAATTTTTGTCTGTCAGTCAGTCGGTCTATCTGTCTGTTTGCCTTTTTGTTCCAGCTAATCTCCGAAACGGCTGCAACGATCTTGACGGGACTTGTACTGGCAGATAGCTGATGTTATAATGAGTAACTTAGATACTAGGGCTCTGTGCAAAAAAATAAATACCCTTGAAATTGTTAACAAAATCCGATTCACCAAAAGTAGTAAAATTTTTATAATAATTTCACGCGGACGTAAGTCGTGGAGCACTGCTAGTCGTAAATTTATTAAAATATCTTTGTCAAAATACTAGTGAAAATCCCAGCTTATTTACTTCCAAATATCTGCATAAGACTTGAGAAACAAAACAATAACGCCATCCTGGTACTTCAAAGACGACGAAGTGAGCTTAAACACCAAACTTTAAATAAAGACGAGTAGTATAAAGATTTGACAATCCAACCTGCACTGATTCCCGTTTTCATCAAAACTAAGAGCCACCTAGACGAACGCCTGAATCTTGCTCTGTCGGAATTTTGCTTTGAATATCCAACAGAGTGATTTCAGGAGTCGCCTAGTTATACTGAGCAAGGGTAAAATCTCGTAGATTCTGTAATGAAAGAATAACAAAACTAACAAGTACCTGGAGAATCTTGGAAGGCAAGAAGCTGCTGCGAAAGGACTTATAAAATATGCTTCATATTTCTTACTTCTTGTAGTTTTCTTGGCTTAAATCAGTGGCTTGCGAAAATGGGATGTCCTAACAGCTTTAAGATTTCTGTTGCATAGCAGTTTTGGAGCAGTGGTGGCTCAGTGGTATAGGCCCCGACTTAAGATTGACAGGACGTGGGTTTCAACCCAACCAGGCGTATTACTTTGTGTAATTTATTTTTTGAAGTGAAACCTTCTTTAGCGGTTTTGTGCACTTTTTGGGGTGGTTAAAAACTGTTAAACTCGCGTCAGATCGTCAGATTGAATTGGCGGCGCTGGGCGCTTGTGCGAATGTGCGTGTTGTTTAAGCTAGATGGCGTTGTTTCAAGTTTTCACTTCTGCCGGCACTCCCCGAGTGCAATATCTTTTTTTTTGCTATAGTTTGGTTCATCATCATCGGCTTATAATATCAATTATTCTAACTCCATCTTAAGATACAAATAAAGAGTATTGATTGATGACAATGTGTAGTGATCCATGCACCGTCAGAGAATTGATTTTTTAAAGCAAAATGTTAAGCAATAGTTACACGTGTAACATTACAGCTAATTCATTACATTTGCTTAGCTGTGATTTGATTATACGGAATATTTATGTTGGCAATTACTTGGTTAGCAATTAATTTAATAAACTTAACAGTCCTTTTCTACATTAGAAGAGGCCTAGCCGTGTTGACTGGTACTGGCACCATCAACGACATCATCATTTCAGCCGAAAGACGTCTACTTCTGGACAAGTGTAACCACATTGTCGTTACAGACTTGGTACTGCGTAAATCGGATTTCTAAACCAATATTTGCTGAGACTAATGCTACTCGTTCGATTCCGAAGCTTACGCGGTATTACGGTGTATGTTGACTATCGCGCGCATCGTAAAAATTTACTCGCATCATATTTCCCTAACGCCCCAAAAGAAGTAAAACTTCAATAAAGCCAATTTATAAACAGTAGGAAACTCTGCTTACCCTATAATTGGAAAAACTTGAGTCATCCATCCACGAATATATTTTTATAAAAAAAAGGAGACATTGATCAAACTTTGTGCTATCGTCTCCGTTCAATGGAGTATTAAACATTAATTATTAAACTTTTCTAATGAATTTTAGATTACTTTTTCTATCAACATTATAATTATGTCATTAGTATTGATTTTTTGAAGCCTTGTTTACTTTGGTAAACCATTTTTAATAGGGAATTGTGAAGTAATAACGCCCCTGCTTTTGACATTTATTTTATTTTATTTTGATTTACATACATACATAACATCACGCCTGTAATCCCCATAGGGTTAGGCAGAAGTGTACCTAATAGTTCATGCACGTTTTTCCAGTTATGTTTAATCCCCATGTAATAGGCGCGAGTCTATTGCCATCAACCGAAACACGGATCCAGGCTCCGTGGCTGGTACTGAGAAATTTCTGATAAAAGAATCGAACCCAGGGATATACTAAAGCAATCAGCCAGCGCTCGAGACCACTCGACCAACTAGACAGTCTTACCATGTAAAGTACTGGTATTCAGCTGCATCCAGCTAAACTGGAAGCCGACCCCAACATAGTTAGGAAATGGCGGGCAGATATTGATGATGATAAGGCTTGGATGATAACTCTGTGTGTTACAATGTTTTTATATATTTTGGAGTTTTAAAGTGTCCACGTTTGTCAGAATTTAAGAAAACCGACGACGCGTCAAAGCGATGCTTAAAGAAATACTTAACTTTTTCCGTTTGAGTAAAAAACTTGACTTCGAAGACATCCGAAAAATAATAACTTTGAACATTTTTACCGTCCTCTTACTAAAAGATCGGTCAAGGCCGTGTCGGCAGCAAAACACTTTGGGGTCCGTAGCTTTAGGTGTCGGGAAAATAACTTGTACTTCTACCTTTAAAGAATTTAACAAAAGTTGACCTAAATCATTTTGATTTGAGGCTTCATCTTTTTTTGACAATTCGAAGTTCCTGTAAACATTTACCTAGTTGAAGTTAGTAGTTAGAAAGTTCTAAAAGAGATTTAAAAGACTTATAGACTGACTTGGGGAATATTTCAACCCGAACGTCGTCCAAATTTCAACCCGAACATTTTCAATTTTGACACACTAATGCTACCTGACAAGCACAGAGCACAGACACTAACAGAGCGACTTGTCACAAGATCATTCTCCTGTCCTCATCCAAATTTATTTGGGGTCGGCGCAGCATGTCTTCTTCTGCCATACTTCTCTATTACTTCTCAGCAGTCACCTCCTTTCTAGTCATACCATCCTTCACACAGTCCATCCATCGTTTTTTTTAAGAGTTCTATTGGTCTCGTCTTTCGCTCTAAAAATAATACACTGAAAAGAATGCACGCCAATCAAGTGACTTTTTAGCTTGATTGACGATATCTTGTTTAGATTAATCAAAATCTTAGTTAAGTCGATCATTACGACATGATTGCAGCAATACTAGTTCAAATGATTGAACGCTCATACAAGTTTCTTGATTACCCTTAACATGAGATCATTGTAGAAGATTTAAAAAAGAGACAATCTTTTTTGAAGTAATCAAAATGCTTGAGTGACACAACTAACTTACTTTTGACTTGATTGCTGCAAATAGGTTTTGTGATAACTCCAAACAAGATCCCGTTTCAAATCTCAATCAAATAAAAGTAGTCGCTGTGATCATTGTGCTTGATAGGCTCAGATGCAAACAAGTTACCTAATCAATCAAGTTACATAAACAAAATCTTGATTGTAACAAATACTTCTTTTTTCAGTGTATTAATATAGTGAAGCAAAGTACCGTTCTCATCATTTAACTACAGAACCCTAAACCCGAAAAATTACAGCTTAACAACTTACCTCTTCCCCAAAAAAGGGTGAAAAAAATACTCTTGCCCGCTAGCAAGACTATTAAAGTTAAAGTTGATGAAGTTAAGCCTAGTCGTAACTTAGATTAGAAATAAGGATTAATTATTCTTTGTTGGCGTGAACTTAGGAGGCAAGACTATGGCCGCATAGTCCGCATGCCTCATTTTATTACACTTCTGTGTGAGTCATGAGCGGTAGCGATTTTCAGAGTTGGGAAAATTCTTTTTTAACGTAATAAAGTTTTATAAATCGATGAACGCCGGCTGCACGCAAAAAAAAAGTATCACGTTCCGCCTAAGCCGAGCGTGCAAGCGAGAGCGCGGAACAAGTGCTAGAGAGGCACAATCGGCCTAAGCATTCGGCTTGTGACACGTCTATGTATTTTACAAAATAATGATAATTCAGTGATAATAATCCAATTCAATTCATAAAAAATATGCAATTTTTCATCAATGTTTTCTTATGACGTAACGTTATAACGTAAAATTATCGTCCGTAAACCGACTTTACAGACAACCATTTTTTTTATTTACCTTTATTGGCCCACTTCTGGGCAAAAATCTCCATTCCTCGAGGAATATAATTTGTTAATTTATTTATTAATTTTTAGGTACACAGATTGTGCTGTGGTGTTGCAGGTAAAATGATCACATAGTAGAGAACTAGAATAGAGAATTTCCTCTTAGATCTTAATATTTTGAGTGTTAGAATATTTAAAAATCTAATACATATGTATTTAAATGAATAAAGGAATCTTAGTATTACAGCTAACGTATAGGTACTGTACTTGCTCCTGCTGGAAAAAGAACTTCCTCAATTTTTTTAAATTGATCTCGAATCTTTGCCACTTGTTGCCAACTTCTAAGGAAGACATCCAAGTCGTCCCACCATCCCCTGGGTCTGTCTCGCGGTTTCAGGGTACCAATCCTGAGTTTTGCGGTTTTTAATCAAATTACGAGTATTTTATTTTTAGGTGTAAAATGAGATATAGGTAGGTATGATCACATAAGACATGGCGTATATTCTGTCTATACTTTTACTTTACGTTCTACAAACAAAAATATTTGAATTTGAATGATTTAACTTATACAATTGACACTCTAACCTTTCTGATGAACTTCACCAATAAGGTCAGTTTATGTACTACCAAGGCGACCCATCCCTGCCTTGTCAAGGCATGTGCCCTGTACCTACCTTTTGTACGTTTACAGATCATAAAATCAATATCAAACCGCTCTCCATCCATAACTTGCAACACCATCCATCTTAAATAAAAGAGGAGTCGCGTTCCTCACGTCCCGGTACCGACCTCTAATTCTGCCAGTGCCTCCTACGTGAAATGGGTTGTTGCACTCGTTAACTAGTTCAGTTCCCGGGCGACGCACTTCGGAATTCATCCGTCATATTTAATATGGGATGCCTGCTAGATGAAGAGCTGATGTATGTAAGTGGGACAGTAAGACAATGTTCGTAATCAACTTCTGTCTGTCGGTTCAAAAGATGGATTTCTGTATACTTCATAATGTCTATAACACGGACAGCCTCGTTGGTCTAGTGGTCGCAAGCACGACTGTTGAGCATAAAGTCCTGGGTTCGATTCCTGGATCGGGCAAAGTGTTATTGGATTTTTCTATCATGATTTTCTCAGTAGCCTGCCATGGAGTCTGGATTTGTGTCCGGTTGACAATAGGCTCGCCCCCTATTACGTGGGACTTAAACATTCCTGGCAAAATGTGTGTGTACTTGTTAGGTACCCCTCTGCCTAACCCCTCGGGGATTACAAGGCATGATTTCACGATATAAACTCGCTTTTTTCCCATAGGTGCAGACATAAACTGCAGAACCCCACCTCTCACGATCCTTACATCCTGGTTTTGCTTGTCCACGTTCAAACATCTGGTAGGTAATGATAGTATGTATATAGTATTTAATATGTATGTTTATCTAAATATGTATTGTATGCATTACGTATATTATATTGTATGTATTAGTTTAGTTTGGTTTATAAAATAAGTTAATTTTAGTTTTTAAATGTACTGTTTGTGCACGTAGGTATATCCTCGTCTGCAAATCTCGCTATCAAGGTAAGGTTTGCTGCAAGAAAACCCAATTCTGGGTTAAGCTCGCCATTGTACATACGCTATAAAGGGTGTAACCAGACTCTTAACGAAGCCGAAAGGCACTTGTTCTCCCCGTCATTGCGATCATTTTTTCGTTCTAGACCATACCTGGGAACCATCTAGTTACGGAGATATTGGGGGTTAAAGTTCCAACTTTTTCACAAGTTTTTTTTTAAATACATGTTTTTAATGTAAGATTTTTACTTTAAACACCTCCAGGACCCCCTTACTATTCAATCCATCCATCAGCACAATGTTTTGAGTGCGTTACATTGAGTCCTACTGTAAAACGTGATTTTTCAGCCCAAAAAAAGAGTCGTTTCCCAGCACTAATTTTTGCGTAAAGTTACTTAGTATGATGTACATAATACTTGGTTGACGGCTTCGTGAAGAGTCTGTTTACACCCTGTATATTGTAATTTTGCTTGTATATATCTAATTTCAATAAAAATAAGAATAGGTACTACGCTCCTGACCTTTCTAAAGAATATCACTAATAAGGTCAGCGTATTTCTTCTTCTAGGGCATGCCCTCCCGGCATTTCTACTCACATCGGCCTTGACAATACTGGTTGTCGAGCAACTGCCTATCTGACCTCCACAACACAGTTTGGTAACAATACAACACTTTGGCTGCAACTGCGGCTGCTGAGATCCTCAAGCGGCGCAAATAGTGTAACCTTATTTATTGGTAACTACAGTGTTGAGCCGTTTGGTGTCGAAACGCTCAGGTCATGGGGCCCGAGAGCGTGTCTTCTTTTTAAGGATATATCTCGCCGACTGGTCGACACTTCACGTGACTAGAGGGCTGGCTCTTTCTTTGGCCAAAGAATTAGCATGGCCATTTAACGTAGCAATGCTGCCAGTCTTCTGGGCACGTTTCCAGATGACAGCGATGCGGAGGAGTACTTTGACGCCTAAGTGTCGCCTATTGTTGTCGTTGTAAATATGTAGGTACATACTTTTATTAGTCTTCCTTTTTTTTTAGCATTATTTTTGTTATATTTGTAGTCTGTATATAATGTTCATAAAATGTAATTAATATTTTTATAAAATAAATATTTTTAACACTTTGGTAAGATTGGTTGTCAAACTTTGATTGTCAGAGTTCCTTGAATGTCATATACGTATCGCAATCTATAAGACTACATATTTTAAAACAGTTTGCCTATGCATTGACACAAATCGATGAATAAACAAATAACCCTTCGGCCCCCCATCCCTTCAGGGGTGGTTCACCCCCTTATCAGCAACTGAACAATTTATTCCAAATTAGAAGGCCGAACGCAAACTGATTAAAGCTTTATCTCACGTCGGGGTGTCAGTTACGCAATTACCCCGTACGGGGGTAATTACCCTAGTTTTGTTACCCTTTTTGTTACCTATAAATAGGGAATCAAACTTTTTATTACATGAGATCCGATTGCCTGTTCTTGGAAGGATACTTTGTTTGTTTAGTTTAATTATTCTGGTTTATTTATTTTCTTTAAATATTATGTTCCATTTATGAATAAAAAATGTAAAAAGTACCGATGGGCTACTAAGCACATTGGTATCAGGGACCAGGTCCAGGCAGCCGGTGGTCAGGGCTCCAGAGAGAGGCACTGCCTCACTATGCGTACCGTGTCCAAGAGTCTCCTGTTTTTGAAATCAAGCCTTTGACCCAGCCGCGTAATGAGACCTTCCTAAGGTGTTGGTTGAGGCGCTTTGCTAAGTTATTTTTGCATCGCATTTTATTAACATGGTAAAAGTGGAAAAGCTAACATTATGAAGGTACTTATTGATCAATGTACAAGAAAACAAAATTATCTTCCAATTCTCCACAAAACGGAATCGAGTACCGAACGAATGCAGACAAACAATAGCTACTTATTGAATAAATTGCCTCCAAGTTAATAAGGTTTATGTTTATTTCAGGTAACATTCTTCCTTTTCTTCTCCACTTGGGGCCCGGCCATAAGGCCCCTTACTTGGGGGCCTCGGGCCAAATTGAACGAAAGGAAACTAGGGGTAAGGTAAGCAAAGAAGATAATTGAATGCGAGTCATCAGTAAAAGTGTATCTTGTAAGCAGCGAAGAGAATATAGCTTGTACATTTTGATGTAGAAAAGGATATTTTCCTGTTTTGTACTCGGTGGAGCGCTGAAGAGTTTGTGGGTCATAGAGGGAAGTATGTGATATAGAAGCGACAGTGCTTGAAACCTCTGTTTCTATTTAAAACTTAAGGATATCAAAAAAGAACAAGACAGAGAAGAGTAATTAGGTACCAGAAGCAGCCGCTCGGGCCGATTTTTAGGTTAAGCCGTGCTTACCAAGGTTACTCCGTGGATAGGTGACCACCCATTACATACCAAGTTTCCTGCATAGGTGGATTGTGGAGGTCAGATAGGCAGTCGCTCCATGTAAAATACTGGTAATCGGCTGCATCCGGTTAGACTGGAAGCCGACCCCAACATAGTTGGCAAAGGCTAGGCAGATGATAACGTGGACGAAGCAAACAGAGTATTTTAGGATCGTAGTAGGTGGCGTTTGAAATGGATCGATGGGAAAAACGTGAGTTAATGAACATAATGTATGTAGCCGTGTTGCCCAAAATCGATTTTAGTCTTGATCTTGCGAAAATGCAAGAACAAGAGCAAGACTGCAAGATCAAGACCGATTTTGGGCTTTAACTCGCTAAATCTTCACAATACGTGCTTTGTGTGCGCTTTTATATTTACAGAAGAAAGTAATTACAGACTGGCGAGAACTGCTAACGGGAAAATCAATCATGGTATTGCAGTCTTGACCTTGTTCTTGCATTTTTCGGAAGACCAAGACCGATTTTGGGCAACACTAACCATAGGTATTTTTACCGGTACCTACAGGGTAAAAATCCTGTTCTCATTTGTTCGCTTTGAACCGCGTCTCGCCACACAATCCCTCTGACAACACATGTTAAGTACAACCATATTACTCATTACTCATAATGAACCATTCTTATTTTCTTTATCCATCATTAGTGTTTCTTCTCCCTTCATAATTAATGATAAAAGACAGACACAGACACGCGTTCGCGTACAGTCAACAAAATAGATAAGTATCCATGGTCGTTAGATACAGTTGCAGTTTTTTTAGAAACTGTTGCGCATCTTTAAAAGAAATTGAATTAATTTAACCAATTGTTTATTTTTCTTCATTTAATTTTAATTTCATTCGAAAACATCGATCGGTTTTTAAGAAAAAAACAATTATATCTTTCGACTCTGGTTACTTATCTATTTTGTTGACTGTACATCGCCACGGCTTAAGTAAATATAATTAACGCAAGCCTTCTTGTTTTCGACGTATGTATTAGAAAGTTGCCATTGTATGGGTTTAGTACAGAAGTTTTACTGGGAGGAGCTCGTGGCTAAATAATAACAGCCGCTCGGGTCGATCTTTAGGTTAAGCCGTGCTTGCCTAGGTTGGTCTGTGGATGGGTGACCACCCATTACATACCGAGTTTCCTCCGTGCCTCGGGAAGCACGTTAAGCCGTTGGTCCCGGCTGTCATTTGAAGATCTTTGACAGTCGTTAGGTAGTCAGTGGCCCAAAAAAGTCTGACAACCAGTCTAACCAGTACTAACTGGGTTGTGGAGGTCAGATAGGCCTGAACAGTCACACAACAGCCAGAAGTGCCTGTAACAGTCTAATTGCAATAAATGCTTTGAGTTTTTTTTAAAAATTTTTTTTTATTAGTCTGCGTTGTCCCACGGTTGCGCAAAGGCGTCCCCCAATTCCTTCCAAGAACTCTTTTCCAGTGCCTCCTCTAACCAGCCCTCGTGGAACGCGTCCAGATCGTCTTGCCACCTCTTTTTGGGTCGGCCTCAGCGGCACCTTCCGTCTTCCGGCAACCATCGCTTGGAGAGTTTTACCCAGCGGTCATCGTGCGTGAGTTTGAGTTTGAATATTCAATATTTCCAGGCGAAGCCGTATACAAAAGCTAGATAACCTAAATAAATTGATTAAATCAGAAATGAGGACATCCGCAAGAGAAGCAAAGTTACCGCTGAGCCCGAAGAATTGCAAAACCTAAGTGGCAGTGGGCAGAGCATATTGCTCGCAGAGCAGATGGCCGATGGGGCCGAAAAGTTCTGGAGTGGTGACCGCGAACCGGAAGACGTTGCGTTGGAAGGCCTCCCACTAGGTGGACTGATGACCTGGTGGAGGTAGCGGGGATCTGCTGGATGCGAGTCGTACGGGACCGGTCAATGTGGCGACATTTGGGGGAGGTCTATGTCCAGCAGTGGACGTCTTTCGACTCAAATGATGAACCTAAATAAACTTCTGTAACCATACTAGTTAGTGCCAATACCTTCACTATCAGTAATAAATTGATGTGAAATACTGATACCCTTACCGTATAGAGTATCACAAACTGGTAGTGTGCCGATATGTTTGTGATCACCGGAGTAACGCCGACGAGTACTACATTGTTTTACTAATATGTTCTGTAGGCTCCTGTGTGCTAGGACCAATTTATTTTTGGTCCTTTGAGCCTATAGGGGCATAATGGAGACGTTTTTAGTCACTAATGAGATGTTGAACATCGTTATAGTGTGTTAAGACTATTGAAAATTTATTTTAATTTGGTCCTAAGGACCTAGATTGCTAGATCGCTTGTCATCCCCGATGGGTTAGGCAGAGGTGTACCTAATATGATACCCACATTTTGCCAGATATGCTAAAGTCTCATGTAATAGGGGGCGAGTCTATTGCAAACGGGCACAAATCCAGACTCCGTGGCTGTTACTGAGAAATTCCTGATGGTAAAACCCAATGACAGTTTGTTCAACCCGGGAATCGGACTCAGGACCTAATTCTCAGCAGTCGCGCTTGCAACCACTACACCAACGAAGTAGTCATGTGTCCTTCTTCCTTTCTTCTCTACTGCTCTATTCGTCGTTATCTCATGAGTGACACCATGTCTAGCCATACCACACCATCTATCAATTGTTTCTTTTGTCTTCAGATGATGGTGAACTTAAAGTGCGTTTTTTTTTTTCTAACAAATTCTTGCACCCTAACATCATAACGCTTTCTCTTCAAACCTACTTATCCTGTAAGAATGTAGAGGTAACTACGTTTTCTTGGCTCGCTAATCGAAGAATGTTACCGTTCCTCGATATGTAGATACCAGTCGATGGAATCGGCCTTTAGGAAATTAAATCTCTTCGACGCTTCCTCGAGACTTTACATTTTAATGTGAGAAGTTGTCACACCGTTCTGTAATGAAAGATGATGTTGCTCGGAGGTTCGAGAACGCTATCGCACGCGGCAGCATCGACGATGCGCTCAGCAGCGCGCTTTGTGTCTCGCTCTAGCAAATGGCGGTTCTGAGCGACAGAAGCAGAGCATGGAAGTGCGATTCCGTGCTGCCAGTTGAGGCTTACCCTAAACTGCAATTTGTTTATGAGATAGTTGTGGGTTTAAAATTAGTATCCCTAGTTACTAAAAACTATCCATTGTTCTGTGTATCAAAAAGCAAATAGCACAATAATGTCAGGAGGTTCCTCTCTCAAGAGCCCTGACCACCGGTAGCAAGGACCCTGTTCCCAATGCTGGTGGGCTATTCTTTTTTATATTTATAATGTTTTTTTTATATATTGTTTTATATTTGAATATTTAAAAATGTAAATAATATGTGTAAAAATAAATAAAGGAAATAATAAATACTGTAACGTATTTTAAAATAAATAGACACTTATAGAATACCTGGTCATTATTTATTTACCTTTAGGACAAAACGCCCAACCAAAGCAACGTCACAAGTGATCACAAAACATAAAAATTGCGCCTGTAATCCCCTAAAGGTTCGGCAAAGGTGTACCTTATAGTACACTCATATTTCTCCAGTTATGTAAAACGACACAAAATAATCAAGTCGCAAAAGACAAGTTACACAACGGTGTGACCAGCGGCCCAATTTAATGTTTTTTCGTGAAAGCTCGCTCTGAACGGTTGGTATTAAATGACGTGAGAAAAATTATCGTTCTCTCTTTTTAACCTATTGCTGTCTCGCTCTGCCGATACACTTATGTGCGATGCTTCTGTCGAGTTTCAAATTGTTCCAGTGAAAGAGAAAGGGTGATTTTAGAATCGATTTTTCACGCTATGGCTTTTTTGATGGTTTGAAAAAGCCGGAGTAAGTAATGTACATGTATTTTGGAAGACATTGATGTGAATTTTCTGCTCCGTTTTAAAAACATGGCCGGTTGAATAATCTTCCCACTTTCAAGCCAAGCTCCTTTGGTCTCGTGGTCGCAAGCGCGACTGCTGAGCATGAGGTCCTGGGTTAGATTCCCAAAGTGCAAAAGGCAAAGTGTTATTGGGTTTTTTTTATAAATACTATAATACTTTAAGTACTGGAATATCTGCCAGTGTCCAATGTCCGCAGTCTGTCCTAGCGGAGAGATAGTTTTTTCTTATCAGTTTGATACTCGTAAAATCAAAAGTAACATGAAACAGTTTCCCAAAACACCCGCCCTTTTGCTAAAACTCTTAAAATTCGATCAAACTGACGAGACTGGATTCCGGACCAGCCTGCGGACGGCCGGACTCTGGCAGATCTGTTTGATAAGCTATCATCATATAAAATGATATTATAAAGGGTGTAAACAGACTCTTAACGAAGCCGAAAGGCACTTGTTCTCCCCATCATTGCGATCATTTTTTTGTTCTAGACCATACCAGGGAACCTTCTAGTTACGGAGATATTGGGGGTCAAAGTTCCAACTTTTTCACAAGTTTTTTTTTTTAAATACATGTTTTTAATGTAAGATTTTTACTTCAAACACCTCCAAGACCTCCTTACTATTCAATCCATCCATCAGCACAATGTTTTGAGTGCGTTACATTGAGCCCTACTGTAAAACGTGATATTTCAGCCCAAAAAAAAAAGTCGTTTCCCAACACTAATTTTTGCGTAAAGTTACTTAGTTTGATGTACATAATGCTTGGTTGACGGCTTCGTGAAGAGTCTGTTTACACGCTGTATATGTTTGATAAGTCATCATCATCATCTGCCTAGCCTTTTCCCAACTACGTTGGGGTCGGCTTCCAGTCTAACCGGATACTGCTGAATACCAGTATTTTACATGGAGCCACTGCCTGTCTGACCTCCACAACCCAGTTAGTACTGGGTAATACGATACCCTTGGTAAGACTGGTTGTCAGACTTGTTTGGGCCACTGACTGCGTAACGACTGTCAAAGATCTACAATGACAGCCGGGACCAACGGCTTAACGTGCTTTCCGAGGCACGGATTAAACTCGGTACGTAATAGGTGGTCACCCATCCACATACCAACCTAGCAAGCACGGTTGAACCTAAAGATCAACCCAAGCGGCTGTTATTATTTAGCCACGAGCTTCTCGATAAGCCTCAATATGTCCTGCTAAATAATTCAGTGTCCAAACATACAACAACGTACACCAAAATACTACTCGGCTTATATTAAAGGGTATCGAATGTCCAACAGTTAGGGGCAATTTATGATGCTAGCTTTAGACATTATAATTACCAGTTCTCGAACATTCGATACCTATACTGTAACGAGATATTTAGCCTCGATTTACGATATAATGTTGATCGCTCGGACACCTAAATTGTATCTATTGTGCATTTTTGAACGAGGTGTTATAAAATTGGATTTGATACATAACATAACATCAGGCCTGCAATCCCCGATGGGTTAGGCAGAGGTGGACCTAATAGTCACCACACCCACATTTTGGCAGTTATTTTCAAGTCCAATCTAAAAGGCGGCGAGCCTATTGCCATCGGCCGGTCGAAAATCCAGACTCCATAGCTGCTACTGAGAAATTCCTGATGGAAAAACCCAATAACCTTTTGCCCGACCTGGGAATCGAACCCACGACCTCATATGCTCAGCAGTAGCGCTTGTGACCACTAGATCAACGTTCAGTTTGAATTTCAGTTGAATTATATTTAGACACTTTATTTTGATTATAGCAGTTTTGATAGAGACGATCATCATTTTAGTAAATTATCCTTTGTATGGATGATAAAAAAAACATCATAATAAGCCTATAACATTCCCACAGCTGGGACACAATCCTCCGCTTTGAGAGGGAGTAGTTTTTAGGGTTCCATACCTCAAAAGGTAAAAAAAGGAACTCCTATAAGATCACTCTCCATCTACCTGTCCATGTGTCACCGCCGTTTTTCTAAGAAACGGGTGGACCTAGCGAGTTGAAATTTATACCAGATACTAGTAGTCCCTATTAGGTGTATAAAAATCAAGATCCTGAGTCAACACAATAAAAAGATATGGGCAAAATTAAATTTTCGCGTAAACTTGTCAGTACCAAAATTTAACCTTAATTTTCAACCTTTTTTAGTTTTCGGGATTTTCCCTTTACTTGTGCTGTAAGACCTTGCTTTTAACCAAAATTGACAATTCTAAGTCAACCGGAAGTACCCTATAGGTTTTGGGTAGAAAACCTATATGGTAGTTCCCATTGACCTAGAATCATGAAATTTGGGAAGAAGCAATGTCTTACACATGCACATGTAAAGGAAAAAATCTGAAAACCGCAAATATGTAGTTTAATTACCAAATACCTACAAGTGTATACGGAACCCTCGGTGCGCGAGTCCAACTCTCACTTGGCCGGTTTGTTTTTCTAACCACTGCAACTCCTGAAAGCCTGAATCAACAGTGGCGACCACCAGAAAAGCGCCGAGACAGTGACGCTTGACGAAGTCCCAGAGAAACAATTTTACTGTCTTGGATCCCGCAACGAAATTAATCAGAAAAGAATAGCGGAGGAGTACGAAAAACATAATTTTCATTTGTTATTTAATATTGATCATGATACCCTCCATGAGAATCGTTTTAAGGTCGTCCAAAATGTTATCGTTCTTCCATCAGGAACTTCTCAGTACAAGCCTTTTTTTATCTTTTTAGGATAAGAAATCATATAAAAAAAATATACTGGTATTCAGCTGTATCCGGTTAGACTGGAAGCCGACCCCAACATAGTTGGGAAAAGGCTAGGCAGATGATGATAGGATGGGAAATCATCAAATGACTTCTCCCGCTCTGGGTGGAGCGGAAGGGAGTGTCAGACTTGTACTGACTAAAACCCATCCATGTTCCTTCCTTGCCCTTTGTGTTCCAAGGCCGCGGTAACTCTTTCGAACAGTCGCGCAGCCATGGCGTCATGTTACTTAGGACTTCAACATAACAGACGACAGGTCAGTTTATCTCGAAAAAAATAAGGATGAATATATGCGAATATTATAGGCATTTTTCTAATCCTTTTAATTTAAACTGTTCCCATAAAAAGACAAATTAAGTAGCCCGCAGTGACAAAAAAAATCCCGCAAACCAGGGCTTTGTAATAAAAAGTAAACATGTCAAAAAGGAAGCGGTGGTGAAAGGATACCCGTACCCCTATTTTGGCAGGTCGGGTAATTTAATAACGTACCCTACTACCTCTGATAAGGGCTATCGATTTGCTATATTTACCCCCAAATGGGTAGACGGGGCAAAGATTAAATATTAGAAGTTGTAGACGCGACGATAATCAAATATATTTGTTTTTTTCAACGATATTAACCTACCTGAGTTTTGAGCTAGTTTTGACTAAGATAAAGATGATTCTCGAACACAGTGTGAATAAGATTTGCAATCATTTACCATCTGTTTAGCCTTTTACCAACTATGTTGGGGGCGGCTTTCTAACCGGATGCAGTTAAATACCAGTATTTTACATGGAGCGACAGCCCAGTTAGGGTTCAACTTAACTTTAACTTGGGGAACTTGAACTTTGAATGTTAACTTTGGGTGGAACTTAATGTACTCTGTCTTTAATTATATTTTTTTCTGTTTAGATTTATGTTTTAAGGGTTCCGTCCGGTGTCCGTCTGTCTGTCTGGCGGTTTGGCTGTTTGTCGCCAAGCTGTATCTCATGAACCGTGATAGCTAAACATGTTCTTTTCGGTTTATGGTACGGGTTTCTTGTATGGGAGCCCCATTTCATTATTACATAAATAAATAAATATTATTTGTTGTTAAAGCGGCAACAGAAATACATCATCTAAGAGTATGTAAATTTCAACTATCTAGCTATTACGGTTCATGAGATACAGCCCGGTGACAGAGAGCCAGAAACGTGTTTTTTCGATTTATGGTACGGAACCCTTCGTGCACGAGTCGGACTAGCACTTGGCCAGTTATTTTAATTTTATTTTTTGTTGTGTGCACTTGTGGCATAATTATGCCAAATAATATACAAGGCAAAAGGAAAGACAAAATGAAATAGTACAAGTAAATTTAAAAACCTAATATGAATACGTTTCTTTAGTTTTCAATTGTTTGTCAAATAATAAGACAAAATTACAATATATAAAATTAAAGTATTTACAAGGCGTACCATAAAAAACGCAAGACCTCCCGTGTGGTGTCTCAGACCTTGAAACTGAACAAGTTTTGTTCTATGACTTTTGAAAATTCATTACTTTTTTTTTAGTTTTACCATACATGTTGATCAGCTGATCGCGTCAGTTCCTATACAAAGTCCATTTTTTTTTTTTGCGAATTTTATTAACTCGTTGAACAGAAGTTGATCAGTCTCTTGGTCCGAGAGACCACACGGGAGGTTTTGCGTTTATTATGTTACACCTTGTATATTCTGCGTCAATTCAGCTCATTCCTCTGTCTCGAGCACTTGACGAGGAAGGACCTGTACACAAAATTTTCGCGCGCAATCTTCCGGAGATCGCTATTATTATCGACTCGTGTACGCCGATCGAATTACAGCGTCAAAAATTATGAATTTGCGTAAAAAAATTAATAGGAGTCTTAAGTGGAGAGAATTTTACCTAATCAAAAGCACTGTCCCATCTATAAAAATTAACTACTCACCACAAGAGTCTGTTAGCAAAATGCAGATTATTGGTCAACCTTGGCCCTTCACCTACTTTCATTTTATTATCTGTGGGCCATAGCTCCGCAAAGGTCGTTAGTTCGAACCCGGGAGTAATGTTTTTCAATTATGCATGCAATTCTGAACTGTCATTAGACTTGATGAGGGCTTGGGGAAGTGTTAATTTTAAATAGGATCGCAGCTGATTAGTTTATGGTGCTGCAATGAGTAGTATGATTAAGTGAATTCGGTATTTTTAGGGTTCTGTATCAGAAGGGTAACCAACGGGACCCTATTACTAAGGGTCCACTGTCCGTCCGTCTGTCTATAAGCGGGTAATAGGTAGACAGTTGAAATTTTAACAGAATATGCCTATTGCCATCAACCAGGCACAAATCCAGACTCCGAAGTAGCTACTGAAAAAATCTTGATGAAAAAACCCAGTATCACTTTGCCAGACTCAGTAATCGAACCCAGGACCTCATGCTCAGCCGTCGCGGTTGGGACCACTAGACCAACAAGGCGGTCTGGGTTGGGATAATTCTAACTATCACGCAAGCAAAGCCGCGGACAAAGGTAGTAAGTTATTTTTACCTTAGAAACAAAACAAAATATTAAATTATTTAATTTAGCTAACAAACCTTTTTATCGAAACAATTAAGCAAGCATAACACACAAAGTCACATTGAAACTTCCCGACAAAAGTCGGTGTTATGCAATCTTCTCCGATAATTATATATTTTTCGTATCTCCAAATAGGTCAGTACTTCCTCTAACTTCTTTGCAATTGGCTGAAACTTTTTAAAAATTTTAGTTTTAATTTTAAAACGTTTTAGATATTTTTCACGTGCTCTGTCTTGTTTTTTGACTGTTGTGTAAGGTCATAATTTTTATTTTATTTTTTTAGTCTTTAGGGTAACGTCATTTTGTATACACAAAATAATTAATTTTCGTTCCACAAATAGATCCAGGGTTGGATCCAGAATGCAGCGCCGCCCACTCCTGAAGTGCGATCAATTAGCATGCAACCAAATCTATAATCGACTCGTGATTAGTCTGGATCCATAGAAGTTCCAAACGGACCCTTTAAGGGCCGTCAATAAGCATCATCATCATCATCATCATCATCATCAGCCTATAATGTTCCCACTGCTGGAACACAGGCCTCCTCCAGCATACTACATCAAATTAAGTAACTGTATGCAAAAATTATTGCTAGAAAACGACATTTTTTGCCTGAAAAAACACGTTTTACGGTAATTGTTAACGTAACGCAGTCAAAACGTTATGCTGAGGGATGCATTAAATAATACGGGGTCATGGAGGTATTTAAAGTAAATAAATATTATAATCAACGAGTTGAGAATTTAAAAACTTGTATTTGAAAAAAGTTGTGAAATACTTTCGTCTTTTACCCCCAATATCAACTAGAAGGTTCTCAGGTATGGTCCAGAACAAAAAAATGATCGCAATGACGGACAAAGCAAAAGCCTTTTAGGAAACACCAATCCGGAAACAGAGACACAGGCGACCATGTCGTTATAGTAATCAACTAGCTGATACCTGCAGCTTCGCTCGCGTGGGTGTCGGTTATCGCGATCAAAAGTAATCATGTTTTGGTCCCGTTCCCGCCTTCCAACAAATATCATTATATTTTAGCCAATGTATACAAAAACTTGGCAAATTATATTCCTTCCTCGAGAACCACTCTATCCATTGGTGAAAACAGCATGAAAATCGGTGCAGTAGTTTTTGAGTTTATCGCGAACAGACGGGCGGACGCGTCGGAGGACTTTGTTTTATAATATGTAGGGATATAAAGTGGTAGGAATTGCCTCGTCTTGTGTGGCCAAGTCATAACATTGTATAACGAGCGGCGGAAACGACATCAAATTTACC
Organism: Lycophotia porphyrea; assembly: GCA_950005105.1. Lineage (NCBI taxonomy): Eukaryota > Metazoa > Arthropoda > Insecta > Lepidoptera > Noctuidae > Lycophotia > Lycophotia porphyrea. The sequence goes on along the minus strand of OX465404.1, from coordinate 1,664,260 downwards.
ACGCGGATGTATGCATTAAACACGGCTATATAAATCTGCATTTCAAGAGGAAATCTATTGAACGGATTGTTTTTAGGGTTCTATACCCAAAAGGTAAAACGGGACCCTATTAATAAGACTCCGCTGTCCGTCCGTCTGTCTGTCTGTCTGTCTGTCCGTCTCTCACCAGGTTATATCTCATGAACCGTGATAGCTAGACAGTTGAAATTTTCACAGATGATGTATTTCTGTTGCCGCTATAACAACAAATACTAAAAATAGAATAAAATAAATATAACCCCTTAAATATATATTTTATCCCATACAACAAACGTGATTATTTTGCCGTTTTTGTCCAATGTTGTATACTCGTCCGATTTCAAGCTGGCCAGTTTTTTCTAAACGTTGTGTAACCGTCTATGTTTTGCCTTGTAACAGCACTTCAGGCTCCACCAGACTTGTTCCAGTAGCTATCTCACTGTTCAAGCCAGTAACTATCTCCCAAAGGTCCCATAACACTATAGAACTAACAATAGTCGAGTTAATCTGCACTTTAACAGTAGCGAAGCGAAGTAAGTGAGTACTCGAAAACAATGGTTTAACCTCTGCTGCTGACGTTTTTCGCTAAGACAATAGAAATCTTTGGCTCATTGTGGATATAAAGTATATAGCTACCTTTGATCCTTAAACTGTAGTTAAGATTTTTGGTCCTTTGATCCTGGGAGATTTTACTTTTGGAGTTTTGAAATTATTTTTGAAGAATTACTGTTGTTTGAAAAAGTGTGAATTTCACGGACGAAATCTATTCGTTTGCATCGTTTAAGAACTGCCATTATTCTCCTGCCCATATTCCAATTTATTTTTGGTCGGCGCAGCATCTCTTCTTATTTATTTATTTATTTTATTTTACAGAAGGCTTACAGACTAACAAGCAAAAAATGATATAACAAGTGTAGTATTTCCAAATCGATAATTACAAGCCTCCACACGTAGATAAAAAGAAAATACATATAACGGGGAAAAAAAAAAATACAGGTGACAATTCATTACATGCGAGAGAAGCTACTTAATCATCGAAAAAGTTGTGTTTTTGGGCCACTAACTACCTGTAACGACTGTCAAAGATGTGTAAATGACAGCCTTGACCAACGACTTAGCGTGTTTTCCGAGGCACGGAGGAAACTCGGTATGTAATGTGTGGTCACCCATCCACAGACCAACCTAGGCGAGCACAGCTTAACCTAAAGATTGACACGAGCGGCTGTTATTATTTTGCCACGAGCTCCTCCGCATCGCATGCCCTTCAGTGCCAATATTCCATAGCAATTATTACAGTAACCTGGCCGCGGTTTTAAACTATTAATTGCGTTTAGTATCATTGGTTAAACCGTTTGTGTCTCTGTGACTAGATAGTCCTAAAAGGGAATTTATTAATGTAGACAAGAGATGTACCACGGAAAGCACGCTAAGCCGTTGGTCCCGGCTGTCATTTGTAGATCTTTGACTGTCGTTACAGGTAGTCAGTGGCCCAAAAAGTCTGACAACCAGTCTTACTAACTGGGTTATGGAGGTCAGATAGGCAGTCGCTCCATGTAAAATACTGGTATTCAGCTGTATCCGGTTAGACTGGAAGCAAATCCCAACATAGTTGGGAAAGCGCAAAACAGATGATGATGAAGAGATGTGCCACGATTTTGTAGCCTTATTTTGGTCTGAGTGCAGTCGGTCTTATAAAAAAATAATACTGAGAATTTTAATAATATGATGCAAATGCGACATTCAAGAGGATCCAGCTGTCAGTTGAATTCATAACATAACATAACGCCTGTTATCCCCGAAGGGTTAAGCAGAGCTGTACCCACATTTATGTTTAAGTCCCATGTAACATGGGACGAGCCTACGGCTGCTACTGAGAAATTCTTGATTGAAAACCCAATAGCACGTCTTTGCCCGACCCGGGAATCGAACGCAAGATCTCATGCTCAGCAGTCGCGCTTGCAACCACCCGACCAACAAGGCAGCAACACAACATACTATAAAATATCTCATAGTTCTAGAATATCTTTAATAACTTCGAAATGAAAGACAAAATCCACTATAAAAACGAACTCATGTCAAAGAAACATCCAAACGTCATTTTGTACCGCCATATTGTTGATACTGCACAATTTTATATATTTCCAACATAGCCAACTTTGCCCGTCAGTCTCTCTTTGTTTAGTTGTTTTCGTTCCGAAGTTAGAAGCAAGTTAAATACCAAATAAAAGTTAGTGTTTATCTTTTGATGTCCGTGGTCTAATATAAAGGGGTTTGACCTATGGTTAGACTGCTTTGGATGACCTCGATTTGGGGTGCATTTAAAAAGCAAAACACGTTAAACCACGCCTTTTTATTTATTTATTTATTTAATACACAATGCACACAACCAATTTTACCGGCTAGGCTTAAAACTAGTACATGACCCTGTTAGGTCGCAGCAAGGTAAATTAAAACTAATATAGTTGCATTGTCAGTGTCATCTATTATTTAATATCACGTAGCTCATTTATTTCAAATGGGGATAAGCAGAAATTACACAACAGCACGGTTTGCGCAGTGGCTAAGTTATTGGTTGCTACGGTTGTTTAACTTACAGGCACAGTAACTGGGTCTAGCTGTTTGCGTATGTGTTTAAATGTTGGTAAATGCACCCACGAAACAGGAGAAATTCCTAATGTGGGGTAAGGTTTAAAAAAAACACCATCTGCGATCGTTACATACGCTTTTCGTCTCGTCCACGCCGCTGAACAGTCACTTACTCGCTCGAGGACTCAATCATATTCGTCGTCACGTTATTTACTCGAAAGAAGTGCAGTCGAAAAGTTCCAAAATATCCAGTAAAAAATACCGTACGCCTTCTTACGCTTAGTACTTTTTATACATCAGGTCATAAAAGCACGCCATTTGCGAGTACTATTGATCTTTCTGAAAAACCTCACCAATAAGGCCTGTATATGTCCTTTTACCTATATTTTTTGTTTGCGAGGTTGTATCGATGGTTTTTTGTTACTAATTTACGCCAAAACTACTGAATGGATTTTTTTGGACATATATTTTTTAACCTGGATTAACATCATCTGCTTAGCCTTTTCCCAACTATGTTGGGGTCGGCTTCCAGTCTAACCGGATTCAGCTGAATACCAGTATTTTACATGGAGCGACTGCCTATCTGACCTCCACAACCCAGTTAGTACTGGGTAATACGATACCCCTTGGTTAGATTGGTTGTCAGACTTTTTTGGGCCACTGACTACCTAACGACTGTCAAAGATCTTCAAATGACAGCCGGGACCAACGGCTTAACGTGCTTTCCGAGGCACGGAGGAAACTCGGTATGTAATGGGTGGTCACCCATCCACAGACCAACCTAGGCAAGCACGGCTTAAACTAAAGATCGACCCGAGCGGCTGTTATTATTTAGCCACGAGCCCCTCCAACCTGGATTAACACAGAATACTTTTTATAGGTAGTACGAATGTCTTCTTTTTTTTTCAGATGGGAAATTATCAAATGGCTGGAATTTCTCAGTAGCAGCCACGAAGGTTGGATTTGTGCTCGGTTGATGGCAATAGCCTCGCCCCATATTACATGGGACTTGAAAACATAACTGGCGAAATGTGGGTGTACTATTAGGTACACCTCTGACCAACCCTTCGGGGGTTATAGGCGTGATGTTATGTTTAATAACCTAAAAGCCAAATAAAGACTGTGAAACACTTATAATACGCGGAACTATTTACACCATATCCGGTGAAAAACGCAAGCGGAAACTGTTACCGCGGCCGTTTCCGGCGGCGACAGGAAGCTTGCGTGTCCGCGATAATGGCGACTTCCGGTTCCCGCCGCAAATCATTAATGGACTGATTGTTCAACGACTTCTTTTTTTCCTGTAGCTACTATTAATGCACAATTAAGGATTGGAGAAAAGAAAGGTTTTTAAGCTATTGCATAGCTTCTATCGCGGGACTTGAGCGTGGAGACCGAATCCAGAAATTCCGTAACGAAAATAACCTAACACCTAGTGCCTAACACCCTCCCCTGGAGGAGAGGGGAGGGTTATTAAGCAGATTCAATAATTAATGCAATAAATATCGGGTACCGTTCCTCTATTAACTTTGCCGGTTAAGCATCTTAGTGCAGCGCATGAGATGGACTCAGTCTATAAACGAGAACGTCATGCGCGCATACTATGGGTCTACAGAGGGGGGAACTAACCTCACTGCGTACCGTGTTAGGATGCTGTCTATGTTTCAGGATCTGGAACCAACCGTCAACGTCTCGGCCCAACGACTGTCGGATCAGGTGCGGGTCGTCCAACGCAATCACATGTTGGACGATGCCGCACTTGATACGCTGCGCTCAGAGGTACTGAGCAACCGTATCATCTTGACTCAACCACCAACGCTTGCAGCGTCAGCTAGTTCAATCTCACCGCGTTTTGGTCTTGTAGTCGAAGAGCAAGATGATAGGGTTGCCACGGTAAGTAGCCAGTGCAACGACCGATTGAGGAGCGCTCTGGAAGGTGCGCTTCGCGAATATCGATCCACTGCTACCGAAATTAGGCCCCGATTACCACGGTTACCCATGCATAACAAAAATAGGGCGCTGGTGTGTGCCTTGGACTCGCAACTCAAGAGTATATTCGAGAGTAGTGAGGACCTCGTTGATACGCACTCGATCCTGTACTGTGGGTCTGTTGCGGCATGTCGTTTAGCTAATGCCAAATTTCCAAATTGTGACGTAGCTATTCGACCAAAACCAGCCGTACCAGCCTGGCAGCGCAGGATCGAGCGCCGTGTCGACGGGGCCAGGGTACTCATCAGTAAACTATACTGCTTCAGGGAGGGCAATATTCGACCACGTGTGATGCGCTTTGTGAGGCGGGCATTCTCGGGGACTGGAGTCAGCCCGCAAGAATACATGTCCCGTGTCACAGAGCGCATTGACTTCCTGAAGCAGAAAGTTTATGCATGGGCGAACCGTATTCGGCGGTATAAGCGGCGGGTTGATCGGTACTCACAGAATCGCATGTTCCAGAGCGATGAGAGGTGGGTGTACAGAGCTTGGGAGCGACCTGAGCAAAATATGACAGACGTGTGCCGCCCAGATGATGCCGCCACGAGTTCTTTCTAGCGCAGCATCTGGTCGGTGCCCGTCTGTCATACTGAGGCTGACTGGATGCGTGATGTCGAGCAAGCGTGTGAACCTATTCCAGAAATGGAACCAATTTATATTACACCGTTAGATATAGCCAGTGCAGTTCGTCCGTTACCGAACTGGAAGTCACCAGGACCGGACGGACTGCAAAACTTCTGGCTAAAATGGCTTAGTAGTTCACACACTTGCTTGGCATCCCAATTCCAGTCATCCTTAGAGTCTCGGTTCCTGCCATAGTTTTTAACAACAGGCGTTACCCACCTGCTCCATAAGTCAGGTAGTCCCGCGGAACCCAAGAATTATAGGCCGATCACGTGTTTGTCGACGGTCTATAAACTTCTTACATCCATTTTGAGAGCGAAAATTAATACACACATTGACAAAAACTCCATTATGTCTGCCTCTCAAAATGGATGCAGGAAAGGATCCCGCGGTACTAAGGAGCTACTCCTCATCGACATGGCCATTAGCCAACAGGTTCGTCGCTCTCGCACGGATCTAGCGACATGTTGGATAGATTATAAGAAGGCCTACGACTCTGTGCCACATACATGGCTCATGAGGGTGCTGGAGTTGTACAAGATAGATGCAACTCTACGCGCCTTCCTTGAGTCGTGTATGGGGCAATGGAGGACAGTCCTTCGAGATCCAGGATGTATGAGCCTGTATGGATTAAACGGGGAATATTCCAGGGCGACAGTCTGAGTCCACTTTGGTTCTGTCTAGCCCCGAATCCTCTAAGCACATTGCTGGAGGATTCAGGTCTAGGCTACCGGTTGAGGAGAGAAGGTCAGGTCATATCTCACCTGCTTTACATGGATGATCTGAAACTCTTTGCCCCTAACAAATTGCGACTGATGGAGTTACTGAGAGTAACTGAAACTTTTAGTAGCGCCATCAGGATGGAATTTGGTGTGGACAAATGTGCAGTCATGTATGTAAAGCGAGGGGAGATTATGGAATCCGAGGGAATTCAGCTCTCGGATTCCATACACCTGAGATCCCTCTCATCAGTCGAAAGCTATAAGTATTTGGGTATGTCGGAAGCGTTAGGCATTAACGTAACTGACATGAAGCAATCGTTGAGGGAACGCTTCTTTGGACGCCTGAAGAAGGTACTAAATAGCCTTCTTTCAGGTGGGAACAAGGTGCGCGCCTTCAACGGTTGGATCATGCCAGTTTTAATGTACTCTTTCGGCATACTCAAATGGACTCAGACGGAACTTGATACCCTGGACAGGAGAGTCCGCACTGCTGACCGCAAACCGGATGCATCACCCACGATCATCGGTGATAAGACTGTACATCCCGCGGAAGTGCGGTGGTCGAGGCTTTTTAAATGCGAAGACCTTCCACAACCGCGAGGTGTGCAGTCTCAGAGAATATTTTCTAGAAGCCGAGGTGGGTATGCACCGAGATGTGGTCGCAGTGGACAAGGGACTCACCCCGCTGTCCATGGCTAGAGAGAACTGGCGCAAACCTGAAGTACTTACTACCGATGACCGCAAGGAAGTATAGCAAGGCAAGGAGCTTCACGGGCGCTTCTACCGCGCTCTTCATGGGCCCGATGTAGATGTTCTAGCGTCCGTGTCCTGGCTACGTTTTGGCGACCTCTTTGGGGAAACTTAAGGTTTTGTCTGTGCGATTATGGACGAAGTTATGTTGACAAACAACTACCGGAAATATATTATGAAGGACTGGACGGTTGACGGGTGTCGGGCATGCCACCGTCCGGGTTAGTCCATTAGACATATTATTTCTGGTTGTTCTCGTCTGGCTAACGGCGAGTACTTGCACAGGCACAACCAAGTAGCCAGGATTATTCACCAGCAACTTGCCTTGAAATATAAACTTGTGGAATCTGAGGTACCGTACTACAAGTATATGCCCGACCCAGTTCTCGAGAAAGACCATGTCACGCTGTACTGGGATCGGTCTATCATTACTGACAGGACTATTGTAGCCAATAAGCCTGACATAGTGATGATAGACCGATCAGCGCGCCGCGTAATGATAATCGATGTTACCATCCCGCATAACGACCATGGTTCATGACGAGAACCTCGTGAAAGCTGAGAAAGAGAAACAAATAAAATATCTCGACTTGGCACACGAGGTTGTCGACATGTGGAATGTGAACTCGGCTATCATTGTGCCCATTGTCGTGACGGCCAATGGCCTTATGGCTAAGAGCCTCGACGACCATCTCTCAAAGCTTGCCTTAGGCGGTTGGATCAAGGGCCTGATTCAGAAGGCAGTACTCCTCGATACGGCTCGCATTGGGAGGAAGTTCCTGTCTCTGGAGCCCTAACCACCGGTAGCTTGGACCCTGTTCCCGACACCAGCGGACCGCTATTTTTTTAAATGTTTTTATATGGTTTGTTTTAAGAAATATTTAAAAATGTTAAAAAATATGTATATACATGAATAAACGGAATAATAATAATATAATAATCATTTTATTATCAGGCATCTAAGGCCCATAAATAGGCATAGGCAGCAGAAATATTTAAAAATGTTAAAAAATATGTATATACATGAATAAACGGAATAATAATAATATAATAATCATTTTATTATCAGGCATCTAAGGCCCATAAATAGAATACACAGAATAATCTTATACCAAAATAAACTAATACACAATAAAAACCTTATAAAACTACACTATGCTAACACTAACACTATGCTATACACGTAATGTTGACGGCGTCGTGTTTCGCTGCGAGGTGTCGCGTAAACAGAAGCTCGGGTCGATCTTCAGGTTAAGCTGCTCTTGCCTAGGTTGGTCTATGGATGGGTGGCCACATATTACATACCGAATTTCTTCCGTGCCTCGAAAAGCACACTAAGCCGATGGTCCCGGCTGTTATTTGTAGGTCTATGACAGTCGTGGCTCAAAAGTCTGACAGTCTTACCAAGGCGTATTGTATTACCCAGTACTAACTGGGTTATAGAGGTTAGATAAACAGTCGCTCCATAGAAAACACTAGTATTCAGCTGCATCCGTTTTGACTTTAAGCCGATCTCAACATAGTTGGGAAAAGGCTAGACAGTCGGTGATGATTGAAAGTTAAAGAAAATTTTTATTGAATTCACATCAACATTCTCATACCCATATCCCAATTCATTTGGGGTCGGTTTGAGTCCCATTGGATCCTTTGACATAAGAGAAGAAACATACATAAGTAATTTTTTTGATGTTTCCATCGTAAAATATGACAAGGTTTTTAGTACACTTAAGGTAGTTTAAACCTTGCTGTGTTGAAGGTGCGTTCATGTTCCACGCGCGCCTCAAAGAGTTGTCAGCAACAAGAAGGGGCCCGCAGGGGCCGATACCTGTCAGGGCTGTGGGATTTTTAAAGAGATACCGCGGCCCTGGAACATAAATGGAAAGGAAAGAACATGGATGGGTTTTAGTCAGTACAAGTCTGACACTAACATTTGATGATTTCCCATCAGAAAAAAAGATAGTTTAAACCATACAAAAACTGTAAACTCAAACTAACAAAATACACACACAATTAAAAGGCTAAAGGCCCCAGAGCCACTCATCGCTCTCTCAATTGCGGCCTTATCAATCCTCTTTATATCCGTAACGAGCCACAAAGGAAGATTAGTATTCTTTGCCGTCCCTTCATAGATTAAATTAGGCCTGATAACAGAGGCTTGTTGCAAGCTGAGACAAATATTTTGGCTCGGAATGGCCGTTAAGGCAATGTTTAGGGCCGCCTTTTGATCGGGAATTAATGGATTACAAAAAATGTATTTCTTTTTTCTAATCGATGGTAAATTTTGTGTTGTTAACTAGTTTATTTTAGGCCAGTTATTGGCTACATTGATCGCGGCTTTAGTAGCGTTCTCTACGTCCCGCGTCCTCCTAATCAAATTTTTTTTTTTTTATTTTACGTGGCGTACCTACGTCAAATAAAATTAAAAAAAAATTGATACATGGCATTGGGCACTTATAAAACGTCAAAAGATGGGGGCTCGGATTGGTAATTTTCTATGTAGCGAAACTTCATGGTTACATGGTTTTTTAAAAATATTTGGATTTACAATGTGTTGTTTGGTGTCAAGTGTTATGGTAAGGTTAGGTAAGGAGCAGTTGACAGCCAACGCATGGGAAGGACCTTTGAATAATCATAATGCACTAGTCAACTTGGTTTCCAATGCTTCCTGTTTGGCTACTGAAGATTACGTCAGAGAAATAGGATGTTCTTGAAAATTGCCAGTTTAAATACCAGAAATGCAAATGCCACAAGACATTTTTTATTTATTTATTTAGGATCTCCAACAAAGGATGTACACAAACACAAGAAATAAATAATCAACGACACAAGTACCACGTAGGTGTCCTTCACTTACAGGAGACCACAGCATGCATAATAGAATGTATAACTAAGCTAACAAAGTTGTAGTTTTACCATTTGACATTTCAAATTATTCAAAGAATTATTCCACTATTACAAATACGGTAGCATTCCGAGAATATTCTGGAAATAAAAAACCTAAATGTGATATAAATAACCAAGTTATTATGTTCAAGAACTATAAATTAAAACAATTAATACAATACAATTAAAAAAATAAAAATAAAATAAAATAATTATTAATTTATTTATTTTTTTAATACAATTATGTAATGTGTCTAAATGCCTATGGGTCGATTTAACTTAGTCTACCTTACTTTTTTTTTTTATTTTATGTGTGCCTTTTTTTTCAGTTTTGTATTTTTTTTTAATATTAATTCTTGTATTGTGTCCTTTGTTGCATCAAATAAATGATTTATCTATCTATCTATCTATCTATCTAAATTCACTCAAAGAAATGGATTCCTTAATGTCTTTAGCAATTGCTTCTCTATTTATCAATGATCACAATGCACTAATGGCAGGTTTCTTGGCCATTAGTCACGAAAAACGTAAAAACATTAATAACCTCAAGCGAGTATTGATTTGGTGTTCGTCAATAAGGAAGTACTATATTCAGTTAAAAGAAAAGTTATGACTGAATGCTTGTTGTTAAACCTGATTCAGAAGGAACGGTTCTGGATTGGCGCACATCGTGAGTCAACTATCTTTTGCAACATTATTTTTTAGGTGTAGTTACTCAAAAAAAAAAAGTACATAGTTGCCACAATCAATATTTTGTTTAGATTGACTAAGTAACTTGTTTGCATCTGAGCTTATCAAGCACAATGATCACAGCTACTACTTTTATTTGATTTGAAACGGGATCTTGTTTGGAGTTATCACAAAACCTATTTGCAGCAATCAAGTCAAAAGTAAATAAGTTGTGTCAATCAAGCATTTTGATTACTTCAATAAAGATTGTCTCTTTTTTAACTCTATAACAATGATGTCATGTAAGGGTAATCAAAAAACTTGTTTGAGCGTTCAATCATTTGAACTAGTATTGCTGCAATCCTGTCGTGATGATCAACTTAACTAAGATTTTGATTAATCTAAACAAGATATCGTCAATTAAGGTAAAAAGTGACGTGATCGGCGTGCATTTTTTTCAGTGTACTAACTAAAGTATAGATCGTTGTGTCTGATGCAAATAAATAAATTTGACTGATTGCCAGACTACACCTTCTCCAAATATTAAAGCACAAGTAATCAGTTTAGGTACAAAGGTAGATTCCCAAGATTGGAGTTGTATGATTTTTTTTTTATCGAAATTAAAACCTTTGACCGAATCAGCCAAGCTGTAGAAGTCAATACTACATACATACTCGTGCATACTGTAGGTAATAGTCTGGTTTTAAATAAAAATAAGGCAGTAGGCGTACGATCTTCTGTATTGGAGCTTACAGAGTGAAACATGGAACAAAGCGGTAGTCTTTAAGACGGTACACGAACTTACCCGTACCCTCTCGTATCTTAAGGCGGTACACGTACTTGCCCGTACCCTCGCGTATCTTACGACGACGGTAGACGTACCTACTTGCCCTTACCCTTGCGTATTTTAAGGCGGTACACGTACTTGCCCGTACCCTCTCGTATCTTAAGATTGCCAGCTTGTTATTGTTCCACTGATAGGCAAAGTTCCTATTTTTATATGGTCTTGTATATCTTAGTATTAATCATTTTCAGATTTACACCTACCACTGTTTATCTCTTCATGTCACTGTTGACTGGTAGAAAATGAATATGGCATTAAGTCCGCCTCTGTACTCTGTGATTGAATTGTTAATTATTATTAGTATTAAAATATATTAAGAAAGGTGCCTGAGCCCAGTAAAAGTACCAATTGTATTTGACGAGTCACGAGGGAACCAATCAATTTTATTTAAATGAGAACAATAACATTTGTAATTAAAATTAATTAACTTGCAAACATCAATTTTATTAACATAATGTATTTAAAATGCTGAGTCACGTCGAGACACTACATTCTAAAAGGTGTAATTAAAAGTCTGCTAATAAAGATTCTCTGCCCGGAGAGATGAGGCCATAAAGTTAGCTGGCGAATTCTTTATTAATGTTCTTCTTCTTCTGTTCGTGTCGATGAACTCAAATTGTATTAGACCAGTATGTAGCCACCTGCACAGCTCTAACATTTGCTTCCATTAAATCTTGATAGCTGCAAGTGGTTGTGCAGGATGGGCAGAACAAGAGGTGGAGCATGTCCTGCAGAGGGGCTCCACACTGGCAATCTTTTTGGGATGAATCGAGCATACCGCATTTGGCCAGATTAAATCTACAGCGGCCAACCTGGGCTCGCAATCGGTTAAGGGATTTCCAGATTGGTCACTGCAGTTCGTATCCGGGCGGCAGGTGTTCTTCCGGGTTGATGAAATGTGGATGGATAGGATGTTTATTTCTCCACAGTTCGCGTCTCTCGTCTGTCGCACCGTCTACTAAGGTTGGCGTATATCTTAAAAAGCTTTTACGGCTCTTTAAGCGTGCAGGTAGTTCATGCCCGTACAGGGGGTGGCGGTGGTCTCGTATTAATGTTAAATATCGTTCACCAACCATGTTGGTGAAGTTTCACTAGTTGACCTTCATCTTCATGTCACTGGTACGACGGAATTTATATTTTATTAGCCCAGAACTTTGCCACTTCCATGGCGGTGTCGGTGGCAGCACAAGGTCTAGAAATGTGGGCTAAGAAGGCAGGATAACACTAGGTGGGCCATAGTTCAGAGACAAAGTCACACCCTAAACATTTGACCTTGGAAAATCTATGTCGTCTTACGACAATGCATAGGTATTTTTTTTTGTCTTCTTTCGTCTTTATCGCGTCATCATCATCACCTTTAATGTTCCCACTGCTGGGACACAGGCCTCTTCTCTATGAGGGAATGGGCTATAATCCACCACGCGGGCCCAGTGCGGATTGATAGATGTCACATGTCTTCGAATTTTTGGTTCTAGGACATGCCGGTTTCCTCACGATGTTTTCTTTCACCGTTCTTAATCGCGTGGTTAGTGCCAAACCTAGTGTCAGAGTATTTATGCTGCCCATGGACCTGTGACTTGGCTTTACATGTTGACGAGAAATATCGCTCAGACATGCTGGTTTCCTCACGATGTTTTCCTTCACCGAAGCAAGTGATAATTATACAATACGTATATTTGAAAATCAGAGGTGCGTGTCTTAGTTTCGAACTCTATTCTAGCAACAACATCCTTTTACACTCAATTCTCCTGAAGGTTTCATGGCCCAACTCTCTAGAGCTACCGTTCCGAAAGTCGTTAATATTCACGTTAAGAATGATTTTACGATAAAAAAGGTAGAAAAGCCATCGTAAAGAAATCCAACTTAAAACTTAGATTACTCGATCGAATATCGGAATCCTATTACTACTATTTTTAATGGGGTGTTTGTAGGGTTGAATTGTGATATTGGGGTTGGAACAGATGGTGTGGGATAACGTTTTATTTCTGGGTGAAGAAGTTTTTCAGGGTTCCGTACCCGAAGCGCAACCAACGGGACCCTATTACTAAGCCTCCGCTGTCCGTCCGTCTGTCAGCGGGCGGTATCTCATGATTCGTAATAAGTAGACAGTTGAAAATTTCACAGAATGTGTATTGCTGTTGCCGCTTTATCAACAAATAATAAAAACAACACAAATAACATTCGACTTCCTCGTTGGTGTTTTGGTCGCAAATACAACTCTTTAGCATGAGGTCCTGGGTTCGATTCTCAGGGCGGGCAAAGTATCATTGAGTTTTTCAATTAGGAATTTCTCAGTAGCAGCCACGAAGTCTGGATTTGCGCCCGGTTGATGGCAACAGGCTCGCCCCCTATAACATGGGACTAAAACATAACTGGCGAAGTGTGGGTGTACTATTAGGAACACCTCTGCATAACCTTTCGGGGATTACAGGCGTGTTATGTAATAAAAACAAATTACAAATTTAAGGGAGGCTCTACCACGATGGTACGGAATCCTTCATGCCTTTTTTTTGCTCTTATTTTTATCCTTCTTATGCTTGCACACAAAAAAAAAGGGAAATACACTCAAAATTATAACAAATAGTTTATGTACAAAGGCGAGCTTAACTCAGAATTGGCTCTCGCCCCTTTCTTCATTGGGTTGTCGGTTAGTTTTGGTCTATACGTGATTTTTGGTACTTTATAAGCAATCGGTGACTTGTTAGTAACTTTAACCGTAAGGGCGTTAAAATAAGCAGTTGTCAAAGGTGACTGAAAATCTATCTATAAAAACAAGATTATAGTTAAAAAAAATATTAAAAAAACACAAGCTTTTAAATGTAGGTGTAACATCATTATCTTTTCGTACTCTACTCAGCAAACCCATTTAATTGATACCCAAATCATGGGATTGCATTAAAAATAAATAGTCCGCCATAATGGATTAAGAAAGCTAAGAAAGCTCACTTAGCTAACCATGCATCATCAGCTCAATCGGTTGGGAATCACTTTTATGAAATTCAGTTGCAATATTTGACCTAAATCTTGTAAAATTGTCGATAAGAATAGAACATTATTGTGTCATTCTAGACAACTACAAAGCAGGTGTATTACAGTAACAACTTAACAAAAACTTTCTGTTAAAGCAGACACAGATAAGCAGTCAGCCGTGTTGGGTAAGTCGCATATAAAAAAACAATTTTCATTAAATAAATGTTCTGCAGCTCCTACATAGCTGCCCTACAGACTTTATTCACATTTCACATTCAAAAACCCCTAGAATTAAAATTATTCAACACCTTACCTTGCATTGCGGGAACTGCTCCGGAGGCCTGCTAACTCTCCACCCCAATAAAGGCGGTATACACACCAGCGCGGACATCAGCCACACGGCCGCTATCATAAGCGCGGCCCGCGCCGGTGTGCGCTTCTTTAGGTAGTCTACTGCCTATAACAATGAGAGAAAAAAGTGTTAAATTGTTGATAATTATTATTTAACACACACACACAGATCACACACACACACATCATTATTACTAGCACTAGTGTTTAAGATGTGTATGTGTATTACTAACTAATTGGATTGTATGATCTATAGAATAGAATAGAATATATTTATTTGTAAAACATGAGTATACAACAAATAATATGTGCAAGGTCTTAAATAACAGGTAGATCTGCATATTTTGCCATTTATGGCGTACAAAACAACTTATTTTGGCTTAGAATAAAACCTTATAAAAAATTGAGTCTATAAAGCAAACAAGGAAACTTATCAACTTAATCCTAATTAAAAATAAAGTATTGTTTTTACAGATACGGGGGTCAAATTATGAAAACATGGTATTTTTGGGAATCTATTTAATTGATTGCGGTCATTTAAAAATTCAGATATAGAATAATAGCATTTGGCAATGAAATATTAAAAAAAAAAAAAAAAATTGTGCTATAATAAATGATTTGATTTTTTTTTGATTATTACCAATGAGTAAAGCTATTTAGTTCCCAGGAACATATGCCTCCAGGACATGATCAGCGGTGGCCTGTTTGGGAAGGAATTGCGCACCCAAGTAGGCCATTGTAAACACAATTTGACAAACTGGGGAATTAAAGATCCTTCCGACACACAATGTGAATGTGGTACTCCCGACAAGACGATGTCCCCCTTGCTGGAGCGACTGAATTGTCCCAACAGCTGCACTTAAAAGAAGCTAAAATACGCCACAGATTCCGCGATTTACGTGGTCACTTACTGAGCCCAAAAAATTTAAACACGTCGCACTGTCGTTTAGTGCCTGAAGAAGCGTTTTGCAGCCATGTTTGGGGAAAGCGGGATTATCAATATTCAACGACTTTCTGCTGACTGATGATGACAATGATGATGTCTTTGTATTAAAATCCTTAAAACTCTCGTCAAATTGACGCGATGCGGGACGCGGGACGAAATTCACTCGTGTCAACTGAGGTGAAAAAAAAAGCGCGAATAGTCGTGTGGCTTTATGACCTGCATTATAAGGGATGTAACAAGACTAAATGAAACCGAATGGCTTTTGTTCTCTCCATCATTGTGATCATTTCTTTGTTCTGGACTATACCTGGGAATCTTCCAGTTACGGAGATATCGGAGGTCAAAGTTCTGACTTTTTCAGAATCAGAATCAGAACCAGATTCACTTTTATTAAAAAGTTTTTTTTTTTTTTAAGACATGTTTTTAATATTATACCTTTAGTTTAAATACCGCCGCGACCCCCATACTATTCAATGCATCAGCATAATGTTTTGAGTGCGTGAGTCCTTCTGTAAAAAGTAATTTTTCACCCCAAAGAAAGTCGTTTTCCAGCAATAATTGTTATGTAGAGTTACTTAGTTGGATGTACAGAATGCTTGGTTGACGGCTTCGTGAACGTTTCGTTTAAGCCCTGTATTATAATAATCAAAACAATTCCGTCCAAAGCGAGATTCACCTAAGTTTGAACATTCCTTTAGTTTCACCTTTAGAGTAACGGAAATAAAAAGGTAGCTATTTTAAAAAACAACAACCGTCCTTGCTTAAAAATGCTATCATTACTTAAAATGGTTATTTTTCCCTCGGAAACTGCAAATACAACAGTTTTTAATTCAAAACCGGCTTATCCTTAAGAGCACAAATACTACGTAACGAAAACCTGTCCATTCGTACAATTAACACGGCTAAATATTTATAAATCGGCAAAAGGAACAGTCTTTCATTTCCCTTCTCTAAATATTTGATGAAAAAAGTCCGGAGCCATTTTTAAAAATTCTTTTCAAGAAATCCCTTTTTAAAAATGTTTTGGCAAATTCTAGTAAGATTCGGACGAATTCTGCTGGAAGTAAAAGGCATCTATAAATGTCAGGGTATATTTAGAATAGGATGAAGTTAAGGTTATGTTTTGTTGGACGTCCAAGATAAATATAGATATTTCCACTTCCTGCAGACCGAGGACTAAGGTCCTATAACATCAGAGTTCTGAATGCAAACCCTTTTTATGGCACTACCTGTAGTCCTTATCTTTAAAGGTAACTACGAATCTTACTGAGTGTTCTTAAAGTGTGTGTTTCTAAAGGAAAAATCATCACACATTCACACATTCACACAATCATCATCATCATCATCATCTGCCTAGCCTTTTCCCAACTACGTTGGGGTCGGCTTCCAGTCAAACCGGATGCAGCTGAATACCAGTAATTTTACATGGATCTGCCTATCTGACCTCCACAACCCAGTTAGTACTGGGTAATACGATACCCCTTGGTTAGACCGATTGTCAGACTTTTTTGGGCCACTGACTACCTAACGACTGTCAAAGATCTTTAAAGACAGCCGGGACCAACGGCTTAACGTGCTTTAAAGGTCACTACGAATCTTACTGAGTGTTCCTAAAGTGTGTGTTTCTAAAGAAAAAATCATCAGACATTCACACAACATCACGCCTGTAAACTCCAAAGAGTTAGGCAGAGATTTACGTAATAGTGCAGTTACATATCGACAGTATAAAAGAAAATATATTTGTTTTTAAGGTGGATCGCTGATTTGCACACATGTACCACTCGTGTGCCTGGATTCGATTCCACAGTCATGCAAATTAATGAGATTTCCTATCAAGAACCACTCAGTAGGTACGTGCCCAGAGGCTGATTTGGCAGCTGTTTTGACAATAGGCTCGTCCCCTGTTATATGGAACGTAAACATAAACGGCAAAATGTTTGTGTGCTACATAGTACACGTCTCTGCCTATCCCATCTGGAAATACACTCGTGATATTATACTTGATTATTATACTTGTAGCCAGCACAACAGCCAGCCTTAAAATATATTCCTCCAATATAAATACACCGTGCCTTTTTAGTCGTCTTACAAAGGTTGTCCACACAATGAATCCGACATAAAATACTTCATACCGTGATTTTTTTGTTTTTACCGTTAATTAAGTAATAGGTACAAAGAAAATAAATAATACATTAGAATGAAACATGCTGTATAATGTTTACGTATCAAACAGTAGAACATACCTACTCAGCGCACGAATCTAGTAAATCATAGCTCGCAACAGGGTGTTTCAACTACGTTATGCGACATAATAATGAATATTATTTTTATTTGTAAATTAATAAAATCTCATAAATACCTATTTTTTTGTTATAAATGTACAGTAGTCATTGGATACATGAAGTGGGCTGCCGTTGTCAGACGACTAAAAAGTCACGGTGTATATTTTCGTCACATACTAACCAAGCAACCAAAAAGCAACCAAAATCGAGTGTAAAACTCTCAAATGCATTTTATGCAATCCTCACTCGAAGATTCAATGCATAATACTCCCATCGCGCGTGCTAAATATTTACGAGGCAGCTAAATTGGGCCGGATCGCTTGCCAAGATATTTGATTATCATCGAAATCTTGGATCGGGAAACGATGTCTTATAATAGTAATATTTTGACGACGAGTCTTGTCGTTGGCCGTAAAGTCTTGTGGCATCGCTGTGTTCCAGTTTATATATTTATATCGTCTTAATAACCACACAAGGTACAAAGGCGGACTTAATGCCTCAAGCATTCTCCACCTCTTTATTTTTTTATACGAAACTAGATATTGCCCGCGGCTTCGCTCGTGTTGTCTTAGAATTTGACAATCAATTCGGGTTATACACGTGGCTCCATCTATTGCCATAAGAACGTTATTGTTGTTTTCCTCGGGTACAGTACTTTATTCGGGATGAAAGGTACCCTATGTCCGTTTCTGTACACCTGACAACGTATACGCAAAAGTTTAGGATGATCGGTTAGTGATCAGTGGTGTAGGCGTGAAAAGGTAACAAACAAACTTAGTTTTTAAAAAATTTATAATTTTTAATTTTTTTGTTTTAGTTAGGATAGTTAGGATTAAAATAGGCTTGCCTTTGGTCCCAACTCGTCTGATGTGAAACCATGATGCGACCTAGAGTGGAACACGCTTGCCTGGAAGACACCGAATCACTGGAGTTCCTTTAAAAAGGATTTAAAAAAAAATGTTGGCATAATGATAAATGTTTGGCATAGTAATCAGTGTGCGATACTTTATCTGGAAAAGTGTTATCATATTGTATTTACACTAAGAAACTCTCAGGAAAGACTTGAAATCTTGATTGGCGAGTACAATAGGCTTGTCTCGGTTGGTTCTTCTCCATTGGAAACGACCAACCCGAACCGTGTACCTTTTTGTCGACGTTTTATAAGTGCCCATCTGGGCCTATGTGAAATAAAATATTTTGATTTTCTCGAATTACATAGGTCTTACCTGACAGTCCACACATTCACCTCTACCTATTTCTTCCAAAATTGCAAACGGGTCATCATCAACATACCCTCATCCCAATTTCTTGGGGTTCTTCCGCACAGTATTTGTTTTTCTTTTAGACTTATTTTTAGATAAAGATGAAGACCATCACAATTATAAAAAAAAAAATCATTTATTGCAGGTCCGAGACCCATATAAAACAATGACAGATAACAATACAAATCACACACAAATTATTACACATGAATTATTGCTACAATCACAAATGAAACCAAAATATCAGAATAACACTAAATAAACAAAAATAAATAAATTCAAAAAGTCAAAAGTAAAAATTATCATTTACCTCTTAATAAACAGGGTGTGAACAGACTCTTCTCGAAGCCGTCAACCAAGCATTATGTACATCAAACTAAGTAACTTTACACAAAAATTACTGCTGGGAAACGACTTTTTTTTTTGGGCTGAAAAGTCACTTTTTACAGTAGGACTTAATGTAACGCACTCAAAACATTGTGCTGATGGATAGATTGAATAGTAAGGGGGTCCTGGAGGTGTTTAAAGTAAAAATCTTACATAGAAAACATGTATTTAAAAAAAAACTTGTGAAATAGTTAACACTTTGACCCCCAATATCTCCGTAACTAGAAGTTATCCAGGTATGGTCTAGAACAAATAAATGATCGCAATGACGGGGAAAACTAGTGCCTTTCAGCTTCGTTAAGAGTTTGTTTACACACTTTATTAGCCATTGAAATTCAAAACTTTCCTCACGACATTTTCCTGGCGATACTAACAAAAAAAAATACACAACTAATACTTCATCTAAATACAGCTATTTAACTCTTATAACGGTCACATATCAGAGTAAATGCGACCTCTCTCGAGCAAAGGGTACTCACAAACTATTACCCGCTACCCGACTCCGCAAGTCGTTGGGAGTGTAATGTGTTTGGCCTGGCCTACAGCCGGAATAAGTCAAGCGATGTTATGGTAAAATAGAAAATAATATTGGACATGGATGTTTGAGCGTACTGGGGTTTTACTGGAAAGGGCTTATAATTTTTTCATTTCATCGACTTGTTTTATTACTTGCGAACATTTTATGCTTCTTTTGTGATTGAAACCTCTTTGTTATTATTAGTGGACAATTCTAAAATATTTAATGACCCCGTATTGTGACGTATTTACGCGGAAAATTCTTTTTTTACCTACTACATTGTTGTTTATAATGTTACTAGCTTATGACGGCGGCTTCACTTGCGCCGAGTTCAGTAATATAGTAGTATAGTAAGACTTGTGACATCATGCATATTTTTCCTGATGACCGTTGATTAATTTAAATGTCTTGCCATTAAAACAAAACAGCCAACCTTTATTTTAAATAAGACCTAGCCCGTCTCATTATTTATTTAATTTGGGAAAACATAAATTACCACCTCTACATGGTAATTCATATTCATATATAATGAGAAACAGCTCAAAACAAACCACTTCCACCAATCTAAATCCGCACCACACCGCCCTAAACTGGCCGTAATCACTCCGCACCAGTTCAAACCACTTCTAACCGCTTCGAACCGATTCTAGCCGGTCCTAACTCCGTTTGCCGCGTGTGTATGACAGCACACAGACTGGTACGCAACCATAATAAATCATATGAAACAATTCGACATTCCACGAATGAGGTCGGTGAGAACGTATCGTGATATTAATAATATTACTGCGCTTGCGGGGTAAGCAGACATTATTAAAGGCTATAAAAATAATAGTAGGATAGTGTTCTTGTTTAGGGAACTGTGTGGTTTTAAGTATCTGGTGGTTTACAAATAAAAGTCGCAACATTTTATTTTAGTTGGTTTTTGTGAAAAATATTGAAGACTTTTATATGTGTTTGTTTATGTTTTCGAGCGTATAGTAGTCGTGGGCTGCAGCTGAAAATCAGCATCAGGTGGTACACCTTGTGTTGCTACCTGGCATTTTGCTGAGCTAAGGTCCTTTAGGCATTGTTAGTTTGATTTGTTTAATTAATTTTTAAAATGTCAACGCCTTTTGGTTTTAATAATGCCAAATAAACACAAATTTCTTTCTTTTAAAAAACAAGCGAGCAGCAATTATAAAACTCAGTAATTTATTCTGTAAGATACACAGTCATTTCAAAAGCGTGTGAAACTGTACCGTTTCAGGACGCTAATCATATTACAAAGATAGTTTTGAAAGGTAACATTAGACGACAACCTCGCTAACTAAATACTGCAACCACAGGGCACTGCATGTTTGGTTGAAGTGGAAATAAAAGGGGTTCTGTGAAGTTTGTGTAGTTATAGAGACTTATCAAAGTCATTGAAATTATTATAAGTACTGGAATATTAATATTATTGTTTTGGAAACTTGAAACGCTGACTGCGGTTCAAGTTTCCATTTGTAGGGTTTCATACCCAAAGGGTAGAAATAGGACCCTGTTACTAAGACTCCACTGTCCATCTGTCTGGCTGTCTGTCACCAGGCTGAATCTCATGAACCGCGATAGCTAAACAGTTGTTGTATTTCTGTTGTCACAACAAATACTGAAAACAGTATAAAATAAATATTTAAGGGCATTTAAGAGGGGGGGGGGGGCATACAACGAACGTGATTTTTTGCCATTTTTTGCTTGATATTAATAACGGCAACAGGAAGACGCTTGCTAAATATTTAGTTGTATATTCACTTTAGAAATAAATAATAATGTTGTAAACATAATTTTACGGAACCCTTCGTGCGCGAGTCCAACTCACACTTGGACAGTTTTTGGGATACGTACTTAAGCTGGATCAGTACGAGACAAATTAACAAGTATGAAATAAAAAGGCTGCACCAACTTCAAATAAACTGGAACAAGGACAAGAGTGTTCAGTAACATTACAAAAAAAATGTGGATGGCAGTTAGGACAAGAATCTTAACGGATCTAGACGCTGCGCAGTGCACCATGATGAGTTTATTAAGATACTAACTGATACCCGCGGCTTCGCACGCGTGGATGTCGGTTATCGCGACCAAAAGTAATCATGAAATTTTGATCCAGTTTTAAAGTATTATAATGGATATAGTATGTTATCCTTAAGAGATAGACATATGCCTTTGCAGTTTTTTCTGTAGACCTATATAAGATACACAATTCCACCATACATCATTTTGTTATAATATCTCAAAGTGTTTAGGCCACAAGGGTTTGGGTCGAATTACCCAGTAATAACTGGGCTGTGGAGGTCAGATAGGCAGTCGCTCCATGTAAAATACTGGTATTCAGCTGCATCCGGTTAGACTGGAAGCCGACCCCAACATAGTTGGGAAAAGGCTACGCAGATGATGTTTTCAAAGGGTTTAGGCAGCGTTTTCGTTGAAAGTTCCCAGACGGCTTATTTTTTTCAGACACCTCGAACAAATATAATATTTTAGCCAATGTATACAAAAACTTGACAAATTATATACTAAAACCTCGAGAACCTCTTTATGTATTGGTGAAAACAGCATGAAAATCGTTGCAGTAGGTTTTGAGTTTATCGCGATCAGACAGACAGACGCGGCGGAGGACTTTGTTTTATAATATGCAGTGACAGTGGTTAAAAATTATGTTATGTCTTTGATAAAGCCTAAATCTAAGCATGGTATCCTAAACCCTATACTAAAAATGAGGAAATACTCATCATATTGCAGTTATGGCAGTGATAGCCCATAGGGTAATGGTGTGAACCTCGGACTGCCAAGGTCGCGAGTTCGAAGACACGCACTTCTGATTTTTCCGATTCATGTGCGTATTCTATAATTATCACTTGTTTCGATGAAGAAAACATCGTGAGGAAACCAGAATGCCTGATAGATATTTCTCGACTGCATGTAAAGCCAAGTTAGAGCCCCTGGGTGGCCTAGAAACTCTGACACCAGGCAAGGCACTAACCACACGATAAAGAAGATATTACAGTTGGTTACAGCATGAATTTACCTTTAACAAATCAGCTACACATTTATCTAGTTTTCTTGTAAGACAGTCACAAATCTAACCGCTCAAAACATCAAAATGTAACTTCCAAGATTCTCTAAGATCTTTTAACATGGCTCCGATCTTGAGTACCGTTTAATAATTGTGATGAATTGCAATTTTTACGCTAAGCGTTCGGTGAATACCTGTTTTTTGGTGGTTTGGTTCCAAAGAAATTTAATATTCCAACGATAGACGTTATATGCGAACAAAATCGTAATCGATTTGCAAGAGATGGTTTTCGGTACAATGAAATTAGGGTAACGTCAAACTTGACAATTGTGTATTTTCGCGGTATGGTCTCACTGAGACATGAATTAATTTTTAGGGTTCCGTACCTTAAAAGAAAAAATGGGCACCCTTATAAGATCACTTTGTTGTCCGTCTTTTATTTATGACATTTCTTCCGATAAGTTTTCTACAATATCTTAAAAAACTACTGCTGACCAAAGCTACCAAATACCTGGGACCGATAAATTTTAGAAAAATGCAGGTGTAGAATTTTTGTTATCTCAGCAAATGCTATTGAGTTTTAGCATACTGTGATGTTTTTCGAAATTGAAGTTACATTTTGTAATATTAAGACTACCTGCTTGCGTTATTTGATGTTCTATAGCATCTATAGGTGTTAGGTAAACTGCAACGTTTTTGGGTCTTGGGATAGCAAATCCTTGGAAGAATTATCCCTTAACTACCCTTATTCCAATTCTTTATACCCATATGAACAGTAAGTCGTGGGTTCAAACCCAGGCAGGCCCATTACTTTGTGTAATTTATTTCATCACCACTGCTCTCAAAAACGGTGAAGGAAAACAAAGGAAGTCCATCAGTTATCCTTCCACTACTATCATCATCTGCCCAGCCTTTTCCCAACTATGTTGGGGTCGGCTTCCAGCCTAATCCTTCCACAACTATGAAGGGTGTAAAAAGACTCTTAACGAAGCTGAAAGGTACTTATTCTCCCCGTCATTGCGATCATTTTTTTGTTCTAGACCATACCTTTGAACCTTCTAGTTACGATAAAATATTGGGGGTCAAAGTTCCAACCTTTTCACAAGTTTTTTTTTTCAAATACATGTCTTCAATGTATTTTTAACTTAAGACACGACCCCCCTTTTTTTTAACGGATGGAAAAGCATCAAATGTCTTCTCCCGCATCAAGTGTCAGACTTGTACTGACTAAAACCCATCCATGTTCCTTCCTTGCCCTTTGTGTTCCAGGGCCGCGGTATCTCTTTCGAACAGCCCGCAGCTCTGGCAGGCATCGGCCCTTGCGGGTCCCTCCCTGTTTACTGACTTTGAGGCGCGCGTGGAACACGAACGCGCCGTCTACACGGCCTGTCGTCAAAAGACGGACGGACGGCGAGCTAGCCCATTACTCACCGTCCACAGGTACGCGTCTACGGTGGCGGTGGCCCCCCTTCTATTCAATCCATCCATCAGCATAATATTTTGAATGCGTTACATGGAGTCCTACCGTAAAACGTGGTTTTTCACCCCAAAAAAAAGTTATTTCCCAGCAATATTTTTTGCGTAAAGTTCCTTAGTTTGATGTACAGACTGCTTGGCTGACGGCTTCGTGAAGAGTCTGTTTACACCCTGTATATACTGTACTGCTTCCTACAGATAGCAAAAACGCGCCCTTAAACGCAATAACTAGTCGTACTGACCTTGCTTGCTTATTAACTTACAACCAGCTTATCCGACAAGATTGTAAATAACCTAAGCAACAAAGCACATTAACCGCTCAAAGTAATTGCCCGAATCCCTGATAGGTCTCCAGAGACCTGGTCAAAAAGGACTCAATCACCAAGACACAGTCGTAAAATTTACGATCCGCGAATTCTCAGCGATCATTCGTCATGAACTATCAAAGTTTTACTACCCGTATGTTTGTATGTTAAGTTGTAAACTCGAAAACATTACAGTTGCACGTTAATGTAAGAGATTGTCGTTCTGTTACTTTCTTGTGTATTGCGTCAGTGAGTGCTGTTTTGATTTGCGGTTGTGTGGAGTTTGATTGCATTTATAGAAGAGAAATTTTGTAAAGTTTATATTGTTGGTTTTAAATCTTCTGCTTAGGTTGGTCCATGTCTGCCGCATGCCCAATGAGCTGTGGGTCAAAATAACCACATTCTGAACCCCTGACACAGCCAAAAGGCGTCGCCTCGGCAGACCTCGTCGAAGATGGCGAGACGAGCTGGATAAAAACAACGACCAGTGGCCCACATTAGCCCTGGATCGAAACAACTGGAAGTCATGGGGAGAGGCCTTTGCCCAGCAGTGGGATTACGCAGGTTAACAGTATCAGTATCAGGTTGGTCTAGTTAGTCAGTGGCCTGAAAGTCTGACAATCAGTATCGTATTACCCAGTACTAACTGGGTTGTGGAGGTCATAGGCAGTCGCTCCATGTAAAATACTGGTCTTCAATTGCATCCAGTTAGACTGGGAACCGACCTCAACATAATTGGGAAAAATGCGTAGCAGATGATGATATTCTTCTTGGTTAAGGGAAAAAAGTTATATCTAATTTATCATTGCCATGACATTGAACGCAGGATCTTACGTGTCAGTCACACTATTATAAGAACATTCATAATAGAAGTGTGTCTGGTTTTGCTCTTCTTTAACAAGAAAAGAGCACGGTTGGACGACACGGTTAGCACAGTGGCTGAGTGATTGACTGCTGCGCTGTGTATCACGGGTTCGATCCCCGTTCAGAACAAATATTTGTATGGCCTACAGGTAGTTGTTCCGGGTCTAACTGCTTGTGTATGTGAGTGTAAATGTTTGTAAACGCACCCACACTATACAAGAGAAATTCCTAGTGTGGAGCACCGTTTTATAAAAAGAAGAGGTAAGAGCAATGGAAAGATTTGACGTGTTTTTGCTCAGACACATTATATTCCCATTCTAGTAAAACAAGTTACGCGGTAACAAAGTCTTGGGTAAAAACAAAAGTTAATACTTACATAATAACATTTTTAAATAATTAATTTACTGGATTTAATCTCAACTATCTTGATTCAGAAACTATATCCTTAACAACTAGTTTTCACGCCTACTTTACGACCAAAACATTATAGCCACAATAATAGTTTTAATTGAAAAGGCATATAATTTAGTACTGCAACAATAAAACAGAAATTAAACACGACAAAAACAGTATTTGTTCAACATTATGGTTCAAAATAGGTTTTGTGTTATCCAATATAACCGCTTCAAACTGGTTTTATCTAAATTAATACGGTTTCAACTGGTATTATGCGGTTTTCGATACGTGTTGTATTTTTGTAATCAATGCGTTTGTTTAAGTAATGGAGTCGCTTTGGAGTTATAGTTGATGAGGACTTGGTTTTCATCGAGAATTTGATTAAATTGTCAATGGGAATGTTAGTAGGGATGTTCTAATGAAAGGGGCTTAGAAAGTACCTCTAATCTTGCAACTACGTCACTACTGCTTCCAGTTCGTATGACCCGGCGCCCTAACCAAAGCGATCGATCGTGCAAATACGCGATGATCATGTTGATATGTCACGTATTTAGTCGACACATTAGAAGGCGCTCTCTGTGTTTGCTACAACGCGTTCGTGTTTGCCGAACAAAATGAACGCGAGATGATTGCTTTGGTTAGAACGCAGCCTTTTTTTCCGATGGAAAATCATCAAAATTTAATGACTTCTCCCGCTCTGGGCGGAGCGAAAGGGAGTGTCAGACTTGTACTGACTAAAACCCATCCATGTTCCTTCCTTGCCCTTTGTGTTCCAGGGCCACGGTATCTCTTTCAAACAGTCACGCAGCCCTGGTAGGGTTAGAACGCAGCCTGAGGATATCACATACTGTGCTATATAAAATGTCAGTCAGTAAAGTTTTTAATTTTCCGGGTCTGAAAACTACCTTCGTTTATCCAATAGATATCAAACTACCTATGCAAAAAGTTTTATCAAAATAGGTTTGGTAGTTTTTTTGCGAAAACGTGCCAAACGGACAGAGATTTCGTAAAAATATTAGCTAGCTTTTATTTGAAAAATAACGTTGGCTTGACAAAAATATAGTATGCGCCATTACGTAACTAAATTATAACGTAAAATAGATACCACAATAAATATTTTTTATGTATATCTGACGCAAATGTTTAGTCTACAAATTGGATCGCACACATTACGAATATATCGTGTCTTTTACCCTAATAGATTTATCATTTGGTGGTTTTGTAAATTTTCTTAGAGGGTAAATATTTGATACGGTATATTACTTATGTTTAACTGTGCCAAACTAATTTTAAAACCCAGTTAGTACTGGGTAATACGATACCCCTTGGTAAGATTGGTTGTCAGACTTTTGGGGCACGGGCTGCGGGATTGTTCGAAAAAGATACCGCGGCCCTGGAACACAAAGGGCAAGGAAGGAACATAGATGGGTTTTAGTCAGTACAAGTCTGACACTCCCTTCCGCTCCGCCCAGAGTGGGAGAAGTCATTTGATGATTTCCCATTCATTCCTCCACGGACCAACCTAGGCAAGCGCGGCTTAACCTGAAGAACTCCTCCTTAAACCCCAGATAAAACCCAGTATTGCTAATACTATCTCGCGGAGTGATTACCGACATCCATGGGGGCGAAGTCGCGGGCAATAGCTAAACCATTGGATCATAGAATAGATTCACCCATTCAGTGCCCAGAACCCAGCGTATGAGTCGAACAATAATTTGTTCGTTCGCACAATCCGTATCTGTAGCTAAGGACTCGCTAGTCGGGTTCTGGGCATGAATACAAGTCACCTAGTTCATAATAACGACGACGACTCGGATCCGGGTTGTGGGCACACGAACGAAATTCACGAAGTTTTCCGAAGTACTGGGCAGTGAATGGGTTCAGCAAAAACATTTAGATCAACTATTTACATATGATTCACGTAATATAACGAAATTTATTTTCACCCGACCTACTCTAAAAGTACCGCATAGTTTTCACTATCCCCACTTAATATTAAATCAACATGTCCGAATTTACACCGTCATATATTTTACAATACCGTTTGGGTGTTATTGAAATTACGTTACGTTAGCATTATGTTGATACCACACGATCGATGAGTTGCTTTACGATATTGCGAAGAACGCGTCGAATTTAGAAGCGCTGTGTTACGCTTCGGTGTGATTGAGGAAAGGTAGCGGGGCGATTCATGTGATTTATTTTTGTTTTGTAATAATTTGTTTGAAGTGGCGTTTGTGAATTAATTACTGTGTTTCGAATGTTATAAATTAATTAATATTTCAGAAGTAGTATGGCCCTTAGACGGCGTGGAAGGGACACCGACGCGATACATTTTGACCATGTAGGTTTTGCACTTTTGTTTCCTTCATTAACATTCCCTTCCTCCAAGTATTATGGACCTTGTGTATGAAACGTCAGAAGAATTTTCAGCTTTGGTCAAATTAGTACGGACAAACTGTGGTTCACGACAAGACTAACTGCAGTTGATCGATTAGAATCTATCTGTACCTGCAACCGGCCGAGACGTCATGTTCCTGAAAGAAATGCCTAGCTCTTTTTATACAATTACTAGCTGTGGCATGCGTTGCATTGCACCTTGAAATATATTTTACGACCTATTCTTATACCTAATTTCTCTCAAACTTACCATTTTTTTTTAAATAAAAATCGATGATCGATCTGTTTCGAGAAGTGCGAGCACAATCACCGTGACACGAGACTTTTTTATATATCGGATAAATTCTCGACAGCCTAGAATAAATCCTGACATTCCCGATATATATAATATTACAGCTTCGCTTCCAGCCTACTGCTCTATAGCCCGAACACCAGTCACTAACACCTATTGAATCAGTAAGATTTTGTATGGAAGTGACTGCAATTGTCTACAGTCCAGGTTCCAATCTTTTAGATTTTTTACATACATGTAAAGTCAACAAACTAGCACCAGTTTGAGATTTTTTTACATACAAATAAAGTCGACATCATCAATCTCTCTTCACTTGCACCACACACCCCACTAATAGTTTAGATCTGTTGATATCAGCGGGTTACGAGGGACTATCAGCCAGGTTTGAATGTTGATCGGGGATTGTATGCGTCGGCCAGGCCTAACATTGTAGTTTATGATACGGCTACAGAGGTCAGCTGAAGTAGAGGTGTTGGCAATAAAATGTATCTTTTAAGGCTCGGTTCACGGCGTCGAGCGACAAGACCTTTTTGTTTCTCGATTTGGACGTCCTCAATGGATGTCTATCAGACTCGTACTGATTACAACCTCAACGGTGTTCTCTTGAACAGTTTTCGGGGAGCAGCGGGATCTAATGCGACTTGCGCTGCCCCGGACTTGCTTGACCTGCGGGCCTCGTCCCAGGGGAGAGTGAGGTGTAATAGACCATGGGCTACGGTGATGGGCGAATGGGCGTCAGAACCTGCGTCACGTGAAACGTAAGTCGTGAGTCGTGGCATGCTTTTAGTATTTTTTTGTTAGTTTTTTCCGCAGTCGCAGTGGCATTACGCGCGTCCTTTGATCGTGTACCTTGTAGCCAAGCGGTCAGGCGATGCGATTTGCGACACGACTTGCGTCCTGCGACACCTGCATGAGCCAATTGTTTCCTTCTCTTCAGTACCGTTTCTTTGCAAGTTGTCGTCTTTCATTTGTTTTTTTCGCAGTCGCTGTCGGAAATCGCATGTCGTTTGAAGTAGAGGTGTCATCAATAAAATGTACCCTTTTAATACTTGATAGTGGACGGGCTAAATAGTAATGGTAGAACCCTTTGGTAGTGGGTAGTTTTATGACAGCTGTGTGGTCTGGTCATTAAAATTAAGCCTCTTCTATACCAGTCGCGGTGTTACGTAAGTTGTACGCGACACTGTTTGTTGTCTGTTGTTGTATGTTTCTTGTATGAACCTTTTGGCTCTTCGGTCTTGCTGCAGGGCATACGGGGTGTAAACAGACTCTTCACGAAGCCGTTAACCAAGCATTATGTACATCTAACTTACTTTACGCAAAAATTATTGCTGGGAAACGACTTTTTTTTGTTGGGCTGCAAAATCACGTTTTGCGGTAGGAGTCAATGTAACGCACTCAAAACATTGTGCTGATGGTTGGATTGAATAGTAAGGGAGTTGTGGTGGTGTTTAAAGTAAAAACCTTACATTAAAAACATGTATTTAAAAAAAAAAAGCTCGTGTAAAATTTGGAACTTTGACCCCCAATATCTCCGTAACTAGAAGGTTCCCAGGTATGGCCTAGAACAAAGAAATGATCGTAATGACGGGGAAAACAAGTGGCTTTCAGCTTCGTTAAGTCTTTTTACATCCTTTATAAATGTATATGCTCCCCATAAACAGCGTTTATTAGAAAGGTATCGTTTAAAATTTGCTTTTCCTTTCGTTAATTTAGAATTTGACAATCTATTTGGGTTGTACTCAAACATTCATTGAACATTATCATTAATGTTGAATATATTTTAGTTATAGTTTAATTACTAATAGTAGTCGTAGTAGTAGTTTAGTATAAGTACTAATTATACCAATGTATTTTAATAATACTACTGCACCTAAATGTACACTTTTTGCTGTTGTACTTTCTTAAAGTAATAAATTATTCTTAAAATTATTCTTACTCTGCTTTAAATAATATAATTCAATGATAATTCGAAAGACACGTGGCGTCATCTATTCTCGTGAGAACGTTATTGTTGTTTTCCTCGGGAACAGTACTTTTTTTTGAGAACAGTTTGTTTCTTTATACCTGACAACGTATATGCAAATTTGCAGGAGCATCGGTCAGTGGTATAGGCATGAAAAGGTAACAAACAAACAAACTGACTTTTGCGTTCATTATTTTATAGGTAGGAAGTTAGACCTGTAATCCTAACTTGATTAGGATGTCCTACAGACCATGAAACTGAAAAGAATCTCCTTGGGACATCCATCTTAACCGCGAAAAAAATATCAGCTGTTCCATACAAAATTTCAATACTTACTCGACACAAAGGCCCCATACCTTTGTGTCGAGTAAGTGGTCCAATACAGAAAGTTTATCAATTTGATGGTCTAAAAAAATAGGCATTATTTCATACTTGGACGGAACCCAAACAAGGAATTTTCTTCTGTAGTTACTTTCGCTAGACATTATTTACGCCATTTTAATTTGAAAGCTTCTACTTAAAGTGTCCTTTTGATCTAGCCTTTGATGTTGGAAGATGTCTATAAATAAGACATTTTCGAGCTACCGAGGTTCGCAGCAAAAAATCTTCAAAGAAATTCAACAAAACATCACGCCCGAAGAGTTAGACTAAGGCATCTATAGTGCTGCGGGACTGTTCGAAAAAGATATCGCGGCCCTGGGACACAAAGGGCCAGGAAGGAACATGGATGGGTTTTAGTCAGTACAAGTCTGACACTCCCTTCTGTCCAGAGCGGGAGAAGTCATTTGATGATTTCCCATCCGACAAAACAAAAAAAAAATACAAGCATCTATAGTATACCCATACTTCGTCTGTTATGTTTCATCATATGTTCCCACTGCTGGGACACAGGCCTCCTCTCTATTAGAAGGATTGGGCTATCTTCCACCACGCGGGCCCAGTGCGGATTGGTAGATGTCACATGTCTTGGAATTTTTGGTTCTAGGACATGTCGGTTTCCTCACGATGTTTTTCCTTCACCGTTTTTGAGAGCAGTGGTGATGAAATATATTACACAAAGTACGCCTGCCTGGGTTCGAACCCACGACTTACTGTTCGTAAGTCAGGGTCGCTACCACTGGGCCACCGCTGCTCTCTAGCTAGTTATGTTTAAGTCCCATGTAATAAGTGACGAGCCTATCGCCATCAACCGGGCACGAATCTAGAGTCCGTGGGTGCTACTGAGAAATTCCTGACGGAAAAATGCAATGACACTTTGCCCGACCTGGGAATCGAACCCAGGATCTCATGCTCAGCAGCCGCGCATCAACGAGGCAGTCGTTTGGAAGTTGTTTGTTGGAACTGGTTTTAATTCTGATTTGACGCGCCAACTGGTACTTGTAAATGAACACATCCATTATGTTAATCTAAAATAAAGGGCAGTACTCACTGCCGACGTGCCCCTTCACGAGAATGAAGAAAATATCGTGCTCAAGTCAACACAAGTCTGTTCTAGTATCTCTTGAAGTTGCGTGTGGGATCCTATTTATTTGGGCAGAGCCTTTATTTGATTCGGGCCGTAAGTTGATTTACAAGTAGTTGGGGGCAGGAAATGGGGGTGATCGAAGGATGGTTTTGCTGCTAATTTCGGGAAGAAACACATCGCTATGTTTTTAAATTTAAAGGCGGTCAATTTCAATGTTGATAAATTTTATTGCTTATTACTTGAGTAGGTAATTAGTTAATATTGTAAATATAAACGCTAAAAAGTCCAAGGATTGATTCCCAGGACGGGCAAAGTGTTATTTATTGAGTTTTTCCATTAAATATCGAATATCTCAAAATCTCAGTAGTAGCCAAGGAGTCTGGATTTGTGCCCCATTGATAGCAATAGGCTCGCCCACTATTACATGAGAGTTAAACATTACCGTCGAAACGTGGGTGTACTTTAGGGTGCTGAGGAGTACCCTAATAGTACCTACTCCTCTGCCTAACCCTTTGGGCGTCACAGGCGTAATGTTATGTCGTAGTAACACCAAAAGTTTAATTGGTTATGATGATACTGACCATATTATGTAATACATTAAGCACCTAGTTTATCGACGCAGATTTTTAGGGTTCCGTACCCAAAGGTTAATACGGGACCCTATTACTAAGACTCTGTCTGTCTGTCACCAGACTGTATCTCATGAACCGTGATAGCTAGACAGTTGAAATTTTCACAGATGATGTATTTCTGTGGCTGCTATAACAACAAATACTAAAAACAGAATATAATGAATATTTAAACGGGAGCCCCATTTAAATATTCGTTTTATTCTGTTTTTACTGTTCCATACAAGAAACGTGACTTTTTTACGGTTTTTTTGCTCGATATTAAAAACGGTGACAGTTAGACGCTTGAAATATTTACAGAATATTTAGTTGTTTATTCACTTCCCGTGACCCAAGGGCTGGCTTTTACTTTGGCCAGAGGCTAAGTGTTGCCATACAACGTGGCAACGCCGCCAGTCTCTTGGGCACATTACCATCTGACAGCGTTGAGGAGGAGTTTTTCGATGCCCTTTTATAGTTTGTTGTTAGTTTATCTATTTTAGTTTAATAGTTTTTAATTATCAATGTATATAGTTAGTTTAACCTAATAAAGTATGAATTCTTTAAAAATAAATAGTTAAATTAAAATAAAATATATATTTAAGGCCCATAAAACAATCTTGATTTTTTGGCCAGTTTTTTTCCAGACTTCTGTACCCTTGTTATCATCAAAATTCTCCTGCTCTGAACCCAATTTATTTGATGTCTGCACTCTAGTATGAATTTAAAATTAAAATAGTACGACATATTTTCAAGAACGGAGTTATGATACAGCAAATGTAGTATTGAAAGTACATCCTACTAGCCCAAGTTCCGATCAAAAAGGTACAAACATTTTTCAATCTTTATCTGACTATCGCGCCAGCCTTAGCATAATCAACCAATATTATTCCCTATCCTGGGAACCAGGTCTCCTCTCCATGGTAGAAGGAACCCGCAGCCTTAGTAGTTCGAAAATATAACAAATAATATCTTTCCATATTCATCATGCCAACTCAAGTGTTCATCTAACTAACAAAGATCTATCCAAGACTAAACAAGCCATTCCTAATCTGAAGATAATATCCACTCGAAGAGGTTTCATCTGAAGCAGACTCTATGAACTCGCTCTGAAACCTGGATAAAACTGTTTTTGTATTGGTTTATCATCATAGTTTTATCTGGCGGCCATTTTGAATAAATTGCGCGAATTATTTTATAAGGGCGCTGCTAGATTGGATCCTGGAAAATATTGAACATAAGGTCAAGTGGACCTTATGAAAAATATTTTGTACCACTTTTGCCCGTGGTTTCGCTCACGTTAATTTAGACTTGACAATCGATTCGGGTTGTACTCTGCTTGTAATATAATACAGGGTGTAAACAGACTCTTCACGAAGCCGTTAACCAAGCATTATGTACATCAAACTAAGTAACTTTACGCAAAAATTATTGCTGGGAAACGACTTTTTTGTTTGGGGTGAAAAATCACGTTTTACGGTAGAACGCAATGTAACGCATTCAAAACCTTGAGCTGAGGGATGGATTGAATAGTACGGGAGTCGTGAAGGTGTCTTAAGTAAAAAAAAATACATTAAAAACATGTATTTCAAAAAAAACTTGTGAAAAAGTTGGAACTTTGACCCCCAATATCTCCGTAACTAGAAGGTTCCCAGGTATGGTCTAGAACAAAAAAATTATCGCAATGATGGGGAGAACAAGTGCCTTTCGGCTTCGTTAAGAGTCTGTTTACACCCTTTATAACTCAATCATGATTCGCAAGAAACGTGGTGCCATCTATTATAACAAGAACGTTATTGTTGTTTTCCTCGGGAACAGTACCTTTTTTTGGGATAAAAGGTACCCTATGTCCGTGTCTGAACACCTGACAACGTATAAGCAAAATTTCAGGATGTCGGTTTAGTGGATAAGGCGTGAAAAGGAAAAAAATAAACAAACAAACTTAGTTTCGCATTTATAATATTAGGATTTCACATTTTTGCGAGCGGTTAGGTGGCAAATATGCTTGAGTTATGTCATTTTAACCTAAATCGGTTTTCCGTTTATATTGCAGAAATTGGAAGCCTAAAAATATCTACTGAAAAATCTGGGAACTGGACGAAATGTGACGTAAGAGCTTGCGATCGACAATATTGCCAACAGTCAAATTAATTACTGATCGTCAACCAAGTAAATCTCTTTCATAGTGTCCTCAAAGCAGCAAATTAATATTTATCACTAGTTCTGTAAAGGTAGTACAAATAAAATATATTTTCAGTCATTCAACTTTTTAACATAACATCATCTTGCTTTTATAATAGACTAGCTGATGCCCGCGACTTCGCCCACTTGGATGTCGGTTATCGCGACCAAAAGTAAACATGAAATTTTGGTCCCGTTCCCGCCTTCCAACATACAGGGTGTAAACAGACTCTTCACGAAGCCAAGCGTTATGTACATCAAACTAAGTAACGTTACGCAAAAATTATTGCTGGACATTTTTTTTGGGGTGCAAAATCACGTTTTACGTTATGGCTCAATGTAATGCATTCAAAACATTGTGCTGATGTATGGATTGCATAGTACGGGGGTCGTGAAGGTGTCCTGAGTAAAAATAAAAAATTAAAAACGTATTAAAAAAGAAACTTGTGCAAAAGTTGGAACTTTGACCCCCAATATCTCCGTAACTAGAAGGTTCCCAGGTATGGTCTAGAACAAAAAAATGATCGCAATGACGGGGAGAACAAGTGCCTTTCGTCTTCGTTAAGAGTCTGTTTACACCCTTTATATCATTATATTTTAGCCAATGAGAACCACTCTATCGATTGGTGAAAACAACATGAAAATCGGTGCAGTAGTTTTTGAGTTTATCGTGAATAGACAGACAGACGCGGCGGAGGACTTTGTTTTATAATATGTAGTGATAGTGACAGTGAATATGAAAACGTGTTGCACCGACCCTAAGTAGAATGGGTCAAGGATAGGAAGATGATGAAGATCATCACGCGTTTAATCGCCAAAGACTAGGCAGAGGTGTACCCAATAGAACACTCAATTTTCACCAGTCATTTATTTATTTATTTATCTCAAACATTACTAACATTACAGGGAATTCCTAATGCGTTAGTGTGGTCCTTAACACATTGACTGCCATGTAGGGCACCGGTGACCGGAGGCGGTCTTGTATTAAGGCGCCCCGTAGGACACCGGTGACCTCGTGAAGTTTTTATTAATTTTCTACGGAACCCTGCCTCCGATTGACCCCAAAATAATACTATGTATATCTAGACCCATAACATCAATTGGCACATTTTTTTTTCTGATTTTTGTCATTATTACTCTGGCAGTTAATGTGTTAATTAAACTATCTATCTGTTGTGTTTGAATTCCATGAAGTAGTGGCGAGCCTAATGCCATCACCCGGGCACATATACGAAGGCCGTGACTGCTACTAAGAAATATCTGATATAAAAACTCCATAACAATTTACCTGAGCTGAGAATCAAACCCAGGACCTTATGCTCAGCTCGGTTACATTTACGATGAGTAGTCCAAGGAGCCAGTCAAATCAACTTTAAATGGTTTATTATTTGAGTAATCTAAAAATCTGTAGAAATACTGCCTTAGGCTTAAACAACAAAGATTATAACCCAAAAAACCGTGATTAAAATATATTCTTTACATAATAATTTCAAACAGAAACAAAATGGCGAAACGTGTCGCTTCCTCATCAAGTAAAATTAATTAAGAAAGGTTTGCAAAATCAAAATGCTGCGATATTATTTAGAGGAAAAAGTTTGTTTAACATTAAGTACTGCCTGTTTTTAAATTGCTAACAAATTAAAAAGGGAAGATTTTCCCTTGTGTTTTGTTTTTTTCGATGTCAGCTGTTTTGGTAATACGAGGGTTATTTGTTAAACAAGCCATGCGATGAATTTTTCCCCGCTGCGTTTAACTCGGAAAAACGTGGCGGTTGGCCATGTAATACAGCACAAAAGTCCAGGAGGTTGCCAGGTGGTTGCCCACCACGCAAATCGTCAGATTATTATATATTTCATTTCAGAGACATGCTGGGCGACGAAAAATATCAATATCTGACGCGTTTAAGTATTTCGGTGTCATTGTTTTCTTTTTACAATGTTGAAAATCTGTAGACGCTTCCCCCACCGCTAAAATTGGAAACATTATAGGACCATTTTTTCTTCCTATCATCTTATCGACCAATTCTAATGTTTCCGCGGCGTTCGAGTAACTACACATTTAGCATCATGGGCTCCTGTACTATAAATATTCCAAACTTTGCCCACGAATTGAAACACCTGAATAGTTTGAAGTTTGATGTATATTCTAATTGACATTAATAGGAGATGATTATTCAAAAAATATAATTTATTTTTTGCTTATTTCGTTACATAAAAAGTCTTTAGTTAATTGGTTCTAAACCCAGTGTTATAGGCAGTGCAGTGTCTTTCAGTAAATGAACATTTAAGATTTTATACCTAGGATAGGGACCAAGATGGTAAGTTTGTATTAGTGTTAAAAATACCGGCCAAGTGCGAGTCGGATTCGCGCATGAAGGGTTTCGTACCATCGTAGTAGGAGAGCCTTTATTTTTTTAAATAAATTTTTATTATTTTTTGTTATAGCGGCAACAGAAATACACATTCTGTGAAAATTTCAACAGTCTACCTATTATGGATCATGAGGTACATACAGCCCGCTAATAGACAAACGGGCGGACGGACAGCGGAGGCTTAGTAATACGGCCCCGTTGGTTACCACTTCGGGTACGGAACCCTAAAAACAACATAACTTACATAGCACCGCACCTGTTTTTCCAAAAAGTTATTTAAACGATTTACGAGTCAAAGTCAAAGTATTTTATTTGTTGAACATAGGTAATATGGTACATGGTAAAAAAATTGTGTTGTATCACTATGTTTTGCCTTGCAAGGCGTAATAAAGCTGTTTCAAACAAGTAACATCATAAACGAGACAGAATAACAAGTGGATCGGACATTTTTTTACTTTATGCTTCCATCATCTAAAAACTCATTGATAGTAAGCCTTTTCAATCAGGAATTTCTTAAGTTGCGATTTAAAATAGTTTATGTTGGTCATGCTTTTTAAAGTTTTTGGTTTAGTGTAAATCTTTGGACTCATGCCGAGACAACTCTTTGAGAAAAGTTCAGTATTGTGTTTATTTGATTTTAGTGTGCTTTGGTGACGTCTAGTTTTAAGTTTTTACAAATTTAGACAGATTCTCCTTAACAAATATTGAAATTTCATAAATATAGAGGGATGGAAGCGTAAGTATTTTTAAACTAACGAAAAATGGTTTACAACTTTCGGTGGTTTTTAACAAACATACACACAGATATGTTTAGGTCTCATGTCACAGAGGGCGAGCCTACTGCCACAGCTGGACAAAAATTCAGACTCCAGCCTGCTAACGAGAAATGAAACACCATTTCAAAAACTATATTAGGTAGGTATTTTGGTATTACATCTTTAAAACATTACCCTTCTAAGATAGTCGAGTAAAAAGCTAATCCTCCTGTCGATGTCGGATGAAAAGAGAAATTTTGGAAAAGAAATAGGTATTTATTGAAGTGGACATTTTGCGCAACATGTTTTCCAGAAGAGGTCACTTTGCGGAGTGCACATTGTGAAAATTGGTTATGCTACGTAAGGAACATTTCGCAAAGTGAAAATTCAGCAAATAAGATATTTTGCGAAACAGAATTTCTGTGTCAGAGTTATATTATATAATACTAAAAACATCCTTTATTTGATATAATTTGCTTGTTTCCGTTTCTACTGTAGAAATTCATTTTGCATACAGTTTGGTCATAAAACATGTTCCAGCCATTAAACATTACTTAAAAAGTTTCATGTATGGTCATATCAGGAAAACGATTCTTAAGCGGACACTAAAATAGTTAAAATATGCGACTAACTTTTGGGTAAATAAAGATCCTTTAAACTCCAGTTACCCATATTTATATCTGCATAAAATAATCCAAGTTGTTTTTTCATAAGAATACTATAAGAAGACACATTTCGTTTGATTTCCGCCAATTAATAAACATTTTCCGGATGCTGATTTAATGACTAAAGATTTCTTTTTTCTTCAGAAAGATCAGGTGCGTAAGTATACTTGCAAATTTTAAGTTGATATTTTAAACTAGCTCAATGCCCGCGGCGTCGCCCGCGGTGATTTCGATTTATGTCCCACGGGAACATACTATCGGGATAAACAGTATCCTATGTGTTAATCCAGGTTATAAACTACCTGTGTTCCAAATTTCATCCAAATCCGCCCAGTAGTTTCGGAGCCTATTCAGTACAAACAAACAAACAAAAAATTTCCTCTTTATAATATTGGTATAGATAGATAAAACAAGATATTAAGGGACATTGGATAATTACTCCTTGAAAACCGCACCGACGTATAAAAAAAGCCTTCATGGAAACCAGTAACAAAACCACGGTTTCATTGACAGCCGAAGGGAACCGGCGTGCGTGTATGATCAGATGTATGAACGTAGACGAGGCGCAAGCAAACCCCAACTAAAACATTAAACGCTATAATTACGTCAGCACTAGAGCGCGTCGATAAGTCGTTGTCGATAAAACTTGGCGTTAATGTCGACTGTCGAGATAGAGATGCGTAAAATAAATTTCAATTGACAGAAATAAAAAGCATTGGAACGTGGCCTCGGTTGGACACACAATGAGATCGGTTTTATATTAGTTTGTGGGTATTCTGGCGCTGTAATTAAATGTTAGAGAGAAAAATAGGGGAATTTTATTGCGGTCAAGGTCTTCAACTGATATTGTACAAGTTATAACTAACTTGTATATCAATCCCTGTATTATTTAAATAGCACTATTATTTTTTTATGTCTGGTAGATATTGGTGAAATGTCATCATCTGCCTAGCCTTTTCCTAACTATGTTGGGGTCGGCTTCAAGTCTACCCGAATGCAGCTGAGTACCAGTATTTTACATGGAGCGACTGCCTATCTGACCTCCACAACCCAGTTAGTACTGGGTAATATGGTACCCCTTGGTAAGATAGGTTGTCATACTTTCAGTCCAATAACTTATCACGCTCTCCGAGGTACGGAGGGAACTTGGTATTGGTGAAATGGAACACACGCTAAAAAAATACGCAAGAGTAGTTCTTGTGTTGTATTTCATGTTGCATTGCATTTTGGACGGCTCGTATGACCCTACGGACTTTCACAAACTTTTCATGAAGTTTTATTTCATTAAGTTTGTTTTTTCACAAACGTTTCAGTTTACAAATCTAAACTTTTCATAACGAAAAGAATGAATGATAGTTTAATAGGCTGGACCTCTATTTTTGGGACTTAAATTAACATGACTAAAGAAACGGAAGGGTGTTATTGAAAAGGCTTATGCCAAGTCAAGGAATGCTTATGGACTGCTGATAATGATGCAAGACGCGAATTGTCTGATTTTCGGTGACATTTGTAAATCAAACAAGAACATTTTTTCTTGCTCCGTGAATTCTAATTTCCTCATTTTTAGGGTTCCGTGCCCAAAGACTGTCCGTCTGTCTGTCCGTCTGTCTGTCTGGCTGTCTGTTACCAGGCTGTATCTCCGAACCGTGATAGCTAGACAGTTGAAATTTTCACAGATGATATATTTCTGTTGCCGCAATAACAACAAATAATAAAATATACAGGGTGTTTGGCGCATGGACCGACACAATTCGTCCCGGGTCCCTAGGTTAAAAAAGAAACAAAAAACAAAAAAGACAAAAAAAAATAACAAACAAAAAACAAACATAAATTTACATACACGAGGTCCTGGGTTCGATTCCCAAGTCGGGCAAACTGTTATTGGGTTTTTGCATCAGGAATTTCTCAGTAGCAGCCATGAAGTCTGAATTGGCGCCCTGTTGACGGCAATAAGCTCGCCCACTATTACGTAGAACTTAAACATAACTGGCAAAATATGGGTGTACTATTAGGTACACCTCAGCCTAACATTTTGGGCATTAGAGGTGTTTGCGTGATGTTGTGTCATGTTAAGTAATGGACAACGAACCAAAATAACAGCACGTTTTACAAGTTACTCGCTAATTGTGAACTGAAAAAATTAAAAAAAAAACAATCCGTTGTTAGCTGCCAGTGTGTACAATTCGTTAGTTCCCTCTTAAACTATAAATAAAATAAAAACGGAGAAAGGGTTTTGTCTGTGCTACAGAAAAAAGTAAAAAAAAATGTCTTTGTTTAAAGTAAGCTATGTATTGGATGCTGGTATTGTTGTGTGGCATTTAAAATACAATAGTTGGGCCTCTGTATGTGTTGCAATGCTTTTTTTTTTCAGAAACTTTCCCTGGAGTATGTTGAAGAACTGTGCAAATTTTTATTAGGAGTTTATAGTATTCGAACAGAAGACGGACAGACATTGATTTTTATATAATTTTAATTTTTTTATTACATGATGGGCCTGCTCTTGACCTCGATCCCACCTGATGGAAAGCGATGAATGAGGTCTATGATTACCAGACCAGACCAGAAGATGCCTGTTCAATATATATACTATATATTTTTCAGACCGGAATAACCCACTGCTGGGTATAGGCCTCCCCTTTTTTTTTGCTATGCGTCCCCGTTCTTGTCCTTGATCACTTGTTATTTACTCAATTTTAAACCTAAACTGTAGAATATTTTTAGATCAAACTTAATTCACTTACTTTACCGTAAAATTATGTTTTAAAA
This sequence comes from Lycophotia porphyrea, assembly GCA_950005105.1. Lineage (NCBI taxonomy): Eukaryota > Metazoa > Arthropoda > Insecta > Lepidoptera > Noctuidae > Lycophotia > Lycophotia porphyrea. The sequence goes on along the minus strand of OX465404.1, from coordinate 1,622,919 downwards.
AAGATTGGACCTGCAAAAAAATTGACTCATCAATTAAAAAATAAATTAAACATTAATAAAATAAACATTGTTTTCATATCCTTTGTTGCGCAGATAATCATTCTGTAATTACAAATTTAAATTCTAACCATACGTTTGGTTGCATAATATCACGCTTGTAATTCCCCGAAGGGTCAAACAGAGGAATACATTTATGTTAGTAAACCTTTCATAAAAAATCACAATTGTCCTTTATTCTGTAAATCAGTCCTGTCTCTTCTTAGTCCCCGATTAATTATAACCATATATTGGCTGCGAAATTAACATTTTTAAAGTACCCGTGAACACAGTACGTGGCTGACTGATATCCAATGAAAAACACCATTATAACGATTGTCAATATTCATCACATCATGATTGGCTAATTTATATTCATATTCATTTATATTCATTCATTTATATTCTTTTATTGACGTTCAAAAATTGATGTTGAAGTTGAAAAACATTATTTTTTTATTACACCTACTTCAAAAGCAATTGGATATACCCTTGATATATATAGCAATTTATTCTCTGTGTTAAAAATTGCAATTGAATTTGAGTGTTTCAGAAAATATACGATAATTTATATCAAACTAGCAGACGTCACGCGGTTCCTGTTCCCGTGGGAGTACTGAGATCAAATATAGCCTATATTACTCGCTGATAATGTAGCTATCCATTGCTGAAAGAATTTTTCAAATCAGTCCAGGTGATTTTAGTTTATTCGTTACATACAAAAATACAAATTTTTACTCTTTATAATATTACTATAGATAGAGCCAGAGACGTAACGCAATGGGTGGCAGAAGACAGGCATCGTCGCCGAGGGAGGCCTAGAAATTGCGTGAAGACTTAGAGGCGTTTGTGAGAGATTTGCCTGAGAAAAACGCTGAGAAGGCAGGGAGGCCTTTGCCCAGCAGTGGGACAATAGTGGCTAAGGAATAAAAGCTTACTACACATGGACAGTCGTTACGACCAGAAACCCGAAAGTCTGTCCAACAGTCTTACCAGTCTGGATTATGAAGGTCAGATAGGCAGTCGCTCCATGTACAATACTGGTATTTAGGTGCATCTGGTTAGACTGCAAGCTGACCTCAACATAGTTAGGAAAAGGTTAGGCTACAAAAAACAATATATTTCTTAAATAAAAGAGGCCTTTTTCTGCTAGGAAATTGTTTAACTAAGACAATTTTAAACACAATAAAGTACCAATAAAACATTAGTACCTACTAAGAGACCCTGTAAAATGTCTTTAAGTGTTGTACAATGTAAACACTGCTTTAAATTTGAGACGTGACGGGTAATAAGTTTCTGTGTGAGCAAGTTCACGTTTCTTTGGAAAATCGGGTGAGCAGTAATAGTAGGCTACTAGAAATCGAGAGGTATTATAAGATTTCTACATTAAATAATGTAATATGGGACTTGTCAGAACTTTCAATTAAAAAAAAAAAAAAAATTGGAGTTGGTCATTGGTATGGACTTACAATGAATCGCAGGGCACTTGTGGTGACGTCAGACGACCTACTTACCCCACCACGGCGTGTTATTGCAGAGCCCTGATGTTCACAGCTCGACGCGAGAACGACAATCAGTGTGTGATCATGAATAATAAAACAATTTATATAAAAAAAAACGACGAGACTAAGCAGATGAAGATGAATTGCTAAGCTTGGATCATGGGTCTTATTTCAAAATAATATAAAGATATTGATAAAATACTCCACCTGACAGTAAAAATTTGATAAAAACAATGTTGCCAAAAAAAAACGAATACCTTTCTTTATCTTTTCCTTTATTTAAATTAACCTACAGGCTCATAAATCACGGCAAAACAGCAAAAAAACGGCAAATATAAGGTAAACAAAGATATGGAGTTTTCTCATTTCACTAAAGACCACTAAAAACAGTTGAATGATATATTATGTATGCGCTACGCCGTAGCTACGGCGCTACGTAGCTACGACGTAGCAGCTACGGTGCTACGAAGAGGGCTCTATCGGAGATGAGTGGGCACAGAGTAAATATGTTTGCAGAAGGTTAATTAAGAAAAAGTATTTGTTTTGTGTGAAGTAAAAGTTATGCCAATGTTGGTTGTAAGTTATTACTGAGTTAGATAAACTAAGCTCAAGTAGATGTCGTGGGTATGTACTTTAGGAAACGCTTATTTTCCAAGAAGCTCTAGTTGTTTAAAGTAAGTGCAACCTAATACATTTTAGTAACTATTTATTTCGTACATATATTTCTACATCATATTCATGGAAAAGCTGTAGGTAAATAATAGAAAAAAAAATGTGTTAAAAGTCCCTTCAAAGAGAAATATTAAGCGAGGCGAACATGAGGTCATTTTTTGCGAGTCCAATCCCTTAATTGTGCAAAGGCGGTAATTAACACAGTCAACAAAAACATTTTTGACGTTTCAAATCACTTAAGTGTTAGGCGCTAGCTTTGCGAGTTGACTGTATAATACAAAGTGTACACAGACCCTTCACGTAGTCGTTTGTAACTACGCAAAAAGTGTTGCTGGGAAACGACCTTTTTTTAGGGTGAAAAATCACGTTATACGGTAACTCAGTGTAACGCACTCGAAACATTGTGCTGATGAATGCATTGAATAGTCAGGTTTCAGGGGTCATGAAAGTGCCTACCAGGACTGCGGGACTGTTCGAAAGAGATACCGTAGCCCAGGGACACAAAGGGCAAGGAAGGAACATGGATGGGTTTTAGTCAGTACAAGTCTGACACTCCCTTCCGACCAGAGCGGGAGGAGTCATTTGAGGATATACCACCCGGAAAAAAAAAAGTTTCATGAAAGTATTTAAACTAAAGTTGTAACATTAAAAACTTGTATAAAAAAATACTAGTGGAAAAAATCTAACTTTGACCCTCAATATATCTGTAACTAGAAGGTTCCCAGGTATGGTTCTGACAAAAAAAAAATGATCGCAATGACGGAGAAAACAAGTGCCTTTTGGCTTCGATAAGTTTATTTTTAAACCCATTATATGCCTAATATTTCGTGGACACGTTAAACTTGACCTACTGCGAACCCCCTTAACTACCGGCAATAGTTTTGTGTAGCACTTTCTATTCTAATAATTAACCCTTTATAGCTAAATATACTATTCGACACCGCTCAAATTCATAATATCGCCAACAGAGCAATACCGCCCACAGGGCAATACCACCAATAGGGAAATATGGCCAGCGGGGTTATACTGTCAACAGGGTATTATCGCCAACGCGACGGGGCTATACCGCCAACTGTGCGATATTTGCCATGTCCGCATTCTGGCAGTCAAGCCTCATTCCTCCACATCAAAAATTAAATTAAAAAAAAATCAAAATTAGTTAAAAAACACTAATGAGTGAACCACAAACTAAGCATCGCTTGTATCTTGTGGCTCGGGCATCACATGTCCATACGACAAACAATTACGACACAACTTTTTAGTCACCAGCAGGACTGAAATTACTGTAGGAATCGAATGATTAATTATTTATTTAGAAAATAGAGTTATGAAGTCAATTAAATATTCCCCTCTTGATTTACGTCAAAATCAACCATTTTCTTTTTGTCATGGTTTAGAACTTGGTAACAAAATAATTATTTATTAATTTTATGAAGAATCTTTCTTCGTAAATAAAAAAAAAAACGAGTGTGCTTTAGACCATACGACTGAAGAAAAACTTCTACTTTAACTTATCTTCCGTTCGCCTCGTAACGTAACTTTTCGTAACGCATTCCCAAGTCAAACGTGTGTAAAGAAGTTTTACTTCAATAAAAGTAAACGATACACAGAAGGAATACCATCAATATACGACCAGAGGCCCTAGTACACAATTAAATGCGCGGTGTAAACGAGTAAATACGTCGATTTCTGAATTTAAAATACAATTATCCTATTTGGCATCATTTCAGTCCATAGGTATTAATAAATTCTTGATAATAATAAATTCTTAAAATTATGAAAATATTAGGTATATGTGAAACTTGTATTTTTAGGGTTCCGTACCCAAAGGGTAAAACGGGACCCTATTTTTTTTTTTTTTTTTTACGGATGTGAAATCATCAAATGTCTTCTCCCGCTCTGGGCAGAGCGGTAGGGAGTGTCAGAATTGTACTGACTAAAACCCATCCATGTTCCTTCCTTTGTGTTCCAGGGCCGCGGTATCTCTTTCGAACAGCCCGCAGCCCGGGACCCTATTACTAAGACTCCGATGTCCATCCGTCCGTCTGTCACCAGGTTGTATCTCATGAACCGTAATCATATCATAATCATTTATTTGCAATATTATTAGTACATATTGGTCTAAAAGTAAGTTGAGCTTCCTAATACATAGTCATCTATATATGACATGCAAATTTAATGTTAGAGTATACAAGTCTTCAATATTGTCTTTAAAACATTAATTATCTTACCTGAATATAAAATAGATTAATTATTAACGTTATTTATAAATTCATTAATAGAATAAAAACGTTTTTCCAGCAGACATAATTTTAACTTTATAAAAAATAAATTATTACTACATACATATATACATACATACATAAACTCACGCCCTTTTCCCATGGGGGTAGGCAGAAACCACAGAACGCCACCTGCTACGATCCTTACATACTCCTTTTGCCTCGTCCACGTTCATACATCTGGTCATACACGCACGCCGGAAAAAAAAATAAAAATAAAAATTATTACTATACTCTTTAAAGGTCTTTGCTCTTTAAAGTTCTCTCCGTGATAGCTAGACAGTTGAAATTTTCACAGATGATGTATTTCTGTTGCCGCTATAACAACAAATAATAAAAATATAAAATATTTAATAAGTAAAGGGGGCACCCATACAAGAAACGTGTTTTTTTCGGTTTGTGGTACGGAACCCTTCGTATGCGAGTCCAACTCGCACTTACTACTCGTAATTACGTTACACCGCGCGCTCGTGCTAGGGCCTAATATTAAATTCCAAACAAATAGAGGTAACCAATTTAAGGTAATGAACAACAAACTTACAGCTCCAAAGTTTAATTCAATTGTCTGAAAAATAGTAGCAAATGTACCTTTTGCCAACGCAATAATTTTGAACAGACCTTCAAATAAAAAGAAGGTTTTATTCAACCTTTCTAAAATGGAATTGAAACACGTTCATTACATAGAATTAATTAGAAAACAAGGAATATAATCAGAGTAAGGAATTAAATTCAACATACATCCATGAATGCCGCGCTGGCCTAGGTTGGTGGATGGGTCACCACTCATTACTGTATACCAAGTTTCCTCGGAAAGCACGTTAAGCCGTTGGTCCCGGTTATTTTTAGATCTTTGACAGTCGGTACAGGCAGTCTGATAACTAAGAAGTATCGTATAACTCAGTATTAACTGTGTTTTAGAGGTCAGATAGGCATTCGCTCCATGTAAATACTAGTATTCAGCTGCATCCAGTTAGACTGGACGCCGACACTAACATAGTTGGGAAAACTCTTGGCACTTGTACTATTGATTTTTATTTATTTATTTAATTAAGGTTCACTAACAGTTGTTACAGATAGGAACATAAAGGATGTAAACAGACTCTTAACGAAGCCGAAAGGCAGTTGTTCTCCCCGTCATTGCGATCATTTTTTTGTTCTAGACCATACCTGGGAACCTTCTAGTTACTGAGATATTGGGGGACAACGTTCCAACTTTTTCACAAGTTTTTTATTGAAATATATGTTTTTAATGTTAGATTTTTACTTTAAACACCTCCAGGACCCCCTTACTATTCAATCCATGCATCAGCACAATGTTTTGAGTGCGTTACATTGAGTCCTACTGAAAACGTGATTTTTCAGCCAAAAAAAAAAGTCATTTCCCAGCACTAATTTTTGCGTGAAATTACTTAGTTTGATGAACAGAATGGTTGATTGACGGCTTCGTGAAGAGTCTGTTTACGCCCTGTATAAGTAATTGTGTCGTAAATGTAACTGCACAACCCATTACCGGTAAACACCAAATGAAAAATACTCTATGTAATTAATTTTAAATTGATACATCCATAAAGCTACTTTGCATTCTGTTGCCAGTTTTTGTTTATATTCTTCTCATCGTCTCGATGGGCATACAATACAATATCTTTATTTTCTCTCTTCACAAAGGTTCACATAGGTATAGTAAATAATATAAATGTAAGAAACGCCGAATGGTCGACACTTTGCGTGACCAGAGGGCTGGCTATTTCTTTGGCCAAAGAATTAGCATTGCCATTCAACGTGGCAATGCTGCCAGTCTTCTGGGCACGTTTCCGGATGACAGCGATGCGGAGGAGTACTTTGACGCCTAAGTGTCCTATTTTTGTAATTTTAAATATGTAGGTACTTACTTTTAGTCTTCTCTTTTTTAGCATTATTTTTGTAGTCTGTATATTCTGTAAGCTGCCGAAACATATATCATTAAACAAAAATTATAATAACCTAACTTATCACAATACAGTGTTGCTATTTGTGAGGAAAAAATACCCACATTGCTTTCAATGTAAGAGTAACATTTTAACAAAAATGCTTAATTAATATAATCATTTGTGAAAGACGGGCGTCCATACTGGGATATCGTGTGTGATGGCTCGCACCCCGATTTAAAGTTAAATTAACTATCAGCCAGGAACTGACCCACTAGTTTTGCGCCTACAGTAGCGTCCATTAGCTCCTGCAATGAACAAACAGGACAGGTCACGCTTACCACGATATTAAGTGTCCATCGTTAGTGGAACAGCCCCACAATTGCAATCTCCGCCTGAGCAAGTTTTTGCCTTACGGCCTTTGGTTGCTTAGCAACCAGATCTTCTGACCCCTCTAGTTAATCTGATTATGAATTATTTGCGTAAAGCTCTTACTAATAGGGCGGAAAACATTTATAAGAATATTTGCTTTTAAACATTTATAAATGGATCGTTGGTCTAGTGGTCGCAAACGTCTCCTGAGGTCCTGGGTTCGATTCCCGGGTCGCGTTAAGTTTTATTGGGTTTTTCCATCAGGAATTTCTCAGTAGCAGCCACGGAGACTAGAGTTGTGCCTGGTCAATAGCTTAAGCATAATCAGCTTATAATGTGCTAGGACACAGGGCTCCTTGCTTTGGGAGGGAGTGGGCTCCACAACGTGGGATCAGTGTGGGTTGGTAGATGTCACATGTCTTCGAATCATGGTTTTAGGACATGCGGGTTTCCTCTCGATGTTTTCCTTCACCATTTTGAGAGCAGTGGTGATGAAATAAATTATAAAAAATAATGCGCCTGCCTGGGTTCGAAACCACGACTTACTACTGCTCGTAAGTCGGAGCCGCCACCACTGCTGAACAAAATTGTTTAAGAAATAGGATACATTTTTTCTATTACGTTCTGATGGGATTGATTTCTAACCTCAACGCGGGTAAAGTCACGCGTCCAAGTAGTATAGTCAAAGAATCGATACGGAGGAGCGTATACTATCTAATAGGCACTAATGAACTGACAGTAGACAGAGTCGCTAATCTTTAACGTTGCGAGAGGAAAGGTCCAAGAATATACAGTATTGTATAGCTATGTATATTTTAAGGGGCCGATGAATTGTCCATAAAAACGTAATACCAAAATCATTTTCAGTTTGAGCATATTTCCACCTTACTATGCTGTTATTCGGAACAAGACAGTATTTACCTAGGATTTCATTTAATAATTTTTGCAAAACACTTACCTAAAACGAATTGTCGTAAACGAAATAAGATGTTTTCATCTCATCTGTTCTATATTAAAAACGGTAATATTCTTAATATGGCTTATTTCGAAACATGTCTTATTTTGTTAAGTTACATAATATAAAAAAAAAATTAAAAGCATTGAGTTTTCATTAATCATTTTTGGTATTATACACATTCAAATTAATCACAAATGTTCAGCGGTGATATGAATGAATGATAATTATAGCATAGTAGGTAGGTAAACACTATTCACACGCTCACGCGCGGTTTCGCAACGCGCTGGGAAGTATGAAACAGAGATAACAATATTTCGACGGATTTTTGCCTTCGCTTCCGAGCGGCTTCGCCGGGCTCTTAACATACTTGTTTGTACTGCGTTCTTTAGCAGTGATGGTAGATTAGAATATACATATAAAGAACTAGCTTTTGCGGGCAGTTTTGCTCGCGTTAATTTAGAATTTGACAATAAATTCGGGTTATACTCTGCTTATAATAATATAGTTCAATCATGATTCGGAAGACATGTGGCGTCATAATAACATAACATAACACATCACGCCTGTTATCCCCGAAGGGCCCAACCCTTCGGGGATAACAGGCCCACAGAGGTGTACCTATTAGTACGCCAGTTATGTATTGTGTTAGATAGTCTGTGTTCGTTTCTGTGCAGGTGTACAGGACAACGTTTATGCAAAATTTCAGGATGATCGGTTAAGTGGTTTAGGCGTGAAAAGGTAACAAACAAGCTTACTTTCGCATTTGTAATATATAATAAAAAAAGTAAAAATATGGAAGTAAGGCCTAGAAATCTTGAATGACATTAAAGACACAATTTGGAAACGTAAGCTCTACATAGGATTTTTTCTGCGTCGTAACAACCTTTATACAAACTTTTATTTAACTTGCCATGTTTGTAAGTTTTTTTTTTTTTTAGGTCAAAGTGTATCCCCAGCCGATTGAGCTGAAATTTTGCATATACGTTTAGTTTGGATGACGATGCATGGTTAACGAAATGACGTCATTCTAAATCCAATATGGATAACTCCAAAAAAGTTGGTGGACTAGTATTTCTAATGCACCCCCATGATATAGGTATCAATTAAAATAAATTAGTTAATTGAGTTTGTTCAGAAAAATAAGAAAAAAAATGTCGACACACCTTTTTCTTTTTTTCGAATAGGAAATCATCAAATGACTTCTCCCGCTCTGGGCAGAGCGAAAGGGAGTGTCAGACTTGTACTGACTAAAACCCATCCATGTTCCTTCCTTGCCCTTTGTGTTCCAGGCCGCGGTATCTCTTTCGAACAGTCCCGCAGCCACGCCGTCACACCTTGATTTAAAAGCTTGCTTTTTTAATATTTTTTTACTGTAAGCTTGTGTTCCCTCTCTGCCATGATTGAAGATTTCCTAGGAACGCTGTTTTTATAACACTCTCACTATTAAGACAGCAGAAGTATTTTTACCAGTAGCAAGTTCAATAATTTCAGCTCATTGACTGTTTCATCTTTTCAAACTCCTCTTAAAGTTACCCAAGGGGACAAAAAAAATAAAAACAAATTTCGCTTAACGCCACAATTTTTAACTACGCACAAAATTGCCCAATTTTTACTTCTTTTAACTCAAAAACTTGGGTGATATTCTTTGAGAGTTAACGTCAGCCAAAATTGATACAAAAGGCCTCTTTCAAAGCTTTTATAAATGGCCGTTTTCAGTCACACTAACCTACTCCTAAATTAATGCCTAATTGAAAAAAAGCACTTGGATTATCAGCTTTCGGCTCAGCTCTTAGAATTGAAAATCTAACAGCGCAAAAATATTTAGGCATCCATTAAGGTGTCGCTTATGGTTAGTGAAAAACGAGCATAAATGTTACAATTTCTAACAAGAGAGATAAATTTTATCCCAGTACCTACCCGGTGCCAATTGTAAGGATTTATTTGAAAACTCGGCTATCTTCAAGGTATTTTAATTGAGTGGGTTGGCAGTATTGATAGTGACTTTACGATGTATTTGTTTAAGAGTATTTATGGCTTTGAAATAATTTATTTCTGTATTTTGAAGCGAATGTGATCTTTAATGTTTGTTTACCAGTTCGGGCATTATATTATTAGATAGCGAGTTTGTTTTGAGTATTTTTCATAAAACTAACATGTGGATAATATGACGCCTGTAATCCCCGAAGGGTCAAACAGAGGTGTACCTATAATACACCCACATTTTGCAAGTTATGTTTAAGTCCCATATAATAGGGGACGAGCCTTTTGTCATCAACCGGGCACAAATTCAGACTCCGTGGCTGCTACTGAGATATTCTTGAAGGAAAAACCCAATAACACTTTGCCCGACCTAGGAATCGAACCCAGGACCTCATGCTTAGCAGTCGCGCTTGCGACCACTAGACTAGGCAGTCAAACTAAACTTTTGATTTAAAAAAAAATTGTTGCTTTGTTGACAACCTGTAACGACTGCCTAAGATCTACAAATAATAGCCAGGACCAACGACTTAGTGTGCCAAGGCACGGAGGAACCTCGGTATGTAATGGGTAGTCACCCATCCACAGACCAACCTAGGCAAGCGGTGCTTTACCTGCAGATTGATCGGAGCGGCTGTTGTTATTTAACCACGAGTTCCTCCCATACCAATACAAAAAACCCTAAAAAGAGTGGGGCCCTAATCACTACGCGTTATACAGGCGGCTTTTTTTAATAACCTATTCTCTCCCACTGCTGGGCAAAGGCCTCTCCAGCAGCTTCATCAGCATCATCGTTTCAGCCGAAAGACGTCCACTGCTGGACATAGGCCTCCCCCAAGTGTCACCACATTGACCGGTCCCGTGCGACTCGCATCCAGCGGATCCCCGCAACCTTCACCAAGTTATCGGTCTCCGGCGGCTATTGTTATGGATATTAAAAGACCATACAGCTTCCAGTTTTGCTTATCTTTAAGAATGAAGACCACCTTCTCATCATATCAGATACCTCCAACAACACTTCATCAGACACATCTAGCCACTAAAACACCAGCGGGTACTGCGGGACCCGGCAAAAAAAACCGCTTAACCGCCATTGGGTACTCCAGGCCCCGGGTTCCTTAAATTGACATTATTGACAATGACATAACAGTGACACTTGACAGCTCAAACAAGGTTTAACTGTGGCGCGCCTCTGCCTAGTAAGTACTAGCTAACAGTTACATGAGCGGGTGCCACTCGTAGTTACGTTGACAGTTGGCGCTAAGTTTACTGCAGTTCGCGTCAAGAGCGCTCCGTGTTACTACTGCGGTAACGATAGCAGGTAGTTCGTCTTAACTGCTAAAATAACCAAATTAAGTAATTGATTGTTTTTTTTTTTTATATTTATGTGGAACAAGCCCGCTACCTACGAACACATTGGAACACACCTAATAATAATTATATTATATCTCTAATAATGATTATAAGAGAAAATATTAAAGTACCCACGCAACTGGCCCACAGTTACATTTATACCGCAAAAAGTAGAGCAAATAACTAACTCTACATTTATCTAATATGAAATCAATTTTGCTGACGCTCCGTGAACAAGATCGAACGTATTTCAATAGTCTCTATCTAGAGCGGATACAAGTGTGCTCTACACTACTCCTAAACTCTACCAATGATAGAGTCGTTTAGATGGGACAGCTTATTTTAATTACGGCCGCACTCACAAACTGACATGAGTTATTAACTCTACAACAAAATCTATTTTTTGGCAGATGATTTATGGAGCTTCCCTAACAGGTTTTTAGAGTCATAATTTGTTTGTTATTATATATGTGTTTTCTTTTCGTTACCTAATGGCCGAGGAAAAAAAATGGCGATAGAAAAAAAAAAGTTATAAATAAATGACATTTTGACAGTTAGCGCAGTGGCTGAGCGTTGCGTGTCGCGAGATCGATTCCCGCACGGAAAAAAAATTTGTTTGTGTATGTGAGTTTAAATGTTTGTAAACGCACCCACGATACTGGAGAAATTCCTAGTATGGGACAAAAGTAAAAAAAAATACCCAACCACTCCGGGAGTGCCGACAGAAGTGAAAACTTTTTTTTTTCAAGATTCTTGATTATTTTTAGAAAATATTTTTTCATAAGTCTTTTACTTATACATTTGACTATACACTGTATTTTTTTTGGGCTTGTAATATGTGAATATTCCCATTTGAGCACCGATTTCCAGAGCACCAATGCATAGCACTAAAGATATTTCTTTTGCTCAAAAGGGAAAATATTTGGTGCTCTTGAAATCGGTGCTTAAATGGGAATACTCCGTAATATGCAGCAATACGCTTAAGTCTGCAACGCAAAAGAGGTCGTTTAAAGGTGTCGCAAGTTCAATTGTATTTCCCCATCTCAAAAATTAAAACAAAAATTCACTTCAAAAATACAATACAGAATTAATTTAGTCTTCCACGAATTCATTATGCCTGTTATCCCTGATTAAGATGCACCTTTAGTGAACCTACTTGCCAGTTATTTTTGCGTCCCATGTACACCCTAGTGCGTAAAACGGCTTGTCACCATATATCAAACTCAAACTCAAACTCAAACTCAAAAGCATTTATTTCAATTAGACCATTACAGGCACTTTTGAATGTCAGAAAAACAAATTAGGCTAAGCTACAGTCACAGACACAAGGCATAATAACTTGTGAAAGTACTGTAGTTGCCCATTCCAAAGTGTAGATCTCTATGGAGAAGAATGGGCAAGAAACTCCATGGACACTCTTTTCAATCAAAATATTGTTACAAAATCTTGGTTACATCTAGTTCAGACATTAAATACTAAGCGTTTCTCATTCCTAACCGACTATAAACCACAAGAGAATACTAAAAACCGACAAAACCAGGCAAACTAGCCAAGTACAGCCATTTATTATGAAACTCCATTACAGCCTATGTCCTGTAGAGGCGTACTTCCGGCTAAAATGATGACGTATGTACGAATTCATTTATACTTGTTCCGGTCGAAATGGATTGGATTTATGGGATTTGAGCTCTTGTCTAACCGGCGCGAATATCGCGCGGGATGAAATTCGCTGGCGTCAAAGTAGAATCATTAATAATTTTATTTGTTCTAAGCAGGCTTCTTAAACATGCCCCTCGATTGTGTCAATTAACTTGTATTCCTAGAAACTATGTTTTTCCTACTCCTCCGTTAATTTTTTCTGATTAATTTCGTTGCGAGATCCAAGACAATTAAACTGTTTCTCTGTGACTTCGTCGAGCTTCATTATCTCAGTGCTTTTCTGATGGTCGCCACTGTAGACTCTGGCTTTCAAGAGTTGCCGTGGTTGGAGAATAGTGTGGCGGGCTTGTCCCATAAAAGAAAACTAACTTCTATTGAGGTGTTAAAACTAAGAGGGGGGTCCGCAGGAGCCGATGTCTGCCAGGGCTGTGGGACTGTACGAAAGAGATACCGCGGCCCTGGAACACAAAAGGCAAGGAAGCAACATGGATGGGTTTTAGTCAATACAAGTCTGACACTCCCTTCCGCTCTGCCCAAAGCGGGAGAAGTCATTTGATGATTACCCATCTGAAAAATCAAGGTGTTAAAACTAGCGCAAAGTCTCGTGACTTCTTAATACAAGTGGCAAACTAGTGTCCTGCAACCCATGCGGGATTCGCCGTTGTCTGAACAGTCCATTATTTGGACAAGATAAATCCGAATTTAATTTAAAATAACATGAATCTATGAAATGCATTGTTTCTGCTAAAATTGGTGTTGAAATTTAATTGAATTTTGAAATGTTTTTCATCACAAGTAATTACTATTAAGGATGATCGTATATGGAGAGAAATAAACCGGCTGTCATTTGTAGATCTTTGGCAATCGTTTCAGGTAGTCAGAGGCCCGAAAGTGTGACTACCAGTCTAACCAGGGGATATCGTCTTACGCATTTAATGAGTTCACTTTTGCCGAGAACAAAATACACACGAAGTGACCTTAGTCTTCTTAGTTAATAAAAATGTATAGTTTCGTCGAACAAAGAGAGCAAAATTAGGTGAAGGAAACCCTCGACCGAAAGCACAGTTACAGGACTTGCACATTTCGAGCTCATCAGCAACACTCACACCCAATACTTTTAATAAGACAAGGAAAAACGGCTAAGTGTAAGCACTAACAGGGTTAAAGGTTCCGTAGTGAACACGTCAATTTTATGAACACAAGACATATAAAAGCAATTTCAGAGTTTTTTTTATTGAAAAAAAAAAATGTTAGTATTTTTTTGCGTGTTTGCCAAATCAGACAATCATTCAGTAGCGTCGCCATTCTTGCTGGTTGTCTAAACTTTTGCCCATGCCAAGAAAAATACTAAATGGTAAAAGATAAAAATGATTTTGAACGCAAATTTTAAGTATATTGCAACGAAAACCCTGTAATATTATTTGCTGGCTCTGGAGATATTCTTTCTATACCTTTTAACATTCTTGAAATCGTCTGAACGGAACAAAAACTTCTTGTACACGTATACTTTAACAAAACTCATCATAATTCTCTTAACCTTATCCCAATTTATTTGGGGTCGGCGCAGCATGTCTTCTTCTTCCATACTTCTCTATTACTCGTCATCTCAGCAGTCACCTCCTTTCTAGCCAAATCATTCTTCACAAATGGATACAAAACTAATCCCACAAAAATTATTTTATCTCATTACCCCAATACAACTTTACGGTACCCTAAAAAACAAAAAAAAGGAGCTTCAATTTCCTATCTTCAAGCAACACAACTACAACTAGGGTCCTGCTACGTGAACAGTTTGCACAAAGCATTTTAACTAAAGAGAAGACGATTCTGTGTTGCCATCCTTTTAGTTTTCTTTTTTTTTTTTTTAAATAACAAGCATCTAACTCCCTTCTCAAAAGAGGTTAGTCCAGAATGTTGCCACTTTTTAACACTTCCTTTAGTAAAAAGTTTTTGAGCTTGCGCTGGGTAAGCATGGAAGTTTGCTATGATATAATTATGGTTGTTCTTTTCCGCGCTGTTAGTCTTTAGAAAGAAAAACAAGGAGTTTTGATGTAAAGTTTGTTAAATCTAGAATGCTGAATAGTTTAGTGTGCTGGCAACAAATGGGTTTGAAGGAAACTTCTTACACACACAGGAGATTGTTACTTTGTGAGGCTTATGTACTTTGAGAAGCGTGTTTAACATATAACATAGAAGTTTTTAAATGGATAAAAATCATTTGGACAACATTTTTGTTATGGTTGCTATTATTCTGCGTAGAGATTTTTGTTGGATCTAATTTTACTGGTTACCATCATCTGCCTAGCCTTTTCCCAACTATGTTGGGGTCGGCTTCCAGCCTAACCAGATGCAGCTGAATACCAGTATTTGACATGAAGCGACGCCCTATCTAACCTTCATAAACCAGTTAGTACTGGGTAATACGATACCCCTTGGTAAGACTGGTTGTCAGACTTTTTTGGGCCACTGCCTACGTAACGACTGTCAAAGATCTTCAAATGAACGCCGGGACCACCAGCTTAACGTCCTTTCCGAGGCAATTTTTCTTGTTAACACAACATTTATATCAAGCATTATCATTTTCACACTACATAGTTCCCACTGCTGGGATACAGACCTCCTCTGTGAGAGGGTGTGGATCCTAATCCACCAGGTGGTTGGTGAGCGTCATGTCTCTGATTCTTTGGTCCTATGACATGGAAACCTCAAAATCTTTTCCTTCATCGTTTGAAAGCAGTACCAGTGGTGATGAATTTCACAAAATGTTTGCCTAGGTTTGAACCCACGACCTAATACATACAACGACCAATCAAGCTATGCAAATCCAAATTAAGCTGATCTCTCACTGTATAAGAATCTCATACAAAGCAAGGTCAGATTATACTGGATGATATGTATAGCTTGGAGTGTCGCCGTATGTACGTAAATCGGAAGTATAAATACTGAGTCATCATAGTTCAAGTACGCAACATAAAACATTTTTAATGATTTTTTTAAATAAATCATTGCTGACCCGCTGAGAGCTGCGGTGGCCTGGTGGTAGCGACCCCGACTTACGAATAGTAAGTCGTGGGTTCGAACCCAGGCAGGCGCATTACTTTGTGTAATTTATTTCATCACCACTGCTCTCAAAAACGGTGAAGGAAAACATCGTGAGGAAACCGGCATGTCCTAGAACCAAAAATTCGAAGACATGTGACATCTACCAATCCAAAAAAGTCATAAGTCCTAAAAAGTAATGAATCAAGTATTTGTGCTGGAAAATGCATTTGATTCCCGAATCACTAAGTATTATATTAAAATGTACAAGTTTTGATAAAAAAAAATACAAAAAATGATTTAAAAGAAGGTATTCTGCTGGAAATAGCAGAATATCACCTACCTAATAAGTATCAAACGACTGAAATTCATCATCATTATCATCATCAGCCTATAATGTTGCCACTGCTGGGACACAGGCCTCCTCTCTATGAGAGGGAATGGGCTATAATACACCACGCGGCCTAATGCGGATTGGTAGATGTCACATGTCTTCGAAATTTTGGTTCTAGGACATGCCCGTTTCCTCACGATGTTTTCCTTCACCGTTTTTGAGAGCAGTGGTGATGAAATAAACTACACAAAGTAATGCGCCTGCCTGGGTTTGAACCCAAGACTTACTGTTCGTAAGTCGGGGTCGCTACCACTGGGCCACCGCTGCTCCGACTGAAATTGTCTTAATAAAAATATGTAGTAAAACCAGCTGATTAATTCGATGTTTCGTTTAAATTAATTTTAGTTTATCCTATTTAACAAACTGTAACTTTTGTTTGAAAAACTGGCATAAAAAGAAAGTCCCAACAGTGGCTTGATAAAAGCTAAAAAAGATAATATTTCAAAAGATTGTTTCACTCCCTTATTCAATTCACAAATCGCATTTATTAATTTAATTTTTCAAAGTTAACTTTATCTCGGACACCTTTTCGAGTTAAACAAAACAAAATCTAAATGAAATTAAGCCACAAAGTTCTGGTTAAAACACGAGCAACATTCGAAGTTGCTTCTCCGAAATCGTCTTCAGTGCGAGAAAGAGATGCAGTTATACATGACGTCTACCTCCATCTCTCTCCCACACTAAACATGGCGGTAGGCTTCCCTGGTTAGTAATAAATTAATCCCTTATAAACTTTTAATTATTCCTTTAAAAGTTTTTTACTGGGATTATAAATTCGTTACGGTGAACGGCGTGGTTTAGATGGTGCAATGTTGAAAATTACTGTTTAATAATTGGTGACAATATGGTTTGATAGTTAAAACTATGGTACAAGTTTAGATAATGATCCAGAATTTAAGTTTCTAACACATGATACTGCTATAATGTCCTTAAAATAATCGTTAAAAGTTCTACGACTTATTATTGTGATCATTATCTGAAAGTTTTATAAGTGCTAGAATTTATTTCCAAAGTTTTAATCTTAGTATAACTGGCGAAATGTGGGTGTACTATTAGGTACACCTCTGCCTAACCCTACGGGGATTACAGGCGTGAAGTTATGTTATATTAATCTTAGTATTTAACACTTTAATCGTCCACTATCGGAATTATAATTGCCCTTTATACAGAATGTATCAAACAGGTGTGTGATAGTTTAAACTTTTTGCATGGAACAAACATCTTAATCGCGAGAAGCTAAACAGTTGTCCCATACGAAACTTCAAAAACCTATTCAACCTAAATAAATGTCTTGGACAGCAGATTTATATTTCACAATAAAATCAAAATCAAAGCATTTATTTCAAGTAGGCCAGTTAGAAGCACTTTTAAACTGTCGACAAAGATAACAATGTAATGAAGCTACAGTCCCAGTCACAAGGCATAAAAACTGTGAAAGTACTGTAATTGCTCATTCTCTAGCGTAGATCTCTGTGGAGAAGAACGGGCAAGAAACTCCATGGACACTCTTTTAAATCAGTATATTTTTACAAAACCTTGGTTACATCATTCATGTTGAGATGGTACATTATGTGAGAACGATGTAGCAAGATGTGCACGTTAAAAGTAAAGACGAAAGATAGAGACGTTGGTTCCATAAAGAGAGATGTTAAGTTTGTTTCGTATGAATCATACCCTTAAAATATATGACCACACCTCCACCTTCTGGAGGAGCTCGTGGCTAAAACAATAACAGCCGCTCGGGTCGATATTTAGGTTAAGCCGTGCTTGCCTAGGTTGGTCTGTGGATGGGTGACCCATTACATACCGAGTTTCCTCCGTGCCTCGGAAAGCACGTTAAGCCGTTGGTCCCGGCTGTCATTTGAAGATCTTTGACAGTCGTTAAAGTAGTCAGTGGCCTAAAAAGTCTGACAACCAGTCTTACCAAGGGGTATCGTATTTCCCAGTAGTAACTGTGTTGTGGAGGTCAGATAGGCAGTCGCTCCATGTAAAATACTGGTATTCAGCTGCATCCGGTTAGATTGGAAGCCGACCCCAACATAGTTGGGAAAAGGCTAGGCAGATGATGACCTCCACCTTCTGTCTGGTTATCATTCATCATTATTCTCCTGCCCTTACCCCAATTTATTTGTGGTCGGCGCAGCATGTCTTCTTCTTCCATACTTCTCTATTACTCGTCATATCAACAGTCACCTCATTTTTAGGGTCTCGTACCCAAAGGGTAAAATGGGACCCTATTACTAAGACTCCGCTGTCCGTCCGTCTGTTTGTCTGTCTGTCTGTCTGTCACCAGACTGAGGCCCCCATACAAAAAACGTGATATTTTTGCCGTTTTTGTCTAATGTTGTATAGATAATAGTACGGAACCCTTCGTGCGCGAGTCCGACTTGCATTTGGCAAGTTTTTAGCCATCATTCACACAGACCATCTATCGTTTCTTTGGCCTTCATCTACTGTTATAAGCGATTAATGAATGAATGTACATTTAATTATTTTTCAGCAATTAGTTAAACTAATCCTTTTAATTGCAATTAGCTTCTCACGTTTCTTATGTTTTATGTTTCCGTGTAGTGTTCTGTAAAATATGTTGAAACTATATTGCTTATATTAGTGTTAATAAAATTTGTTTCTAGGATTCTAACAGTTCTTTCACTAACGGCTAGCTACATTATCCCCGAGTGTCATAGGGCACTTTAATAAAATGGGAGCGAAGCCGCGAGGAAAAGCTAATTTGATTATAAGACTCAGCAAAAATATACGCAGTAAAGATGTCACTTCTATCTTGTGTCCAATAAAACCTTTTTGCTAAATAAAACCGGATTCGCTTCCCGATCTCAAATAATGTTATTCACAATCCATCTTTTAAACTAATTTTGACAGTTTTTGCAAAGTTAATTTTAATTGAGAGTGAAAAAAATTGTTTTGGGCTTTGCTCGGAAAGTTATATCATAGTTAATTAGTGTTGAAAAGTAATTAGAGAGAATCTTTTTGAGATTATAAAAGGTTTGGGAAATATTGAAAGGTTTAATTGGATAACGAAAAGTTCATAGAAATATAATTAAGGTTCAGTTAGAATGGCTGCGGGACTGTTCGAAAGAGATACCGCGGTCTTGGAACCCAAAGGCAAGGAAGGAATAAGGATGGGTTTTAGTCAGTACAAGTCTGACACTCCATTCCGCTCCGCCCAGAGTGGGAGAAGTAATTTGATGATTACACATCCGAAAAAAAATGGTTCAGTTATAATTATTATATGAATCACCAACCCGAACTGGACCCGCTTGGTGAATCAGGGCCACAGGAAAGATGCCCATGTCTCACCAGTCCGTCTGCTGACACTGCCCATGTCTCACCAGTTTGTCTGCTGCGACTGCCCATGTCTCACCAGTCCGTCTGCTGACACTGCCCATGTCTCACCAGTTCGTCTGCTGAGACTGCCCATGTCTCACCAGTCCGTCTGCTGAGACTGCCCATGTCTCACCAGTCCGTCTGCTGAGGCATGGGCTAAATATTTATGCTTTATGTTTCATCATATTTTACCGACACTTATAGTTTAATGAAGTTTGTCTTCATAAGTTTTACATTATAAGGGCCAATGGGACTAGCATGTACATTTTTTTAAAGTCAATAATAAAAAATAAAGAGAAATATATAAAACACTCTTGTTTCAGTTGTTAACGAAGTTAAATTAATATTTTAAATAATGTTACATCACTCTTGTAATTCCGAAGGGTTAAGCAGTGGTATTAGCACCCACATGTCACTAGTTTCCTATATTTTTTGAAGTGTCAAAGGTTTCACCCTCTTTGGGGGGTCTTTCGTCTTCTGAACTCAATGAGTCACAAAATTGCTACAGAGAAATTCCTGATGGCAAAACTCAGTTAATATTATCGTATCATAACTGGTCTCATATAAAACGAATAGTTACCATAACAAGCGCTGACTCCAGGGCACACTGAAACTTCAGATACAATCCCAACTTTATAATTTAAGGTTAAGCATTTAAGTAGCAGCAGTTTGGAGGGTACGTACACGCGTTCGAGTCCCGGCGGGGGCGTTAAATTTGTTTAGTGCCGAAGCTCCGCAATTTGTGGCGAGCTGATCTATGTAACTCTGATATATTGTTAATCGAGATCAGAGATAAAAAATAAAGTGTGGTGTTCCAAAAAATCAAATGTAGTTTTAGAAAAATGTGCTTTGTTAACAGTTACCTTTGTTTTATTTTTATAACATCTTCCCAATACATATTTTTCAGGCTTTTTGGTAAATAAAAAAAAATATAATGAAAACCATAGCTAATGTCTTGGTAAAAATAACAGGCCTCTCTTCTTCCTTTGAGAGAGAGTGCTTCTTAATCCACCTGGCAGGTCCTTAAATTACGTGTGGTTAGCAGTAATAAATGATGCAGGATTGCCCAGGGGATGCTGAACGTCACCTTGTGGTTTTAGTCGTACGAGTCTGACAGACCCCTTCGCCTATCTCAGGGCAGAGGGCAACCATGAGGATTTCAAATCGCAAAATAACAGGATACTGAACGTCCAGTAGAACACACGTACGTCAGTGGGAACAAAACCAGTATAATTGGTTTTTTATTCCACCAAAACTCCGTACTACGCTTGGCCAGCTGTAGGTCAAAATCACCACTGCTGACGTGACTGTGGTTGACATACCGCCACTCGTCTAGGCCTTCTCATAATAACATAGCATCACGCCTGCAATCCCCGAAGGGTTAGGCAGAGGTGTACCTAATACTACACCCACATGTCTCCAGTTATATTTTAGTCCCATGTAATAGGGGGCGAGTTATATACCGAGCTATTATATACCCAGTTTCCTCCGTGCCTCGGAAAGCACGTTAAGCCGTTGCCAGGACCAACGGCTTCATGTCATTGTAGATCTTTGACAGTCGTTAGGCAGTCAGTGGCTCAAAAAGTTTGACTACCAGTCTTACCAAGGGGTATCGTATTACCCAGTACTAACTAGGCTGTGGAGGTCAGATAGGCAGTAGCTCCATGTAAAATACTGGTATTCAGCTGCATCCGGTTAGACTGGAAGCCAATCCCAACATAGTTTGGAAAAGGCTAGGCAAATGATGATGTAATAGGGGGAGAGTGTATTGCCAC
This sequence comes from Lycophotia porphyrea, assembly GCA_950005105.1. Classification (NCBI taxonomy): domain Eukaryota; kingdom Metazoa; phylum Arthropoda; class Insecta; order Lepidoptera; family Noctuidae; genus Lycophotia; species Lycophotia porphyrea. The sequence continues at coordinate 1,601,651 of OX465404.1, read as the reverse complement.
CAACCGGGCGCAAATCCAGACTCCGTGGCTGCTACTGAGAAATTCCTGATGAGAAACCCAATATCTCTTTGCCCGGCCCGGGAATCTAACTCAGAACCTCTAGCAGTCGTACCTCGAGCACTAGGCCAACGAAGCCTTTGTATAATTTCATTGTTATAAAATTAACTTATTAATTACAAAAACAATTTACTGATGTATCTTTTATCTAATGAAGGACATGCAGCAATCTAGTAATTTACCTATTCTAGCACATGGCTCTTTAATTTGATTAGGTACATAATAAGATTGCATTCACGTATGTTCATGTTTGGGGGCCTCTTAGGGATTACTAATTAGATAACTGTGAGGTGTCTATGTAAGCACACTTACGTGGGCGAATATTGGCGTGTTCTGTTGATTCCCCTGGCGCAATTTATTTAAATAGATTTTTTTAACAAGCAATAATGAAATATAAATTTAACTTAATTATAAACACATGAAACGTTTAAGCATCACTTTTGACGGACTGGTTCCGAAATAGAGTAATTTACATTTTTGTGGGCAGGGAAATCAAATAAATTGCGCCAAATTTCAAGATTCACCCATGTATGAGAATATGTCTTGTACATAACATAATCAGCTTTCAAAGCGCTGCAACAAAGGCTTAATCTTGGCGAGAGATGTGCTGTGAGCAGGTGCCGCTTTGAACATTTCCTCTAAAATAAAAAACAAAATCAAAGCATTTATTTCAAGTAAGCCATTTACAGGCACTTTTGAATTGTCAACAAGATAGCACTGTAAAGAAGCTACAGTCCCAGTCACAAGGCATAAAAACTGTGAAAGTACTGTAGTTGCCCATTCCCTAGAGTAGATCTCTATGGAGAAGAACGGGCAAGAAACTCCATGGACACTCTTTTAAATGGGAGCAGCGGTGGCCCAGTGGTAGCGACCCCGACTTACGAACAGTAAGTCGTGGGTTCGAACCCAGGCAGGCGCATTACTTTGTGTAATTTATTTCATCACCACTGCTCTCAAAAACGGTGAAGGAAAACATCGTGAGGAAACCGGCATGTCCTAGAACCAAAAATTCGAAGAAATGTGACATCTAACAATCCACACTGAGCCCGCGTGGTGGATTATAGCCCATTCCCTCTCATAGAGAGGAGGCCTGTGTCCCAGCAGTGGGAACACTATAGGCTGTTGATGATGATGACTCTTTTAAATCAGTATATTTTAACAAACCTCTCCTCTCCCTTTTGTACATCTCCGCACCGCTTCGGGGGATACACCCTAGCTTTTACGCATCTCCTCTCCTCTTCGGACATCTCTGCTTGCCTCCACTTTGGTGGAGCTTATCTACCACGCTGGCCCAGTGCAGACTTGCAGTGGTCACATGACTACAAATTTTTAATTCTAGGGCATGCTGGTTTTCGTAATGAAATAAATTACACCAAGTGAAGTGGAAAATTACTTGTTTATTTTTTTAGATGTTGGACGGATTTCGTCTAGCTACTTTCTAACTTGTTTTAAAACAGTTCATTTGTTCCTTCTTAAAATAAAATTGTAACATCGCAGCCGCGGTATTTGCTGAGAATTTTGTGGAAGAATTGTGATATTAAAAAATTTGAAGGTTACTACAGTCGCGAGACGGGCTCCAGTGTCGAGTGTGATAGTAATATTGTGGTATTTGGTCTGTTTCAATACATTTTAAAATGGTCTAGCTGATTCTGTTTTTCAACCGACTACAGCGTATAGCTCAAAAGAGAGTAATAAACATTTTGGGAAGAATTTTACCAAAACAAATGTCATTAAAAGCAGTAAGGTCTTGGATCTTCTGACTAAACGGTTTATACTGGTTTTGTTCCTACTGACGTACGTGTGGTCTACTGGACGTTCAGTATCCCCTTTTTTTGCGATTGGAAATCCTCATGGTTGTCCTCTCTGTCCTGAGATAGGCGAAGAGGTCTGTCAGACTCGTACTGACTAAAACCACAAGGTGACTTTCAGCATCCCCTGGGCAATCCTGTATAATTTATAACTGCTAACCACACGTAAGGACCTGCCAGGCGGATTAAGAACCACTCTCTCTCAAAGAAAGAAGAAAAGCCTGTTATTATTACCAAGACATGAGCTATTGTTTTCAATACTATTTTTTATTTTTGTTTACCAAAAAGCCAGAAAAACACGTTTTCTGAAGATTTTATAAAAAAAAAACTTAGGTAACTGTTAACTAAGCGCATTTTTCAAAAACCACATTTGATTTTTGGAAAACCACACGTTATTTTTCATCTCTGATCTCGATTCACAATATAACACAGTTACATAGATCAGCTCACCACAAATTGGAAGCTGCGACACTAAACAAATTTAACGCCCCAGCCGGGACTCGAACGCGTGTACCTACCCTCCAAACTGCTGCTAGCTAAATGCTTAAACTGCACCTAAAAACTGGATTGTGGACCAATAAGAGTAGATAGAGAGATAGTGGTATACACTTGTAACCAATCATAATAAAAAACCGTTGATCTGGTATTCAACTGCAGCCTATGAAAATGATGAAAAGTTGTTGATTCATGATGACTTAAACCATTCTTTATCGTGTGGTTAGTGCCTAGTCTGGTTTCATTTTTTATGCCCCCCACGGGCCTCTGGCTTGGCTTTACATGTCGTCGAGAAATATATATCTCAGGCATGCTGGTTTCCTTTCCATGTTTTCCTTCACCGAAGCAAGTGATAAGTATACAATACGCACTTGAATCCGAAAAATCAGAGGTGCCTTCTTTTCCGGATGGCTAATCATCACATGACTTCTCCGGCTCTGGGCAGAGCGGAAGCGAGTGTCAGACTTGTACTGACTAAAACCCATCCATGTTCCTTCCTTGCCCTTTGTGTTTCAGGGCGGCGGTATCTCTGGTATCTCTTTCGAACAGTCCCGCAGCCCTGGCAGGCATCGGCCCTTGCGCCCTGGGAATCAGCTAGTAATATTATAAAACAAAGTCCCCCACCACGTCTGTCTTTCCGTCTGTTCGCGGTAAACTCAAAAACCACAGAACGGATTTTCATGCGGTTTTCACTAATAAATGGAATGATTCATGAAGGAAGGTTTAGTATATATAATTTGTTAAGGTTTTGTGTAAATTAGTTGAAATATGACGATAACTGTTGGAAATGTCGGTAAAAGTCAATCCGCCTTGTTCTACTATACCCGTACGAAGCCGGGGCGGGTCGCTAGTTACTACAATATTTATCAAAACAGAACAACACCGCACTTGTCTGCTGCCATCAAAATGTCATTACCTAAGTACAATATTTTATTTACTTAGTACCTATCGATTAGTAACGATCACATGTAGTCTATTGCTTAGACGGTCATGAGTTAATTTATTAAACGAATGGCTAGACCACATATTGTCTATTATAGCCAAGGTTGCTATTATTTTTAAATGGGTGAAGTTAATTTAGCTTGCTTTTAAGTAATTCAGTACTTTACTGATTACTTGAAGGCATTTCTTCTGACTACCTCGTCGGTATGGTGGTCGCAATCGCGACTACTGTGCACGAGGTCCTGAGTTCGATTCCTGGGTCGACCAAAGTGTTATTGGGTTTTATCAGGAATTTCTCAGTAGCAGCCATGGATTTGTGCCCGGTTGCTGTCAATAGGCTCGCCCCCTATTACATGGGACTTCAACATAACTGGTAAAATGTGGGTGTACTATTTTATCCGGGAAAAACAACCACTAAATATCATGTCCCCACCAAGTTCGAATATAACCCAAAATCAGTGAACCAACAATCTGAGCCCGAAGAACTGAACCAGTGGTTATGTATAATATTCAATGCTAATACCCGCTGCATATATTCAGGCGAAGTTTGCTGAAATCCGGATAACTTTGATACAACGCCTGAGCGTGGGGAGCCAGCCTCATGATATAGTTGAGATAAGAAGATTGGGAGTTTTAAACTGGGTTTGTGGGGCTAATGATATGCTGTGCTGGTGGTAATTTGCAGGAAACGCAGTTACTAGAAGTAAACAAATAACTTTGTTTCTTTATTTGTCTGTTAAACTATTAATAATTATACTTCTTTGGCGTATAAAACTAAAATGTTGACTAGCTAACTACAGGGTGTATGTTGACTATAGCTAACTTTAGGGTGTCGGTTTTTCGTGACGGTGTGCGCGCGTAACGTAAATATCTACTCTCATCATTTTTCCCTAACGCGCCAAAAGAAGTATGACTTCAAAAATAATACTTCAAAAGGTTGTTACCATGCTGTATATTATATCATTCGAGATATTGCCTAGTATGGTTGATTGCGAAATAATAACAGCCACAAATAACACTAGGTGGACCGATGACCTGGTGAAGGTTGTGGGGATCCGCTGGATGCGAGTCGTACGGTACCGGTCAATGTGGCGACACTTGGGGGAGGCCTATGTCAAGCAGTGGACGTCTTTGGGATGAAATGTTGATGATGATATCAAAGGGTATTCGTATTACTCATTGTCTGGGTTGTGGAGATCAGATTGGCAGTCGCTACATGTTAGACTTTAAGTAGATCCCAACTGTTGCAGCCAATAGTTAGTAATTTTGCTAGAATACAAGGTTACCTCACAGTATTCGAAAATTCAATTCAATTCAAAATCGTCGATCGAAGCGCGATGTGGTGAAAACGGGAACTTTTGCCGGCATTCTTATTCATTACGTTAACTTCTTTCAAAGTACCCTAGTAGTCCCTTTGGCGAACTTTTCTTTTACTTTAAGAGCGCTTGAGCAGCAACACTAAGCAAACCTAACTGAATGTCTAATGGCCGTTTTCATCAACACTAACTGAAACCTAACTAATCTGTTTATTTATTGTTATTTTCAGTTGTTAATTTAATTAATCAAATTGATCTTGTTATTCTAAATTAGTATTTTTAAAGTCAAAACCTAAGTTATTATATTAAATTATTATTTTAATTGCTTATATATGTAATGTATTTAGATTTTAAAGATGTTATTTAATATTTTTGTGTTTTGTCGAATTGTGTTTGTGACTGTATGGATATTTTAATTTATCTGACAAATAAATGAATTGAATTGAATTAATCTTCTAACACCCGTTTTTACCAACACTATGTGACACCTAACCGAATGCCTAGTGCCCGTATTCACCAAAACTAAGCGACACATAACTGAGTGCCTATTATATTGTGCGTTTTTAACATCACTAAGCGATACCTAACTGCGTGCCTAGTGTACGTTTTCACCAATACTAAGCAATACCCTACTGCGTGCCTTATGCTCGTTTTCACCAACACTAAGCGATACATAACTGAGTGCCTATTGTCCGTTTTCACCAACCCTAAGTGACACCGAACTGAGCGCCTAATGCCCGTTTTTACCAAAACTAAGAGACACCTATCCACCTGTGTAATTATCACTTATTTCGGTGAAGGAAAACATCGTGAGGAAACCAGCATGCTTGAGAGAAATTTCTTGACGGCATGTAAAGTCAAGTCAGACGCCCATGGGCGGTATAAAACTCTGACACCAGGTTACGCCCTAACCACACGATTAAGAAAAAGAATAGGAATGCACTCAATACTTCTTTCAGCCCATCTATCACGTAATTCCTTGCCCAAAACCAACTAAAGTCTCCTTAGTACAGTTCAGTCAGACTCCCAACTAAGTTATGATTAGGTTCCATTAGTCTGACTACTAATGAGGTAAGTCTGACTTGGTTATTTGACTTCAGACTGCGATGTGCAGTTGTAAGCTGTGTTGTGGGCAAAAGTAAGTTAGTTTGTCTGTTTATGTTTGTAGGGGTGAAGCTGGATTAGAGGTTTAAGCGGCTGTTTCTAGAGTATAACATAACATAACGTAACACCACGCTAGATAGAGTAAGTGGAAAAGAGTAATCATGGAGTTTCTTGTCGGTTCTTCTCCATAGGAAACGACCAACCGAACCATGCACCTTTCTGTCAAAGTTTAACAAGTGCTCATGTAGGCCTATGTAAATTAAAATATTTTGTATTTTCGAGAGGTGTACTTGAGGAGCTCGTGGCTAAATAAAAACAGCCGCTCGGGTCGATCTTTAAGTTAAGCCGCGTTTGCTCCGTGGTTCGGAAAGCACAGGTTCAGGTTGGTCCGTGGATAGGTGACCACCTGTTACATACCGAGTTGCATCCGTGCCTCGGAAAGCACGTTAAGCCGTTGGTCCTGGCTGTCATTTGTAGATCTTTGACAGTCGTTTATGTTTTAGTCAGTGGCTCAAAAGTCTGACAACCAGTCATACCAAAGGATATCGTGTTACCCAGTGCTACCTAGTGGATTGTGGAGGTCAAATAGGCAGTTGCTCCATGTAAAATACTAGAATTCAGCTGCTACTGGAAGCCGACCCCAACATAGTTGGGAAAAGGCTAGGCAGATGTATCTAATACCCACGGCACCCACATTTCGCCAGTTATGTTTAAGTCCCATGCAATAGCAGGCGAGCCTATTGGCATCAACCGGGCACAAATATTGACTCCGAAGCTGCTACTGAGAAATTTCTGATGAAAAAACCCAATAACACTTTGTCTCATCTGAGAATCGAACCCAGGACCTTGTGCTCAGCAGTCGCGCTTGCGACCACTAGACTAAAAAGGCAGTCGAACGAGTTTCTAGAATGTTTCTGAAATCATTCAGACCATAAAATCCTGTAAAATAAAATTTACCAACTTTTTAAATTAATCAATATCTTGGCAGTACTGCAGTGTTAAATTGTTTTACAATAAGGAACTAATATTTTTTGCATTTATCTGTGGGAGCTTGTAATTAGCAACTTAATTATATGTTTTTCCTATACTGTAAAAAACAAAAATAAAGTAATTTCCGAACTTTTAGACAGTACACCCATTTTTTATCACTTAAAGTTTAGAACTCAAAGATTATAGAAAATAAACGTCTTAAAATGTTTTGTTTTGTTAAACTCTCGCGTGTGCAGCGGAAATGAGAGAATTGGACGTTTAAAACGTGAACAAGTTACAAAACCAAAATACTTACAAGGTAAAATATCAACCATGTTTGAGTAACTGAGCAGTCGGTACTATCCTATCTTGTCGATTCCAGGCTCCAGAAAGGCCTTGGAAGGCCTTTTTATATTAAGCCTGGGCGGCCTCACATCCGCCATTTTTTTTTTTGCGAAGTAGCGTTCAGGCATGTAAACTATATCAATCGATAGCTGGCATCAACACAAACAAGTTTTGATGAGACAAAATGTTCTAAAGTGTCGTTTTCCAGATACAAACTATTTATACGTGGCTGATCAAATCAAAGTTGTGAAGATTAGTGTTGCCCAAAATCGGTCTTGGTCTTAGTCTTACGAAAATGCAAGAACAAGAACAAGACTGCAAGACCAATACCGATTTTTCCCTTTAGCAGTTCCCGCCAGTCTGTAATTACTTTCTTCCGTAAGTATAAAAGCGCACACAAAGCACGTAATGTAAAGATTTAGCGAGTTAAAAACCCAAAATCGGTCTTGGTCTTGCAGTCTTGGTCTTGCAGTCTTGGTCTTGCAGTCTTGGTCTTGTTCTTGCATTTTCGCAAGACCAAAACCAAGACTGATTTTGGGCAACACTACTGAAGATGCCATCAGTGAATGGACTTTAACTTTGATAGCTCATATCTCGGAAACATGCCACTTAAGAACATTTTGGCTCATATAAAACTGTTTTGTATTGATACCAGCTATCGATTAGTATAGGTTTTATGCGTGGCTGCAACTTTGAAAAAAAATTAAAGTTAGGCCGGCTATTAAATTCAAACCCCTTAATTTACTTTATTTCTTGAAAAATTTAAAGCTAAGATACAGATGGGTGAACAGTTGGTGAAAGTAGGCAAATTTGAGTTTTCACTGATAATATTAGGGTAGCAGAAGAAACAGTAGACAGGCAAGAGAAATCAAAAAGTTAGCACTCGGAGGAAAGCCCTTATTTTTTTTTTCGGATGAGAAATCGTCATATGACTTCTCCCGCTATGGGCAGAGCGGAAGGGAGTGTCAGACTTGCACTGACTAAAACCCATCCATGTTCCTTCCTTGCCCTTTGTGTTCCAGGGCCGCGGTATCTCTTTCGAACAGTCCCGCAGCCCTGGCAGGCATCGGCCCTTGTGGGCCCCTCCCTGTTTGGTGACATCTCTTTGAGGCGCGCGTGGAACACGAACGCGCTGAAACGCGAGGAAAGCCCTTCGGCCACAAGTACATGTACAAAACATCTCGGAAACAAATACATGTACAAAAACATCCCTATTACACAGGGGCGTGCCGTCCATAGAGGCAATTAGGCCTAGCCTACCCTACCAACAACGCCAAATGCATTTATTATAACTATGTAATAAAATAACACAAAATATTAAAAAAGAAAGTTAAAACTCCTGAGCAACACTTATAGCAACTTGTCGCGCCCGTGTGACGTATTTCACAGTACTACGATTATAAGGCAAGAAGTCGTACGGCCTACCTGTGCATTCATAAATTTATGCATACTGATGCATATTTTCGCGTGTATGAACGGCACACATGTATAGATATGGGAGGCACCTCCTTGGACTGTAGACGGCCATCGTGTGTTGTGATTGGACGAATGGCTGCCCCACAAAAGTCAAGACGTAAGGTCACGGTAGCCCACGAAATTCAAATTGTCTTACGTTTTTTGTGATTTGTATCGCAATCTTGAATGTTTTGCTTTTTCTAACTTACTAAGTTATAAATAATTAGTTTAAAAACGTACAGTTACTGTAAATATTATTTGTTGTGTTTATTATTTGTTTATTTACATAAAAATGGTGATCTGTGAACTTTGCGCTGATAATGGTGCCGATTCTCTTGTCACAAATACCTCTAAATTAGACTAAAAATCACCAAAAATTAGTTTATTCCTGTCAAACGACAATTTCCCATTCTGAAATTGACTTAAGTGACACAAATTAATATTTTAGTGTGACAGCACTAAGATGGCACGGAGATATTAATTTATTGAAAATGGCAAATTTTGCTATTCTGAATTTGACGTTTTTCACCCAAAATTTTGTGATTAAAAAGGTGTGGAATAAAATTAGTTGTCATGGACTGAAATTCATACCAACACCTCGAGTTCAGGTGCAAAACCAGTACTGTCTTTTTTTTTCTTTTCTTTTGCTTATATCTCGAAAATAGTGTGTCCTATCGCAAAAATAATGAAAATTTCGACCCCCTTTATAAGACCCAATAAATTTCAAATATTATAAATCAATAAAGGTTACTACTTTGAAGATCATCTTAAGTAGAACGACACTGTAATGTTGCGCGATTTTTTTTTTCGGAAGTCAGTGTACGTGGCCTACCCTCCGTGGAGAACCACTGCACGCCACTGCTATTACACACTTATCAAAAATACCTATTTCAGATCTGTGATTTTAATAACACATCGCAAAAACAAGATAGTAGGCGAAAATAATATCAGAACTATGTATCAGAAACAATGTCTTGTCAAGAAATTGGTTTTGACAACCTGACAGAGTCATGAAGTCGATTCCCGCACGAAACAAATATTTACATTACTTATATAAAGCCAGTTGCCTGGATTTTCGCGTACGTGACGTATTTATGATTGGTAGACACTGAAGATAAATGTAGACAGTCTGTCAACGATCAACCAGCGTCGTTTGTCTATGTATATGTTAGGAACTCGTATAGTTGTGATTGTTCAACATATTATACAGGGTTATTTGTAAAACACCAACCACCTCGCAGGAGTAGATTACTAACATCATAAACAACAACATTTGTTCTACGACTTTTCCGAAAACAAACAAGAAAAATTCAACTCTCGATACATAATTATGACCGAACAGCTGATCGAGTTTTTTTTTTCACGTTTTCCGAAAATGAAACCTAGCTAGATCGATTTTTCGCCCCTGAAACCCCCTGCATACTAAATTTCATGAAAATCGTTGGAGCCGTTTCCGAGATTCAGAATATATATATATATATATATATATATATTTAAAGGTATAAGATAAAATATGTATCTTTAAATGATATCTAACTAAGACTGGCTCCTTGGTCGAGTGGTCCGATTCCCGGTTCGGGCAAAATGTTATTGGGTTTTTCTATCAGGAATTTCTCAGTAGCAGCCACGGAGTCTAGCTGTGCCCGGTTGATGGCATAAGTTCGCCCCCAGTTACATAGGACTTAAACAAAACTGGCGCAATGTGGGTGTATGTACTATTGGATACATATCCACCAAACCCTTTTTTTCATGTTCCTTCCTTGCCCTTTGTGTTCCAGGGCCCCGGTATCTCTTTCGAACAGTCCCGCAGCCATGGCAGGATCTACCAAACCCTTAGGGGTAATTCTCAAAGCGTTAGGAGATGTGATGTTATGTTATATTATTTAACTAAAATTTACGAGTATTTTTGTAAATTGGTTTTAAAACACTTATACATGTCAAAAATAAAATAATTACGTTTAATAAAAACTAGATGAGGCCAGTTTACCTTATCTGACTACAATGAGACGCAACAACATCAGAGGTCACATTCTTTGGCGGCGGCGACCTATCGCATCCGGCTCTGGTTCAATCAATGGTCCGGAGCGAGAGGGAATGGGACGCCGTCACCTCCTTCTGCGAAGCAGTCATGCTAGCGAAGGAGGTAGTGGAGCGTGGGAGGGAGAGAACCCCACGTCCCAGCCGCCGCGGGAGAAGCCCCGGGCGTCGGAAGTCACGTGGTGGCTTCCGGCCACCATAGACGCGGACCTGTGGACGGTGAATAATGGGCTAGCTCGCCGTCCGTCCGTCTTATTACGGCGTGTTCGTGTTCCACGCGCGCCTCAAAGAGATGTCAGCAAGCAGGGAGGGGCCCGCAAGGGCCGATGCCTGCCAGGGCTGCGAGACTGTTCAAAAGAGACACCACGACCCTGGAACACAAAGAGCAAGGAAGGAACATGGATTGGTTTTAGTCAGTACAAGTCTGACACTCCCTTCGCTCCGCCCAGAGCGGGAGGAGTCATTAGGTAATTTCAAAATCCAGGCATCATATAGGTAAAGTCAAATGAGAACCAAACTTACACCAAAGACAGAATACATGGTAAAGTCTGCCTTGTTTTAATCCCAAAACCATGCTCAATAGAAGAGGTTTAATTACAATTTTAGGCAACAAAACGCACGAAATTCGGTCCCCAATACATTCAGCATCTGCCGTCGTTTAAATGGCTCAGAGGCGTCGCAGAGCACCTTAATCGAGTGTACCTTCAGTTCACACGCCTCTATACTCGATCTAGGTAAGGCTTTGTACACATGACCGACTTTAGAAAGGAATTTTAGTTGCTGGACTGGTTAGTTTTGTGGTGGCAAGCACGTATAATCAACATGAGATCTTGGGTTCTGTTATGTGGATGGGGTCCCAATTGATCGGAGCAGAGATTAGAAAAAGAGAAAAGATTTGCAAAGATAGTAGTGCACAAGTGTGTGAGTAAAGACAGGTGCTCTCTCGGATTCTTTTCTCTCATAGACCATCATCATCTTTCAGCCGAAAGAGATCCACTGCAGGACATAGGCCTCTCCCAAGTGGCACCCTATTGACGCCCCCTCATAGACCTAATTTCCAAACTACGGTCTGCTGCTGAGAAAATTTATCATGAAAAAAAAAACCATTCATACTTTAACCCTATCCGAGAATCGAACCTAAGACCCCACGCTTGCGACCAAAAAAAACAGTCGTTTACCAGCAATAATTTTTGCATAAAGTTACTTAGTTTGATGTACAGAATGATTGGTTGACGACTTCGTGAAGAGTCTGTTTACACCTTGTACATTAAACGCTATATTCTTACTATGTCAAGTTTCTAGGCCAAGTCTAAGTTTACCAACGGCACGTGTGCCTCCCGCCTGACCCCAGTCTATCCAGCCAGTTCGATAGGGTCGTGTTTCAGTCTAGATAGAACCGGTTCACCTTCGACGTAACCTTGGCGGAGTGCAAGTTATTAAGCTGATAACTTTAGATGCTGCAATAACTTATAGCTGTTCAAGTTTAATGAGTGATTTTACAGAGCTCAGCACTGGTCTATTTTCAAGGTTAAGCAGTACTTGCCGAGGTTGGTCCTTATATGGGTGACCATCATTAATTATGACGCGATTAGAAACCGTCACTTCGCAAGTCGCATCGTGGCGATTTGTGGCTTAGTCGTAACACGGGTGTGATCGAGCCGACCGAACTGAGGCCCTAGTACGAGAGCGCGGAGTAAATGTAACGTAAATATCGAAAATACAGTTAACCTTTAGCATTTGCGTTATACGAGTAGTATTTGCAACAAAGCACGATCAGTATCATCCATGGATATACAGGGTGTAAACAGACTCTTCACGAAGCCGTCAACCAAGCATTATGTACATCAAACTAAGTAACTTTACGCAAAAATTTGTGCTGGGAAACGACTTTTTTTTTTCGGCTGAAAAATCGCGTTTTACAGTACGACTCAATGAAACGCACTCAAAACATTGTGTTGATGGATGGATTGAACAGTAAGGGGGTCCTGGAGGTATTTAAAGTAAAAATGTAACATTAAAAACATGTATTTAATAAAAAACGTTGTGAAAAAGTTGGAACTTTGACCCCCAATATCTCCGTAACAAGAAGGTTCCCAGGTATGGTCTAGAACAAAAAATGATCGCAATGATGGGGAGAACAAGTGCCTTTCGGCTTCGTTAAGAGTCTGTTTACACCCTTTAGATAAATTCTTAAAATTGTGAAAATATTATATGTGAAACGAGTAATTTAATTTTAAAATCGCCTCGGATACTCGACTAGGCCGGGCGTTTATAAACGAAAACTTACAGTTAACTCGTGACAATAAACGCTTGTTCTTTTTCCCTGCAACCGAACATGTGATGCTGTTATTACCTATAACAAAAGAAAATCGAAATATTAACTTTACTGTAACAGTTAATACAACAGAACGAGACAGTATAAAGCTAAGTTTCCTCTGGCGTACATACATACGCGCGATAAACATTACACTATGTAAGCGAGCATTATAATTATAAGTTGGAAGATCACATCATCATCAATATCACTACATAGTATAAAACAAAGTCGCTTCCCGCTGTCTGTCCCTATGTATGCTTAGATCTTTAAAACTTCGCAACGGATTTTGATGCGGGTTTTAATAGATAGAGTGATTCAAGAGGAAGGTTTATATCCAAATTGCACCCGTGGAGAGCCGGGGCGAGTCGCTAGTTGTTGATATAAATGCTTGGCTCAATACTGGTACGAACACGAACTAAGATTTTATGTTAGGATGAGATGCTCCCCCTGTAGTTCTTCGAGTTCCATGTTGACTTTCTATTATGGTTAGTAGGGCTTATAATCTTAAAGATTTGAATCGTCTTTTTTTTCTACACTGTGCTCACATATAGAACCAGCAATTTTGTACTAAAGACTATGTAAAACCTTGGGCTGCGGGACTATTCGAAAGAGATACCGCGGCCCTGGTACACAAAGGGCAAGGAAGGAATATCGATGGGTTTTAGTCAGTACAAGTCTGACACGCCCTTCCGCTCCGCCCAGAGCGGGAGAAGTCATTTGCTGATTTCCCATCCGAAAAAAAAAAGGGGCCACTACAGTCCATTCACATTCATTTTGCCTGTGGCTGGCCTGTAAGTAGCTTATTTTTGACTATGCAAAAGTGCCTGTCACGGGTCTATTTATTTATAGTCGGATAAAAATAAAATCAAAACCTGTTTACTAAAATCTAAACATAATATTAACTTAACTGTTTTCACGACTGAGTGCAATATAAATCCCAGTTTCCGCCACATCATGACGCCGTCAGTTCGAGTCACATTTGTGCCGAAAATACCGCAACTGCCATTTGAAGTGATGTCGAAACGGCGAAATTTCATATTTCAGCTTGGAGACGTAGGGTTGCTTTATATAAAATTTAGAGTGTAACTGGATGGGGTAAGGAGTGTAATTTTGTGGGAATTTGAGCGTACTTCAGTTAGAACTGTGATTGGTACTTATTGGATTCGACTTCCGGGTTGGATAAAGGTATAGCAAAAGCCTGTAATGTTCCCACTACTGGGACACAGGGCTCCTCTCTATGAGAGGATAAAGGTAAAGAAATCTAAAATACTAAAGACAAGCTTTCAGAAGCAATGTCAGCTTACCAATGACATAATCGACTTAATTTTTTTACTCTGGACGCTCTTAACGCGCACGTATTTCTACATCGTTCTCACATATATGTATAATCTCAACATGAATGATGTAACCAAGATTTTGTACAATACTGTGATTGAAAAGAGTGTCCATGGAGTTTCTTGCCCATTCTTCTCCATAGGGATCTTTGGAATGGGCACCTACAGTACTTTCACAAGTTATTATGCCTTGTATCTGTGATTGTAGCTTAACCTTCTTTGTTTTTCTGACATTCAAAAGTGCCTATGATGGTCTAATTGAAATAAACGTTTTGAGTTTGAGTTTGACTCTCGAAGTGTTCTATACACCTCATCCTCCCCTTTAAGCCCCGGTCACGACCTCAAGCGATGCAACTTGCGTCGAGTGACTCGTGCTAATGTCACTTGTTTCTTTTGTATGAAAACCTTTGCATCGCATGTAGCATCGCGGTCTTCTTCTTTATATTTTGTTAGCCCAAAACTTTGCCACTTCCACGACGTCGCCACTAGCAGCGCAGATATCACTTCGGATAGTGTGACACAGTTGGTTGCGCGACAGAGTTCGAAGAGAATTTGTGCCTTTTCTTTCGAGAATCCTTCGATATTAAAATGACAAACAGAATTGATGAACTCAAATTCCAAGGTTTGGCTCTTAAAAGAGCCGTTTAGGGTGGGTCTAGGAAAATACCGTTTCGTGCCATTGTAGTGAAAGGATCCAGGTTCCAGGTATGTCCAAGGTGCGCCAGGTGTTTGGGGGCTGGGTACCGATGCTGCGGGACTGTTCGAAACAGATACCGCGGCCCTGGAAAACAAAGGGCAAAGAAAACATGGATGGGTTTTAATCAGTACAAGTCTGACACTCCCTTCCGCTCCGCCCAGAGTGGGAGAAGTCATTTGATGATTTACCATCACTGGTGACACGTGACGTGCTTTAAATAACTTATTTCATATGTTTTCTCTGCAGTCGCTGTAGCAGGACGCGTCGCTTCCATAAGTCAGTATATCGTGGTAACATGCAGCAATGACGTCACAGGTCGCAGCTTCACATAGTCACTGTGTGGTGAAAGAAACGCGCCATATTGTATTCTACAGTTTGTTGCTTTCTTATTTTGTGGGAGATTTACCTATTTTAATATCAAGAAGCAGGTACACTACAGTCAAACGGGGTGAATAGGACTGCAGGGGTGAATAGAGACAAAACTTTGAAAGGGATTTTTACGTTGAATTGATATGATAATTATGTTACCAAGTAAATAAAATACAGTACTTGTATTTTATTTACTTAGTTAAACTTAATTATTTAGAGACCTTGTTGGTAACATATTATCATATCAATTCAAAGTAAAAATCCCTTTCAAAGTTTTGTCTATATTCACCCCGTTTGACCTGCTCGTATTTAAAATATTCTGTCTGCAACTTTTTTGATGGTGCATTATTTACGGGGCAGGAAGATAATGAGGTTTATCAGTTCAGGAATAGACCAGAACCTCACCAAGTAACATACCATCAAAAAAGTCAGTAGAAAATTTAAAGAACTATGTCAATTGTGTAGATATCTCAGGTAACCACAGCGTCTAGATTTGGGCCCGGTTGATGGCAATAGGCTCGCCCTCTATTACATGAGACTTAAACATAACTGGTGAAATGTGAGTGAACTATTTAATTAGTTAAACTTAGTCTGCTACTAACTAGCTTTTGCCCGCGGCTTCGCTTGCGTTAGTTTAGAATTTGACAGTAAATTCGGGTTGTACTCTGCTTGTAATAATATAATTCAATCATGATTCAAAAGACACGTGGTGCCATCTACTAGAATGTTATTGTTGTTTTCCTCACGACCAGTACATTTTTTTGGAATGAAAGGTACCCCTATATCCGTTTCTGTAACCTGACAATGTATATGCAAAATTTAAGGCTGATCAGTTCAGTAGTTTAGGCGTGAAAAGGTAACAAACAAACCAACTTACTTTTGCATTTATAATATCTATCTATCTATATATATAAAAATGAATCGCCGAAATAAATGTACGCGCATAACTTCCGAACGACTGCACCAAATTGGATAATTCGGTTTGTATATAAAAATGTAGGTAGGTAGTAGGTCAATTTGAATTCAATATTCATAGTTGACAGGACAACGTCTGTTGGGTCAGCTAGTTAATATATAAGTAAGGATATAGTAAGGGCTACTCTTTATGATGTTAGGATTTCTGAACAGTCGGCTGGCCGAATTGTTAGCCCCTAGCCACGCCTTTCCACTCAAAAAGCAATATTAATATTAAAAACAAAATGATGGGTTACTATGATGTCAGCTGAATAGTGTGAATTAATTGAATTGTTAGTGTAATTGTTTAATTAAATTAAATTGAAGCGGCGCCGGCGGGCGCACCCGTGTCTTGGGACGTGTACTGTGCCTAGTAATATCTAGATAGGTGTTATAGGAAGTTGAACTGAATTGTACTAGCGAGTTCACTGCCGGTCGACCAAATTTCAACCTTATTTCTTTACACATAAGGGTGAACCGTCAGTGAACTCGGTAGTAGCTACTGTGCACATCAAGTTGCCACAAACTGTCAAATTTCTCCAAATGATTTTCAATTATAAATTGATGATGGTTCAAAATCGAATGAAAAATTTAACAGTTTGTTAATGTTCGATGCCCTTTTTTTTCGCATGAGAAATCATCAAATGACTTCTCTGGGCTGAGCGGAAGGGAGTGTCAGACTTGTACTGACTAAAACCCATCTATATTCCTTCCTTGCCCTTTGTGTTCCAGGGTCGCGGTATCTCTTTCGAACAGTCCCGCAGCCCAAATACAATCAGCACCTCAAGTTGCCACACACTGTCAAATTTCTCCAAATGATTTTAAATCAAAATCGAATGAGAAAATTTAACAATAATGATGATGATTAAGTTCAAAATCGAATGAGAAAATTTTACAGTTTGTAGTAACTCGATCCACTGGCGACTGTATAAATGTACTGAATTTGTTTGACATTTGATATAGTTGCTGTTTTCCGAATCAAACAGTGCCGACATAAAAGTTTCGACGAAACGTATCCAATCCTTTGGACTCGCCGCAGAAAGGTAAAAAGAGTTTATTTTATTTCTTGTTCTGGGAAACATAATTCCATTGACATTAGATACTTTCAGTCTGTGTTGGTTCAGCCATTTCAGTTATCTACATTCAATATAATTTTCACAGTAGTAGCCACGGAGTCTGGATTTATGCTCGGTTGATGGCAATAGTATCGCCCCTTATTACATGAGATTTAAACATAACTGGTGAATTGTATGATTACAGGTAGATGTTATGTTATATAATTTTACTAGCTGATGCCCGCGGCTTCGCCCGCGTGGATGTCGGTTATCACGACCAAAAGTAATCATGAAATTTTGATCCCGTTCTCGCAATCAATGTATACTTGACAAATTATATATTAAAACCTTCCTCGAAAACCAATCTATGCATTGTACATGCGAAACGAGCTTTCGAGCCCATAGTAAAAGCCGGGAAAAAACGGGTTTTACTATGGGCTCGAAAGCTCGTTTCGCATGCCCTAATCCATTGGTGAAAACAGCATGAAAATCGGTGCAGTAGTTTTTGAGTTTATCGCGAACAGACGGACAGACGCGATTGCAAATAACAAAATACGAACAATGTATGGGACATTGTTTGAAGTTCAAAAAGTGCTGAACAGAAGTCATTACATTATCAATACAACTCTCTCAATGAAAGGTTTTCCCATTTGAGAATCAAAAATAAATTAAGACAGGTATCGAACTGACTTTACCACGGAAGAAACCTCCTAACCGTGTGTCATATTCCAACAGTCAATAAACACCAAATCCCTCACCTACCTGCTCGTACATTTCACTACACACTAACATCCACATTGTCAAAGGCATCAAAACTTGTACATACATCCCGACACTTGTGCGGCTCAACCAGGATAATCCGTGATTTTTGCTGTATCCCCCGGATCAGTCAGATGTCATACGAGTGTCAACGGGTTGTTTATATTTTATTTATCTGACATTTGATGGAGTTATAGAAGTGAATCGGTTTTTGAGAGAATTTTATTTCTAGAGTTAACGATGTATGGCTTTTAATGTCGATATTTGGAAGGCCTCGCAAGCGCGACAGATGAGGTCCTGGGTTCGATTCCCGGGTCAAGCAAAGTTTTATTAGATTTTTTATTCGGAATTTCTCAGTAGCAGCCACGGAGTCTGGATCTGTGCCCGGTTGATGGCAATGGCCCCCTACTACATGGGAAATAAACATAACTGGCAAAATGTGGGTGTACTATTAGGTACGTCTCCAGAACGATAGATGGCTTTTAATGTCGATGTTTGGCAGGCCTCGTCTTTCTCGAAGACCTCAGCCTTTTGATTGCCTCGTTCGTCTAGTGGCACAAGGGCGACTGCTGAGCATGAAGTCCTGGATTCGATTCCCGGGCCGGGCAAAGTGCTATTGGGTTTTCCATCAGGAATTTCTCAGTAGCAGCCACGGAGTCTGGATTTGTGCCCGGTTGATGGCAATAGGCTCGCCACCTGTTACATGGGACTTGAAACATAACTGGCAAAATGTGGGTGTACTATTAGGTACACCTCTGCCAAACCCTTCGGGGATTACAGGCGTGATGTTATGTTTTATGTATGAAAAGTCACATTTAGTATATTTCGATACCTACAAACAGTCGTTTAACTTGAACAACAAAAAATCATAAATTTTCAATAAAAATATTGAATGAACAGCTGCTTTATTAAAATGTAGAGTTATAAAAAATAAAAGCTTGTACACAAAAATAAAAATGCCGAGTGCGTTACGAAGTTACAGAATAGAGTTAGTTTTCTACTAAAACGAGGTTAGCTCTATGTGGCTTGATTGCGATGTAGAGCACTGGTCTACAGTTAGGGTATGTTTTTTTAGAGAAAACATACGAGTATGTCTTCAATATTGTAGTTAAATAATGGTCCCGGCTGTCATTTAAAGATCTTTGACAGTCTTTAGGTAGTCAGTGGCCCAAAAATGTCTGACAACCAGTCTTACCAAGGGGTATCGTTTTACCCAGTACTAACTGGGTTGGGGAGGTCAGATAGGCAGTCACTCCATGTAAAATGGTATTCAGCTGCATCCGGTTAGACTGAAAGCTGACCCCAACATAGTTGGGAAAAGGCTAGGCAGATGATGAGGATTGTAGTTAAATAATAGATAATTAACTGATTTGGTATTTTTAGAAAATAAAACAACAACAAATGTTACTTCTTAAATTTTTAGACCAAAGTAACAATGGATGGTCTATGTGAAGGATGATTATGGCAAGAAGAGGTCAGATGAGATGACGAGTAATAGAGAAGTATGGAAGATGAAGACATGCTGCGCCGATATCAAATAAATAGGGATAAGGGCAGGAAAATGAAGATAACTTCAAAAAAACACAGGTTCAAGGGTGCTGCAGTGGGCTGCGGGACTGTTCGAAAGAGATACCGCGGCCCTGGAACACAAAGGGCAAGGAAGGAACATGGATGGGTTTTAGTCAGTACAAGTCTGACACCCTTCCTCTCCGCTCAGAGCGGGAGGGGTCATTTGATGATTTCCCATCCTAAAAAATAATAATCACGGAACTTGATTATTGAGCTGATTCCCTCGAAGTCAATTTCGCTAGTACTTTAGTAATTGCATAGCATCATTAAAAGTAAAAAGACTCTTAACGAACCCGGAAGGCACTTGTTTTCCCCGTCATTGCGATCATTTTTTTTTTTCTAGACCATACCTGTTAACCTTCTAGTTACTGAGATATTGGGAGTGAAAGTTCCAACTTTTTCACAAGTTTTTTTTAATACATGTTTTTAGTGTTTTTTTTTTTACTTAAGACACCTTCACGACCGTGGCCCCCGTACTATTCAATCCATCCATCAGCACAATGTTTTGAATGCGTTACATTGAGTCCTACCGTAAAACGTGATTTTTCACCCCAAAAAAAAATCGTTTCCCAGCACTAATTTTTGCGTAAAGTTTTTTAGTTGAAAGTTGTTCGCTTATATTTAAAAGCTAGCTTATATTTTAAAGTTTCCCCTTTCAGGTTTCATTTTCTTTTCCGTTAGCCATTTTCTATCTAATTACCTATTAAGCTTTTATTGCGGATGAAACCAAACAAATTCCTTTGAACAAACCCTGAGGTATTTGTATAAGCATTAGTATAAATATCGGTGTTTATCTTTGCGATTAAAATCAACAGTTATCGAGAAACCGTAGCGGATAAACTGGCTTTAACGAATAGAGGCTTATCTACAACAGGTGTCAATATTATAGTCAATGGAGCTAGATTTAGTTTTCCGATTTTCTGTATCTAAATCACACAGATCTGTGGCATTTATAGTTTAATCAAGCATAACCTTTTCCTAACTTTATTGGATCAGCTACCAGTCTAACCAGATTCAGTTTAATACCAGTATTTTACATGGAGCGACTGCCTATCTGACCTCCACAATCCAGGAAATGGGTCATATAATACCCCTTGGTAAGACTGGTTGACAGTCTTTTGGGCCACTGACTACCTGTAACAACTGTCAAAGATCTACAAATCACAGGAACGGCTTGACGTACTTTTCAAGGTAAGGACGAAACTCTTTATATTATGGGTGCTCACCCATCCACCCATCAATTATCCTTCAGTTAGACTGCTTGTCAAACGTCAGGATTATTGAAACTATATGAAACCAGTTAAGTTAATTACCTGAATTCCTTTTCTAGCAGTTCTTAGAAAAGACATTGCAAACTTTGTATCGTAACTAACTAATAAAGCCTAATAGCCCTATACATTTTCTAACTTCACAAGTTCATAACCAAGGCTTAGAATAAAAGCCTCCACATATTACAACAACGGAATACACAAAATAATTTTCATAAAACAGAATATATAATGGAGAACAGAGAAACTTTCGTTCGGCGGTGTGCAAACGAAGTTCTAAGTGCTAAGTACTGTGGGTACCGCCGAGGCCGGAAATATGTGCACACTTTGTGAAATTTATCGAATTGTCTGAAAATTAAGAGGTTTTGTACACGGGAAGTTAGGTATTTTAAATTAATTTTGTTTGCATGCTGATCGAAGTTAGCGAAATATGTGAAACCTTTTTATTTTTATTATTTATAAGACCATAATGTTAAAGCATCTTGAATCATCATCAATCATAAATTATTCAAATATAATACGACTCACAAAAGTCAGTTTGCAAAGATACTAAATCTTTGCAAACTGACTTTTGTGAGTCGTATTATATTTGAATAATTTAACAGTATCATTTAGTTTCACATACATACATATAAATAGACGTAAGCCTTTTTCCCATGGGGTTAGGCAAAAACCACAGAACGCTACCTGCATTATGTTTCCCAATCTGAAATATTCGCTAAGTGGTAACATATTTTATAATTAAAGCCGCACGGATTCTTCTTGTTTGGATAACCATTCATTGCATACCAAAACTCCTTTGTGTCTCGGAAAGTACGTTAAACAGTTGGTCCCAGCTGTCATTCGTAAATCTTTGACAAGTTCAGGTTGTAAAATCCCCGTAAGTCAGTTAACCAGTCTTGCCAAGGGATATTGTGTTACCCAGCAAATAGGATGTGGAGATCAGATAGGCAGTGGTACTAGTATAAGCCTCCGTTCGTTAAAGCCAGCTATTTATAAAAAAAAAAAAAAAATATTTATTATTTTGTTTATTTCATTTGTTTTTTTTTCATTTGTTTTGGTTTTGTTTATTTTTGTTTGATTTTTGTTTATTTGCTACGGTTACTCGATAACTCGGTAAGTTCAGACAAAGGCCATTCGGATGATGAAGAACATGTTACTGCGTCTGACTGTACACTTGTACAGCCTACCTAACAGGTTTCGGCTTAACTCGTTCATTCGAATCGTTTAATGGAATACCCCGGTTTTAGTTTGTTAACATTAAAATGTGTTACAATATTTGAAAATGAAAAGTTTTGAGTAATGATGAATATAGTGATTTTTGGGATTAATAAAATGTTTGGTTTAGGCTTACGTGGCCAGGTAAAATGTGAAGTTAGAAATGCTTGATTATTTTGGTATGAATTTGGATAATCCCGATTAAACATAACATAACATCATGACTTGAATCCCCGCAGGGTTAGACAGAGGTGTACCTAATAGTACACCCACATTTCGCCAGCTATGTTTAAGGCCCATGGGACATGGGCCCATGGGACTTCCATCACAAATTTCTTAGTAGCAGCCACGGAGTCTGGATCTGTGCTCGGTTGATGGCAATAGGCTCGCCCCATAGTAGGAGGCCAATATTGCCCGACCTGAGAATCGAACCCAGGAGCTCATGCACAGCAGTCGAGCTTCCGACCACTAGACCAACGAATCAAAATCCAGTCACAGTAACCTGGCATAGTATTATATAATCAGTCTCCACCATTCCCACTGTTAGAACACTGTCTCTTTGTGTGACGCGTGGGCCTTAATCCTCTACGGGATCCCAGTGCGGGTTGTTGGACGACCGGATTTCGAAATTTTGGTTCAAGGACATGCTTTTTCCTCACGATGTTTTCCGTCACCGTTTTAACAGTAACATCATATTCATTCTGCTCCCTTATCCCAATTAATTTGGGGTCGGCGCAGTATGTCTTCTTCTTCCATACTTCTCTATTACTCGTCATCTCAGCAATCGTCTCGTTTCTAGCCATATCGTCCTTCACACAGTCTATCCATCGTATCTTTGATCTTCCTCTACTCTTAGAGCCACCGCACATTGAGCCACTAGTGGTGACAACATTAGAACGACTAGTGGCCGCCACAAGTTGCGGACGCGTTTCTCCATCCATTTTGTAAACCATCGGCGCACTCCGAGCGTTTGAGTGGAGTCGACCGCGCTCGCTACTTGTGGCCGCGTTTTGTCGTTCAACTCACGCGCACACACGGCCACAGTTTCAGTCTGGCCTCTGTCGAGTACCACTTGAACAACTGCCGCAAGTGGCAGCCACTGAAGGCCGCATCCAGCCACCAGTGGCTGCCACTGGTGGCGGCGTGTAGTGGTCTGCCTGCACCACTGGTGGTCGCGTTTAGTAGCGGCGACTGGTGGCCATAATGTGCGGGGGCTCTTTAAACCATCTATATTAATACTTAACATCTTCCTCATTCCTCCGCATCTCATGTCCATACCACGACAACCGATTACCACACAACTTTTCTGTCACCAGCGCCATTTTCAGACTTCATTTTAACAGTATTGGTGATGATAGCAATTACACAAAACAAAGCCAACTTGTGTTCAAAACAAAGTTGAAGTACTTATCTCATTGCAAACTTCAGTTCTTTACGTACTTCCTGCCATAAAAAAAGGCAAAGAGGATTATATACATATTTAACGTCAGTTCCACAAACTATTTCAGAAGATAAGGTCCTATAAAAATAACTTTTAACAAACTTTTCTCCCCATGGAGTTACGCTAAGATATTTTAAAATACGACTTGGCTACTTGCGTGCAAGACTCAAAGTGTGGCATAGTTACATAGTTTTGAAACTTACAACTTTGGAACAAAATGTGGAACGTTCTCGTTGGTCAAAGTTCAAAGTGGTCAGTAAGTTTCTGAGTTTTTAATTAGCGTTTTAAAATTGAATCTTTTAGCTTTTTATATTTTGCGTTTTTTGTATCAAACATGGAGTAGTAGTTTTATAATATAAATTAAAGGAAGTTAGTTGTAGTATTATTTATTATACAGTTATAACAATTGAGAGGTTATTGTTCTCTGGTTATGTGACTATTACTGCAACACATTTAGTTTCAAAAACAAACGAACACATCACACAGCGCATTTCTTAAAGACTCAAACCACAAAAGATGTCTAACACCGTGTAAACTGGAACTCGCATTATTATAGACGATGATAAAACCTGGTCTACACTAATGAGCTTGCAATTTGAAGAAAACCCGGTTCACAATAAGGTTGGAACTAGGGATGCACGATACTTGCATTTTATCGATACTTTTCATAGATACAAATACAAGTATCGTATCGTAGTTATTAATCGATCTAAAGTCGCACCCACACCGGAGCGATTGCTTGTAATGTAATAATCCAAGATTCGATTTTGTAAAAACAAATAATTGTTACAAATTGTATCGTTAAAGATTCACTGTAATGCTAGTATTTTCTCATTTACATGTAATGCTCTAATCTGAACAGTCACTTTACAGGTACTCCCGGTGTGGAAGAAGCTTAAAAGTCTACGAAAAATTGCAGGAGTTCTTTTGTAAGATTTTAGCATTCTTATAAATTAACAAATCATTCAGGACAATAAATTCCGACACCGGTACTTTTGTGTCCATCCAAGCATTAATCGTACCTATCGTATACAGTTGTATCGATACTGTAAAGATCGGATCGGGTTGTGCATCACTAGATGGAACAGAATAAAGGGGGAGAAGAAAATGTGTGAATAGGAGCGTCCCTTTTGCGACCAGATAAGCAGTATTATTATGCACTGTGAAAGCTTGTACGGGTGACTGACTTTACGTTTAGTTTGTTGGAAAAACGTAGTGAACAACTGCTGTGATTTGAGCTTAAAAATCGTAAAAATTCTTAGAAACTTTCTTTTGTCCGCGTTTTCAGCCACTTATTTATGCTGGAAATTATCCCAGGAACACGCATTACTACCTTATTATTTCCTTAATTGTGTAGATTTATGATTATTATGTGTCTAGAGATGGTTACCAAGAGATTATAGAAGAAGTGTTGGCAGACCAACAACCAGATGTGTTGATGGTATTCAAAAGACCGCGAGCAAGACCTGGTTGAGACTCTCGCAGACCAGGGAAGAGTGGCGAAAAAGGAAGGACCCTATACCCAGCAGTGGGTGGAACAAGGTTGCCAATGGTGATGAAGATGATATCTCCAGAGGAGACGAAAAGAACGGCTGACAAGCAAGCTTACAAGGCAGTATCATATTACCTACCAAGTGGGCTGTGGATGTGATCGATCATAGCCGGCTAACTCTGTAGTAATATTAACTTGTCTGTTTGTCTGGTACTTTTCACACCAAGTAGCTTGACGGATTTAGATGGAATTTACACAAGTAGACCGTGGCCCGGGTTGAAACAAAGTGTATTTTTTATCCTGGTAGTAGTTCCAATGGGATAATTTCCGACCTCCACAGGGGTGAAGCTTCGGGCAAAAGCTAGTCTATATCCATAAACATTAATTGCCATAATGTATGACGGAGCATCACTTGATAGCCTAGTGGTGAGACCGTCGGACTGCCAAGTCATAGGTCTCGAGTTCGAACCCAAGGCACGCACGTCTGATTTTTCAGATTCATGTGTGTATTGTATAATTATCACTTGCTTCGGTGAAGGCAAACGTCATGAGGAAACCAGCATTCCTGAGAGAAATTTCTTGACGGCATGTAAAGCCAAGTCAGAGGCCCATGGGCGGCATAAAAACTCTGACACCAGGTTAGGTATTAACCACACGTTAAAAAAGAAGAAGACTTAACGATGGCTCAACGGATCTGGCAGATTTTTCGTTGTGTTCGTAATTTTCAGGACAAGGTTTATTAAGAAAACGAATTTTCTATTTGGTACCGTTTCATGTTGTTTTATTCATTAGAAAAAAGGATTTAAAATATTTCCCGATATAGACACAGGCATCGTACGAATATATTTTCTTCCCCTCCTATTGATAAAAAGAGCCACATAAATAAGATACGCGTAAACTTTGAGCTATATTTTGTTCGCGAAATAAATCATTGTAATGAGACAGTATCGTCCATGATACACTGTTATGGACGAACTTTATATTATAGATGCGAAATTGAGTGTTTGTTTCATAAAATTGGATGTGCTGTAGGAGATTCTTAGAATTGAACTTTTTGGGACTGTGGGCTTTTTTTTTTGGATGGGAAATCATCAAATGATTTCTCCCGCTCTGGGCAGAGCGGAAGGGAGTGTCAGACTTGTACTGACTAAAACCCATCCATGTTCCTTCCTTGCCTTTGTGTTCCAGGGCCGCGATATCTCTTTCGAACAGTCCCGCAGCCCACCGTAACTTACACTGTCAGGTAAGTCAGGTTGGTTATTCAACAAATTTCACAAAAAAAATAATCAATGTTAGACCAAACGGGGACGCGTTTGGTCTAATATTGACCATTTTTTTTGTCTACATAGTTCAAACGCCAAAAGTTCCTTATACCACTGCCAATTTGCCACATCACACATCATAAAGTATGCGTCAAAGATTCTAATTTTGTTGATTTTGCTGTAACATACAAACTCTACAGTTAAATAAAACTAGTAACAGTAATTCCGTTATCCAACAAACTGTTTACTAACTCTAAACGCGGTTTAACGTTCAGAATTACTCACAATTTCATTTGGTTGTTCAATCATTCGTATGTCTATACAGTCCGGTTGGATGTCTGTCACACCGTAGTGCAACATTATGAGTGGTATTTTAAATATTGTGGAGAGAAAATAATATATTTAATAATAATATAGTCAGAGTACCCGTAACGGTGTCGTAACCTAGCTGCTAGCAACATAATGACATTTCAATTCTATGATTCAAGATTTTCTTTAACTAAACTACCTTCTTTAATACCTCACTGATCACTGAAAAAAATTTATAACAGAAAACCGGCAAAAGTTGCTAAAACTTGACCATGCAGAAAGTCTGTTTTTGACCAGCAGTGAGACAATGCCGATTTCATAGTTAAACTTCAAATCACACTCATAAGTCTTACAAATACAAACCCAATTTACTTGGTTTAAGCCTAAAATAATCAGAAATGAGGACATCCGCAAGAGAACCAAAGTTACCGACGTAGCCCGAAGAATTGCCAAACTTAAGTGGCAGTGGGCAGTTTATATTGCTCGCAGAACAGATGGCCGATGGGGTCGAAAAGTTATGGAGTGGCGACCGCGAGCCGGAAGACGTTGCGTTGAAAGGCCTCCCACTAGGTGGACTGATGACCTGGTGAAGGTTGCGGGGATCCGCTGGATGCGAGTCGCACGGGACCGGTCAACGTGGCGACACTAGGGGAAGGCCTATGTCCAGCAGTGGACGTCTTTCGGCTGAAATGATGATGATGATGATGATGATGAAGCTGAATATTCTTTTCAAAATAAGGATATTCGAGACGCAGTTAATTAATTTAGCCGAGTAGGTGATCAGGACAGATAGGCCAGGATCGTCGCACGGTGGGTTCCTAAAGACGATTGTCGTCGTGGCGATTGTGATGATTTGGACTCTTTCCTGACTATTTGGCTAGAGAAGGCAAAACACCGAGAAAGTTGGAAAGGAACAGGGAATGCTTTTGCCCACCAGTGGTACAGCATAGACTATTAAGAAAAGGTTACCGTGGCAGTAACGTGTTCATGATGTGATGTGTGTGTTAATTTGTTTATGTCTTTAAACCAGCAGGACACTCCTTAGTGAGCCATCGTCTGCATTATTAAAAGTATAGCACTTCTGTAATGTGATTTCGCAGCCTTGGTACCAAGTCACGTGGTGGCTTCCGGCCACCGTAGACGCGGACCTGTGGATGGTGAGTAATGGGCTAGCTCGCCGTCCGTCCGTCTTTTGACGACAGGCCGTGTTGACGGCGCGTTCGTGTTCCACGCGCGCCTCAAAGAGATGTCAGCAAATAGGGAGGTTCCCGCAAGGGCCGATGCCTGCCAGGGCTGCGGGCTGTTCGAAAGAGATACCGCGGCCTTGGAACACAAAGGGCAAGGAAGGAACATGAATGGGTTTTAGTCAGTACAAGTCTGACACTCCCTTCCGCTCCGCCCAGAGCGGGAGAAGTCATTTGATGATTTCCATTCCGTAAAAAAAAAAAAAAGACTTGGTGCCAAGTTCTGCCAAACAAGATCATCAACTGCAGTATTGCAGTAATCTAGTTAGATAGTGTGAGTAGATCTTCTGCGTCAGAAGTGCAATAAATCGAGCAGTTCGATTTGATTCGATTTGGTAATTCAATCATTTCGTATGTCTACACATCGGCTTACTGCGTGTCACACCGTTTTATTGCGTCATGTGATTTTATATGAGATGCTGTCTTGTACTGGAGAGCAATTCTGGCGCAGTGATACGAACCTCGACTTAAGATTTGTAGATCGTGCCTTCGAATCCCATACACTTAACATTATGTAATTTATTTCATCACCACTGCTCTAAAATGATGAAGTTTGTATTTTGTAAATGACTTAATTATTGAAGTTACTGAAACGAAGAATATTGATTAAGTAACTAAAGGATTAACATCTCATTGGTTTTAAGTGTTTCTGCAGATTTGAAGTTTGCTAAGATAAGTTGGCAATAATATTACAGACCCATATTATTAGCAACAGAATCATATTTCTTTTTATTTATATTTATACCATTGTATGTTAATAATACTACTGCGCCTAAATGTAGGTACACTTTTTGTTGTAATACATTTTTAATAAATTATTCTATTCTATTTCATTGTATCGGAAAAAATAAAAACCGTAGTATGAAAAAAATATCCTAAGAATAACCAATTGGTGCTAAAATGTTAACCTGGGATTACATTTTCAATTATTTTCATCTCAACTAAAAACACCTATTACTTAATTCCAAACAAAAAAAAACGAAATCTCAACGACACGAAAACCTTTACGGTGTGACAGTCACTCCAATCCACACACATGACCATACCCCGCCATACGAATTAACACCTTCACTCAAACGCTATAGTGTCCATTTTCGCTCAAAAGAACACATCCTCAATTTACCCGGTATCGTAGATTAGAAATGTCATTCAGGCTACGATATTGATGCTTTAGAAGATTTGACACGTTATATATCGTCGTCTCGCTCACTCGTATTAGCATCAGATTAGATCAGAGTAGGTTTTGTAATGGAAAAAACGGAGATTGTTACGTTTTTTAGGTAACTGGGAGAGAAATGGTATGCGTCGTCACGGGAGCCAAGATTATTGATTTCGATTCTGTTGATCAATTCTTAACACCCGCCAAACATGCTCACACTCACATTCAACCACGATACTATGCTGATGAGGCACTGACATTGGTCGACATGTGTGACACATTAGTGACATTGGCAAAGCGAACTAAACAAGATGGCCGCCACAGATTTAAATTAACTTTTCATAGGATTTGAATTGAGAAGTTCGTGGCAAGATAATAAAAGCCACTCGGGTCGATCTTTAAATTAAGCCGCGCTTACCTTGGTTGGTTCATGGATGGATGACCAACCCATTGCATACCGAGTTTCCTAGGTGCCTCAGAAAGCAAGTTAAGCCATTGGTCCCGGCTGTCATTTGTAGATCTTTGACAGTCGTTACGAGTGGTCAGAAGCCCGAAAGTCTTACAACTAGTCTTATCAAGGGGTATCGTATTACCCAGTACTAACCGGGTTGTAGAGGTCAAATAGGCAGTTACACCATGTAAAATACTGGTATTCAGCTGTATCTGTCAAAGCTGACCCCAATATAGATGGGAAAAGGCTAGGCAAATGACTGAAGGGATTTGAATGCACACCACTCGTAACGACTGTCACGAGCCACTCAACTCGATTCTCAGCAACTCTGATCCAGTTGCTACCAGCCACCCTGCGAAGATCGTCACTCCACCAAGCCTGAGGGCGTCCCACCTTACGTTTGCCGATTCGCGGTCATTGCCACTTCAGCTTGCTTATTCTGTGAGCTATGTCGACAACTCTGGTTCTCTGTCGGGTCACCTCGTTTCGGATGCGATCCCTTGCGGTTAGGACATAAAATATTTCATTTCGTAAGTTCTTCTGGGATAATTTCTAACATCCACGCAGACGAAACTTCGAAAAAAGAGTTATGTCCGTTTCGTCACTGTCCCGGTTCGTCTTCAAAAAACAAAAGATCACGATTCACAACTGTTTCAAAAAAAATGTTTTTTATAGTACCGATTCGTCATCGTAGCTAAGTATCATCAAATGAACAAACTATACAATTAATTTTTACCCGACTGCCAAAGAAGGCTGGGTAATACGATACTTGGTTTTCAGATCTTAAAATACAATATTCTTCTTCGCTTTTACATAGCTATTCTGCAACCGATCTAACAAAGAAGCTTTTAATGAACCGGTTATTTTAAACACGCTTTCAACCAAGTTTGTAGTTTGGCTTAGGAAAACTATTTCATTAAGTTCTGAGCCAGTATAGATACACAATTTTCTCTGCACTGCACTCAAAACGGAGAAAGTAATATTGCGCATCGTGACGAAACCAGCACGTTCAGAAGTTCGAAGACGTGTGACACCCTTGGTGGGTGTCACACGTCTTCGAACTTCTCCTGGACTCGATCCGCGTGGTGGATAGCGTCACCCCTTCTCATAGAGAGGTCTACGTCCCAGCAGTGGGAACATTATCGGCTGATTATGCTAATGTTTTTATATTTTGACGGCACGGTTTTGCGCACTGGATAAGCAATTGGCTGCGCTACGCGTCGCGGGTTCGATTACACGCACGAAACAAATATTTGTTTGTGTTTTTTTTTTTGTATGGCCTTCAGCTGATAATTGTTCCAGCTCTGGCTGTTTATGCATCTGAGTTTAAATATTTGTGAACGCACCCACGATACAGGAGAAATACCTAGTGTGAGGCAACATTTTGTAAAATTAAAAACAAAAAATGTTTGTAATGTACCTAAAATAAAGTGTAGTTAGTAACTTGTTTACGAGATACACAAAAAAAATCTAACACTACTTACGCAAAATGCCATTCCAATATCCAAAAATAACACACTGTATCTGAATCAGTACATAACAAATCATTTATCTGCTTCTAACATTGCTATTCTATATAAAAACCTTTGACAAGGGAAAATATTCTCATACGGGCAAATTCTGTGATTTGAAACGAGATAGCACAGCCCAAACATATGTCCGGGACGATGATTGATTGTTAGCAAATCTTCGTCATATATTATGCCAACGCGTATTATAATGTGGCTGGTCTATGCGTGTGTGTGTTCTTTGGCGATCCTTGGGATTTCAGATGAAATATGGTGGAAGAATAAAGAGTAAGGATTTTGTATTGTTACTGTGTTTGCCTATCGCAAACACTCCAAACAGTAATTTTTAATATACCTACATAAAATCACGTCTATTCAATATTTCCCATGGGTATAGACAGAAACCACAGAACGCCATCTGCTTCGATCCTTACATACTCCATTCACCTCGTCCACGTTCATACATCTGGTCATACACGCAAGCCGGTTGCGAGTACTACGCACCTGACGTTTAAGAAAAACCGCACCTATCAGGAGACTCCGAATCAGCAAGCGTAAGGTGGGACGCCCTTAGGCTCGGTGGAGCGACGATCTTCGCAGGGTGGCTGGTGGCAACTGGATGAGAGTTGCCGAGAATCGAGTTGAGTGGCAGACAATTGAAGAGGCCTATGTCCAGCAGTAGATTGTTGTAGACTGACGATGAAAATTGACTAGCCTAGCAGTGACCATTCGATACCATTCTAAAGGGTGTAAAAGACTCTTAACGAAGCCAAAAGGCACTTGTTTTTCCCGTCATTGCAATCATTTTTTTGTTCTAAACCATACCTGGGAACCTTCTAGTTACGGAGATATTGGGGGTCAAAGTTCCAACTTTTTCACAAGTTTTTTTTTAAATACATGTTTTTAATGTATTTTTTTTTACTTAAGACACCTTGACGACCCCCGTACTATTCTATACATCCAGCAGAACAATGTTTTGAATACGTTACGTTGAGTCCTACCGTAAAACGTGCTTTTTCACCCCAAAAAAAAAAGTCGTTTCCCAACAATATTTTTTGCGTAAAGTTACTTAGTTTGATGTACATAATGCTTGGTTAACGGCTTCGTGAAGAGTCTGTTTACACCCTGTATATTCATCTTAAACACCTAACTCTGGTCCAAAATTATTTTACGAATCCTAGTCATATCTATAGTCTTGACATTCGTTTTGACCGTCTGAATATTGTATTTGAAGACGATATTTTTGACACTAAAGGTCAATTCAAGTTCGCACAATATGTCTGGCTGGACGTCACGGTCTGGCTAAGTTTTATAATTGTTTGTATTTGTGATGTAAGATAGTTGTAAACATGTAAATCACTTGAATTGTTCAACCCTTTAAACATTGAACAAATTATGAGTTCAGAAATTATTATTTGTGTTATCACGGATTGGTAATGGTCCGTGCGGAGTTCAATAGCTATCCCACAGGACCTACAGGGATAAAAGTATTGCCAACTGCCTAGCCTTTTACCAGCTATGTTGGGGTCGGCTTCCAGTCTAACCGGATGCAGCTGACAACCACAGACTAACCATGGTCATAGTCTACTTAAGTTCCTTATTTAATTTCGTCCAGTCGTGAATAGGTAACGGACAGGAGCCGCTCTCACATTCATAACATTTGTAAGAATATAGGTAGTATGGTAGCTGGGATCTATATAATGATGTCTAGTACAATAGGGAATTGTTATTTTCACGGAGATAATGGATGAAAGTTTTTTATGGCTAAACTATTGCACTAAACTATAAAAAAAGTGTTAGTGCAACTAACATTTTCTGTGCAATTGATACAAACAAATGCCGAAAGTTATGAATTTCCTCACAGAAAAGTGTTACAGCTTAGAAATTCAATCTAGAACTTTGAGCTCCTCAGCACAAACTAAAAGCAATACGATTTTACCATTGCCTTGGCTTCAACCATTTTTTTTTCTTAGCCTACTCTGTTCCACTGCTGGGCAAAGGCCTCCCCCATTCTCGTCCAACTCTCCCGGTGTTTTGCCTCCTCTGGTCAATCAGTCAGGAATGAGTCTAAATCGTCACGCCAGCGTTTTTTCTTGGGCCTGCCTCGGTGACGACGACCGTCTTCAGGCACCCACTGTGTGGCGATTTTGGCCACCTGTCCTGACCCATCCTGGAAATGTGACCCGCCCAGTCCCATTTTAACCTCGCAGACTTATCGCCAGCATCGGCGATGCCTGTCTTGGAGCGTATTGTGGTGTTGCGTATTTGGTCTGTGATTTTGATGCACATAATGCTACGCTCCATCGCTCTTTAGCAAACCTTGAGTTTGGACTTCTGAGCCTCCGTCAAGGACCAAGTCTGGGCGCCATAGGTAAGGATAGGCAACATACACATGTCGACGAGCTTACGCTTAAGTGAAATAGAAAGGTCGCCCTTCATGGACTAGCGCTTTCATGGACCAGTAGCTTCTCCAGGCATTTTCAACTCGACGGTCGATCTCTTTGTCCTGCCTGTTGTTGAAGGTGAAGTGAACGAAGAGACGGAGCGATTGAAAGACGTATCGTGATTATAATTTATATTTTTTAGATAACCTTACACTTCTTCTTAACAAGTCTAGAATTTTCTGAGAGTTTTTTGAAGTGTACTGTCTAGAAGATGCTAGAAAGCCGACCCGGGTACTGAGTGCAAGACATGTTAATTCTGCTTTTAAACAGCATGTCATATGCTCCGACGATTGCCGAGTTCGCCCGAAGGCTCGCGAAGGCGCGTTCGGCTAACTAGCGGCCAGTACATTACAATGGAATAATGATTATATTGTGAATTGTAAATATTTTTATATATAGTTAAATTTGTAAATAGATATTATGTGTAATATAAATATAGCAATTAAATAAATGTGTATATATATTTCTGTTAATAAAAGTTAGTTTTATTTCAAAGACAATGACCGTGTTTCTTATTTGTTGTCTGTGGTCATTTGTCGTTTGCTTGTATTATGACAGTTCTGTTGTGAATTTGCGCAGTGTTTACATTTTGGATATAAAAGGTTTAAATTATGAGTAAATACTGGTGTGGCGATGACCGCCACAAAGGCAATAAGACGTTTAATATAATTATGACTTTTACTGTTTGAATACAACAAACAAAAATAATATTCCTCTATTTTTATTTTCAGTAAAACGTGCAGAATGCACTGTTTACCATAACTATTGCACCGTTGCACTTTCTACATTCATTGAAACTTTGAAATAGAGGGTAGATACTATAAATTATGTATCTTGCATTTTATCCATACTAATGCCAAGGCGGTGAGATAGGCAGACAACTTTGTTGCCATTGCGGGACTATCCTGGATGAGGCTGATACAAGAGCGTGGAGTTTGGCACAAGCAAAGAGAGGCCTATACCCTGTGGGTGAAATTGGGCTGTGGATGATGATGATGATGAATCATTATCATCTGCCTAGCCTTTTCCCGACTATGTTGGGGTCGGCTTCCAGTCTAACCGGATGCAGCTGAATACCAGTATTTTACATGGAGCGCCTGCCTATCTGACCTCCACAACCCAGTTACTACTGGGAAATACGATACCCCTTGGTAAGACTGGTTGTTAGACTTTTTGGGCTACTGACTACTTTAACGACTGTCAAAGATCTTCAAATGACAGCCGGGACCAACGGCTTAACGTGCTTGCCTAGGCACGGAGGAAACTCGGTATGTAATGGGTGGTCACCCAGATTAAGCCGTGCTTGCCTAGGTTGGTATGTGGATGGCCACAGACCAACCTAGGCAAGCACGGCTTAACCTAAAGATCGACCCGAGCGGCTGTTATTGTTTAGCCACGAGCTAAACAATAACATATTTGATGATGATGATGAATACCATACATAAATGCGAAAGTAATTCTCTCTGTCTATCGTCATCTTTTCACGGCTCAGCTGATTGGATTTCCACAATAGGCACACAGGAAAGTGCTGGACTGGAGACCACGGAGGAGATTGAGGAATGTAGAAATAGAACTGAGTAGGTGAACAGGCGATCTCATTAAAGTGGCCGGAAGAAACTGAAAAACCCTGACATAAAACCGTCAAAAGTGGAGAGATTTGGAAGCGCTCTTAGCATTAGGTGGCTTTGAAGAGGAAGAGTCTGACCTCTTTTAGGATATAAGATACATTTGATAGCGCGATAATACCTTCTTGTAGCGAGTACCTCGCAGACGAAGCCAGCAAAAGCTAGTTTCTATCACAAATAAGAAATATACAATTTTGCATTTGTATTGCATTATTGCAATTCATTGAAATCCTTTAAATGGAGGGTTCCATTTCAAGGTTTTCATACTACAGGATGTAAACAGACTCTTCATGAAGCTGTCAACCAAGCATTATGTACATCAAACTAAGTAACTTTACGCAAAAATTTGTGCTGGGAAATAACTTTTTTTTTCGGGTTAAAAATCAAGTTTTACGGTAGGACTCAATGTAACGCTCTCAAAACATTGTGCTGATGGATGGATGGAATAGTAAGGGTGTTCTGGAAAATCTTACATTAAAAACATGTTTTTAAAAAAGAACTTGTGAAAGAGTTGGAACTTTGACCCCCAATGTCTCCGTAACCAGAAGTTTACCAGGTATGGTCTAGAAAAAAAAAATGATCGCAATGACGGGGAGAATAAGTGTCTTTCGGCTTTGTTAAGAGTCTGTTTACACTGTTTATATCTATAAATATCCTGAAGTTACTTAGCTCCGTGTTATATTAAGCAAATGTATGCGGTACCTTTATTGCAATACCCATGGTGTAGTTTGCATTGCAATGTAAAACATTGCAATACAAACTACACCATGGTTTTGGCACCTAGGTTTTGTAACGTACTTAAATTACCTATTTTATAAACTGCGTATAGTCGATCTTGTTACAAAATTACTTTACCACCCTAAACTTAAATCCACCATCACGCCTGTCCCTAAAGGGTGAGGCAGAGGTGTACCTAATAGGTACACCCACATTTCGCCAGTTATGTTTCTTAACTCCCATGTTATAGGGGGCGAGCCTATTGCTATCAACTGGACTACGCGTCTGCTACTGACAAATTCCTAACAGAACAACCTAATAACACTTTGCCTAACCTGGGAATCGAACCCGGCACCTCATGCTCAGCACCGCTTGCGACAACTAAACTAACGAGGGAGTCACAAATGTTTATAGAATTAAATTATTAAGAAAATTCCAAAATCAAAAACTCTGATATCTGAACTAAACCCTGCATTCAGCAATCGCAAGCCAGGCCCCAAAGACAGGGATCTAATTTTACTGGCCAACCTAGAACTTGACCATTTTTTATCGTAGTTTATAGTGGTTATATTTTAAGCCAGACAACCTTCAAAGGTCGGCCGGCAGTATAACTGGAAACAGCGCGGCTTTTATGAGTTGTTTAATTGTTATTTTTATCATTCATTTGTTTACGTCGCTTTGTGTTAATGAGTAAACGTTTTATCTACTTTGTTTTAGAATGGTGTCTGATGAAAAATAAACTTGTAGGTATTTTGTTATTAAACTACATATTTGCGGTTTTCAGTTTTTTTCCTTTACATGTGCTGGAAGACCTTGCTTTTTGCCAAATTTCGTGATTTTAGGTCAACGGGAACTACCATATAGGTTTTCCACCCAAAACCTATAGGGTACTTCCGTTAGATTGTCAATTTTAGTTAAAAGCAAGGTAAACTGAAAATTCCGAAAAACCAAAAAAAATTGAAAATCTAAAGGAGAATGGCAAGGTTTCCTTTAAGACTCGGCCAGATCCGACAAAGATGAACTATATATTATTAAAACGGAAAATAATTTTAGAATTTGATATTATAATTAGTTTTCTATAAGAAGTACACCAAAAAAAGATTTAGTTCTTTAAAGTTGTCCAACTAATATTTCTAATTTTAACGATAACATGAAATATACTTTTAAATGATTAATTACATAATGATTTTTGGCACATTATCCTCGTATAATTATATGTTTTCATATTTAATATTCATGATTATAACATACCTACATTATTTTCGTCGCTCGTGATAAAACGCGGGAGAAAAAGTAAAACTTTTTGACAATAATCAATGACAACTACAAGAACAAGTGTGGCCAGCACTATAATAATTACTATTCTAAACTGTATCGATCATCATCATCATCTGCCTAGCCTTTTCCCAACTATGTTGGGGTCGGCTTCCAGTCTAACCGGATGCAGCTGAATACCAGTATTTTACATGGAGCGACTGCCTATCTGACCTCCACAACCCAGTTAGTACTGGGAAATACGATACCCCTTGGTAAGACTGGTTGTCAGACTTTTTAGGCCACTGACTTCTTTAACGACTGTCAAAGATCTTCAAATGACAGCCGGGACCAACAGCTTAACGTGCTTTCCGAGGCACGGAGGAAACTCGGTATGTAATGGGTGGTCACCCATCCACAGACCAACCTAGGCAAGCACGGCTTAACCTAAAGATCGACCCGAGCGGCTGTTATTGTTTTAGCCACGAGCTGTATCGATAATCGAATTAAATTAATTTTAAATTATTGTTAAATATATTCAAAAATATAATTAAAAATTATTTATTATTATACAAGAATTACGAGTTACGACTTATATATATATATGTAATAAATTCACTTACGTAGTTACATATTAATAGTAATGCAATCGATTTGCGAGTGCAATTTCGTATCGATGTTATTTAATTTTGGTATTGGCTACATTTTTTATTGAAATTGCAGATAGGAAACGTGTTGAAAAATTGAATAACTATTTAAAATTACTTTTAAACTGTGTACTTCTACAGATTCTTATTATATTGTATAATTCTTACTGTTTTATACTATATAATATCGTTAATATGAAAAGTCTGTCGGACTGTCTACATGATTCGAGCCGATTTCTGTCATTGTTCTTTGCCCATATCTTTTTATCGTGTTGACTCAGGACTTTATTTTTATACACTTAATAGGAACTATAGACCTCAGTATTTGGTATAAATTTTAACGTACTAGGTCCACCCGTTCCTGAGAAAATTGGCGGTGACACACGGACAGACAGACGGACAAGAAAGTGATCTTATAAGAGTTCCTTTTTTATCTTTTGAGGTACGGAGCCCAAAAAATACTGTTTTTCTTCTGCTTCATTGATCTAGTGATTGCAAGTGCTACAGCTGTGTATGAGGTCTTGAGTTCGGTTCTTAGGCAGAGCAAAGTGCTGTTAGGTTGGTCGAGCAGGGTTGTTGGATTTTCCATCAGGAATTCCTCAACAGCTTGGCGTGTGGATTTGCTTCCGGCTAGTTAATGGCATTTACTTGCATACTTCTGCCTAAAACTTAAGACATTTAAGGGGGATGCCCAAGAGTGGTTCCAGAAATTCAAATTTTGTTACGTTTCCAATTAGCAGATCAGTAACAGTTTTTATGTTCCGCGACCGTAAAACGCATGTGTTTACAGAATTAAAATCATAAATACAATCTGGTAGAGAATGCTTTGTGACATTAAAACCGCCTATGTACGACTATTGTGTACATGAAGTTTAAATAAAAAATAAAACAGTTTGTGCTATGTAAAAAGTGGTATAATAATAATAATATCTCTTTGGAGAAACCGAAGGTTTTGTCTGTGCAGTTATGGATGAAGTTATGATGACGAATAACTACCGGAGATTT
Source organism: Lycophotia porphyrea (assembly GCA_950005105.1). Classification (NCBI taxonomy): domain Eukaryota; kingdom Metazoa; phylum Arthropoda; class Insecta; order Lepidoptera; family Noctuidae; genus Lycophotia; species Lycophotia porphyrea. The sequence goes on along the minus strand of OX465404.1, from coordinate 1,563,025 downwards.
ATTGTGAAGGACGGCACGGTTGACATATGTCGGGCATGCCACCGTCCAGGCGAATCAATCCGTCACATTATCTCCGGGTGTTCTCGTCTGGCTAACGGAGAGTACTTGCATAGAAACAACCTTGTAGCCAGGATTATCCATCAGCAACTTGCTCTAAAATACAGCCTTGTGGAATCGGAAGTGCCGTACTATAGGTATGTGCCCGATCCAGTTCTCGATAATGGCAATATCACACTGTACTGGGATCGATCCATCATCACTGACAGGACTATTGTAGCCAATAAGCCTGATATAGTGGTGGTGGATCGATCAGAGCGGCGCGCAATGATTGTTGACATTACGGTCCCGCATGACGAGAACCTCGTGAAAGCCGAGAAAGATAAACAAATCAAGTATCTTGACTTGGCTCGCGAGGTTGTCGACATGTGGGATGTGGACTCAGCGATCATTGTGCCGGTAGTCGTATCAGCCCATGGCTTAATTGCCAAGAGCCTCGACCAACACCTGAGGAGGCTCTCGTTAGGCAGCTGGATCAAGGGCTTGATCCAGAAAGCGTTACTCCTGGACACGGCTCGTATTGTTAGGAGGTTCCTCTCTCTGGAGCCCTGACCGCCGGTAGCTTGGACCCTATTCCCGATACCGGTGGGCTACTATTTTTTATATTTTTAAATGTTTTTTTATGTCGTTTAATATTTAAATATTTGAAAATGTAAAAAATATGTATATAAATAAATAAAGGAAATAATATATCATTTAATAGCAACACTAGCAGCAGCAGCTGCAGCTAGCAGTATTTGTATACGAAGTTAGTTACAGGACTAGGTTCCCTGATTCGTGTGCATTTATTTATAAAACATAGAAACCGTAGTAAAAACGCCAACATGTCAGTCCGACTTCAGGACCAGACCTCGGAACCTATCCTTCTGCAGCGAGGTGTGAGACAGGGAGACGTCATATCTCCGAAACTGTTCAACGCTGCACTGGAGGATGTCTTCAAGGTTCTGGACTGGAGAGGGCTCGGCATCAACGTCAATGGCGAGTACATCTCTCACCTTCGGTTTGCTGACGATATAGTGGCTGAGACAATGGAGAACCTCAGTACAATGCTCGATGACCTCAGTAGAGCTTCAAAAGAGTGGGTCTTAAAATGAACATGGATAAAACCAAGGTCATGTTGAATGCCCATGTAACACCCACTCTTATCAAGAATTGAGACTCTACAATCTAAGTTGTAGACGATTATGTCTACCTGGGATAAACGGTCCAGTTAGATAGGTCTTTCTATTTTATTTTATTTTCTGATGGGACATAATCAAATGACTTCTCCCGCTCTGCTCAATTCAAAGTCAATTATCGTTCAACTTACCGCAGTGTCTCAAGACGAAAGTCTATGACCAGTGTGTGTTGCCAGTGATTACATACGGGACCGAAACGTGGTCGCTCACAATGGGCCTCATCACAAGGCTTAAAGTCACCCAAGGGGCAATGGAGAGGGCTAAGCTCGGTGTTTCCTTGCGTGATCGAATCAGAAATGAGGCAAGAGAACCAAAATTACCGACGTAGCCCGAAGAATTGCCAAACTTAAGTGGCAGTGGGCAGGGCACATTACTCGCAGAACAGATGGCCGATGGAGCCGAAAAATTCTGGAGTGGCGACTGCGAACCGGAAGACGTTGCGTTGAAAGGCCTCCCACTAGGTGGACCGATGACCTGGTGAAAGTTGCGGGGATCCGCTGGATGCGACTCGCACGGGACCGGTCAATGCGCCGAAAGACGTCCACTGCGGGACATAGGCCCCCTCCAAGTGTCGCCAACACTTGGAGGGGGCCTATGTCCAGCAGTGGACGTCTTTCGGCTGAAATGATGATGTTGATGAAACCGTAGTGGTTTCTCAGTAAATTGACACAGTTCTACGTAAACATTCCAGAGTTTCATGAACAACGAAGATTGATTAATATTAATTACATTGAATGATGGTTGAGAGACAATTGTTTATTTTACTTACTGAACACACAGTGTAACTAGAACGGAGCAGTTTGGACAGTTGATGACTAGTGTTTATAACTTTCATAATATGTCAGAAAACAGAGTAGATCAAAATAATAATGCTGATAAATTGTTGTGACCTACTTTAACAACGAATACTATTATTTCTGTTACAATAGATTATATCAGCAGCGTTGCATAGGTACACGTACAAGTGTAAGCTTAATCAGCAGTTCAGTCAGTTGCCACTTCTGGGACACAGGTCTGTGACAGGTTCTGTGACAGGGGGTGGGCCATAAGTGGATTATGCCCCACCCCCTCTCACGCGGGTCTAGTGCAGATTGGTGAATGACAACTTCGATGTTTTCCTTTGTTTTGAGAGTGGTAATGAAATATTTTACGCAAAATAAAGTCAGCCTAGGTTTGAAACCACGACCTACGACACGGTAAGTCGGGTCGTGACAATTGGCGACCACTACTTCTGATGAGTACTCATTAAAATTATCGTATTCTAAAGAACTGTTAAGTAAGTAAGAAATAATACCTGTACATTCGGTATATATTCTATACTGCTCTAATATGACAAAGATTTACATTCTATTTATTATTAGTAGATGCCCGCGGCGTCGCCTGCGTGGATATCGGTTATCGCGACCAAAAGTAATCATGAAATTTTTTATCCCGTTCCCGCAACAAAAACTTGACAAATTATACACAAAAACCATCCTCGAGAACCATCCTCTATCCATAAACGAAAACAACATAAAAATCGGTGCAGTAGTTTTTGAGTTAAACGCGAAGAAACAGACAGACGTGGCGGAAGACTTTGTTTTATATTATGTAGTGATAGTAATAGTGATTTATAGAGCTTTGTCCACATTAAAATAACACGAAAAGAAACAACAAACAACTAAAAATAGCACCAAAACAAGGTATAATAAGTTTGACACAAACGAGGTCAGGTGTGCGCTCGCTGGCGCACATAATGCGCCGGGCAATAAGTCCGACTACTGTCGACGCGCGCTTGGTGATCACACACGGACTAAGACGATGGGAAATAAAACATGTCAAGACTGTCTTTTTGGTCCAGTGGTCGGTAACATTACTGCTAAGGATGAGGTACTAGGTTCGTTTCACGGCTCATAAAAGCCCAAACAGCAAAATAGCAAACAAAACATTTCTGCTTACGTTAGGCATTACCTAAACAGATGTTGGTTTGCACCTGAATCTGCCAATAGGGTCGCCGACGTTCTTTTGAAGCAATGTCCTGTGTAGAGTTCTGGATTTGGCAGATTCAGATAAGTCGAAATTTGTTTAGGCATGCCACCGATTTTGCAAAATAACAAAACAAAACATTTCGGCCTACGTTGGGCATTACCTAAACAGAGAATGGTTCGTTTTAATTAGGGAAAACCGTACAGCCCGAGGTGATGCCGTAACTATGCTTATAATGCGCGTTGCAGTGAAAAGTTAGACTAGTGAGGCGATGCTCATCCCGTGCAATGCATTAGGGGAAATGTGTTGAATTTATTCAGACCCTATTTACATAATAGAACGCAGTATGTGGAAATTAAAACAGTTCAAGAAGATGGGCATGAAAAACTACACAAATCAGACACAGTTAGGCGTACCACAAGGATCAGTTCTAGGCCCTGTCTTCTTTATAATATTTATAAATGATCTGATAGCTTACATGAAAAGTATTTCAGATGATACTAAACTTGTAGTTTTTGCAGATGACACAAGCGCTATTATAGCTAGCGATAATATAGAAAATTTAGAAAAGAAGATTAATTTTATACTATCTGCTCTTGAGAGGTGGTTCACTATAAATGATCTAAAACTAAATCTAAAAAAGACGCAATGTTTATTATTTAAATCAACCGTGAAGAATAACGATAGTGTCAAAGTATTAGGGAATAAAGTAGATATTGTAGACAATGTTAAATGGGGTTTGGGGGTACAAATAGATGCAGTTTTAAATTGGAAGAAGGAAGTGGAAGTGGTCACTAACACTATGAGTAGTGCTTGCTATGCTCTCGGGAGTCTTAGAGATGAATTAACCATTGCTCACCTCAGAATGGTATATTTTGCACTCATAGAGTCCAGACTTAGATACAGCATAAAGTTCTGGGGCAACAGTTATCACTACAATATTAATGCTGCTTTCGTTATGCAGAAAAGAGCCTTGCGAACTATGCTTCGTATCAAACAAACTGAGTCTTGTAGAGATCATTTTAAGAAACTGGACATTTTAACAGTGCCATGCCTCTATATACTCGTCCTGCTTAGTAATTTTATTAAAAATATCCATAAGTTTGAGACAAAAGAACATAGACTTATTAGACTAAAAACGCGAAGAAAGGATCTACCTAATTTCATACAGCCTAAGCTTAATGTCGTTAAACATGCCTCAAGAGTGCAATCAGTAAATATGTACAATAAATTACCTGTACAATTTAAAAACTCTATGAATCCAAATGAATACAAGATGAAATTAAAGTCATTGTTATTGAAGAAATGTTATTACAGCATAGAAGAGTTTCTCAAAGATAAAAGAGTTTGACCTTATATGTAATTATATTTTAATGACTTTAAGTAATATATAAATCCAACATTCTATCATGACATTACATCTTAATGAATTTTATTGACATATTTACATTCTTTAACTTGAATTTACATTGATTTTGAATTATTATTAAGTTAATTTATTATAGTTATTAATAATTTTGGGACCAATGTGAAATGTTATGTTAGTTTTCTCCTGGCTTTATAGGCATTATTAAATTTTTGTGTTACATTCATTGTGAGAACCACTGTTCGACACAAATGTACATTTGTTGAGAATAAATAAATAAATAAACGTATATGCGTTATCTTTAACAACGACTAGTCTTTCAATTAGTACATTATTTTAAAATGTACACAATGGTCTATTTTCTCGGAATTCTGATACTCATCTTCAAAAATCCCGATAAAGACTGTATATAGACTTCTCCCCGTCATTGCGATCATTGTTTTGTTCTAGACCATACTTGGGAACCTTCTAGTTATGGCGATATTGAGGGTCAAAGTTCCAACATTTTTTTTTTTTAAATTTTTTTTTAATGTATTTTGTTTACTTAGGACACCTTCACGACCCCCGTACTCCATCCGTAATCCATTTAATCCATCCATTAGCACAATGTTTTGAGCGTGTTAAATTGAGTCTGGTAGGACTCAATAAAACGTGATTTTCAACCCCAAAAAAAAAAGTCCCTTCCCAGCAGTAATTTTTGCGTAAAGTTACATAGTTTGATGTACAGAATGCTTGGTTGACGGCTTTGTGAAGAGTCTTTTTACACCCTGTATGTAGTCAAGTCACCATTATATAACAATAGCCACAATAACACAACAAACTACCTGTACACCACATACATATTACCGCACAACCATAAAACAGCCTTAACAAGACAGGCGATTATAAATCAAATCAGTTGGACATCGTACAAGCCCGTATGTCTCGCTGGAACAATACATAATGCATGTTGAACTTAATCTTTGCTGCTGGATGTATGGATCCCAACCTGTGGAACATAGATTTAGATGCAATCCCGGTACGGATGACTTGGATCCCGGTGCATTTGGTATTAGAAGGGGCATAGAAGCGTCTGGAGGAATATGGGAAGAGGTTTTGGCTTATTCGGTATTGGAGTGGGTATTCTCGTGGTGTTTCTCTGGAAAACCGTATTATAGAGTAATTTGTAATCTGATCCCCGTTTAACTAACCGACATTTCAATTAATGTGTATATAATATTGGCTGCAGGGTGTGGTGTTCCGTCGCTTCCACGGGCAAGTGCCACATGAAGGCTCAATGTCATAGTGTGCAAGTGAAGTGTCACTAACGTAGTTTTAAGGTTCTCTTTACTAACACAAATTGTTTTTTTTTTATCATATGTATGTTAGTCTGAAAGGTAAATATCTATGGGCCTAAGTTGCCTCGAAATAAATGAATGTTATTGTCGTTTGTTGTTAATATTGGACTGCTGGAATTTCAAGTTTCGGTGTTGTCCAAACTAAAAGGGGTTGTAGAGACAGAAATCATTAGAAGATGTTAGAGGAAGCCTATGCCAGGAGGCACACTGAACTTAGAGATATCCACAGTCCCTGTAAACAGGAATTATTGTAACCAAAAAAGGTCAGAATAAAAGGCTATATTATCTGTCGTGGTATTCGTGATATTGGGCAAATAAGTAATTAATGAATCTTCTTGAGGAGGTAGTACTAAAAATCATATAACTTTTCGCGGATTTTTATTCTTTCTTTCAAACAGACTTTGCATCTTCTTTTATTTTAATCCGTACAAAAAAACTTTAAACATGAAACCTGTAAACGATATTATTGAAATTGACTTATTTGAATTCATTATTTTATTTTTTAATTGTTTCTTGGTTTTGTTTTTAGTTTGGCCACTTTTAACGTGCACACTGCAAATCTTGCTACATCGTTCTCACATAATGTACCATCTCAATATGAATGATGTAACCAAGGTTTTGTAAAAATATACTGATTTAAAATAGTGTCCATGGAGTTTCTTGCCCGTTCTTCTACATAGAGATCTACGCTAGGGAAAGGGCAACTTCAGTACTTTCACAGTTTTTATGCCATGTGACTGGAACTGTAGCTTCGTTACATTATTATCTTGTAGACAATTCAAAAGTGCCTGTAACAGGCCGACTTGAAATAAATGCTTTGATTTTGATTTTGAAAACTCTTGGACCTTCTCTGATACTGCTACAGTTAGCCTGCGTCATCCAACTGCTGGCCAAAGGCCTTCACTACTGTCTCCATAATTCTGAAAACAAAGCTTTTGAAACCAGGAACCACACAGGTACCATTTCCTTTGTCACTTTACACTTCGACTCTCTACAAATAAAATAAAAGCAAAAATACATAACACAGATCTCTGCAAACCAGGTCTCCGTGAGACAATAAAAATTGATCAATTTCGTTACCAGGCGCTGCCAACATTGCAAAATAAAGCATGTTGAATTTTCTATGCAACGTAGCAAACACACCGCGTTCTAGAAAAGGGGTTGCCAACCTTGTTACTTTTGCATAAAACGGCGACTGTGCTTTTCAAGATGCTTTTTTTTTCTGTTAATGGCATCTCGCAGTTCAGCCTAGGAGGCTGGCTACTGCTTAATCGGTCTAATGCTGTAGATGCCTTGAAGTTAAGGCCTTCAGCCAGGGGCAATGAACTATAAACTAAGCGACCACACGCTAAGGGCACCCCCTGTGGGGTACGAGCCTCGGCTTAGGGCGTCGCTGGGGAGGGCAGCAAGGGGACAGGCTGGATCTGAGTAAGTTTTCAACTTGCATACAATGCTGAAATTTTATACGGAACAGCTAAGGGATCTCGTTGCTAAATACAAAGTGTAAATGATCCCTTCACGAAGCCGATAACCAAGCATTCTGCACATCAAACTAAGTAACCCTACACAAAAACTATTGCTGGGAAACAGCTTTCTGTTTGGGGTGAAAAATCACTTTTTTTGGACTCAATGTAAGGGACACAAAACATTGTGCTGATGGGTGCACTGTATTAATAGTTCAGGGGTCATAGAGGTATTTAAAGTAAGACTAAAAACTTGCATTTAAAAAGTTGAAAAGACCTCCAATATCTCCGTATATAGAAGTTTCCCAGTATGGTCCAGAACAATAAATAATCACAATGATAGGAAGAAACAGTGTTTGTCGGCATCGATAGGCATGAATTTACACCCTGTATTGTCAGCCAATCCCGGCTAGCGAGTCAAGCCAAAGCCGGCCCCTTGATGAGTGACCATTTCTTACAAAGAAAGACCACTTCGTGCTTCAGAAAGCATGTCAAGCGTAAATCTCGGCTGTCTTTTAAAGACCGAGACAGCCGTTACGAGTAGTCAAAAGCACGAAAGTCTATTGCAATCTAACATGGCCCAAAGATATTTTTCTCCACTGTTTGAAGAAGAGTATTCAGCCCAGAGATCAATATGCCATCAAAAAACAATGGCAGATAGTTTAATTTGAAAAACTTTACTTTTAATTTGATGACGTTTTACACAATATATACTGTGATTCGGAATATTCATGGAATGCACATGAATATTCCAAATAACACTTCGCTTCTCAACACACTATTTTATCGAATGCAAATTAACAAGCAATCTAAAGGTTTAACAACCCTGTCTTGGAACAATGGTTCTTCGTTTTAAACATACAGTTAAGACTACAATGTTCCAGTGTGCGTAGCTGTCAAAAACAAGCAATTTTGCCATTTCCTCCCCTTGACTGTAACAAATGTATTTCAAAAAGTAATTTTCCGAGAATAATGTTACTTCAGAAGCATAACAGGTGAATTATAATGCTATACGAATATTATGAGACATTACAGCTTCGTCTCTAGAATGGAAATGCTCTTGGGATGCGTTGATATTACTGATGTTCTTGGTGTCGATATCCACCTTACAATGCATTATGCTGAGTGATGGCGTGGATGGGGACGCATATTTCCCCCCACTTGTTCGTTTTGTATGCTTTATTTTTCATGGGTCATGTTTATTAAAAATAAATCGGAAACGAACGTCATCGGAATCGTTATCGGATTGGTGCGTCGTGTCCAGAAGACTGGCAGAACTGCCACGTTTAATGGCCAGAGGAAGAAAGAGCCAGCCCTCTTTTCACGTGAAGTGTCGACCAGTCGGCGAGAAATCTTAAAAGGGAGACTCGCACTCGGGTCCCATGACCCGAGCGTTTAGACCCCAAACGGCTCAAAACTGCAACTTTCAATTAGGTTACAATATTTACGCCGTTTGTTAATTCAAGCTCCTAATACTTCACATTTTTGATGTCATATTTTACAGTTCAATATTGTTACTGAGAAGTATGGTTGAAGAGAGGCGAGACTTATACCTAGCAGTGCGTGATTCTGTGTTGAAATGCTGATGATGTCTGATTAAAATCAGCCTCAAAACTCTGTATACGAATACGTCGACAAGAATGCATTTAAATATACACCCTTTTTATTCGGATGGGTAATCATCAAAAGACTTCTCTCGGAAGGGAGTGTCAGACTTGTATTGACTAGAACCCATCCATCTTCCTTCCTTGCCCTTTGTGTTCCAGGGCCGTGGTATCTCTTTCGAACAGTCCCGCAGCCCTGGCAGGCATCGGCCCTGCCTGTTTGCTGACATCTCTTTGAGGCGCGCGTGGAAAACGAACGCGCCATCAGCACGGCCTGTAGCCAAAAGACGGACGGACGGCGAGCTAGCCCGTTCCTCACCGTCCACACACCCTTCAAATTAAATAATATCCATTCTGCTTATTTGTAGAAATGTCCAAAGTCGACCACCTGTCCAAAGCCATAGTTTAGTTGCAATAATGACCACAAAGTTAGATTGCTAACGAAGATATCTTCACCTCTCTCTATATCAACTAACAAACCTTCATAAAACTGCTCAGGACTAAGACCCGGTAACTCATCGCCACACAAGAGTTATTAACGCTTCCAGCGCGAATGGAAAGCGATGCAGCGCTGGCGATAAATCGCCTTACATCTGATTAGGGTTGATTTAAGGCGAAGCTGCAGTACGGTATACAAATTGGTTTAATGGGTGATTTATTTATTAATGGACATACTAAGTGTTGGGTTATAGCAGTGAGATTTCGATCTTTTGGAGACTGAGAAAGTTCTGTTATTAGTATCGAATAAATTGTTCACAGATAGAAAACCCATTCACATATGCGTAGCCTTTTCCCAACTATACTACTAGAAGGGGTGATAATACCGAACTTTTACCTTTAAAGTGGGTAGTATCCACTTTAAAGGTAAAAGTTCGCGAAGACTTTCATAAGAAATTGGCAGACTGGTCTCGTAATTAATTTGTTGTTTTTCTTCATCTATGTATTTTTATATTTCTCTTTATTTTGTATATTTTGTTGTATGTATGTATGTAAGTATTTATTATTATATTATATTCTTGGAATATTTCTATACTTTTGCACCTGCTGTTTTGTCTCTGTATCACCCTAAGGTTGACTGGTAGAAAATGCCCAAGGCATTAAGTCCGCCTTTGTACGGTTCTACATGTGCATAAAGTTTTAATAAATAAATAATATGGCCACTATGGCTTCTCAAACAGAAGCGGTACGAGCACTGATCACCACGTCTGCTGCGCGTGTGCACGTGCGCTTTGAGAAATTTGTACATAACTACATATTTTCGAAGCTCGTTACCACAATTTGCTCTCCATGGAATCAACAAACTTATAATCAACAAATATACTTATATATTCATGCCTGCGGATGTCTGAACTTTAGATTCATCTCTGGTTGCCTCGCCGTTGATTGTTGAACTGTCGATTGTTGAGCAGGCTCAGTGTCCGCCTAATCAACGTTTGGCTAACAAAAAAAAACGTGAACTTATTCTTAGTATCCATTTACCAGAAACTAATGTAAATGCGAAAGTAAGTTTGTTTGTTTGTTTTTTTATCTTTTCACACCTAAACCACTGAACTTTTGCATATACGTTGTCAGTTGTACAGAAACGGACATAGGGTACTTTTCATCCCGAAAAAAAACGACTGTTCCCGAGGAAACCAACAATAACGTTCTTATGATAATAGATAGCGCCACGTGTCTTTCGAATCATGATTGAATTATATTATTAAAAGCAGAGTAAAACCCAAATTGATTGTCAAGTACTAAATTAACGCGAGCGAAGCTGCGGGCGAAAGCTAATAAAGAATGCTGTTCCAACCCAAATGAATTGGTATCAGGAGAATTATGATGTTAGTGGTATCTATATGTGAACTTAATTCCTTAGGTATTATGTAGTATGGTTTATACTCTACCAACACATAATATACCTACGTTTTAAAAAATAGAATATTGCTATGATACTCACAAAAACACAAAAAAAAACGCTCATATTTTCCACTAGAGATGCAACGGATATCCGGTTGCTATCCGGTATCCGGCCTATCCGGCCATTATTTTACTATCCGGCCGAATACCGGATAGTTGCGCACTATCCGGCCGGATAGCGAATAGTGATCGTCCTTTTCTATTTCAAAATAGTTCCACAACGGAGATCGTTTATTTGCCATTATTTTAGACAAATAAAATAAACACAGAATTAAGTACGAGTTCATAATTACGTATACACTACTGTACACATAAAACAGAAAAAAAACTTATCTATTCAGCAAAATAGGCGGGCGCACGGTACTACATATGAAATAGTTCCGTACACTGACCTAATAAAATTCGTTTCTTGCCTAGAAAACGCTTCGCGCGAACCTACAATACGTAACAGGTTGAAACCTGCACGACGCGCCCGCCGCCAAACTAAAATGTAGTTATCGTTTGGCCAGCCGAATATTCGGCGGCCGGATACCGGATATTCGGCCGGTGATCAGGCCGAATATCCGGTATCCGGTATCCGGCCAAACAACTATCCGTTGCATCTCTAATTTCCACCTTGTGGATAAATCTCGTTGCAAAAACTGGCTCCAGGAATTATCAGCGACAACGCAGCGCTTTCAATAAATCGCTTTATACCTGATTAGACTTTGATTTAAAGCGATTCAGCGCTGCAAAGCTACGTTGAAATTGCTCGAGTAGCTATTTGCTGCATATTTTAAATTCTTTTGCTGATTTGAGAAAGAAAAATTACTAGTTTAACTTGCAAGAAAGAAAGATGGAAGTTATTTAGTCGTACCCAAAGGGTAAAAACGGGACCTTATTACTAAGACTTCGCAGTGTGTCCGTCCGTCTGTCTGTCAACAGGCTGTATCTCATGAACCGTGATAGCTAGACAATTGAAATTTTTCACAGATGATGTATTTCTATTGCCGCTAAAACAACAAATAATAAAAATATAAATTATTTAATATTTAAAGGGAGCACCCATACAAGATACGTGTTTTTTTCGGTTTATGGTACAGAACCCTTCGTGCGCGAATCCGACTCCCACTTGGCCAGTTTTTTAGCTTTATTGTGCTAAAAAAGATGGTGAAGAAGTTAATAGTGAGGTACCGAGTGCAATAAGCGAACAGGGAAGAAGGTGACTGATTTGCCTGCTCTTAAACACTCACCCGCAATAACTTCAGTTTATCCCGTGATCATGGTTCTTGCAACAGCGAAATATTGGGAACTCAAAACAAATAGAAAACATAACATAACATAACATCACGCTTGTAATCCCCGTAGGGTTAGGCAGAGGTGTACCTAATGGTACACTCCACATTTCGCCAGTTATGTTTTAAGACCCATGTAATAGAGGGCGAGCCAATTGCCATCAACCGGGCACAAATCCAGACTCCGTGGCTGCTACTGAGAAATTTCTGATGAAAAAACACAATAGCACTTTGACTGACCTGGGAATCGAACCCAGGACCTCATGCTCAGCAGTCGCACTTGCGACCACTCGACCAACGAGACAAATAGTAAACATGATAATTATACCGTTTGCAGTATTATTGATAATGTAAGTGACCTTGTCAGTTTAAAAACATATCGTGTTTGGGCTCCATTCATTCAACGATTTCGTACCGGTTGCATCGCATCATCGCCAGCCAATCAGCGTACAGTAAAATGACGCGATACTGTGTCCTGATTGGCTCCCATTGTTCCCATATCCCCTATCCTCGCCTGCTGTACCAAGTTTTCGAATATACACTTGCTTACGAACAGCTCATACAACAACATTGTTTTTTTTTTTTTTTCATTTTCAAAATCGCCATCCTAATCTGGCCAAAGTAGTAGCTAAAGGTAAATTACATCGCTACATAAAGGGTGTAAACAGACTCTTAACGAAGCCGAAAGGAACTTGTTCTCCCCGTCATTGCGACCATACCTGGGAACATTCTAGTTACGGAGATATTTTCAAAAACTCAAAAACTCAAAAGCATTTATTTCAATTAGACCATTACAGGCACTTTGAATGTCAGAAAAACAACTAAGGCTAAGCTACAGTCACAGAGAAAAAGCATAATAACTTGTGAAAGTACTGTAGTTGCCCATTCCAAAGCGTAGATCTCTATGGAGAAGAATGGGCAAGAAACTCCATGGACACTCTTTTCAAACAAAATATTGTACAAAATCTTGGTTACATCATTCATGTTGAGATTATACATATGTGAGAACGATGTAGAAATACGTGAACGTTAAGAGCGTCCAGAGTAAAACATTATATCAACAATTTAAAAACAAAGTAAGTAGTTAAAATAAACCATGGCAGCCTAGAGATGACCAGTCCCAACTGATGGCGCCCGTTCACGAACATGACGCATGGATCAGCCCCATTCAGCTCAACCATATTGGGGGTCAAAGTTCCAACTTTTTTAATGTAAGATTTTTTACTTTAATTACCTTCAGGACCCCCTTACTATTCAATCCATCCACCAGCACAATGTTTTGAGTGCGTTACATTGAGTCCTACTGCAAAACGTGATTTTTCAGCCCAAAAAATAAGTCGTTTCCCAGCACTATTTTTTGCGTAAAGTTACTTAGTTTGATGCACATAATGCTTGACGGCTTCGTGAAGAGTCTGCTTACACCCTTTATAGCTATAGAACTGTGAGTGGTTTATCAACCTAGAAATGTTAGTGCCAATTGATTTTTGAATGAAAATTCCACGTGTTAACCTATTTATTTGTTAAAATCTGATTAACGATGCACATCTTCGAGAGTCATAAAAATGCAATTAAAGACTGAAGATGTGAAGTACAAGCATTTCTTTTCATTGTAATTGTATACCTGGCAAATTGAAACGGCTGGTTGAAATTCCATCAGCGCATGGATATTTAGGCATAATTAGTGGATCAGAGTAATGGTTTTACCAAATAACTTATTAATCTTAAATCCATCAAAATAATTATCTGATGCACCAATGTGATTAAATCTAATGGCTGGTTTGGTTAGACTGTATTAATTATTCAGATATTTTGCTAATTAGAATATGTACTGCAATGCAGTTTCATCCTAATCAGTCTAATAGTATATGATATTGTTTTTATCATCTGCGTTAGATTATCAATCATCTTGCATTATTGGTTTAGTGGTTCAAAACGCCACAGTCGAGCGTGAGGTCCTGGGTTCGATTCCCCGGTCGGGAAAAGTGTTATTGGGTTTTTCCATTAGGAATTTCTCAGCAGCCACGGAGTATGGATTTATGCCCAGATGATACCAAATTTTGGGGTAAAAAATCACGTTTTACGGTAGGACTCAATGTAACGCATTCAAAACATAGTGCTGATGGAAGAATTGAATAGTACGGGGGTCGTGAAGGTGTCTTGTATTAAAAATTTGGATTGAAAAAAAAACTTGTGAAAAAGTTGGAACTTTGACCCCCAATACCTCCGTATCTAGAAGGTGCCCAGGTATGGTCTAGAACAAAAAAATGATCGCAATGACGGGGAGCGCAAGTGCCTTTCGGCTTCGTTAAGAGGCTTTTTACACCCTTTATGTGCCATATTTTATTCAAATCCGTTTCGTAGTTTTTGCGTGAAAGAGTAACAAACATCCATCCATCTATCTATCCTCAGAAAATTTCGCATTTATTATTAGTAATTAACATAAGATAAGTTATACAAATATTCACATTAAAACAATAGATATTACGTTTTTTTATGCTATAAATGTTATAATTAACGCAGATCATCTGCAACATATGCTCCAAGACCTGAGCACTGCAAGCCTTGAAGTTGGACTGGATGCCGCTAAATATAGGGTCGAGGTCGATGGGCAGGAAATACACTATGTCGACGAATCTATCTACCTGGGCCAGCTAGTTTCCTTCAACAACAGGCAGGACAAAGAGATCGACTGTCGAGTTGAAAATGCCTGGAGAAGCAACTGGTCCATGAAAGCCCTTATGAAGGGCGACCTTCCTATTTCATTTAAGCGTAAGCTCGTCGACATGTGTATCTTGCCTATCCTTACCTATGGTGCCCAGACTTAGTCGTTGACGGAGGCTCAGAAGTCCAAACTCAAGGTTTGCCAAAGATGGAGCGTACGTAGCATTTTGTGCATCAAAATCACAGGTCGAATACGCAACACCACAATACGCTCCAAGACAGGCATCGCCGATGTTGGCGATAAGTCTGCGAGGTTAAAGTGGGACTGGGCGGGTCACATTTCCAGGATGGGTCAGGACAGGTGGGCCAAAATCGCCACACAGTGGGTGCCTGAAGACGGTCGTCGTCACTGAGGCAGGCCCAAGAAACACTGGCGTGACGATTTAGACTCATTCCTGACTGATTTGCCAGAGGAGGCAAAACACCGGGAGAGATGGAAGAGAATGGGGGAGGCCTTTGCCCAGCAGTGGGACAGAATAGGCTAATAAAAAAAATACAAAAAAATGTTATAAACCATAAAAGCCATCTTTATCTAGCAAAAAATATCAATATTCCCCGTCCGAGCTACATAACTCTAGAATAGAGTTAATCATTCGGAACTCGCCGCCTCAGTCGCTAGAGTCGGATTCTACAATAACGTTACAACGATCGACTCTACTAGCTATGTAAATCTTTAATAGAGTTAACTCACTGGTGTTTAGTCTAAACTAATAATAGACAAGGTGGATATAGGCTGTTTATTATTAGACCCAAGTAAGACTATATTTAGACTGGTTTTAATCGAAAACTGTATTTCAGAATTTTTAATTTTGATCTAGATTTTAATTGGTCCATTATTGTGCTCAAATTACCATAGGAGCTCGTGGTTAAATAATAATCTTTAGGTTATGTCGCACTTGCCTAGGTGACCAACCATTACATACAAAGTTTTCTCCGTACCTCGGAAACCACGTTAAGCTGTTGGTCCCGGCTGTGAATTGAAATCTTTGACAGTCCGTTTTTTTTCGGATCGGAAATCATCAAATGACTTCTCCCGCTCTGGGCGGAGCGGAAGGGAGTGTCAGACTTGTACTGGTTAAAACCCATCCATGTTCCTTCCTTGCCCTTTGTGTTCCAGGGCCGCGGTATCTCTTTCGAACAGTCCCGCAGCCCTGGTCTTTGACAGTCCTTACAGGTAGTTAGTGGCTCGAAAGTCGGACAACCAGTCTTACCAAGCGGTATCGTATTACTGACTTCAAAAATTACGAACGTTATAATTCACCACAATGACACAATCCTTGGATACCAAGATACCCACGTGGATACATTTTAATTGGTCCGAATCGAGATCTATTTACACCTGCTAAATGTATACACCTGCAAATGTATAAGCTATTTTGAGAGAGGCCTTCAGATAGAGAAGCGCGCTGGTGCGCAAGGCATAAACTTACAGCGATTTTATTAACATTAAACGTATTATATTGGTTGTTCCCGAAGGAAAACCGGTACGAATCGTATTCTTAGGTAATTTCGGGTGTCCAGTAGGTTCTAAGTAGAAATAATTTATTTTATTCTTAAATTTTTATTTTTTTATGTGATATTGAATAGTTTCTGCATTTAAACAAGAGTTACCAAATACGCAGCTTAAGGGGCCGGCGGACGGTGAATTGTCCATACAAACGTAATACCAAAATCATTTTCAGTTTGAGCATATTTCCACCTTATTATCCTGTTATTCGGAACAAGACAGTAATTACCAAGGTTTTAATTTTTTTTTGCAAAATACTTACCTAAAACGTATGTAAGAAAATTGAATTTCTCCCAATTTTACAGTATAAATAAGATGTCTTCATCTCATCTGTTCTATATTAAAAACAGTAATATTTTTAATATTTTTTATTTCGAAACATGACTTATAAGTTACATAATATAAAAAAAAAATGGAAAAGCATGAACTTTTCAGTCATCATTTTTGTTATTACACACCATCAAATTAATCACAAATGTTCAACGGCGATTTAAATTAATGATAATTATAGAATAGTAGGTAGGTAAACACTATTCAGACATGCTCACGCGCAGCTTCGCAACGCGCCGAGAAGTGTGAAACAGAGATATCATAATATGTCGACAGATTTTTGCCTTCGCTTCGAATTGCAGTTGCGAGCAACCTCCGCTCCTTGCGGCTCTTAAGACTATTGATATAAAAATCACTCAGCGCAGTACAAGCAGTCAACACCGTCATCTTTTTACGTCTTTTTTGCATCGATGTTACCCATTATCTAACTGACTGGCTGGTTTTTATTTTTACAACAGCATGGTTAATTTCTGGTATATACATTTATCATTATTGTTGTGTTTGCAACTTTCAGAAGATACATTTCTTGTTGCTATTATTAAGCAATTCTTTCTCAACGTTTCAAACATTAATTTTAGATAGGCAACGTCATATGTATAAGCAAAAAAAAATGTTAAAGCCATTTCACACAACTGTCAAAGGAAAACCAGTATAGTTTGAATAAACGGACTACTTGTGAATATACGTCATCATCATCATCATTGTCAGCCTATAATGTTCCCACTGCTGGGACGTAGGCCTCTTCTCTAAGAGAGGGAATGGGCTATAATCCACCACGCGGGCCCAGTGTGGTTTGGTAGATGTCACATGTCTTCGAATTTTTGGTTCTAGGACATACCGATTTCGTCAAGATGTTTTCCTTCACCGTTATAAGAGCAGTGGTGATGAAATAAATTACACAAAATAATGCGCCTGCCTGGGTTCGAACCCACGACTTACTGCTCGTAAGTCGGGACCGCCAGCATTGGGCCACCGCTGCTCTCCTATTAATATTCGAATATACGTAACGCATAACAATACCTTAATTTAATTACCTATTCTGTATTCATTTTTTCGTTTAATCCCCGCTACAGCTTGTAACAGTACCGCTACAGCTTGTAACAGTACCACGGCCTAAAGCTACCGATTCCGACTAAGGCGGTCTCCATGCAAAGGGAATGTAGTATCAAGCGCCCGAGTACCGGCTCTTATTGAGACCCCCCTTATTGGCCGGGCATTAGCTAGTTCTACCTGCAAATCGTTTTAGTTTAGGTGTTTGTGAGCAAAGGAATTGATGATTTGGGATCTTTGTTGGGTATATTGCCTTCTTCGAGATTTTTTTATTTGTTTTAGGATGAAATCTTTGTTGAAGAGTTAAATTTCATCACGTTTGTTTCTGATTATATATAAAGTCCCATTCAAATAGATGGACAAAGTTTAACACAGCGTTCAATACGTCTAACCAACGATATCCAAGAAAAAAAAACAATGGTTAAAGTGATTTTATTTGGACCTAAAATTTTAAATTGCCAGCATTTTTAGTGTATTTTTGTTAGCTATTTTTTTCTTGTAAGTATCTAACGCGTTTTTGTTATATATTATAATGGGACCTTATATAGAGAACTGTAGATGACGATAATAGCGAAAAGCTCGAGTGAAACGGTTTCTTTTAGGCAAGTGTGCTCCACCCTAGACCGCATCATCCGTTCACATCAAGCAAGTTGCGGCCAAACGTAAACCTATTTAGAATTTAAAAAAAAAATGTTGAATTTCAAATCATCATCATCATCATCAGCCTATAATGTTCCCACTGCTGGGACACAGGCCTCCTCTCTATGAGAGGGAATGAGCTATAATCCACGACGCGGGCCCAGTGCGGATTGGTAGATGTCACATGTCAATTTCAAATACAAAGTTCTAAATGCAGAGTAGGTACTCGTAAGAGCAGGAATAGCTTTAATTTCATCCAGAGCAGGGAGCTGTTAGTAAATATATGCGAAATAGCTTTATGTAATGTATTGAAAAAACAAAATGGCTGAAGAAGTTTCAATTTTACCTATTCTTATGCGCCAAAAGATTCCAGAGTAATTTGTAATTTTTTTTTCTAATGAATTATGACTAAAGACACGTTATAGACTGCCTCGTTGGTCTGGCGGTTGCAAAAGCGGCTACTGAGCATAAAGTATTGGGTTCGATTCCCGAGTCGGGCAAAGTGTTTTTGGGTTTTTTCTTCAGGAATTTCTCAGTAGCAGCCACGGAATCTGGAACTGTGTCCGGTTGATGACAATAGCCTTTTTTTTTTCGGGTGGGAAATCATTAAATGACTTCTCCCGCTCTGGGCAGAGCGGAAGGGAGTGTCAGACTTGTACTGAATAAAACCCATCCATGTTCCTTCCTTGCCCTTTGTGTTCAAGGGCCGTGTTATCTCTTTCGAACAGTCCCGCAGCCCTGGCAGGCATCGGCTCTTGCGGGCCCCTCCCTGTTTGCTGACATCTCTTTGAGGCGCGCGTGGAACACGAACGCGCCGACTACACGGCCTGTCGTCAAAAGACGGACGGACGGCGAGCTAGCCCATTTATCACCGTCCACAGGTCCGCGTCAGATGACAATAGCCTCGCTATTACATGGGACTGCATCACTGGCAAAATGTGGGTGTACTATTTGGTACACCTCTGCCTTACCCTTTGGGTTGTGTTATGAAAAACACGTTATTGCATACATTTTTCATTTGCTGCTTTATTTTACAGTTTCCATGCAAGCAAAAGTCTTAAACAGAAAAAGAGCAACAGTAATCCACGAAACAGAATTCCATAAGTTCTATTTTACATATTTGTTGAAACGAACACTAAAAATAACCATTTTTGACCCAAATGTCCGATATCTTCCCCCGAGAGTGCCCAATAAGAGGCCTCAAGGACCTTTGATAGAAAAAGGCAAAAAGGACTGAAATAAAATATCTTTAGTTCTATGGTACTTCATGGTACTTGGTAACGGAAGGGTGGGGGGGGGAGGGTGAACGCTATCGGTTATACGATGATAGGGTATAGGGCTTTAACCTTTTTAGGGCCATACGTGATTTGGGGGGTTGTAAAGGCGGTTAACAGGGACCCGATTTTCAAAAAAAAAATCTTTTGCACACAGTTTAATCAGCCCAGTGACATGGGCTTCTCAAACTGTGTAAAAGAGTTGCATACTGTGTCAGAAATGACAAATCTTGACAGTTTTTTTTGTGTGTAAAGGTCTTTTCTTGGAACTCACTCATCATCATCATCATGATTTTAGCCGAAAGACGTCCACTGCTGGACATAGGCCTCCCCCAAGTATCGCCACATCGACCGGTCTCGTGCGACTCGCATCCAGCGGATCCCCGCAACCTTCACCAGGTCATCGGTCCTCACTCGAAACACGCATCGGAACTCACTGCTTGCGGGGCAATTATGTAACAATTGTAATGCCATTAATTTTGAAAATCCAACAACATTCATTGCGTTTTTATTTATTTATTTATCTTTATACATATTTGTTACATTTTTAAGTATTTAATAAAACAACATAATAAAAAGCATTTAAAAATATAAAAAATAGTAGCCCACCGGTATCGGGAACAGGGTCCAAGCTACCGGGGCTCCAGAGAGAGAAACCTCTTAACAATATTTATTTAATCATTAATAAAATTGATTGATTCTAGAAGCGGAACTTTTGACACGGCTTGTGTTGTAGATTGAGGTTCCTGTCTCTGGAGCTCTGACCCAATAGCACTTTCTGGCCGATCCGGGAACCCACGCCAAGCAGCCGCGCTTACGACCACGATATCAATGGGGCATATTTTCAAATTAATGAAGCCATGGATTAGGAATGTTTTTCAAAATCTTTAGGATTCCGATTGAAAGTACGTTATGCAATTCGAGTATTGGTCAGTTAAGTTTATGACGCTTTACGACAGTCTCTTTGTCACAAACATAGCTAACATTACTTGTCATAAAAAGACAACAAACTACAAAATGTAGCCAATAAAAAGATAGAAAATAATTACAAAGTGATCTACACGTTTAATTAATAGAAGCTAAAATTGCGTGCCCCACTATCAGTTGTGCCAAATAGTAATCTAGTTTGGCGCGTGCCAAACAGCTGACGAGATGTTTTTTACCTGATTTCTCCTACCAAGCACAGAAATGGACCATAACGTTAACCACTTTAAAAGCATTTTAAAATAACAGTCATGGAGTTTTTCAAAAGATTTTGGACGCAATGATAATCGCGTATTTACGCCCGGTTGATGACAAGGCTCGCCCTATTACATGGGACTTAAACATAACTGGCGAAATGTGGGTGTACTATTAGGTACAACACTGCCTAACCCTTCGGGGATTACAGGCGTGATGTTAGGTTATGTATGTGATAAACGTTTACTATTTATATTTTGTATGCCCTAAATATGGGAGTATTTGTTTAGGCATTAACTAAATCGACAGAAATTAAATCTAATCAGGGATTTTTGGCATGATAATGGCGAATTATCCGAGAGTAATTTATTATCAAATCTACTGACAAATCAAATTGAGGTGAAGTAACGAACATTAATTGTAAAACAAAGTATTGGCACGATTTAATATAGTTAACTATATATCAATAAATTGTTCTGTTCGTCTGAGCGTTTCCGTCCCAATAACTCCTTTCAAACTAAGCTTGGACTATCGCGTGGTACAAGGTATAAACGAGCAGCGACAAATAATACTCTTATGTGGACATAATTAAATGTTATGGAACCGCTGCCTTAAATTATGTCTAATTGTGTTTTCGTTGATTTGGGTACACAAAATATAATTTAAATCTTATTTAGTTCAACTAATGACAAGACAATTTTGTAGACTGATTCGAGGTCACAAACAATTCTTAGAAGAGAAGATTTTAACATTCTCTCATTAAAAACTGGCCAAGTGCGAGTCAGATTCGCGCACGAAGGGTTCCGTACCATTATTTATACAACATTAGATAAAATCGACAAAAGAATCACGTTTGTTGTATGGGGACCCCCTTAAATATTTATTTTATTTTAATTTAACTATTTATTTTTAAAGTAAATATACATCTAAATATTCTGTGAATATTTCAAGCTTCTACCTGTCGCCGTTATTAATATCGAGCAAAAAATCACGATTGTTGTATGGGAGCCCCCCTTAAATATTTATTTATTCTGTTTTTATTTGCTGTTATAGCGGCAACAAAAATATATCATCTATGAAAATTTCAACTGTCTAGCTATCACGGTTCATGAGATACAGCCTAGTGACAGACAGACAGACGGACAGCGGAGTTTTAGTAATAGGGTCCCGTTTTACCCTTTGGGCACGCAACCCTAAAAATCTTAGCATTTTACCGATGTTTTACCTGTAGACTTAAAAGACCTCACACTATTTTGGATTGAAAACCAAAAAACAGTCGCCATCCGCTATCTCTTATCACTTGCACCACAGCCTTAATCCAGGTTGAACAAGTTCTGATATTGAGAAATGTTCGGGCGTCCATAGCTGCCATTTGTCTAAGATTATTATTTTCATTATTACGCCTTGACAGATGGGTCGAATAGGACCCAAAGAGCTTACGATAAAACTTCCCAGTTCGAGTAAGGAAAAACATTACACTAAGGTTGTAAATGTCGTTATATAAATAACATTACGGCGGTAGTCCCCGAAGGATTGGCCAGTGGTGTTCATAGTAACTTAGACTTACATTTTGCCAGTTGACATAACATAACATCACACCTTTAATGCCCGAAGGGTTAGGCAGAGGTGTATCAATAAAAGGTAAAAAAAAATATACCTACAAAATAGTATTGTAGGTATATTTTTTTAAATCCGATGGAATAGGGGCCAGCCTATTACCATCAATCGGGTGCAAATTCAAACTCCGTAGCTGTTACTAAGAAATTTCTGATGGAAAATCCCAATAAAACTTTGCCCGACCCGGGAAACGACCACAGAATCTCAGTTAAGTCACGTAGTATATCTAAGTGATCACATGGTTACACAAAATAATAAAATATCGTTTAAATCTAGGTAGGCAGGTTCAGTTATACGGGTAAGGACAGATTGTGGAGTAGCTGTGGTCACCGGATTTTGACAGATATGTCAATACACTGCCTCGTTGGTCTAGTGATCGCAATCGCAACTGCTAAGGGTTCGATTCCCGGGGCGGATAAATTATTTTTGGATTTTTCCGTCTCAGTAGGAACCACGGAGGCTGGATTTCTGCCCGGTTGATGGCAATAATAGGCTCACACCCTATCAATATAATAAAGGGTGTAAATAGACTCTTAACGAAGCCGAAAGGCACTGGTTCTCCCTGTCATTACGATCATTTTTTTGTTCTAGACCATACCTAGGAACCTTCTAGTTACGGAGATATTGGGGGTCAAAGTTCCAACTTTTTCACATGTTTTTTTTTTAAATACATATGTTTAATGTAAGATCTTTACTTTAAACACCTCCAGGACCCCCTTACTATTCAATCCATCCATCAGCACAATGTTTGGAGTGCGATACATTGAGTCCTACTGCAAAACGTGATTTTTCAGCCCAAAAAAAAAAGTCGTTTCCCAGCACAAATTTTTGCGTAAAGTTAATTAGTTTGATGTACATAATGCTTGGTTGACGGCTTCGTGAAGAGTCTGTTTACACCCTGTATAACTGGCGAAATGTGGGTGTAACATTAAGTACACCTGTGCCTAACTCTTCCGGAATTACAGGCGTGATGTTATGTGTGATGTTTTGTATGTCAATACAACAAATATAATATGAACTCGTTCAAAATTATACCACAGAAACTTGGCTCAAAAAGACTTCCGAACTTTGTTGTCTCAAAACTGAAACAGCAGTGTTTGTCAAACTCGACAAAGGTGCGCAAATAGTGGGTATACTTCAGTGCTGACTACGAAATTACCCACAGGCATCTAAACTAACTTCCTCGAAAATTATGCATTCCAGAACACAGAATATCTCATGTATCCCAACTTCAAATTTCAGGAACCACCGGCATAACGGTCGAGTGAACGTGGATTCCTTGCTAAGTTTAAACTTAAACGGTTAAGATGTTGTTTAAAGTTGGTCAGGTAGTAAACTTAAGTTTTTCTTTTTTGCCATTACTTCATCATTATCATAATACCCCTGTATTTCGGAAGGGAAAGTAGAGCTGTATATATGGGTACCATCATCATCATCATCTCAGCCGAAAGACGTCCACTGCTGGACATAGGCCTCCCCCAAGTGCCGCCACATTGACCGGTCCCGTGCGACTCGCATCCAGCGTATCCCCGCAACCTTCACCAGGTCATCGGTCCGATATAGATATGCAACACCAATATTAACATTTTAATCATTAATCTGGAAGGATTTAATAATAACAAGAGTTCAAAAATATATATTTCCCAATAAAATATTATAATTACAAAATATACAAGTACATTATTGTACCTGTACAACAAAATAACATAACATTTTTTTTTTAATATATCTTAGTTACGATATTTTGTTTGAAAAAAATCTCCGTGATTGTAAAAATAAAATATCGAAAGGATAAATCCATTGGATATTTTATTTTTTTGTATGAATTTAAACAAAAGACGTACCTTACTTTGTTATGCGTTATAATAGAAAATGTGTGTTACCTGAAACAAAATAAAAAATTATTAAAAACGGCAATATGCGACTATTTAATTTTAAGATACCTTATTTTTAATGTCTCCCTATCTGTAAAAGTTAACTATAAAACAAAAATCGTATAAAAGGAAACTTCCGTATTTTTTTGTACATTATTGACGTAAAAACTATTTACAAGCGAACTTCTGAGAAGATTACGTAGATACTCTTATTTAAATCCACTTCTAAATTTTTATTAAAATCCAACTCAAAATTGAGAAAACCTGGACGAGATTTCGTGTCTAATCGCTGTCATCTTTTCTTAGAAAAAAATCTCATTTTAAAACAAGATTAATTTAAGATTTATAGAGCCAACGTTTTGTGATAGATAGTTTTGAATAATTAATGTAATCCAACGTTTTGTTAATTTCGTGGTAAGGAGCTTATTCTTGCATGTTAGTGAAAAGATAAGTGATAATAATTTAGTATGATTAATGATCAAGAAAGATACCTTAAATAAAACTAGTTTCTAAAGAATAAGTGAACAAAACAAGAGATTCACGCCATTTTTTTTTTTCACAAATCAAACCTTTTTTAAAGTAAATTTTCTAGTTCTTTGTTGCATTCTCATCTTTTACTAACTTCTGTCCGCGACTTCGCCCGTGTCGATGAAACATATCCTAACTCACTCGGTTACAGTGTGGCTTTTCATCGGTAAAAGATTATTTTTTTAATTGCATGAGTAATTTACATATTACCCAGTACTATATAACTGGGTTGTGCAGGTCAGATAGGCAGTCATCATCTGCCTAGCCTTTTCCCTAACTATGTTGGGGTCGGCTTCCAGTCTAACCGGAAGCAGCTGAAATACCAGTATTTTACATGGAGCGACTGCCTATTTGACCTCCACAACCCAGTTAGTACTGGGTAATACGATACCTCTTGGTAAGACTGGTTGTCAGACTTTTTGGGCCACTGACTACCTGTAACAACTGTCAAAGATGTACAATTGACAGCCGGGAGCAACGGCTTAACCTGCTTTCCAAGGCATGGAGGAAACTCGGTATGTAATGGGTGGTCACCCATCCACAGACCAACCTAGGCAAGCACGGCTTAACCTAAAGATCGTCCCGAGCGGCTGTTATTTTTTTGCCACTAGCTCCTCAGGTCAGATACGCAGTCGCTCCATATAAAATACTGGTATTCAGCAGTATCCCGTTATACTGGAAGCCGACCCCTATAAAAAGTTGGGAAAGGCAGATGATAATTCAGCCTACCTGACTTTGCCTCTTAATAATATTACTAATTTTTTCCCGTGGCTTCCGTCGCATTACGTTCCTCGAGAACGCCTTGTTTATAGCCTATGACAATAGGGGATAATGTAGCTTCCTACAAGTGAAAGTTTTTTTAAAGTGAATGAGGAGTTTCGGAGATTACTTCCAACATTCTAACATACAAACATTTTCTGTCTACAATATTAGTAGATATACGTAAAAACTATATCTTTGCGCTGAATGGATGGCCGATGGGGCCGTAAAGTTCTGGAGTGGCGTCCGCGAACCGGAAGACGTTGCGTTGGAAGGCCTCCCACTAGGTGGACCGATGACCTGGTGAAAGTTGCGGGGATTCGCTGGATGCGAGTCGCACGGGACCGGTCATATGGTGACCCTTGGGGGAGCCCTATGTCCAGCAGTTGACGTCTTGAAATTATGACGATGATATAACTTTAGTGTGTAAAAATCCTAAAGTTAATAAACAATAATAGCTTCTGTTTACCTACAAAAATTTGCTTTAACAAATTTTAACCAAACAATGTGGCGCTAGTTCAGAATGATCAAATATTTACCGTGTAAAAATCACGTTTTATGGTTAACCGAGATTTTCACAAAAGTTGAACAACGAAAATGCAAACTGTAGAATGTAGGTGCACGTACAGAATGTGTTTTTGTATCGGGAAATATGAATATTGTGTTACACCACAGTTTTTAAATTAAAATTTGACTACTGTTGGAACAATTTTACTTTTTGGATAAAACAATGTTACTAAAAAAGTGATGGATATTAATGTTGATGGATGGAAAGGAACAGGGAGGCCAAAGAAAAGATGGATGGATTGTGTGAGGAATGATATGAAAGAGAAAGGAGTAAATGATGCCGTGACGTCTGACAGGGGAGAATGGAAGAAGAAAACGAGTTGCGCCGACCTAAACTAGAATGAGATAAGGGTAGGAAGATGTTAATGAACCGAACTATGGGAAGAGAAGCACCCACCACCTCCTGATTCCCCTAAACCCCAAGAGCAATTGCCTGGCCTGTTTAGAAAACATTAAACCGATTACGCACCCAAGTAGGCCGCTGTAAACACAATTTGGCTAAATGGAGAATGAAAGATCCTTCCGACACACAGTGTGTATGCTGTGCTCTCGACCAGACGATGTCCCACTTGCTGGAGTGTCCGGAGTGTCCCAAGAGCTGCACTAAAGACACCACAGACGCCGCGATTATCGTGACCAC
This sequence comes from Lycophotia porphyrea, assembly GCA_950005105.1. NCBI lineage: Eukaryota > Metazoa > Arthropoda > Insecta > Lepidoptera > Noctuidae > Lycophotia > Lycophotia porphyrea. The sequence goes on along the minus strand of OX465404.1, from coordinate 1,536,194 downwards.
ATACTGGGCCAAGGAAATATAAGTCGTACCATCGACAATAACAAGGAAAAACTGGCCAAGTGCGAGTCGGACTCGCGCACGAAGGGTTCCGTACCATTATCAATGCAACATTAGACCGGTTTACGATTTATGACGTATTAAAAAAAAATACTTACTAGATCTCGTTCAAACCATAAATTTTTGGTGTAAGTTTGCATGGTAATGTACATCATATATTTGTGTGAAAATTTTAATGCGGTTCACAGAATACATCTACTTACCAAGTTTCAGCAGTATAGTTCTTATAGTTTCGGAAAAAAGTGGCTGTGACATACGGACGGACAGACAGACAGACAGACGTGATGAATCCATAAGGGTTACGTTTTTTGCCATTTGGCTACGGAACCCTAAAAAGGACGGAGATAATGATGAGGTATTATAACATAACGCTTGTAATCCTGGAAGGATAAAGCAGGGGTAATTTCACCAGTATTTTCAAAGTCTCAGGTTATAGGGGGCTAGCCTATTGCAATCAACCGGGTTCAAATTCAGACACCGTGGCTGCTACTGAGAAATTCTTATTGGAAAACTTAATAACACTTTGTCCGACCTGATATTGATTTTTGATTGAATTTAATTTTATGTAAGACTTATTTGGAGAAACATTTTGTATGCCTCTTTTTTTTCTGTTTGTAAATCATCAAAATAAATTACTTCTCCCGGTCTGGGTGGAGCGGAAGGGAGTGTCCGACTTGTACTGACTAAAACCCATCCATTTTCTTTCCTTGTCCTTTGTGTTCCAGGGCCGCGGTATCTCTTTCGAACAGTCCCGCAGCCCTGGCAGGCATCGGCCCTTGCGGCTCCCTCTTTGTTTGCTGACATCTCTTTGAGGCGCGCGTGGAATACGAACGCGCCGTCAACACGGCACATTTTGTATGCCTAACGGCGGGATGTAGTTAGTTTCTGAATTTAATATATTTTACCACCTACTGTTTACTTATGTTCACAAAATAAATGAATTTGAATTTAGGAATCGAGCCCAGGTCTTCAGCAGTTGCTCTAGCGAATATTACACCAACGAGGCAGTTTATTCTTAAATATCATAACATTAAGCTAAAAATTCCGCATTAGCACACACAATCTCTATAAAAAAAAAACCAGCCAAATTTTCCCCATACGTTGCTTTATTTTTTACGCTGGCAACATCTTAGTAGACCCCAAGTTTGTGTCAAACGAAACAAGACCCCGTTACGAATATTAAATAGCATTGTATCTTACACTTTGTGCTCTGATTGGTGTATAAATAATTGTGCTACCGTGGCTCAGTTAGTGGGGGGTGGACCCGGGTAGCATTGTTAATGAGGCAGTTGTCATTTTTAGCCGACAAGGGCAGGACGTGTGTTTTGGTTTTATGATTTATGAATTTATCTTTTGACGTCAAGTCAGGGTATCTTTTTGTGATATGAGTTGGAAGATTTGATGCGTAGGACGCCGTGCGTGTTTGGGTACATGTGTGAACGTGGTCGAGGTGAAGGGAGCATTTAAGGATCGAAGCAAGTGATGTTCAATAGTTTCAAAATAAATAACCGTTTCTGGTCTTCTGCGAAATTATCGTCATCTTTGCTGTATCCACATTACGTTGACGCACATTAAAGTTCGCCCGACGAAGTGTGGGCCAAAATAACCACGATGTGGAGCCCTAACACAGCTGGAAGGCAAAGCGGTAGACCTCGCGGGAGATAGCGGGACGAGCTGGACAAAACCAACGACCAGTAGTCCACATTGGCCCTGGATCGAAGGATTTAGAAGTCTTGGGGGCAGGCCTTTGTCCAACAGTGGGATGACACAGACTTACAGTAATATTAAAGTGACCCTATATTCCCTCTTTGCACAGCAGTCGCAGATCGTGGGTTCCTAGGATCCATTTCCAGGATGGTTTTCGAGCAGTGTTATTGAGCCATATCATCAGTACTTCAGTAACAGCCAGGATTCTAGATTTGTGCGAAATGTTTGCCCCCTGTGTGGATTTTATTTACTGTCATCTGCTTACCCCTTTAGAAATTACAGGCAGGATTAGTGAAATATATGTTAGCAAGGCTTTAACGTATCTGACTCTAGTGCGTCAAACGTGCTTAATTAATGGAGGCTATTTTTAGATTCTCCAACAATACTGCAAAATAAAATATTAAATACCTAATACAAATCATACCATCTCCACTTCTTCTTAAACAAACATTAATTAACTTGAACATCTTAATTATTTATACGAAATTCCGTGTTCAAATTATGTGGAGTAAACCCCGTCAGATCCCATGGGTGCCGTAAGCCCTGGGATTATTCCGAGGCTAAGGGTAACAGGCATACCCTGCATGCCAAATCGACTGATTATGTGAATTTACCCTACGGGCCGTTGATTGTTGATTTTACCCTATGGGAAAAACCTGGTCCAGTAGATAGATGGTCGTTAATGGCCAGTAATGGGCCACGATTAAATAAATGAGGCTGAGCCAATTTCGGTGTGTGTTTGGACGGTCAAAAATGGCTGTACGGGTCTGCGGGTAATGGTGATAACGACTGGAGGCAGGCAACACCGTTCTGTGATCACATAACATCACGCCTGTAATCCCCGAAGGGTTAGGCAAAGGTGAACCCATTTTGCCAGTGATGTTTAGGGCCCAAGTAATAGGGAGCCATTGTGTGCTCATGAAAAGTAATTTTGCAGGCCTGAAAATAATTTGGTTGGTTACAGTTTTACTTTGCTAAAAATAAACTAAAAACTTCCGAAATCGTGAAGGCACAGATTACCGTTGGAGAGTATCCCACCAGACAGGTCCCATCTGGTAATCTCTTTTCTATAGCGGATAAGGAGCTTTAGGAGCACCATCAGGGTGTAAGCTCATTTCACGTGTAAAGCTTCTGTCAACTCAATTATTAAACACGCGACAACGAAAATCATTTTCAATCGTTCGGGTCGGCTTCCAGTCTAACCGGATGCAGCGGAATATCAGTGTTTTTTATGGGAAGACTGCCTATCTGACCTCCACAACCCAGTTATTACTGGGTAATAGGTTTATGAAAATAGGCTCGCCTTCTATTAAATGGGCCTTAAAAATAACTGGCGAAATGTGGGTGTTGTGTTTATTAGGTACAACTCAGCCTAACCCTTCGGGGATTACAGGCGTGATGTTATGTTATGTTTCAAACCACCCCTAAATATGTTTCTATCTAAAATCAACTAACTTCTAAATCTGAACATTCACACCTGGTATCAAGAGCCAATTAGCCACGATTCTTGATACAATCTACTGCTCTGGAAACTAAGCCATTGTTCAACTAAATTATTATTAGGAGAGAATCGGGCAACAATTGTTTTAGAGCTAATTTGGTGTTTAAACTTAATTTAATGGTTTTTCTTATGTAGATTAAAATCATCACCATCTGCCTAGCCTTTACCTAACTACGTTGGGGTCGGCTTCCACTCTAACCGGATGCAGCTGAATACCAGTATTTTACATGGAGCGACTACCTAACTGACCTCCACAACTCAGTTAGTACTGGATAATACAATACCCCTTGGTAAGACTGGTTGTCAGACTTTTTGGGCCACTGACTACTAAACGACTGTCAAAGATCTACAAATGACAGCCGGGAGCAACGGCTTAACATGCTTTCCGAGGCACGGAGGAAACTCGGTATGTTATGAGCGGTCACCCATCCACAGACCAACCCAGGTAAGTACAGCTAACCTAAAGATCGACTTGAGCGGTTGTTATTATTTAGCCCCGAGCTCCTCTTGTTTATGTAGACGGAAATATAGAATACCAATTTTTTTCTTGACTCGTTCCCGGTTGATAGCAACAAACACCCCCCATCCCTCTTAAATGCTGCCTAAAAAGGCATTCTCTTGTTCCTGTCTATCGAGTATATGAAACTACAGAACGTCTTTCACTTCTTTTTCTTCATCTTGTCGAGGACTCTTCTAAACAAGCTTTGACATGCTATGATCCGTTTCTTTTGCTTAATCCACGTTCGTTCGTTGATCATAAATTGCACGGCTTCAAACTTAACCTTAGTGAAGAATAACATCAATAAGGTCAATTCAACTGTATGATAATATTATGTATCATCATCATCAGCCTTTTAATGTTCCCACTGCTGGGACACAGGCCTCCTCTCTATGAGAGGGAATGGGCTATAATCCACCACGCGGGCCCAGTGCGGATTGGTAGATGTCACATGTCTTCGAATTTTTGGTTCTAGGACATGCCGGTTTCCTCACGATGTTTTCCTTCACCGTTGTTGAGAGCAGTGGTGATGAAATAAATTACACAAAGTAATGCGCCTGCTTGGGTTCGAACCCACGACTTACTGTTCGTAAGTCGGGGTCGCAACCACTGGGCCACCGCTGCTCTATTATGTATGTAGGTTGCTAATACCAATAAGTTTAAAACACATAAGTTTAGCGTAAACAACTTTGTATTTTAACTATACCTAACTACATACTTGCTATTTTATAAAAGTTTATACGGTGTTCAGTTTTTTGGATGGCTTGAACGTCGTAATGAAAACTACAACCTATTGTTAATTTAGTCAAGTTTCTCTTTGTGTGAACTGTAATATGTTCTTTGAGAAATAAATGAGGTATTCCTCGAAGCGCTACCATTTTGAGGCGCACCTAATGAGGCGCTCCTTTTTTATTTCTCGGAGCGCACCTTTTAGTATTTAATAAAAACAATAATAAATACCAATTTATTATTGTTTTCTAGCTTTTTGTTTGATTGTGTTGACAGCCGTGTACAAGTAGACGCAGTATATACCGATTTCTGTAAGGCTTTCGACAAGATAGACCATGAAATACTACTAAATAAAATAGCGTTTAACGGAATCCGTGGTAATCTTCTGAGATGGTTTACCTCTTATATTACCAACCGCAGTCAGAGGGTTGTGATCAATGGTCATCAATCTAACACCGCACAGGTGACCTCTGGTGTGCCTCAAGGCTCTATACTTGGCCCCCTTTTGTTTATTTTGTATATAAATGACATCAGCCAATGCTTTCGTAATACCAAGTTTTTATTATATGCCGACGACCTCAAGGTATATAGAGCCATACGACAAACAAGTGATTGCCTTCTGCTGCAGCAGGATTTGGACCGACTATCCTGGTATTGTCAGGAAAACAAGTTGCAACTAAGTTTACCCAAATGCAACTTCTTAAACTTCACTAAAAATAAAAACAAAATAAACTTTACATACACGTTGTGCAATGCCCCCTAATTAAAGTGGATTCCATTCGAGATCTCGGTGTTATCCTTGATTCTAAGCTTTGCTTTGACCTGCATATAGGAAAGATTGTTAGTAAAGCGTATCAGCTATACGGATTTGTAATGCGTTCAACAATTGATTTTAAAAAGCCTTCCTCCTATATTTGCTTATATAAGTCTCTTGTGCGGTCTCAACTGGAGTATGCCGTGTCCGTCTGGAATCCTTACTACAAAAAGTATGTTGAAATGATTGAGTGTGTTCAACATAAATTCTTGCGTACTATGCATTATAGATGCTATGGATATTACTTGCCATACCAAGATTTACTTACTAAGTATAAGCTCGCAACATTAGAAAGTAGACGTAGGTACTTAGAAGCCATGAATTTGTACAATATTACCAGAAATAAATTTGACTGTATTGAACTGTCCAATATGATATGTTATGCGGTTCCTAGGACGGTCCATAAGCGAAAGGTGCGCGCTGGCAGATTATTTTCAGTGAGTACTTGCAAGTCCAACTCTGGCTTGCGTTCGCCTGTTCGCAGAATGGTCGATTCCTACAATAAGACTTTTGAGCACATTGATATTTATGCGTGTGCTCCCTATAAATTTAAAAGTCTGGTACTTAACGAGCTTTCTTGAATATTTGTACACCATTTTACATTGTTTTATTTTACATATTTTTCTTTTATCTTTTGTATTTGTAACCCTAGCGATTGTTTTCAATGTTATGTATCCTACAGTTAATCCGTGAACAGCGGTGTGGGCTGCAATATTGTCTATAAGTTTTGTATATTTCTTATTTCTATGTTTTATATTGCAGCTGTTTGTTGTTCCTTTTGAATAAAAAAAAAAAAAAAAAAGTAATTGCTATCGGAACCGCTACTAAAAGGTGCGCTCCGAGGAATAAAAAAGGAGCGCCTCACTAGGTGCGCCTCAAAATGGTAGCGCTTCGAGGAATACCTCAAATAAATGTCTTTAAACCAAATATCACCTTGTCTTAAAGTCTGCAAATCGAACTTGCGTGAAAACAGCATTGCCTGGCATTACGTGAGCGTGACATGTGTCAGGGAAGTCGTTAGCGTACAAAGGGCTAGACGGCTGGCGATAAGGGCAGGCCGCGCCACTTCCAGGCTAGCGCTTCATTGTTGATATTATTTTTTGTCTGATTTCGGATCTGTGTGATTTTTTTGGGAAGTGAATACTTTTTTCCAATATTTATGTATTTGAGAGTGTAAGTTAGTTTTTTTTTTCGTTTGTGCCATCAATACTTTAGTGGCCAATATTTTTCAATAACCTATCGAGTGTCCTACTGCTGGGCAAAAGATTCTCCTTTCTCCTTCCAAACCTATCTATCTTGTGCGATTTTTTTTTTCGGATGGGAAACCATCAAATGACTTCTCCCGCGCTGGGTGGAGCGAAAGGGAGTGTCAGACTTGTACTGGCTAAAACCCATCCATGTTCCTTCCTTGCCCTTTGTGTTCCAGGGCCGCGGTATCTCTTCTCTCCGCAGCCCTGGCAGACATCGGCCCCTGCGGGCCCCTCCCTGTTGCTGACATCTCTTTGAAGCGCGCGTGGAACACGAATGCGCCGTCAAACACGAACGCGCCGTCAAGCCATGTTCGCCTCTCAAACAAGATTATGACCATTCAAAAATTGAATTCAGCAAGAAGCATGTTAAATTAAATTTATTAATAAAATTATGGTTAATATATATTATTGTACGTAAAAAATTACATTAAATTATGTGAAATTTGTACATCACTATTTTATTTACCTTGACTTTAAAAGAGCTCGGCTGTTTTAGTAAATATTTTTCTAAGATATCTCGCGACGACCTCATGCTCAACAGTCGCGCTGGCGACCACTCGACCAACGAGGCAGTCTTCTCATCTTTCAATAACTTTGAAATGTCTTAAGAAACATAGTTTATTGGTTGATAAAAATAAGGTAGCAAGAAAACTCCCAAGTTTAGCCAAACCAATTCCGTTTTCAAAGTTCAAAGACACGTGTTCCCGTTTTATTTAGAAAAGACAGCTGCACTCCAATTTTGTGACACGTGCTCACGGAAGTACTTACATTTTAGGGTATAAGACATTTATTTAGGGCTCAAATAATAATCGAAAAAGGTAACTATAAACTTGGTGAAGTTTAACTATTAATGTTTTAACTTTAGCTATTATTTTTTTAACTGAGTTAATTTTACTTATTTTATATTGTTTAATTTTATGTTTTATAGCATCTTATTGGACTTGATCTGTAATGTTGCTATAATTAGTGGTAAATAAATAAATAAACCACTAGTGCCAGCTAGTCATAAAGTATAGACACACACACACATCATCACACACATACACTGACACCCACACCGTACAGATACCCACACGCACACAGACACACACTAATTTATTATTGCCAATTTTAATGCCTATTAATTCGAGTCACTCTCGCCTAATTTAATGTTACCATGTGTACCATTCATAAAATAAATAAATAAATAATAATAATAATTTCTCAAAAAGAATACAATTCACTTAATATGAGAAATACTAGGTAATCTTAAAACTAAGTACAAGAATTACTTATGAAGAAGGTAGGTACTAAAACTGTAAATAAATAAGTGTTGTGGGTAAAAGGAATAATTCATATAAATATCCATTCTTGAAGGCAAGTCAATAGTAATTACACATTGAACTATTAATTATGTATGTTTCAGAAATACAGAGTAGTTATAGGGTAATACATAATTAATAGTTAGGGTTTCTACCCTAGTTAGCTTTTGCTTTACCGGGTGCAGCTGAACACCAGTATTTCTCATGGAGTGTCTGTCTGACCTGCACAAACCAGTTACTAGGTAACACGATAAGTGTATGTAGTACCCCTTGGTAAGACTGGTTGTCAGACTTTTGGGCTTTCTACTGCAATCAATCTACCTACTCTAACCACATGACGTTTCCCGTCCACGCCATTTTAATGGTTAAATTAATCATCCCCACAGAACTTTCAGTAATTGACGATGAAAAATGAATGTTCCTTTGAGATAAACTTTTTAAGGGTTCCCCTTGGGATTAGAAAACTTTCCAGTTTAATCCTACTCACATAACGCCCCGTTCACGACCTCTGGCGATGCGAAAGAAACACGCGTGCGTCGCGGTGAAGGTGCTATCAAAACCGAGCAGACTGACCTTACACAGATATTTTTTTAAATATCTGTCAAAGCTCGATGTCCGCAGCTAGTCATCATCATTCATCATCATCATTTCTCTGCCCTTATCCCAATTTATTTAGCACCCTACTAAGCTGCGGACATCGAGCTTTGACCGATATTTTAAAAAATATCTGTGTAAGGTCTTCATCTTCCATACGTCTTTATTGCTCGTCATCTCAGCAGTCACCTCCTTTCTAGTCTAAGCAATTTCCATCATGTGTTATTTCCCGTAGTCGGAGTCGCAACACGCGTGCCGCGTAAGCGTGCAATTTGTGGCCATAAGCTAAGAATGAAAATGCAAAAAAAAAACTTAGGCAATGTTAGGAAAAAGGGTAATTGAATGATAGACTGATTGAAGTGAACGATGATGGATCGTTCAATGCGAGTGAACGTCGTGCCGCTGACAGAATGAATGAACGATCGAATGGAAATAGAAGAATAGTTACTTGTTGATCGGGGAATGGAAAAATTGAGAGTGTACTTGTATTTTTGCAATTTATTCGTATGTACATGTTTATTGATTCGTGTGGGCCCGAACGTATTTCCAACGTGTTTGTATTGTTTGCTTGTTCTTGTTAGCGTGCTTGTGGTAATAACTTTATATATTCTGCCAGGAGGCTAGAATGCCTATAACCTATTGGAATTTGCCATCATTGTTAAGGTCCGATTTTAAATATTTAATTAAATATGGATGGTAGTAGGAAATGTGGGTGGTCTTTTTTCCATACAAACGCTCTCGCCTGTTTTTTTTCTGGTTTATGATTTTAAAGCTATGATTTATGCTAAACATGATTTTCAAATACTAAATGATTTTTTTAATAGGTATTTGTTATAGGGACCTGTCAATGTGGCGACACTTGGGGGAGGCCTATATCCAGCAGTGGACGTCTTTCGGCTGAAATGATGATGACGATGGTGATGATGATATTCAATTATACCCTATGGATATGGCGTCTGTGTGCCGACATATTATTAATTTTTGATTACTATTATATCTTTAGTGACACTCGCAAGATTATGACAACTTGATTTACGTAAGAATCATCAAAATCGGCTCACGCATCTCTAGACTGCCACTAAAGAACAATAATACATATATAGGCTGCTGTTAAACACATTATCCTCCCCAGTCGGGTAATAAATAATAATCGATCCATGTACCCCCAACTACCTAAAAAAAATATTTCAAAGTGTTGGTCAGTTCTCGACCTTCGAGCTTCCAAAAACCTACTCCTTCAAATTCCCTCTCACCGTACTGGTTTCATGTCCCTTCTTACGCTATCAACAATTAAGCTCTGGAACGCGCTACCCCTTGACATTAAAAAAGCTGAAAGTTAAATGGCTTCCAAAAGACCAGTTCGGAAGTCTATTTAAAGTCAGACTAAATTACTTACTATCTAGTCATCACTAGAGTCATAGTAATTATTATAAGGTTTCTCGTATTTCGGACTATTTGTATGTATTGTAATATATATTAGTTTATTATATCTTTATATCTATTGTTTTTGTACTCTACCAAAAACAATAAATATAAGGAGCTCGGAGGAGCTCGTGGCAAAATAATAACTGCCGCTCGGGTCGATCTTTAGGTTAAGCCGTGCTTGCCTAGGTTGGTCTGTGGATGGGTGACCACCCAATACATACCGATTTTCCTCCGTGCCTCGGAAAGCACGTTAAGCCGTTGGTCCCGGCTGTCATTTGCACATCATTGACAGTCGTTACAGGTAGTCAGTGGCCAAAAAAGTCTGACAACCAGTTTTACCAAGAAGTATCGTATTACGCAGTAGTAACTGGGTTGTGGAGGTCAGATAGGCAGTCGCTTCATGTAAAATACTGGTATTCAGCTGCATCCGGTTAGACTGGAAGCCGACCCCAACATAGTTGGGAAAAGGCAAGGCAGATGATGTTTTTGTACTCTACCACAATGCTGTCCTATTTGACCCAAAGGTTGACTGGTAGAGAATGCCTTGTGGCATTAAGTCCGCCTATGTACCACTCATGTACAGGAAGTTTGAGAGCAGCGGTGACCCGGTGGTGGCGGGCCTGACTTACGAACAGTAAGTCGTGGGTTCAAACCCAGGCAGGCGCATTACTTTGTGTAATTTATTTCATCACCAATGCTCTCAAAAACGGTGAAGGAAAACATCGTGAGGAAACCGGCACGTCCTAGAACTAAAAATTTGAAGACATGTTAAATCTACCAATCCGCACTGGGCCCGCGTGGTGGATTATAGCCCATTCCCTCTCATAGAGAGGTGGCCTTTGTCCCAGCAATAGGAACATTATAAGCTGATGATGATGACAGGAAGTTTAAATAAATAAATAATAAGGTTGTGGATGGGTCCTGTCAGACGTCAACTAACTCAGAAAGGACAGTACGTACGTACAAGCCAACTGTCACTTACAATATGACTCCTAAACAAAAACAACGTATAAATATAAAACATAAAACAACACTGGCTGGAATCAAAAAGTTGTACATTCAGAACAAGGGCTGGACGGAATATTTATGAGTGTGAAGTAAAAACAAGCTTAATTTGTTTATACAGAGAGTATAAAGCTTGGTTTGTCATTGACAAGTTTTTTTTTTCATTAAACATAATGTTGCCTGAGACTGCCTCATTGGTCTAGTGGTCGCGAGCGCGACTGCTGAGCATGAGGTCCTGGGTTCGATTCCCAGGTCGGACAAAGTGTTATTGGGTTTTTTCAACAGGAATTTCTCAGTAGGAGCCACGGAGGCTGGATTTTCCCGGTTTTGATTTGGCCCAGTTTTGGCAATAGGCTCGCCCCCTACTACATGGGACTTAAAGATAGCTGGTGAAATGTGGGTGTAATATAATTGGGTAAACTCAAACTCAAAAGCATTTCTTTCAATTAGACCATTACAGGCACTTTTTAATGTCAGAAAAACCAATTAGGCTAAGCTACAGTCACAGACACAAGGCATAATAACTTGTTAAAGTACTGTAGTTGCCCATTCCAAAGCGTAGATCTCTATGGAGAAGAATGGGCTAGACACTCCATGGACACTCTTTTCAATAAAAATATTGTTACAAAATCTTGGTTACATCATTCATATTGAGATTATTCATATATGTGAGAACAATGTAGAAATACGTGCACGTTAAGAGCGTCCAGAGTAAAAGATTATATCAACAATTTAAAAACAAAGTAAGTAGTTAAAATAAACCGTGGCAGCTTAGAGATGACCAGTTCCAACTGACAGCACCCGTTCACGAGCATGACGCATGGATCAGCCTCATTCAGCTCAACCATATTGAAGGAAGCGAAATGACCCGACACACCCGCCACCATCAGCGAGACATTTGAGTGAGCATGACATTAGCCACCAGGGCAAATTCAAGTCAATGAAAGATAACCAAATGTAAATGGTAGCTTTACAGTACATAGTACTCACACATTTGCTATGCAATTATATAATACTAGGATATCGAGTCTATACAATGCAAAGATATTATTACAATCTTCTGCAGCTTCCACAATAACTTCTCATGGTAATCAATTAGTTTGCCCCTATGGTTGTGGAGCCGGACCAGCATTCAGCCAAGCATTTTTATCATCAATATGCTTGCCTACATAGTGTGCGTTTTATGCAAGATTTAAATTTCGTCTCATTTAGTTTTAGAATATGGGGAGGTATTTTATTGTAACATTTTAAACAGTACCCCATGAAAGACGAGTCTACTTTAGCTAGCCTAAAACCTGGCTGTACTAGTTGGTCCCTATTTCTAGTATTATAGTGGTGCCTGTCACCTCTTTTACTAAATAAATGCAGATTTATCCTACACCTCTGCCTAACCCTTCGGGATTACAGGCGTGATGTTATTTAAATGTAACTTCACGACCTTTTTTATGCGAAGGTTTATGTAGAGGTATAGGTATTGTTAAAGCAAAATAGTTTTGGTACACCCGTCATCATCATTTCTAACTTGCTTTTCCTTACATAAGTTTGGACTTTCGGGCCCAACTGAATGCCACATTTCGTAGAACAAACCAAAATAAATTACTTACTAAACATCACACTTCATCATCATCATCATTTCAGCCCGTTGCTGTCCACTGCTGAACATAGGCCTCCCTAATCGATTTCCAACGTGTCCGGTCCAATGCCACCTGTTTCCAGCGACTCCCTGCAGTTTTAACAAGGTTTTAACAGTTTTAAAGTCTGACAACCAGTTGCAGTTGTAACAGTTTTAAAGTCTGACAACCAGTCTTACCAAGAAGTATCGTATTACCCAGTACTAACTGGGTTGTGGGGGTCAGACAGGCAGTCGCTCAATGTAAAATGCTGGTGTTCAGCTGCGTCCGGTTAGACTGGAAACTGGAAAACGACCCCAAAATTGTTGGCTAAGCAGACAATTAATAATTAATTATTTAAAAATAAATAATTCAATTTAAATTAAATTAATTATTTAATTATTTATTAATTTAGAATGTGACAATAAATTCGCATTGTACTCTGCTTGTAATAAAATAATTCAATCATGATTCAAAAGACACGTGGCGCCATCTACTATCACAAGAACTTCATTGTTGTTTTCCTCATGATCAGTAAGTTTTTTTCGGGATGAAAGATACCCTATGTCCGTTTCTTTGCATTTGCAAAATTACACGAAGATCGGTTTAGTGGTTCAGGCGTGAAAATGTTATAAACAAACTTACTTTCGCATTTATAATATTAGTTAGGATTTATTTATTCATCAAACAATTTACATTGTGTTCGAATTTTACAAAATAATTACATTTTAAATTATAACAAATCATTTAAGCACTCCAGGCTGCTATAGAGGAATTCCTAATAGAAAACCAAACTCTAGCTAGACCTCTTCATGGAAACCAGGGTCCGCTCTATTTTGTTCATTATTTAGGATTTAAAATATTCTGTTAAGAGCTTACGATCTAGTTTGTTGGTGTTTACTCTACAAACTTTAATTTAATTAAGAAGTAGCGGTGTTGCTGATTTTGTTTTCAATATTGATTCGTTGGTTGAGACTGCCGAAGATGAGGTCCAGGGTTAGATTCCCGGGCACAGAGTTTTGAACTTTTTGAAGATATTTCTAATGAAAAGAGAGGCTTAGATTTTACTCATCTTATTCTGGAAATTAATATATTCTCTCAGTTGTTGATGTTTTTGCTAAATACTGTTGGATATTTCCTATGATAAATGCTACACCAATAAATAAACTACTACTAGATTAATAAATAAACATATTTGGCATTTGGCTTTTTGGTTTTTCCATAAAAAAAAATTCCAGTAACAGTCACGGGGTCTGGATTTGTGCCCGGTTGATGGCAATAGGCTCGCCTCTTATTATATGGGACTTAAACACCGGCCAATTACGATGAAGGGTTTGCGTACCATCGTAGTAGGTGAGTCCTCTTTATAATTTTTTTTGTTATTGTGGCAACTGAAATATTCAACAACAAATTACATTTACATTCTATGAAAATTTCAACTGTCTACCTATTACGGTTTTTGAGATACAGTCCGCTTACAGACAGACGGACGGCCAGATGGACAGTGCCCCGTCTGTGTCACCTGTACGTAACCCTATTAGATCCCGGTCTTCGGATACAGAACCCTAAAAACATACATATTATGATATGTCAAGATTAATAAAGTTGTAGTTTGACTTTCAGACCTGGATATTGTACCGTATGGTGTCGGACGTAAAGAATAGCACCATCCCATATCTTCCCGTGGGTGTCGTAAGAGGCGACTAAGGGACTTACCAGAGAATGGGCAGCAGCCTTTTCTGTGCCTTTGTAACAACCGTACTGCAATCGCCAACCCGGCTGCCAAGCTTGGCGATTATGGTAAAACCCTCCTTTGGGCGAGACCTATGTCCAGCAGTGGACGTATTTCACATTACTATGGTTGTAGTTTATTGTCCACTAGCGTTGGCACGTGGCTTCGCTCACGTGGAAGTGAGTTTATCTCAGGGGAACATTCTACTGAAATAAAAATTATCCTATATCTTATCCCAGATTTCAGATCTATCTGACTAATTTCATTGAAAACCGTTAAGCCGTTAAAGAGAGGACTGATAAGAAAGCAGACAGGCATAATTAGTATGGATAGAGGAGCTCGTGGATAAATAATAACAACAGTTTGGTTTGATTTTCGGGTTAAGCCGCGTTTGCCTATGTTGATCCGTGGATGGGTGACCACCCATTACATTAAGCTGTTGGGCTTGGCTGTCAATTGTAGTCGCTCCACGTAAAATACTGGTATTCAGCTGTATCCGGTTAAACTGATGAATCATCATCTGCCTAGCGTTTTCCCAACTACGAGTATGTTGGGGTCGGCTTCCAGTCTAACCGGATGCAGCTGAATACCAGTATTTTACATGGAGCGACTGCCTATCTGATCTCCACAACCCAGTTAATACTGGGTTATACGATACCTCTTGGTAAGACTGGTTGTTAGACTTTTTCGGTCACTGATTACCTGTAACGACTGTCAAAGATGTGCAAATGACAGCCGAGCCGGACCAACGGCTTAACGAGCTTTCAGAGGCACGGAGGAAACTCGGTATGTAATGGGTGGTCACTCAACCACAGATCAACCTAGGCAAGCACGGTTTAACTTAAACATCGACCCGAGCGGCTGTTATTATTATGCCACGAGCTCCTCCGAGGCAGAGATGAATGATGGATATAAAATAAACGATAATATTAGGGGAACGTCAAATCATTTCACTTCAAAACTTATATTTTCATATTACATGCTCAAAACTTCTACTCAATTAAATACCCGTAAATACCCGCGGTCATTCACAGGCGATTAAATTAAACAGTTAAATGTTGCATGTCCACAAAATAATTTGTAAGTTAACCCTTTAAAACCACAATTTAATTGGTAAACAAAAAGGCGTCGTGCAAACACGTTTAATAAATGTCATTTTTAATTTTATATAAATGTTGACTAATTGCGTTAAAATTAAAAAACGATTTGTTATTTATGAAATAATCTGGATTTGCATTTTGGCAAAGTAAAATAAACTTTTTATGAAATAAATTAAATATTTTAATGGTTCAATTTAAATGTGGGCAAAGGGTTGGAAAATACATGTAACCATTTTCAGTATAAATTTAGTTTTGAAGGAGGGGTTGGCGCAGTGACTGAGTGATTGGCTGCTGCGCTGCGATAGCTAGTTCGATTCCGGCACAGAACAAACATCTTTGTCTATTAAAACTTACCTATCATAAATGCGAAAGTTTCTCTATCTGTTATTGTAAGTCTGTTACATTGTCACGCTATGACGGCTCAACAAATTTCGATAAAACTAGCCACACATAAGACAGAACAGAACTTAGGTTCTTGTGAAGTAATTACCCATCTTCACACGGGCGAGAACACGAAATATTCATCTATTAGCTTATACTCATGCCTTCGCCGGGATCGAAGGATACTTTTTATCCAACTGTCTGTGTGCCAAATGTCATTCAAATCCGGTCTGCAGTTTTTGCTTGAAAGAGCAACAAAGATCCATCATGCTCACAAACTTTCGCATTTATAATTTTAGTCGGATAGGATTGAGAAACCAGTGTCTATCCCTAACTGTGCGTAACACTTTAAAAGCAACGAAAAACACAGAAAAACTCCACCAATTATTTCATCCATGAAAAAGCGAAAAGCTTGAAAAATATAAAGCTCCATTTTCTTAAAAAAATGTGCACTGAGCGCTCGAGTTATTTTTGAAAATAAACATTAGGAATGAGCTGTTAAAATAGCTGAAAGTGCTGAAACGTTTTTAAACGCTTTCAGTTTGCAGGCTGTTCTATATGCAGCTGAATAACATTTACTTTGCAGTTAGACTGAAAGAATGGCAGCGTTTAAGATCATTATTACTGCCATCATGGTGTTTTTATAGAAGCTTTTGCAATTTGTCCAACATTTTTTATGCAAGACAAAAATCTGAAATGTTATGTACAAGTGTTTTTGCTGTCTTTCTTTTTTTAATTTTCAGTCCTTATCAATCCCAAAATTAAATCCTTTTTTTTTGACGTGATAACGTCTTATTAATTGATGAACGCCGGCTGCACGCAGGAAAAAGTGTCACATTCCGCCAGAGCCGAGCGTGCAAGCGAGAGCGCGAAACAAGCGATAGAGAGGCACGATCGGCCTATGCGTTCGGCTTTTGCAGACTTTTAATGACTGAAACCCATCCATGTTCCTTTTTAGCCTTTTGTGTTGCAGGGCCGCGGTATACAGTTAGATAGTTACAAGCATGCCAAACTTCGGGTACTTTAGTATTTCTTAATGTACTTCATGTAGGTAAATAAAACACTGTTTCAAGCTTTCACGGTTTATAAGTAAACTGTCACAAGTTACGGGATATTTTCCGTTATATTCAATCATGATCATGGATGGCGCTTACAACAGCGCCGAAATATCAGGCACTCAGAATAATTGATTGAAAATCACGGAAGATCTACAAATAACAGCCACGACCAAAGGTTTGACGTGCTTTCCAAAGCATTGAGGTAACTCGGTATGTAATAGATGGACACCCATCGTCGACCCGACCTTGGCCACCGTGGTTTAACTTGGAAGATCAATCCGTGCGGCGGTTATTATTACGCCACGAGCTGCAAATGAAACCCAATCATTCTTCACCCAAAACCACAGCTAAATACCAAAGATTCACTTTAAAACAGGGTTGCCACCTTAGCAATGAACGCTGAAATAAAAGCTACGGCATTTCTTTTGAAGATCTTTCGGTCTCATCTTCACCCAAAACTACGGCCTACTTTTCACCAATATAATTTGTATAAATAACCCTGTTCGGCATGAAAGGAGCATATAGGTATACCAAATAAAATAAGAAACTTAAAATATTCACGGAAGTAGACACTTTTTTTTTTCAGTCACAATTTTCTTAAAATCTTACAAACTTTTAAAGCGTGACAACACCATCTTCAGCATTAGGATGTAAGATCGTCAATTGTTTGTTGATGACAATCGTACTCTCTCTCGAATCTCGATACCTAATAATACCCTCATGGATCTGATAGAGTTTTTAACATATTGTAGATCACATCACTATCACTACATAATATAAAACAAAGTTCTCCGCCGCGTCTGTCTGTCTACATACATACATACATACATAAACTCACGCCCTTTTCCCATGGGGGTAGGCAGAAACCACAGAATGCCACTTGCTACGATCCTTACATACTCCTTTGCCTCGTCCACGTTCATACATCTGGTCATACACGCACGCCGGTTGCGAGTACTAGGCACCTGACCTTTCTGAAGAACCTCACCAATGAGGTCATCAATGAGGATTCTTCTACGGCGTCCCCTCCCAGCGTTACCACTCACATCTGCCTTGTAAATACCTTTTGTTAGTCGCCTTTCACTCATCCTCTCCACATGACCAAACCATCTAAGCATACTTTTTCAAAAAAATTGAAATATGTCTGTCTGTTCGTGAAAAACTCAAAAACTACTGTACGTATTTTCATGCGGTTTTCACTAATAGATAGAGTGATTCCTAAGGAAGTTTCAAGTATATCATTTTTTAAGTATTCCATTTAAGTATAACGATATTTGTTGGAAGTGTGGGAAAAAGTCAAGCCGGCTGGGAGAGCGTTCATCGAAAACGCTGCTTGAACCCGAGAGACAAATTTATTTAAACATGTAGGCATAAAATGCTCTACTACCCGTGCGAAGCCGGGGCGTGTCGCTAGTTTCACATAAAAGCAAGTGAACGCCGAAACAATAGGTCAGCAAATGTTTCACAATTTGCCCACAACGCTCTGTAACTGGCGAGGCGGCTGTGGCTCAAATTTTGAATTTAGAACGCTGTGCCACCCCTACTATCGAATGCATTTGTCGATTACTTCGGTCTGAAGATATTTATTGTGAATCATTGTTCTTTTGAAGAGGTGTATCAATATTTTAAATGCAGATAAAGCATTTCCTTTTTTATGACAGTTTTCATGATGCAGTATTCTTCATCAACATTTTGTCAGTAGCAGATAAATATACATATATAAACTCACGCTTTTTCCAATGGGGGTAGGCAGAAACCACAGAACCGCCACCTGCAACGACCCTGACATACTCCTTTGGCCTCATCCACGTTCATACATCTGGTCATACACATACACCGACTGCGAGTATTACGGACCTGACCTTTCTGGAGGAAACCTTTTTTTTTGTAGAATGATCTATACAGGGTGTAAACAGACTCTTCACGAAGCCGTTAACCAAGCGTTATGTACATCAAAATAAGTAACTTAAAGCAAAAATTATTGCTGAGAAACGACATTTTTTTGGGGTGAAAAATCACGTTTTACGTCATGACTACATGTAACGCATTCAAAACATTGTACTGATGTATGGATTGAATAGTGGGGGGGTCGTGAAGGCGTCTTAAGTAAAATAAAAAGATTAAAAACATTTATTTAAAAAAACTTGTGAAAAAGTTGGAACTTTGACCCCCAATATCTCCGTAACTAGAAGGTTCCCAGGTGTGGTCTAGAACAAAAAAATTATCGCAATGACGGAGAGGACAAGTGCCTTTCGGTTTCGTTAAGAGTCTGTTTACACCCTTTATAGGAAGCTGGTTGACCTAAATTCACACATGATCTTTATCAGTGGCTTCGTCCACAGCGACCCACATCCTGGCAATACGCTCGTAAAGATAGATTCAAACGACAAGGATGTTACCGTCTACTTATTCTTTGATTTCTCAATTGTTGAATTTTTCTACAATTTGTCCTTTAAAACGATCTAAATGGCCTTTATTTCTGCATATAGAATTTTTATTACTGCACCATAGGTCTGCTAAGGTCTTGAATATCTCGCCCCGGACCGCTAGTAACTTATAAAATTTGCTTACACTTCACATTATTCCTCAATAGATAAATTATACTTTACTTATGGAGCGATCTTAAATAACCCTATTCTATACGATCAAATTATGCATTCAATGTAATCATAAACAATTCGTATATTTAAAACATTTATTAACAAATCTTATCGAGCGCGGCGCGGCGCAGCGCGGTTCACTTTTTATGTCAATTACAGGATAAACTGTGGACCTAGTTTAAAACATACACACATTTGAAATAACATAACATAACATCACGCCTTTAATCCCCGTAGGGTTAGGCAGAGGTGTACCTAATATATAATGTCGCCAGTTATGTTTAAGTCCCATGTAATAGGGGGCGAGTCTATTGCCATAAACCGGGCACAAATCCAGACTCCGTGGCTGCTACTGAGAGATTCCTGATGGAAAAACCCAATAGCACTTCGCCCGACCTGGGAATCGAACCCAGGACCTCATACTCAGCAGTCGCGCTTGCGACCACTCAACCAACGAGGCAACCACATTTGAAATATACCCACTAAACCGTTTTTCAATCAAATTCGTGACTCAACACGTTGCACCTAATATTATTCACTACATTAATATCAGAAATCACTGTAAAATATGATTTGAATTTATTATATTTCTATAAACTACATGCCAAGATTCATGAGAAATCACGTCATATGTGATTTAATGTTTCTTGTTTACTTACGACGGTTTTCTACTGGCTTATTATATTTGCTTTATTTTGCATGGCGATAAAATAAATTTTGTGTCCATTGTAATAATTATTAATTTTCGGAATGATTTGGTTGTTTTTTTTATTTTTGGGGGACTATACCTACGAGTAGTTTTGTGACCAAGAATGGTTTAGAGTATCAAAGTAGGAACCTACAATAAATTTGTTGTTTGGACTGTTTGTACGAATCTTGTTGGAGAATTGCGACGCATAAGAGCGGTTTCAGTCAAACTAGCGTATCTTTCGGCGCGTATCGGCTTACGCGCGTACACGTACGCCACATGTTGAACTTAATCAAATGTAACGCATGTAAACGTGCTCATTGTTCGCTTGAACCGGTAGGTTCTGTCAGACGCAATATGTCATTATCTCAAGCAGCTCGCGCTTACACTTGCGCTTATTTATAAACGCGTCAACGCTTATGCTGGTTGCCAGTTGCGCAAATGGCAAAAGGCGCGCGTATACGCGCTACAAAAACGAGTTTATAAAATACGCTAATCTGTAACCGCTCTCCAAGGATAATCAATGGGAGAATCTACAAAAGCTAAGCCTTCCTTACTAAGACTGAGCAGATTGACTGAGATTAGCTTTCTCAGTCATCATCATCTGCCTAGCCTTTTCCCAAATATGTTGGGGTCGGCTTCCAGTCTAACCGGATGCAGCTGAATACCAGTATTTTATAAGGAGCTGCTGCATATCTGACCTCCATAACCTAACTGGGTAAGAATGGTTGTCAGGCTTCCTGGCTTCTGACTACAATAACCATTAAAAACTCTCTCAAACTTGGAACTTGGATTTAGTGTATTTCTAACCCCGCCCTACAGTGACAAACCACAACTCGAACTTGAAATGAGGACAACCTTATCGAGAGCAAATAGTAGGACTTCTGCCGGTGACACTAGGTCTCTTGTCACATTGATTTCTGCGGCACCGCGTACACGTCCGGTAAAATTAACATTATTAATTGTACATGCAAATCTGACACTTACGTAGACGAATCAAAGTGTTATATTCGGGTGAAAGTTTTCGACAGTATGTAGTACCTACATAAGTGGAAGTTTGTAATTGTATTAAATGTTTATGTTTTAGGAAGATTTCTATGAGTTGTTGCGGTTTGTGGGTTAGAATGAGAGGCTCAGTGGAAAATACATAAAGTTCGGTTTTCGGTAGAGTGAATTGATACCACATATGGAAATTTTCGAGTTCCTGTTAAATATTGTATAAGGAGATATACTGAAAGACGTTACATTAATTACTTAAGTGTTTATATTATTTTTATTTAATTTTTTCTGCAATTAAAAACAGGAGGTTAATGATGAATACTGTGCCTTATTATTCCCTGAAGATCTAGACAGAGGCTTATGTTAACCTAAAGTCCCACTTTTTAAAGAATTATGTTTACTTTAGTAAGTCTTTAGCCAAAAACCAGATAATTCCAGCCACTGACACTGAAACGCAATAATCATAATGCTTAAGCAGCAAATCGAACCTAGACCCGACTTTTAAGCGTGAGGTCACTGAAAAGTCGTGCTTGCGAACACTTTATCAATAAATCAAACTGCTTAAGACGAATTTCATCAATGAAACTGGACATGATCAGTACAATTAAACTGCGTTCTAATCAATATGCCATAAGAATGAGAGACTGACTCTTGTGGAATCGGAAGTGCCGTACTATAGGTATGTGCCCGAACCAGTTCTCGAAAATGGCAGTATCAGATTGTACTGTGATCAATCCGTCATCACTGACAGGGCGATTGTAGCCAATAAGCCTGATATAGTGGTGAAGGATAGATCAAAGCGATCCCGAATGATTAAAACCTCGTGAAAGCCGAGAAAGATAAGCAAATCAAGTATATTGACTTGGTTCGCGAGTACATCGACATGTGAGATGTGGACTCAGCGATTATTGTGCCGATAGGTTTATCAGCCATGACTTAATTGCCAAGATCCTCGATCAATACCTGAGGTGGCTCTTGTTAGAAGCTGGTTCAAGAGCTTGATTCATATTGCGGTACTCCTGGACACAGCTCGTATTGTTAGGAGGTTCCTTTCTCTGGAGCCCTGACCGCCGGTAGCTTGGACCCTGTTCCCGATACCAATGGGCAAAAATCTTTTACATTATTAAATGTTTGGTAAAATGTATTAAAATGTAATAAATTTGCAAAAAGATAAATAAAGGAAATAATAAAACACTGACCACTATAGAACGTTATTTACATATAAAGGGTGTAAACAGACTCTTAACGAAGCCGAAAGGCACTTGTTCTCCCCATCATTGCGATCATTTTTTTGTTCTAGACCATACCTGGGAACCTTCTAGTTACGGAGATATTGGTCGTCAAAGTTCCAACTTTTTCACAAGTTTTTTTTTAAATACATCTTTTTAATGATTTTTTTTTACTTAAAACACCTTCACGACCCCCGTACTATTCAATCTATCCATCAGCACAATGTTTTGAACGCGTTATATTGCTTTCTACCGTAAAACGTGATTTTTCACCCCAAAAAAAAAAGTCGTTTCCCAGCACTAATTTTTGCGTAAAGTTACTTAGTTTGATGTACATAATGCTTGGTTGACGGCTTCGTGAAGAGTCTGTTTACACCCTGTATGCTGATCCTGATCGTGTTCAAATTCATAGGTGGAATTTGCCCTTAGTGATAAAAATAACATGGAACTCTCCACCATCCCCAGGACTCGAACCTGATACTAGGATAATGGATTCCAGGAGTCATGGATTATTAACTACCAAAACCAATATTTCACAGACGACATAACTAATCCACATCTCCCTGTGGTCTTAAACCGGGACTACCGTTTGATGCGATGCCGAAACATTCGGCTTTTGATGTCTCTTGGCGATCTGCCCACCCCCCCTCAGCTAGCCGGGATGTTGTATCGGAGAGCTGAAACTATGTAGCAGTTTTATAGCTATGTAATTGTGTAGTTGTAAGTATTGATGATAAAACTAGGTTTTGATTTTATTATTTTTGGCGTACTTTTACCTCTGGGGTCGAGCTTATCAATTTTCGTAATTGGACAAAATTGACATGGGGTTTTACAGTTTTGTACCAAAGCCTAGGCAATTCAGGGATGTCGTCTTATCGACACTACTGGTTCTACAAGTTGTGAACGGACCGTTCACGACTTTTATCGCGCTCAAAACATTACAGATGCGTTGAATAGTACAGGGGGCTTGTAGGTATTGAAAGTACATTAAAAACTTGTATTAAAAAAAAAAAAGAAAATCGCAATGACGACGGGGAGAACAAGTGCCTCTAAGCTTCGTTGAGGGTTTATTTACATCCATTACCATATGATTTTAATGTATTTTATTTTCATTTTATGATCCTATGTTATTTTTATTTTATTTTATTCTGTATATGGTTTATGCTTGCCTGAAATAAATGTCATTTTATTACGTAACACTATGGAAACTAGGACATGCGGAATCGGGTTTCGGTCCCATAGTAAAACCGGTTTTTCCCGGGTTTAACTATTGGACCGAAAGCGGGTTTCGCATGGAAACGCTCCCAGATGATGATATTGACGCCTGTTGTCTTCGCATTTTGCGGTTGCAGTCGTTTTAGGAATTATATCTTAATCGAAATACACTGAAGCTAGACATATATACAACATTATTTTTAGTATATGCGAAACCTGAATATAGTTTTCTCAGAATAAGTAACTGAATCGATTCCAATATTTTTTAAACTATGTTACATTTTGTCCCAAAAATATTTAAATAAGGTTTCAAGTCGGACCCCGCGATCTATGAGTGCAAGACGACGCTGGAGGCGCGACGGAGCGGCGCGCGGGCGCCGCGTGGTGGGTGAGCATGTTTTTGTATGGACAACCAGATAACAGAACAAGCTTAGAACTTTTTAGCTTATAGATTCTTTACATAAAAAATACTAAACACGTGTTTCGGGTTTCGCATATACTAAAACTAATGTTGTATTATGCAAATGGCAAGTCATCGTCGCTACATGCAGAAGTCCAGCTATCTAAGGACAAAACAAAAATACTACTTTTAGGCTACATGTGACATAAAGTTTGACTACAACCATTTTACTTGCCATCATACCTTGAAGATCTTAAAATCTATCTTTACTGGCAAGGTAGCTATGTAAGCAATATGTACATAACATAAGATCTCGCCTGTAATCGCCGAAGAGTAAGGCAGAGTTGTACCTATTGCCATCAAACGGGCACACATCTAAACTCCGTGGCGACGGGCGAGCCTATTGCCATCAACCGGGCACAAATACTGCTACTCAGAAATTCCTGATGGAAAAATCCAATAACACTATACCCAACCTGGGAGCCGAACCCAGGAACTTCATGCTGAGCAGTTGCGCTAGCGGTGACTACACCAACGAGGCAGTCCAATATGTAATATTATGTACATACTAAGATACAACCAGCGTCCATGTACTATGTGTATGTATGTATTATCCGGACTACAGTTCAAATTACACATACGTACGAAAAAAAAGTAAAAAGCACCAGTATTGTTAATAGGCCCGGGCCCATATATTCTGTTTGACAGGTAGTCGCACTTGCGATACAAATCACTGCATTTAATTTCGTACTTTACGATGTTTTCCATTCAAAGCAATCGCGTTGTGCGGGTGAATGTGAGTCGGGACATAATTGTTGACCCACTACGAGTATTTCAAATTGAATTGAAAACTTCATATATTTTACTACAGTATTATTGATTCATTATATCCGTTTCAATTAGACTAGAAAATTAAAGTATATGTTAAAAATTAAAAAAAAAACTTTTGCAAAAGGAATCAACAAAAAAATATGAGCTCCTTGCATAGTTTTGATATATTTTTATTTGCATATATAGTACATACTTACTTTTTAGGGTTCCGTTCCTCAAAAGGTAAAAAAAGAACCATTAAAGATCACTCTCTTGTCCATCTGTCTGTCCATGTGTCACCACCCATTTTCTAAGAAACGGGTGGACATAGCAAGTTGAAATTTATACCACATACGGAGGTCTATAGTCCCTATTAGGTGTATGAAAATCAAGGTAAGTACCAAAATTTACCTTAATTTTCAACATTTTTTAGTTTTCAGAATTTTCTCTTTACTTGTGCTATAAGACCTCCAAATTGAGTTTAATCTGTGGAACACGAGCTGTTGTTAGCAGAATGAAATAAAAATGGCCTAAGTTTTTTGTATTTTTCTTCAATGAAACAAACAAAAAAAAATCTATTCAGCCCATTATCATCTTAACTAACTCACACGCAAACATAAATAATGGATTATTGGTTATTCCACAATGCAAGAACAAAAACCTTCTCCATTTTAATATTCAATGAACAGACTGAAGCTATATTAAAAACTTATTGTGCTTAAACTTAATAGAGTAATTATTTTAATTCCACAATTTAAAAGCCAATTTCGCACAATTGTTAGCTTATAAAAACTAAGTGAAACTGAAGAAATTGTGATAATTTTTAATTTTATTAGACTCGTTATAGTATCATAATAAATTCCCCCTTTATTATTAAACTTTCATAATTATTTCTTGTTGTAAAAGCTTTAATATAGACATTAAATATTTATTTAAGTTGAAACAAATTGCAAGAGTTTAAAAGTTTAGGATATAAATAACTAAATACTTCTAATCTAGACTTCTGCCAGGGCTGTGGGTCTGTTCGAAAGAGATACCGCGGCCCTGGAACACAACGGGCAAGGAAGGAACATGGATGGGTTTTAGTCAGTACAAGTCTGACACTCCATTCCGGCCTGCCCAGAGCGGGAGAAGTCATTTGATGATTTCCCATCCGAAAAAGAAAAGTCCTAAGCGCAACCTTAATCGAATTCGCTACATCCATACAAACATAAATTCACGACTTTTCCCACTGGGGTAAGAAGAGGTAGAAATAACAGGACGCCACCCCAAATGTCCTTTATTTGGTATTGTTCGTTGTATCCTTGAACTCCTGGAGTTTGAGTCAACCTACACGATAACTGACAAATGCTTCGTGGTTCTTTCTTCAAAAGACCATCTCAGATACTAATCAGCATAGTCCTTTTTTTGGGATAGGAAATCATCAAATGTCTTTTTCCGCTCTGGGCAGAGTGGGAGGGAGTGTCAGACTTATACTGACTAAAACCCATCCATGTTCCTTCCGTCACAGTTCACAGGTCCGCGTCTACGGTGGCCGGAAACCACCACGTCACACTGACGCCCGGGGTGTCTCCCGCGGCGGCTAGGACGAGAGGTTCTCTCCCTCTCACGCTCCGCCACCTCCTTCGCAAGCATGACTGCTTCGCAGAAGAAGGTGACGGCGTCCCATTCCCTCTCACTCCGGATCATAGATTGAACCAGGGATCGGCACAGTCCTCATGTGAGTTGACCAAGATTATGTCTGGACCTTATAAGAGACGCCACTACGCCGGCGGTGCCGCATCGGGGAAAATGTTATTGGGTTTTTCATTAAAAAATTCTCAGTACCAGCCATGGAATTTGGATTTATGGCCGGTTGATGTGAATAGGCTCGCCCCCTATTACATGGGACTTAGACATAACTGGCGAAATGTGGGCTTACTATAAGGTACACATCTGCCTAACCCTTCGGGTATGACAGGCGTGGTGTTATGTTATAATAAAAGCATTTTTAGCATCTAAGAAAACTTTTTTATTTAGAAAATCATTTCTAGATTAAAAAAAGCACCATTCGCGATAGAACGATTCAGATTTCTTTGTTTAAATGAATTCATTCATTTCACTTGTTCATTCATTCATTTCATATTTTGGAAGCCTGTAATTTTTTAAATAGCAGGATGAAAAGATTGTGATTATTTACATTCTTATTTCTATGGTAATCTCAGAATGGATATGAAGATGGTCTAGATCAGGATTATGCCGTTTTGATTTAGGAGATATAAATAAAGTATAGGTACATACTTTCTTGTAAATTCTCTTCCAGTGTTTGGCCTGTTGTAGAAAAAAATTTGGAGAGTAATTCCATTTTAACATACAGTTATTTTTAGATATCAACAGGAAAAGATTTCCCATTATTATTTTTACTTTTTTTTTGTCATGCATGAGTCATGTATAGCACAAATTAATGTATTTTCTTACTTTCTATCCATGGATTATCTATAATAATACCTATAATATAATTGTATCTTTAATATTATTGATAATATTAAAGTTGTTTTTCAAGTCGTTGTGACTTACAAACTACATATCGGATTGTGATGTGATTTTTACTATCTTAGAAAATTTACTCCTTTATTTTTAATTTTAACATGATACATTGAAAAATATGCTTACATATAATAATGAAATCTTGATGTTTTGTCAAGCCATCAAATACGAGCGAAACAGGGGCGGGTCGCGTACAGAAAGAGCTTTAGTTTTAGGTTAGGATCTAGGTAATCTTCGGTGAAAATTCTTTTACTATCTAATGGGAAGAGGTATATTTTCCCCGAGTGTCAAGCTATATTTTTATAGAAAAAAACGAGAGCAAAGCCGCGGGCAAAATCTAGTTTTATATAAAACTAACACTTGAATTCTTAAAATAAATACACACTGAAAACATTTACATAACAAAAGCAAACGAAACAATTTAAACCACTTGTCACGTCGAAAGTTCAAAAGCAAGCCAAATATTCTGTCCGCCAATGCACATCAGATGTTCTGACGTCAATAAATAACCGAACACGAGTGCTCGCCAGTGTATCGTTGCTGAATACTTTATGATACTCCTCTCGACTACAGTAGTCACTCTTGGGGAATCAGATGTTTTTGTTATCACCTTTTTATTACATGAGTTCAAAATAAGATGGGCTGATTTGGATGATTTTTTCTTTTGTGAACGAAGTAATCTAGCTTGAACATTTTTTAGTCGCTACAGGTAGTCAGTGACCTGAAAGTCTTACAACCAGTCTTAGCATGGGGTACCGTGTTACCCAGTACTAACTAGCTTATGTAGCTAAGATAGTCGCTCCATGTAAAATACTGGTATACACATCCATACTAACATTATAAATGTGATTGGCATAGAGGACTACTTGATGAGACGTCAGCTAAGGTGGTGTGGGCATGTCTCTAGAATGCACGAAGAGAGACTGGCGAAGCGCATCTTCTGTTCTGACCTCTGAGAAGGGAAACGGAAACGTGGTGGTTAGTTTTTACGTTTCAAAGATGTTCAGAATAGACACTTTAAAAGATGCAAAATTGACTCTTTAGTCTGGGAAAAGTAGGCTGAAAATCGGGCCGAGTGGAGACGTCGTGTGTATCTGCAGGTCAACGTCTTTGAAGGGAGAAGAAGGTCGCAGCTAGACTTAAAGCGTGATGACCGTAAAGCTAGGCCACCTACACTTACACCCTACAATTTCGTCAATGGTGTTCTGACATGTCCGCTATTTGCTCGGAGTTTTTCTGCCAAAGTTGTATATGCCAGCCACTTGAGAGCACATGATAGAGCAGCACACCAAAGCTCTCGACAACCACCCTAGAAAGCCATCGATTGCAGTCGCTGTGGCCGAAATCTGCTAGATGGCATCATCATCATAAATGTGATAGTAATTCTGTTTCTTTTGTGACCTTTCCACGACTAAACGGCTAATGGGATCGTAATGAATTTTGGCAAGGAGATAGATTATATCCTGAGGAAGGATATCTATCTATAGCCTATCTTTTTTTCTCTAACACCTAAACATTTAAATTTCCACGCGAACGAAATCGCGGGCAACAGCTTATATTGATATTAATTGTCTTTTTAAGTCAGATTTTTCTCACGTTTTCTATTCTCTCTCTATGACTTCTACGAGTACCCTTGAAAGGCCATCATTCTTTAAAGTAAAGGTCAAATTAAAGATTATAGCTGTTTGTGTCCCCAAAAGACATTGCACCTGATTTCGAATAACAATAATACAAAGATTAATTAATGTGTCTTGGTCCAAAAGTCTTTTGTGAAGCTGAATTAATTCGACGTTTTTCTTTTTAATGATATCTATAGCTTTATTCATTGGTTTATACGTATTTTTAACAAAAGGTTTTTTTGGTTATGCATTTTTTTTAATTCATGGTAAGTGAGTAAGTCACAAACAACGTGCGGGCGAAGGGCGAAGAACACCGACCAATTACAGACATCGTGGAGTAGTGTTTTCAACACAATATCGAACACGCTTGCTCCGCAATGTATCCTGAAGAATACTGCAGTGTATAAACAGGGTGATTGGTAATTGGGTGCAGGCCTTGAAATGGGTGATACTAGACCTAATTTGCAACAAATTTGACCCGATAACTAGGGGTCCTATCTAAGTGGTTTCCGAGTAATCGAACTTTTAATTTTCTTTTGGAAATTTTGTGTGCTTTTAGCTCATGTAGTCCCCTTAACCAATATTGGAGAAGATTTAGCGATTGGACGACACCCGCGTCCCCGTTCTTCTTTGCTTGTCTCTGCAGTTAAATGCACCCTAAGGTCCGATTTACGACCTTGGGCAGTACGACTTGTGATGCGTTTTACGGCGTATCGATGCGTGTACTTTCCACTGTTAGTGGCAACAGGGCCGTGCTCAGACCACGTGACACGTAAGGCTGCAGTCGTGGCTGCCAGGCTGTGTTAGCTTGCCAGACCGGAGCAGAGATGTCTGTACAGAAACTCATACCCACCTTGTTTGGGGACGGCCGCACACCGCTCACCACACGCTGCTCACGTATCTCCTCGTCTCCGCTATGAGCTGCTGCCGAGTGCATAGGCTGGCCTACACTAATATGAGACATCTCGTCTCTCTGCTCAACCGTCTCCACTAAAGCTAAGCGGAGACGAGAAATGTCATCATCTGCCTGGCCTTTTCCCAATTATGTTGGGGTCGGCCTCTAGTCTAACCGGATGCAGCTGAATACCAGTATTTTACATAGAGCGACTGCCTATCTGACCTCCACAACCCAGTTAGTACCAGGTAATACAATATCCGTTGGCAAGACTGGTTGTCAGATTTTTATACCACTGACTACCTACATATAACGACTGTCAAAGATCTACAAATGACAGCCGGGACCAACGGCTTGGCGTGCTTTCCGAGGCACAGAGGAAGCTCGGTATTTAAAGGTGGTCACCCATCCACAGACCAACCTAGGCAAGTATGTAAATAACGTTATTATATTGGTGGTTTATAACACATCTCCTCTCCTCTCATTTCGTCTCCGCTTCGATGGAGTCCAGCTTCAGGCGATTCTCACGCGTACACCGTGTCAGGCATCTTCAAGCCAATGCGAACGTGAGCTCCACTTTACCGTCCGACCGCGCGGATAAGCGGTGTCGTGTGAGATTCGCCTTAAGGCACTGTCAGACGTGCTTAAAATTAGCATGCTCTGCAACTGTTCACATTTGCCTGCAATAAGCATGTTTGTTTTAAGCATACTCATAAATAAGCATGCTCAAAGCAAACGTCCGGACAGACATGCTATTTGGCACCAGGCTTTAGACC
This sequence comes from Lycophotia porphyrea, assembly GCA_950005105.1. NCBI lineage: Eukaryota > Metazoa > Arthropoda > Insecta > Lepidoptera > Noctuidae > Lycophotia > Lycophotia porphyrea. The sequence goes on along the minus strand of OX465404.1, from coordinate 1,505,674 downwards.
AAAATGGATGTACAAAGATATAGTGACTGTGCTATCCGTACAGACTTCAATAAAATAATCGTATTGTCTGTAACGGAATTGTGTAAGAATATCATGGTAAAAATAAACAAAAAAAAGGTGAATTTGGATTCGTAATAGGATAAACAGAAGAGAATATGACCCCAACGCGATATATTGAGCGTTTATTTCGTTTTTATCTTAAATTGTCGCAACAACTGTCGCGAATAGAGATTGAATCAATAATAGCATGCTCATAAGCAAACCTGACGCGCTCGGAGCACGCCCCCTTTTACCCGCACCTCAGGTAGTATGCTCGAAAATCAAACGTCGGTTAATTTTTTAGCACGCTCTAAATAAGCATGCTCATACTAGCAATGTTGTTACACACGTAATACTAATGAGCACTTGCTCAATAAAAGCATGCTTTCGTGCTAGTTAGGGAGCGTCCATTAATTACGTGAGGCAATTTTGGCAATTTTTCGACCCCCCCTCCCCCCTTTGTGAGATGTCGTGAGATTTGACTTGACCCCCTCACCCCCTTCTAACCTCACGTGAGATTTATCAAAATGCGTTGTTTAGTATAAATACGATAATTTGTGCTTGATTGCGTTGAATTCATTTAAAAATCTTAAGTATGTTTAATTATTTTCATTGACAATTTATGATTGCCGTAAAGAAAGATGTTTACTTAATGTGAATTTTACACTGTTGCAGGAAAAAAATTACGCGATATCTGCCAAGACCCCCCCTCTCTCACTCGTGAGATTGGGTGTGATTGGTCTCGATTCCCTCCCCCCCCCCCCCTAAACGCCTCACGTAATTTATGGACGCCCCCTAATGAGCACGTCTGTCCGTACCTTTATGCACACATCTCAGAACGCGCGGGTTGTATTTTCTAAGCACGTAGTCTAACGGATGGGGCACACCAGACAGGCGCACACAAATATTACTCCACACAGTTGAGCATGTGAATATCAGTCGTTGTCTGCTAAATATATTTTCTGAACAACATTTCTGAAAGGATTTTGGTGAAAACTTTGTGGAAAGGTAGCTTAGTACTGTAGACTTATAAGGTGCTGAGCTGTTAATTAAATCTTATGAACTGAAGTATCTTATTTCGTTTTCTTTTTTTACGTTTCTTATATTAAATACTTACTACAAGTTTTAGAACCAGAGCTTTTTAAAATCTTAGGTAAGAGATCCATCTTGGATTACGGGATCGCAATTTTGTCGCTTTTTTTTTTAATTCTTCTAAGCCTCTCCGGAATTTATAGAACGGTGTAAGTATTTACGCATTAAGTAAAGACTATCAATAGATCAACTACTTCTTAGTACACCATCTAAAGAATCGGAAAACATGGATCACACTCATACTTACTAAAGTATTTGTCAGTGTCCGTGTTACCACGTCCCATGTAATAAGTAGCGAGCCTATCGTCATCAACCGGGCGCAAATCCAGATCCCGTGGCTGCTACTCAGAAATTCCTGATGGAAAACCCTTAACGCTTTGCCCGACCTGGGAATCGAACCCAGGACCCTATGCTCCCATGATCATTGGAGCAAAGAAGTTATACTGAAAACAAAATCAGTAACACCCGCTACTTCTTATTACAATACACACAAACACACACACATGTTCACACTTATACAGATTCAAATAACATCTTACTATCTGACTAATATTATAAATACGAAAGTTAGTGAAGATGGATGGATGGACGTTTGTTACTCTTTCACGCGAAAACTCCTGAGCGGATTTGAATGAAATTTGGCACATAGATAGTTTATAACCTGGATGAACGTATAGGCTACTTTTTATCCCGGTAGAATAATACCGGAGGACAGTTACCGAACTTCACGCAGGCGGAACCGCGGGCATAAGCTAAGCACATAGTATATTATTTGTCTCCATTTGACATTCTGATTTTCCTTACCATCCCCAGTTACTAAGCTACCTTCAGCCGTTTCCCTTTTTACCTCAATATGAGAACATTCAGGTGAATATAATAACCATATTAAATTACCTACGTGTTTCTGAAAACAATAGGTTACTTATATTAAAAGTGTAATAAACATGGGAGAGATGAATTAATTTAACCAACAACAATAAACTTAGCAATGCTGAAGAAGACGAAGATTTAATATAGATCACAATGACATACTAACATGCCTGTTTTTCTGAACAGGTAGATAGAGGTAAATACAGGGTGTAAACGGACTGTTCACGAAACCGCCAACCAAGCATTGTGTACATCAAACTGATCAAACTAAGTAACTTTACGCAAAAATTATTGCCGTCACCCAAGCATTATGTACATCAAACTAAGTAAGCAAAAATTATTGCTGGAAGCTACTTTTTTTTTGGGTGAAAAATCACGTTTTACTGTAGGACTCGATGTAACGCATGCAAAACATTGTGATGGTGGGTGTTTTGAATAGTACGGGGGTTGCGACGGTGTCTTAAGTAAAAAAAAATATTTAAGACATGTATTTAAACTAAAAACTTGTCAATAAGTTGATACTTAAACCCTAATATCTCAGTCTAGAACAAAAAAAATGATTGCAATGACGGGGAGAACAAGAGCCTTTCGGCTTCGTTGAGAGTTTTTTTACACCCTTTATTGCACACATCTGTAGGTTTATTTCATTTTTTGGTTTGTGTTTTCGTCGTTAGGTAGATGTGAGTGGCACACCTTATGGGTGAGGTTCTCCAGAAAGGCAGGTGCGAAGTACTCGCAGCTCGCGTAGTATGTGAGTGTATGACCAGATGTATGAACGTTGACAAGATGAAAGGAGTATGTAAGGATCGAAGCTGGAGGTATATTGTGGTTTCTGCCTACCCTCATGGGAAAAGGCGTGTTTGTGTATGTTGGTTTAAGTCTCTTCTAATAGAAGACACAACTCTCAGCTGCAATTTTGGTGGACACTTATTTTATTCTTCTTCTTCTTGCGTGTCGATAGACTCAAATAATACCCGATCAGTATATTGCCACCTGCACAGCTCTGTCATTGGCTTCGTTTAAATCCTGGAAGGTGCAGGTGGCTGTGCAGGATGGGCAAGAAAGGAGGAGGGCATAAATTATGACTTATTTTATTCAATTTTATGGAAGACAAGAAAACTTACCGGCTACATCGTTTTTTTTAAATATATAAAACTATATTATGAAATTTAATACACAAATTAATTTATGAACTTAACAGTACCTACCCAAAATAACTACGTTTTCCATTAATTATTATTCTAGCATCGATAAAAAATAGTAGATATAGATACAAGGCAAGATCCTATAATCCCACAAATTCAAACAATTCACAAACATCCTCCACATTACACAGTGTGTCCAACATCGCACAAACATGGACAAAGAAATACCTAAATGTGCCAACCAGACAACGGATATTTGTTCCCAAGTTTAGGAATTACAATTATGTTAAGTGAATTAATTGAGGACAAAATGGAGGACACCGGGAAGGTTGGTATTTGTCATAATTTAGTGAGAGGGACAGGAATAGTCGTAGTTTGTGAGGACTTTTGTTGAGGGAAATAGCTGGGGCAATAGTTAGTAAGTTAAGACTTCAGATTTTATCTGTAAGGTTGTGTATTAATAACTTGAGAAGATTCTAAGTTTACTACACAGTCGAAAAAAATTGTAGCGGCATCACAAAAAGTACTTCAGCGTTATCTATGACACAGACGATGAACTAAACAGCGAAAGACACCTATTTCCTAGATCGCGCAAGTAAAGTTATCCGCGACTTAAGACTATATAGAAGAACCGGACAACGACTGTCGGGCAGTAGCCCATCAGAAATAACACCCGTCTGGTCAGAGGATCCTCCCTCTTCTATGGGGGATGAAGAACTTTACACCCTGTTCTTCATATCCCCAAAAGATTTATCAATCTGTGAATTTTATCAGCTTTTTTTTGTGCTATATTGTCCCACTGCTGGGCAAAGGCAGCCACCACAAAGGCCCCATAGCCTTTACTCTTTTCTCCGTGCGGTTTTCTTCGGCCTATCTCCGACAAATGCCTCTTAATGTCACACCTCGGTGATGACTCCTATCTCCTGGCACCCACTGTGTTACGACTCTGGCCCATCGGTATTAATAATAACAACAAAAAATCTCAGATGTAATGTCCTGAGTGTACAAATGCCAGTGACGACTAATGGCCCAAAATTTTCGATCCAGTAGGTCCCTTTGAAGGAAATCGTCATTCGTGTTCCACGCGCGCCTCAATGAGATGTCAGCAAACAGAGAGAGGCCCGCAAGGGCCGATGCCTGCCAGGGCTGCGGGACTGTTCGATAGAGAAACCGCGGCCCTGGAACACAAAGGGCAAGGAAGGAACATGGATAGATTTTAGTCAGTACAAGTCTATAGTCTAGTCTGACACTCCCTTCCACTCCGCACAGAGTGGGAGGAGTCATTTTATGATTTCCTATACAAAAAAAATAAAAAAGCAGGTCCAGTCGAATATGGCGATATAAACTGGACTCCTACAATAAGGACTAGTCCTTAGTAGCTTTCAATAGGGAGAAATGGAAAGAGTGGAAGGCTTCTAATAATAATAAAAAATGTTTCTGAGAAAACCGATAAATTGCCAATTTGGATGATCATAACCTCATCTCCAACATTTATTGCAGACGTCCATCATCAGTTCACCCACGAGGCACCCAATTACTTAACTGCAGTTTATATATAGCACGTAATCTATCTTAATGTTCAACAATTCCTTCGAAATTGATCAGTCTATTCAAAAAATATCTCTATTAAGAATTTTGGCCACAATTCAGAAAATTTGAACCACTGTGCGCGAATTTTATAAATGTTTCATGAGATTGGAATATTATTGTTGATTTATTCATTTTGTAACAATGTTTGTGCATTTTTGGTGCACAGTGGGATATATGTTCAAGTGCTTATATTGTAGCTTAAGACAGGTCAACAGTCAAACTGCTGAAAACTGAATGCCAACCACCGTACAATAACTATGGACACTCGGAGAAATATAGTTTTTAGATAACCAAATGTTAATCAGCACTCCATCGGATCAGCTAATCCACCTAGAGCAAGCATGTTCAAGGCCCATATCTTCGGGCTGCGGGACTGTACGAAAGAGATACAGCGGCCCTGGAACACAAAGGGCAAGGAACATTGATGAGTTTTAGTCAGTACAAGTCTGACACTCCCTTCCGCTCTGCCCAGAGCGGAAAAAGTGATTGGATGATTTCACATACGAAAAAAAAAGGCTCATGTCTTCCGAACATGCACACACACATCCACATAACATTCTTTATATTTTTCTTCTTGAAAATAGCCTTTTGCCTTGCAGTCGGAGCTTGATAGTAAGTACACGAAACATGTGAAATAAATGTTCTAAGTGATTGCGAAAATCACATCGAAATTAACTAAAAGCGACTTTGTTTAATACATTTTATGGTGGAAAAAGGATTGCCTTATCTTCTATGTCACACAACCCCTTCAAACGAAGCTTTGTTACCAACCAAACAAACTATAACTTATCGTTACCAACACAACCCAAATTCAACGTCAACTGAACTAAAAAGGAATGATTTATAACACCAATAAAATGTCTAAAATAAAATACTAACACACTATGACACGTTTGAAAAAAAGCCTAAAAATAATCTAGCCCGTTTAAAATTGCCTATTCCATATTCATTTTTATGTTCAAAACCAAAATGTTTCTAGTTAAACTATTCTGGATACAACTCACGTAAAATTATGAGTGAAAAAGTTGGGAAACTGGTCTGGTCAGGGGTGGGTTGTAACGTGCTTTGGGTTCTGTAGTTTATAGACAGTATAACTTGGACTTTCAATTAGAAGGTTTAAAATTTATTTATTTGTTAAGCTCAAATATTAATTACATTTTATGTACATTATTTACAGACTACAAATATAACAAAAATAATGGTAAAAAAATGGAAGTCTAAAAGTAAGTACCTACATATTTACAACGACAACAATAAGACACTTAGGCGTCAAAGTACTCCTCTGCATCGCTGTCATCCAGAAACGTGCCCAGAAGACTGGCAGCATTGCCACGTTGAATGGCAATTCTGATTCTTTGGCCAAAGAAATAGCCCTCTGGTCACGCGAAGTGACCATTCGGCGAGATATTTCCTTAAAAAGGAGACGCGCACTCGGGCCCCATGACCCGAGCGTTTCGAAGATTAGGTATGATTTCGTGGACCTGTTTGATTAAAAAATTACTTACTGTTTTCAAAGTAACTTGAACAGAATAATTTCGGTTTTATTGCTTTGACACTGAAAATCGGTTGCAAAAAACAGTACAGATTTATATTTTACTTATTTCAACTTTTATTTTAGTAAGGCTGTCTGTCCCACCCATTAAAGAAGTAAGTTTTTTTGTTGTTCCCAGGTTTATACAGGTAGACGAAGTAAAAGGAGTAAGGTAGTTGTTGTAGCAGGTGGTTCTATAGTTCCTGCCTATCCCTTGGTAAAAGCGTGAGTTTATTTATGTATAAGTTGTCGCCACTATAACTGGCCCAAAGCCGTCTATATAATTTCTGACTAGTGGGGTCTCACAGTGGAACGAATGTATGGGAGCGGTTGGACGTAGACATGTCCGAAAAATAAGAGTAAAATTATGACAAACTAATGATGCCATCTTATTCGATTACTTAATGCCTTCATAAATTGTGGTGATGAATTTCTTCATAACTCCCATATTTCGGGAGTAATTTGAGAAAATGTGAAATTTTACTATGAAAATGAGTGTATCGAGCTCTCTCCCTCCTGATTCCGGGCTTGTTTCAAGTACCGGTCTCTAATATCGTAATGCTATTACTAAGAGCTATATTTAATACTAAGACACATAGTGCGCCAAATGTGCACTTTCTGGGATAAAAGGAAATGAAAATTTAAAAAAAAAAACGTTTTTTCCCCATTTGTATTTACTTTAAACCGCAGACAGACTTATTAAGAGGTCTATAAATATATTATATATATACAGAAATATATATTAACAAAAATATTCACAAGAACTGATGAGAGTATGACTTTTAAGTAAGTTGATAATAAATTACCTAGTTTCATTAAAAGTACAATAAATAATTAAGATGTAAGCTCTAATTTACTAAGTTACACATTTTAAAACAATAACATCATTTAATTATCTTCGTCATCATCATCATCATCAATTAATTCAAATTCAGAATCGATGTCCGCTAAATCATTTATGTTAACAAATTCGATATCACTTTTCTCAGAATCCGTAAGCTCATAAAATTCCTTAAAAGAAGATTTTTTTACAAACTTATTTCCTTTTGGACGGATACTTGTAACAAGTGGATCAGAAGACAGTAAAAGATTGTGCATAATATCTTCATTGCATGAGATACTGCTATGCTTTCGAGAATGCCCCTCTCTATATTTTCTAAAATCTTTATTTCTAGCCTCAGATGCCTCTTCGGATAGAAAACCAATGGGCACAATTGACATGTTCTGAACTATGTCTGGGGCATGCATGGGGCATTAAAATTTTATGAAGTGAAGAAGGCATATAATACCATGGGTATAACTCCACGTAAAGCTTAGCAGTATCAAAGCAGAACTCTCGGAATTTAGTTACGTTGATCTTCTCTCCTGATGAAATACACTGCAAGATCACACAGATTTTTCTTAAAAGCATAGCATCTATTCCGGTCAGTTCAGCAGATTTAGTGTAGTTTTCAAAAAATCTCCTTGCCGAGATGCCATTGTTGGTGGATCCACTGCCTTGTTTCACAACATCGAGAAGTAAGCCCGTTTCTCTTCTTACAGCCTCTTGAACTCTTTTCTTCCTGTCATCAACTTGCCTTTTTGCTATATCACCCCTTACTTGCCATGATTTTATGTCTAATTTGTAGGAAATGTGTAATAAGCATTCCATTGAGCGAATCCAAGCGTGAAGGGTGCTTAAGCTATATTTATACATGTCCTCGTTTGCGTGTTTATCTTTGATTAACTCTAAATTATTCATTTCTTTAGGACAAGCCTTGCATATGTCACACACTGAAGCTGCTGTATCGGATATAATGGAATGAATTTTACCATCAATCATTGTCAACAGCAGTTGGTGTTTGACACTAATTCCATCAGTGATGGTGGATGGAGTTAAGGCTTCAATCTCTGCTTCGATTTCAGCCATCTCTCTCTGCACATTTTCTTTGGTTTCCTTTATAAACTTAAACAATATTGGCCGGCAAAATGAAGTGGAAGATGGTCGCTCGTTTTCCCAAATTGTTACACCTTTTGAGACGAGCCGCAGTGGTACAAGACTAATCATAAAATTACTAGCAAGATCGATTTGCTCATCTTCACTCGTCCTTTGATGATAAATGCTTTGGCTAGATGATCCGTCAAAACCCCATTTGCTGGTCAATACGAGCTGTTGATTGGGATCAACAGGGGTTTCTAACGACCTAATAAGTCTTCTTGAGGTTAAATCCATCAAGGCTTGTAATTTGATTTTTGCAGAGCTCTCTGTAACTGTGAGATCTTCTTTGGCCGGATAGCACTTAATTTTTTCTTTAACCAACATGTAGTAACTCGGGTATTGAAGAGCTCCTTCTTGAGTGTTGAAATCCCGAAGAGTGTTATAGCGCCATTTCGATAAGTTCATCTATACATAAAGAGCCAATGCCTTCAAAGGGGATATTTCCCGTACCTGGATTGATTTACCTTCAATGAAGGCTTTGATTTTTGAGGCCTCTTCTGGATTCTCCGTCAAGTATTTCATAACATAAGCTGTATCGCTTTGTCCTGCCTTTTGAAGCGCCCTTTCGGCCGAAAACATAATTTCAGCGCTGCTACTGCTGCATGAAAGACTATCTTCAGTGCGTCTTCTTTTTTGCCGGTTACTAAGGTCCTCAAAAGATTTACGAGGACTAGGATGTGTACAAGTTGAAGCATCAGATTTAGCAGGAGAAATTATGGGCTCGATGACGTCACTTATATTTTCTGTAGAAGGTTCCATATTTTCATTCTGTAATTCCGGCCATTGAATTGCAGCCTGTAGCCAAATCTCATGTTTCTTCCGAAACTTATCTGTGCTTCTTCCAGACTGTGTCCATTTTGCATAAATGCGGTAGCAAAATCGACGACACCAGTCTTTTAAACTTGTTTCAGCACTTTCACATAACTGAACACAACTGTTATCTTTTAAAACACTGAACAAATAGTTAAAGTCGCGTAAATCTTTATGTGCGCGTGCGCATAAAGCAACGTGAATATCAAGATTTGTATTAAAATTTGGAAAATACATTGCGAGATTAGCTTGGATACAACGAGGTGTAAATCAACACTGATTTTAAAGTTACTAATAGTGACCTATTTATATAAAATCCAGGTATCCCAGGTATCCTTTGTTAAATATTGCAAGGTAATTAGTTATTGTGATAATTAGTAAATGATGCATGCTAAATTAGTGTATTAAGAGCCATTTAGTAATTAAATAATAGCAATGTTCTTATCAGTAATCATTAGTGCATCAGTTTTATATGTAAACCTTAAGTCCCTAATTATATATCCTAATTAGCTTATATCTTCTCTAATTGGCTGCTCAGAAATGTTATTGTAATAAGGTAAACCTTTAGAAAAACGGTTTTAATCAACAAAATAAACAAAAAATAAAAAAATTGTGTTATAAAATAAACATCACTCTTTATCCCAGAAAGTGCACATTTGGCGCACTATGTGTCTTAGTATTAAATATAGCTCTTAGTATTAGCATTATGATATTAGAGACCGCTACTTGAAACAAGCCCGGAATCAGGAGGGAGAGAGCTCGATACACTCATTTTCATAGTAAAATTTCACATTTTCTCAAATTACTCCCGAAATATGGGAGTTATGAAGAAATTCATCACCACAAGTTATGAAGGCATTAAGTAATCGAATAAGATGGCATCATTAGTTTGTCATAATTTTACTCTTTTTTTTCGGACATGTCTACGTCCAACCGCTCCCATACATTCGTTCCACTGTGGGTCTACCCAAAATCATTTTGTTTTATCCTGTGTGAGACAATTAGAATATACTTTTTCTTACTTTCTTTATTACTTGTTAAACGCGCTGTTTGTCTAGATTTCGTTCTTGCTATTCAACAACGGAACCCTAAAAAAGTTAGTAGCGCAAAGTTTTTAACTGTGGTTCTGCTTTTTTCAACTGCATCCTTATTTATTTATTTATTTAATTTTTAAAGAAAGCTTACAGACTAATAACAATCTTAAGTAACAGTTATAGAGAAGACTTTTGAAATGCAATGAACGTTCGGACCGAAGAAATTTTGGTCTGCAACATTTTGTTGTTTCCGTGGAAAAGAAAAACTATTAAACCCAAAAATGGCGCATTAGTTTTTTTTGTGTGCTCTCTCAAAGTCCAAGTCAAAACGTTTACTGCGAACTAAGTGTACAATGTGGTGTTTCGTTATTTTAGTTAGCAGCCTTTTACAAGCATTGCAATTTATCATTCGCCTTCCCTTATAATCCTAAATTAGTATGCATAAACATTATTATTAATTCATTATTTTCTTATAGATACTGTTAAATAGAAAAATTAAATTAAATTATTTATTTTAATTAAATTATTATATTTATTATAAACTAGCCAACCCGACAGACGTTGTCCTGTCAACTATGAATATTGAATCAATATTGAATTGACCTACTACCTACCTACTACCTGTTCTGACAATAAGGAACACATAAAAAAAAGAATCATCCAATTTGATGCAGTCGTTCGGAAGTTATGCGCGTACATACATTTCAGCGATTCATTTTTTTATATATGTATATATATATATTTAAAAACAGAAGCGAAGATGCTTAAAGAAAGACAACGAGGTACACAAAATAGTGAATACAACCGTTTATTCTAACTTGGAACAAAATATCAATCACAGAAACTATCCCAAATCATAACGAATTCAATTAACACGTAATTGTTTACGAAAATAGCGAGTAAGTACACAAAATATGGAATTATGAATATTACAGCCCTTTGAGCCATATTCCCAACAAAAGTCTCTCGCGACCAGTGACAATTCGAAGTTGTCAATCTTTGCCATAGAACTAACATGTGCTCCGTAAAACCTCATTTCTTCCTAACACGGCTTCTCCTGACGCCAAGTCGCCCTCGACTTGAAAGTTGTAGGTTGTGCCTGCAATGCGATGATCTTGGTAGCGGACTGCTCCTATTCCAGCATCGAGATCAGGTATGGACAGCCCTACCGTCACGGGCACAGGCTCGTTACTTTCAGAACGGTCCAGGTTATGCTCAACATCACCGGTTTCGTGATCTGAAAGAGTCTACGATGATTATTTGTATAAGCAACACGACGATCAACATCATCGGTTTCGTGATCTGGAAGAGTTTACGATGATTATTTGTGTAAGCAACACGATAATCACGTAGAAGTTGAAAGTTCAGAATAGCAAAAATATAAGATGGTCGGCGTCCTAACCGCCATATATCCCTGCCGAAAACTTTACTACGATTAATGACAGAAACATAAGATGGTCAGCGTCCCAACCGTCCTATCTTACTGCCATATACTTTACCACAGCGACTCACGCTATCCGGGTTACAAACCAACGTCCGGTGACACAAGCTTTTGCGAACACCATCGCGCGGTCGGCGACACACGCCGTGGGAACGCACCCGCACGTTCGGCGACACACGGCTTGGGGACACATCAGCGCGTTCGACGACACGCCTCGGGAACACAGCAGCGTGTTCGGCGACACGCGCCTCTGGACCACAGCAGCGTGCTCGGTGACACGCGCCTCGGGAACACAGCAGCGTGTTCGGCGACACGCGCCTCGGGAACACAGCAGCGTGTTCGGCGATACACGCCTCGTGAACACAGCAGCGTGTTCGGCGACACGCGCCTCAGGAACACAGCAGCGTGTTCGGCGACACGCGCCTCGGGAACACAGCAGCGTGTTCGGCGATACACGCCTCGTGAACACAGCAGCGTGTTCGGCGACACGCGCCTCAGGAACACAGCAGTGTGTTCGGCGATACACGCCTAGGGAACACAGCAGCGTGTTCGGCCACACGCGCCTCAGGAACACAGCAGCGTGTTCGGCGACACGCGCCTCATGAACACAGCAGCGTGTTCGGCGACAGACGCCTCGGAAACACAGCAGCGTGTTCGGCGACAGATGCCTCGGGAACACAGCAGCGTGTTCGGCGACACGCGCCTCAGGAACGCAGCAGCGTGTTCGGCGATACACGCCTCGAGAACACATCAGCGTGTTTGGCGATACACGCTTCGGGAATACAGCAGCGTGTTCGGCGACACACGCCTCGGGAATGCAGCAGCGTGTTTGGTGACACACGCCTCGGGAACACAGCAGCGCGTTCGGCGATGCACGCTTCGGGAACACAGCAGCGCATTCAGCGATGCACGCCTCGGGAACTCAGCAGCGCGTTCGGCGATGCACGCCTCGGGAACTCACCGGCGCGTTCAGCGACACAAGCCGTGGGAACACACCCGCGCGTTTGGCGTCATACGCCGTGGGAACTCACCCGCTCGTTTGGCGACACACGCCATGGGAACAAACCCGCGTGTTTGGCGACACACGCCGTGGGAACAAACCCGCTCGTTTGCGACACACGCCATGGGAACAAACCCGCTCGTTTGGCGACACACGCCATGGGAACAAACCCGCGTGTTTGGCGACACACGCCGTGGGAACAAACCCGCGCGTTTGGCGTCATACGCCGTGGGAACACACCCGCTCATTTGGCGACACACGCCATGGGAACAAACCCGCGTGTTTGGCGACACACGCTGTGGGAACAAACCCGCGCGTTAGGCGACACACGCCTTTGGGAACACACCCACACGTTAGGCGACCCACGCCTTAGGACTTACCTGCGCGCTTGGTGACTGTTTGGGACTAACCCGCATGCTTGGCGACTCACGCCTTTGGGAACACACCCACAGCCATCGCTGAAACCATAAATAGTTAGGAAATTGCACCCACTACTGGGCACATGCCTGACATTTCCAGGAACTTGTGAGTCCCTTAATGCTCCTATTTTCCGTGAGCTCGGCCGCACCTGACCACAGCTTACTATCATGCCTTAATATTTGACTTCGGCAGTCTTTATAAAGGACAGCGTCAATCAATTGGCGAAGGGTTTGATTAAGGATTCGTTGGCAAACGATCAGGGTTTCACAATTTATCGGTAAGACACTTACCCAATTCTTAAACGTTACGCGCGTTAAGCTACGCCGGGCATACTCGGCATACGTTGGGAATTTCTTGGATCATTGTATGGAATAAAATATTGAGGCAATCCAACCACCGAGGACATAGTGGTTTAATTCAAGCTTAAATTGGACCAAGTTCAGTCATAGGTGACCCATTCACTTAGCCAAACTCCAGCGTCACCCTTGAGACAGGAAGCCACTCGCGACAGGCACTCGTAGTCGCTCTAACCGCTCGCAACTACGGCACGGTCCACTTCGTCACACAACTCGTCAATGTCGTGTTTGGATCGAAATTGGAATCGCGTATTTTACGTTTCGCGTAAAACGTGTCCCTGAGGTCGTGTAATTACACGACCTCACGGGCTGTAAAGACCTTAAAGCTTCTAAGAGCATGGTTACAAAGGACAAGGCTTTGGAACTGCTTACAGTTCAATCGCTTACGATTGGATCGTTTGTATGAACTCGTTGCGGAACATCGCTCAAGTTTACGGCTAAGCCAACACGAAGTAAGTGCACAAACCCGGTTCTCAGGGTTAATTCTTCACTACTTGCATACCTGCTTCGCGAACCACCTTAGGTCAATCTCGTTACGACGGTGGTCACACTTTCTACTTACTTGTACTTGCATATTTATCACAACTTTTGATATTCAATCACACACACGTGAAATAACAGTAATGACAAGCATAAAAAACGAAAAAGTCAAAACCACCATTTTGACTATCGGTTGAAGGGAAATTGTTATTTTGTTCCTTGGATGTTTTATACTTTAGTGGGCAATCTAAGTTCTTTATCCCACTTCTGAATTTAGCAAACAGAAGCGAAGATGCTTAAAGAAAGACAACGAGGTACACAAAATAGTGAATACAACCGTTTATTCTAACTTGGAACAAAATATCAATCACAGAAACTATCCCAAATCATAACGAATTCAATTAACACGTAATTGTTTACGAAAATAGCGAGTAAGTACACAAAATATGGAATTATGAATATTACAGCCCTTTGAGCCATATTCCCAACAAAAGTCTCTCGCGACCAGTGACAATTCGAAGTTGTCAATCTTTGCCATAGAACTAACATGTGCTCCGTAAAACCTCATTTCTTCCTAACAATATATATATATATAGAAGATAGATAGATAGATATAGATAACTATGTCAAAATTAAATGTCAATAAAAGTGAATTTAATACAATTATTCAGCAATGTTAATGTCATCCTTTTCAGGTAGTACAAATTTTATAGTTTGTATAGGACAGATCGCCACCTTTGTAGGTACATGAGAGAAAATCGTTATTTTAAGCTAGACTCTAAATATTCTTTTAATGAGTAAAACATCTTTGGATAAGGTTTAGTTTTAGCCTTTTTTGGAATATTATTACTGTTTTTTTTTTTAAACATGTTCGGCAACTTATTATTTATTTATTTATTAAAACTTTATGCACAAGTAAAAAAAACTGTACAAAGGCGGACTTAATGCCTTGGGCATTTTCTACCAGTCAACCTTGGGGTGATGCAGAGACAATATATAGTAGGTGCAATAACAGAAAAAAAGAGAAGAAAATATTTATAAATAAAACATATATAAATAAATACATATATACATACATATAACAAAATATATAAAGTTAAGAGAGATAGACAAAAACTACAACAACTTAGTTCTGAGATGAATTTGCAAACTTCTTGAAAATGTGTTCTCGAGCTTTCACTTTGAAGCTTTCACTTTCCATTATTATAATTATTTTCATCCAATTTTTTTTCTCATGAAATGGATATCAATTAGAATGGTTTACCAAGAAAACGATACGAAACGAAGGATACCACAAATGTATTGTTAAACATTTCCATCAACGTTATCTTTTCAAAAAGTTGACTTTTAAACTCTCTACAAATCTGTTCCAAGTGGTCCATCTAAACAAATGAGTATACTTTGACACATGTCAAATTCAATACTACCAGAACTAAGCCCTAATTTCCGACCACAGGCCTTAGTGCAGACACCCTAAATATGAGTGATTGCTGATGTACCCACATCAAACTAGGCCTGTCTAACTTAGTACAACAAAAACAATTTAGTTGCCTATGTTACAAATAATTAGAAGTGGTATATTGTTAATAATATAAATTATGGAAGACATATTGTAACGGACATTGAGTGTGCTTTTGAATTTGCAACCATAAAACTTAGTACCGACAGTTCAAATTCCAAAATCATGCTCAATGTCCCTTATGACACTTGAAATTCAACGTCGATATGTGGTCAATAAACATGTATGGTAATTATTTGACGTAATTAACCGTCGACTTGATAAACTAGCTTGTGGTTCTGTGATAGCAGTGTGAATCGATTTGATAGGTTAAGCTGTGGTTTTCAGTCAATTAGCGGATTGGTGACCATTTTTCTGACTGCCTCGTTGGACGAGTGGTCGCAAGCGCGACTGCTGAACATGAGGTCCTGGGTTTGATTCCCGGGTCGGGCAAATTACTATTGGGTTTTTCCATCAGGAATTTCTCAGTAGCAGCCACGGAGTCTGGATTTGTGCCAGATTGATGGCAATAAGCTCGCCCCCTATTACATGGGATAACTGGCGAAATGTGGGTGTACTATTAGGTACACCTCTGCCTAAATGCCTAACCCTTCGGGGATTACAGACGTGAAGTTATGTTATGTTTTCTGTGATGGTAAGTGTTCCCAACTGTCTGCTTACACTGCAATGCTATAAGCTTGTTGTTATCCAACAGATGAATCAGAGCTGTATGTTTAATTATAGTTTGTGGATGAGTGACCATTTGTCAAGTTAAAAGGTCTCAACTGCACAGGCATCTGTCCTTATATCAATGTATTTAGGAACTTCATTTTGCCTGATTTGTTTCAGTAAAGAGAAGGAATATTTCCAAAATCACCACACATGGCAAAAACCGGTCAAATACCCAACTTCCGTCAATATCAAGCGTTGCGTTGGAAAACAAACCTTTTCCCAACTATTTAGGAGTCGACTTCTAATCCGATGCAGCTGAATACCAGTATTTTACATGGAGCGACTGCCTATCTGACCCCCACAATACAGTACTAAAGTAATACGATACCCATTGGTAAGACTGGTTGTCAGATTTTCGGGCCACTGACTACTTGTAACCACTGTCAAAGATCTACAATTGACAGCCGGCTTAACGTGCTTTCCAAAGCGCGGAGAAAACTCGGTATTTAATGAGTGGTCACCCATCCACGGACCAACCCAGACAAGCGCTGCTTAACCTGAAGATTGGCCCGAGCGGCTGTTATTATTTAGCCACGAGGCACATAGTGGTTCATCATCATCATCATCATTTCAGCCGAAAGACGTCCACTGCTGGACATAGGCCTCCCCCAAGTGTCGCCACATTGGCCGGTCCCGTGCGACTCGCATCCAGCGGATCCTCGCAACCTTCACCAGGTCATCGGTCCACCTAGTGGGAAGCCTTCCAACGCAACGTGTTCCGGTTCGCGGTCGCCACTCCAGAACTTTTCGGCCCCATCGGCCATCTGTTCTGCGAAAAATGTGCCCTGCCCACTGCCACTTAAGTTTGTCTTAGATTTGACATAGTGGTTATATTAATTTGTACATTAACCCCGTTTAGTACCCGTGGTAAAAACTAAATAGCCCAGATTTCAATAAAATAAACATAACATCACGCCTGTAATCGCCGTAGGGTTAGGCAGAGGTGTACCCAATAGTACACCCACATTTCGCCAGTTATGTTTAAGTCCCATGTAATAGGGGGCGAGCCTATTGCCATCAACCGGGCACAAATACTGCTACTGAGAAATTCCTGATAGAAAAACCCAATAGCACTTTGCCCGACCTGGGAATCGAACCCAAGACCTCATGCTCAGCAGTCACGCTTGGGACCACTAGACCAACGAGGCAGTCAATAAAATAAATAAAACATTAATTTCAGATTCATTCTAAGATTACATCCATATTTGTTATTAAAATTGCGAGCTTACAAACTAGTGTTAGTGTCACTTAAAGACACTACCACGGTTATAACTAGACGACTAGACAGATGTCAGTAGTAAATTTTATGTCCTCGTGATAATTAATATGGCCTTACGGCCATTTTAACCGTCGCATTACAGAACTATAAAGTACTTTTATGTTGGTTTGCGTGGTCAGCTACTAGGCTTTGAGATATTAAATATTTTGCTAGCTTTTTAGAGCTCAAGCGAAATATTAGATTCCTTTTACCGGGAAAGTTGTGTTCCGGTGTCAAGGGTACCGTATATGGGGCAAAAACGGTTTTCACGTACTCAGCAGCCTAAACCCCCCCACATGTATGAACTACCCGAAATTTTTCATCAGTAGTTAAAAAAAAAGCTGTTTTCCACAAAAGTGTACCTGTCGAAATGTATGGAACAGCTGATTTTTATTTTCATTACCGATGAATAATTTCGTTGTTTCGAGAGCAGCGGTAGCCCAGTGGCAGCGACCCCGTCTTACGAACAGTAAGTCATGGGTTCAACCTAGGCAGGCGCATTACTTTGTGTAATTTATTTCATCACCACTGCTCTCAAAAACGGTGAAGGAAAACATCGTGGGGAAACCGGCATGTCCTAGAACCAAAAAATTCGAAGACATGTGACATCTACCAATCCGCACTGGGCCCGCGTGGTGGATTATATATAGCCCATTCCCTCTCATAGAGAGGAGGCCTGTGTCCCAGCAGTGGGAACATTATAGGCTGATATTAAAATAAAAAAAATTCGTTGTACGGGGTTTTAGAATTAACCGGTGGTAACCGTTTTTGCTACCTACTAATTTTCTCATAAAAACTTTCTACCTAATGCAAACCAGTAAGACACGTTGAGAATGTGTAACTTGGCTTGGCTTGGCTTAGTCTTGTTCCAACTTTGTTGAGGTCGACTTCCAGTCGTACCGAATACAGCTGGGTGACAGTGATTGTTTATCTGCCCCCCACAACACAGAGAAGTTTTAGCAGAAGTAATTCATCCGCTTTATTAAAACTCACTCAAAAATGAGGATTTTTTTTTCTAGAAAAAGAATTCATTTCACGAAAAATCAGAGATTAATTTCAGATAAGGTTGTAGGCAAAATAAATCTCCATAGAGGGGTGTTCTCACCCCCAAGGGTAGAAGGTGCATTAATAAATTGTCTTACGCACGAATTTAGAATCCTTAATTTTTTCACCGAAATTCAAAATCGTGGGGTAAGTTCTTTTAAAATTGATAATAGGTAATATTTTACCGACTTCATGAAATGTGGGTAATGTGTTTTGTCACGCCATTTTACATGCTAGTCAGTAGATGATAAATGTAGCCTTATTTCAAATTAGGTTAGTTTACTTTTTAATAAAAAAAAAAATAATGGTTTCCTGTATTTCTAACGACTTTGACAGTGTAATTAAAAGTACTAATTGCGTGTTTTCCTATTACCCTAGTTTTTTATGTAAATATTATCATGTGATTTGTACCACATATTCCACTGAAATGGCAAATTAAGTCCGCTTGAAACCTTTGTTTTAATTCAACGAAAACTTGCGTCTATTTAGGACCTACATCGGAAAAAGGGGACATGTAAAAGAGTAGTAGCTCCATTAGGGAGCGAATACAAAGCCAGATTTATACTTTAGAACAGAAAAATAATTATCCGTGATATTAGAATAGGTAAACAGTCACACATACTTATTACCTATTCTAATATCACGCATAATTATGTATCATTTTGTTCATTTCATTTCATTTTGTTGGCATAATGATAGATGTATAAAGAACATACGTAAAAAATACCACTGCTGTACATGAGATCCTGGGTTCGATCCCCAGGTCGTGATAATTGTAATTAGGTTTTTTTCAACAGGAATGACTCAGTAGCAGCCACGGAATTTGGATTTATGCCTGGTTGGTGACAATAGGCTCGTCCCTTATCACATGAAACTTCAACAATAAATTGGCGTAATGAAGGTGTAATTAGGTACACCTCTGCCAAACCCTTCGGGATTACTGGCGTGATGTTAAAAAAGTCAGTTAAAAATAAAAATAAACTGCAGAACAAATATCAGTTTTATTCTCTTCAATAACATTACAATCTATTTCGCAAAAGAGTATGAATTTGATGCTATTGCAGTCAAACTATTCTTATTCTTTATTGCACACAAAAAAGAGAAATAGCTTATGTACAAACGCGAGCTTAACCCGGAATACCACCGCCAAAACTACCGAATGTACCTACCTACAGCGATCATTTTCATCATTCTCTTGCCCTTCATCATCTGCCTAGCCTTTTCCCAACTACGAGTATGTTGGGGTCGGCTTCCAGTCTAACCGGATGCAGCTGAATACCAGTATTTTACATGGAGCGACTGCCTATCTGACCTCCACAACCCAGTTAGTACTGGGAAATACGATACCCCTTGGTAAGACTGGTTGTCAGACTTTTTAGGCCACTGACTACTTTAACGACTGTCAAAGATCTTCAAATGACAGCCGGGATCAACGGCTTAACGTGCTTTCCGAGGCACGGAGGAAACTCGGTATGTAATTGGTGGTCACCCATCCACAGACCAACCTATACTAGCACGGCTTAACCTAAAGATCGACCCGAGCGGCTGTTATTGTTTTAGCCACGAGCTCCTCTCATCTCATCATTCTCTTGCCCTTACCCAAATGTATTTGTGGTCAGTGCAGCCTGTCTTCTTCTTCCATACTTCTCTTTTACCCGTCATCTCAGCAGTCACCTCCTTTATTACCATATCATCCTTCACACAATCCATCTATCGTTTCTTTGGTCTTTCTCTACAAACATTTTCCTCACCATATTTTTCTCATCATCATCATTTCAGCCCCCCAAGTGTCACCACATTGACCGGTCCCGTGCGACTCGCATCCAGCGGATCCCCGCAACCTTCACCAGGTCATCGGTTCACCTGATGGGAGGCCTTCCAACGCAACGTCTTCCGCAATATTTTCCTCATGTCGCCGCAAATACCTCCTGCGATATTTCGGCAAAAAATACTAGTTCCAACCCTCGTTAATTCACCTCCACAAATGGACATCACCAAACAAATTACCCCGTATAAGTGTCCCAATCACCTTATACAAGTCCCAGCTCCGAAAAAAACAAAATCACCGCAAGATATTGCCAATTTCTCAATAACCAGAGGATACATGTCATTCAAATTTAGACAGATATCTCGGCAAATTTATGTCATTCGATTACTGTGAGGAATTCGGCATAAAATCGATTCTGCCACTTATTATCATAATCATTCGTTTCCGACACAGGCAGATTAGGTGGGGGAATTGAACGCTGTTACTTAGACGAGTATTAATATTAAAAAAGATCTTGGAACAGTTCTGGGTAGGGGGGGACAATGCCCTGCCAGGGCTGCGGGACTGTTTGAAAGAGATACCGTGGCCCTGGAACACAAAGGGTAAGGAAGGAACATGGATGGGTTTAGTACAAGTCTGACACTCCCTTCCGCCTTTGCCCAGAGCGGGAGAAGTCATTTGATGATTAACCATCCGAAAAAAAAGCACGCACCTCTGATTTTTCGGATTCATGTGCGTATTGTATAATGATCACTTGCTTCGGTGTTAGAAAACATCGTGACGAAACCGATATTTCTTGACGCTTATTTCCGTAATTATTTTTCTAAGAAACTATACAAAACACTGAATCACATCTGATTGAACTGAAACCCAACCCTAATATAGTCAAAAAAACTTAACGAAAAGTGTTTAAAATCTATCTCCACGGAACCCAAACCACATGACAAAATACCAACCCTAGCAAGTCACAAAAGCTTCCCATTTCCTCTATTTTCGCTTTTTTCGGGATCCCCTCGGGAGTTTCATGACGCCTGCACAATGATATACCGTACCGAGTACTGTTGAATTAAACATAAAGTTTTACACTATATATATGAAACTATATACTACAAAAAGATGGATAGAAAGTCGACTCCAATACAACGCACGCACACAAGGAAAAGTATACACTTCGGCAATCAGTCAGACGATGATGAGATTTAATTAAAAAAAAATTACAAACATGGAATTACATGCACATTTTATATCACCATGGTCAGACAATTTTCGATTTACAACTGAGTAGAATTCCCACTTCTGGGACACAGGCCTCCTCTATTATGAGAGGGAATGGGATATAATCCACCACGCGGGCCCAGTGCGGATTGGTAGATGACCCATATCTTCGAATTTTTGGTTCTAGGACATGCCGGTTTCCTCACGATGTTTTCCTTCACCGTTTTCAGAGCAGTGGTGATGAAATAAATTACACAAAGTAATACGCCTGTCTGAGTTCGAACCCACGACTTGCCGCTCGTAAGACTGGACCGCCACTACTGTGCCACCATTGCTCTGTATATAACTACAACTGCAAAAAAAAACTTTTTCTTTTGATCACTTTGATCGACATGTAACAAGATTCAACTAGAACACTGCAACAAAGAGAAAACTTCACACAAACGCGTAACGACTGCAGCAGCCCCACTAAACGCGTTAGTTCACAGTTTACAAGATTTCCGCCTTCGGCGCAGTGCTAATTCAGAAACACGAAGATTACCGAAGCGCAAACCTTTGCTAGGTCAACAGTACTTACGCGTCTATGTGTGCGTGCGTCTGTTTTCTCTTGCTATATACAGGGTGTAAACAGACTCTTAACCAAGCCGAAAAGCACTTGTTCTCCCCGTCATTGCGATCATATTTTTGTTCTAGACCATACCTGGGAATCTTCTAGATACGGAGATATTCGGGGTCAAAGTTCCAATTTCTTCACAAGTTTTTTTTTTTTAATAAGTGTTTTTAATGTAAGATATTTTTAAACAGGAACTCCAGGAACGCCTTATTATTCAATACATTGTTTGAGCACAATGTTTTGAGTGCGTTACATTGAGTCCTGCTGTGAAACGTGATTTTTCAGCCCAAAAAAAAAAGTTGTTTCCCAGCACTAATTTTCGCGTAAAGTTACTTAGTTTGATGTACATAATGCTTGGTTGACGGCTTCGTGAAGAGTCTGCTTACACCCGGTATGTAGCCAGCCTTCTGAGTCTATCTTTTTGCCCCTATGGGGTAAAGAGGGCACGAGATATAGTTATAAGGGTATATACTATGTTGTTGATTTCATTTTCAAGGGATTATCTGGTTCCTTACTTTGAGCGCGACCATTTTCATCGTTGTGGGTTGTTAGTTGTGCTGTGTTGTGCATATACAGGGTGTGTTAAAGGGTAATGGAGTGCATTACTCTCCTGGAGCTGCGTGGAAAAATGTATTTCTTACGCTGAAGAGAATCAGTGCGTAAGATTACACTTTTAATACAATTTCACTGCACGGTCGGCGCATTAACTGAGCGATTGGCTGCTGCACTGCGTGTCGCGGGTTAGATCCCCACACGGAACAAATGGCCTACAGATAATTGTTCCGAGTCTAGGTATTTGTGTATGTGATGTTTGTAAACACGCCCTCGAATCCCACGATACAGTAAAAAAAACCTAGTGCGAAGTTGATGTTTGGAAAAAAAATCGTTTGGCCTCAATCTCTATTAAATCCTAATCCTTTTAGAACATAAGCTTCTATCCGCTGATTTTTAAATACATAACAAATAGTCAATACAAAACTAATTCGCTTTTTAAAAATGTATCGAACGATACAAACAAAATGAAAGCACCTGTCATTCCAGTTATCGATAAAATATTCGTTCTATCAATACTTACACTTTCCCTTTATGACTGACGAACGCAAAACAAAATAAAAAAGTTACATATTTTCAGCTGACATATTTGAAATGAATAAATCACTTTGAAAACTATATTTTTAGTTAACTCTTCATGCAGCTGGTATGGGCAAATAGAGCTGCGAGCTGTGAGTGTGCTGGAGTTATTAGTTTTACATAAATATTTCTACGACTTCAAAAAAGAATGAGAGGTTCTACGCCCACGAAGTCTGGATTTATGCCCAGTTGATAGAAATAGGCTCCTTTTACATGACTGGCGAAACGTGGGTGTACTACTAGGTACACCTCTGGCCTACCCTTCGGGGTTTACAGGCGTGATGTTACATGTTATCTGTAGTTAGCCGCCAGTCATATTTAAGTCCCATGTAATAGGTACATGGGACTTAAATATGACTGGCGACTAGATGAGCTACATGTAAACCTCTGCCTAACCCTTCGGGAGAAAATAAGCGTGATGTGTGATGTTGTTTTCTTGAGCCACTAGTATTTATTTTGTAAAGCGACTACCCACTGTCCCCTGCCCCAGGACCCAAACCTGCAAGGGTCGCCCCCTGGTAAACCTGCCCTATTTCCAAACCACATTGTCCAACGTCCATAAATCCCCGACTTACCTCGCTAATTATTTTTAATTTAAAGTGGCATTATCAATCCCCATTTCTGCGGTGCAAAAACCGGGTAAAATATTACATACCCGGGTCTTAACCGGGATTACCATGAATACGTTTCAACCGAGCCGTAAATAATGAACGTACAACCGCCCGCTTTACTTTAATTATTAATTTTGTAGATGAATTATTAATAGTATAACGTTAATTTGTTATTATTTTTGTGCAATATTTAGTCCGCGTTGCTCACTTCTAAACATAGGCCTGAGATATTGAAATACGGGAAATAATCTGACATTAAAAACTAAATTACGTTTAGGTATGTGGTGTTCTTTCTTCAAAAGCCCATCTCAGACGAGAACCTGTATGTACCTTACATGATCTGACCAAGACAATGTGTGTGTGAACTTTAAAGTAGACTGGGACCTCTGTGTTTTGTTTCGGTTTTTTCGTCTTTAAGTAGTCAGGATAAGAACCACCTTAGTCATTTAGCTTGTAATAAATATTAAAAATAAAAGTGTTTTAACAAGCTACTTGCAAAAATAAATAACCTTCCATCATCATCATTTTATTTTATATCAAATCGTAAACACTATCTGTCACAAATATCATCTTCATCTGCCTAGCCTTTTCCCAACTATGTTAAGGTTGGCTTCCTGTCTAACCTATGTCTAACCGATGCAGCTGAATACCAGTATTTTACATGGATCAAATGCCTATCTGACCTTCACAACCCAGTTGGTACTTATCATAATTAAAGAACAAAAATACTGGCAATTTTTTAAAATCTTAAAAATTATTATTCACAAAAATAAAAATACATTCAGAAAAAAAACTAGAATTTATAATGCCAGTGTAAAATTAAATAAATTAAAGTCCGTTGATAAATGTTACAATACTTTGCCCTGTCCTGTCCGCCTGAATGAACAGTTCGTCATTGAGAATGCATCCACTTGAAAATAGATCGCAGCTTGCTTACAGACTGATGTGGTTTTGAAAATAATAATATATGAGGGAAACAGGGTGTAAATAGACTCTTCACGAAGCCGTCAACCAAGCATTATATACATCAAACTAAGTAAATTTACGCAAAAATTTGTGCTGGGAAATTTCTTTTTTTTTGGGTCAATGTAACGCACTCAAAACATTGTGCTATTGGATGGATTGAATAGAAAGGGGGTCCTGGAGGTGTTTAAAGTAAAAATATTAGATTATTATTTAAAAAAAAAAAGTTGGAAATTTGACCCCCGATATCTCCGTAGCTAGAACAAAAAAATGATCGCAATGACGGGGAGAACAGGTACCTTTCGGCTTCGTTAAGAGTCTCTTTACACCCTTTATAGAGTGTTTTTTTCAGTCACCGGTTTAGTAAACAAATGTCGCAGAAGTTTATTATTTATAAAATAAATTGGACATGAAACATAACTAGCGAAATATAGGTGTACTATTAGGTACACCTCTGTTTAACGTTGATGATGATAGAAAGATGTTATGTTAAGTCATTCTCAGTTTCCGGCAGGTAGGTACGTTGACAAATTAACAAACTTTGTATTAGCCGTACACATACGTACAAACGTAAGTCACATAGTCAAAAACTACAGGTCAATTGTATATATATCAGTAGAATAGATAAAGGAGATATTGAATGAGACGTATACAATGGAACCAAACATTAAACAATTGTGAGCAAATTTCACTCTCGCAATTCCATTTGAAAACCCAAAACGCTCACAACGTAGCTCCAACAAACCCAGCTACCCTCCTCAATACCCAAACACTGCAACCACAAACTAAATCACTCAACAAACCGTTGTTACACGGACACAACTTCCTAAACGGCAAATCTTAACCATGGACAAAATTCATGCACAAATAAGCACAAACTACTGCCTTATTCCGCTTCGCAGCAGAATAATCCGATGTTCTGCCACTGTGAGTTAGTTTGGACCGGTTAGAACCGGTTCCAACCACCGGTAACCAGACGAAGCCAGTGTACACTGGTTGCTCGGTTTGTCGCTATTGAAATTCACCGATAGGCATGCTGTTTCAAATATTCATTGTTAAACAAGATGCGGTCGGCTAGTCACAGTGTATAGATTTGCAAATCGACTGCTGAATCTATGATTTTGGTAACAGATTTTGGTGGACATGGAAATTTGAAAATGTGACCTGTGCTAGTGAAATCTAGAATGAAATGAGGTCGCCTCGAATCACGGGCTGACCGTTTTGTGTGCTTTGCTTTGTTGCCAAGATTTTACATGTTGTGAAACTGCTTCCTTGATCTAGTGGATGCAAGCGCTACTGTTGAGTACTAGGGTTCGATTCTTGAGTTGGGAAAAGTGTAATTAGATTTTTCAATTAGGGATTTTTCAGTAGCAGCCTGGCGTCTGGATTCATGCCCTGTTGATGGCAATAGGTTCACCCTCTATTAAATGTGCTTTAAATATAACTGCCAAAATGTGAGTTTACTAGCCTAACCTAACCTAACCTTTCGAAGATTACAGCCGTGATCTTGTGCATTTGTTACAAGCTGTAGAACTTTAAACTGGCCATTACCTCATCATCTGCCTAGCCTTTTCCCAAATATATTGGAGTCGGCTTCCAGTCTAATCGGATGCAGCTGAATACCAGTATTTTACATGGAGCGACTCCCTATCTGACCTCCACAACCCCGTTAGTACTGGGTAATACGATATCCCTGGTAAGACTTGTTGTTAGACTTTTGGGCCTTTGTAACGACTGTCAAAGATCTGCAAATAGCAGCCGGGACCAACGTGGTGTCCGAGGCACGGAGGAAAGTCGATATGTAATGGGTGGTCACTTATCCACAGATTAACTAACCAGAAGATCGACCCAAAAGGGTTCTTAGGACACGAACTTCTCACTACACTGGCCATTACCGACAGTATAGAAAGAAAGAAGAAAATAATAAATTCTGATCACTTGACCCAGACAAAGGTACCTCAAATAAAACCTTGTAAAGAACAGAATGTCAGGCGTTGTAGGTTTAATGAAGGAGTCCCTAGGGTGTAGTTGTGACACGCTCAACTCAAAGTGCTTACTTACAAACAGAACTTTACGCTCATAAATAGTAAATAAGACTTAAGTTTGAATGTCTGACAACCAATTTAACAAAGGTCATGTAAAATACTGGTATTCTGATGCATCTGGTTAGATTGCATCGGACCCAAACATATTTGGAACAAGGTCTTCTAACGGCAAGCTTTTGAACTTTTGCATTTAAACCTACGAATAAATACTTTCGCCAGTTCCGTTCAAGTCCCATGTAATATGGGGCCAGCCTATAGCCATCAACTGGGCACAAATCCAGACTCCGTTAATGCTGCTGGTAATGCTGCTGTGCCCAATAACACAACCGAACTCAGTACATCATGCTCAGCAGTTGCGCTTGCGACCACTCGACTAACGAGGCTTTGAGTTACACCCAAAACATGTTATTGCAGTAAGGTTTCTAGAATCTAACACAGTTCTCGGTAAACCAACCTATACCAAGTCACTTCACATAACCTTTATAACATTCAGTATGGAAGTTACAAATAATTCAAAGTTCGTCGCCGATACCTCGATATTGGTCGCTCGCTCCAATAACAACAGGTCACGTTAGGTCACTGCTGTACCAGTTCTGAGTAGGGTTACCAGCTCAAAATTTAGGAAAAGTTCTGACAAAAGGACTAATAATTGCAAAAAATCAGGAGATTAGTTTATTATTTCTTTGCAGTTATTATTCCTTAGATTTATAATAAATCTCTTGTTAATGGATTCAGAGGGAGAAGAAGGGCAAAGAAAACATATGGGTTGTGTAAGGAATAATATAACACCACACTGCGCTCCAAAACACAAATTACTCACATTGCTCACAAATCCGCTAAGCTAATGGGACTGGGCTGGTCATGTCTGAAGTATGCCCGACGAGCAGTGGGCCAAAATAACCACGATGTGGAGCCCTGACATAGCCAGAAGGCGACGCGGTAAACCTCGCAGAAGATAGCGGGACGAAGTGGACAGAACCAACGACCAGTGGCCCACATTAGCCCTGGATCGAAGGATTTGGAAGTTCTAGCCCAGCAGTGGGATGACACAGGCTAGCAGTAAATAGTGATGAATAATATTATGAAATAGACAGAATGGAAGAATATAAAAAAATGTTGCGCGGACGCCGAGTAATGTGGAATAAGGGAAGGAAGATAATAATGAAAAAAAACCACTTCAGGTCACAAAGTTTGGACAAATGATAAAGCTGGTTAAGTCCGACTAGGGCATGCGGAACCGGGTTCGGTCCCATAGTAAAATCCGGTTTTTCCCTAGTCCGGACGTGAGCCTAAAAAGCCCAAATAACAAATCCAGACAAACACCATTCGGACAGATGGCTTCCCTAGTCAGGCCACGCTGGCCAGCTAGTAGAATAGGTACGTTGCAAATTGGCAGTGTTGTTTCTGAGTCGAAAAGTGTTTGTAAACTAAACCCAATCTCAGTAAGAGATTTTTGAACTGGTTTACAGTTGAGATGGTATGGTTTTAGATGGGATAGCGGATTGAAATGCTGAAAGAGACGGAGGTGGATTCTGAAAAGTAAACTGAATAGAGTGATGATTATAACAAATTACTGGTGATATGACTAGACTAATGAGGCAGTCAAAGGGTCAAAGAGAGGTTCTTTTGACCCCTTTGACTGCCTCGTTGGACTAGTGGTCGCAAGCGCGACTGCTAAACTTGAGGTGCTGGGTATGGTTCATAGGAATTAGGAATTCTCAGGAAACAGAGTCTGGCTTTATGCCCAGTTTATAGCAATAGGCTCGCCACCTATTACTTGGGACTTAATCATATGTAGTGAAATGTGGGTGTACTATTAGTTTTAAATTTAAAAAATAACTGCCAAATATTTGCATGGCTTTAGCAATATCTTATTCACATCGAAAACATAATTATAAAAAATACATGGACAAACAAAAACGGACCTTTGCCAAATTCCCGAACTGCATCGGCAAATATTAAAACGTTTTTACAAAAGCAAATAAAGTATTTCCGAACGAGCATTTAACAGACTACCGTCGAATAAAAGTAAAAAATTCACCCTCTTTGCAGTTATTATACTATTTCTGGAATTGGAAAAACTAAATTTAACTTTTTGCGTCTGTAATTGGTAGCTTTCCAATATCACTTGGAACTTTCGTCAGTCGTTCAGTTCAGTTCATTTCGGTTTGGCACTCAATCTGGACGACATCTTGGGTCGAATCGGACCCAATCTAAGTGTGGAGTGGTAGAGTCTCTGAGACACCGTACTAAGTTACTCGTAGATATCCCAACTGTCTTTCTAGATTTAATTTTACTGTTACTATTACTGCTAACCTGTGTCACCCCACTGCGGGGCAAAGGCCTGCCACCATGAACTCCAAATCTATCGATCCTGGACCAGTGTAGACAACTGGTCATTAGTACTGCCTAGTTCCAGTTTTTTTTTTTTTTATTGGAATTTTCTAGGAATAGACCACATATTTAGTCATGTAGATTTTGCAGGCAATTTGTATGATTCCGCCGTTTACATACGGCGTCGTCAGTTTATAAACGCTCCCAGTTATGTCTAATGCCGATGGCAAAATGATAACTTGTTCAATTGTTATAATTTCGATGTTGGTTGTAGTTTAAGGGTGGTCATGATACGACACGACTGTGTGTCGCGCGCTCGCTACGTTCGCATTTTACATTACACACCCTGCACTTTATGTCACAAATGTCGTCATCGCTCTGCCGACCTTCAGCTTATGTTCCTCACACCAGCTATAGACTTTTAGGATATTTTAGATATTTTAGCGAATGAGCGAGCCAAGCGATTCTCTTTTCATACTTTGTTTCGCCACTTTCGGTAGTTCACGGTGTCACCCAAAGTATGAAAAGAGGTGAAGCCTCGCCCGGCTCGCTTGGTCGCTAGCTGGCGGTATGGCCTGCGCTTTAAAGATGATGGTCAATTTAATATTAAAAAAAATGAAATTCAAAAAAGGCACTCACCTGAGTTATACTCCAATACCGATCGAGCGAGATCAGGCACAGGTTCATGATGGACGCCGTACACAACAACACATCCATGGCCGAATGTATCTCACACCACCAGAACCCAAAAATCCAGTACCCCATCAGCTCATTCGCCAAAGAAAACGGCATTATCACCAGGCCTAAGAAGAAGTCTGACACGGCTAAAGACGCTATGAACCAATTCTGTATGTTCTTCAAAGCTTTCTCTGTCACTATCGCGATGATCACCAGCATATTGCCCACTACCACCATAATCATTAACACTGTCACAACCACTGATGCTATAATTATGTGCGCGGGAGAGTACCCACTTGGGTACCAAGTCTTCAGAACTAAATTGATAGTTGTATCGTTCGACAATGTTGTGTTCGCGTCGGAACCATTCGTCATTTGCAAAGCAAAGAACTCCTCCTGACTCATATACGTCGGAACCAAAAACGTGGAGTTCGGACCAACTGTTGTGTTAAAATGTGCTGACATGGTAGTCCTCGCCAACGATGTAGTATTCGGTACCATCGTGGCTCTCCACAAGAGATTTGTAAAATTCATCTAACTAACTTATTATTGTTTAGACAGGTTGAAGGTTTGGCCCCGTAGAAATAACTGTATAATTGATTTTTACTTTAAAAAAAACGTATTGCCTATAGGAACGGAAGTGATTGATTTATTTCTCTTTTTTATACAATAACTTAATACCCGTTTTACCCGAACTTTGAATATTAAATAGAAGCGGTCACGAACACAATTTTACACGAAGGCCTACCCTAGTATTGCTTGAAACGATTTAAAGAACACTGATTGTGAAATTAAATTAATTTGCAAATGAAGACTACGGTATTTTGCGTACACACAAAAAAGCGATTTTATACTAAAAGCTTGTTTTTTTAAAGAAAAATCTTTGTTTATTTTATGCAGTCGCTCGGCTGTGTCATCGTCCGATTTTGTGCTTTCGTCTGTCCCAAAAGCGATGTGTTTTTGCGAACATTTTCCTGGTGATCTGGTCCATGGTATGGTTACATGGCGGTCATGGCTGATCCGTCGCGTGACTGTTCAATGGTCAGTCATTACCGCGGCTGCATTGTAATCAATGTCGCCTGGTGATTATCTTGATTACGGCCGACGTCTTGTGCCTGGAACAATGATAATGTTATTGATGAGTTGTGTGAAATGGCCTTGTGGGTGACGTGGGCATTCTCGTGGTAGTACGAGGATCACACAGGTATAATTTGTATTGGACGTCAGCAAATTCATCAGTATACCGGAAATAATTAAATTAAAATAAAACTATAGATAGTCGGTTTGTGATACTGTATTTCAATCAAATTAAATATAATTACGTATTTACAAAAAAATTATACATAGTTTACAAAGATTTCGAAAATGTAACGGAAAAAAAAGACGTGTGGCACTCGGAGACTGCCGCGGTAAGGCATAGCATTTTTTATCAACTTATGTAATTATAATTATTTATTCACTTTCGTAGTGTCAGATATTGACAAGCCTAGGTTATTATTTTTAATCTACTGCTGGAGCTAGGAGGTTAGGTTATTTTCGTTACGGAATTTCTGGATTCGTTCTCCACGCTCAAGGCCCGCGATAGAAGCTATGCAATAGCTTAAAAATCGTTTTTAATTGCCAAAAATAGTTAATGATCACCAAAATTAGATCCCCATATTAGCGTGAAATTAGAACCAAAAATAGTTAATGATCACCAGAAATGCGTCGCGGGGCTTCTACTTCTGAATGGTTTACAAAAAAAAAACCACGAACTAACCTAATCTATCCGTGTCGGGGTGCCCCAAGTCGGCCTAGGCAATACTAGTTTGTCATCCACCATCAAACATCTCATTAAAATTTGGTGCTGATTTACTAAATTTGGTGATCAATTGATTTTTAGGTGATAGATGTTAGTGGTCACAAAGTTATTGTTGGTGGTCATTATATTTATCCCCTTTCTTTAAAGTTACCTATATATGTAGTTAGTGTTTTTTTTTATATCCCATGAATCTAGGGTTATAATAAAGGGTGTAAACAGACTCTTAACGAAGCCGAAAGGCGCTTGTTCTCCCCGTCATTTCGATCATTTTTTTGTTCTAGACCATACCTGGGAACCATCTAGTTACGGAGATATTGGAGGTCAAAGTTCCAACTTTTTCACAAGTTTTTTTTTTTTAAATACATGATTGTAATGTAAGATTTTTATTTTAAACAGCTCCAGGAACCTCTTACTATTCAATCCTTCTATCAGCACAATGTTTTGAGTGCGTTACATTGAGTCCTACTGTAAAACATGATTTTTCAGCCCAAAAAAAAAAGTCGTTTCCCAGCACTAATTTTTGCGTAAAGTTACTTAGTTTGATGTATGTACATAATGCTTAGTTGACGGCTTCGTGAAGAGTCTGTTTACACCCTGTATATACACTATAAGTAAAATAAGTCTCAGAATGTGTGCTCCAAAAATGCATTGTTTCGAAGATATCATAAATCATAATTAATTTAAGTTTCATTGAGTAATTCATTTTCATTCGAACCAATCATTCTTATTTAAAGTTAAGACAATGCGACGTTGTAAAATTTCACGTAAGCGTGTTTTACATTAATAATCTGTGACTTTGTCGATTTATTTTGTATTAAAAAATTATAACAAAAAAAAAGATATCATTGAAAACTAATTCATGACGCTTCCCGTGACCCAAGGGCTGGCTTTTACTTTGGCCAGAGGCTAAGTGTTGCCATACAACGTGGCAACGCCGCCAGTCTCTTGGGCACATTACCATCTGACAGCGTTGAGGAGGAATTTTTCGATGCCCTTTTATAGTTTGTTGTTAGTTTATTTATTTAGTTTAATAGTTTTTAATTATCAATGTATATAGTTAGTTTAACCTAATAAAGAATTTTATTCATATATTATGTTGGTTCTTTCTTATGCCCTTATTCATACCCTAGAGTTATGGGATATAAAAATAAATACCTTGTAAATGCCTGTCAGGCAAGTTACTATGGTTTGAAACAAAAAAAAATGCTTAAGCTCTGAATTTGCTTAGCCCATTCTAAATTCTTTTAATTCTCTCATAGAAATAATATCGTAATGGTTTCCATAACATCAAAAGCCTATGATAAAACAAAGATAAGTATTGTAAACATTAATAACAATTTGTAACTTTAACGTCATTATATTATTGGGTAATATAAAATGGCATGTTGATTATTATTATTTTGATTTTTTTTTATACTAATATTGATTTTTTTAAATGTCATTTTGTTTATGTTATTGTATTACTCATAGATTATTAAATGACATATTATCTCTAGTAACAATTATATTATTATCATTTCTTTTTTTTTCATTTTTGACCTTCTATTTTTACTATTTCTTTTTACAATTAGATGACATAATATTATTACTGCTATTTTTTAATGTGAATTATTAATGTTTGTTTTTTCATTACTATTCTTATCTTTGACATGTTTTTCAATTGTAATGTTTTCATGGTACAGTTTTATTTTACAAAATTTCTACACAATGTATATTGTTTCGAAATAAATGACTTATGAATTATGGTATAATTTTTTGATGCTCAAACTGTATTCGGGTGGTTCAATTTATTTGAGTCATTCTTTTTAATTGTTTGTAACTTTATTTCAATTTGTCTTTGTTTGTTTAGAAGATGTATTATTTAATTTGTGTCGCTTCGTTAGCATTGATAGTGGTTTTATTGAGAAAGATAGTTGATTGATTTTGATTTATATTGTTTCGTGAACATCTTAAATCTTTCGTTAAATTTATTCACTGCAAAAGACAAAGTATCAATTGTGTAGGGTTGCCAATTAAGAAATGAAAGCTTCGTTATACTCCATTTGATGTTTGTTACATGTCTTATTTAAAAAAGGGTGTAACAACATCCTTGAAAAATCCGAGAGGCACTTGATACTCAGTTGTGCACTTTTTGGGATGGGTAAAAACTGTAAAACTCGCGTCAGATCGTCAAATCGTCAGATTGAATTAGTTTGATCTACAGAATGCTTGGTTGACGACAGATTACAGCTTGTACCTATACCTCCGCGTTAACCTTCAAGGAACACGCGTGATGTTATCTATACTTCTATAGCAATATTATAAAAAGGAAAGATTTGTATTTTTGTATGTAACGAATAAACTTAAAAACTACTGGACCGATTTGAAAAATTATTTCAGCAATGGATAGCTACATTATCAGCAAGTAACTTAGGCTATATTTTATCTCCGTACTCCCACGGGAACGGGAACTACGCGGGTGAAACCGCATGATGTCCGCTACTGAGTTATAAGAATCGAACTCTCACTCAGAAAACTATACAACAACCACAATACTTATTTAAACACAGAAAGAATCTAAAATAACTCATATACAAACAAAAACACATCAGAAAAGTGACCACAGAGTTCTTTAAACTTCACACAGGTCAAGTACTTTTCCATACTTTATTCATTTTAAGGAAACTCTTCACGGAGGAAAGATACTCTTCCTTTATAAATAAAAACTCCGACGAAATCCGAGAGCAACATAATAATCTTTTCTTTTAGCGAGACAATGAAGTTTCTTTCTCATTAGAGAGACTTATACGATGCTGTTCGAATGTTTAATTACTCGAGTTCTTCTTTCCAAGTGTTTCAGTGTTTTAGGGTTCTGTAAATATTTTATTTTTTCGTATGGGATCGGAAGGGAGTTTCGCACTTGTACAGACTAAAACCCATCCATGTTCCTTCCTTGCCCTTTGTGTTCCAGGGCCGTGGCATCTCTTTCGAACAGTCCCGCAGCGATTGGCATCGGCCCTTGCAGGCCCCCTGTTTGCTGACATCTCTTTGAGGCGCGCGTGGAACAGGAACGCGCCGTCAACACGGCCTGTCGTCAAAAGACGGACGGACGGCGAGCTAGCCCATTACTCACCGTCCACAGGTCCGCGTATACGGTGGCCGGAAGCCACCACGTGAAGTACCTCAGTCGGCATAAACGGAAACCTTATAGGATCACTTTGTTCTCCGTCTGTCTGTTAAGAAGTTTTTCTTAGGAGCGCGTGGAGGTATCTAGCCTAAATTAATATTAAATACTCAGGTCTGTTACCTCTTGGAGCAGTAAAAAAATAAAACTTCTAAGTCAATGTGATCAATAGATATACAGGGTGTAAACAGACTCTTCACGAAGCCGTCAACCAAGCATTATGTACATCAAACTAAGTAACTGTACGACTTTTTTTTTTGGGCTGGAAAATCACGTTTTATAGTAGGACTCAATGTAACGCACTCAAAACATTGTGCTAATGGATGGATTGAATAGTAAGGGGGTTTAAAGTAAAATTTTTACATTAAAAACATGTATTTAAAAAAAAACTTATGAAAAAGTTGGAACTTTGACCCCCAATATCTCCGTAACTAGAAGGTTCCCAGGTATGGTCTACAGCAAAAAAATGATCGCAGTGACGGGGAGAACAAGTGCCTTTCGGCTTCGTTAAGAGTCTGTTTACACCCTTTATATGACCATTTACGTCTCATATTTTGCGATATTACAGTGGAATATGTTTTTCTTTTTTTTATATTGGCACACAGTTTTTTAAATATTTATAGTCATGTAATTTGTATCTTTTAGTTGTGTTTCTGTGTGTTGTACTGTCTTTTATTTACACAGAATAAATGGTTTATATATGTATCTATCGCACCAAAACCTAGGGTAGGTACTCATGGAATTTTAAGAGGTTTTTAAATTTTTTAGGGGAATCATAAAATTTTGCAAGAAGCAATGTCTTGTAAAGTAAAAAAATCTGAAATCTGTAAATATGTAGTTTAATAATAAAATACCTACAAGTTTATACGGAATCCTCGTTGCGCGAGTCCAATTCGCACTTGGCCGATTTGCTATCGAAAATCTTTTGACTGGTTTTTTGTAACTTTTAAAAAAGGTATGATGCCGCCATGAGTTTTGAGCAAAGGAAATTAGATGGCCAAATCTTTTTTTTTTTTTAATAGTGAAAATCTGTGAAAAAGATTACATTCAAAGACTTAATTACCCTTTGTCCGGCCTGAAACTAAACTCTAAAAAAAGGTTACGAAAAATTAGTTAACACAAATTAAGTATAAAGTAACGAAAAGGACATCGTCGGTAAAATTCGAGCGACGAAAACTAAATTGAATATCATCATCTGACTCGCCTTTTCCCAACTACGCCGAAGCCGACCCCAAGGTCGGCTTCCAGTCTAGCCGGATACATCTGAATACCAATCTATATCAATACTTCAATAATCTAATCAATCAATTCATCAATTAATCTAATCAATTAATTATAATCTTTATTTATAAAAATGAATCGCCGAAATGTATGTACGCGCATAACTTCCGAACGACTGCACCAAATTGGATGATTCTTTTTTGATGTGTTCCTTATTGTCAGGACAAGGTTTGTATATAAGAAAATTTAGGTAGGTAAGTAGTACGTCAATTCGAATTTAATATTCATAGTTGACAGGACAACGTCTGTCGGGTCAGCTAGTAATATTATAAAGAGGAAAGATTTGTATTTTTGTATGTAACGAAAAAACTTGAAAACTACTGGACCGATTTGAAAAATTCTTTCAGCAATGGATAGCTACATTATCAGCGAGTAACATAGGCTATATTTTTTCCGCGTGCCGTCCGCTAGTATTTTATATGGAGCGAATGCATATCTGACCTCCACAACCCATTTAGAAATGGGTAATACGTACCCCTTGGTAAGACTGGGTGTTGGATTTTCGGGCTTCTGAATACTTAAACGACTGTCATAGATCTAAAAAATAACAGCCATGACTAGTGGATTAAAGTGCTTTCTAAATCAGAGAAAAAACTTGGTATGTAATGGTTGGTCACCCATCCAAGGATTTACCTAGGCAAGGGCTGCTTAACCTTGAAGATCGAGCCAAGCGGCTGTTATTATTTATCCACGAACACCTCCACAGCACAAATTCTATAAGTAACTAATAATAATAATAATAATAATAATAAAATTTATTTCTATAACTTCATGCATTACATCAATGTGGTCTCAACCCCTGAACTAGGACAACCTGTATGACAAGGGTTGAGGTTTTTTTCCGGTTACTTGTCTCTGAGTTTGGAAGCTTAGACAGTGCTTACTGTCTACTAAGAAAAATGAAATAAAACTTGAAATAAAACTTAAGATAAATTGGTAATAAAAAATAAAAAAATAGCAGAAAATTAAAAGGCAGATTATACAAAATAAAGGCACATTTCATAATTATAATGTAATACAGGTAGCGAGTGTGTGGTGAGATGTGTGCGTGTGTCTGTGTGTGTGTGTGTGTGTGTGTTGTATGTGTGTGTGTGTGTGTGTGTGTGTGTGTGTGTGTGTGTGTGTGTGTGTGTGTGTGTGTGTGTGTGTTGGGTGTTATGAGTATTTATATTACTAGGTTAAAGTACTGATAAGGGTTTCAGTGTCATCGAAGCTATAATTTGCCAGCCAAAGTAATATTTCCTTTTTTATCTGAAAATTACTCACATGTTTAACCAGTTTGTGCTGGCTAAACTTGAAGTAGAGGCGTGGCGCTAAGCTGTTATAATGCTTTCTGGCAAACTTGCTCCTTGCCCGTGGTACAGGATATCTGTCAGCTCTTTTGTTGTTGGTTGGCAAGTACGGGACCGTAAGTCGGTGATATCTCCGTAGACACTCGTAGATAAATATTTTTCTTACGCTCAGCACTCGCGCTTGCTCATACACCAAACTGGTTGGGGTTCTGAAGTTGAGAGACAGAAGGACCTTCAGAACTGCTCGCTGGGAACGCTCAATTTCTATCATATGGGATTTGCCGGCGCCACCCCATGCACAAATACCATAGCCCAAGACGCAGTGGCACAATGCTTTGTACGTTTGTATTAGAAGTTTCTGGTTGGCAACATGTTTCAAGGTTTTGAATATAAATATAAGTTTGCGGGTTTTTTTTGCAGTGACTGAGATATGTTGACTCCACTTCAAGTTTTCATCGATTGTAACACCGAGGTATTTTATGTTTTTCACTCTCTCAAGCATAGGGCAAGCACAAGTAGCTTGGTAACATGAGCCTCTATTACAGGGGAACGTGTGGATGGGCACAATAAAGTCTGGACTGGGGCTGCCCTGCGTTGACATACTAAAGCAAAGGTATTTTGTTTTGCTGGTGTTTATGGAAAGAAGACTGTCTTCAAGCCAGGCAGTTACTCTTGCAAGCCCTCGTTCGCTTACCTGTGCCAAGTTTTCCCAAGATGTGTCATGGAATAGGAGCACTGTGTCATCAGCAAACATTGTGATTTCGGCTTGATGGATTGGAAGGTCACAGAGCTGATTAATGTATACCAGGAAAAGTGTTGGGGCTATAGTACTCCCCTGGGGAACACCGTAAGCGCAAAGAGCTTCGTCACTCATCTTCCCATCAATGCGAACTCTTTGCTGCCGGCCAGACAGGTAGCTTTTAAACCACTCCTGGGGTACACCTCTTACGCCGACGCCCTCCAATCGACTCAATAGGATGGGAATCGACACAGTGTCGAACTAAAACGATATTGTCGTTAAAATTCGGGCAACGAAAATTAAATGAATATCAAAATTAAAAATATGGTGTGAACTGGATTGAAGCGCCAATGAATTATTTATGATCGTCTTTCTGTTGGTTTCCATTAAAGTGTTTATTAAATACATCAGTTTGTTAAGCAATATGTCGAGAACTGTAATTTATTCGGGCGGTTACAGCGAGTAGCCATTTTTTTTGAAGTGCTTGGCACATTTATTAGGTGTGGATAAATCTAATTGATTTTTTTTCCCGATTATTTAGTGAAAAAATTATCACTTTCTTGTTTCTGTAATTTAACTCGAAGTATTTTTTAATCTTTCTGTAAGTAAGCTATGGTTTGCGGAACGTAAGTTAGTTATTCGACTAACTTTTTATAAGAGTTTATAAATCACTTTCCGAAACACGCGTCCTCAAACATAATATAAGTCCCCCACAATAATTTTAACACTGTTAAAATAAAACAACGCTTCAATCAACTTAGTCTACAATAAACTGGGCCACAATCAGCACATCAAAGAAACACATGACCAGCTACAATATTGATACAAAATCTTATCGATAAATACCGATACCGATACCAAGAGTGTCCCAACCCTACTCAACCTGCAGGTGCTGGCTAGTCAGTCGACTCAATTAATAAGTCAACAGACCACTGAACACTTTACAAGTTACACTTGTTCATTTAACGTTGATTTTTTTTTAAGTGACTTTTTACTGTGCTATTTGCGGTTTGGAGGTTCTTAGTTTGTTTTCATTGTTTGCAATGTGGAAAAATAGAAATATGTATCGAAGTTTCTTTTTCTTCTCATCATCATTATTTCAGCCGAAAGACGTCCACTGCTGGACATAGGCCTTCCCCACGTGTCGCCACATTGACCGGTCCCGTGCGACTCGCATCCAGCGGATCCCTACAACCTTCACCAGGTCATCGGTCCACCTTGTGGAAGGCCTTCGAACGCAACGTCTTTCGGTTCGCGGTCGCCACTCCAGAACTTTACGGCCCCATCGGCCATCCGATCTGCGAGCAATGTGCCCTACCCACTGCCACTTAAGTTTGGCAATTCTTCGGACTACGTCGGTAACCATGGTTATCTTGCGGAAGTCCTCATTTCTGATTCGATCACGCAAGGAAACTCCGAGCATAGCCCTCTCCATTGTCTTTTTCTTCTAGAATCTTTAAATTTTGCCGCTAAATTTTTATTTCCATTTCATTTAGTTGAACGTAACATTACTAAATTGGCAAAACAGTCTTTTTGTTAGCGTGTTGATGGCAATCTAAATTGCGTCGGCGTAGAACTGAGCCGCTAGTTTGGCGGTTTCGGTAGCGTCCTCCAGTTCCTGTAGTGAACAAACAACAGGACACGCAGGACACGATATTAAGTGCCCCATCGTTTGTAGAACAGCACCACATTTACACTCAAGGGCAGAGTCATTAATTAATCTCCACCTGAGCAGGTTTTCCTTGCTGTGACCAAACTAGGTCCGGAGTCTACTTAAAGACTTCCAGGTCAGCCATGGTAACCCATGTCCAGGCAAAACAGTAATCATTAATCTGACCCAAGTTTTATTAACGATTGTCAGGTAAAAATCAATTAGTAGCTGCCTCACTACCTGTTCTAATATAAAAAGAAACAAGTATTGATACCCTTACTTACGCATGAGCGATTATAAACATGTCCCTCTGTGTTTTTCCAAACACAACGCGAACGCGTACGTTAACGTTTCATTTTAAAGGATTAACCCTACCAACTGTAGCGGAAACAGAAACAAGTGCGTGTCACACATGCATTAACTTGAACCCCGGGTTTGTATCCCACATCATGCTTGTAAATATTTAATAGGGTTTTACGTTTATTTGCGTTGGTGCTCGTCTAGAAAGTTTCTATAGAGTTGTTTGCAAGATAACTGAGTTTTTCTCAACTTGTTTCTTTTGTCAAGCTAGTGCTGATGTCTGTTTGGCACGAAAGATAGTTGGGCGTTGTTTTATCTCACAAAATGAAATCTTTTTATTTTTCGTTTTGGTTGGAGCACAAGAATCACTATCTGAGAGTTTATACAAAATAGTAAAAATAATATTTTCAGATAGTGGTGTGATGCCCGATTGTTTGGCAATTATTAAACAAGTCAAGTTTTAGGCCTTTTTACGTTTTTTTTTATTTTTAGACACTCTCACGACGCGACAGGCCGTGTTGACGGCGTGTTCGGGTTCCACGCGCGCCTCAAATAGATATCAGCAAACAGGGAGGGGACACTGATGCCTGCCAGGGCTGCGGGACAGTTCAAAAGAGATACCGCGGCCCTGGAACAGAAAGGGCAAGTCATTCTAATGCAAAACATCGTAAAGAAACCAGTATAAACTAGAAGTTGTTACCTACATGTGTTCAAAAAATGTCGAGCAACTTACTACTATTTATATATTATATACTTATACCAACACTTACTCTCATCTATAGAGATAAGGCCTGTGTCCCAGCAGTTTGGACATCGAAGGCTGATTATGCTATGCACTCTAACTCAAACTTAAAGCATTTATTTTGGACGGTGAGTAATGGGGTAGCTTGCCGTTCG
Organism: Lycophotia porphyrea; assembly: GCA_950005105.1. Lineage (NCBI taxonomy): Eukaryota > Metazoa > Arthropoda > Insecta > Lepidoptera > Noctuidae > Lycophotia > Lycophotia porphyrea. Next base: position 1,464,874 of record OX465404.1, on the reverse strand, counting down.
TCCGTCTTATGACGACAAGCCGTGTTGACGGCGCGTTCGTGTTCCACGCGCGCCTCAAAGAGATGTCAGCAAACAGGGAGGGGACCGCAAGAGCCGATGCCTACCAGAGCTGCAGGACTGTTCGAAAGAGATACCGCGGCCCTGGAACACAAAGGGCAAGGAAGGAACATGGATGGGTGTTAGTCAGTACAAGTCTGACACTCGCTTCCGCTCCGAATATAAAAAAAGCCCATTTCATATTGAAAATGTCAAACTTGATGTGCTGTCGTATGTAGGCTACCTAATAAATCTATGGTCGTCTTTACCAATACCCACAAAAGAGAACAACCCAAACCTCTACGCACTAGTGCAAATTGAACTTAACCCTTGCTGCTAGAAATCCATCAGCACTCTTTCCACGTGATATTTTATCCAAATGATTTTACAAATACATCACCGTCATCTACTTGACTTCTCCTAACTGTTTTGAGATCAGCTTCCAGTCTAACCACAAGTATCCAAATAGCAGTATTTTTCATGGAGCGACTGTCTATCTGCCCTAGGTAATACGATATCCTTTGTTAAGACTGGTTGTCAGACTTCCAGGCTTTTAACTATTTGTAACGACTGTCAAAGATCTACAAAAGAAAGCCGGGACCAACCACATAAGGTAAAAGCACCTGGGTAGCCGGGAAACATATTTTGTCCAATATAAAGCCTGACACTGACCTGTAAATTGCAAAAAACGTAAGAAAATTTCGCAGTCTACCCTGTAGCTTCCCCTTTAACGTGCTTTCCACATTAAAGGGAACTCGGTATGTAACGGGTGCACACCCATCTACTAGCTGACCTCGGCAAGTGTTGCTTAACCTTGAAGATCCAAACGTGCGGCTGTTTTTATTTAGCAGCGAGCCTTTAAAAAGAGGTTAGCTTCTTTTTGTTCACTGCTGAATAGCTAAGCGAAGCCTTTCGTAATAATCCAAAAATCTCTCTTTTTCACTTTCCACGTAGAATTAAATCCTAATGATTCAACAAATACAGTAGTTAACTAAATTAGTCGACTGTTTGTTGGCTCTTTAATTAATGAGTTGACCGACGAGTGGTGTTGCAGTTAGGTGATTGAATAGTGATGTGCACGTATCGGTTTCGGTATCGATTTTTAGGGTTGTAACTTGCAAGTGCTCATTTTGATAGATAAACTTTTAAATGATTGAAATAACATAACAACATCTCTGATGAGTGAGGGCGAGGTCGATTTTTAGCCAAATAATAACAGCCGCATGGGTGGATTTTCTAGTAAAGCCGTGCCCAAGGTCGGTCTGTGGAGGGTTAACCATCATTACATACCGAGTTGTTTTTAGGGTTCCGTACCCCAAAGGGTAAAAACGGGACTCTATTACTAACACTTTGCTGTCTGTCCGTCCGTCTGTCTATCACCAGGCTGTATCTCATGAACCGTGATAGCTAGACAGTCGAAATTTTCACAGATGATGTATTTCTATTGCCGCTATAACAACAAATAATAATATTATTTAATATTTTAATATTTAAAGGGGGGCTCCCATACAAGAAACGTGTTTTTTACGGTTTATGGTACGGAACCCTTCGTGCGCGAATCCGACTCGCACTTGGCCAGTTTTTTAAAGATTAGGCTTCTGTAGCTACGTAAGTGTTACTTACGCGACTCATTTTTCATCAACATATAACCACTGACCTGCAAATTGCAATAAACGTAAGAAAATTTGAATTTCGCGGGCTACTGTGGCGCTTTCAACTTAATAATCTTGCCTATCGATGTACTAACCTGTCACTTAACATTCATCATCATCTTCCTGCCCTTATCCCATTCTATTTGGGGTCGGCGCAACATGTTTTCTTCTTCCATTCTCCCCTGTCAGACGTCACGGCTTCGTTGACTCCTTTCTCTTTCACTTAACATTAATGTTAGACAAAACTTTTCGAACTCTAAGACTCTAACCCCGTGCAATCTTACTGAAATAACTTAATTTTCCCATACATTAGTGTGATTGGATGATATAGTTAAATTACTTACGTCTTCGATAATGTTGCAAATTGGATATTAATTTAATTTCTATGTCAATTACAAGATTTTGGGCCTTGAAACAACATTATCATATGCTGATCAAAAGGTATTTTACACAACATGATATACAGGGTGGAATGACAGCGCCGCACAAATGCTTGCCTCGTATTCAATACATCATTTTGATTTTGATAAACAAAATCTGTGGGGGGTAACCATTTCAGCGTCGTCCCTTCCACCCTGTATTTCACTAATTTCAACAAATAAAACCAATTTTGTTCAGTTCTTAAATTTCCCTGTAACATAGTTCTACAGACCTCTTCAAATTCTAACACAGACCTTGACCTGACCTAGTTATCTAAAATCTTAATTGATTTATTTAAGACTTAGGTATTCGAAGTTAGCTTCAAATGACAAAACAGATAATTTATTCAATCGTTGTCATAGCCCTGTATTTAAACAAACAAGGTCTAGTTGAGAATAATATTAAATAGTAGAATTTAGTGCCCAATGAAAATTGTCTGGAGGAACTAAAATAGAATATAAACTAGGTATTTCTAATTTTGCGTAAATGCTGCGGCCCTGCAACACAAAGGGCAAGGCAGGAACATGGATGGGTTTCAGTCAGTACAAGCCTGACACTCCCTTCCTCTCTGCCCAGAGCGGGAGAAGTCATTTGATGATTACCCATCCAAAAAAAAAAGAAATGTATCTGAAAGTTTAATAGAAACATCTTTGGTAAGACATTGCTACTATAATTCTAAGTCTAGAAAATCATTATCATCATCATTCTCTTGACCTTATCCCAATTCAGTTGTGATCGGCACAGTATATATTCTTCTTCCATACTTCTCTATTACTCCTCATCTCATCAGACACCTCTTTCCATCAGGCCTAGAAAATAAATGCTTAAATCTTTTTTACCAATTCAGTCATAATCTGCTCAATTTCTCAACTGTGTTGAAGTCGGCTTCCAGTCTAACTGAATGCAGCTAGAACCAATATTACGCTTGGAGTGCTGCCTACCTGTCACCCATAACCCAATTAGTTGGTTACACGATACTGTACGGAGTCTACACTACCAAATTATCCGCTTTTAAACTTTAATTCTTTATATTTATACTTTTAAATCAATTAATATATATTTTTACATTCATAGATATTTTTCTATCTGTCCTTCTGACAATCTATCATTTTTATTCCTCCCAAATACATACAAATGTATTTACTTTATTAAGCTGCCAGTATTAATCGGCTGCCAGAACGATATATCATCATAGGACTTCTACAATAATGTATAGAAATACTGGTTATCAGATCACTACCGAAATTCATAATTATATCAATAGGAAATTCACAAAAGCAATGCCTTTTAGCACATTGAAGCTTAACTACATTGAAACTAAAACTACTTGTGTACCAAGTTAAGTTTAAATTATTATCAGTCTAAAAAATAGTACCTAGTGTTTTAATTTGTTACAAACATTGGTTTAATAAGGAATAGAAAGGTATCAAAATCAACAGGCCTCCGAAAATGTACGAAGCTCATTTTAAAATTCACAAACAAAAATATCCTACATCCAAAAAACTGCAAACATCAATTTATCTCGTAAAATACCTGCAAACTTTTAGAAAAACAAATAAACCAAATGCCATTTAAAAACGTATGTACGTTCACATAAAAATCCATGCCGCTTAACTCCGCAAACCTCGGTACAAAAAGAGCACGCAAAAATGTATCTACATAATCCATTTATTTGTTACATTGAAACCAGATTGAAAATTCCCTTCGTAAGCGCCATTCGATATTATAAATTCTGCAACATTTTAATGTCAGGTCTTAGTACCAATAAAACGCTGGTATTAGAAAACTCGATATCGATAAAATTGGTACCAATCTTAGTATTCCAAACTGATTTGTTGTAAAATCTCTTTTTATTGGAGCGTAAATTCTAGATTGTTCTACACCTACTTTACAGCTGTCGTGAAAAAAAGATAGTATTAAATATTTAACTTATTATATTTAGATTCTAGATTTACTAATTTATTTAAACTCTGGTTGGTTAAACTTGGTTTTGTCTGACGAAATGTGGGTATGGTATAGGTCTCTGACTAACCCTTCCGGGATTACAGGCGTTACGTGTTGTGTTAGTTTTTTTTGAAGGTTTACTTCTTTTGGCGCGTTAGGGAAAAATAAAGAGAGTAATTTATTACGATGCGCGCGCACACCGTCACGAAAACCGACACCCTGAAGTTAGGTATAGTCAACATACACCCAGAAGTTAGCTAGTCAACATTTTAGTTTTATACGCCAAAGAAGTCTATCTTCTTACGTGCGTAATAAGTACACACACACTTTTTTGTTACTTCAAAAACTAGTACATGTAATTTACTTTTTTATTTTTTTTGTGAATAGTGTATAAAGTACTTAATCTACTAATAACTGCGAAAGTAGTATCTCAATAATATTTGCTGGATCTTTATTTCTTATTTATGGCTGGATTGTGTTATTTACAAATTTGACTACTCAGTAAACTAGTCAGTAATTAATTAGCATGATAATTAGGCTAAGCAGGCACTCACATTACGACGACAAATACTTTATCTATAAAAAAGTGTGACTGCTCTGTTAATTGATATCAATTAATTGGTATTATCGATAAAATTAGCACATCTCTAACCACAAATTGACGATGATTGACGCCACATCACTACGTCATGTAATAAGAAGCGGATTATGGGAAAACAAAACAATTGCGTTTTTTATTCGTGCTAAATTGTTGGTGTTGCCAGCGAAAGAAATGAAAAATGTATAAAATAATGGTGGTGAAACTTTTTAAGAGAAACATTTAGCCTTAACGGGGTAAATTTTAACAGACGTTGTATAGCATGGTTATTATTGAAGTTTAAAAAAAACCCGTTTTCGGTCAAAAATAAGAACTCAAAATTAAACGTCGTTAGCAGGAAATTCAGGTTTCAGAGAGAGCCGAACTAAGTATATACTTCTGAATTAATAGTTTCAGTTCCCCATCTGTAACAAGGCCTCAGAACGCACGGCTTCACCAAAAAAAACCTATAGCTTAGTGCCAAACCTACATTCCCCGTTTATATCATCATCTGCGTCGCCTTTTCCCCACTGTTCTTACGTACTTCTAACAAACGACTGCCAACAATCCAAGAATGACAGCCGGGAACAACAGCTTAGCGTGCTTTCGCAGGCACAGAGGAGTCTCGATGTGTCACTCATCTGCAAGCAGACCTCGGTGAGCGCAGCTTGCCCTTCGATCGAACGCTGCGGCAGTTATTATATTCCCCGTTTATAATCCCTCACTAATGACACTACAATATTATGACTCCCAGTGCTAAGTTCTCGACTAACTAATATGTTATCAGTATGGAAATCTAATACAAACGGACTAACGAGAAACTCGCCATCACAAATGTATAAAGGAATTAACTTCACGCTTACTCATTATGCACGACTAGGGTTTGTGAAAATTCTTGCAGATTGAGTATTATTTTTGCACAGATTAATAATGTTATCGTTAGTAATATGAGCAAGCCTGGAACAGACATGTTCTTTCTTTAAAATGAAAAAAAAAATCAGTCAACAGCAACAACCAACAAGCTGATAACCTTATCCTTACTTCCTTATTTATTAATATTTTATATAATATTTATTTATATATTATTTTTAATATTTTTAATGCGAAAGTAAGTTTGTTTGTTACCTTTTTACGCTTAAACCACTGAACCGATCATCCTGAAATTTTGCATATACGTTGTCAGGTGTACAGAAACGGACAAAAGGTACCTTTCATCCCGAAACAAAGTACTGTTCCTGAGGAAAACCACAATAACGTTCATATGATGATAGATGGCGCCTCGTGTCTTTCAGAGTACAACCCGAATTGATTGTCAAATTCTAAATTAACGCGAGTGTAGCCGCGGGCAAAAGCTAGTTACTTTATTACTGACATGGTCACTCACACTGTCATTAACATTGAAAACGGGCCATGTTTATTACTTGCTTTGAGTTCGCGATATTTTGGTGCTGTTGCAAGCGCCATGATCACGGCTAAACGTTTTCAGTGCCAATGAAATCTGATATTATTTTAGAAATTAATCAGCTAATTTATTCATAACACTGGCAATACAGCTCGCGTGACATAAACGATTGAATGCTCAGTAAACAGCGATATTAAATACCATAGTTAGCATTGTCAATAATACCATTATGTCGCGCATTAAAATTACGGGAAATTACTTGTTTTGTCATCGGCATTATAAATGAGTCGTTAAGACGTCGTCGAGGTGAGTCTGATAGGGTTATAAAGTCTTTGATTGAAGGCTTCATTGGTCTAGAGGTCGCTAGGGCTACTTCTGAGTTTGGTGTCCGAAGTTGGATACCCAAAAGATCTAGAGAACGTAAATTTTCTTAAAAGGAAAGGTCATTTTTTTACTTTTTTTTTATTGATATAAGGTTTCCAAAAATATATGCCAATCCAGTGCATATTATAACAATCCATATGTAATTTCTGTTCCCGATACCAATGAGCTACTTTTTTATATTTTTAAATGTTTTTTTTTTTTATAAAATGCTTTGCGTAGCAAATTAGTGAAAGATTCCGATCATAGAGAGAACGAAGCCACGGCAAAAGCTAGTTTGGAATAAGATTAAAACAGACTAGCAAAAAAGCAACAATTAATGCTGTAAATATGAAAAAGAAGAAGAAAGAAAGAAGATGTAGTGACAAAAATTGAAAAAAGTATACTTAGATACTTTGCTCATGTGGAGAGGATGAGTGAAAGGCCACTAACAAAAGGTATTTACAAGGCAGATGTGAGTGGCAACGCTGGGAGGGGATACAGTAGAAGAACATACGCTAACCTCATTGGTGAGGTTCTTCAGAAAGGTCAGGTCCGTAGTACTCGCAACCGGCGTACGTGTATGACCAGATGTATGCACGTGGACGAGGCAAAAGGAGTATGTAGGGATCGTAGCAAGTGGCGTTCTGTGGTTTCTGCCTACCCTATGGGAAAAGGGCGTGAGTTTATCTATGTAAATATGAAAAATGTAGACCGTTACATTCAATCACCATTAAAAAATTATATTTCATACTTTATTTTCTACATTCGTTATTCATTTCAATTTTGTTGGGATTTAAATTTGAATTTTCAGCGATGGTAACATTTAATAAATCTAAGCGTTTCAACGAGTGTTTGTCTATGTTGATTTAATTTTAATGTGTGAATAAGTACTTTAATCTTTTTGGGTTCAGACTAAGTTGAGTAATTCTGTCCGTAAAACCCGAAGATGATCAGATTTCGGAAGACGTTGCATTTGAAGGTTTCCCACTAGGTGGACCGATGACCTGGTGAAGGTTGTGGGGATCCGCTAGACGGACGGGACTGGTCAATGTGGCGACACTTGGGGGAGATCTACGTCCAGCAGTGGACATCTTTTGGTTGAAATGATGATGATGATGGGTAAATCTTCGCTAAACCTAGTACAAGATTATTGGTACTAAAATAGTTAAGTTACACTGAAAGTCTGGAAAATCATCATCATCTGCCTAGCCTTTTCCCAACTATGTCGGGGTCGGCTTCCAGACTAACCGGATGCAGCTGAATACCAGTATTTTACATGGAGCGACTGCCTATCTGACCTCCACAACCCAGTTAGTACTGGGTAATACGATACCCTTGTTTAGACTGGTTGTCAGACTTTTTTGGGCCACTGACTACCTATAACGAGACGCTATATATATATGTCAAAGATCTTCAAATGACAGCCGGGACTAACGGCTTAACGTGCTTTCCGAGGCACGGAGGAAACTCAGTATGTAATGGGTGGTCACCCATCCTCAGACCAACCTAAGCAAGCAGGGCTTAACCTAAAGATCGCCCCGAGTGGCTGAAAGTCTGGAAAATATTAGCTGGTAAACGATCTTGTGAGGAACCTTCACCTGCCTAGCCTTTTTCGAACTATGGTGGTGTTCGTCTTCTAGTTTAACCGAATACAGCTGAATCTCAGTATTTTACATGGAGCGACTGCGTATCTGACCTATACAACCCAGTTACTGTACTTACAAGACTGGTTCGTAAACTAGTTAGTGTAATAACGATGGGGGGCGAGGGTTTGACCGGGGTCAGGGGCTGTCACTATAAGATCTATTGATGTCGATAAGCAGCATTTTTAACCAAACCAAACCAGCATCATCATCATCATCATCAGTCTATAATGTTCCCACTGCTGGGACACAGGCCTCTTGTCTATGAGAAGGAATGGGCTATAATCCACCACGCGGGCCCAGTGCGGATTGGTAGATGTCACATGTCTTCGAATTTTTGGTTCTAGGACATGTCGGTTTCCTCACGATGTTTTCCATCACCGTTTTTGAGAGCAGTGGTTATGAATAAATTACACAAAGTAATGCGCCTGCCTGGGTTCGAACCCACGACTTACTGTTCGTAAGTCGGGGTCGCTACCACTGGGCCACTGCTGCTCTCAGCCAGCATTCCTGAGACATATTCCTCGACGGCATGTAAAGCCAAGTCAGAGGCCCATGGGTGGCAAATAAACTCTGACACCAAGTTACACACCAGTCGAAAATAGAAGAAGAACAGCATTTTTTACTGTACACCAGTTTTTCAAATTGATTCAATTTAAACGGCAAGTCTGCCACATTTTCTCAACTACTGTAACTCCTGAAAGTCAGAATCGACAGTGGTGACCACCAGAAAAACGTTTTGGATCGAATAGTCTAAGATCCCGCCTAAGGCCAACCTTCAGTCATCTGAGTACCGAAAAAAAAATATTTTTTAACATCTGTCAAAATAAAAGTAAAATCGGTTGTCGTTCTTCAAATAGTCTTGACTTTATTTCACCTGGCAAGCCATTCGCAATACGTTTATTCTTGTATTGAAATTTCTAAAAACTGTTTTCTATTCGGTAAACAGATAGTAGAATACAAAGAACAGCGGAGGAATAAAATAAACAACAAACATAGGAGACTTAAACCTTTACTTACTGGTTCGAAACGCATTGAAGTACACAGAACCAAACCATACACAACCAATAAGACAAAAAACACGTGTATTCGACACAATATCCATACGACTATTTGTCTATCACTAGCTGAATAACACAACAAACAAAGTTGAACAAAGGCCGCTCCCAAAACTGGACGACTGGACGAAACGCAAAACGTTCCACGTTTGAAAAAATATAAACACGATACAAAATCCATAAAATTAATTAGACTACATCATCATTCATCATTCAACTGCCGTTATTCCAATTTATTTGGGATCGGCGCAACAAGCCATCTTCTTCTATACTTCTCTATTACTCGTCATTTCAGCAGTCACCTCCTCTCTAGCCATATCATCCTTCAGACAGTCCATCAAGTGTTTTATTGGTCGTTTTCTACTCTTAAAGCCATACACATTCATACTCAAAACTTGAATATTGACGTTTTCGTTATTCCTCATTAAACAAAATCTAATAGAAGCATGCACTTCAACCACCAAAGCATCATAAAATTACACATTTTAAACACTAAATACATATTTCGTTGGCTCCGTAAATGAACCATACAGCAATCGGTACTGATAATCGATTTAAGTCGACATAGTGTAAAAAACATCGATAAAAAATATATCGTGTCCCACCACTAATAGCTCCAGAGTCCATTTTAATTGATACTGAAGCACTTTTTGTTCGTATAGTGATGTCACGGTACTAAGGAAGTTGTCAATTATCGATAACGCTCGCCTGTTCCCCGAGTTACAGCTGGTTCTTTTGCGAAACGCTTTTTCACAGCTGGTCTGATGTTTTTGAAGTGAAATGGAATTGGGAATATGGTGTTTTGAATGATTGCAGTTTTTGTCGCTTCGTATCTTTGCATTTGTAATTTTTGGTAGTAGAAACGTTGATTGAAAACTTTTAAACGTGGTGGGCAATTTGGTGATATTATTCTTACTGAAACTAAGGCCGTCTGTACCGCAAATCGCTGAACATATTAAACGCTAAATCAATTTAAATTATCGTTATGTCCTTGTCAATAATTTGAAATATAACAGACAGAAATGATTAAATATAGTTGTGGTGAAGTGGGCGTATGTATAAAAATATTGTTTTTCACACACTGTACTATATTTTCATATGACTTTTTTCACACTTGATAGCCCTGTGCCCCATATTTATGGCCACAATACACCAAGCTTACGTTAACGGAAGCACCTCATACATCACACATACATTTTTAAGTTAGTGTTAAGTATGGAAGTTTTAAGTGCTACGTTAAAAGATTATGGGCACGGAGCCAGAGACAGATTATTGCTTCTTACTTAATCGTTAAACTAAGTAAAACGGTGCCAAACAGACGCTGTATGATTTTGCAGATTTGGGTGTATTTAAGACGCATAGCATAATGTTTTGGCATCATTTACTAAGGTTTTTTTACGTAGAAGGTTTCCAATATTGAAGTTGTACTTCTTTTGACGCGTTAGGGAAAGATGATGTAGTAAATTTTTACGATGCGCGCGCACACCGTCACCGAAAACCGACACTCTGAAGTTAGCTAGTTAACATACACCCTGAAGTTAGCTAGTCAACATTTTAGTTTTATACGCCAAAGAAGTATAACTTCTTACGTGCGTAATAAGTACACACACACTTTTTTTTTCAAAGAAGTAGAAAGTTCCCAATATATTTCACATCTAACGTACGCCACGCTTGTAATCTCCAGAGGATTAGGCAGACTTTTAGCTAACAGTATACACACATTTTAACAGTTATATTGAAGTATCATGTTGTATGGAGTGAGCCTATTAACACTAAACCAGACTCCACGATTGCTACTAAAAAAACCTGACACAAAACCCAATAATACTTCCCAACCTGAGAACCGAACCTAAGACTTCATGCTCAGCAGTCACGCTTGCGTTCACTAAACCAACAAGGCAGTATTTATGACACGTCTAGTTTTATTTGCAAATGAGAAATGTACGCCAATTTGATGTTGATGAGGGTACACAAAATAAATTAAATGGGAACCGAGAACAATATGAAAATCATAGATGTACGAGTATTTATGTGGTAGATATTGGATGGATTTTTGGGATGGGAATGTAAACACTCTGTATAATGGGTTTAAAAAGACTCTTATCGAAGCCGAAAGGCACTAGTTCTCCCCGTCATTGCGATCATTTTTTTGTTTTAGACCATACCTGAGAACCTTCTAGTTACGGAGATATTGGGGTCAAAGTTCCAACATTTTTTTTTTTATTTTTTTTTTAAATACATGTTTTTAATGTGAGATTTTTACTTTTAATACCTCCACGACCGCCGCACTATCAATCCATCCACCAGCACAATGTTTTGAGTGCGTTACATTAAGTCCTACCGTAATACGTGATTTTTAACAAAAAAAAAAATTGTTTTCCAGCAATAATTTTTGCGTCAAGTTAGTTAGGTTGATGTACAAAATGCTTGGTTGACGGCTTCGTGCAGAGTCTTTTTACACCCTTTAGAGTGTATTATTATTATCAAGCACGACAAACAAAGGTTTTCGGATAAAATTATCTTTTACTGTTGGAAATAGGCCTACTCACTACTTACAAGAGGACTAAATACACCTACAAAACTGTACGGTTATTTTTGCATACCTCATTTCCTACCTATACGATGCAAAATTGAAAAACCAAACAATACCATATACTTAACATTAGAACGCCATTTATATGTTAAGTGCTTAACCACATTGCCCGCAAAATGTAACCATAATTGACAATCAACATTAACCACAGAAATCAGAATCGAGCTGTATTTTGCCTTCGTGCATTTGTTGCTAGTAAGCAATATCAATTTATGCATTGCAATTTGATTTTAACGTCATTCGGTATTAATGTGAAAATTATCACTTTATTCTGAATTTTCGGGCAAAACTGTATTAACTAGTTTGGGAGCTGGTGTTAAAAATAGAATAGCATGGTTCAATTAAAATGAATGGAAACTTATTTGATTTAAAAGAGTCTCGATGGAGTTTCTTGCCTATTCGTCTCCATAGAAATTTTATTTAGTTTGTCTTAATAATCAAAAAGTGCCTAACTGTTTTTATTTTTGCTTTCAGTTTGAGCATCATTATCTGCCCAGCCTTTTCCCAATTACTTAGGTCGACTGTCATTTGACAGTATAACGACTGTCAGAATCTCGAAAGCCTGGCAGCCAGTCTTACCGAAGGTCTATCGTGTTTCTCATTGACTGAGCTGTGAAGTTCAGATAGGTAGTCACTCCATTTGGAATATTGGTATTCAACTGCATCCGATTAGACACAAATCCAATCCTAAGATATTTGGGGAAAAGGCTAGGCTGATGACGAAGCGTAGGTACGCATTAGCTCCTCGACTATGATTATGACCGGCAAATAAATAACGGTTATTCTAATCCCATTTCATGGCTTTGCTGATAGATAATTTACAGTTTATGCTCGGAATAAACAATATTAATCACGAGTGTCCTTCGATTTAATAATTTTCGATTTGCAAAATGTTATTGTGTATTTTATAGATGGTAGATTAGGTATGCCACAGTTTTTTTTTTTTTTGACCACAGGTAGACCTGAGATCCTGGCTTCTGCTTAACTGGACTATCCCGTGGGTGCCTTAAGTGTAGGGCTCCAGCCAGGGGTTGTACCCTAGAAGGATATCCACTAACTTTATTGGTGATGTTCTTCAGAAAGGTCAGGTGCATAGTCGCGACCGTGAGTGTATGACCAGGTGTATGAGCGTGGATGAAACAAAAGTAGTATGTATGGATTATGCAGGTAGCGTTCAGTAGTTTTGTAAGTCTTTTTATATATGTATAAAACAAAAAATACTGCTGTTCATCGTGATGACGTAATCCCTTTTATGAAGTAGTTGGCTTTTAAAACACCCACGCAAAGACTGTGCTTTGCTATTAACAACACAATCATGATAAAAGTCAAGGTTTCATTCAGGATATTTTCTTACCTTAATAAAACAAGAGTGCCCATGACATTCATTCGAAACCACGTGACATTCACTAACACGCATAAGGTACAGAAGGCCTGTCTTCTAGCAGTGGGATACATTATAGGCTGATTTTACATATGAAACCACTAAAACGTCAGATTGAATAGCAACACTGTCAAAAGCCAAGTTTTTAACCGAAAACCGATCCTTCGGATTCGCTTAATACAATAGCACTCAGTAAGACATCTCAGCCACATCATCATTTGCCTCATCGGCAAGTTAATCTGCTTCAGAGAGGGCAATACTCGCCCTCGAGTGATGCGCTTTGTGAGGCGGGCGTTCTCGGGAACTGATATTAGTTATCGAGATTACTTGGCCCGCATCACCGAGCGTATCGACTTCCTGAAGCAGAAGATCTGTGCATGGGCAAGCCGTATTCGTCGGTACAAGAGGCGAGTGGAGCGATATACTCAGAATCGCACATTCCAAAGCGATGAAAGGTGGGTATATAGGGCTTGGGAACGACTGGATCAAGGCGTAACTGACACACGCCTGCCGGATGATGTGTTCATTCTGGCGCAGCATTTGGTCGGTGCCTGTCAGTCACACTGCGGGCGATTGGACCCGGGAGGTTGAACAAGCCTTTTCCCAACTATGTTGGGGTTGGCTTCCAATCTTACTGGATGCAGTGGCGTACTATTACTTTACATAGACCAACTGCCTATCTAACACCCACAACCTGGTTAGTACTAGGTAAAACGATACCTTTTGGTAAGACTGGTTGTTAGACTTTAAGGCTACTGAGTACCTGTAACGACTGTCATGACAGCCGTAAGCAACGGCTTAACGTGCTTGCGGGGCCACCCATCCACGGACTGACCTTGGCAAGTGTTGCTTAACCTTGAAGGTCGTGCAGCTGTTGTGGTTTAGCCATGTCATCTATGACATTTAGGGTAATTCCAACATTAATTAAAACCAAGAACTTAAAAAAAATACAAAGTACAATTCCATTTAGATTTCCAAAGTCAATAGCGGTTAGAATCATTAATCCCACGAGCAATCCCCCACATTTCCTTGTTGCACGATAGATATTAATTACTAGAAGACAACTCGGCATCGGCACTGCACAATTTAAACTACACGTTTACGACTCTTTCTATCTGGAGGGAAAAAGGTACACCTTTTTATACGAGTTCAGGGCAAGCCGAGGGCCCTTACTATTGTCCTAATGTTGAATACATAATTTCTAACGGTGGGAGTTTTGAATGGGGATTATTTCTATTAGTCCTCACGTGACGTAGGAAGTTATTTCTATTGGTGGTTGTTTTTTAGTTCCTAATTAACGATAGCTTCTTTTCAGTCTTGTAAAGCACAGGCAGCAGGTTACAAAATTTTGATTTAAAAACCAAAAACTACTAATATGTGACTCCTTGACTATTAAGAAGTGCCTGTTAATGTTTTTTTTTTCTTTAATAAAATGCGTTGATTTTTTATATTAAAACCTGGTGTTTTCTAATGTGGCCAATGTGTGTGTGTATGTGTGCTTAATTTAACATATACAGGGTGGTCCGAATAGAGAAATCATAAAGAAACAGGTTGGTCATGCCCAGGAGTATCCCAAAAAACCCCAGAAAAATTTATGTCCCGCGATTCTTTGATAGTTTTCGAGTAATAATTTCTTGACAAAATGATGGGAACTGCTTTAAAAAAAGCTATATTTATTTTAAACGGCCTTTTGTTACATTATACGCAATGAGATTAGAAAATGCCTCTAGTTAACGTTAAAGTGAAAAAATTATTAGATACATCGCCGCGTGATTTCCGATCGAGAATCACACAAACCAGTAGTACGTCCATGTCGTGCCGGGGAGGCGTTTTTCACGGCGATTTCAATTAGCAGAGGTAGGACGTACTCAATGCACTTGTTCCCACTAAGGTAGCTACTGTCTGTAAACTATGAGGGTTACAGCAGAGTAGGTAGCTTTGCCAGTATTGGAGTAGTAGGACTATTCAATTTTTAACAGCTTGAACGGTTTTTGTTAGGCTCTTTGGCTAGACTTTTTTTTATAATTATTTTTGTGTTCACTTCACAAATTCATTTAATAGACCATGGTATGTTTACACAAAACCCAGTGAATAAAAATATTTTTTTTAAATAAATAATTTGGTAGAAGCCAGAAAGTCTGACAATATTGGTCATAGCATAGTGCTACTCAGTGACTGGGTTTTGTCAGAGAAATAGTCATTATGTAAAATATTGGTATTTATCATCCAGTAATCAGCATCTGGCATCTAGCATCTGGTATCAAGCATCTGGCATCCAGCATTTGGCATCCGTTAGACTGATAGTCGAACATATTTGGGAAGAGGGTAGGCAGATGAAGATTAGAAGTTTTTTATTCTATTTTATAAGATTTTTTTTGTGTCATGAATCGTTAATTTAGTATCTATCAAGGTCAACTTGTTCCTAGCGATATAGGTTAGCAATTTGTTGGTCAAAAAAAAACAGTTAACCTACATTATATTTTATTAAAGGTTTGTCTACGAAAAACCGGAGATTATCCTCGCACATGGATAAATCCACGCAGTACCCAATACCTATCAGTATACACATTTTATTTTTGTACCAGATCAGTGCACATTTAATAACCTATATTTATCCTTAGTCTAGGTACACTGGCTGTACAAATAGATAAAATGAAAAAGTAATAAAAGAAAATAACTATCAATCTGTTAGTTATTTTCGTTACCTTCTCAGATTTTATTGGCTGGATGAATTTGGATCTTATTTGGCACATGGTAAGACTATTAAGACAGCCAGCCTTACCAAGGGGTATCACCTTATATTCAACACATATTTCATCGTGTTTGTGGTGAACTTAAATATTTATGTAAGATACATTTTATAAGGTGTAGGCAGTGGAACCGTACGTATTACACAGTTCTAATTGGGTTGTGGAGGTCAGATAGGCAGTCGCTCCATGTAATATACTGGTACTCAACTGCATCTGGTTAGGCTGGAAGCCGATGCCAACATAGTTGGGACAAGGCAGACAGATGATGATGAAGACTATTTTTTATAAGATGCTTTAGACGAATTTTTTTTTTACTATTTAGAACAGGGATTCCCAAAGTGGTCCAACCCCTTGGGGTCGATACCGGTTTCCCAGGGGTCGACATAAACGAAAACTGATTTTGGGGGTCGAAGAGGTCTAAATCTTTACCCCTGTTAATTGACACACGTTCTTATTTCAAACTTTCACTGTATATGTTGTGTTACGTTTACCAACTTTTTATAAGAATGACTAATATTTTAGTAGAAAGTAGGTTCGTATCATAGTTGTACTTTTAAAAAACTCAACAAGTCGATAAGCATTAACAAGTACGTATATTTACTGAATTTTATGTCTATTTACTATGTAAAATTTTGATGAAAAAATGATATCAAATTTACTCACTTAACCAACCGCAAAGTTTTTAAATTGGTAAGTATATTTTGTATGAATAGGAAAAAAACCAGAGATAGAATTTTAAAAGTAATTTGGTTATGGCGATCTGAGGTATCAGTTTATTTTGGAAAAGGGGTCTCTTGCCCAAAATAGTTTGGGAGTCCCTGGTTTAGAATATACTTTTGTCGCGGTAGTATTTTCCTTTAGGATAAATGCCAACCATTATAGCATAGCCATTGGTAAAATCTACACCCTCAGTTTCAGAGAGGCTGAAACAATCAAGATGTCCTCAGATTTGACAGCATTAAACAGGCTTTCAGAAAGCAGGGGTAATTTACCTCATGGATAGTCCAATGTGGTCATCCATACAAGGCTAACCGAGTGGGCAGCTTGTGCCAAATAACGGGTCCGATTAAGGAGATACTTAATTACGTCCAGGCCCTAATAAATCGTACTTATCCCGCAATGGGAGTGAGGCGTGAATACAACCTCAAACGATGGGCATGTACGAAGTATTTATGCATTACTGGTTGAAGGACAGCTTAATCTACCTTTCCTTGATCAAGTATAGATAATTTAAGTCATTCTCAACATTTGCGACTGTGTGTTGCACACTATTTTATAAGTATTTTCGTTTAAATAACAACACGCCTATAAACCCCGAAGAAATAGGTAGAAGTTTACCTAATAGTACACCCACATTTAGCCAGTTATGTTTAAGTCCCATGTAAGCCTATTGCCATTAACTGGGCACAGGTCCAGACTCCGTGGTTGCTACGGAGAAATCCCTAATGGAAAAACCCAATAACACTTTGCCCGGGAATCAAACCCAGGAGCTCGTGATCAGCAGTCGCGCTTACGACCACTCGACCAACAAGGCAGTTCGGTTTACTTCTAAAGATAAGAGTGGTTTCACTTATTAATATAACAGTTTGGAATCGAACCGCTGACCTTTGGCTTTCCAGTACACGTCTTAATACTGCAGGATCCTTCTACATTCCAGATCCATTTTATATAAGGAGAAACTATCGCACACGAAATACTGTTACCTGTTTGACCTTCCAAATAGAATTTTGTGAGAAATTAGAAATTACAGCTTGATTCGAGATACAGAAAGCTTTCAGATATGATTATAATACCGGCGTCAAATCAACTTCTACTGAGGATGCTCCGTGGAGAGAAACACGTGTGATAAAAAAAAAACAACGAGTTGCACTCCGGGAGTGCCGGTAAAAGTAAAAACTTGAAACAACGCCCTCTAGCTTAAATATCAGAAATTTCAATGGCTTTCTGCAAGAACGAAAGATGTCGTTGCTGTAGGAAAAAACTTGAAACAACGCAATCTAGCTTAATCTACACGAACACTCGCGCTAGCGCCCTACGCCGCCGATTCAATCTGATGATCTGACGCGAGTTTAACAGATTTCACCCATCCCAAAAAGCGCACAAGGCCGCTAAAGAAGTTTTCACTTCAAAAAATCTACTTCTCCATACATTTTGACCGTGTAGGTTTGCACTTTCGAAGGAACCAGCAGATTTTTTAAAAATTGTTTGTAAATCGGTCCACACTGTATACGTTATTTCATTCCGAAAATAGCTTCGTTCATATTACTTTTCAGACAATACCTACTGTTAGATTTTATTGTACAGCAGTTTATTTATGTTTCCTCTTCGTTTGAAGCCGGCATTATAAACTATGTGCTACTGTATGATTCACGGGAGTTTTTGGATAGCTGCTTCAGTCAATCACAGCTGGAATTCTGGGATACTATTGTTAACATCTCGTGTTTTCGATGTATGATTTGTTTGTTTACGGGAATAACTGCTGGGACGGAAAATATGGGTGAAGGTTATAGCAGTTGCAGTGAAAATGCTTTGCATCCATGCTTTCCTTGGTCTTCCTCTCCATCTCCATCTCACACGTGTAATTCGTCCCTCCTCATCACATATCTATACCAAGACAGTCGATTAACTTGCTATACCTACATATTATACACGTCCAAGCAAATAAATATCAAGGAGTCAATAATAATAAACTGAGGACATTACTGGTCACTTCGGTACCCTCAAAATATCAAAAACAAAACATACCAAAACTCAAAATGGCCGCCATAATAAAGTTGATAGTGTTGCCATTACCCCGGTACCCGGGTATGGCGGCCGGGGAATGCGGATAATTTGTCAAACTGACCCGGGTATCGCGGGAACAATGGCTATGGAAAAAAATGATGTGTTTCGAGAACTCCGTCCTTTCGTGATGGCAATGTGAATTTCATGGTTGTAGGAGAATTTTAGGAGTTTGGAAAAAAATATGGTTTTTATAGTATGTGCATATTAAAGTCCACTACTGGACATACACAGAATAAGTAAGCTTTTTTGGGAAATCATCAAATGACTTCTCCCGCTCTGAGCAGAGCGGAGTGTCAGACTTGTACTAACTAAAACCCATTCATGTTCCTTCCTTGCCCTCTGTGTTCCAGGGCCGCGGTGTCTCTTTCGAACAGTCCCGCAGCCCAGAATAAGTAAGCTGAAGTGGCACTGGGCCGGCCATATTAGCCGTAGAACTGATGACCATGGGGTAGACGTGTTGAAGTGGAGATCGCGAATCAACAAACGTAAGGTGCGCCCTGGGCGGCTGATAGCAACTGGATGAGAGTTGCCGAGAATGAGTGGCGTGCGATTGAAGAGACCTATGTCGAGCAGTGGGCTGTTGTAGGCTGACGATGATGACTGGACATAGGACTTTTCCAAGTGGCACTACATACCCTTTCAAAGGTCGACAGTCTACCAAGCTGGGGGGGGGGCATCCAATACTACGTTTGCTGATAATCTTCAAAAAGTGTTGCTTGTTAAAAACATAAGCATTAACATCTCAGGGTATCATAAAGGAACTTACAACTATTAAATAAAATTTTTAAAGGCTTTATGTTATCACTTTTATTCAATAGGATAATATTATTATTGATATGTACATTATTTACACACTACAAATCTATAATAGTAATAAAAATATGTACAAGTATCAAAAAGGGTACAGGGCGTCAAAAAATTCGTCCACATCGCTGTCAATAGGAAAAGTGCCCAGAAGGCACACGTGATATAGATGTGGCATGATGTGTTCACGCAACCAGAGGGCGGGCCTATTTTTTGGCTAAAGAATCAGCATTGCCATCCAACGTGGCAATGCTGCCAGCCTTCTGGGCACTTTTCCTATAGACAGCAATATGGACGAATTTTTGACGCCCTGAACCCTCTTGATACTTGCACTTATTTTTATTACTATTATAGACTTGTAGTTTGTAAATAATGTAAATATCTTTAAATAGAATAAAGTATTTAAACTTTCAGTAGTCAGTGGCCTACAAAGTCTGAAAACCAGTCTTACCAAGAGGTATCGTATTACCCAGTGCTAAGTGGGTTGTGGAGGTCAGACAAGCAGTCGCTCCATGTAAAATACTGGTATTCAGCTACATCTGGTTAGACTGGAAGCTGACCCCAACATAGTTGGGAAATGGCAAGGCAGATGATGATGATTGAAACTTTCAGTAAGGCTTACGAAGCGTTTTGATATTAAAGGCTGTGAGAACTCGGACCCCACGGTCCTACAGTTTCAATCTCAAAAGGCTCGAAAATATAGTTTCCAATGAGGCTATTAAATACTTCCCATGACCCAAGGGCTGGCCTTTACCATGGCCAAAGGCTGAGCGTTGCTAATACAACGTGGAAACGCCGGCAGTCTCTTTGGTACCAGTTGACAGCGTTAAGGAGGAGTTTTTTGACGCCATTTTTAAGTTAATTCTTAAGTTACTTAATTTAGGTTATTTTAATTCATAAATGTATATAATATTTAAACACAATAAATATAAAGATCCAAAAAATTACATGTACTCAGTTGAGAACAAATCTACTCGTAAGTCAATATCAACCCGGCTTTTGTTAAATCTTTCATCGAACGAAAACTAGATATAAGTCAACAAGATCTCCTTTCTAAAAGGTCACAACTCGAACTCCGCCATTTATTTATTACCAACCGTAATGACTACCATTCAAGCTATCAAATGCCATATCCATATGTTCCGGCGTCCACACGATATTTCATTTAGGTATTCGATGAGACCTGCGCCTCATATCCGTCGCTTTAATGACCAGTTCGCATCTGGATTACTGCAGTTATAACCAGTTTATGCCAGTTTGAAGCAGTCGAACTAGATTTGATGGTCTGTGGATGTTTCGTTGTGGAGTTCTTTTTTTACCCGACTGCCAAGGAAGCGTTATGGTTTTCGCGCGTATCTTGTATGTATGTATGCATGTACTCGTAATATTCTTTATTACTACATATCTTCCAAACCGCTGCACGGATTTATTTAATTAAAATATCGTAAGATTCGTCTTAGTAACCCAAGTGTTCGAAAAAAAACCAACATGACAACATTGAGAGTTGAGACGCTATAGTTTAAAGTAAGGAAAAATACATTTTTTTGGATACTACATTTAATATCCATTAAATAATCTGGAGTAAAATCATTCTATCCAATATGTTCCGTATTAGTATTTATTAGTTCGTTATTATTAGTTATTTAATACGCAGTTGGGTTTTTTAGATGTTTTTTAAGGTTTGACTCTTTTGTTTTCTGTTGTCTTTGTTCGTGTCTTGTGACAGTGATTGCTTGAATACTGATATTATTTAAGAAAGTTGCTAAAACCAAGCAACTAGCCACCGCGAAGCAACGAAGTGAGTCTAGAGAACTTTTTGTCTAGAGAACTTTTTGACGCAAGTTGCGTCACAAATCGCATCCCCCGGGGCCGTGTAACGGGACCTAAATGCTATGACCTACAAATTATAAGAGCTGCAAAGACGGCTTACTGGTCACTTTCAGCCTATCCTTTTTAGCATTCCGTACCCGAAGGTTACCCACCACCTATCAGTAAGTCTCCACTGTCCGTCCATCTGTCTGTCAGCGGTTGTATCTCTTGATCTGTATAAGGTAAACAGTTGAAAATTTCGCAGAATCTGTTTTTTGTTGCCACTATAATAGTAAATAATAAAAATAAATTAAAAATTAAAGGTGGCTTACATAATACGATGGTACGGAACCTTTCATGCGCGAGTTCGACTCGCACTTAGCCGGTTTTTCCCATTTCAGTTATGAAATTCAGGCTATTCAATATCAATAACCGTTTAAAACTGAACAACTACCCCGCTAACCGAATAAAATTACTCCCTTAATGAATTAATTTACCACAATTGTACTGTAATTTAAACCCATTATTAAATAAAATGCTGATTAACTACAAATTTGCTTGATTAAATTTCCGATGGAAATGAGTAGTACAAATTAACCTGAATACAGAAATTATCGTATTTCGTATGCTGGTAAAACCAACGCATTTTATTTTTGACGTGACGACGTCTAATAAATCGATGAACGCCGGCTGCATGCACGAAAAAATGTCCCGTTACGCTCATTGTCCCGTTACGCTCACTGTACGCATGCGCCGCATCTATCTCTCTTCCACTCGATTTTATGACGTTGTCACGTTAAACTATCGTCCGTAAACCAATTTTACAGACAACCAATTTTTTCATTTTGTTTTTAAGTGACCACCGATCAAGGATATCGTCACGCCTGTAATGTCCGAAGGGCTTGCAGTGCAGTAACTAACACTGTAGCGACATTTCACGTGTTATGTTTAAATCCTATGTAAAAGAGGTCGAGCCTATGGCCATCAGCTAGATTAAAGCCAGTTATTTTCCATTAACTGGGCACAAATCTGCTGGTGGTGACGACTGCTGAGCATGAGGTCCTGGGTTCGATTCCCGGGTCAGGTTCAAGTTCATTTATTTGCAAAAACGTGTGTTATTATGCTTCACCGTCAGAAATTTCTCAAAAGCAACACCGGAGTCTGGATTTGTGCCCGGTTGATGGTAATAAGACTCGCCCCCTATTACATGGGGCTTAAAACATAACTGGCGAAATGAGGGTGGGTGAACTATTAGGTACACCTCGGCCTTCGTTTTAGATTCATCATCATCATCATCATTTCAGCCCGTTGCTGTCCACTGCTGAACATAGGCCTCCCCAATAGATTTCCAACGTGTCCGGTCCAATGCCACCTGCATCCAGCGACTTAGATTACAGGCGTGATAATATGTTATTATGTTTATAGAGAAATCTAGAATCCAGGTTGCACGCCCATCCTGTGGACGGTGAGTAATGGGCTAGCTCGCCGTCCGTGGGTCTTATAGGACTGCGGGACTGTTCGAAAGAGATACCGTGGCCCTGAAATGCAAAGGGTAAGGAAGGAACATGGATGGGTTTTAGTCAGTACAAGTCTGACACTCCATTCCGCTCCAACCAGAGCGGGAGGAGTCATTTGATGATTTACCATCAGAAAAAAAACAAAAATTAAAAAAAGGTTGCACGCCCGCTGCTTGCCTCCAAGACCTAGTTGCCACGATAGTTTATTCTGCTATTAAATATAACAACACGCATTATAAACGTTTATCTTTAACACGCATGCAGATTTCCTTTCGTTTTCCTCAATAAAACGTTTAATTTATTGCTTGCATATCATCACAGGTTTTAAGTACTTGTTTACTAAGTGGAGGTCATTACTGGTTGGCAATGACACTTCTAGCTATTACATAAAGTGTGTAAACAGACTCTTAACAAAGTCGAAAGGCACTTGTTCTCCCCGTCATTGCGATCATTTTTTTATTCTAGACCATACCTAGGAACCTTCTAGTTACGGAGATATTGGGGGTCGAAGTTCCAACTTTTTCACAAGTTTTTTTTAAATACATCTTGTTAATCTAAGATTTTTAAATTTAAACGCCTCCAGGACCCCCTTACTATTCAATCCATCCATCAGCACAATGTTTTAAGAGCGTTACATTGAGTCCTACTGTGAAACGTGATTTTTCAGCCGAGATTACACTTTGCCCCACCTGGGAATCGAACTCAGGACCTCCAGTATCGCTTGTGACCACTAGTTCAGCGCGGCAGAACCATGATTATAGTCCCTTGTTAAACTAAAAATGCAATTAAAAATTCAAAAGCGCAAACTCAAAAGGGGTAAAAGCGGATATAAGCTGATGGATGGATTGAATAGTAAGGGGGTCTCCCCTTACTATTCAATCCATCCATCAGCACAATGTTTTGAGTCCTACGGTAAAACGTGATTCTTCAAAAAAAAGTCGTTTCCCAGCACTAATTTTTTCGTAAAGTTACTTAGTTTGATCTACATAATGCTTGGTTGAAGGCTTCGTGAAGAGTCTGTTTACACCCTGTATGTACAGACGCCAGCACATCTAGCTACTACAATCTGTCAAATTTCTTTAATTGATTTTCAACTTTATCTCTAAAGCATTAGGTTCAAGGTTGATTGGGGAAATTTGACAGTTTCGGGTAGCTTTATGTCCTGGCATCTGTACATATGTACTTATGGGAAATTGTTTTAACATGTTATTTTCGAATCATTATCATCATCTGTTTAGCCTTTTCCAACTATGGTGGGATCGATGTAGCTGAATACCAGTATTTTACATGGTGCAACTGCCTATCTGACTTCTGAAACGAAAAGTAGAGCATACTTCCAAGCATGATATCCTGAATTCGATTCCCGGGTCGGGGAAAGTGTTATTGGGATTTTTCATCAGGAATCTTCCAGTAGCAGGCACGGAGTCTAGATTTGTGCCCTGTTTGATGTCAATAGGCTCTTCCCCTATTATATGGGACTTAAACATAACTGGCGAACTGTGGATGTAATTGCTACTAAGTAAAACTCTGCCTAACCCTTCGGGAATTACAGGCGTGATGTTATGTTATGATATGTTTCTCTGTAGGACTTAGGTAATGGTTCAAGCAAGGCACATAAAAAAAAAACCAAATTCAATTCAAAAATAACAGTTGACTGACCTAAAATCAGTCAAGTGTTCACAAGGACTAATTTTCTGTATCAGTTGAAGCAAAAATCTCGGATATCACAACTCCTTTGAAGTAAATACACGTCAACGACCAGAAAGGTTATTTTATGTGTAAAGGAATATAGACCTTAGGGCTTAGACAGGTGACATTCGATCAGCGATAATGAAGATGGAAATGTATAAAATGTATTGAAAGTCGAAACTCTTTGTAAAGAACATAATGACCAATAGGTCTGACAGATTTCCAATACTTCTAGGAAAGGCCTACCTTCCTACTGAGTCGTTACAAACGCCTTAATATTCTTAAACTGATCAAATACTATGTGATTTCCGCAAAAATATCATCTTAATTGTAAGGTCGAGTAACTAAGTAATTATGAAATATTATAAACACAACATCATACCTGTAACCTTCGTAGGATTAGCCAAATGTGTACAGTCACGGCCTTTTCCGTCTGAACAGTTATAAAAATTTAAGCGTGAATCATGCGGAGGCGCCCAGCCCGGCTAGAGACCGCTTCGCGCGCGTGAGTGCGAGTAAAAATGAGCTTAGTGGTGACCAGCGGAAGTGTCCTCGATTGTACCTGTAATCGTACTCACACAAATCTAGACTCCGTATCCATGACAAAAATTGAAGCAACAAGTCACTATTTTAATGTAAGCACACAAGTATGAGACACACACAACATAAGTGAAACTCCTTAAAGGTGGTTGCGTCAAGGTAGCCCGCGAAATTCAAGTTCTCTTACGTTTTTTTGTAATTTGCAGGCCAGTATATACAACCTTCTAAGTTCATGTAATCCTATTAATGAATATTTCATAAAAAAAAAAACATTCAATAGGGTTCAATGGTCTTACAGGGTTATATTGATGATTTTCATGATTGTGATTCTGTAACTATATACGTGTTACTGGCGCGACTCATTTTTCATCAACATACAACCTGACAATGATCTGCATATTGCAAAAAACGTAAGAAAATTTGAATTTCGCGGGCTACCCTGGCGCAATCACCTTAAATGCGATTATTTCACGACACCGCTCGACCGCGCGGTTGTGCAGTGAAGCAGGTCGCAAGGCGCATTGGCTTGTATTCAGTCCATTGATGCCTTAACACACGTAGACCACCCGAAAAATAGACTGCAGACCCAGGTTAGCCGCAGCAAGGAAAACCTGCTCAGGTGGAGATTCATTAATGACTCTGCCCTTTTTTTTCGGATGTGAAATCATCAAATGACATCTCGCGCTCTGGGCAGAGCGGAAGGGAGTGTCTGACTTGTACTGATTAAAACCCATCCATGTTCCTTCCTTGCCCTTTGTGATCCAGGGCCGTGATATCTCTTTCGAACAGTACACAACCCTGGCAAGATGACTCTGCCCTGGAGTGTAAATATGGTGCTGTTCCACAAACGATGGAGCACTTAGTATCCTGTCCTGTATATCCTGTTGTTTGTTCATTACAGGAACTGATGGACGCTACAGAAGGCGCCAAACTCGTGGCTCAGTTCTGAGTTGACACAATTTAGATTACTATCGACACTCTAAGAAGACGAAGACCACCCGACAGCGTAGACGGAGCCGACACTCGGTGATATCAATACCACAATGAGAAACAAATTCCGATCGCTTAAGCTCTCAAACATAATCTACCGTCGGATTGTCTAACGAAGCTTTAACTCGGACGATTAAACTGTCGAATTGTGGTCAACACCCGGTAACACCGGCTCGTTGCTACATTAAGCAATATCTCGAGTAATGCTGTTTGTACAATGACGATTACAGCTGCGATTTTGCGAGAAACACAATTGTTTTTCACGTATTTTTAGAAGCTATAGGATACAATGTGTATGTATATCATTATCCATCATTTTACTCGATAGACGTCCATACCGGTATGGTTTTTCCTCGTAACTGGGTTATCGAAGTCAGATAAAATAGCTGGAACCGGTTAGACTGGAAGCCGACCTCAACATAGTTTGGAAAAGACAGATAGATGATGATGATGACGTCCATGGCTGGACATAGGCCTGCTATAAATAACCGCCAGTACATCTGCACCAGTTGATTCCCGTTAGCGTGGTGGATATGTATCCATTATCAATGTATCTATCGTCGCTGTAGAATGAATACCACGTATGTCAAAAGAGTACTTTTTTTTTGTAAATTCGAATGAAAACCACGTATCTTATAACACGGCGAAACCGTGAACCCTTTTAGGTTAACTAAGTCCTTTTCATCATTCAAAACATGAACCGAAAGCACATAATCTTTTTTTAAACATTGACGAAATTAAACATTTTTTTCGTTTCCTGTAAATTTTGGATTTCTGGATATGCGAGGTTATCATTCTACAGCGACGTTATGTAGAGTGTAATAAGACGAATTTGGGCATAGTTAACAAAAATATCTTTAAAGATTCAAGCAACAAAACAATCAAAGTAAAGATGCATGTTAACTTCTGGCGCAGATTTTAACGGGAGCTTGGTAAAAGTAACATTTATCTTACAGTAGGTACCTTCATCTGTTTCATATTATATTTTACATTCAACCTTGCCTCCGCCACTATAAAAGGCCAAACCCTTACCCAGCTTAGTCACGGTCAAAAAAAATCCTAATAAGATCCAACACACACAGAAATGTAAAAAAAAAGAACAAAAGCGTCCCTCGGGCAATTGAAAAGGGCTTCTAAATATCTTCAGCCTAATGACTACCCATGCCAGAAAATCAGCTAAAATCTTTACATAAAAGATGACATTTTGAAAAAAGGGAAAAATTTAACAAATCCTGGCCCAATCTGAAGGAATAAGACTGTATTAAGCGCACGCTGAATACTTATCATTTTTAATATCGTCCGACGTATAAGATCTCTGGAATACCAAGGTGTGGTGCAAGTTGGAAGATCGGGATTACGTCATACACATTGAGAACACTATGCATAATTACATTTCCAAATTCCTTATTCAAGTGGAGACCTTGGTGGGACATGTCTGTCGCATGCCGAACGAACTGTGGGCCCGTAAAACACAGGATTGATGCCCTGTAACAGTGACACGGGGTCGCGGCAGACAACGTAGGAGATGGTGGGACGAACTGGATGTCTTCCTTGAAAATTGGAAAGAAGTAGCACAGAATCGTGACCGTTGGAAGGAATGGAGGGAGGCCTTTGCCCAGCAGTGGGACAATATTGGCTAGCTATACAAATAATAAGTGGAGATCAGAATTGAAAATTTGACTAGCTATCATATTTGACTATCATCTATTCGAATGAGCCATCTGTGATAGTTCAACAGACGTGATAGGTCTGAAAGATTTTGTATCAGTTTCAAGTATCTGCAACCGGCTTCCTGCCGAAGAAAAACAAGATTCCTGCGATCGTCAATACATCTATAAGCGTTAATTTATGGAGCAGTTGACATCGTGTCCTACTTGTCTTGCCCTTCCTAGTAGTTTATGACCGCTACTATGCACCAAACTCGCTGCTAAGCTCTGGGCCAACTTATCATAGATTTCCATCGACACTACTCGTAAGAAACAATGCAATGGAATTTCAAGGCATTCAGCAGAACTTTGACTTTCTTTGACTGCGTCGTTGGTCTAGTTGTCGAAATAGCGACTGCTGAGCATGAAGTCCTGGGTTCGATTCCCAGGTCGGGCAAATTGTTATTGCGTTTTTGGAAATTTCTCAGAAGCAGACAAGGAGCCTGGATTTGTGCCCGGTTGATGGCAATAGTCTCGCCCCGTATTACATGGGACTTGGATATAACTGGCGAAATATTGGTGTATTATTAGGTACACACGGTGCCCCATAAAGCTATACATAACCAGTATAACCTGACCTCGCTTTGTATGAGCTCCCCGTACGATGAGAGATCAGCTTAGCTTGATTGGTCGTCGTGCGTACACCTCAGCCTAACTGTTCGGGGATTACAGGCGTGATGTTATGTATTCAGCAGAAGACTGTTGCCAAGTTGCCAATAATAAAAAATCTAATTTCATACAATCGCTCCCTCTTATAACTTACACCAAAAGGGCACTAAGGAGGGCAAGGGC
Source organism: Lycophotia porphyrea (assembly GCA_950005105.1). NCBI lineage: Eukaryota > Metazoa > Arthropoda > Insecta > Lepidoptera > Noctuidae > Lycophotia > Lycophotia porphyrea. The sequence continues at coordinate 1,436,424 of OX465404.1, read as the reverse complement.
GTCGCCGCCACGCACTTTATCATATCTTTTGTGGGTTCAGAAAAGTTGCGGCGATCAAAGGGCGGTTAGGATGTTGACATTGAAATCCAGTTCCTGGAGGCAGGATATTTGTTTAGCTAATATTAATTTGTTTAATTTACGGGCCTGGGAGTTTACTTTCTTACCGCGAAAGAGAGCGTTTTGAATTGACGGAAAATAGACCTGTTTAGTGTTTTGTATTTCTTTTCTTGATATTATTCCATTGTCTGGTCGTATTTGCTCACAGATTTCTTGCTGTTGCTTCATCCGTTTAATTAAATGGTTAATTTCATAGATATGTTTTCCTGTATCTATTATCAAATTTTGACGTGGGATACCTACGTGCTATCTGCACCTCGTCGTCTTGGAGGAGGACTTTTGGCCGCAGGGAGTGGTGTTCCGTCGCTTTCACATGCAAGTGCCACATGAACGCGCAGTGACATAGTGCGCAAGTGAAGTGTTACTAACATAGTTTTAAGGTTTTATTTACTAACACAATTTGTATTATATTATATGTATGTTAGTCTGTAAGGTATATATATATGGGCCTAAGTAGCCTGAAATAAATGTATGTTATTGTTGTTGATATTAAAAGAGATACCACACGATTTTAGCAATAGGCTTGCCCAATATAATTATAATTGCATGGAATGGTGTACTGATACCCTACCTCTGCCTAACCCTACGGAGGCTACAGGCGTGTTCGTAGGTGTTAGTACCTTCATTACATGATGCATCATGCGTCATCCATAATTATCGTAGCACTAGCATATGTTCGCGGATTTGGCCGCTTGGAGTTCGGTAATGGTCCCAGGCGGTCGCACTCATCATCATCATAATGTTCCCACTGCTGGGACACAGGCGTCTTCTCTATGAGAAGGAATGGGCTATAATCTACCACGCGGGCCCAGTGCGGATTGGTAGATGACACATGTCTTCGATTTTTTGGTTCTAGGACATGCCGGATTCCTCACAATGTTTGGCGATGTTGGCGGTCGCACTAGCAGAATAAAAAGTGTGTGTTAATCCAAGTTATAAATTATGTGTACCAGATTATATCCAAATCCGTTCAATAGTTTTTGCGGGAAAGTGTAACAAACATTTATCTTCACAAACTTCCGCATTTTTATAGTAGTACAAGCTTGATGATCAATTGATCAAATGACGGCACGGTTGGCGCAGTGGCTGAGCAATTGACTGCTGCGCTGCGTGTCGCGGGGCCGATCCCCGCACGAAACAAATATTTGTATGACCTACAGTTGTTCCGGGTCTGGCTGTTTGTGTGAGTTCATGAAAATGTTTGTGAACGCACCCACGATACAGGAGTAACTCCTAGTATTGGAAGCGTTTTTTTTTTATTCTTATTTCATCAAAATATCAAAAGAAACCATTGCCACTGAAAAGACAGTGTATACGTCTAGGTTTTTTTTTCTTTCGAAACGACGGTAACTGACGCTCAAGGCTACCCAAGTAGTTTGACACCTATTTGGATCACTAAATACAAATAGGTGTGAACGACAAATATGATTATCCTTAAGTCCCCAATGGATGATAAACCTAATACGCGTATATCAATACCCAGTGACCATGAAAGCTATCGAGGTGAAAATACTGTTGACATAATTGCTTCTACTTCCACTATTTACCTTGATACTTCCAATTATGACCACTTCCTCTTTCAGCTACTTATTAAATGGTCGTTAAGAGCCGCCTATGTTGCCATTTGGGTGTTCCGATGTGCGAAAAATTGTTAGTCAACGGCTAGTAGGAAGTAAAGATCACTATCGAACTATTAATTAATTGTTTTGCAGACACGATTACTTTAGCTAATTACATAAATATCACACCTATGATCCCCGATGATATAAGTAGAGGTGTACTTATTAGTACACCCACATTTTGCAAGTTTTATTATTACGAGACGAGACTATTACCATCAAATGGGCATAAATCCTAATGCCGAGCTGCTATGGAGAAGTTCCTATAGAAAAACCCTAATAACATTTTACCTGGAGATCGAACCCAGGACGTCAAGCTCAGCAGTGATTGCGACAAGGACAACGAGGTTGTCTTCATATTACACTCAAGACTTCTTCCCCAGATACTCCTAAATAAAGGGTGTAAACAGACTCTTAACAAAGCAGAAAGGCACTTGTTCTCCTCGTCATTGCGATCATTTTTTTGTTCTAGACCATACCTGGGAACCTTCTAGTTACGGAGATATTAGGGTCAAAGTTCCAACTTTTTCACAAGTTTTTTTTTTTAAATACATGTTTTTAATGTAAGATTTTTAGTTTAAAAACCACCGGGACCCCCTAACTATTCAATCCATCCATTAGCACAATGTTTTGAGTGCGTTTCATTGAGTGCTACTGTAAAACGTGATTTTTCAGCCCAAGAAAAAAAAGCCATTTCCCAGCACTAATTTTTGCGTAAAGTTACTTAGTTTGATGTACATAATGCTTGATTGACGGCTTCGTGAAGAGTCTGTTTACACACTGTATTCTTCTCAAACCCAACACTTGGCATCAGATTCCAAAATCTTGACTAGCCGCCAATTTATGCGAGTAATTCTGTGGTACCTATAAATAACGGGAACCGATAGACTGATATACAGACAGACGCTGGTCTGAAAGGAATTAACATCCACAATTTTGGGCTGTAAACAAGACGGATGGGACCACCGAAAGGTTTGGACTGATTTGTTAGGCTAAGGATCGGAGATGATGAGACTCTATTCAGATTTTGGATGGTTCTAGTCTAATTTAGTTTAGTATTAGTTTCGTCCTGTTTGATTTAAATGGAGTGGGTGTACTATGTCTTCATTCATTGGCGCAAGTCATCAAACTTTTCGTGTCAATTCGGGAGTTATGGAACACTGTGCGATAGTTGATGGGTCAGTTCCTTAACATTGTTTAGTTGAATATTTTTTTTTCGTTCATTCTGGTTTTCAGGAATTTTGTGGAATTAGGAATAGTGTGGCGGGGTAAGTTGCAACGCCTTACTGTTTACAAGCAAACAATGGTAATAAAATAAGCTAAAATTATACTGTAAAAGATACCTGACTTCCGAGACATTTATCTATAATTTATAAGAACTTTGTAATCTTAATCTCATTTTGTTTTGTCCACAAAACCTTCATCACTTACATGATTAAGATTGATTATCGCTAACTTAAGATGAATTTGCGACTTGAATATAAACGTGTTTTGAGTAGTTTTCAAAAATTTATGAAACCTATTATTTTATTTATTTATTAAACTTTATGCACTTAATGTATAAAGGCGGACTTAATGCCTTGGGCATTTTCTACCAGTCTACCTTAGGGTGATGCAGAGACAAAACAGTAGGTGCAATAGTATAGAAAATTTCCAAAAATAAAATATAATAATAAAAACATATATTTTTTTATATTTTTAAATGTTTTTTTTAGAAGCATGTAAAAATAAAAAAATGTGTCTATAAAATGAATAAATGAATAATACATATATTAACTGCTTCTTTGCCAGTGGTACAAACTCCCGCACTTTGAACCAACAAATGAGTTTTGACATCAGCACAAACACTGCATATGTCGGCGCGACAGCCACCAATGAGAACAAAGCATCATGATGCGACTCCGACGATTGTCCAAAGACAGACGTTTCTTCCGCCACGACAAATTAGAAAGCATTGTCGTTACAGTATGGTACTAATAGTAAGAATGGGCATGGTCAACATTACATGGAGCGACTGCCTATCTTATATTGGCAAAAAGTGGTTACTCCTCATTACTATCTTGCCCTTATCGCAATTCATTTGGGGTCGGCGCAGCATATATATGGGAGTTGCTGATTCAAAACCGAGCTAAGAGACGACTACCGAATTAAGTGTGTCTGTAATATATCATTGGAAGAAAAAAGGTCTAACGCCCAAAGCGACACACAAAATATGCTTTACACATGTAGATATTTCATCATCATCATTTCAGGTAAAAGACGTCCACTGCTGGACATAGGCCTCCCCCAAGTATCCAGCGGATCCCCATGTAGATATTTAATCTTCTTTATTCTTTACTGTGTGGTTAGTGCCTCAGCTGGTGTCAGAGTTTAATGTCACCCATGGGCCTCAGACTTGGCTTTACATGCAGTCGAGAAAGTTCTCTCAGGCATGCTGGTTTCCTCACTATGTTATTAATTTTGCAAGTGATAATTATACATTTAATTATTATGCCTATGCTGGAGACGTGGACAATCCGAGCAAGAGAAAGACAGAGGATAGACACATTCGAAATATGGTGCTGGAGGTGTATGCTCCGATTTACATGAACATTCTGACCTATTTCGGCCACATAATGCGAAGAGGAGATAGCAGCATTGAAAAGCTGGTCATTGCTGGCAACACCGAAGGCAAGAGAGCACGAGGCCGGTCGCCAACACGATGGTCCGACCAAGTAAAAGAGGCAATGTCCTCTAACAAATTTCTGCAGGTGGTGATGGCAACTTTGGACCGGAGTAGATGGAAGCAGGGTTCAGTGACCATGATCCTCAGTAATGAGGGACCCATTGAAGAAGAGAGATTATGCCTAAATACACTGTATTAATGTCAACTTTACCGACCGCTGAAATCCAACATAGCGCTTAACAGAGTGCGAGCGCTCAAAGAGGCACTCTTCCTATTCCATAAAAATGTTTCATACTCGTATTTTTCATTTAGACTTCAATTCTGAGAACAAGAATCTCACTTACAGTGAACTAAAAGAGTATAAATAAGTAAGTAGTTACCTTAAGTAAAAAAACAGTGCTCACTGCGCGTACACAGTGCGTACTTATTTATACATCCCTCTTCTCCGAGATGTTGAATATTCCAGTATTTTACTACAAAATACGCCAAAAGCCAACAGTTTTCAAATTAAAATAATTACGCTTTGCTTTCGCGCCAATTTACAAGCTATTCAATAATTCCCTTTTAGATGAAATTTTAGTAATTTGGGATTCAAATTGGTCGATTATTTTGATATCTAGGGTAGCTATTGCCGACACTTTGGTTAATACTGCTACTTCTTGCTACGAGAAACTGCCAAGTTGGGCCCGTGGACACAAGCGTGATAGCTGAGCGTGTAGTTCTGGGTTCGATTCGACAAGAAAAAATATTGTTAGGTTTTTAGGCCGAAATTACAGAATCCACATGATTAATTCTCCTTCCGCCTCGTCCACGTTCATACATCTGGTCATACACGTACGCTGGTTGTGAGCCTAACCTTTCCGAAGAACCTCACAATAAGGTCAGCGTTGGGTTTTTCTATTAATAATTTCTCAGTAGCAGCCTATAGATTGGAAGTCGGTGTTGTGTCATTGTCATGCCTCAGAATACACGTCAACCCGTTGGTCCTGCGCCGGAACTTTCTCCAATCGTGTCGGATTGCCATCCCAACGGTTTATAAAGGGTGTAAACAGACTCTTAACGAAGCCGAAAGTCACTTGTTCTCCCCGTCATTGCGATCATTTTTTTGTTCTAGACCATACCTGGAACGGGAACCTTCTAGTTACGGAGATATTGGGGGTCAAAGTTCCAACTTTTTCACAAGTTTTTTTTGAAATACATGTTTTTAATGTAAGTTTTTTTCTTTAAACACCTCCAGGACCCTCTTACTATTCAATCCATCCATCAGCACAATGATTTGAGCGCGTTACTTTGAGTCCTACTATAAAACGTGATTTTTCAGCCCAAAAAAAAAAGTCGTTTCCCAGCACTAATTTTTGCGTAAAGTTACTTAGTTTGATGTACATAATGCTTGGTTGACGGCTTCGTGAAGAGTCTGTTTACACCCTGTATGAATGAGGGACATCTAGTATTTGCGCATATACTTCATCATCATTGAATTATGTGTTGGAGTCGGCTTCCAGACTAACCCGATGGAGTGACTGCCTATCTGACCTCCACAATAATGATAGTACTGGTTGTCATAACTTTCGGATTCTGACTACGCGTAACAGTTGTCAAAATTCTACAAATGACAGCCGTGACCTACGGCTTATCGTGTTTGCTGAGGCACGGAGGAACTCGGTATGTGATAGATGGTCACCCATCCACAGACTGACCTTGGCAAGCGCTGCTTAACCTTGAAGGTCGACCCGAGCGGCTGTTGTTACTTAGCCACGAGCTCCTCGGGCGGGAATCGACTTACAGTGCACACATGTGTATTTGTGCACTATAAGTCAATTCCCACACGACACACGTCTTCTGTACAACATTTTGAACCAAAAAAAAAACTGTTCCCTACAAAAAAAATGTATAGAACAGCTGAAAAATTTTGTTGGGGGTTCACAATTATTTACTGAATACGTGGTAATAATTTCTGCGTCGCTGTGCTTTCCACCCTGTATCTCCCGCGTACTTGGCTAGTCGGTTGAGACCGGGCACCGTGACCGAAATTCGGCCGAGGGTATATTATCACGGACACTTTGGACAGGCCACCTGTAAGCAGGATTACGTTTGCTTGGTTGCACAGAGCGTTAGCGTCGGTTACTGTAACCGTAATCTTCTTATAGTAGATTTGGGATTATATTCGGGTAATTGTGTATGTGGGTGATATTTGAGGGGTATACTGTCATTGTTTTCGAGTTATAGATAGTTTGAAGTTGGATACAATCTCGTTCCAGATTTGCTTTCAAATTAGACCTTCGGTGGTAATATTTCACAACAATTGAATAGACTCGGTTGGGACTTTCAAGAAAACTAGTGGACTGTATAAAATAGGTGTAATACCACAATTAACATCAATTAAGGCTCGGTGCCCCGAGCCCTGCGCCCTCCCCGCGTTTATCCGCGCATATGTGAGGCGCCGACAACATTTAAAATCTTTTCAGCAGCCTATATCAGTATACGCTGGACTCCGTGGTTAAATAATAATAGCCGCTCGGGTCTATCTTCAGGTTAAGCCGTGCTTGCCTAGGTTGGTTCGTGCATGGGTGACCACCCATTACATACCGAGCTTCCTCCGACTTGGCTGTCATTTGTAGATCTTTGACAGTCCTTACAGTGACCCGAAATTCTGACAGCCAGTCTTAACCAAGGAGTATCCTATTACCCAGTACTAACTAGGTTGTGGAGGTCAGATATGCAGTCGCCCCATGTAAAATACTGCATCTGCATCCGGTTAGAGATGAAGCCGACCCTAAGATAGTTGGAAAAGAGCTACACAGATGAGAGAAAAGGCTACGCAGATGATGAGTTAATGATATTCAACAAAAATTTTGACATCTCGGGAGATGTCAATTTTTTTTCTATTGTGTGTTGGTATTACTAATGTAATGAGGAGGGATGAAACGCATGTGACTAAAAGAGTGATGGACAAGAATGTTGATGGATGGAGAGGGAGAGGCAGGCCAAAGAAAAGATGGATGGATTGTGTGAAGACTGATATGGAAGAGAAAGGAGTAAACGATGCCGTGACGTCTGACAGGGGAGAATGGAAGAAGAAAACATGTTGCGCCGACCGCAAGTAGAAGGGGGTTAGGGAAGGGTTTCAGTAATACCAACACATAATAGCCAAAATATTATTGTGTTATTTAGACAAATTGACCTTCGCCGTCGTAGGAAGTTGTACAATCGTCCCACTATCACACACACCAGGGATTTGTCAAAACGAGCCAATTCAAAGACAAAGTTGAATGTCTCCTGTGCCTATAACTTCATCATACATCCCTTTGCCTCCAAACTCCGTAGTCATGTCATAAATGCGAAAGTAACTTTGTCTGTATGTCTATTTGATTGTCAGTCTGTCTTTCTATTTCACGGTTCAACGGATTTTGATGTAATTTGCTATACGGATAGACCACATGGGTAAGAATATGACATAAAATACTTGTAAAGTCGCCAGCGCATTAAATTACCACAAACTGTCAAATTATCTCATTCGATTTTGAACTTAGCTATCAACATTTTATGGTTTAAAATCATTTGGAGGAATTTGACAATTTGTGGTAACTTGTTGCGACTGTACGTTGCCATGAAATATTTTAGACTTCAACGCGAGTGAAACCGCTAGAAAAAGATAGTCTATAATAAACCACTAACCTCGTTTCAAACCGTCGGTATTCCCAAGACTGTGTCCCTACTAATATGACAGCCATAAAATATCAGTTTCACTGAGGGCACTATACTGCCCCCGTAAGCCAAGAGACGGTAACTCAACAAGAACAAGAAAATGTGTGTCTCTTTTTAAGTAAACAAAATTTATTTTAAAATAAAAAATGAATAAAAAATGATCGAAATGATGGTAAAAATATTGAATATTAAAAGAGTTGAGCTCAGTAAGGAGCATTGGTGGCGTTTTAGAGGTTCACATAAGTGCAGGTGTTTGCATCTTTTGGACACTCCAAAATTATGGGGCATGGTTTGGTCAGGGTCACCACATTCGCACTGAGAGTCGGTGTAGTCCAATAAAGACAGCGTATTTTTGGATAGTCCGTGCGAGATGTTTCAAGCTGCCACTTGCAAAAAAACAAGATTTGCGATTTTTTGACATAGGCATTTTGGCTCAAAAGAGCACTATAGAGAGGTATTCCGAAGTTATTATCCAATAATCTTATGGTTCCGTCTAGTATGGGTCAAAGTGATCGATTGTACCAGAGTCGCAGGAATATGTTGGAGGTATAACTACGGGAGGTGCTCAGTAAACTGTGAGTAAATCTTTGTGTTTGTCGGGGTAAATACGCTTTTTAGATTAGTGTGTTTTATGAAACAGAGCGGGAAAGCTATCGCACGCGACAGCATCGAGAATGCGGTCAACAGCATGCTGAGTGTCTCGCTCTAGCAAATGACGGTTCTGAGCAACAGAAAATGATAGAAAAATGGAACAGTGCAATAGGGTATTTTACCAAAAAAATCTAATTAATCCATCAGATAGATTTCCAAAAAATGTTGGATACGTATTTTATTATTTTTTCACGTAAACAAAAAATGAAGACGATACAGTGCGTCGAAAACCCGTGTGACGTCATTATGTCAGTACACTTTTACTGGCGCAGTGACGTCAAAAGCCCCCACTCACGATCTTTGATGCGTTTTATCTTCGTCAGTTTTTTTATTAATTTGAAAAAACAAAAAATACGTATCCAATATTTTTCGATAATCTATCTGACGGACTAAACATAATCATTTTTTTTTTACTCAGAAAATATCCCTATTCCTTGCTGCCAGATGAGGATCAACCCTTCACGATTGTAAATAGAGACAAATGACCTCTGAAACAGAAAACAACATGTTTTAACTAATGTATGTTTGGTTCGTAGCCCAAAGCTACATGGTTACGATCGGGCCGAACTGTAAACAACCTCGGGCAGGATTAGGGAACGCACTTAGGTTCCTACGATTTGTTGTTGATGGTGTTCAATACATGGACAAGGATAGTCTGGTTTAAATCGTCGCTGTAGAATGGATACCACGTATTTAAAAAAAGTACTTTTTTTGTAAAAATCTAATGAAAACCACGTATTTTATAACACGGCAGAACCGTGAACCCAAAAGTAAGTCCTTTTTATCATTCAAAACATGAGCCAGCACATTAAAATATTTTAAACATTGACGAAATTAAACCTTTTTTTTCGTTTCCTGTAAAGTTTGGATTTCTGGACATACGTGGTTATCATTCTACAGCGACGAAATGTCGGATGGGTGAGCTTCGTGATTTCGAACCACGTTTGTAATAATTTTGAAGCATGCTCAAGGAAGTTTAGTTTTGAAAAATATGAAGGAAATTTTAAATTATAGACAAACATGTTTCGTTTTTCCTTGTCCTTGGATCATTTATTTATTTATTTATCGTTGTTATATCATACAAAAGAAGAGTCAAGAGAGAGGAAGAGTCTTATTTTGGAAGTGTCTATTATTTTTATAAACTATTTTGTTTAATATAGAACTGCTGTAGCTGTGTGTGCCCCCGATCTTCGACCTTGTGAAATTAATATAAAAATAATGCTTCCTTATTTGAATCGCATATTGTTAACAATATCAAGGGTAAAATTAAAACCCTTGATATTGTTAACAATATGCGATTCCGCGAAACCCTTATTCTTTTACTAAAATAAAAGGACTTACCTAAGTTACCTACTCTTTTTAGCATCAGTAAAAGTTCAGTCAAAATCGATCGATGTAATCCTAATAATGAATATTTCATGAAAAAGTCATTCAATAGGGTTAAATGGTCTTACAGGGTTATATTGATGATTTTCATGATTGTGATTCTGTAACTACATACGTGTTACTAGCGCGACTCATTTTTCATCAACATTCAACCTGATAATGACCTGCAAATTAAAAATTTGAATTTCGCGGGCTACCCTGGCGCAACCACCTTAAAAACAGACACTTAAATTTTATTTATTGGTATAGATTTTGTTCTAGGTAATTAATACCGATAAAACACAATGACACCACACCATAACTCACTAAACCAATTAGTTCCACCCAAAAGAGGAAACAATGAGGTTACTTTCCGTACATCCTCGGGCGAAATCACGGATCGCACTTAGTATGAGATTAAACCAATTGTTAGTAAAACAATAGGATCCAACACAGACACAAAGTAATATATACAGAAGACCAGCTTTTTTGATGGTTAATAGTATACAGTGTGTCAGGTTAAACGAGGGACATACTTTAAGGGACTGTAGTACTCATGAAAATGAACAACTTTTAAGGCGCAGATGCAAAAATATGAAACAAAAAAAAACTGGTGTTCCCTTCATTTTGTCCAGCTATGCGAACATAAATATAGAGCGGCTGGTTTTATATTCTTGATTTCAGTGTTGGTCTCTTAGTAAAAGTTGGTCATTTTCATGTGTAGGTACTACACTCCCTTAAAGTATGTCCCTCGTTGAACCTGACACATTGTATAATTAAATTTGAATTGTTAATAGTATATCATTTAATTTGAATTGCTATTGTATATAATTTAATTTTAATAATAATTTTAATATTACAACGTATGAAAAAATTTAACTTAGTGTATAAGTATCCAAAATTTTTATGCCTATTAGGCTAAAAATAGCGATCCTGACATTTGAATTAGATCTTATTATATTGTACCTATGTTTTACACATAAAAATTTGAATTTGAATTTTTACAAGGTGTGAAAACGCACACATGGACATAATTTACGTACAACGGGAGCAAGCGCACTCGCGAACGACATTTGTTTTTTGTCCAGAAAAGGTACGTCGTATGAATGGCTCTTTAGTCAACTGATCCCACTCATCTGGGACCCGCGGGATGAGTTTACTTAATTATAACCCCCACAAAGGCAAAGAAGCTAACTTTTGTTCTGCCGCCCATTCTTATAGTGCATTTAACATTGCGCGTTTGTACATGAAGTTTTCACTCTTTCATGTTAATCTCGTCAAAGACCGTCAGTCACTCAGAAGTTTTTTTCAAATTGATTAGAGTTAATCTAAAGGGTGAAAATAAACCCTTAATGAAACCAAAAGGCACTTGTTTTCCCCGTCATTGCGATCATTTTTTTGTTTTAGACCATACCTGGGAACCTTTTAGTTACGGAGGTATTGGGGGTCAAAGTTCCAACTTTTTCACAACTTTTTTTTTAATACATGTTTTTAATGTAAAATTTTTACTTTAAACACCTCCAGAATCCCCTTACTATTCAATCCATCCATCAGCACAATATGTTGAGTGCATTACATTGAGTCCTACTGCAAAACGTGATTTTTCAGCCCAAAAAAAAAAGTCATTTCCCAACACTAATCTATGCGTAAAGTTACTTAGTTTGATGTACATAATGCTTGGTTGACGGCTTCGTGAAGAGTCTGTTTACGCCCTGTATAATTTTATAATCACCTCTCCTCTTGCCCGAATCCCATGTTATTTATCTATTTCGTACCTACTCATGATTTCGGAATAGACAAGTACTTCCCTAGTACAACAATGTATGTAAAATCACAAATCATCGTACATGATTTCCGAAGATAGACGACTAGCTTTTGCCCGCGGCTTCGCTCGCGTTCATTTTGAATTTGACGATCAATTTGGGTTGTATTCTGCTTGTAATTCAATCCTGATTCGAAAGACACGTGGCGCCAACTATGAGCATTATAACGTTATTGTTGTTCTCCTCGGGAACAGTACTTTTTTTCGGGATGAAAGGTATCCTATGTCCGTTTTTATACACCTGACAACGTATATGCAAAATTTCAGGATGATCAGTTCAGTAGTTTAGGCGTGAAAAGGTAACAAACAAACAAACTTACTTTCGCATTTATAATATCACAAGTAAGGGTAAGGATGATTCAAGCATATACTGGTCCGATGTCTTTATTATGCCTGTTTCTTTATACAAGGTGGACGGGGCACAGACGCTTAAACGATTACCAAGTACTCAGTTCATCATTCTGAACTACACGTAGAAAGATTTCAACGGTCATTAAAAAAAAATTCTGCTGTTTTATACATTTTGACCTTAATCGTAAGTATTGCAATTTTGTAGAAAACAGCTGTGCAGAGTACAGCTGTTTTATTTTAATAACCGGATAAATTCTACGTGGAATAATGTACTGAATATATGGTAACCACTTTGGCGTCGGTGTTCTTTTCACCCTGTAGAGTAGATCTTCTGACCCAATCTGTTTTGTGACACACCGTCTGCCTTGGGCGAGGAACTTGAATCTCTCAACTTATTTATTTAAAGGACAATAGCGCTATGAGGTGTATGGTTTGGTGGCGAATTTGAATACTTTATTGCGTGGTTTGCATTTGATATGCGATGCTTTTTTGGATTTTGTATGGTGTGAGGCATTCTAACACTAGCTAGGTACTTGTGTATATGTATGTCGGCAAGCAGCTTTACTACTTTTTTTGGTTTTTACAAGGACATGGGATATTTTGCTTAGCTTAGCTTTGTCTGTTGAGTGTAACAGTCCAAACCATTTGTGGATCATCTGGTTGTTTATGATCTAAACAGCAGGGGTGATTGGCTTCCCATGAGAGTAAGAGAAGAAAGAGTGCACCTGTGTTTGTGCACACATTTGTGTCACATCTCCTGTATCGATAGCGAATCTTCGGTCCTCTTCTTTAAGGCACAGTCACGGTAGTAGGAGTTTTATATTTTATGGGCCCAAAACTTCACCAGTCCCATTTTAACCTCGCAGACTTATCGCTGACATCGGCGATGCCTGTATTGGAGCGTATTGTGGTGATGTGTATACAATCGGTCATTTTGATGTTTGGCAAACTTGTCCTGATCGAAATGATCAAGATAGATGGGCCGGAATCGTCACACAGTGGGTGCCAGAAGACGGTCGCCGTCACCGAGGCCAAACAACGCTGACGTGACGATATGGACTCCTTCCTGACTGATTGGCCAGAGAAGGCAAAACACTGGGAGAGTAGGAAAGAAATGGGGGAGGCCTTTGCCCAGCAGTGGGACAGAATAGGTTAACAAACAAAAAAAAAAAGGCAAAAAAACACCACTTCCACAGCGTCATCGGTGGCAGTTAACAGGTCACTTTGGTGACATATTTTAGGGTAATCTCCGCGAAAATAACATGAAATTTATCTCCAAAACAAGGTTCAACAAGGTCAAACGTTGCCTAAATGGCCGGTTGGCAGCACTAGAAACCCTCTACTCCAGTATCAAAGGCTAAACACACAAATCTCACACGCAGAAACCCGCACAATAACTTCTCACTAAGCCGTCTTAAATGCTAAACAGAGTCCCAAGATTCACAATAATTTAAGGGTAGATTCAACCCCGAGCGGTGGAACCAGCCCCTAATTAGATGAAGCATAGGACTCTGTATAGCTCAACAAATTATAATTGCTAATTCACTACAATTGTGTTAGAAGTTTGAGTCAATTTGATTCAATTTGATTGTCTGGAATTGGGTCAGCGTGTGTTGCTTATGTTTTAGATTGTGATGTTGATTACTTTTGTGTATGTCAATGGAGAGGTTTAATGCAATTAGCAAGAACTGCACTCCATCTTAATACCATGTTAATTTTTTTTTAATAGCTCGAATGCGGCACGTTCTCGGAACGCAAATCTTTTATGGTGAAACATTTTGCATATACAATGCATCCAGCCATCCACGGATTGACTTCGGCAAGCGTTGCTTACCCTTGAAGACTGCCATGAGACTATGTGCCATGCAAGTAAAATTATACATAAAACACGATTTTTCATATTTCATGAAACAACAACAGTTTTACAAAACTGTGCCCTCAAAAACTTGTTAAACTGATCTCACTTGGGGAACCTCTACAAAATAATAGAGTGACACAAATAGACGCCGAGAGGAGAGTTTTACATTAAACAGAAGTTTTCAAGTATGGTTTCACATTAAAAAACGGACACCACTCTACTGTAGAGACGAGGAAGTTTAATTTCAAAGCTCTACGGGAAGTTTACTTAATTTCGCGAATGGACAGCGTTGAAAAAAAACTGGACAAGGGCGTGTTGGACTCGCGGGTTGAGGGTTCTCTACCAGACTAATTTTAGTTACAAACTAGATTAAATGACATTCCATTGCATTGCGATGACAGGTAAAAGCTATCGAAAAGCATATCGCTTGTTTGCCGCAATAACGACATAACTCGAAAAATAAGAAACACAGGACAGCGTTTTTTTTTTTAATTTTTACGTATTTCGTTACTTAATTAAATACTTACTTTCGTTAATTTTATATTCAACCACAAACAACATCGAAAAATCTAAACTTTTGAGTTATGTCATCTGTGTCGCAAACGAGCGAATATGTCAACATTCTTAAAAGTTGTATTAGGAATATAAAACATTTTAAAACTGTTTACCACTCGTCTACGCTCACCTCTTTCTATTTTTTTACAAGGTTGAAGCTGTGGGTAATTAACACATTTTTTGTGAAAATTTCAATTGGCTACCGGCTACCTTATACAATTTAAAAAAAAACAGTCGTGTGAAGGTAAAAAATAGGTAAGCTAAGGTAACTGGCAGACAGACAAACGGGGGACAAACTGAAAGCCAGCGAACACCTATTTTGACTTTGCGGAACCCTCTTTTTTTCTGTTATCTAGCAAATTCAGAATAATGGCGGAGTGGGGTAATTATATTGCAAGTCGGGGAGTATGTCTGAGTGACGGTTTGATGGGTAATCATGATTGATTGGGTTTTATTCAAAGATGGATAGTTATTTGAGGGGAAGATGCTGCGTGCTCATCAGTAAGTCATGGTTTTTGAAGGATTATGTTAGAAAGAAGGGTGTGGCTTCAAAGAAGATGTAGTGACAAAAATTGAATAAAGTATGCTTAGATGGTTGGGTCATGTGGAGAGGATGAGTGAAAGGCGACTAACAAAAGGTTATTCACAAGGCAGATGTGAGTGGTAACGCCGGGAGGGGACGCCCTAGAAGAACATACGCTGACCTCATTGGTGAGGTTCTTCAGAAAGGTCAGGTGCGTAGTACTCGCAACCGGCGTGCGTGTATGACCAGATGTATGAACGTTGACGAGGCAAATGGAGTATATGTAAGGATCGTAGCAGGTGGCGTTCTGTGGTTTCTGCCTACCCCCATGGGAAAAGGGCGTGAGTTTATGTATGTATGTATGTGTATCTTAGAAAGATGGGCGGTAGCGTGTTAAATAACCAAACGGCCCGATAATGTTTTCTTCCAATTTCCAAGTGCATATATAACTTGTTGAAAAAGTTGGTACTTTGACCCCCAATATCTCCGCATGTATGATCTAGATTAACAAAAAGAAAAGATCCCTATGACGGGGAAAACAAGTGCCTTTCGACGTCATCAAGGGTAGTTTTATACCTATTCGTTGTGTAAGAAGTTTTTGCCACTTGGTTTAAATCGAAACTCATCGTGTTAATTGGTTTCTTCAATACATTTTCTTCTCTTGTAAATCAGGCCTTCCAGGAGAATCCAATCAAGCACTAAAGGTTCCCTGTAACTCTGTAGGCAACAATCACCTGCCAAAAATTTAGTTAACCCACTTACTTAAGGTTTAAATATTAAGTTTTCAGACTTTATTTATTAATTTATGGGTGAAATATAATAACAATAAAAAAAAGCAGAATAAAAAAAATCCAATGAAGATAAAAATTCCGAACTGGTAAGGATCTATCTAAGGATCTATCGGATCTATCTCTAGGGATTTTATCTTTCTGAAAATCCAGCAATTTCATTGTAATTATATTTCTTTAGTAAATATTTAAATTAATACATTTCCTGTTTATTTAACGCAGTCTTAGCAAAACACCCAAGTATTTTGTCTAAGAAATGTAAAGCTTAATCAACAAATGTCCAAGCATTTGAGAAATGTACTGCAAATGGAATTAAGATACCTCTAGAAATAATTTATTTTCCCCCAAACTCTAAAGTAGATAGATTCCGGCGTCAATCACGTGACAACCCATCTGTTCCCCCAGACACCCCCATGGCATTACTTAACGAAATACTTCCTTATTGTTGGAAAACTGAAAGTTTTTACAATTGTAATTAAATTCCAACGGAATAGCTTGTGGGGGGAGGGAGGAGAGGAACTTGGGAATTCTAAATTAAGGGGGAATGCATTTATTTTGGTGCTTCTTCGTTGCTGTTGCCGTGTGATTTTTACTTTTTAAGAGGAAATGTGGGTTGTCTTTTTTCCATACGAACGCTCTCGCCTGTTTTCTTTCTGGTTTATTACTTTAAAGCTATGATTGTTTACAGTTAAATACATATCAACCTCTTCTATGTCCCTATGTTTTCTTTTTTGACGATACATAATGAACCTGGCTCGTCCTAGAACCAAAAATTTGAAGATATGTGACATCTACCAATCCGCACTGGGCCCACGTGGTGGATTATAGCCCATTCCCTCTCATAGAGAGGAGGCCTGTGTCCCAGCAGTGGGAACATTATAGGCTGATGATGATGATGATGATGATGATGATGATGATACATAATCTGTATAAGCACTAGAACCTTTATAAAATGCTCAAAATTGCCTATTTAAATCGCCTGTCAACAAAGGCCTACTATACAAATTTGACAACTATTAATATAAAACGAAAAACATAGGGACACAGTATATATCTTTCTTAATCAGTTTATGAAATAACTTTTAAATTGGTCGAATAAGGGAGGAGGAAATAGTCGAGAGCCAAACCTCGAATTATGACATTTTACTATAGTTGTCTGTATGGCACCAATGTCGAAATCACTTTCGCAGAGAGACAGCGATAGTTTTTTCAAATACCTACCGTGTTTCCTCTTAAGGAGTGGCGATGTTGCATGAAATGACTTGTTTTGATTTTATTCGTTTATTTGAACTTTACGTACACAAATTAGGTACATACCAAGATGGACTTAATGTCATAGGTATTCTTTACCATTCAACCCAGGGAGACAACATGGTAGGTGCTTAAAATAAGGGAAAAATATTTTTAAATTTATCTCTACTAGGTACTGTTTCCGTGATTTTCAAAGAGTTGATGATTTCAATAAAAAATAATTTAAATTCAAATGTTTTATTTCACAAAAACTTACGTTGGCAATTACGAAACGTCAGAAGCTAGGTATACAATTGGGCATTTTATATGGAGAAATTCATAATTTTAAAACTAATTCGCTAATCCTGTGGCTTGCCAGTTTGACACCCTTGCGGGTATGCACCTTATACGCGCATGTATCATACAATGCATTTCTATATATAAAACATAAACAGAAGAGCAGGTAAATTAAAACAGTTCAATAAAAAAAAAAACTTTTCACGAAACCAAATCACTCTAAAAGCTTTAAAAAGCGACTCCCAGCTTAAACATCACACTAAAAGTACAAAAACTCCACTCAAAAGTGTATCTCGATGCGCTTTAAATATTTAAAGAGCGCTGTAATGGTTCGCTCGCCGTTGATGAAATTAAAACTGAAATTTTTAGTGCACTAGTTTTAACTGAATGTTTTGGGGGACATGGTAATAAATGATAGGGTCTTTTCATACACATAACTGTTGAAACGTGGGTGTACTATAGGTGCACCTCTTTCTTACCCTCCGGAAAATACAGGCATGGTGTGTTGTTAGATTATTTTGTTACTAGTCCAAGGACTTGAATTTAAAGTTGTTTGGCGCACTAGTTTTAACTAATGTTTGGGGGCAGGAATTAACACGGTGATAAAATAATGGGTACTGTTTGTAGTACGTTTTAAGGTTGCCTCTTTAGAGAGCTACGAAGCAGTCGTGTCATTTTATTTAAAATTGCAAAAATAAACCTAAAACTCACAAACAACTTACGATGTCACCATTATGGTCCTTCGAGCCGGATCTGAACCAGTGATCTGTGGGTATGTTGCTTGGTGTGAAGTAATATGAAGGCATAGTGGAACAAAAATTTGCCAAGGGTCTGATGGGATAATGGTGAAGATATTTATTACAAAACATTAATATGGTGTCTTAGTCCAACGGCCTAGTGAAATTAAAACTGAAACACAATTTGTAAAAGAATATTTAGGAAGCACAAATTACTATAGCAAAAAACTTCTCTGAAATATTTTGTTAAATGATCTGTTAAAACTAGTAGGTAGTGGCCTGAAAGTTTGACCAAGGGGTATCGTTACCCAGTACTAACTGGGCTTTGGAGGTCTAATAGGCAGTCGCGCCATGTAAATGAATGGGTATTCTTCCTCCGGTTAGACGGGAAGTCGAGGCCAACATAGCTGGAAAAAAACTAGGCAGATATTGATGATCTGTTAAAACTAGAATATTAAGCGCAGTTTCAAGTATAACTCAGCGGTAAGTAAAATTAAAAAAGTCATGGGGAATATTTTATTTTTAGTCCACGGAAGTGATGAAATTTAAAAAAAAAAACATTTTTACTGATGTTCGGGGGGCATGAATAATTATGGTAGTAAATGATGGGGACTTTTAATTACTGTAGAGTTGGTAGTCGTTACTTCCGAGGGCTCTCCAGTGTGATATTTGCATGTTAACTACTGTCGATACATCGCCATAACTCGACTGAGTGACATGGTCTATAGCTACTTTTTTAATTACTTAAACCTATTTGTAAATCGACATTGTTTTTTTTGGTCTCCGTATTTCCGGTGTGAAGTTATGCTATTTTAGTATTGACTGAACTGTTTGTGTTTAACTTGGTACTATATAATGTCTATGTAATTTCGACATCCATATTGGATATTGCGTTATTGAACTCAAATGAAGTTGGGCAGGACACCTAGCAAGGCGCGGTGATGGCAGGTGGAGTAAAACTGTGACGGAGTGGCGTCCAAGGAATGGAAAGAAAAGTGTTCGTCGTCCGGCGGCGAGATGGGCAGACGACATTGTTGCCATTGCGGGAATATCCTGGATGAGGCAGGCACAAGAGCGTGGAGCTTGGCACAAGCAAAGAGAAGCCTATACCCTGCAGTGGGTGAAGTCAGGTTGTGAATGATGATGATGATATAATGTTTCATAATTTCAGCCGAAATAAGTCCACTGCTGGACATAGGCCTCCCCCAAGTGTCGCCACATAGACCGGTCCCGAGCGACTCGCATCCAGCGGATCCCCGCAACCTTCACCAGGTCGTCGGTCTAACTAGTGGGAGGCCTTCCAACGCAACGTGTTCCGGTTCGCGGTCGCCAATATAATGTAATGTACCTATATGTTTACTTTCGCTAATAACTGGGGATATTCAATAAGTTAAAATTACACTCAATATGAGAAAAATAAAGTATATTTCTGAATCTTTTACGCTTACGAGAACTACTGGATTTAGTGTGTCTCATTACTATTATTAAGTCGTCATCTGCCTCGCCTTTTCCCAACTATGTTGGAGTCGGCTTCCAGTCTAACCGGATACAGCTGAATACCAGTATTTTAAATGGAGCTACTGCCTATCTGACCTCCACAACCCAGTTAGTACTGGGTAATACAATACCCCTTGATTAGACAGGTTGTCAGACTTTTTTGGGCCACTGACTACCTAACGACTGTCAAAGATCTTCAAATGACAGCCGGGACCAAAGGCTTCACGTGCTTTTCGAGGCACGGAGGAAGCTCGGTATGTAATGGGTGGTCACCCATCCACAGACCAACCTAGGCAAGCACGACTTAACCTAAAAATCGACCCGATTACTATTATTAAGTGACTGGTATAATTAATTACTTTGTCTACGTTAACGTTGTTGATTTCAATATTTCAATTAACTGCGAAAACTACAATTAAAAATTTTATTTCGAAGAAGATTCATCAAAAAAAGTTTCGTTGTATAAAATTTTCTCTTTCGTCGATGGTTTCCGAAATTCTATAAGCCCCAGCTCAGGGGATGATGACGACCGATGCATTATGTATTGTGTCCCAGCCGAACCACTGTCATCACTGGCCACTATAAAAACCTTAGTGATCGTGAATGTCTCGATATAAAATATTGGCGTTGACAGTTTTTCGGTAGCAAGCCGTAAATTCTATACATTTGGGGTTCTGTAGGGCGTTATTATAATCCCATGTTTTTAAAAGTTACTTGTAGAATAGTGAAATTGAATTGTTTCCTTGCACACCCACACACACACCACACACACACACACACATATTGTCACATCACATATTATATCACACATTATCACATATTATTATTTTTATTATCATTTATCACATATTTTTTACCAGCTTGGCTTCTTGGCTGGGTTTTGTTGTATGTTAATTTTCTTTTGTTGTATTCTTTTCTAATAATTTAGTCTCAATACTGTATTAAATAAGGGAAGTAGCAAGTCAACCCTAACACAAGTATGTTTAATTACTTACTGGGGCTGTCTCAACTCATGTAAAGCATGTAACTTTTGAGACATTTATTTATTTATTTTTATTTGCTTAATAACAATTTTTTTTCCAGCATCTTCACCTGCGAAGAGGTCAGAAGTTGTACCACGCATCCACTACTGGAATAAACAGTGTCTACTTATAGACCTGGTCGTGGGCTATCTGTGTGGATTTCATCGAAATTCGTCTATAAGTTAATACGTAAATATGTAACAGACAAAGTTACTTCCGCATTCAAAATAAATACTAGTGTGGATGTTTCAGAAGTCACTCCAAATAAAGGAATTTAAAGCGTACTAGTAAGACACTATTTATCTGGGGTTATAGTATATTGTATGATTGTAAAGTTATATACCTACATATAACACTTTTGCTTTGAAAAACTAATGGATAGATGAGATATGACCAAAATATATGTTTGGGCAGGACAGGCTTACACGATTGTTTAACCACTTATACAAATTATAGAAACAACGACGTCAAGTAATTTAGGCTTAGCAATGTCATGTTTAAAACTTGAGTTACTAAGAATTCATTTCCATTGTATCCACTAGGTTTTATTTTCACAGAGATTTTCAGACTTAAGAATGAAACAAGGCTCTTTTACTACAAAACCCAATAAAAATGTACACGTCAAAGAATTTACTATAAATGATCACTTCGGCATCGCCATTTCTCACTTTTACGATGATCAATCATATCATTTGACTTCTACGTAGACAGGTGAAAAAAAAAGATGAGAGGGTAGATGAAAAATTAAAATGTAAAAAAAAATTCTTCATATTTCTGTCGGGATCATAAATCTAACTTTTTATTCGTTATTTGATCTTTTTGTTATATTCATCCTGTTGTGTTTTGATGGGTCAATAAAAATTTAAACTGTTAGATGAGCTAACAATGTAGAACGATTTTAGAATTCTATTTTTATCACTTGACTAACCAACCTTGGAGAGACGTCATTTTTCTTTTAAAATGTTACCGTAATTGAAAAGTTTGGCTGTTAATTAAATAAAATACATGTGAACCATTATAAAGGAGATTGCCCAAATATGGTAAGTGAACCAATGGAAATTCCTCTCGTATTAATATTATTTTTATAGTTCTGTACCTCATTTGGCAAAAACGGAACCCTTATAGGATTACTTTGTTGTCTGTCTGTCCGTCTGCCTATCAGTCTGTGAAAACTTTTTTTCTCAGGAATGCGTGGAGGTATCAAACTGTACTCAAGTCTGCCCTTGCAGCACTGAAATCAACCTTGTAACATACGCGATCAAAAGATATGATCGTTTATGTCACAAATATTCCGATTTCACAAGGGAATTCAAACCTAGAATCATGAAATTTGAAAATGTCTTACAACACATGTAAAGGAAAACATCTGAAAACCGTAAATACGTAGTATCATAACAAGATAACTACAAGTTTGTACGGAACCCTCGGTGTGCGAGACTTAAAATGATAGTGCTCAAATGTTTTTGTGAAAATGATAATGGTATACCTAAAATACTTTAATGAATACGTAACCATATTGTTATAGGTATAGGTATATATAACATAGATTACTACCCTTTGTGCTTAAGTGTCCCGTGGAGAAGCCAAACAGTATTTCCATAAAAATATTAGATACATTGTTATGTAACCATAATTATTTTACGGCACTAGTTTCATAAAGTGAGTCTCTGTGTGAACTCAGAGCGAATCTATATCGCATATAATATTAATAATAACGTCTGTTTTCGTTTTAGAAAGTAGTACAGGTAATGTAGGTAACTGGTTAATAATGAGAACGGTTAGGGGTTGAGTAGACACACTGGGTGTTTTAAACACAGCGTTTTAATGAAGTAGTTTGTAAACTTCTGGACTTACATAGATACACAGAGTCACTCCTTTTTTCGGAGATGGGCTAGAACTACAGAATGCCACCTGCTATTATCCACATCCACGTTCATAGATCCGATCATACAAGCACGCCAGTATCGAGTACTATGCACCTTTCTGGAGTTAGGACATAATTAATAGACGATGATTGCTTATATTTGTAGTCAATGTTTATTTATTGATATTTTTTGAGTTTAGTTCACAATTACCTACTGCACGCGTCTACAAATTGACTAATATATAGAAACTTGGGACCAATATTGAGACCACAAGAAAAATGTGCTACCCATTCAAGTTATTAGTATTTTTGTACACACATAGAACTTAACAAGACATTAACAATACATTTTTCACGATTAAAAAGTTTGGTGCCAAAGCAAAAAGTCATCGCAAGGCTCATCCTTGCGATGACTTTTTGCTTTGGTTTACAATTTTGAGTTTTATATCGATCACCAGTTAGCCTATGTATGTTATTTTAATTTCAGGCAAAATAGCCTTTTACCGCCCCAAAAATTCACCCAGTGCGAACCAAACTGCCTCGGTAAGTCAGTGATTCGCTAAATTCTCTAATTACCCCCGATGCTTTGTTTCGCGATAATAATAATTGTAAACAAAGGAATAGCACATTAGCTGCCTGATTATATTATACCATCATAATTCGTGCTTTTAGCTAAGTAGCTTGCTTAATCTTGTTTATGAGTGGCAATTACTTCGTGCATAATCAGGACAGGTTGGGAATAATCGGGAATGGTCGGTTTTATGCACTAGTGCAGAAAACAAAATTGGAAAAATAAACACGTAATAGCTTTATGCGATATAAGATAGAAAGCTCTATCACCTGTCTAACATTTTTCATTGTATGATATATTTTATCTGTTCTCGATTAAACTTAGTTTTTCACTGCATCTTAACCACGTTAACTCATGACTTAGCTCAGTTGCACTTCATCATGAAAATAAACCTTATTAGTTTAAGCTTAATATTTTTCCGCTTAATCACAGTCGCCTGTAGAAATATGCACATTAACTTGATACGAATAAGGTTTGATTTCAAATGAAGCGCGACTGAACTGAACTAAGCTGAGCAAGTTAAAGTTTAAGAGCAGCGAAACAACTGCACTAGTCGTATAACTCATCTCTTCTCAACAAATATTTAAAGCCAAGTAAACCATTAAAATCACTAGCTTCTAGCAAAATGTAGAAAATCCAGCAGTATCCTTTCATTTAGGCATTACATTTAAGTGTCACCTGGCGTTTATGAAAACAGAGACTTCTCGTAAAATCTTTAAAGCCAAATAAACCACATAAATCCTTAATAAGCCACAATCCACATAGCTATTCATAGAAGCCAATAAAAACTAAGTGTCGACCAATATATGAATAACGTTACAAGTATTTGTAACACGAGCAAACGGGCAAGATGCCAAATAAAATCTGCCTGGTACTGAAGGGAGCTTGGAGTTCGCGGTATGGTTCACGCATTCGACAGAATTGGGTAGAAATTTAGTGCTCTCACAATCTTACTACTATTATAAATCCGAAAGTTTGTGACGACGGATGGATGGATATCAAGACGTTTGTTACTCTTCCACGCTGAAATTTGACCCACAGATAGTTTATAACTTGCATTAACACATAGGATACTCTTCATACTGGTTCCCGTGGAACAATGACCGAACTCCATGCAGGCGAAGCCGTGGGTATAAGCTAGTAGAATATAAATAGGTTGAAATTTTGGTAGAAAAAGTTATGTAGTGGTTCTTTTGAGGCACTGTTCCCACCAAAGAGCACGCAAATGCTTTAGTGGTCTCTGCTTGAGGCGGTAACGTCAATACTTTTCATAGTACTATGCAAATGACGAAACGAAACTAATGCTTTGAAAAACTGTCCGTGACAGAAGTTTTGTGTCCTACATACACACGGCGGCACATCAATCTTTACATTTCCAGTATAACGTGGCCTCACTTTGTATATATTTTCTGTACAATGAGAGATCCGCATAAACTGTTTTTGTATAGCTTGATCGTCGTGCGTACTATCGCAGCGATTCGGTGTGTTGTCTGAAATGCAATTTTGAATCCTTTTTAGTTGTGATTATATTTCGATCATGTTACTGCCCTAATTGCGTTGACCCTTATCATAATTTTAATTGTTATGTCATACCTAATTATCAGAGCCAAAATCAAAAGTAAAGTGTATGATCGTCAAAATTGACAAAAAAATTGACAGTCCCCAAAACTGCCCATCACCACTTCCTAGTGAACTGGGAAGAAAAAGTGGCGAAACTAACTCCCTAGCAAATGTGCACTAAGATCAAATCGGATCGGAAATATATACTAAGGCCCGCTTGAATAAGTAAACGATATTTTAAATTCGTTTAGCGTTAAATGTGTGGTGCACATAAGCTTAAGGATGAGACTACATATATATATCTGTTGTAGCGAATCACCTACTCAGCTGTTTCGAAGCAAATTTCTGTGGTATCAAAGTGCCACCGTAATGAGGCCGCAGAATGAGAGTAGTGTAACCATACATGTGATGTGTTGCTTAATACAAAGTGTAAACGGAACCTTCACGAAGCCGTCAACAAAGCATTCTGTATATCAAACTAAATAAAAATTGTTGCTGGGAAACGATTTTATTTCTAGGTGTGGAATATTACGTTCATAGGTAGGACTCAATGTTGCGCTGTCAAAATATTGTGGTGAAAACTGTAATGAGTATTACCAAGGTCAAGGAGTTATTTAAAATAAAGTTACAACATTAAAAAAGTTGGATTGAAAAAAAAAAACTTGTCAAAATTTTGGAACTTTGACCCCCAATATCTCTGTAACTAAAAGGTTCTCATGTATGTTTCTGACAAAAAAATAACCGTGTCTAATCTCTATCCTTATATAAAAACTCTAATTTTGAAAAATATTTTTTTTTTTATCTTTCTTTCCGAATGACAAAGACCCGCAATAATGGGTATTCTCCTTTAAATATTGAGAAAACCGATTCTTTTGTTTCGCGAACTGTTACAGTTTAAACTTTCGATAACTATACAAGTGTTCAAGTTGTAAGAACTTTGAGTACAATGGAATATTTCAGCTCGAATCGAAGGCTTTGCCAAAGTTGTTTCAGAACAGATGTATCGAAATGATTTTATTTCTTATTTTTATTGTTGGTTTTGAGGTTCTGCAGTTTGCTGATTAATTAAAATAAATATTTAGATATTATTTTGCTTTCAGGCCCAAGATATTAAGGTTACCTCTACCTACAGTATCTTTTAAATCTAATAAGGTTATTATAAGAAATTTCATAACCAAAAAAATTATTCCATGTTTCAGTGGCACCTTGAAGCAAAATGGCATATTTACCAATTTTAAGGCGTTGCACAAGAACTTCGCGAAAGAGAAATGGCCGGTTGGCTCTTGCAAGCAGATGATAGATTACGATTATGTTCGTGCTGTTCAGTTTATCGTTAGTATTATTAAATGTCTATTTACTGGCAGACAAAAAAGTCGACGATAATGACAACTGTCAAACTGACATATCAACTACACGTGTTTTAGAAGCCATTTTATTCTAATTTGATAGCTCTTATCGTCCATTTTTATCAAATTATAGGCACGACTAAATAACTACAACACCTTCAGCTAAGTTTATTTGATGCTTATCAGATTTCTGGGTCACCCAATTCTTTGCTTCTAAATATTCCATTACAATAATTCACGGGGTAAATATTAATTATACTTAGTACTCATGAATTAATGAGTACATTAAGTAAATACTAAGGGTACTATCCTTATGGCACATAAAGGAAAAGGGTCGACTAAACACGTGTCAAAATGATCAACAAACACACTACTGCAATGGTCAACATCCTTTATGTGGGGGTGCGTTCATTTTAGGCGAGTGGACAGTCCAGTTCGAAGGGCAGTATAGTGTAATTACAAGTTGGTATAACTAGACTGCTGTTATTTAAGCGCAGAAGGATCTGGATATACCTAGTCTACTAAGACTATGTATTCCTGAATACTTATTCACTTGCAATTCTGGCAACTCAAAATCAAACAAACTAATACTATTGTTTAGTGAAAATCTTTATCTATAACGACTAGCTACAAACTCGGTAAACACGTAAACAATGAAAGAGTTTAGAGCCTATTTAGGTCAACTCAAAGACCACACTAAAACTCATGCACCCTCCAGTAAAAAAGTTTAACTATCCCAAATTCAAACGAGCCCTCAAACTGACCAACGTTCCAATTTGCTTAAACCAACAAATCAACGTCTTCGATTTTATTCCCCGAGCATCAAATATTAAGGCGACAACGCGAGCGAGTGTTGACTCAAGTTTGAAGGAGCGTAGCCCCGTGTAAACAAGGCACAGTACTACCGTGCCCGTTATGTTGTGTTTGGACTCACTATGCTATGTACTTGCCAATTTGGAGAAGTGCTAGCTTGATAGTTTATTATTGTTGAGTAAACATGACTTAACCATTTTTGTTCGCATTAAGCATATTGTTATTATTACAATCAATAATTATTATTGCTGCGTGTCGCGGGTTCGATCCCCACACGGAAAAAATATTTGTATAGCCTACAGATAGTTGTTCCGGGTCTGGTTGTTTGTATATGTGAGTTTAAATGTTTGTGAATGCACCCACGATACAGGAGAAATTCCTAGTCTCAAAGTTTTTAAAGAAAAGAAAAGAAAGAAAGAATATAATACATAAGGAAAATACCTTATTTAAAACCAAAATAATCTCTATTTAAAAAATGTTGTACTGCATGATCTATCCTAGAATGTCTTCGTGAAATAAAAAAGCCCTATGGCTTCGTTCAAGACCTTATGATATGCGACTTGCATCAAGGTTCAAACGCACGGACATGCGTCATTTGTTTTTTTGTGAGGATATCGGCACATCGGAAGTTGGGCCGCGATGACTCGTGGCAATCGTGGAGCAATTCAATTGTTTTTTGCGTCGCAGCAATAGGTACTTATGTTGCTGGAGCGTGTTTTTGCATTCTACTGTCTTGATCACCATAGTCATCCACAGCCCGACTTCATCCACTGCTGGGTATAGGCCTCTCGTCGATTATGCCAAACTCCATGTTCCTATGCCAACATCATCCAGGATATTCCCAATCTCATCACTCCTAGACAATGTTGCAAAATCTCACGTTCCTAGTTATTCTGCTTAGCGGCTTTTATTAGTAATTCCACGGACAATATCCACCTAAAACTCAAGTACCTACTACAAAGTGGAGCGAAGTTCCTTCCTCTTTATATTTTATCGTAAAAATACCTTGTTTTGTGAAGTATTCTGGGCTTCAGGAACACTTGGACGTCCGGGACACGGGAATAAATAATACGCGTAGTGACAAGTTCAAGTTTAATCGCAGACTGATCTAATGCAACCTACCGCCATACAATGATAATCAATGTACCTACATATTACCATACATTACACCTCCCGTCTTAATCTTATGCCCACTCACGAACCTATAGACTATTACAACATATATACTAACTACAATCATACATTATACCAAACAAAATAATCCTACATAACTAAATAATCTATTAACTTAATCTATTTCGAATCGGACAACAGGCCTACGGATTCGATGGGAGCGTTCCACGGGTGGCGTCGGTTCAGCTTTAGAGCTAGATGGCTCCACAGGCGGAGGTGTCGGGGGCACAACATTGCTTCCCGAATGACCCCCACTATTATCTAAAGGTGCTTCTTCTTTTGCAACATCTGGCTGATCTTTATTCAGACGTCTTGACTCCGATGTCACTATCGATCTATCTGCTGGCGACGGAACAGCAGTCTCACTCAGGTCGCCCGGTTTATTATTATCATCAGTTCCTTGAGCAGGAACGTCTGACAGCCGAGACCGGCGCTTAATTTGGTCAATGTGCCTCTTGAGAACCCGACCATCTCCACTATCCACCACATACCTACGAGTACCTTCCACCTCTCTCACAGTTCCTTTCACCCACTTATCCGACGCACCGTACTGTCTCGCCCAGACATCCTCACCTTCCCTCAGAGTTCGGGCATGGACCCCCTCGCACTCGACCTGTCGACCTTGTTTACCACACACTCTGTTCTCTAATGATCTCTGGCCACGTAATAAGTCCATACGAGAACGGAGTGAGCGCCTCTGTAGCATTGCCGCCGGTGTTTCGCCTGTAGTGCTGTGCACTGAATTACGATATGCCAACAAGAATGTCTGTAAAGCTGTATCCACATTAATATTGTCCCTATACGCTTTTTTAATGGCCCGTTTACAGAGTTTTACCGCGTTTTCTGCCGCCCCGTTGGACGCCGGGTGGTAGGCAGGCGAAAATCTTTGTTGTATACCATTATTTCTTAAAAACGAACAAAACTCTCCGCTTGTGAACGGAGGGCCTTGATCTGAAACTAACTCCTCGGGCAACCCAAACCTAGCAAATGTAGTTCTCAGAACTTTAATTACACTTGATGCAGTCGTGTGATCCATTTCAAAAATTTCTATCCACTTGGAACTAGAATCAACTATCACAAAAAATTTTGCACCGTGATACGGGCCCAAGAAGTCTACATGTAACCGGGTCCAAGGCTGCGCGGTGTAAGGCCATGGCTGCGGCGGCGCCCGCGGTGGCGCATCCGCCTCTGCAGCGCACGTCTCACACCGCTTACACATCGCTTCTATGTCCGCGTCTATGTTCGGCCACCAGACATAACTGCGAGCCAGTCCTTTCATCTTCACTATACCCATATGACTAGTATGTAATTGTTTTAAAACAGTTTCCCTTAACTGCGCTGGAATTAGCATTCTATATCCCCACATAAGACAACCGTATTCCGTATACAACTCACGTCGCCTATTGAAATATGATTGTATTTCGGGATTAGGGCACACGTTTGGCCAGCCTGATTGTACGTACGACATGATTCTACAAAGTACAATATCTTTTCGGGTTGCCTCTTTGACGTCATTATGAGTCACCGGTAAAAAATCTTCTACAAAATGCACATACGTACTTTCCTTTTTAATCGATTGTAAATTGGCCTTAAGCGGGAGACGTGATAATGCGTCTGCACAGTTTTTTTTTGACACGACATACTCGATATTGTAGTTATATGCGGACAACAACACAGCCCATCTCTGTAAACGAGATGCAGCCATAACAGGAATACCTGCCTTATCCCCGAAAATATATGTTAATGGTTTATGATCGGTTTTCAACGTAAACTTCCGACCATATAAATACTGGTGGAATTTCCTTACCCCGAACACTATTGATAATGCTTCACGATCAATCTGCGAATACGATCGCTCAGCAGCACTCAGCGACCGCGAGGCATAAGCTATCGGGCGCTCCCCACTCGACGTGATATGCGACAACACCGCGCCGACCCCCACGCTGCTTGCGTCGGTAGTCAACACGAGCGGCAACTCGGCTGAGTAGTGCGTCAGTACCTCGCTACTAGCCAACAACCTTTTCATTTTCACAAATGCATTCTCGCATTTCTCGCTCCAGTCATACCTTACCCCTGACCTCAGTAAATCATATAAAGGAGCTAGAACCGTACTGACATTTCTTATAAACTTTGCATAATACATAACCATACCAATAAAAGCCCTCAACTCCGATACGTTCGACGGTGGTGGTGAATTCACAATAGATTTAACCTTGTCCGCACAAGTGTGTACGCCATCCTTACTGATAACGTGCCCCAAGTACACAACAGACTTAGAAAAGAAAGCACACTTATCTCGCTTCACTCGTAACCCATACTTCTCTAGTCGATCAAAAACCTTGCATAAATTACTCATGTGGTCAGACGCTGTACGCCCCGTTATAATGACGTCATCGAGAAATACACCCACATGTGGTAAATCCGCGAACAGCTGTTCCAAACGTCTCTGAAATATGGCCGGGCTAGATGATAAGCCATACACTAATCTATTGTATCGGAACAACCCTTTGTGAGTATTTATAACGGTGTACTTGCGTGAGTCATCTAATTCTACTTGCGCATAAGCTTGGGAAAGGTCCAGCTTTGTATAAAGTTCGCCCCCGTCCAGCCGAACTAGTAAGTCTTCAACCCTAGGTAGTGGATAACGATCGACTTCTATTACCTTATTCAGTGTTAGCTTATAATCAGCACATATTCTAATGCTCCCATCCTTCTTTACAACCGGCACTATGGGCGTTGCCCAGTCGGACCGTTCGACAGGAGTGAGAATGCCGTCCCGCACCAACTGGTCAAGCGCGCGCTCCACCGGTTCGCGCAGCGCGTACGCCAGCGGCCGCGCTCGCATAAACACCGGCCGCGTGCCAGGCCTCACATGTATGCCAACCTTGCCACCAGTGAAACGCCCCAACCCGTCCGCGAACACTTTACAGTATCTGGAACTAAAAGATTTCATATCAAATTCTGATTCATTTTTCATGCTATTATTGTTTACATATGTATATTCCAGTACTGGCAATTGTATACTTAATGATGCCATCCATTGCCTGCCGAGAAGCACAGTCTTACCATTTTTAATGATATAAAGATCTAGTTGCATACATTTATCTTTATATTTAACAAATGGTTTAACAACTCCTATTGGTTTTACATATTCACCAGTGTAGTACCTCAAAATAATGTTACTTTTTTCAATTTTTAAATCTTGAAACAATTCGTTATAAGTATGATCGTTAATACACGACACTGCGCTACCCGTATCGCACTCAAACTTGACTATTCTCCCCTGTACTTCTAGCGATAAATATAAGGGTTTACATTGCGATATTGACAACTGATTAAGTTCTATAACTATTACCTCGTCACTATCTTCACCTTCGCTGCTCACCATTTCTTGAAGCTCAGCTTCGACGTTATGATGCTGTGCCAGTCGCGGGCACACCCGCCTAAGATGCCCCGGCTGGTTGCATACCCGGCACACGTAGCGCCCGAACTTGCAAGCGACCGCCTCATGCGGACCGCCGCACGCTCGACACTCTCGCTGCCGCCGGTCACGCTCCACCAGCGCCGGCGCAGGCGCCGCACGCTCTAACCGCGGCCGCACGCGCTGCGCGTGGTCGCTCCCTGTCGACCTGGCCACCGCACGCCCTTTAACTGAACTGCCTCGTCGCACGTGCGTCACCGCCTGGCAATCCACCGCGCCTTTCCCGTCGCTCGCTGAACTCCCCGGGCTTTCCACCACTGCTGCCGCATCCTTTTCAGCTGCTTCCATGTTCACAGCCAAATTATAAGCCTTCGCGAAATCTAATTTCGCGTCCGCAAATAATCTCTGCCTTATGGTTTCACTTTTAATCCCACATACCAGTTGGTCCCGTAAACTATCCTCCAGCCCCGACCCGAACTCACAAGTTTTGGTCATTTTCTTCAAAACGGCTACATATTCGGCTATATTTTCACCATTCTGTTGTTTACGATTCCGAAATTTGTAACGTTCGGCCAACTCACTCGGTTTCGGTTGAAGGTGTTTTTCCATAATAACCGTTATTTGTTCAAATGTTTTTGTCTTTGGTTTGTCCGGAGTACATAAATTCACTAGCAGACCGTAACTTTCTGCACCCATTACGGTAATCAATGTCGGCACTTGCAGCTCACTTGGTATTTTATTGACTAAAAAATACTGCTCGAGACGTTCCACGTATAGCCTCCAATCGTCTTTGAGAATATTAAACTCTGCAATTCTCCCGATCGACATTGTTTTTTTTTTTTTTTTTTTTCTGTTTAGCGCACACACACTGAGCTCGTGATATCCTCGTCGCCACTGAAGTATTCTGGGCTTCAGGAACACTTGGACGTCCGGGACACGGGAATAAATAATACGCGTAGTGACAAGTTCAAGTTTAATCGCAGACTGATCTAATGCAACCTACCGCCATACAATGATAATCAATGTACCTACATATTACCATACATTACACGGCCGCCCGAAAACTGCAAAGAAGGGGCCCGTAAGAGTTGTCGACTTGAGCCACTTCTTATGCAAGCTACCTCACAGGTGAAGACTATTTAAATCAAAGCGAAAGCACTAATCAAACTTATTTATTTAAATAACTTAATTTACTTTAACAAAAGCACACGACAGAAAAGGTAAACAAGAAACAGATAAGCGAGGAAGCGCAAGCGAGCCAAGCAAAAACAGAGTGAAAGGATACATTGCTAGTACGCGGTTTTTATACTACAAATACATACACATTAAGGTTCACTTTTGCTAACTACTTTTAGGCGCCCGCTACCTGGTCAACGAATCTAACACCGCGCTTGACGTAAACAAAGGATCGTACGATATGACGTAGGGTGGCGTGATCTCTTGCCGAGGTCTCACCGCTCATTAGCGCAGCGGATGTGGTAGCGGTTTTGGTCGCTACACAACTCCCCCGCTGAGACCGTGTCTACGGGCGAGAAAACTGACGCCATAAAAGAACTTGAACACTTATTTTTCTTTACAGAAAAACATTCGCTAGATACAAAAAAACAAGGTCTTAACAAAATTTAAATACTTTCAAACAAAAATATGTTTTGAGACTCCGTAAATAGTGTTCAATCAAGCCCTGTTGAGATTACTAGAACAAAATTCTGTCGATTTAGTAAAAATATGATATCAATCAAAGCATTTATTTCAAGTAGTCCAGTTACAGGCAGTTTTGAACTGTCGAAACAAAGGCAACAATAAAATGATACTACAGGCCCAACCACAAGGCATAATAACTGTGAAAGTACTGTAGTTGCCCATTCCCTAGCGTAAATCTCTATGGAGAAGAACGGGCAAGAAACTCCATAGACACTCTTTTAAATCAGAATATTGTTACAAAACCAGGGTTACATCATTCATGTTGACATGGTGCATTATGTGAGAACAATGTAGCAAGATTGCACGTTAAAAGAGCCTATAGTTAATTGATAAAAGATAACAATTAACTTCTTATCGAAATACACCCGAATTGTAAGGTCACCGCACAGTTAGAAGCACGGCACGAGATCAGTATCACCTCAAACCTAAATGTTCGGGATTTTTTCTATGACACACTAGACGCACACTTTTAAACAACGTCCCAGTTATTAAAAATGAGGTGAAATTATGCTGATTGCTGCCCTTTTAACATAAAGGGTGTAAACAGACTCTTAACGAAGCCGAAAGCCTCTTGTTCTCTCCGTCATTGCGATCATTTTTTTGTTCTAGACCATACCTGGGAACCTTCTAGTTACGGAGATATTGGGGGTCAAAGTTCCAACTTTTTCACAAGTTTTTTTTTTAAATACATGTTTTTAATGTAAGATTTTTACTTTAAACACCTCCAGGACCCTCTTACTGTTCAATCCATCCATCAGCACAATGTTTTGAGTGCATAACATTGAGTCGTACTGTAAAACGCGATTTTTCAGCCCAAAAAAAAAAGTCGTTTCCCAGCATTAATTTTTGCGTAAAGTTACTTAGTTGGATGTACAAAATGCTTGGTTGCCGGCTTCGTGAAGAGTCTGTTTACACCCTGTAGAAAGAGCTAAAAGAACTGATAACCTACCACCTAACCAATCTCTGAATCTGAAATGTCGACGCCAGCTTATTTAAAACTGCATTTGTTT
Source organism: Lycophotia porphyrea (assembly GCA_950005105.1). NCBI lineage: Eukaryota > Metazoa > Arthropoda > Insecta > Lepidoptera > Noctuidae > Lycophotia > Lycophotia porphyrea. Next base: position 1,402,163 of record OX465404.1, on the reverse strand, counting down.
CTATATCCGAATTTTACTTTTAGAAAAAAAGAGTGATAAAAAGAGCCTCTGAAAAGTGCCTCTGACTGGGTTCAAACCCACGACCTATTTATTCGAAAAACCGCGGAGAAAATAGTACTAAGCCACTACTGCTATATTCTCCATTCATTACCACAACAAAAGCCAAGAAACCATAGATTATTCCCCTCTACATCATGACACTGTAATATTTGACACCCACTATATCCCCTGAGAAACTGATAGTTGATACAGTGAATTTAAAGCGTGCATAATAATATATTCGGTAGGGGTGAGCAGCGATAAATAATGTAAGATGACGCGAAACGAGACCCCCGAGGGGGTCGTGCAACTATAGGTTATCTAATACAACTGTTGTGCCGTGTATTGACGCACTTATAAGATAAGTGATTGAAGAAGTAGATCTCTATTCTATTGTTGGTTATGGAATTCTACGATTGAAAGAAAAAGTATTTATTAGTCCGCAAGGCAAAAAACACAAAAATATGGTTAAGCTAACAGTAAAACAAAATTATATTAAAAAGTAAACATAAAAAAAACAAGAAACAAAATTGGTCAAATACGAGGCCAAAATCCCGTTAACTCAGTATGGTGCTGTAACATTAAAAAAAACCGTCACAGCGCTAGTATTCTGATAAGACCCAAAGGGATTGTACTTAAAGTGCGGCATATGTAGCGATGACCACTATCCCTCAAATCAGTCGCCTGATTATAAACCTCCCATCGATACTAACGAAGTTCGATGCAAATATCATTTCTGTCTAAAAACACACCCATAATACAGAACCAATCCTAAAGCTAAACAATCCATAAAGAAAGAAAAATATAAAAATAAACATGTGTGCAATTCACACGTAGTAGAAGTGAAACCTTCAAAAATGTTGGCTTCAAGATGAACACAGTATAATGCCTCCTATCTCATTTTCTCCCACGTCTCAATCTTTTGTTTGTCTCTTTTTACTGTCGCTTTTTCGTTTCATCGACTTTCAAATCACAACGATGCTAAAGAAGTTTTCACTTCAAAAACATGTCACAGCGCTGGTATTCTGATAGGGCTCAAAATGATTGTACTTAAAGTGCGGCATTGTGTGATCACTTGTAGCATGAACACTACTCCTCAGATGATTCACCTTATTATAAACCTCGCATCGATTCATATACAAGGTGGAAACAGACTCTTCACGAAGCCGTCAACCAAGCATTAGGTACATCAAACTAAGTACCTTTTCGCAAAAATGCTGGGAAACGACTTTTTTTTTTGGTCTGAAAAATCACATTTTACAGTAGAACTCAATGTAACGCACTCAAAACATTGTGCTGATGGATAGATTGAATAGTAAGTGGGTCCTGGAGGTGTTTAAAGTAAAAATCTTACATTAAAAACATGTATTTAAAAAAAAACTTGTGAAAAAGTTGGAACTTTGACCCCCAATATCTCCGTAACTAGAGGGTTCCCAGGTATGGTCTAGAACAAAAAAATGAGCGCAATGACGGGCAGAACAAGTGCCTTTCGACTTCGTTAAGAGTCTGTTTACACCCTTTATATATCAAAGTTCGATACAAATATCAATTCTGTCTAAAAACACACCCATAATACAGAACCAATCCTAAAGCTAAACAATCCATAAAGAAAGAAAAATATGTAAAGATTACACCAAGAATCAAGCTCTAAAAATATCCCGAACAAACTTCGTCTCTAGATATGTACATACATACTATGTAAGATCTTTACTTAGCCGACGAACTTGTAAGTTGTCCATAACTTAACGTCTTGTCACTATTTTAAAACGGAGATAAGTTCATGTTTCACCTTATATTCATCATAATAATATATTTCATCGTGTTTGTGGTGAACTTAGATATTTATGTAAGGTGGCATTTTTATAAGGTGTACGCAGTGGAGCCGTACGTATTACCCAGTACTAACCGGATTGTGGAGGTCAGATTGGCAGTCGCTCCATGTCATCATCATCATCATCAGCCTTTTTAATGTTCCCACTGCTGGGACACAGGCCTCCTCTCTATGAGAGGGAATGGGCTATAATCTACCACGCGGGCCCAGTGCGGATTGGTAGATGTCACATGTCTTCGATTTTTTGGTTCTAGGACATGCCGGTTTCCTCACGATGTTTTCCTTCACCGTTTTTGAGAGCAGTGGTGATGAAATAAATTACACAAAGTAATGCGCCTGCCTGGGTTCGAACCCACGACTTACTGCTTGTAAGTCGGGGTCGCTACCACTGGGCCACCGCTGCTCCATGTAAAATACTGGTATTCAGCTGTACCTGGTTAGATGTCGGCTTCCAGCGACCCCAACATAGTTGAGAAAAGGTTACCCGGTTGATGATGAGGCGATATTTAAATAACTTTCTGATTTTTAATAACAACAATAAAGTTCCTATTTGTAATAACAGCCGCTCGGGTCGATCTTTAGGTTAAACTGCGCTTGTCTAGGTTGGTCAGTGGATGGGTCTGTGCCTCGGAAATCACGTTAAGCTGTTGGCCCTGGCTAACATTTGTAGATCTTTGACAATCATTACAGGTAATCAGTGGCCTGAAATTCTAACAACCAGTCTTACCAAGGGGTATAACATTACCCAGTACTAACTGGGTTGTAGACACAGACTTGGAAAGGCGTTGTAGAGGTCAGATAGGCAGTCGCTCCATGTAAAATACTGGTATTCAGCTGTATCTGGTTAGACTGGAAGCCGACCCCAACATAGTTGGGAAAAGGCGACAGATGATGAGGTACCTACGACAGCAAATCCATAAATTATCACAAGTAATTTGTCAGGCTGACATCATCCTTACAATATGGCGGCTACCGACTACCCTAGGCACGCTACATCCCATACATATATTAAGGCTAGAGCTCTCAACTAATTACTGAAGCTCAAAGGTTCAATTGACAAGGGAGCCGGCTGGTTTAATTGACTAGTTAAAATACATGTCATCGTGGCAGATTAACTGTAGGACTGCAAACCCTAGGGGGTTGTGGTAAAATTTTTATTAAGATAATGCGTGGGCAAGTGTGTTTTAACACGTCCCTTGTGTTAAAAGGTAAAGTTTTTGGTAAATAAAAATAATTGTATTTAATATTTTATGTACAACATTAATACAACGCCTATAATTCCCAAAGGGTCAGACTCAGACAGGGGTGAATGTAGTACATTCACATTTTTCGAGGGTTATTTAGATCCCATGCCATACTTGATTATTTATTGTATGTTACAATATTTTCTTTGTATTTTACAATATTTTCTTTGTATAAATTCTTTTTTACCGATCGTTTGTGAATGTGTCTACACACATTCACAAACGACCACTGTAGACTTTGTAGATTCACACTCTAGACTTTGTAGATTCCCAGATGCTTGTTCACTTTTGTTAACTTTTTATCTTGTATTACATTTATTTTTTGTGTAATACGCAGTGACTTATTATCAGGCCTACGCTGTTCCCCCATACTTAAGTACTAATGCTGTAACATGATAATATTGTAACACCAAATGATTTGAAAAGAGTAACCATGGAGTTTCTTGCCGGTTCTTCTCCATAGGAAACAACCAACCGAATCGTGCACCTTTTTGTCGACGTTTTATTAGTGCCCATCTGGGCCTATGTGAAATAAAATATTTTGATTTTGAATTTAGGGATGAGTCTATTAACTTCAACTGGACACTCTGTGCTACTGAGAGATTCTTGATAGAACTTTGAAAATGTCAAGAAAAAATTGTCATTTTACCTTCAAATATCAAAAGATCAGATTACATTTCAAACTGAGTTTTGGCTAAATAATAACTTCCACTCGGGATCGATCTTCAGGTTAAGACGTGCTTGCTTATGGTAGTCAGTGGATGGGTGACCACCCCGTGCATACCGAGTTTGCTCCGTGCCTCGGTAAGCACGTTAAGCCATTGGTCCCAGCTGTTATTTTTAGATCTTTGACAGTCGTTACAGGTTGTTACCCTGAAATTCTGACAACCATCTTAACCAGTACTAACTGGGTTGTGTGGGAGGTCAGACGCAGTCAGTTGCATCATGGAAAATACTGGTATTCAGCTGCATCTGGTTAGACTAGAAGCCGATCCCAACACAGTTGGAACGTTAACGAACAGATAGATTTTATTACAGACCATTTTCGCACTAACACCAAAAATAACACCCGTATGGTTTATTATATCCGTTCAGACTGCCCAAAAACAATAAATCCAATTATAACACCGTACCCCAAACGACAGTACTAAAAATAAACAGATAATGCAAATATAAATCATTACTAAGGTATAATTAAATTTATGTATTTGGCGGACCCCACGCGTGTCAGACCGCTGTCACCCGGGGTCCCAGAGCCGTTGGAGCCGCATAATTAGCTGAGGTGTGGGCCCCGATACGGGCCCCGTGATATATGGAGACACAATCAGTTCAAGATGTTGTTTAAACCGCTGTCTGGTTTGGGAGACTAATTTTTAGATGATTAGGAAAGGATTGATATAATTACATAAAATAACATCACGGCTGTAATACCCGAAAGGGTAGGCAGAGGTGCACTTAATAGTACACCCACATTTCGCCAGTTATATTTTAGGGGTGAGCCTATTGCCATCAACTGGGCGTAAATCCAGACTCCGTGGCTGCTAATGAGAAGTTTCTAATGGAAAATCCCAATAACACTTTACCCGACCTGGGAATCGATCTCAGGACAGCAGTCACGCCTGCGACCACTATACCAACGAGGCAATATAATTTAATATGTAGATACTACCACTCAATAAAATCCAACCCAATATACTTCATCTATTTATACATCTTGAATGAAATACACCAATATATTCAAAGCCGTTGAGGTGTAAAACACGATTTGGTAAACTTAAGTAGATTTCAAGCAATATGTAGCTACATACATCAAATCTTTTGATGCGTGAAAACCAAAGACTTTACTGCCTGCTCACCTCCATTTGACTAGAGTCTTATAATTCATCAAAGAAGAATTAAGTAGGTATTGAAAGGGAGTTTGGATACAGTATACTTAAAGGGTGTAAACAGACTCTTAACGCACCCGAAAGGAACTTGTTTTCCCCGTCATTGCTATAATTTTTTTGTTCTAGACCATACCTGGGAAGCTGCTACATAGTTACGGAGATATTGGGGGTCAAAGTTCCCACTTTTTACACAAGTTTTTAATCAAAAATGTTTACTTTAAACACCTCCAGGACCATCTTACTATTTAATCCATCCATCAGCACAATATTTTGAGTGCGTTACATTGAGTCCTACTGTAAAACGTGTTTTTTCAACCCAAAAATAAGTCGTTTCCCAGCACTAATTTTTGCGTTAAGTTACTTAGTTTGACGTACATAATGCTTGGTTGACGGCTTCGTAAAGAGTCTGATTACACCCTGTATGGAAGGAAGGCTTAATGAGTACTATATTGTGTGTATACACGTGTTTTACCCCGACTGCGGTGGAACCTTAAGCTTCTTGTAGGGTTTTCAAAACTTAGCTGATACTTCTGTGATTATTTCGATTGTATAATGTATTGCGTTTCAAAACTCAAATTGCCGATGTAGGTCACACGGCTGCCAAGCTCAAATGGGCTCTATCGCATGCCGCAGGAGCTATGGGCTAAAGCAGGGATGCACAGACCGCGGCCCGCGGGCCGCATGCGGCCCTCCGGCAATATGCCAGTGGCCCGCCAGCAAATTTCCAGGGTACATTTGAAGTAAAAATATTCCAGGAGTTTATAAATGAACCAAATGTTAAAAAGACAATCTTTTTAACATTTCGCTCAATTGTAAACCAGTAAAGTGCAATGCAGTGCCACGATTCAAACTAGTCTATTATTTTTTTAATTAAATTTTTGGCTATTTTATGTTTTTAGTTTGTGCTGGTGGCCCGCCATAAGTTCATCATTTGCTCAAGTGACCCATGGTCTCAATAAGTCTGTGCATCCCTGGGCTAAAGTAACAACACAATGGGTCCTAAACAGCAGCAAACGTCAAGGCGCAGGCCCAGAAGGAGATAGCGACGAACTCAACTCCTTTGACAAAGATTGGCGTATAACAGTACTGGATAGGGATAGTGGAAGGAGGGAAGGAAAGCCTTTGCCCTGCAGTGGGAAACAAATGGCTGATGATAATAATAATAAAGAGCCTCGACCAACAGCTGAGGACGCTCTCGTTAGGCAGATGGATTAAGGGCTTCTTCCAGAAAGCGGTACTCCTGGACATGGCTCGTATTGTTAGGAGGTTCCTCTCTTTGTAGCCCTGACCGCCGGTAGCTTGGACCCTGTTCCCGATACCAGTGGGCTATTATTTTTTATATTGCCAAAATTATTTTCGTTACTAAAAATATTTAGAAATGTAGATAATAAATTAGAAAAATGACTAAATGGATAATAAATAATGTACTTTAAACTTATGAGCTGTGGGCTGAATTTACCATCATGTGACGCACGGACCTGTAGTCCAGTAATATACATAAATATACAACACGTCATTTAGTAATTTAACCGTTTTAACGATTGTCATAGCAGTTTGAGTATTCAAGCGACCTACCCAAATGTACTTTCTTTGGTATTGTTCGTCGTATCGTTGAGCTCCTTGATTTATAAGTCAAGCTTGACGTCCACTCAAATCGGTGTGGGCTTTCTTCAAAAGACCATCTCAGATACTAATCTGTATAGTTCTCGTATGGGTTGACCAACATTATGTCTCATTATGTCCGTCAACTTTAAAAGAGACTATAACCTCTGAGTTTGTTTCCGCTGTTTTTCTCAGAGTAGTCAGGTACGAAACACCGGACGCCATCTAGTTTTAAAAATTTACGGGTAACAGTGATTGTAAAAACCTTTTTGCATAATAAACATCATTTATCATTTACGATACGCCCTGGTAACCCTGGTTGTTAAACATGTGACTAATATTATTACAGTCAGAAGTAAAAATGAAGAAACTATACGGCTTAAAATGTTTTTCGAGGCACAGGGGTCTCTGGTTGGGTTGACGCACAGAACGGAGAAGAGTGGCAAAAGAAAGAGGTAGGCCTATACTCCAAGGGGTGATTCCGGGCTGAAATGATGATGATGATGGGGTCTCCGAATCTAATAGATGGTCACCCATCCACGAACCGAGCTCTGCAAAAGCTTATCCTTTTTTTTTCGGATGGGAAATCATCAAATGACTGCTCCCGCTCTGGGCGGAGCGGAAGGCAGTGTCCGACTTGTACCGACTAAAACCCATCCATGTTCCTTCCTTGCCCTTTGTGTTCCAGAGCCGCGGTATCTCTTTCGAACCGTCCCGCAGCCCTGGCAGGCATCAGCCCTTGCGGACCCCTCCCAGTTTGCTGTCATCCCTTAGAGGCGCGCGTCGAACACGAACGCTCCGTCAACTCGGCTTCCCGTTATAAAACGGACAGATGGCAAGCTAGCCCATTACTCACCGTCCACAGATCCGCGTCTACGGTGGCCACAAGCTCAAAAAACTTAGAAAAAAATTTTTCACCAGAAAAGCAGAATTTTCAGGAACAAAAATATTAACATCAAAACCGACTTACATAGACAAATCTTGACTTATTTGTTATTATTTATACCTACAGTAAGGAGAAGCCATCAAATTTTGTCGTTGACTTAGAAAGGTCGCTATATCTACGTAGGAAGATCCCTAAAATTAACATAAAGGTTTGGACAAACGATTTTCGGGTAGCTATAGATATATTTTGTAAATCCATATTTTGTGGAAGCGTGTAATGTTGTTTGGTGGTTTTAATATTAGATTTATTTCTTCTCGACACAAGGAAGGGCAATATTGCTTGAGCCATTGTGAATGATTCGTGATCTAGTATGGTTGGTACCTGGGCTTACAATGTCGTAAATGTATGATGATTACATATCTGCAAAATGATACATGATAGGCATTTTATAAAGATGACAGATGATACTTGAAGATAATAATGACATATTGAACATACACAGTGCAACAATAAGCTTTTGAGATTCGAATGACGTTAACAGAAGACTGTGCATGCGGCTTCCCTGGTAGCTCATAAACGGCACAAATATGTGGATGTCTCTAACTATTCTCAATTTCATATTTTCCCTTCTTTCTAATCAGACTTTTTTTTTACAATAGTTTTCAAATCATTTGTACATCCTTTGCTCAGAATAATTACAGCACTGATAACAATATTTATGTCACTTGATTAAGTATATGTAGTATTTTACAATATTTTCTTACCTTTGTACAGATTCTTTTTTACCGATCCTTTATGAATGTGTGAACACTGTAGACTTTGTAGATTCCCAGATGCTTGTTCACTTTTTATTTTGTATTACATTTTTTGTGTAATACGCAGTGACTTATTGTCAGGCCTACGCTCTTCCCCCATACTTAAGTACTAACGATAATATTGTATTACCAAATGATTTGAAAAGAGTAACCATGGAGTTTCTTGCCGGTTCTTCTCCATAGGGGACAACCAACCGAACCGGTACCTTTTTGTCGACGTTTTATAAGTACCCATCTAGGCCTATGTGAAATAAAATATTTTGATTTTAATTTTGAAAATGCTGTTGGTAACATTGTTGAAATAATTTTGTGTTTAGTTATTTAAAAAACTAGATGATGGCGTAATTTCGCTCGACTTCCAAACAAACTGACCTAGGAAGTTTATCATCCCTATCTGCCTGCCTTTTCCCGTCTATATTGGGGTCGGCTTCCAGTCTAGCCAAATGCAGGTGAATACCAGTATTTTATATGGAGCGACTGCCTATCTGACCTCCACAACTAAGTTAGTACCGGGTAATACGATACCTCTTAGTAAGACTGGTTGTTAGACTTTCGGGCCGCTGACTACCTGTAACGACTGTCAAAGATTTACGAATGAGAGCCGGGGCCAACGGCTTAACGTGCTTTCCAAAGGTTTTTAGGTAACTCGGTACGTAATGATTGGTCCCCCATCCACGGACTGACCTAGACAAGCGCTGCTTAACCTTGAAGACCGACCCGTGCGGCTGTTATTACATAGCCACAAAAGAAGTTTATTATCCAATGGGGATTCAATAAATCTCACATTCACGATTCATTTGTTTTTTCTGTCTTTCATTCCAAAATGATAGGCTGCCTTCCTTGTATCTCTGAGCGGTCTCCTACGCCTTATACGAGTAAGTCAGGGTATTTGACCACATAAATCTACCTTTATCTTGCGATTTACTTAACTGGACACTGTTTATGTAAACATAGCCTAAACTAACAAAGAGACGTGGTGGGTAAGGATGCATAACTTGTGGAGAACAGAGATATTCTTTGGCCATCTGTCACGGGTATATTTCTCTAAGGTAATAAGGCGAGTCTATTGCCATCAACCGGGCACAAATCCGGACTCCGTGGCTGCTATTGAGAAATTCCTGATGGAAAAACCCAGTAGCAGTTTGCCCGACCCGGGAATCGAACCCAGGACCTCATGCTCAGAAGTCGCGCTTGCGACCACTAGACCAACGAGGCAGTTAAGAATAAGAGAGAGAGGCATTAAGATTTAACAACGATTGAAATTAACAGAAAAAAAATACGAACAAAGTAAGTAAGTATATAATGCTGTTATATACCTACAAATCAACCCTTGAGCTGGTTTACTGAAACACCAGCTCCGCAATGAGGACAAAAAAGTTACAGCTGGAACTGCTATAAACACAATAAACAGGTAAGTTAGTAGTTCAAGTTTGAAATATTCCAAGAAACAGTCAATAGCCTAACATGCTCTTTAAGGTTTCCGAAGAGTAACCAACGGGACCCCATTACTAAGCATCCGCTATCCGTCCGTCTGCCACCTGGCTGTATCCGAATAGGCAGACCATTGAAATTTTGGGGTATTCCTCAAAGCGCAACTGTTTTTAAACCCAACTAAATTATTCCTCGAAGCCATTTGAACAACTTGAATTTGTGAGCGCAACTAATGGTTGCACTACGTGGAATAATTTAGTTGCGCTTAGTTGGTTGCGCTTTAAAATAGTTGCGCTTTGAGGAATACCCCGAAATTTTCACAGACTGTGTATAAACTGTTGCCGCTTTATCAACAAATAACAAAAAAAAAATTAAATGCGGGTCCCCCCTACTAAGATGGTTCGGAACCCTTCATACGCAAGTCCGACTCACACTTGGCCGATTTTTGAAATACAGAGGTGTTATTACCCATCCACGGACCAACCTCGGCAAGCGGTGCTTACCCTTAAAGTTCAACCCGTGTTATTATTTAGCCACGATCCCCAACTAACCTAACACGTAATAAATCCACACACGAACCAACGCGCACAATCAACACATAAAAACATACACCAGGGATCCAAAACTTCGCAAGTTACGACAACCTAAACTTCTGAATCAAACTTGTATACAGTAAGGCTATTTCTAATTCCCTTTGCAGCCTTAAACGACCATTTTGATGGTCTGAAAGGGCAGTAGTATAATCCAACTGGAGCCAGCCGTATGGGATTAGACCTAATAAGACCTTATTTAGGGGAGACCCGAATTGAGAGCTAGATGGAATCACGATTTGAGAAAGGTTGTTGAGTTATAACTGGTTATTTTCTGGTTATGTAGCGAGTTTCTTCAGACATAACATATCATCACGCCTGCATTCTCCTAAGGGATGAGCAGAAGTGTCTTTTTTTGAAGTGAAACTTCTTTATCGACGTATGGAAGAAATTTTTTTGACGTATCGTCACGTTTTTCGGTTACGCGCCATGTTGCTTTTTTATCAAAGTTTAGTATAGTGACGTAAACAATAGCAATGATATTATAAGAACAATGATAAAATAAATTACTCATTAATTGTATGCATGTCTATAATAATAAAATAGCTTTAATTGAATACGGAAAAAAATGTTTTTCTTAAGGCTTAAGCCTTATCTACCCCATTTTCGTGAAGTTGCAAATAGTAGAAAAATGATATGTCGTAAAGAAAATTCACTTCTTACCTGTGTACTCAGGTACACACACATATATTTTTTTACTCCATGTAAGATACTGGTGTTCAGCTGCATTCGGTTAGCCTGGGCTGCTAGCTGACCCTAACATAGGAAAACGCTAGGCAGATGGTGGGGTCCTGTGGCGGATTAAGGTCCACTTCCTCTCACAAAAAGAAAGCCTTTCACCCTGCACTGTGAACGTTACAGACTGATTTTATTATACTTAATTATGGAAACAAGACTGCCGCTGAGCTATTACTGGAAACGTAATGTAAAAAAAACAACGGGTTGTACTCCGGGAGTGCCGGCAGAAGTGAAAACTTGAAACAACGCCATCTAGCTTAAACTACACGCACACTCGCGCTAGCGCCCTGCGCCGCCGATTTGATCTGATGATCTGACGCGAGTTTAACACTTTTATCGATCCCAAAAAGTGCACAACGCCGCTAAAGAAGATTTCACTTAAAAAAAAAAATCTTTACCCAACTTAAGTATCGAATTCAAGACCACACCCACGCCCCGCGATCTTGTTTGCGACCACCAGACCAAGGAGCAGTGTTTTACAAAACATTCCATTTTATTTCGGTTCCAAAAAACATTCTCGAAAATAAACTCAATTTAATAAACTTAATACAAAAGAATCCGCCAAGACTTTTACCCTTTTGTATATCAAAAACATCTCTTTGTGAACTTACTTTTCTTACCTTTTTCCTAATAATATTCAATAACTCTACACAAATAAAAAATCCATATCCCCATTGCGGTGGTATGAAACACATTATAAACGTTCGGCCACAAGCTACACGTTTGAGCGTCACACGTGTTGCGACACCGACTACGGAGAAAACAAAAAAAAAAATACTAATGGCATGCCACGAGTAATCTCCTCAATAAATGGCGATCGTTTTTTTTTATTTATTTATTTAATAAAGGTTTACCAACAGCTTATGTGTACAACGATCACAAGCAAAGGTTATACAATATTGGACTTACACAGTCGCCAATTACTGGTTAACCAGCATATCAGCATCGCTTTCGGAACGTTTCGTATTTCTACAAAGGCTTTCAACGGGATTGACTTAATGTTTTCGAGACAGCCATCAAATAAATAAATACATTATCTATAGCATTTATTAAAAATAAAAAAATGTATTAGACATCAGCATGTCAAGCTAATATTTTAAAATATTTTTTGACTGTTCCTTCACCTTGATCAATATCTCTGATAAAATGTCACTTTTTCTAGATGCTCTGGGCGTAACTTCCGACCTTTCATCTATCTCAAGTAGCGTCGCCAGAGGTCGTGAATGGGTCCTAAAGCGGGTATACACGGCACTCACGCACAATTCAATATATTATAATATATCCGCACTCAGCCTAATGTGTGCCTCAAGATAACGCCCTTAACACGACATTCAATGTATAAATCTTGAGGTAAGATGAGATGAGATGAGATGAGATGAGATGAGGAATAACGGGGATGAGCGAGCTTTTTGAACACGGAGTAGTTAACAAATGGAGTGTTGACTTGGTTACCAGTTTTTTAAAGAAATACGTTTTGCGTTTGTAACACCAAATATATTATTTCATTCTCATATGCCTGCAACGTTGATATAGTGGTTGTAAAGCACTACTACTAGATATAAGGTGCTTGATTTGATTGCCAGGTCAGGCAAAATGTTATTGGCTTATTCCACCCGGAATATTTTAGAAACAGCTGAGAGTCGGGGTTTTGGTCCGGATAATGGCAATATAGGCTCTTTTCTATTAGATGGAAATTAAACAGCAGGCAAAATATAAGTACATCTCTGCTTAACCCTTTGGAGACTACAGGCATGATGTTATATTGCAATCTTCTAATCAACTTTCAAGCAATTACCAAGCTATTCCAAAAAAACCGGTCAAGTGCGAGTTGACTTGCGCACCGAGGGTTACGTATAAACTTGTAGATATTTGGTCATTAAACTACATATTTACGGTTTTCAGATTTTTTCCTTTACATGTGCTGCAACATTGCTTCCTGCCAAATTTCGTGACTTCCGGTTGACCTAGAATGGTCAATTCTGGTTAATAGCCAGGTCTTATAGCACAAGTAAAGGGAAAATAATATATAAAAAAGTTAAAAATTAAGTTTAATTTTGGTACTTACAAGTTTTCGCGAAAATCTAAATTTACCCATATATTTGTAACGTGTTGACTCAGGACCATGATTTTTATATACCTAATAGGGACTATAGACTTCAGAATCTGGTATAAATTTCAACTTGCTAGGACCACCCGTACCTGAGAAAATCGGTGGTGACACACGGACAGACAGACGGACAGACCGACAAGAGAGTGATCTTATAAGGGTTCCTTTTTTTACCTTTTGAGGTACGAAACCTTAAACCTCAAGTCTCCAAAGCTAAGTTGAGCTAAGCGAGCAATAACTCAGCTCTTAAAGCCTCGTCTCATACACTCCAGGTGGCTGCGTCTCCGAGACGATGTACACTTACGCTGTGATTGAGTATAAACGCAAATTTTTAATGGCATTGCTTTATATTTTGAGTGAACCGCGGCCTGAGTAGGGTTGCCACAAGAATTGTCAGATGTTTTTTTTTTTTGTTTATGGTTATAAGAAATAAGATATATGTACACCATCAAGATTCAATTAACTAACTGATTCTGCTCCTTAGCTTCTCTGTGTTTTAGTGAAAACAATAATTGTGAGAAAACTTTCAACGGGCAGTAATCTGAATTTAATTTAATTTTTTTTTACGAATTGAACAAAAGTTTCTGCTTAGCAATAAAGCTGATATCCTCATAGGGTTAGGCAGAGGTGTACCTAATAGTCCTTCCACATTTCGCCAGTTGTTTAAGTCCCAAGTAATAGGGGGCGAGCCTATTCCCATTAACAGGGCTTGAACCATGACTGCAACTGAGAAACTCCAGACGGAAAAACCTAATAGCACTTTGCCTGACCCGGGAATCGAACCCAGGACCTAATGCCCAGCAGTCGTGCTCGCGACCGCTTGACTAAAATTACAAATGCGAAAGTAACTCACCATGTTCGTCTGTCCCTTTTTACGTCTTAACGGCTGAACGGATTTCGATGTTTTAGACACGGATAGATGGATAAGGTACATTCCATCCAGTCTTGGACACGTTCTCGTATAAAATAACTAATTACGATCATAATGCGAGCAAAGCCGCGAATAAAAGGTAAGAAAATAAATAATAAAACGCATTAGATATTTACAAGAAAAAAATCAACTAACGAAAATACACAAAAATGCCGGCAATTTATTATTTCAGGTCAAAATAAAATCACTTTAATCAGTATCTTTTTTGCTTGGATATCTATTTTAATGGGACCTTATATTTCATACATGCCGGTTGTGATTTGGAACAACCCTAGATTCGACAGCAGATTTACTGATCAGCCACTTGATCAGGCTTTTAGAATCCGGCTGTGTATCAGGTAAATATCCAAGCGTATTTACTTTGCATGATTTATTTCTGCGTATTTTTTGACTAGGTAGGTCTTGTGGTGGATATGCTGAGCGTGATATTCTGGGCAGGGCACATTGCTCGCAGAACAGATGGCCAATGGGGTCGAAAAGTCTAGAGTGGCGACCGCGAACCGGAAGACGTTGCGTTGGAACGGCCTCCTACTAGGTGGACCGATGACCTGGTGAAGGTTGTGGGGATTCGCTGGATGCGAGTCGCACGGGACCGGTCAATGTGGCGACACTTAGGGGAGGCCTATATCCAGCAGTGGACGTCTTTCAGATGATGATGATGATGATATGGGTTTAATTTTCGAGTCGAGCTCAGGATTTTATTGGGTTTTTGATCACATTTTTCTCTGTAGTAGCCCGGAGCGTGATGTCTTATATAAATCTCGAGGTAGACAAGCATCATTATGTGCCTAGCTTTTTCTCAACTATGTTGGGGTCGGCTTCCAGTTCAACCAGATGCAGCTGAATACTAGTATTTTACATGGAGCGACTGCCTGTCTAACCTCCACAACCCAGTTAGTATTGGGTAATGCGATATCCTTGGTAAAACTGGTTTTCAGACTTTCAGGCTGCTGACTACATGTAGTCAAAAATCTACAACTAACACCTGAGCCCAACGGCTTAGCGTGCTTTCTGAGGCACGGAGGAAATTAGGTATGAGGTCAACCATCCACTTACCGACCTTGGTAACGGCCGCTTAACCTAGAAGATCAACCCGTGTGGCTGTTATTATTTAGCCACAACCTTCTAAATCTCTAAGTGGCCAACCCTATCCTTAATACCAGCAAATTGACCCCAAGCGATGACGTCCGCTAGTTTCTAATGCACGTTTTTATCAAAACCCGTTCATCCCACGTATGGGGGCTCATCTTAGACCCCCCATACCCCCACCCTTGGGGGCGAGGTGGTGGACTAATTACGTCCATTGTGGGGGAAAAGAAAGTAATTGTGTCGTTTGTTTCCGTCGAATTGTGTTGTTCAGGATGTTATTTTTACTCTAGAAATCACCTTTCTAGAGTTAGAAAAATAAATGGGGGTAACGTATTTTTTGGGTTTATAAGGTAATTTTGGGTGTTACTTTTATTTCTGGGGATGTTCTTTGTAGGTTTGGGGGTGAATTGCGCTGGATTCAGTTTCTTTATGATTCTCTTATTTTGAAACGGGTTATTTTCATGAGACCGATTAAAATACTGAATATGTCTATTTAATCACGCTCACGTCATAACATTTTTATGGGAAATCATCAAATGACTCCTCCCACTCTTGGCGGTGCGGAAGGAAGTATCAGACTTGTAAAACCCATCCATCTTCCTTCCTTGCCCTTTGTGTTCCAGGGCCGCGGTATCTCTTTCGAACAGTCCCGCAGCCCTGAGGTCCCGCAGCCCTGGGGTCCCGCAGCCCTGGTCGTCATAACACCACGCTTGTAATACTCGGAATGGTCCGGCAGAGGTGTACGTACACCCACATTTCGCCAGTTATGTTTTAAGTCCCATGTAATAGGGGGCGAGCCTATTGCCATCAACCGAGCATAAATCCAGACTCCATGGCTGCTACTGAGAGATTCCTGATGAAAAAACCCAAAAACAATTTACCTGATACGGGAATCGAACCCTCGAATATGTCTATTACAAAATATATATGTAAGTACATACAAAAGCCACTTCAAGAAAAGTATAGATTCTTACAACTCTTACTTACCGGTATCAGAAAATATGTTCTCATATGCTCTGAAACTTTATATATTACTGGCTTTTTACCCACAAACTTATTTCATCATTATTCTTTTGCCCCAATTCATTTGGGGTCGGCGCAGTATGTCTTCTTCTTCCATACTTCTCTATTACTCGTCATCTCATCAGACACCTGCACAATCTTTTGCCGTCCAAAATAATTTCCCAACACAGCTCAAACTCCCTCCAAAATTACAGCACCGAGCAATTATCACATAATTTTAAACACAAACAAAACATGTAAGCCTCTTAGAAACTTCGTTAAGGGCTCAACAAATTAAGCCGTTAAAATATCAAGGGGACGCCCTCATCAAATTGTATGGAAAACTCTTCGACCGAGGCATATTTATTATTACTTGGCCCATGTGAGGTGGGTTGTCTTCGGCTAAATATAAGCCTATTACGCATTTTGTACCTGTTTCTGGGGTCAGGTAAAATCTTAAAGCTCTTGATGCGACAACGTGTCCCGTGACACATGCGTCACGCCTTCGAACCAATATCATCTGCCTAAGTTTTTCGCTTTAAACGTCCCTTTGTGCCTATTGGCCTTGTTTTGTTCTGTCTCCTGCTGATTTGCAGGGATGTGGAAATTATGTTTTTCCTACTCCTCCGCTATTCTTTTCTGATAAACTATTTCTCTGGGTCTTCGTCGAGCTTCAGTGTCTCGGCGCTTTTCTGGTAGTCGCCACTGTTGATTCTGACTTTCAGGAGTTGTATTTGAGTGGGAACAGTGTGGCGGGCAATAAAAAAATAGCTTTGTGTAACTGGATGCAACTGAATACTATTTTCATATGTGGAGGGACTGCCTATCTGACCTTCACAACCCAGTTATTGTATAATACGAAACCTCTTGGTAGGAGTGGGTGTCTGATTTTACGGGCTACTACCGATGACCGTTAAAGATTTACTAAGACAGTCGGGTCCAACGGCTTAACTTGCTCTCCAAGGCTCGGTGTCTTTCAAAGAGATGTCAACAAACAGGGAGGGGCTTGCAAGGGCCGATGCCTGTCAGGGCTGCGGGACTGTTCGAAAGAGATACCGCGGCCCTGGAACACAAAGGGCAAGGAAGGAACATGGATGGGTTTTAGTCAGTACAAGTCTGACACTCCCGTCCGCTCTGCCCGGAGCGGGAGAAGTCATTTGATGATTTCCCATCCGAAAGAAAAAGGCTCGTTGTCTTGTTATGTAATAGATTGCCGCCGATCCATGGACTAACCTCGGAAAGCAACCATGAGCACTATCGAATAGACAAACTGCGGTTAAAATACCTCATAAAATCAAGTAAAGTTGAGTTTCCGCATTTAAGTTTTTTTTTTCTGTGATCCAACGCAATGACACACTTCAAAACTCATAAAATTCAGCCGTCAAACTTTTGTCTTGCCATTATGTACCAAATGACATTCAAAACAAACTCGACCAAGACTCCCCTCTACTTCTAAATTAGTCAACTAACTTTTACGACCCCTCCTCATTAACTAATAGGCACTTTTTCCTGATATTTACATACAAATGGGTGTCCTCGTAACTGTCCTCATTTGAGGACACCGGACCACTCTCAGATAGTTTAGAGAACGTATTCAAATTAATGGTCTACGAAGACTGAGAAGTAGTTTGGAGACATAACGTTTTCTTGCTAATTTTCCTTTAGAAATATTACGCTATTATGGTCAGGACAGAGAGGTTTTTTTGAATTGATGTTACTTTTAAGACCGGCGTATTTATTATGAGTTTGTAATTACTGTTCTACGTTGTAGAGCGTTTGAAAAATTTGCATGAAAACTGCATAGTCCTGTTCAGTATAGGATGGGCTGGACGACGCATGCCAAATATTAACTGTGTAGTTTAGTGTGAGCTCGTTTTAAATGAACAGTGAATATTGTTTTTACATGTAAGTAAAAAAAACGTTGTGGTTAATGATGGTTCTTGCTAAGTTAAAGAAAATGCCGCTCATCATTTCTAAAATTGGCTTGACTAAAATTTAAAAAAAAATACTGAAAAATTGATACCTGTTACCTCTCCCTACCCCCTTAAGGAACACGATCGTCATGTAAAGTTATTCAGTTCATTATTTAGTACCTGGGCGACTGAGCTCTGCTTGGCTGAAAATAGGGAAAACGAATTTTCCCAGATATCAGATCTAGTTTACCAAGGAGTATCATATTACGCAGTACTAACTGGGTTGTGGAGGTCTGATAGGCAGTCGCTCCATGTAAAATATTCAGCTGCATACGGTTAGACTGGAAGCCGACCCCAACATGATTGGGAAAAGGCTAGGTTGATGATGATGAGACCTAGCTCGATCGACTTTTCGATCCCGTAAAACACCATATGGCAACGGTTATCGAAATTAAAATCGTTAGAGCCGTTTTCGAGAACGTGATTACAAATACAAAGGGTGTAAAAAGACCCTTAACGAAGTTGAAGGGCACTTATTTTCCGCATCATTGCGATCATTTTTTTGTTCTTGCCAAAGTTCCAACTTTCTCACAAGTTTTTTTTTTAAATACATGTTTTTAATGTAATTTTTACTTTTAAAGCTTCTACGACCTCCTTGCTATTCAATCCATCCATCAGACAATGGTTTGAGTACGTAAAGTTACTTAGTTTGATGTACATAATCCTTGGTTGACGGCTACGTGAAGAGTCTGTTTACGTCTGTGTATATAAATACACAAATCTTGCTCATTTAATAGGCTAGGTTATACATACATAAACTCACGCCCTTTTCCCATGGGGGTAGGCAGAAACCACAGAACACCACCTGCTACGATCCTTAGGTTAGGTTATATTACAATTTTTATCAATAGACCTGTCACTTACAATAGTTCCCGAATTTCAAACAACTCCAATATTTAGAAACAGTGTGTTAACAACAGACAAACGTCAAACAGTAAAACAGTCTGGTAATGAGGTGACGTTAGGAATTTCGTTCTGCAAATAGGGCTGAAACAATTAACTCCAGGCCTACATCCTTCACTGGCAGTCAACGGTGAGGCTGTTCTAACTTGTTACTTTGACTGTTTGTTTGAACATTGGCAACTGTCTAACTTTGACGTCTGACTCCTAAGAATGGCGCTCTCATTATCTAAATTACGTCGATTTTCGAGGTCGGTGTAGACGGTAGGGTGTGCTTCTTCTGTAGTATTGGTGGGAACTTTATGGGAATTGACTTAATGTGATAAAAACAGCAAGCTGGTAAGAAGACTGGCTGGTTATAAGTGTCAATTGTGAGTAGTATTTTTTTTTCCTCATAAAACGACATGAGGCCTACTGATGTTCAGAGCTGCGGGACTGTTCGAAAGAGATACCGGGGCCCTGGAACACAAAGGGCAAGGAAGGAACAAGGATGGGTTTTAGTCAGTACAAGTCTGACACTCCCTTCCACTCTGCCCGGAGCGGGAGAAGTCATTTGATGATTTCCCATCCGTAAAAAAAAAGCCCTACTTTTGTTTTTTTTTAAAAGCCCTACTGATGGGCAAAGGCCCCTTTCTCTGCTGCTTTCGGTCGGGTCCGTATCTCCCTTCACGGACTTGGAGAGTAGACCCCCAGATCTTAATCACTTCATTGCTTATCATCATGTGAAGACAGACGGCCAACTCTAAAACCTCAGCAGTGGGCAATCATTGTCATTTAGAGCGAAGGGGTCGACTGCTAAACGTAGCATGTAATGTCATTAGTACATACTCGGGTAAATGCTTGTCCACAGTACGGAAACAATGGCTGTTAGACTAGATATATAGTGTATATTATATGTATATACTGGCTATAATGATATAAGTACTGTTTGTGTTGTTGGGAATGGATTATAGGTGTTGAGGTTATGTTATTGTTGAATAACTAATACATTACGTCGTACACTGAAAATAAAAAGGAGTTGCCTGCCAGGGCAGCGGGACTGTTCGAAATAGATACCGCAGCCCTGGAATATAAAGGGCAAGGAAGAAACAAGGATGGGTTTTAGTCAGTACAAGTCTGACACTTCCTTCCGCTCTTCCCAGAGCGGAAGAAGTCATTTGATGATTTCCCATCCGTAAAAAAAAGCGTCAATCATTGAACTAGTATTGCTGCAATCATGTCGTGATTATCAATATAACTAAGATTTTGATTAATCCAACAAGATATCGTCAATCAAGCTAAAAAGTCACTTGATTGGCGTTCATTTCTTTCAGTGATATTCGTTTTATAACTTACGAACAAAGGCAAGTAGATTTGGAATAGTCAAATAAGTTTTATCCGAAGTTTAAATAGAAGCTGAGAAACCACAATATGTATTCCTCAATAGGCACATAATTATAAGTAACAGAATTCAACCCTTTTACCAATATTATTAAGAAACCTTGTATAAAGTAAACAGTCTATCGCAGAGGTTCCCAAACTGTGCGCCGCGGAGCCCTGGTGCGCCGTAGAGACTAAAGAGGGGCACCGTGAGGCACTCCTGTTTTAGTACTATTCTCCAGAAACTAGGTTTGGGTATTCGATAAAAATCTAATGAGCGTGTTGGCTCACAAGACTTAATGACCCTTTTTACGGAACACCTTCGAAGCTCACTTAATGATTCTTGAAATACTTTGAATAGAATAATAGAATAGAATCTTTTATTTGTGAGAATATTGTACAAAGTTGTTGTAAGCATTATATATTACGATCATAATATTGTACAAAGTTGTTGTATGCATTATATATTACGATCATAATATTGTACAAAGTTGTTGTATGCATTATATATTACGATCATAATATTCTGCCGTTTCCGGCGTACAAATATGGTTATTAAAATTATAGGTCATTATTTGCCGAAGATCATGTCGAAAAATTTGCCTGAATCCTAAATTCTTTCCGAGATCGACTAGAATTCACTACGTAAGAAGAAGAGAGTCATTGAACTCTCTTGCGACAGCAGCTTTAAAAAAAGATTCACGTGTTCCGATTTGGTGGTTCTAGTTCGTTGGTCTAGTGGTCGCAAGCGCAATTGCTGAGCATGAGGTTCTGGGTTCGATTCCCGGATCGCGCCAAGTGTTATTGGCTTTGTCCACCAGGAATTTCTCAGTGTCAACAAATCCAGCCACGGAGTCAGGATGATGAACTAGCTAAATGTTGGTGTACTTGTTAGGTAGTAAACCTCTGCCTAACTCTTCAGGGATTATAAAGCGTGGTGTCACATTATGCTCTAAGAATTGTCATTCCCTTTTCAATATCTTATTTACGTGAAGCCGGATTTTCAAATGTATTAATGTGTGTCAACATAATTATAATAAAAACTCATCTGTTCCAACTAGCTAGGGCGCCAAGACAAAATACTAAACCTGTCTGTGGGTCGCGAACTGAAAAAGTTTGAGAACCCCTGGTCTATAGTCTTGTGGCAAAATAAATATGCTCCTATTTCTAGAAATATGAATTGACTTTCAATCTCGGTCGAACAGACACAATCTCCAGATAAACGGTAATGAGCGAACAATAAAACATATCCAATCTGCTACAGTCAACAAGAAAGCGTAAATAAATACTAAAACCTAGGTCACAGACAACTAGGGCATAGCGTATGACCTAGAGACAAAAGTTGAAATGACTCATGAGCCCTGTATTTCGTTTAAGGAGCTCGGGCCTAAATAATAACAGCCGCTCGGATCTATCTTCAGGATAAGCTGCGCTTGCCTAGGTTGGTCTGTGGATGGGTGACCACCCGTTGCATACCGAGTTTCGTCTAGAAAAAAAGTGCGTTAATCCGTTGATCCCGGTGGTCATTTGTAGATAATTGACTGATAGACTGTGGCCTGAATGTCTGACAACCAGTCTTACCAAGGGGTATCGTATTATCCAGTACTTAGTGGGTTGTGGAGGTCAGATAGGCAGTCGCTCTATGTAACAAAGGGTGTGAAAAGACTCTTAACGAAGCCGAAAGGCACTTGTTCTCCCCGTCATTGTGATCATTTTTTTGTTCTATACCATACGTGGGAACCTTCTAGTTACGGAGATATTGGGGGTCAAAATTCGAACTTTTCCACAAGTTTTTTTTTAAATACATGTTTTTGATGTATTTTTTTACTTCACGACCCTGTACTATTCAATCCATCCATCCGCACAATGTTTGAATGCGTTCATTAAATCCTATCGTAAAACGTGACTTTTTGCGTAAAGTTACTCAGTTTGATGTACAGAATGCTTGGTTGACGGCTACGTGAAGAGTCCGTTTACACCCTGTATACTGGTATTCAGCTGCATCTGGTTAGACTGGAAACCGAACCCAACATAGGTGGGAAAAGGATAGGCAGATGATGATGCCCAGAAATAACACTTTCGACCAATAAACTAACAAGGTAATTTTCTGATCAGATGCAGTTAGAATTTTTTAGGAGATATCATCACACACACTACTATCCATCTAGCTAGACATTGAAATTCGCTTCGTACTTGACAGGTATACCTTTTATACAAACAAAATCAAAAACCTTTGCCGAAACCCAAAAAAAAAGCCACATTTTCCGTCGACCACCATCTGTCACCAAACAACTGGACCGCAACGCGAAACGGGATAAATATACCAAAACACACCAACCCCGAATTGGTCGCGATGGATATAAATGGTCACACTTCGTCTGCACGACCACGAGATAGAAAACAACTGGTCGCAATTAATATGATATCGACCGGCGAATAAATTGTGGGGGAATGTCTGGTTAACACAATCTGATTTAATATAAACTTGGCTTGGATTGTGGTGAGGAAGCCGAGAGACCGGGACTTCGGTAGGGTCTAATTTTAATTTAGCTGTAAATTTTACTTGATTTGTGGTGATGATTTGAGGGCGTTTAGTGTTGGCTGCGGGACTGTTTGGAAGAGATACCGCTGCCCTGGAACACAACTGGCAAGAAAGGAACATGGATGGGTTTTAGTCAGTACAAGTCTGACACTCCCTTCTGCTCTGCCCAGAGCGGGAGAAGTCATTTGATGATTTCCTTTCCGAAGAAAAAACAAGGTCGTTTAGTGTTTATGTTGTAAGTAAAGGATTTTTTTTTTGACATGGCCACTCGTAGTTCAACTCTACAAGGTTGCAATATTGCTCGACTGGAGTTTGAAGGAATAAAAGGGCACTGTGAAATATATACACCACTGGTGACCCAATGGTGTGGCAGGCACTTACCTTTCTTAATTTATTTCATCACGAGTGCGTTCAAAACGATTAGCAAAACAAACATAACCCTTGCCCTCTTGCTTTCCACTCTAAAACAGGAGGCCAGACTGTAGACCTAGTACGGGCTCCCACCAGTGGGAAAGTTATAAGCCGATATGACTTACCTCTACCACTAGGTGGACCGATGACCTAGTAAATGTTGCGGGGATCCGCTGGATGCTAGTCGCACGGGACCGGTCAATGTGGCGACACTTGGGGGAGGCCTACGTCCAGCAGCGGACGTCTTTCTGCTGAAATGATGTTGATGATGATGACTTACCTCAACCCTAAGGAAGACGAAAGACGGCGGTTTATGCTGGATTCCTAAAATGGCAAATAGGTGAAGAAGAATAAATCGATATAAAGCTTCCCAGTGAAAAACAAAACAATAACGAAATTGCTGAAATGTACTCTGAAAACGATTGTCGCTTGTCCTCTAGTTTACGTAGTTTTTTTAAAATAATTTCAGAAAGAGGATGTTCCCAGTGTGTATCCTAGCAAATGAGCGGTTTATTGTAGGCCAACAGTTTTGTTGCAGTAAATTGAAAAACTGGGCAAGTGCGAGTCGGACTCGCGCACGAAGGGTTCCGTATTATAAACCGAAAAAAACACGTTTCTTGAGGCAACAGAAATACATCATCTGTGAAAATTTCAACTGTCTAGCTATCACGGGTCATGAGAGACAGCCTGGTGACAGACAGACGGACGGACAGACAGCGAAGTCTTAGTAATAGGGTTCCGTTTTTACCCTTTGGGTGCGGAACCCTAAAAACAGGCAATATGTCACTAGGACTGTTCTACCCACATCGACCGAAAAAACCAGGCTGAAAACCAGATCTAAACAAATATAAAGCTAACTGTTGAAACAATAGACAATATATTACGAACTTCCCCATTCTTTAGGATAAAAATCAGCAGCCCATATAATTCAACTGTCAAAAAGAAACGAACCGTATTTCCTTTGTTATAAAATCCATTTTTCGTTAAAGGAAGTATATGGAGCCTAAATTATTGTGTCGAGTAAAAAAAAAGTTTTCATAAATTAACTGTATGTTCAATAAGTAGGTATATGACATGCTTATATAAATTGTGTACGTTTGTGGGTATGTGTACAGTTTGGTTGGAAGAAGGCCAAAACTGTGGAGACCGCATATATTGTTTCAGACGACGCTTTGGTCAATATTGTTTTGTTTTGGGCTCTTTAGAAGTTTAGCCGAAGGAATACGTGGTTATAGACAACACATTCATACAGGCACCCAAAAAAAATCCTCAAGCCTCCTAAAATGGACGCAATTAATATTATCTATTGTCATTTTGTGACCATGTTACGATTTATGTTGTTTGTTTGTTTTCAAGCGTACGGCACTCGTGGGCTGCAGCTGAAAATCAGCGTCAGATGGTACAGCTTGCCGTGTTGGCGGCGCGGTCAGTTTCCACGCGCGCCTCAATGAGATGTTAGCAGACAGGGAGGGGCCCGCAAGGGCCGATGCCTGCCTGGGCTGCGGGACTGTTCGAAAGAGATACCGCGGCCCTGGAGCACAAAGGGCAAGGAAGGAAGGTGGATGGGTTTTTTTAGTCAGTACAAGTCTGACACTCGCTTTCGCTCTGCCCAGAGCGTTATTTTGTTAATTATATGAGGTGTTTTAATTTTCTGAATTCAAAATAATAATATTTTATTTCACATTGGTCTAGATGGACTTATAAAACGTCGACAAAAAAGGTGCACGGTTCGGGTTGGTCGTTTCCTATGGAGAAGAACTGGTAAGAAACTTTAGGTTACTTTTTTCAAATCATTTCGTATAACAATATTATCATGATGAATTGCCAAAATAAAGCAGCCATTTTAAGCCGCTAGCTCTCAAGACAGTAGAAGACAACTTCGCGAGAAAGTCCACATGTATTAGAAACAAAACTTCGAAAACATGCGACTTCCACCAACCTGTTCTAGGTCCGTTTGACGGAGGACTGTACCTCTCTTTCGTGAGAGAGGAGGCCTATGTACCAGCCGTAGGAATGCTATGTTATAGGCTATAATTCAATGTTAAATAGCAAGTAATTCTTTATCAATCAACTAAACTAGTTAAAAATGGGATAAACTAACTATATGCATTAATAATTAAAAACTATTAAACTAAAATAAATTAACTAACAACAAACTATAAAAGGGCATCGAAAAACTCCTCCTCAACGCTGTCAGCTAGTAATCTGCCCAAGAGACTGGCGACGTTGCCACGTTGTATGGCAACACTTAGCCTCTGGCCAAGGTAAAACCCAGCCCTTGGGTCACGGGAAGCTCCAACTAGGCATTTCGAAATTTCTATAAATAGGCTATGAGCACTCGGACCCCACGGCCCCAGAGTTTCAAAATTAAAAATAATTTCAATGTAGAAATCATCATCATTAATCTTAAATTACATTTAGCTTGACTGTACTCTCAAAAAACGAGAGTGTAAATAGTATTTTTTACCGAATTCAAAAAGGAGGAAATTATTATTAACAATATTTACTTTGACGGCACGGTTGGCGCAGTGGCTGAGCGATTGACTACTGCGCTGCGTGTCGCGGGTTCGATCCCCGTAAGGAACAAATATTTGTATGGCCTACAGATAGTTGTTCCGGGTCTGGTTGTTTGTGTATGTGAGTTTAAATGTTTGTGAAGGCACTCACAGTACAGGAGAAATTCCTAGTGTGAAGTAAAGTTTCATTTAAAAAAAACGAACGAACAGTAACATAAGGTTTCTCACAGTGTTGAGCTAAAAATAAATCTTGAGGTGGTTATTAACCTGTACAATTCGTGGGTGTTCATAATAAATGAAAATGAAAATGAAAAAAATGAAAAATGTTTTATTTGTTTTACAAGTAAACTTAACAACTAGTGATTGGAACCTCCTTTTAAGCAAAAAAGCCTGTGTTAGGAGACTCCGCTCTTCCAAAACTTAAAATATTAACATAAAATTACTTGTTGTGTCCTTCGGCCTCATTCGGGGTCATATAAACAATATTTGAGTCAAGCATCTTCCGTTTCCGTGTCACATCTATACAGGTATATGCAACTATCGCCATTTTAATAACACGATGATGACGTATTTCCGCTATCGTTCACCAGGTGGCTGCAGCGCGCCAAGACGTTCATTGGCGTCCTGTTTCTCGGACAGTTCACATCTTTAAAAGTTAACGTTGTTAACGTTCGTTATTTGAGAAAATATTTTCAAATATTAGAGTTATTTTATATTTGGTAACGCTGTAGGCGTTCGGTATATGCCTATTTTAAAAGCAAAATAGTGTTCAAATTAGTTTTTTATTAAGATGGCGGATAGAATACAGACGCGTAGTCGTAAAGATTCCGTTTCGTCATCGAGTTCGTCGAGTTCCTCAAGTTCCTCTGAATCATCACCTTCGGTTTCAGAGTTTGAACAGGTTGATAAATCCCGTAAGAGGAAGAAGGCGAGTAAGAAGAAGAGAAGTAAGCGTAATCGAGGCCAAAGCAAGGTAATCAAAAAGCTTGCAAAACAGGTCAGTGATTTGAAACAATTATATTGCAACCCTCATAATTTTATGTATTCTGAAAATGGAAATTTTGATTGTGATAACCCGATATATTATGGGGATAACTTCGATATGGCCCAGGAGCAACCAGATACAGAAAGGTTGTCAGAACCCGTCGCAGATCCTGCACCGGTTCAATCGTTTGATTTTGATTTGGCAACGCAATTAAAGGAACCGGCTGTCACGGCAACTCCTTCTAACCAGTTAGATCTATTAAATTCCATCCAATATTTCAAAAATGACAACTGGAATAATGTTAGATATGTGGAAACACAAAAAATATATAATGCTCGTCCAGGATATGTTGACCTTGAAGTTAATGATGAAATCAAGTCTTTAGAAAAAGTTGGTCATCTACCCTCATCGGATAAATTTCTTGGCTCTGTAGCTCGGGCATTGATAATGCAAAGCGAGGCTATGCAACAGGGTTTCCGACAGATAGTGGACTGGGCAAAAGATACTAGTAGTATGGATCAAGAGCAGTTAGCATTAAAATTGAAAGAGGTTTTTTCTGCTGATTATCAAAAAGTTTCACGGGATTGTTTACAACTAGTTTGTGGTCGTAGGGCTGATATAATTGAACAAAGACGTGAAATGTTCATTAAGCAATTAAGGGATAAATCATTTAAGCCATGTTTAAAGAAAATACCGCCGTCTAGTGAATTTTTGTTTGATAAAGTACCTTTTAGTGAATTTATTAAGAATAACGGTGGTGTCAACAAAATTTTTTACTCAAATAAAAATATGTTTTCTGGGCAAGAAAAGAAAACCCCTAGACCCCAGGCGGCGTACCCTGGACCTAGTGGCTATCAATCGTCCAGTCGCGCCTCTGCACTGACGATGAACCAAAGATTTCTTCCTCCTCAGAGTGTAGAAACTTTTTATAATTATCCGGCAATGCACCCCTTTAATAATAATAGATTTTTTCGTCCTCAATCAAGGGGACAGCACGCTGGACAACGCTTTCACCAGCCCAATAGTTTTCGGAGAAATGAAGCGAAAAACAATGTACCACGGGGCAAAGGCTCGGGTAAATTTAATAAAAGGTTCTGACTCGGATCTGGAATTTTTGGGGGGTTGCCTACAAAATTATGTTACGGAATGGAAAAGATTGGGGGCACCAGAACCATTAATAAAGATAGTGAAGGGTTATCGTATTCCATTCCAAAAGAAACCGCCTCTGGTCCCGCCAAGGCAGGTGAAACGTTGAAATCTCACTCTACCATCTCCGGAGATGGACACGGTCATTCAAAATTTGTTGAAACAAGGAATTTTAGAGTATGCCCCCCTGACTCCGAGTTTCGTATCAAATTTCTTTCTGATTCTCAAAGGCGACGGAACCTACCGTCCTATATTCAATTTAAAAAGTTTAAACAATTATTTGATTATAAGCAAGTTTCGTTTGATTTCGGTAAATCGGGTTCCCGATTTTATTCAGGACAAGGATTGGATGGTCAAAATAGACCTCAGGCAAGCCTACAACCACGTAAATGTTGCACCAATACATCGGTGTTTTCTCCGCCTATTGTACCGAAATCGGTTACTGCAAATGACTTGTTTGCCATTTGGCCTGGCGACAGCGCCCAAAGTGTTTGCATCGCTGACCAACTGGACCGCCGAGATTTTCAGGAATCTAGGCATACGAGTAGTGGTTTTTCTCGACGATTATCTCTTAGTGGCACAGGACAGAACGACACTTATAAAACACGTAGACTTTGTTCTTCGAACTCTCAGCCAGTTGGGTTGGCAGGTAAACAGGGAGAAGTCTATTCTTGTCCCTCAGAAAGTAATAGAGTATTTGGGTTTGATGTAGGATCCCTGGCAAAATCAAAAATTTTTACCAGAAAACAAAATTCAAAGCATGCAAATAGTTTTGTCGAAGTTGCTCCGCCGGCGGAAGGCGTCTCTTCGAGAAATACAGAGTATCATAGGGGTTCTGAATTTTGCTCGTCTGGTAGTTCCGATGGGTCGTTTGAATTTTCGCCACCTACTGGCTTATTGCAACCTGGTCCTGAAAATGCCACGTCAGTCGACTTACCTCTTGCCGGCGGTAGTGCTGGAAGAATTGAATTGGTGGAAAGTTCACTGTCAAGAAAAGTCCAGGCTTCATCCACCACCAGTGAAAAACTTTTTGACCACATATGCAGCCGATTCAGGTTGGGGGGCGGAGTTGAACGGTCTTCATTTATCGGGCAAGTGGACAAAAGAAGAAGAGCGGCTTCATTCGAATCACAAAGAAATGCTAACTATTCTAAAATGTTTGTTAGAGTTCGCTCCGTCTCTGAGTCATACATCTCTCCTACTGCAGTGCGACAACAGGGCGGTGGTGGCGTACTTGAGGAAGGAAGGGGGAAACAAATCGAGGATCCTGATGGAGTTAATATATCGGATATTTCATTTAATTCAGAAGTACGACATTCATATAATCCCCCATCATATACCAGGCAGGTACAACAATGTCGCAGACGGTCTATCACGTCATTCGACGTTACAGGAATGGTGTCTGCTCCCCGAATTCACCAGCATTGTCTTTGCAAAGTGGGGTGTTCCCCAGGTAGATCTTTTTGCCTCCAGCTCAGCTCATGTAGTCCCTTGCTATGTCACGCTAGATCAACGAGATCAGCGAGCATGGAAACACAACGCGTTCGCATTCAAATGGGATTTTCGTCTGGCTTGGGCCTTTCCTCCTCCGAGTTTGTTACCCCGGGTCCTGATGCATCTCAATCAGGCTCGAGGTGTATTCCTAATAATTGCACCGAGGTGGTCCCGAGCATTTTGGAGAGCAGACTTGAAGACCAGAGCGACCGCGCCTCCGTTCACGATTCACCGACTATCGAAGGTGCTAGTGGACACGAGGACCGGACTGCCACCACCTCGTGTGAAGGACCTGATCTTAGAAGTTTGGAAATGTGGGGGTGGTCTGAATCCTTAGGTGACTGGTCTGCAGAACAAAAGTGTCTGCTCAAACAAGGTTGGAGGTCGTCAACTTTGAATACCTATAGGCCAGCATGGCAGAGATGGTTGAATTGGTGTTCCAAGTTTGGTGTAAATTTTTCAGACCCGTCAGGTAGTGAATTGGCTCGATATTTAGCCGATTTACACCTAAAAGAGAAATTATCGTATCGTACAATTTTACTTCATAAATCGGTTGTATCTACTTTATGCAATACAAAGGTCGAGGCCCGTTTGAGTTCAAATATTTTAGTTAAGCAAATGATTAAAGCTATAGCGTTGCAGCAACCTAAGAAATGTCCACCCACTGTCTGGGATCCTCATTCTCTGGTAGGTTGGTTGGGTAGTAGACCTCTTCAAAATCAAAGCCTATACGACATTTCAAGAGTTTGTGCAGTTCTTTTGTTGTTATGTTCAGGGCGTAGGATACACGACTTAACACTGCTAAGTGTTTCTCCAGACAGATGTATAGTAGGTGAGAATAGCATAATGTTTTGGCCACATTTTGGGTCGAAAACTGATTCGGAAACTCACGTACAGTCAGGTTGGAGATTATTAGGTAATGTTGAAAATGAGGCACTTGATCCGATGGTTTGGCTTAAAAAACTCATAGAAATTGGAAAACCGCGTCGTTTGCTTTGTTCTAGTGATAGGTTATTTATTACAGTTTGTGGAAAAGCTAAGCCAGCTACTAAAACTATATTAGCTGGTTGGGTTAAGTCGATTTTGAAGGAGGCAGGAATTCAGGCTACTCCGGGTAGTTTTCGTTCTGCGGTTGCTTCCCGAAGTTGGTTGGATAACGAACCTCTTGACGAGATAATGGCACGAGCTAATTGGAGATCCGGTAATACTTTTAAAAAATATTACAGGAGGGAAGTGGTTTCAGCTCAGGGAAGCTCTTTGATTCATCTTTTTCAGCCGATTAATTAATTATCTCTGATTCAATTAAATCAGTTATTTTTATTTATTTCAAATGATGTATTGATGAATGATGTTACATGATTATGGTAAGTTTACAATGAGATGATTTAAATGGTACGTATATGCTCAGTTTATTCTGTGTGTGTTTAATTATAATTATAGTAATTCGTATCATAGTTATTTTTAAACGTTATTATGTTATTGCAATATATTTTGTACTTAAATAAATAAATTGGATTTAAACTCATTGGTATTATTAGTTCCTTGATAATTTCTTTTATAACACATTGGCGTCCCGTTCACCAGGCGATAACAAACAAAGCCTCAAATATTGTTTATATGACCCCGAATGAGGCCGAAGGACACAATAGTAGCGTTTTACCTTCAAATAAAACGCTTGTTGTGTCCGGAGACTCATTCGGGGTCATAATTTTAAAGTCTGCCTGGTTAAATTGGTTTTCAAGTTTTTAGGTTTTTGAGGCCACAATGAACGTCTTGGCGCGCTGCAGCCACCTGGTGAACGAAAGCGGAAATACGTCATCATCGTGTTATTAAAATGGCGATAGTTGCATATACCTGTATAGATGTGACACGGAAACGGAAGATGCTTGACTCAAATATTGTTTATATGACCCCGAATGAGTCTCCGGACACAACAAGCGTTTTATTTGAAGGTAAAACGCTACTATTTTAAGTGTTATAAAAACAGGCGATTTAAAATAAAAAGAGTAAATTAAAACTAGACAAGAAGCATGCAAATGTGTGAGTGAGAGTAGGGGTGTGTAAATGTGAATATGAGGGTGTGTGAATGTGAAAATGGAGGTATGTGAGTGTGAATACTGAGGTGTGTTACTGTGAGTATAAAGGTGTGTAAGTGTGAATTTGAATGTTGAATGTGAGCTTCTGTGTGTGTGAAAGTTAGGTGATAGTGTGAGGGTTTGTTAAATTTAAAAGAACAGTCAGAGACACAGTAAAAGACAAAGTGAGTGTAAGTGGCAATGAATGAAACAGACTGTATACGTACAAATACGAATGATGAGAGCATTAAGTGTAAGGTTTTATTTATTCCAGTAGCTTCTCCGTGTCGTCATAAGTGAGTGGTTTTATCCAATTAGTTACTATTTTTTTACAGTCAGTTAATGGTTTATTGTATATGTAGATCTCTTTGTTTACTCGATTGTAAAGCTGAGCTGAGCGTTTGTCGTATTGAATACGGGCGAGCTTGGTTTTAGTTTTAGGAATTTCAACTATTATATCTTTTCTTCTTTTCAAGGTTAAGCTGGGATCAAAATTAAGAGTTTTATGTTTCCTGAGAATAGTTTTAATTATATATAGTTTGCGAACAGAGTGTAAATTACTTATTTGATAAAGAATTTGTGTAGGATACCTTAGGTTTTTGAAGTACATTAACTTTATTAGAGCCCGTTGAAAAATAAAGATCTTTGAATTCTCTCTAAATCGAATTGTGTCTAAGAATGAGCACAATACTGGAAGGGTAAGCATTAGTGTACGCTTGGTTACTTGATCACACACAACATATTACTATTTAGTAAGTTCTTGAAACTGGATAGTTTGTTAGTGATTTCATTTAATTTTTTTGATGTTTACGTAATATACTATTGAAGTTTTGAGTATGAATCTAGATGGGTATATGAGTAGAGGAAGACCAAGGAATGGACTGACTGTGTGAAGGATGATATGGCTAAAAAGGAGGTGTCTGATGAGATGACAGGTAATAGAGAAGTATGGAAGAAGAAGACACGCTGCGCCGACCTCAAATGAATTGGTATAAGAGCAAGATTGATTTATGATGACTATTTTAAATGTCGCCGCAAGAGTGTCAATCTGCTAAGAATATTCGTTAATCTAATTAATAACCAACTTATAATGACCCAAGGGCTGGCTTTTACCTTGGCTAGAGGGTAAGTGTTGTCATACAACGTGGCAACGCCGCCAGTCTCTTGGGAACATTACCAGCTGATAGCGTTGAGGAGGAGTTTTTCGATGCCCTTTTATAGTTTGTTGTTAGTTTATTTATTTTAGTTTAATAGTTTTGAATTATTAATGTATATAGTTAGTTTAACCTAATATGTTATGTTTCAACTTATAATTATTTCAACTACCAGCAATAAAGAATCGTGCCGCACGGTTAGAGACTGAAAGACATTATGGCGGATGGCGTCGATATTTGGGGATAGTGTTACTCCTAATACTTTCCCCGTCTTAATATATACAATCAGAGTTTTTTAACCTAACAAACAGCTGTGTTCCTTGGAAGTTTATTCCGCCATTTCTTGTTTCCAGCTAAAACACTAGGACAAGTCGAATGGCGGGCGTTTTGGGGGTCTGTCTCATGTAAAATGTGCTAATTATTTTTTGAAGTGCTAATTTTATTTATTCTGTTTTTATTAGTTTTTGTTATAGTGGCAATAGAAATACATCATCTGTGAAAATTTCAACTGCCTAGCTATCACGGTTCATGAGATACAGCCCGGTGATGGACAGACAGACGGACGGACAGCAGAGTCTTTTTAATAGGGTCCCGTTTTACCCTTTGGGTACGGAACCCTAAAAAATGGTTTCGATTTTGATAAAATTCAATAATTTCTTAACTTATCGTTCAATACTTAAAGAGATTAAAAGATGGAAACCAAGATCCATCGACGACATTAACTACTTTTCGTCAGATGGACAGTCGCCATATTCATTATTCTCATCCAAAAAAGAAAAAAAATCATATGGTGCAACACCCGCAATAGGTGAATATTATTCCCAAAAAGTCTGCCTGGCTTAAAAAATACTGCGTAAAGAGGATTTAGAACGAATACGAAATACCCAACGCTTTCATAGTATTTTCATGATGGTACCCTCATAGCCTGTATTGGCTGCATGCCAATCGTACTACCCTTGCGTACTCCAGAAGTAAATACAATAAAAAATATCAAGCTTCTCTTGGCACGGGATTTCTTATCTTTTTGGGGCTGCAATAACCTTACAGCTAAGGAGTTGGTCTGGCGAGCAAGAGGCTCTGAGTTTAAAATCGTGTGGACCAATTTTTTAATGTTCCAGACCCAAAGGGTAAAACGGGACCCTATTACTAAGACTCCGCTGTCCGTCTGTCCGTCTGTCTGTCACCAGGCTGTATATCATGAACCGTGATAGCTAGACAGTTGAAATTTTCACCGATGATGTATTTCTGTTGCCGCTATAACAACAAATAATAAAAATATAAATTATTTAATATTTAAAGGAGGCTCACATACAAGAAACGTGTTTGTTTCGGAACCCTTCGTGCGCGAGTCCGACTCGCACTTGGCCAGTTTTTTTTCATGTCTTATCATAGATAATAAATGTAAAAATACGTAATACGAAGCCAAAAGGCACTTGTTCTCCTCGTCATTGTGATATTTTTTGTTATGAACCTTAACTGGGAATTTTCTAGTTACGGAGATATTAGAGGACAAAGTTCAAAATATTTCACATTAATTTTCTTTAAATAACAGTTTTAATGTTATAAATATACTTTAAATACCACCATGACCCCTGCACTCAATGCAATCTTTATTTTTCACTCCAAAAAAAAATCCAAACTCGGTATGTAATGGGTAACCCATCCACGGATCAACCTAGGCAAGCGCTGCTTAACTTAAAGACCGATCCTCGACGAGCTCCTCCCATCAAACCCAACATCAAATGGAATAGATAACAGTCCCAACAGCAATAAGGACAATTTCCCAGTACAAAAACATGCAGTTTAATAAATTACAACCTAGATTAAATTTCCTCGCAGTCGGTTTGTGAATGCACTAAATAATTATTTACACTCCACACTGTATGGAGGTGGACATTTTAATTTGTTGTCACTGGATATTATTGTGTTAGTTTTAATATTATTGTAACTGTTCTTACAAAATTAAAGAATTCATTTTAGGTAAATTAGACGGCATGCGGCAGTGGATGCGCAAGTGTGCATCTAGCGAGGTATACTACGCACACATGCAAACAGCTATGCCTCGGAATCCAGGAACAAACCAAAATGACCAAACAAGCCAAGGACTGCCCGTTCCGAGATTTATATTGATTTTTAGCATGGCATAAAACAATTGTTTTCAAGTAGTATTTTACTTTTAAATGGTCTAATTATTTTTTTTGAGTAAGGTAAGATAGTAACCTTACTTATTAAATATTTTTTATTTAAATTTGGATTATATCTTCATAGATAAAAAATATCATTTCGGACGAAAAAAGGTCAGTATCTTTCTGTTTTACGGATTTTTTTTTTGGTTTAATTTCTGTATGAAACATAAAAAATTGATTAAAGCATTCCAAAGTACACCACTCAGTTGTACCATGGACATTTTTATATAATATAATATTATTATATCTTTTATGTAACAAAGCATCAAAGATGCCCAAAAGTAGGATTTTATGAAACATCCTTTGCAGAGATAAGGATTTTACTCATGTACGTAAACAAATTGAAATATTTGTTTAAAGCATTCCCGAGAAAAATAATCAAACTTTCTTGGGCATATCTTTTTTTAATTTTGTGGCCATATATAAACCATAATCACACATCAAAAATCGAGTAAAACGCTCAAATACAAGAAACAATGTGATAGTTAATGTCCTTATGTCTTTAATAGTAGAACTTAAATGGAAAGTAGGATTCTTTTTTAAATGAATTGCAGAGATAAAAGGCCTCATTCTATGGTTGTAAGTGCTACTGATGAGCGTGAAGTCTTGGGTTCGATTCCCAGGTTGGGTAAAGTGTTATTGGGTTTTTCCATTAGGAGTTTCTCGGTAGCAGTTCGGAGTCTGGACTTGTGCCCAGTTAATGTCAATAGAATCGTACTATTTCATAGGACTTTGGCCAAATGTGTGTGTGCTATAAGTACGCCTCTACCTAACCCTTCGGTATTAACAGGCGTGATGTTATGTTATGTAGTGTACAAAGACGTCCCAGGTTAATTTCCTATCGAAAAGAAAGATGGATGTCAAACTAATGCACGTAAATATCTTGAAAGCTTTCAACACCCACGTTTAAACATGGAATAGTTTATTCTTTAGCTCAAGACATGGAGTAGACATAAAATGGGTATGAAACTTTCTACCTCTGTATTCCACGCACCGCGTAGGTGTCAGGATATATCGGGTTACTGGAAACTTTTAGTCTTCAATCTTAAATAATGATGAAACCATCGTGTTTTGAGTAAGGTAGTTGTCGTTTCTACCTACCCCCTATGAGGAAAAGGTGTGAGTTTATGTAATGTTTGTTCTTTATTTCAGTAATTGAAGTGCATATCAGTGGATTGATAGCCTAATAGTCATAGGTCTCTAGTTCGAACCCAAGACACGCGCCAATAAGTTTTCGAATTAATCTACGTATTGTAATAAATTAATTATCACTTTTTTTTTTTACGGATGGGAAATCATCAAATGACTTCTCCCGCTCTGGGCAGAGCGGAAGGGAGTGTCAGACTTGTACTGACTAAAACCCATCCATGTTCCTTCCTTGCCCTTTGTGTTCCAGGGCCGCGGTAACTCTTTCGAACAGCCCGCAGCCCATTAATTATCACTTGCTTCGGTGAAGAAAAATATCATGTAAAACCAAGTCAGAGGACCATGGGGAGCATAAAAACACTGACACCGGGTAAGGCACTAACCACAAGATGAAGAAAGAGTGCCAATGAACATAATGTTTTTTAATTCAGACGATACACCTTTTTCGACTACACACACTGCACTTCAAAAGCTTTGTTGCAAGCAGGTTGAATGACACCTGCATGTCATAAACTGTCAAGGTTTTTTTTTTAATTTATCCATGTAGCATTTTTTTTGGTAAATTTTTGTCAAATATTGTTACTGATTATAACTACTTTGATGTTCTTATAAAAAATCTGTCGAAATTGATAATTCTTTCCATTTTTGAAGTCGGTTAAAAAAGACTTATCTACGTTAATCGTATGTTTGACACAACGAAATTATAAATACAGGGTGATATTTTTGCTTATTTTTAAACGAGACATATTTTGCTCACACAAGATCTTTATCCCAGCAAAATTCATATTTTAGCAAACATCAACCGATGAATTTTTAACATGGACCCAAACGACATTCCTGCTACCAACTAGTCAAAACAAAATGTCACAGCGCCATCGCCAAAAAACAAGCATCAACAAAAACAAGCTACTTTTTTTTAAATTTACACCCTCTTCCACGCTACGGGTCTTGACAAAATTTATGGTTGTGCCCGTAATATGATTCGGAAGGTAAGTAATGAAACAACATCAGGGTTGCCCAAACTTATTCGGGTCCAACAAAATGTCCAACAAATAAAACCGACCGACCCGAAGGAATAACTACAATAATAAATTTAATATCATAACATCGTGCCTGAATCCCGGTTAGACAGAGGTTCAGTCATTTCACCAATTTATGTTTAATTTCCATGTATAGGAAACGATTACCCAAAACAATCACAACATATTCGGTTTTTATTCGACTCAAACCGCACGGCTAACCCCGTACGGCATCTACAGTCGCTGAATTATTTTCGAGTCGGCTTGATTTGAACGAAATCGAGCTCCCTTTTCCCGTACTTATAAGGCTGCGTTTCAACCAGAGATGCGCAACGATGCATAGCGAGGGAGGAGTGTGAAACTATTCAATAATATTGTGGGCTGTGCTGTTGACACCATTTCTTTCTTTACTGAATGTAATTTTGTCTTTTATAAGCGAAGACTTGTAATTGGCTATCAATTTTACTTACTCGTACATACTATTTTTATTCTATTTTGTTTAGCAGTAAGCATCAAGAGATCATAAAAATATATATATTTTTTCTTTTTCACAGCACGATTTCAGCTAGCTTTGTGATTGGTTAGTTTAACACACATATTCTGGAAAAACCGCAGCCTAAAAATTAATTTTGTGCCGCTCAGCTGTCCCCAATCGTACCGAACCGAACGTGTGTCGCACCCCTGACGCGCTAGTAGATTGGTAGGAGGGTAGGAGGGTATGTTAGGTAGGTACTTCTTTTTTATGCTGTGGCCATAAGAGTTTTAATGGAAGATGGTAACATGGTGGAGGTAGTGACTTGGATTATGCGATGGAGTAAGGCAGTTCATAATGTGACGGCGGGGAGTTTGTTAGCCAAGTGAGAGAATGCTCTCAAAACATGAAGAGTCATATTTGCCTTTTTTTCCTAAATAGGCTTGCGTTTGGCCGCTACTTACCTAATGTGAAGTAATAATATAAAAGGGCTTGATTCAGAAAGCTGTACTCCTGGACACGACTCGTATCGTTAGGAGGTTCCTCTCTCTGGAACCCTGACCGCCGGTAGCTTGGACCCTGTTCCCGATATCAGTGGGCTACTATTTTTTATATTTTTAAATGTTTTTTTTTGTTTTATGTCGTTTTATATTTTAATATTTAAAAATGTAACAAATATGTATAAAGAATGGATAGAGGAAATAATATGAATAATAAATTATGATAGTTAGTATTTAGACATACGCGCAACTTTTACTTTATTAATGACTTGTATTTTCAACAGTTAACTCATATACTACGAGTATCTCTACTTAAATGGTTCGTAATCCATACTTCGAAAGCCACCCTTCTTCAGCCATTCATAAACCAAAAGTAACTCTTTCTCTTTATTCCCGTCTACCTCTACCGGACTGTCCTCACTGGTGGCAGTTGCAACTATTTATTGCATCTACCACCACTGGTGGTGGTTGCGTATGTTCAGTTAAGTAAATGTTTTTGTATTTACAAATATGGATGATAAACAAAAAAAAAATTTGACGTAGTGTATTTTTTAATCGTGATAGTAAAACGCGAGCAAGACCGCGGTCGAAAGCTAGTTCTTCTACCTATACCTATTTTCCTTTTTAATCCTAAAACGTATTTCGTTAGTAATATCACGTAAATAAACCACAAACAACAGTCTCATTAAAATGCCGTCGCCCGCGCAATATTTCGCTAAAATAATGCGACTATAACTCACAAGATAAGCCAAACATTCGCACTCAATTTGGAACGATAACATACATAAACTAATCCTGATTGTATTACTAGTAACAATTGGACATAGTAATAGCTAGCCAATGGTAATAGAGCAAAGGCCAGTGGTCAGACTTGACTCTGTTCTGTATTAAACAAATCATGCCTATATCTCTTTCCAGTGTACAAAATGTACCACAGAAACACTTTATCCATCATTGGCCTAGCCTTTTTCCAACAATATTGGGGTCGGCTTTCAGTCTAACCGCGGCGGATGCAGCTGAATACCAGTATTTTACATGCAGCGACAGCCTCTATCCTCCACAACTCAGTTAGTACTGGGTAATACGATATTTCTTGCTAAGACTGGTTGGTATTAGACTTGCGGGTCACTAACTACCTGTAACGACGGTCAAAGATCTACAAATTAAAACAGGAACCAAGGGCTTAACGTGCTTGGCGAGGGCTTGAGGAATCTCGGTATGTAACGGGTGGTCACCCATCCACATACCAACCTAGGCAAGCGCGGCTTAACCTAAAGATCGACTCGAGCGGTTGTTATTATTTAGCTCGCGTACTTTTCCGAAGTAGAGCTTAAATACACTGCGTGGAACATCAAGTAAGGGCAGGAAAATAAATCACGAGTCTAAAGAAATTTGATGAATACGAAAACATCCATGTAAACATAAGCCCCAATTAAAAATATGGTAATCATTATCAACGGAATCGATATTACATCGTTGCCATGGTAAATTTACTCAATTTTCATATAGGTATATCAAAGCATAAGTATTTTAATATTCGGTATGATGTCAATTGTGATTTGACATCAATAAAATTAGTAAATAAAACGATTATTGAACTAGCGGCCCGTCCATGTATCGCGGTATTTTCGTACGGTGTTAATTATTTCAAAACAGGGAGTTTTTTATTGCGTTTATTTTATGATGTTGGTATTTAAAATACGGAAAAAAGGATAGTGGAAACTGCATTTAAATAAGTGACGTAGTTTTGTAGAATAATGTGGTCACACAGACGGAGATGAAAAACTTTAATTTATTTAATTACTAGCGACCCGCCCCGGCTTCGCACGGGTGCAATGTAGATACTAATGTATACATATACATATATAAACCTTCCTCTTGAATCACTCTATCTATTGCTGAAAACTACATTAAAATCCGTTGCGTAGTTTAAAAGATATAAGCGTACAGACAGCGGGAGCGGCTTTGTTTTATACTATGTAAAGATGTAAGGTTTAAAGATTAGGCCCTATAAGAGCTCGTCACCCGCCCGGTCGATTTTGCCCCACTCCCTCTTACCAAGAGCAGGACTGTGTCCCAGGCTCCCAGCAGTGGTGATGTCATAGGCTGAACATCATACTCATCATCATCATTGCAGCCGTAAGACGTCCACTGACACTACGACTAGACATTGGCCTCCCCCAAGTGTCGCCACATTGATCGGTCCCGTGCGACTCGCATCCAGCGTTTCCCCGCAACCTTCACTAGGTCATCGGTTCACCTAGGCTGAACATGCTATTAATAAATATTAAAACCCACAGAAATCCAGGAACGATATATAAACAAATCCAACTTCAAAACGTGTTATAGCATGGTTCTGAATCACGGGTTGATTGCGTGCAAAGTCGAAAACAATTCAAGTGTGATTTTTCGCGTGAAAACCTCTCTCCCGGAGTGCAAAGCTGATTAGCTCTGTGATTGACCTATAGATGCGGATTCGATATTCTACGGAACAAAAAAATGAAGCTGTACTGTACCCAATCGACAATTCCTATCTGTCTAGCTTTTTCCAACTATGTTGAGGTCGGCTTCCAGTGTAATCAGATGCAGCTGAATACCAGTATTTTACATGGAGCGACTGTCTGTCTGATTTCTACAGCTCAGTTACTGGGTACAAGTACAACCATACTTTTGCTTAAACTTGTTGACAGACTTGCCAAGCTTCTGACTGGGCAGTTAAACTGTTAGTCCCGGATTCATTCTTCTGTCAAACATCATCATCATCACAATTTCAGCCGAAAGACGTCCACTGCTGGACAAAGGCCCCCCCAAGTGTCGCCACATTGACCGATCCCGTGCGACTCGCATCCAGCGGATCCCCGCAACCTTCACCAGGTCATCGGTCATCGGAGTTTAAAGTTTAATATAAGTTAAAGTAAACGTTAACCAACGGTTTTACGTGGCCCCCGAGGCTCCTAAACATTACAATAAAATATAACGTCACGCTTATTAGCCTTGAAAGGTTCGGCAGAGACATACCTTCATTTTGCCAGTTATGTTTAAGTACCATGTCATAGAGGGCGATCCTATTACCATCAGCAGGAACCCAAAACCAGACTGGGCTGCTACTGAGGAATTTCTAATGAAAAATTCAATAACATTTTGCCTAACCCGAGAATCGAATCCGGGACCTCAGTTATAGCGCTTACGATCACAATACCAATAAAAGCCCCCTAACTACAAGTTAAGATAACTTTTTTTACAAATCTCTAATGAATCCTTGTAAGGCCCTCCACAAAAGAACAACTGAACGTTTTGCTTTAGTTAACGTTATAGACGATACCGAAGGTTTTTTCAAAGGTCAAGCGATGCGACTTTGGTAAATGAGTCTCTAGAGAATTGATGAGAAGTAGCAGAGAATAGCGATAAGTGGAAAAAATTAAGAGGTTTTTGCTCACGAGTGAAACAATACTTGTTTATAATGAAGATGTATAAAGCAGGGATGTTATGGAGCTCCGTAACCGTAACCGAAACTATCGGATATCCGAAATAAAAATATATCCGTAACCATATCCGTTTCACAAGTTTCTGATAGTTTCGTATAAGGGCGGAGTCTAAATAAAACGACATGTTTCGACAGGTTTTTGTTTCACCGCTCGCGCGCCACGTGAATTGCAGTTTGTTTGTTATTTCTAGTTATAACATAACCTCTTTCATAACTAGTTAGTTTTTTATTATATCCGTAACCGAAACCATCCGAAACTAACGGATAATCCGAAATAATTACATATTCGTAACCGTATCCGAAACGGATATAATTTTATTCCTATATCCAGATCCGAAATATCATATCCATAACATCTCTGGTACAAAGCTACGATTTGTCGAAACAACAGCAAATCTAATTTTGAGTGAAACTCTACCTATAAGAAGATTGTTAGGGGTGATACACATGATTGTGTTTATGTTGACCTGGTTCGCCACAGGCTGTACTGCAAAACCGAAACTTTATTTTGCCGTGTAGATGTGGTGAATCACTCTTATTTATTTATTTAACAGTTTATGTAAACACTAAATACTAAAAAGAAGAAAGGAACAGAAAAATAGGTACAAAGGTGATGCTTATCTCTAAAGAAATCTCTTCCAGCATATCTGTGAAAGGTGATTAAATAAAAAGAGATGTAGTGATGTGTGTCTTCTTCTACAACTTAATCACACCGCACACCGTCACGAAAAACCGACACCCTGAAGTTAGCTAGTCAACATACACCCTAAAGTTAGCTAGTCAACATTTTAGTTTTATATGCCAAAGAAGTATAACTTCTTACGTGCGTAATAAGTACACACACACTTTTTTTTTTTTAATAAACAACTCAAAACGCCCGAAAAAATGAAAAGAACACTAATAAAAACAAGCTTCAAAATAATTGCCCGAAATTGGTCATTCCACCTCCGCGGTAAAGTGCGCAGGTGTTTCATCTAATTGCGCGCAGTACCTGATTAAATAAATGCAAATATTTGTAAAAGCCTATAATTTATACCACCCCTTATTGATGTACGTAATTGAATGGAATCTTTATTGATAAGTGGATTATCTGTGGGCCTATTGGAAATATTGTTTGAAGAGGCTGCCAATGGAAGAATAACATTGCCAAGTGGTTAGTTATTTTCTTCTTATATTTTGGGCTATTTCTGAGCTCGCTTTTCGAAGGTTGATGTATTATTCTTGATCGTATTATGTTGTGTAGGTACGTATGTATTAATGAGTTTTTGGTGTAAGTAGTTTTGTTAAAAGTTTTGTTCTAACATAACATTGCGCGTGTACAGTAGTCCCCGAAGGGTTAGGCAGAGGTGTAGATAATAGTACGGTTTATTCCCAGGAGCTCCATAATTTTATTCCCAGCGGCTCCAAATTAAAAAATCAATATAATAATAATAATAAATAAAAGAAGCTCGCCTTAGGCGGTTGGATCAAGGGCCTGATTCAGAAGGCAGTACTCCTCGATACGGCTCGCATTGTGAGGAGGTTCCTGTCTCTGGAGCCCTAACCACCGGTAGCTTGGACCCTGTTCCCGACACCGGCGGACCGCTATTTTTTTATATTTTTAAATGTTTTTATATGGATTTTTTAAGAAATATTTAAAAATATTAAAAAATATGTATATATATGAATAAACGGAATATAATAAATAAA
Source organism: Lycophotia porphyrea (assembly GCA_950005105.1). NCBI lineage: Eukaryota > Metazoa > Arthropoda > Insecta > Lepidoptera > Noctuidae > Lycophotia > Lycophotia porphyrea. The sequence goes on along the minus strand of OX465404.1, from coordinate 1,358,921 downwards.
ATCTTTCCCATGAGCTCCAAAAATGTTCAAGTACAAATTGCACAATGGAGCTACACCCACATTTTCCAGTTCTGTTTAACTCCCATGTAATAGGGGGCGAACCTATTGCCATCAACCGGGCACAAATCTAGACTCCGTAGCTGCTACTGAGAAATTTCTGATGGGAAAACCCAATAACAATTTGTCCGTCCCGGGAATCGAACACAGCCTCAGCAGTCGCTTTTCCGACCACTAGACCAATGAGGCAGTCGACAGTGGTTCGTCGTAAACTGCCTACTAGAAAAGCTTCTGAACGCGTTGTTAAAATGCGAAAAGCTTTGAAAGCGAATATCACGTTCGTAGGCCCTCTGTCTTGTACCCTGGCTTTGGAAAACTACCACTTAAAAGATCATCAATCTCCACATATCCGCCTGAATCCAAGAAAATCCTTGTTTACCGTATACCATGACATTTACCATCAAAACAAGAACGTACTCCTCAGACTGATGTCGGATATACAGCCAGATAACAGAGTCCTGACGCTTCCGAATCTCTCGCAGATAAAAGTGACGCAAGATGGGGAAAACTTTTACTTTTTTGCCTCTAATCTGTTTGTAAGGAAGTTGAGGTTTTATTTTTAAATATTGTTTTAAGTGGTTTTCGGGGAAAAAATAAAAGTATTTCTATTTCGAGAAGATTTAAAGTAGGATGCGTGACGATCTTGGCAAGCAAGCCTTGCCAGTAATTGATGTTTAGTGCTGAACAACAACTCACGTATGATTACGCATTTAATGTCCTAACGTTTATAGACTGGAAGTCGACCCCAACTTAGTTGGGAAAAGGCTAGGCAGATGATGATACGCTAGCAATGGAGCAAGGCTGGCAACACTTTAAAACCCACCTTTAAACTCATGTTAACGAATGAAGCTAAAAATATTCTTCTCAGGTTCACTCGATATACAAAATAGGTTGCAACTAGATCCTCAATTCGAATAAACATTCGACTGTATTACTTTTCTTACTCCTAAGTCGAGGAACAACTTCTTCCATTCTAATAACGAGTATATTCACCCTAAAACTTTAACCCTGCAAATGCAATGTATATACAACCCCTGCCTCGCTTCACAGTCGAATATGCAAATGTGTGCAAAGGATCTGCAAATTGCATCTACTAACCCGGAGATAGCGTCACCACTCTGTCGGTAAAGCTATCTAGCTATCTTAGATAGTAGATCTACAGAAAATTGCTTTAATTTGGGAGTAAGGGATTAAATTGGCCTTTAAGAGGGTGAGTAGGTAATGCAATCGTGTTTACAATAACTAAGAGGAGGTTAATAGGGGTAGGCAAAAACTACACATCGTCACTTGCTGCAATCCTTACATACTACTTTGACATTTTAGACGTCCATACATCTGGTCATACACATTAAAACGCGATGACCTTAAAGCTAGTCCACCTACAGTTATACCCCACAATGTCGTCAATGGTGCTCTAAGATGACCGTTTTGTGCTCGGAGTTTTTCGGCCAAAGTTGGATATGCTAGGCTTTTGAAAGCACATAAAATAGAAGGACACCAAAGCTCTCGATTTGGGTGGTTCTTAGAAAGTCATTGAATGCAGTCGCTGTGGCCTAAATCGGCTAGATGGCATCATCATTACATCATACATTATTAGGGTCGGTAGGGTCATTTTGGGTCGGTGTTATTTATGATGGAAATAACCAATAACACTTGGCCCAACCTGGGAATTGAACCCAAGACCTCAAGCTCAGCAGGAGCACTTGCGACCACTAGACCAACGAGGCAGTCAATGAAGAGAAATATTCAAATGATATTCCTATTTAGTTTATAATGACAGTTGCAAAGTGGAACCAGAAATATTCATACAAGAAATAGTTTCCTAATTGACATTTAATGTTCATATTTGCATATCTAGTTGTTCGCTATGTGCTGTGTATTTTGAAAACGATGTGTTATTCTCCATGCTAACTGCATTTTGAAGAGATGTGGTATAACATTATGACCCTATAAAATATCGCTTTGATATAGGATAATATGGCAAGTAAGGAGGTGTCTGATGAGATGACGAGTATTAGAGAAGTATGGATGAATAAATAAATAAATTGGGATAAGGGCAAGAGAATGATGTTTGAGGTTGGCTGCCAGTCTAACGGGATGCAACTGAATACCAGTAGTTACACGGAGCGACTGCCTTTCTACTTTTACTAGGTAATACGATACCCCTTTTTTTTTAGGATGGGAAATCATCAAATGACTCTTCCCGTTCTGGGCGGAGCGGAAGGGAGTGTCAGACTTGTACTGACTAAAACACATCCATGTTCCTTCCTTGCCCTTTGTGTTCCAGGGCCGCGGTTTCTCTTTTGAACAGTCCCGCAGCCAATACGATACCCCTTGGTAAGACTTCTAGGCTTATCTCTAACAATAACGACAGTCAAAGATCTACAAATAACAGCCGGGACCAACGGTTTCACATGTTCGAAGAACGCAGATTGATTTTGGTAAAGTATAACTATATTAAAAAGTATGTTTTTGCATGTATAATCCATCGATCGTCATAGAAATGAGTGATAATACTGATAATCAAGTCTATCCAGCTGCTCACTTAATTATTTGCATAACCCTATAACACTATAAATTACTGATCCATCACCTGTTAACCCTAAAATAAAACAGTAAAACATTGTATAACCCCAAAAAGCGTTTTCTTGTCCGACACATTTTTGCCAACAATGAATGTAGGGTACAACAAACATCACTTAATACAGTCTTTTGTGTTCAAATATAATTCAGGGTAGCCCTTTCCGTTTGATACGGACGACGTGAAAAATCACCCTGTATTTTTAGGGGAAAATTAAGACGGATTTCTGCTTAGGCTGCGAAGAAAAATGGGGAAATGATGCGAGGTAAATATTGGAATTTTCTATTCCAGTTTCATTTCCAGTTTGAACTGCAGGTCGTAGGTTACTCCTAGATAAGCTGTAATCATCATCATCATTTCGGCCGAAAGACGTTCACTACTGGACATAGGCCTCCCCCAAGTGTCGCCACATTGACCGGTCCCGTGCCACTCGCATCCAGCTGATCCCCGCAACATTTACCAGGTCATCGGTCCACCTAGTGGGAGGCCTTCCAACGCAACGTCTTCCGGTTCGCGGTCGCCACTCCAGAACTTTACGGCCCCATCGGCCATCCGTTCTGCGAGCAATGTGCCTTGCTCACTGCCACTTTTGGTGGCAATTCTTCGGGCTACGTCGGTAACCTTGGCTCTCTTGCGGGTGTTCTACTTTCAGCTGTAATGAATAGGGTATTTTACCAAAAAATCTAATTAGTCCGTCAGATAGATTTCAAAAAGTATTAGACACGCATTTTTTCTTTTCTCACGTAAACAAAAAATGAAGATGATACAGTGCGTCGTAAACTTAGTCAGTTTTTATTGATTTGATAGAACAACAAACTAAAGAACAACGAACAAACAAACAGTGTCCAATATTTTTAGATAATCTAACTGACGGACTAAATAGAATCATATTTTTCTTCCTTAGGAAACATCCCTATTGGTTCTCCTTTTTTTGGCAAAGTTTTTCTACTCTTAGATTGCTTATTGTCGAAATTCTACTTCAAACTGCCTAGCCTCTTCCCAGCTATGTTGTATTTAGCTTCTAGTCTAACCAAATGCAGCTGCATACCAGTATTTTAAATGGAGCGCCTGCTTATCTGACCTTCAAATTCCAGTCACTGGGTACAACGACACAGTAAGACTAATTTTTCATAGGCGTCTTCAATCGCACGCCACTTAACTCGGTTCTTGGCCATTTTCATCCAGTTGCTGCCATGCAGTTCAACGATCTATAAAGGGTGTAAAAAGACTCTTAACGAAGCCGAAAGGCACTTGTTCTCCTTGTCATTGCGTCCCCCGTACTAATCAATCTATCCATCAGCACAATGTTTTGAATGCGTTACATTGAGTCCTACCGAAAAACCTGGTTTTTCACCCCAAAAAAAAAGTCGTTTCCCAGCAAGAATTTTTGCATAAAGTTACTTAGTTTGATGTACATAATGCTTGGTTGACGGCTTCGTGAAGAGTCCGTTTACGCAATGTATAGCGAAATAAAAATCATCACGGTATGACAAACATCAAACTCATCTATTACTTAGCAAAACAGTTTCAAGGAAAGTTCACCCCATTCTTAACCCTCTACCCCAAATGAAACCGCCGATTTTTTATTCCAATCTTCAATTTAAAAAACATACCCTAAAAAATGAGGTCAAATTAAAAATGTACCGAAGCAATTTCTCGATATAATCCTCTAATAAAAAATCCTCGATGTTCCGTTTTAACCCGTTCAACGCTGACACATCAATATTGGTACCCTGATGACGTAACGCGAAAATATTTTAATTTAACACGGAAACGCCGATGGAAATGTACTGAAATGGACTGAATTGTTGTTGGTTGCGTAATTTATGAAACTGTGGTTCTATTTTTTCAGTGGTCCACATTAATAGCCCTGGATCAAAAAAAACTGAACTTCATGGGAATAAGCCTTTGCCCAGCGGTGGGATGACAGCAGGCTAACAGTATCAGTACGAATATGTTAGAGGTTTTCTACATGTGGGTACCGTAACAGACAAGAAAGGGGAGTGACAATAGTTTTTAGTGACAATATTGTAACCTATGCTCCGCTTTCTAACCCCCAACATAACACATTTGCTTGCTTAAAGACCACTACACATTTTTGCAAATAGCAATTTCATTTTCAACAAGTTATTTCCTATGCATATGCAACGCATTCAAACGTGCCACATCTAAATCTGCAACTACCTATCCAAACCACAAAAATAAACAAATCATAGCCAGAAAAGTGAGTTTTTCGATGTCTCACCACCAACCCGTGAAAGGCTATAAAAAAAGACATTTTTTAAGTCCCATTTCTGGGCCACAAAGCCCTTTAGACATAGATAAATGAGCCCGGAGAGTAATGAGCCAACGTTTATTTTGGAACTAAATTGATGGACTTTCACACGGAGCTGTCCAACGTCTTATCGACAGTTTTAATTACGGACTTATTCTTTAATTAAAGGTTTTAACATGAGTTAGTATCAATTGGGGGTTTTTTTACGGTTATCATTTGAAGTAAGGATGTTTGCAACTGTACAGACTTACTCACTGGAGCATATTTATTTCGACAAGATAAATGGACCTAAGAAGGGTCGTCTAAGGAAGTCAATTATTATTATTATTATTTATTCATCATCAAGTAACATGACTCATTATTTGGCAGAAAAATTTCAATAACAACACAAAACATACAATACATACAATTAAATTATACTTATTCCTTATTCTAAAATCATCATTAATTTTTGGCACATCAATAAGAACACAAAAACATACAAGACATAATTCAATTAAAGTTATTCAAAAATTCATTAATATATTCATATTGGTCATAAAAATATTAAAACAAACAAACACTTATATTTTTCAATGTCTTATATTCTTGAAAATACTACAATTGTTTTATAGTAAACAACAGAATGATGATTTCAAATCTTTGGACAAATTTAATAAGACTATGACAACAAAACCAAAGTGGCAGTGGGCAGGGCACATTGCTCGCAGAACGTATGGCCGATGGGGCCGAAAAGTTCACCGAAGATGAAAGCGGTTTCTTTTTTCAAAACTGTTTAACAAAAGAGTAACGTTTTTTTTCTCTAGATTCTTTCGTCTATTCTGGACTAAGATAATTTTACCTAGGTTTATCTTAAATAAAGACTAACAGGGAGCGAACCTCAACTTCAATTCCCCCCAGAGTCACCAAGGGATGCAGATTATACACCCCCAAAATATCTATTATTATCTTCTCATTGCCGAACCTGACATAAACAGACCTCTAATCGTTCGAAACAGGAAGACTTTGATGTAAAAAAAATATTTAAACCTCAAATCTTTCAAACAACTCAAACCTGGTAGGTAAAAGTTGTAGATACAGACACAAATGACTTGGACTTGCAAATATATTCTAAAAGAACTTGGCAGAAGTGAACACACAAGCATAAACTATTCGCTAGCAGTGAAACAGAGGGCGAGTCTATTACCATGAAACGGGCAACAAAATATTGATAATCAACATACTTGTTTGTTTGAAACATATTGTTTCCTTATTTAACACACACACGCAAGAGGAAGTGTGAAGGAGTGTACTCTTTTTGACATGCCGGCCATTTTTGAAGTGAAAACTTCAGGCGCGTTGGCCATTTTTGAAATGGGGAAATACAATTGAACTCGCGACATCTTTAAACAACCTCTTTTTCGTTGCTGAGTTGAGTTGAGTATTAATAGTTGAGTATTACAAGCCCAAAAAAAAATACAGTGTATAGTCAAATGTATAAGTAAAAGACTTATGCAAAAATATTTTCTAAAAAATAATGCAGAATCTTGAAAAAAAGTTTTCACTTCTGTCGGCACTCCCGGAGTGGTTGGGTATTTTTCACCCAACATATACGAATACAGGGGTCACCAACCAAAAAAAACACCTGACTATCACCAATTTCGATCACGTAACTAATTCGTGGGTAGTGGTCCAATTTACGGCCGTAATGAGACCCCGGGACCCCAGGCCGTACCTCAGAACGGCGACCTCCTGATTACGCGTTACTAAGATAATCTATTAATTAGTGCGTATATTGCTCCGTACGCAGAAAAAATAATAGATCGGACAATGATTTGGTGAGTAAGGGTTTTGGGGTAATTATTTTTATGTTAGCTTTTAGATCTAATTGTTTTTGCGCGTTCTTGCGGCTAACATACGCTTTTTTGTTATTGATAGTTACCGACAAGCGAATTTCAATCTTATACGTGACCTATATAAAGTATGAGGAGTGTGTCTGTGTGGAGTGTGTGTGTGGAGGAGCTCGTGGCTAAATAATAACAGCCGCTTGGGTTGATCTTTAGGTTAAGCCGTGCTTGCCTAGGTTGGTCTGTGGATGGGTGACCACCCATTACAGACCGAGTTTCCTCCGTGCCTCGGAAAGCACTTTAAGCCGTTGGTCCCGGCTGTCATTTGAAGATCAAACGGGTATAAATCCAGACTCCGTGACTGCTACTGAGAAAATCCTGGTGGAAAAAAAAACAAATATCTCTTTGCCCGACGGAATCGAACCCCCGACCTCGTACTCAGCAGTCGCGCTTGCGACCACTAGACGCTTTCCTGATTATTAAGAACTAGCGGACGTCACGCGGTTTCACCCGCGAAGTTCACGTTCCCGTGGGAGTAAGTACGGGGATAAAATATAGACTATGTTACTCGCTGATAATGTAGCTATCCATTGCTGAAAGAATTTTTCAAATCGGTCCAGTAGTTTTTAAGTTTATTCGTTACATAAAAAATACAAATCTTTCCTCTTTATAATATTAGATTAGATAAAATCAAATATTCACAAACACTTAGACGAAGCAAAACTAAACAAGCAATAAGTGCCTTTTGCAATTTTATATTCTCTTATTTAAGAAAAAAAGTGTTGACAAGCCGTCATGCAAAAAATGAGTTGTAACAGTAAATGAACGTCAAAAATAACAAACAAATTCACAGCCATCAAACATGAATGGAATTAATTGGCGTACTATTGTTTTGTTAGTGAAAAAATACTTTAAAATGTTTATACGACTATATTAAGTAGCAAAAGGTCCCGGGTCTGATCAAAGCACGGATAACATGCTTGAAGGACCTTATTAAACGGGCATTCTGTTAAATGGCATTGTGTCAGAGATAGTTATGACGGATAAAGGACACAGCACACTAATCAAATCGGAAAGGGATTGGCACCGTATCGCCTTTCGCCTCGCCGTCAAACAGGCGTCAACCTAACGTAAGCAAGTGGATCAGCAGATCCGATACGTCGTCAGCTACGACTGCGTTTACGGCTCGCCGACCGCTGGTTGACCTGGCTTGCACCAGATCAATTTGAATCAATCGATCATTTAATAAAACAGGCGGGCAACACGACTGGAAATTGCCCTGTGAATGCACGTGTAAGGGTGGACGAAGACCTGCCAGGGCTGCGGGACTGTTTGAAAGAGATACCGCGGCCCTGGAACACAAAGGGCAAAGAAGGAACATGGATGGGTTTTAGTCAGTACAAGTCTGAAACTCCCTTCCGCTCTGCCCAGAGCGGAATAAGTCATTTCCCAACCCAAAAAAAAAGGTCGTAGGTCACACTAATCAAATCGGAAAGGGATCGGCACCGTATCAGCTCGAGCTGTTCAGTATTCTTTGTATGAAACTCGAACGGTAGTTAAAATTAAATCAACAATGGATTGACATACGCTAACGCAAAAGTAATATCAATGCTTTTGAAAGACGTTGTTATAAATATTACAGTTTAAAAAAAAAAAACGCTTTAGAGTGACGTCACTTTATTTCTCGTATTTTTCTCAGCAAACCCCTTCGTTTGATATCCATATCATGGGAATGCACAAAAAATGTCTAGTCCGCCATCTTTGGGAGTCCACCAAATATGATTTAGAATAACGTCACTTAGCTGACCATGCAATGTCCTCCAAACTAAACATGTATACAAAATTTCAGTGCAATCAGAATCCGCGAAGTGGATCAAATTTAACTTCAAGATTTTTTTACATAACTAGTTACAGGAGAAGCTAATAAAATCGTGTTAAAAAACGGTACGCTTCGAAAGCGATTGCTTGTATAGATCCTCAAAATTTGCTCCAAGTATCTGAATTCGGGGAATCGTAGACGGTACGCACATTTGTAACGCGCATATCCATCTCTCTGCTTAGCCTTTTTTCCCAACTAATGTTGGACTTGGCTTCCAGTCTAACCGAATGCAGCTGAATACCAGTATTTTACAAGAATTGACTGCCTATCTGACCTCCACAACCATCATATATATCATAGGTCTCAAGTTCGAACCCAAGACACGCACCTCTGATTTGTCGGATTCATGTGCGTATTATATAATTATTATATGTATAGATTATCACTGGCTTCGGTGAAGGAAAACATCGTGAGGAAACCAGCATGCCTGAGAGATATTTCTCGTCGGCATTTAAAGCCAAGTCAGAGGCCCATAGGCGGCATAAAAACTCTGACACCAGGTTCCAGGCACTAACCACACGATAAAGAAAGACCTTCACAACCCAGTAACGGGCCGCCCAGTAACTGGTTGTCAGACTTTCGGCCTCTTGACGGCTCGTAACGACGGTCAAAGATCTTCAAATGACAGTCGGGACCAACGGCTTAACGTGATTTCCAAGGCACGGCGGTAACTCGGTATGTAATGATGGTCACCCATCCACGGGCCAACCTCAGGAAGCACTGCTTAACCATGAAGATCGACCATATGTAAGATTTTTGTAATCAAAAATAATAACAGCCGCACACTGTTATTATTTTTGACATTAGACATCCCAAAATCCAAAATGGCGGCCACAAATGTCACCCGTGCACGCGATAATTAATTCAATTTAAAGCAAAACTAACTCAATAATAACTATTGTCCTATGGATTATGTATTGGACTATTGTTTGAGACCCTAATAATAGTTAGTATCTCAATCGTGAGTACAATGAAACCTATTATGATATCTGTATACATCTTAATTGCTTGTGGTGTGTGGGTTGTGGGGTAGGTAGACACTCAGGTCGTGTTAAATTGTTTGAGTAGATACGGCGTGAATTTTGACCTAGATTATAGCGAGTTACTCCATTAGAAGGATGGATTTCATGTGGTTTACATCGATATTAAATCGTAGGTTTAAATTGATAGGTAATGAGTAGATATCATGAGGGATCGTTTGTCTAGTTTGTCCAGACTATAGTTGCATAAAAACCGATTTAAACCTGTTTAAAACGGTTTTTAGGAACTTTATAGTTGAAAATAAATTGTTTTAAACCGGTTTTAAACGGTTTTTTTGCAACTACTGTCCAGACTAATGTTCTATGAACCGCTTTACAAAAATGTACTCAAAATGACAATAAATACTATATTCGTTAAAAACCGCGGCAATCGATTGACGGGTTTAGAAATATTTATTTTTTTACATAAGATAATTTCAACTATATAAAAAATAACTTTAATTTAAACAAGCTTTTATTAAAAAGTAAATTTGTAAATTAGGAGTATCTCATCATCATAACATTACATCACGCCTGTAATCCCCGAAGGGTTGTGCAGAGGTGTACCTAATAGTACACCTACATTTCACCAGTTATGTTTTTTAAGTACCATGTAATAGGGGGCGAGCCTATTGCCATCAACCGGGCACAAATCCGGACTCCGTGGCTGCTACTGAGAAATTCCTGATGCAAAAACCCTATAACATTTGCTCGACCTGGGAATCGAACCAAGGACTTCTTGCTCAGCAGTCGCGCTCGCGACCACTAGACCAACGAGGTAGTCTTTAGGTGTATCTATCAACATTTAACGTATATACTAAGTTTCATGTCCGTGGTATTAACCGCTGAGGAGTCCTCTCGTGTGAGAAGACATTATGGCTGCAGGATTAAGTCGTTTCTGGCTGAAATCGGGCTGTGGATCATGATGAAGTTTTTAAAGCTGCAGGAGGTTTTCTAACTGTTTTAGTCATAATTTCTGTAAATACGCATCCGATTTCAAAATCTTTCACTAATGAAACCCACCACTAATTACCAAGTGCCATAGAATGTGTTTCTCACGCGAGCGTTTCGCAGGTTGAAACAAGCAAATTTATAAACTGCAATACAAGCACAATAATAATTCAAAAACTATCAAAATGACCAACTAAGTTTAAAAGTATATCATCCCTAACTTCATTCCTACGTACCTTGCATCCCTACTGACCCCATATCAAGAATTAAGTAAATAAAACTCCCACACAACATAAAGGAAAGTCAATTTTGCGCTAACTTTCCTAGTTTGTATAACAAATTCAATTGGGACACAATTTTCTTTTACTTTTTCTCCTAACCGTTCTGTGTTGCCATTGCATGAAACTGGGTAATTTAGTACAGTGTTGCTAGAGCGAAAATTCTTTATTTTAGGATGTCGTTTTTGGTTTAGATTTACGTTTTTCTAATGCGTTTTGGAGTGCTGAAATTTGGTGCTTTATTGGATTGTTTTAAAATTGCTTTGACTGTAACCTGTTACTTTCTTATCTATCTGGGTGAACTATACTAAAAAAAAAAAACCAATGCGACTGTGCATGATTGTTTTACGTGGATTAAATTTACTATTTGAATGCTGTATATATAATAGATCAGACTGAGGCAGCACTTGAAGGAAAACTCCAACGACTTTAAATAGATTTATTAACAACTTTGTTACGGTATACACTATTACAGATATATCGGATCGGTAATTATCTTAATAATTGGGAGCCGTCCTCGACGTTCAGCACCAGAATCCACATAAGAATGCCCGCTCGGGCACCAGCTCCTGACCAAGAAACCCGCCGTTGTGGAGGGAAAATCCAGCGCCCTGATTGGTTCACGACTTCACGCCACGTCAGTCTCGTGATCCAATCAGAGAAACGCTTCGTTGTCGCGCCATACTTTTTACCAATCAAATGATAGAAGTATTGCCATTATTACGGAATTAATGTTACCAGTTTACATAATAAAATATAAAGCATTTAAGATGTGTTCACACGATTAAAGCTATTAAATTAATACATTTAAATAGAATTATTTCTGAAAACATAGGAAATTGACTAGTAAAATCCCGAAACCTAACAGCTGCAACCATTTTAGACAGCAAATACTAATAGCAGTTATCAGTATGTTTCTAACTATCTTATTTCTGGACAAAATGCCTCTACTTAAGTCACACTCTTACCAATTCAGTACATCATTCTGAACCGACATATACATTTTTCATCGGTAAATTAGCAAATAAAAACAGCTGTTCCATACATTTTGACCGTGAAGGTATTGAACTTTTTTAGGAAACAGATGTTTTTTAGCTCTCCCATCATCGTGATCGTTACATTCTTTAATTCGCCTTTTATTTTACCAAAATTCTACCCTTTTGATTATACAAGTTATTTGGAGACTTATTGAACCTTTCTTTGACTTTCAAAACCCTATTACAGCCAGTCTTCCACATACTACAAAATACGTCATTTTTTTTTGCACCAATAACTACAATACGAACCCAGTCTTCCAGAAACGTGGTAGTTTCATCGCTGTTAACACCAAAACTCTGCTTACCCCTTAAAATAACAACACTCGTCACCACGAACTTCGTCTGTTAATTCATTTCACATTTTCTACTTGGCCTATTCGAACTTCAATCGCGCATCAATAAAGAAAGCGCCAAGTTTCGCCAAGTCGCGCGAAGTGTGCCAAGCTGGCGAGGGGGGCATAGGGCTGCCAGAATGTATAATTATATACATGATCTGTTTAATTTCGTAATCAGATGTATCCTCTGTGGTAGAAAACTTCAAAGCCTACTCTAAAATAGGATATCGAATGAAAATTTTAGTTTTTATCGGTTATTTAACAGTATTTAGCGGTATACATCGCTAATAACTCTTGGCTTATTGTAATTTGTCATTTAATTTTACTTGAACGTTACTTTCACTTAAGCTAACGATCATATATTTTTTGTGCCCAGTTTTGTTTTTTGCTTAATTTAAACTTTGTTTTGTATAATTTCTGGGTAATTTAAATTGCCTTGCTGGCAACCCTGGCTGAGTACTTCAATGCAATGCCCACGAGTTGACGTTTATTAATTAAGTCTACATTTAGTCTAGCTCTATTTAAACTTGACTTGCCAACTTAGACGTTGATTTAAAGGCCAATAAATTTAATTTGCAAAAAATGGGGAATGTTGGAAGTGTAGTTATAGTAAGTCTTTTGTTTATGTAGGGGTTTATAAAGTTGTGCTAGTTAGTACGGTACGCCGAGATAAGCTTTTCTTTCTATTTTCAACAGAATTAAGTTGGTTTTTGATGTTTAAATACCTGCTGCCTAAGTAATGAGTTGTGGGGTCAACACCGCAGTATTGTAATGATAGGAATTGTAAAAGAAGTGTGCTGAAGACTGTATTATTTTGTATAGAGCTGAGCTGGTGAACTGAGAGAGAGAGATCGTAGTGAATAAAATAAGTGTTTTCCTTTTTAGAGTAAATCAAAGAGAGAAGTATATTGACAGATAAAATTGACAACATACTTGTAGTGTTACGGTAAAGCCGCCCTTTGGGGGAGGCTTATGAATAAGAATAAGAATTATCTATTGCGTAACTGTGTACAATTAGATCTTTTAATATAACATAACAGTTTTACGATCAACAGCCTACCCATGTCGGATATGCAATACTTAGAGAAAAGCAAATTGATTTATTCGTGCTTAGTGTTACCTACATCATTACATTGTACATTTATTACATCCTACATCATTTTTTGGAAAAAAACTCATGCAAATTATAATATACATTATTGAGTAACATTTTTTTTATTTGGTTTTTAACTTATTTCCATTTAATTGTCTTATGACTGGTGGTAAATTATTGTATACACGAATAGCAGTTATATAAGTACTTTTATAATACATCATATTCTTGACTCTGGGTAAAACTATATCATATTTATATTGGTTTCGAATGTTCCTCTTTGAATCCGATTTTAAATTAAAATATTGCATATTATTCTTAACAAATAAACATAGTTCCAGTATATAGATTGCAGTAAGTGTGAGAAAGCCCTATGTCCATCAGTGAACGTCTTTCGGTTGAAATGATGATGATGATGATGATGGAGGGTTGCAAGATTTAAAAAAAAACCTCGGGGTTGCCACCAAGAGCCTAGATAGTTATATTCTATCAACAAAAACCACGTTGGAAAAATCAAAAATGTCTTGGATTCTCATACGACACTGCGCGCCATTGCAGCAGGTTGTGAAGCAAATCTCTAAAAATTCGTGAATCTAAGAAACCCATTAACATTTTGTCCTACATGGTAATCGAACTCTGGACGTCATGCTCAGCAGTAGTGGACGCACTAGATCAACAAGCCATGGACTCAAATAATAAAAATAATATAATTTTTTTGTTATTTTTTTATGTTTTGTTTTTAATTTTATTTTTTAATATTTTTCAAAAATGTAAAATGTGTATATATTTTATAAACTCATTTTCTTATATTTTTACATATTTCAATAAACGGAAAATAATAAATTAGTAAACTCATCCCGTGGGTCCCAAATGAATGGGAGCAGTTGACTAGAGTGCCCTATGCAGTATTGTTTTGATAACAAAACAACATCAGCTACTTCAATCCTTATCCCTAAATGCCACTAATCTTGAAAACAAAATAAATATAAGGAAATCACCATAACAGACTCAGCATATTTTGTATCACAGCCAAAGATAGGGAGATATTTCTTATACATATTTACAAAGTATATAATACATTCCTTTTCTCGAAGGACGGAGGGAACGCCGGGGGGCAGACTATACCAAAGATGATATCAGTTATATTTTATTTGGTATTCGGAAGGAAATATATTTACGATAAACTTCTTTTTTGCTGATATAAGAATAAATAAATGTTTTTTACATAATAGATGAAGATACATCATGCTAATATTTAGTAGAGAGCTAGACAGACGGCTGTTAAAAGGTCTTGATTTTTAATAATGAACTAGCAGCGACCCACGGTTTTACCCGTGAAGTTCCCGTCCCCGTGAGAATACGGGGATAAAATATAGCTTATGTAATTTGCTGATAATGTAGCTTTCCATTAGTGGAAGAATTTTTGAAATCGGTCCAGTATTTTTTGACTTAAATCGTAACAAACAAACAAAAAATTAAATTTTTCTTCTTTATAATATTATTATTAGTTTAGATAACAACCGAGGTAGGTATTGGTGCAATATGCTTTGCTCACATATTTGTTTTCTTATCAAAAAAAATAAAAAAAGACGTGTGGCACTCGGAGACTGCCGCGGTATATGCATATCATTTTTTATCAACTTATATAATTTTAATTATTTATTCACTTTCGTAGTGTCAGATATTGACAAGCCTACCTGTATAGGTTTACCTATACAACCTAACCTCCTAGCTCCAGCAGTAGATTAAAAATAATAACCTAGGCTTGTCAATCTCTGACACTACGTGTTAGGCACTAGGTGTTAGGTTATTTTCGTTACGTAATTTCTGGATTCGGTCTCCACGCTCAAGGCCCGCGATAGAAGCTATACAATAGCTTAAAATACACAATTCAAAGACCGTTTACAGAAAAATAAATAGAAAACGAAACTGAAATATCAAACACAATACCATTATCTATGTATTTCATGATAAATAAACTAAATTCGATAAAGAAGACAGCCACAAGAAAATTCACAAATTAAAAATATTTTTTACCAAATGCCGCAGCCACATTGCATGAAAAAATATAATATTTTAAAACTTTGTATTCTCCAGTGGCGGACAACTATAATGAAGAGAGCAAAGCCGCGCATCTTTCCGATCGTACCCAACTTTTGAAGCTGAGCAACCTTCGTGTCGTACCGTATTTCTTTTTAATTTGAAAGTTGATGTTGGGGAACTTTTAACAATCAACCCCTGGGGTTGAGTCTTCCTAGATGTACAATTACTACTAATAACTTTGGCACTTCACCCCTGACCCCAATTGGTTCAGTTAAAATATTTGATTTGGCCTACGTGATGATTTTGAGTTTAGTGAGTCGCTGGAGATTGTCTTGTAACAGAAGAAAAAAAAATAATGGAGTATTAAATTCTTTTTTATTTTGGCAGTTTTTTTTCGCATGGTTAATGCCTAACCTGGTGTCAGAGTTTTTATGCCGCCCATGGGTCTATGACTTGGTTTTACAATGCCATCAAGAAATATCTCTCAGGCATGCTGGATACCAGTTGTAATTACAGTCTTGAAAACGCATTTTTTTTGACGCATGATTTCCCCCAATTAATTGATTTCTATGTATGCTTATATTATGTTATTTCACATTTTATATAAAAGCTGTATTGCACTTAATTTTTAAGAGAATTTATAGTGTCGTTTTAAATTTAATTAAATAAAAGTGTCTCAATTACTTGATTTTCGTTATAATTCTTGCGCCGATACAAAATCATATTACGTCCGTATCAAAGAGCGTTGGATATATTTATTAAAATCAGAACGTGGCTATATTATCGCCTTTTTGTTTAAATACTCGAGGTGAAAAGGTTCATAGTCGGGATGAATTTTAAGCATACACAATATTAATTTTACCAAGCGCAAAAATAAGTTTGTATTTCGAAGGTGTGTCGAAAAAGTATAAAATAAAGCTATGTGACTTCCTCGTTGGTCTATTGGTCGTAATCGCGACTGCTGAGCAAGAGATCCGGGGTTCGATTCCCAGGTCGGGCAAAGTGTTATTGGGCTTTTCCATCAGGAATTTCTCAGTAGCAGCCACGCAGTCTGGATTTGTGTCCGTTGAAGTTATTGGGCTCGCCTATTTCATGAAACTTAAACATAAGTAACTGGCGAAATAAGGGAGTACTAGGATCTACTCAGGGATTATAGGCGTGATGTTACGTTATGTTATGTCAAAGTTATGTCTGCGGTTGTAATTGTGTGTTACGTTACTATATACAACAGTGTTGCACACAATGTCTTTATTTTTTCTCTGTTAACTTCAAATATTAATAACATTTTATGTATATTATACAGGGGGTAAACAGACTCTTCACGAAGCCGTCAACCAAGCATTCTGTATATCAAACTAAGTAAGTTTACATCAAACTAAGTAAGTTTAAAAAAAATATCGCAATGACGGAGAGAACAAGTGCCTTTCGGCTTCGTTAAGAGTCTGTTTACACCCTTTATGGAAGTTTGTGGCTTTTAGTTAATATATAATTGTTTTTTTAGGATAAGATGTTTTAGTCAACTCATAGTCCAGTGTAAGAAGCCATTTGGTTACCACAATAAAATATTTTGAATTTGAATTTTACATTTAGTTGCAGAATTTTGTGTCAGTTATTTAATTTCGCATAAATGTGCGGTCCCATAAAACTGCATAAATGTGCGGTCTCATAAAAATATAAGTTCCAATACTATGTTGTGTGTATGTATATAAGCACATGAAATTTTAATCAGAACAGAAGAAGAAAAACACTTTAAAAAGTTTGTTAAGTGTTAACATATTGGAGCTTTTGACTGTACAAACAGAGTCAGGATCAGTGTCGTCAGGGTTCCGCTTTAGCCATTTGGCTACGGAACCCCAAAAATCGATATTACTATCTACATTTTTTTAATAGTGCACTTACATGATTAATACCCATTTATTATCGTCATCGCGGTAGTCCGATAATTAATAACCTTTATCAGCAACGTTACACATAAATTTATAAATAATTCTAGTTTTATGTTAATTAAATTACCAGAGCATTATGGTACATTCAGTACAAGCTAAATGATTAATTATGCAAACATAAGTGATTACATATAAGTGGGTCTGCATTTAAAGTACATTTTGTATTGTCCATCAACCTATTTTTTTTTAATCTTCCTCATATTATCATGACTGGGGCACTAAAATTCATACGTGTAGCGTTTTTTCTTTTTTGCCGTGACGGCGTAGAAATTCTGGCATCGCCTCTCATGCACAAGGTTGTGAGTTCAAACCCAGGCAAGCACCAATGTATCTTTTACAAGTCTAAGTACAGACGCCAGCAAATTAGGCTACTACAATCTGTCTAATTTCTTTTGAAGGGTTTCTTTATCGGTAAAGGCTAAAGCATTAGGTTCATGGTTGATTGCAAAAATTAGACAGTTTCGAGTAGCTTGATGTGCTGGCGTCTGTACTATAATTGTTTATCTTGGATATCACAGACATCGGTGAAGGAAAACATCGTGATGAACCCTTTTTTTTAGGATGGTAAATCATCAAATGACCCCTCCCGCTCTGGGTGGAGCGGGTGGGAGTGTCAGACTTGTACTGACGAAAACCCATCCATGTTCCTACCTTGCCCTTTGTGTTCCAGGGCCGCGGTATCTCTTTCGAACAGTCCCGCAGCCCTGGCAGGCATCGACCCTTGCGGGCCCCTCCCTGTTTGCTGACATCTCTTTGAGGCGCGCGTGGAACACGAATGCGCCGTCAACACGGCCTATCGTCATAAGACGGACGGACGGCGAGCTAGCCTATTACTCACCGTCCACAGGTTCGGGAATTCGCCGGAAGCCACTACGTGGCCCCCGACGCCCGGGGCGTCTCCCGCGGCGGCTGGGACGTGAGCAAGTCTAAAGTCACCAACCCGTCTTGAGTGGCGTAGCGTAGTGATCAATGCTCCTGCCTTCTCTGTATGAGAGGAGGCCTTTGCCCAGCAGTGGGACTGTAATAGGCTGGTATTATTTATGCCGTGACACACATAAATATTTTGGAACCAATACTTATTATGAAATATGTCTTTTCTCAAACTTGCTATCGTTTTTCTACAGAAAATCGCTTTTGAATTTTACCTGTATACTTAATTGTGCTTGTGACTGTATAAATAATTATTTACATTTGCCTTTTAACCAATTACGTAACACACTTTCACAATCCGAAGAATTTGAACAAAAAGCCATTGTTTCATATGCTACAGAAATTCGTCTACTCAACAAAGTAAAAATCACAATGAATGTTGCATAATTGACAAAATGAATGGCACCGCGATTGCAAGAGTATTCCGCAATTACCCTTCTGGACTTTCTATTTTATTTTTTGTTAACGAGTTCCTTGGAGTTTCCCTAGACCCTTCTAACTTTGGTCCTCTCTCCAAACCACTCCAGCCCAAGATTCATCCCGTATTCATGGCAAAAGTTTCAAAAAGCACAGATGTGCCAGACCACAGTATCCCTGCTCAGAAGCCAGTCTCATTTATAACCATTTTGCTCCTCAATATATCATTGGAAAACTCATACCAATAATTTACTACATCTCAAGAAAGCAATCGAAAAATTCACAAAAACCACAAAGTTAAGAAAAGGTGCAGACACATAACTTATTTATTAGGCACCTGAGCGGTTGATACCCGAAAACTTTACGGAGAAACCCGAAGTTAGCCGAAATTACCCGAAGTTGGACGAATCGTTTTATTTCGTTGTGTAACTTTTGAATGTGAGTGTGTGTGAAGTTTTTTCATTATAATACAATATTTGTGTGGTGTCTGTGTGCCATTTCTTTCGGTTTTGTTCACAGTTACGGTTGTTAGTGGAAAAGATTTGTGAATTTGAGTGTTGATAAGAGTTAAAGTCGTGGTTTTGTGGCAGTTTGTTACAACTTTTTTGTGTGGGTTTGATTGATTTATTTTTGTTTTGTCGCTTTATGTAAGTTACTTACAGTTTAAGATTTTTATTACTATATCCCTACTAAATGTATGGTGGAATTTATTTTATTTAAGGCCAGGTCGAGTTTTTTTTCCGTAAACTGTGTACGATTAACCTCAAAAATACTACAGAATACCACGTAAATTAGGCTTATTGCTACGAGACAATGGTGCTGTCAATGTCAATTTGTTGCCAAAATGTGTAGTTGAGTGTACCTAGAAATGCACATAGTTAGATATATCAATGTTACCCCTTATACCTTAAGGCCCAGGGTTTGCTCAGAATATTTACTTTTAGCAATGAATGGTAGCAATACAAAAGTTTTTTCTAACGTTGGTTAAGTACGAGAGCTTAATAACCAAAATCGGAAAATCACACATGGAAACTAAGCATTACCTATTTGTAGCCAATGAGGTGTGAAGGCGTGACGAACAAAAAATCTAGCTTTCACGTTAATTATATTTGCCAGTTAGAAGTTAAGTTGGTCAGGTGCGTAGTACTCGCAAC
Organism: Lycophotia porphyrea; assembly: GCA_950005105.1. Lineage (NCBI taxonomy): Eukaryota > Metazoa > Arthropoda > Insecta > Lepidoptera > Noctuidae > Lycophotia > Lycophotia porphyrea. The sequence continues at coordinate 1,339,100 of OX465404.1, read as the reverse complement.
CGGCGTGCGTGTGTAGATGTATGAACGTGGACGAGGCAAAAAGAGTACAATTATAAAAGGATCGTAGCAGGTGGCGTTCTGTGATTTCTGCCTACCCCCATGGGAAAAAGGCGTGAGTTAATGTTAGAAGTTAAGATTGATCAGAAGAAACGGGGTATTCCCATTTGAGCACCGATTTCAAGAACACCAATGCTTAGAGCCAAAGATATTCCCTTTGCTAAAAAAGGGATAATCTTTGGTGCTCTCGAAATCGGTACTCAAATGGGAATACTCCGAAGAAACATGATATTCCCAGACCATTCAGGCTACAACAAAGCAGTGGTCCATCGGGTCAACATCCTTGTTACGTACTCATTGTCCGCTGGAGCCGATGACCTATTTGTCACAACGGCTCCATACAGACTCATTGTGTTTGATGTGTTGGTCTTTCTGAATGGGTGTAGTCGATGTGTGGGATCATGTTAGTGTTTTGACTCTCACTCGAGATACTTTGATCGTTTTTACCGCAAAGACCGCCCGTTCAGACGCCATCATCTGCATAGACTTTTCCCAACTATGTTAGGGTCGGCTTCCTTCTAACCGGATGCAGCTGAATACCGGTATTTTACAAGGAGCTACTGCCTATCTAACCTCCACAACCCAGTTGGTACTGGGTAATGTGATACCCCTTGGTAAGACTATGACCCTAGTATAATGTCACCTTTTAAATAAAATATCACATTACGCCTGTAATCACCGAAGGGTTAGGTAGCGGTGTACTTAATAGTGTGTACATACACATTTCGTCAGTAATGTTTCAGGTCCTTAGGTGTTTAGGTGTAATAGGGGGCGAGCTTATTGCCATCAACCGCGTACAAGTCCAAACTCCAAGCCGTAAATGTTATCGATAATTTTTTAATAAAAAAACCCAATATCATTTTTCCCGACCTGGGAATCGAACCCAGGACCTCATGCTCAGCAGTTGTGCTTGCGAACATTTGAACAACACCCCTTATAACATGGTTAAAACTTAACTGATGAAATCTGGGGGTCACCTGTGCCCATCCATCCGGAAATTACAAGCTTCATTATATTTTATTCAAAAAGTTACCATACGTATTAGGTTTTGAACTCACTAACACAGAACGAAGAAAACTCAACCATGACGTCACTACAAAGTTAATTTTATAAAGTTTAATCATAAATGAAATCTAATAAATCAGGTGTTTTGTAAACATGTAAGTAAACCACAAGATAATTTCAAACCTTCACGAAACTTTTGGCGAAATAACGAGGGTTTTACCAAAATTAAGCATATTTCAGTAAACTGTCGAAATTATAACTCTGAACACTAAAATTTATTATAAACTTAATCAAGCTTACCTAGTTTCTAATTCTTATACCGGTTTTCACTAAGGCTGAGCGATACATAAAATATAGCGCTGTTGGAATTTGAACTCTCGGAGTTGAATCCTTAGTGTACTTAGTTAGGCATTCGTTTAAAGGCGCGAGGGTAGCTCCCATTGCCTATTTCTCGTTGAGATTAAATGAACTAAGATTGATGATTATAGTTCTGTAAATACATACGTGTTACAGTTCCTAATCATAGTTTAATCAACAGACAACTTAACACTGACCGGCAAATTCCAAAAAACCTAAGAAAATTTGACTTACGCGGGTTACCCTTACCCTGGCGATTCCCCCTTAAGTGTCTCCTAGTGTTCATGATTGTAATATCTGGGATACTACAATCATGAACACTAGGAGATTGTAGATTGTAGTATCATGTCCCATTATAAATAATTAATTGTTACCAAATAAGAATAGATTTAATTCAATTTACTAACTGCAGGCATGATTCAAAATAATATTTATCACTAATTTATAATATTTCGCTCTCTTTGACATTAAATAATTATGTACCTTTTTTACGCAATAAATGATTTTGATTTTGAAAACACATTTAAGGAAGGGAAAATCATATTTAAGGCGAACAACACGTATATCCAGTTTAAAGACAACTTCAATCTTAAAATAAGGTTACAGACACACTGACGGTGACTAAAAATAAACCGAGGGAACGCTCTCGGGGGATCTCCCCCGATCTCCGGAAATGTGTACGATACCTCACATGGTACATGTATGATACTTATCCTGAGGGATAAACTCTTTTTTTATTAATATAACTGGGTACGAAGTTTTTAAGGTGATACGGGAAAGAGATGTGACAGTTGGGTTATGTTCGGAATATGAAATTATGTCGCCATGACAGTTGTTTTTATTTGTTTGGTGGTTATTGGTTGTGGTAACAGGAAACATTCAAAGTGATTCTAGGTTTACATCATGATACATGGTTTGTTTTGTCGTCATCATCTGCCTAGTCTCTTCCCAACTATGTTGGGGTCAGCTTCCTGTCTATCCGGATGCAGCTGAATAACAGTTTTTACATGGAGTGACTGCCTATCTGACATCTACAACCCAGTTAGTACCTACTGGGTAATAAGATATCCCTTGGTAAGACTTTCGGTTGTCAGACTTTCAGGCCACTGACTACCTGTAACAACTGCTTTGTTTTCTATTATTCATTAAAAAAAAAAGGATTGCGCCAATATGTATAATTTGGATACTTTTAAAATTTATCCATTAACTTTACAAAAATAATGAAATCCACGGATCCTTTTTGCAACAAAACCACCGTCTTGTTTTTTTCAATTCATTTCACAAAACAATTTCTCAAATGTTCACTAACAGCTGTTCTCTAACAACGTAATCGAACTGTCAAAGTGACATAAGATTGACATTTCATCTACATGACATACATAAATGTTGCCAACTTAAACTCTTTACGCTAATCTGACACTACCGTGTTCATCTCGCCCTTAAGCCAAGGATTAAAATTAACGACAATAATTTAACTCGGCTCTTATTACAAAACTTTAACTGTGGCGGATTACGTGGCATTACTTCACTACTAAGTGTTCAGGCTTAGTTACAAATTGTACAGTCACGAACATTCACATGGATACAATATTGCAAGATAGTAATCGGTTATCGTGGTATGGACATGTGCTGCGGAGACATGAGGGAAATGTAGTGAAGAGTATAATAAGGGTAGAGGAAGACCAAAGAAACGATGGATTTACTGGAGATAACGAGTACGGAAGAAGAAGACATGCTGCGCCGACTTACATTGGGATAACGGCAGGAGAATGGCGATATGGTAATAAAGGGCGTAAACAGACTCTTAACGAAGCCAAACGGCACTTGTTTTCCCCGTCATTGCGATCATTTTTTTTGTTCTAGACCATACCTGGGAACCTTCTAGTTACGGAGATATTGTGGGTCAAAGTACTTCACAAACTTTTTCACAATTTTTTTTTTAAATACATTTTTTTATTGTAAGATTTTTACTTTAAATACCTCCAGGATCCCCTTTTTTACGGATGTGAAATCATCAAATGACTTCTCCCGCTCTGGGCAGAGCGGAAGGGAGTGTCAGACTTGTACTGACTAAAACCCATCCATGTTCCTTCCTTGCCCTTTGTGTTCCAGGGTCGCGGTATCTCTTTCGAACAGCCCGCAGCCCTGAGGACCCCCTTACTATTCAATCCATCCATCAGCACAATGTTTTGAGTGCGTTTCATTGAGTCCTATTGTGAAACGTGATTTTTCACCCCAAAAAAAAGTCGATTTCCAACAATAATTTTTGCGTGAAGTAACTTAGTTTGATGTACATAATGCTTGGTTAACGGCTTCGTGAAGAATCTGTTTACACCCTGTATAGTCAGAAGCCCTAAGGTCTGTCCAGCGTCCAAATGATATCGTGAGCAAGAGCAGCCTGTCACGTTCTCACTGTTGATACCTCCTCTGGGAAGGAACCAGCGAAAACCAATCATCATCATCATCCACAGCCGGCCACACCCACTCCTGGGTGTAGGTTCTCTTTACTTGTGCTAAGCTTCACGCTTCTGTGCCAGCCTCATCCAAGATATAAACCAATAATAATACCCATAGCAAAACTAAAAGCGGTTATCTCATACATTGAAGGTTGCAAGTTGTAGTGTCAGTTAAAACTACTTTTTACCAGTTAAAACTATTTTAAGAATTACTAACATTTCTTTAAAAACTCTTGAGGTTAGTTGGTTTTTTTTTGGGAAAAGGCGTTCCATTCAAAAAGATTTTTAACTTAGAAACAGATACGAAAAGCCTGTAATAACAGTTTTAGGGTACTGTACAAACATACATGTTTGTGCGCTTGACTTTACCGGCCATTATCTAAGCGAACACTTGGAACGAGGTGTGGAATAATTGTAATTTTGAGAATTTTGGTTTTGAATTTTGTTTGTTTTCAAGGTCACCACCTTGAAAACAAACACTCTATTAAGACTTTTGAAGTGGTTATAATTACCCTTTTTGCATAATTAGACTGAATATAACAATGGTCTCTTTCGCCAAAGAAATAATCAAAGAATGTTCAAGCACCAGTCGATAATCGTATATTAACGACACATCACACATACCAATATACTTACTATACATACTTGTTTACTTACTTATATATGTACTTGGCAACCTTCTGGTACGAATATATTAAAGGCAGTTCTAACTTTATTAGCGTTTTTTTATACGAATACAAGTTATAAATTGTACATTCTAACAATAAATCCCCCCTTTCGGGGAGGCCTATGTCTAGCAGTGGACGTCTTTCGGCTGAAATAATGATGATGATAAACTTTAAATACCTCCATAAACCATGTACCTTTGTTTACATAAAATGCAATGGTTTGAGTATGCTACATTGCGGAGTGCCGTAAACATCGAGTCTTCAAACCAAACATAAAAGTAATTTCCCAGTAATAAATTTTACTCAATATTTATTCCGCACGGCATTTTCCTCATTAATGAGGAAAATGCCGTGCGGAAAGTTTTGAGTATGAATGTGGATGGATATAGGAGTAGAGGAAGACCACAGAAACGATGGATGGACTGTGTGAAGGATGATATGGCTAGAAAGGAGGTGACTGCTGAGATGACGAGTAATAGAGAAGTATGGAAGAAAAGGACATACTACGCCGACCCCAAATGAATAAGGACAAGAGAATATAATATTAATAGTAGTTTTCTTTTTTTTTTTTTTTGAGCGGGAGTTCGTGGCAAAATAATAACAGCCGCTCGAGTCGATCTTTAGGTTAAGCCGTGCTTGCCTAGTTTGGTCTGTGGATGGGTGACCACCCATTACATACCGAGTTTCCTCCGTGCCTCGGAAAGCACGTTAAGCCGTTGGTCCAAGCTGTCATTTGCACATCTTTGATAGTCGTTTTAGGTAGTCAGTGGCCCAAAAAGTCTGACAACCAAGAGGTATCGTATTACGCAGTACTAATTGGGTTGTTGAGGTCAGATAGGCAGTCGCTCTATGTAAAATACTGGTATTCAGCTGCATCTGGTTAGACTGGAAGCCGACCCCAACATAGTTGGGAAAAGGCTAGGCAGATGATGAGTAGCTTTCTTTTTTTTAATTTTGCTTTCGATGTTTGTGTCAAAATAATATTTGTACGCCGATGACGGCTTGACATAGCGTTCATTAATAATTAAAACATCTGTACCTAACCTACGTATGTTCAACAAATAAAAATATTTGTATTTGTAGAACGATGATTACCTACTTAGTTTTATGTGTTGATGACATAATGAGATGCTAACGCAGTTCTTCTAATACACTGTCTAAGTAGCATAAGTTTTATAGACCTTCATAGACGTATACACCGTGACTTTTAGTCGTCTTACAAACGTGGTCCACAATTAATGGTAAAAAAAATAATCGTGGTAAAATAAGGCGCGTTTATTTTTTTTACCATTAATTTATGTACATAGAAAAATAAATACCTAATGCATTAGAATTATGAAACATCCTGGTCCTGTTATGTTTGTGTTGTTTACGTGTGAAACGGTAGAACATAAATCTACCCAACGCTCGAGTCGAGTAGATCATTGCTTGCAACAGGGTGTTTCAACTACGTCATGTGTCATAATAATTAATTAATTTTGAAATTATTGAAATCTCATAAATACCAATTTTTTTTTAATTAATGTGTAGTAGTCATTGGATACATGAACTGGGCTGCCGTTGTAAGACGACTAAAAAGTCACGGTGTATATTGCACTAGTAACAGGTCTATAGACACACCCGTAACACCTAGAACATTGCCGCCGCCTTGCCGAAGTTTCAACCTTCCAGACAAAGTTTTAAAAGCCTCATTTGCCTACACTTACATTGTTTGAGCTGGAAGTACTGGAACAAAGGAATGCTGAGTGGTACATATGGTACTAGTACATCGAGAGAAAGTTTTAGTGCAAACTTACTTCTTAACACTGTGTTTGATGTTGTCTCGTTAGTTTGAGGAGTGGCAAGTTGGCTGCTACATATGAGGTCTTGAGATTGAACTCCAGGTCAAGCAAAATAAATAGCGATTTCTATTATGTTTCCTCAGGACCCCGGAGTCTGCACCCCTGCGGTTTATGGAAAAAGACTCACCCCTTGTGGTGTATACGGAGTCTACACCCCCAAATTATACACTTGTAAACTGATAAATCTTTATATTTATACTTTTAAAATCAATTAATATACATATGTGTTTACATTGTTTCATATTTTTCTATGTCTCCTTCTGACAATCCATCTTTTTGTATATCTCTTTTACCTTCAAAATGTATTTACTATCTCATAAGATACATCATAAAGCAAATTCCATAAATTACATAATTATAACAGATAGTGAAATGAACTCAAATCTTCTCTCAAAGATTGAAGCCAGTAAAAGCTATAGATAGAAGAAAGGAAGAGGACATAAATGGCTAATCACTACATATTATAAAACAAAGTCCTCCGCCGCGTCTGTCTGTCTGTTCGCGATAAACTCAAAAACTACTGCACCGATTTCCATGCTGTTTTCACCAATGGTTAGAGTTGTTCTCGAGTAAGGTTTTAGTAAATAATTTGTCAAGTTTTTGTATACATTGGCTAAAATATAATGATATTTCCCATGGGTTGCGGGAATGGGATCAAAATTTCATGATTACTTTTGGTCGCGATAACCAACATCCACGCGGGCGAAGCCGCGGGCATCAAATAGTAATAATAAAACGTCCATAAACTCTGCTTAACAGCTTCGGGGATTGTAGGTGTCATGTGAATCATATAGAAAACCATTGCAAGGTCTTCTTACCCTAAGACAAAAAAAATGCCTATGGCATTAAGTCCGCCTCTGTACTTTGTGCTTGAAGTGTTAAATAAATAAATAAATAAGACAACAACTAAAAAGTAAAAATGCCCAAAATTCAGTTCAAGATAAAACATGTGAAGTTTAAAAAAAATTGTCTGTACTGTCCCTGAAGTACAATTAACTCAGTTGACCTATTTAAAGGGACGCGACCCGTTCCTGTAACAAATTGTGGGGTCGGCTACAGGCTTAGGGAATCACTGGAGATCAATGGACATCGTGTATCAATGGCTTAATTTATGTGGTTGAGCTTTAAGATTTTGGCTGAATCGTTGATGGAGGTACTATGTAAGGTTTGTCGAGGTGTTGGTAATTGAACTTTACTGTCATTGCAGGTAGATTTACTCCAGCTTACGTCAAGTTTAGAATGAACGCATTTTGTCTATATTTGAATTTAGAATCCTCATCCTTACTTCCTTACCAATAATCAGAATCAGAATCAGAATGTTTATTGTTGTTGATTGATTGTTGATGTTGAATGTTTATTGTTTGTTTGTTTATTGTTTGTTTGTTTATTGTTTATAATAATATTATAAATGCGAAAGTAAGATTGTTTGTTACCTTTTCACACCTAAACCACTGAACCGATCATCCTGAAACTTAGCATATACGTTGTCAGGTGTACAGAAAGTCAGAAAAGGATATAGGGTACCTTTCATCCCGAAAAAAAGTACTGTTCCAGGAGAAACAATAAAATGGTTCTTATGATAATAGATGGTGTCATGTGTCTTCCGAATCATGATTGAATTATATTATTACAAGCAGAGTACAACCCGAATTGATTGTCGAATCTAAATTAACGCGAACAAAACCATGGGCACAAGCTTGTCTGAAATAACTAATGGGCTTTCTGTATGATGTCACATGTCGTTCTAGAACTTTCCTCTCGACATTTTCCCTCACCGTTTTGTGAGCAGTGGCGATGAAATTAAAAACACAAGGTATTGTGCTGTGGGCTGCGGGATTGTTCGAAAGAGATACCGCGGCCCTGGAACACAAAGGGCAAGGAAGGAACATGGATGGGTTTTAGTCAGTACAAGTCTGACACTCCCTTCCGCTCTGCGGAAGAGCGGGAGAACTCATTTGATGATTTCTCATCCGAACGAAAAAAAAGTATTGTGCTGTCTAGGTTCGAACCTACGTCCCCCTGTTGGAACCGTTGCCTCTGAGCTATGACTACTTTCCGATGATTATGACTAATTTTCCGTCTAAACTCGTGTGTTCGGCACCATTTGCTATGACTTAAACGATGATTTTGAAACGACATGTTAATGTAGAACACATGGCTATAAATCAAAAAGGTTATTACTAACGCAAAACATGTGTTATTTTACTGAACAGTAATTTATTGAGGTATTAAAATCAGCTGTTATTTAATCATTTCTATTAGATTAGGAATTTTGAATAGTTAGCAGCTCATTAATAAATCATGCTCTTTATTAGCAGATTTTATGGTCAATTTGACTTGCAAACATTTGGTTTTTTGGCGCTAATCTCCGGAACCACTCAACCGATTTCAATAAAATTTTAGCGCTGTTGTTAGTCAATTACGTGCGAAACCAGGGCGGGTCGATATAACAAAAAAATGCACTAATATATAAAATACTTATATTAGTGCATTTTTGTTGTTAGTGTGCAAAGTTTTTCTTCAGATTGCAGCTTGACTCGAAGGCGAGGGCGTAATGGTGCCGAAAATGCAATGACATATTCTCACGCCAGTTAAACTCAAGAACAATCCTATTTTGAAATTTAAAAAAAAAACGACGAAGACAACTCAATCAGCCTTGTGTGGTGGATTACGGCCCACAGAGGCCTGTATCCCAGCTGTGGGAGTGGGAACGTTATAAAGTTGAATAAATTAAGGTGCAGATCAACAGCTGACCAGTTTATCATCGTAACTATCCTCATAATATCGAAGAGGTGGAAGGAAAATCGACGAGAAAATCTGCTGTTTCAAGATGTATGCAAGAGCAGTTTTTTTTTAAATTGGCGGTGTTAAATTTCTATGTGTGGGTGTTCGAAATGATGTACTGAACACATCCTCGTTTCTGTGTCGAATTCCCTATTTTTGTTTTCGGATGGAAAATCATCAAATGACTTCTCCCGCTCTGGGCAGAGCGGAAGAGAGTGTCAGACTTGTACTGACTAAACCCTTCCATGTTCCTTCCTTGCCCTTTGTGTTCCAGGGCCGCGGTATCTCTTTCGAACAGTCCCGCAGCCCTGGCAGGCATTGGCCCTTGCGGACCCCTCCCTGTTTGCTGACATCTCTTTGAGGCACGCGTGGAACACGACCGCGCCGTGTTAGCCCATTACTCACCGTCCTCGCGTCGAATTCCCTTCCAGCCTGTACATTTTGTTACCTAACACGCTTGAAAGCTTCTACATCATTGTCTATTTTAATCTCTTTCAAAGAAACCATCTGTGCCTACAAAACAAATTAATAGAGAAAACAATCCGTGTGTTATTCTAAATCTCAATGTAAAGCGACACCTCTAATTTATTTGTTTATGTTATAAAAATAGACATACTTTTTAGGGCGAGCATAGACGAACGATTTCTCATTCATGAGATTTTACTTTTAAGAATAGCTGAACTTGAATGTGGCACCCACAGATGTGAGTGTAATTAAGGATGTAACAAGACCCTTTACGAAGCCGAAAGGCACTTGTTCTCCCCGTCATTGTGATAATTTTTTTGTTCTAGACCATACCTGGAAACCTAGTTACTGAGATATTGGGTCAAATCCACCCAGCAGCACAATGTTTTGAGTGACTTTTTCACCCCAAAAAAAAAGTCGTAGTAAGGTTACTTAGTTTCATGTACAGAATACTCGGTTGACGGCTTCGTTAAGGTTCTTGTTACACCCTGTATACTATTTGATTACAGTAGATACTAAGACTACGTAGAGTGCCTTGTTCCCAAAGGAAAACCAGCAGGAATCGGCTTCTAAGTGCCTTCGGGCCTGATAGCTTGTCTGTTCTTAACCATAATCATAATGTGCCCACTGCTGGGACACAGGCCTCCTCTCTATTAGAGGGAGTGTGCTGTAATCCCCCACGCAGGTCCAGGCGGGTTGGTAGATATCACATGTCTTCGAATTTTTGGTTCTGCGATACGCTGGTTTCCTCACAATGTTTTCCTTCACCGTTTTGAGAGCACTGTGAAGAAATAAATGTATACAAAGTAACGCCCCTATCTGGGTTTGTAACCTAAATTTTAATCATACTAAATGTTTATTCTTGATTGACTATTATTGTTCTGCATCTTTATCTACATTGTACTTCAATAGTGAAAATAGAATCACTTTTTGTCTGTGTGTCTGCTGAGTTCTTCTGACGGCCAGTCTTACCAAAGGTCACCTTGGTTACCCAGTTAATGGGTTCTGGAGGCAAATAGACTGCCCTCCATGTAAAAAAACTTGTACCGAACAGCGTCCAGTTATACTGCTAACCAAGCCATATATAGTTGGATAAACGCTAGGCAGATGGAAATTCCTTAACCGTTTGCGGGCCCAGGTTGGCTGCTGTAGAAATAATCTAGCCAAATGGGGTATCATTGACCCGTCCCAAATACAATGCCAGTGTCGAACCCCTCTGCAGGATATGCCCCATGTCTTTTCTTGCCCATCCTGCACAGCCCGCACCTGATTTAAACGAAGCCAACGAAAGACCTATACACTGGGTGGGTATTATTTTAGTCCAAAGACACGCAAAGAGAAATTTTAATTCATTTATTGTCGAAGTGAAAACTTCTTTAGCGGCTTTGTGCAATTTTTGGGATGGGTAAAAACTGTTAAACTCGCGTCAGATCATTAGATTGAATCGGCGGCGCAGGGCGCTTGCGCGAGTGTGCGTGTAGTTTAAGTTAGATGGCGTTGTTTCAAGTTTTCACTTCTGCCGGCACTCCCGGAGTGCAACCCGTCTTTTTTTATATATGGTAAATTATAATGGTCTTAAGTTTAATTAGCGGTCTCATCACATTTTGCCACGTATGGCATGTAAATATTAGGTATATAAAATAATTATTACAAGACAAAAATATTAGGTTGATACGAATTAAAATAACAATTTATGGCAGGTCAGTTAAACAAGAAAAAGTTAATGATGCACATGATGATGTAAGTTTCTATAAATTCTAGCTGTATCTCGTCATTTTCGCCGAAAAAATGTCGGCCATGATTGTCGCTTGTCTGCCTAGCGACCTACAAACTACTTTAGAAGTCAGTAACCTGAGCTTTTCCTTATATAAAATGGTTCTGAGAAAATGTTGAATAAGCTCGGAGTTACTGACACGCCGTCTAATGATATGTAGGTAATATTATTATAATTTTCTAAGTTTTCAGCCGTTAGTAATAGGCTTTCTTGAAATGATAATCTGTTATTCTGAAAAGTGTAAATTTAATTAATTAATTTAGTTAATTATAATAAAATTGTGTTATTAAATTGTCTTTATTTCAAACCGAAGTACAATCGTATCCTGTTAATTTCACGATACACGTTGGTATAGTGGTCTCAAGCGCGACTGCTGAGCACGAGGTCCTGGGTTCGATTCTTAGGTCGAGCAAAGTGTTATCGGGTTTTTCCATCAGGATTTTCTAAGTAGCAGCCACGGAGTCTGGATTTGTGCCCGATTGATGGCAATAGACTCACCCCCATAGTATTAGATATACCTCTGCCTAACCCTTCGGGTATTACAGGCAAGATGTTATGTTATTTCGAACGATACAATTCCAAAAGACGGTCACCTAAAACGCAGGTCTTACGTCACTTCCTTATATTTTAACTGCGGAGAAGAAACTCTCCAGTCATAAACAACATATATAAACCTACTTATGCTAAATATTAGTTCAATCTCAATGTATTTATTCTTTTTTCAAGATGCCTGAATACACCTATAGTGATCTCTAACAGACATTCTCAAGTACGTTCGATATTCAAAATCAAATCATAGCAGTTAGATAGATCGTGAGGCGCGCGGTTGTATTCCTAAGTCGGGTAAAAATAGCTTATAGCTATGTAATTATTTATTTGATTATATTCATAGGCTTGGAATGCGGTAGTCTAGTTCGTAATGTACTGGCAATTGAAACAGCTTTCATTTTGATAGTTCAACAGTATTCATTGCGTTGTTGTCAAGATTGACATGATTTGTAGCCGAGCAAATGATGTTGATGCTTTGTTATTGGCAAGGAGATTTGTGATAGTATTGTTAGGAAGAAATGAGGTTTTACATAGCACATGTTAGTTCTAGTGACAACTTCGAATTGTCTCTGGTCGCGGGAGACTCTTGTTAGGAACATCGTTCAAAGGGCTGTAATATTAATAATTTCATATTTTTATGTACTTACTCACTAGTTTTGTAAACAACTAAGTGTTAATTGAATTCGTTATGATTTGTGGCAGTTTAGGTTAGTTTCAGTGATTTATATTTTGTTCCAAGTTAGAATAAACGGTTTTATTCATTATTTTGTGGACCTCGTTGTCTTGTTTTAAAAATTTTCGCTTCTGTTTGCTAAATGTATGAGAGAGAGAGTGTTTTAGAAGGATTGTCATAGAAAAACTGTGATTTCATATTGTGATGCCTAAGCAGGATTAAGAGGAAAATTAAATAGGAAATTGCTAATAGAATTAAAAGCCATGGCGTCAAAAAATTCGTCCCCGTCCCTGACAACCGAAATAGTGCCCAAAAGGCAGCATAACCCTGTTGCATAGAAATGCTGATTCTCTAGCCCAAAACAAGGCCAGTCTTCTGGTCACGGGAAGAGTCAACCAATCGCTTGAGGATGTCCCGAAAGACTATGTGGGCACTCTGAGCTCATGGCCCGAGTGTTTCAACCCCAAACAGCTCAAACAATACCAATGAGATTATTGTATTTGCGTCGTTCGTTTTCAGCACCTGCAGCAGCTACTCCAGCACAGCCCGTCGTGTCAAGAAGATGGGATGCCGCAAGGGTGTCGTCTAGGGCCGATACCTGCCAGGGCTGCGGGACTGTTCGAAAGAGATACCACGGCCCTGGAACCCAAAGGGTAAGGAAGGAACATGGATGGGTTTTAGTCAGTACAAGTCTGACACTCCCTTCCGCTCCGCCCAGAGCGGGAAAAGTCTATTCATGATTACCCATCCGAAAAAAAAAAAGTGTTTTGTCACACGTTGCATCCCACACCAAAGGCCGACCCAACTTTTGAGGCATTATGATCATACCGTCTGGTCTCTTCCTATGGTCTCGTGCCAAATCATTAGGTTCTAAAACTGGTGACAAGAGTACGATGGATGACGTCATTAATGCTAGCGTATAGAATCTGAAATCTTTTTATTATGCCATAAAGTAGAGGTCACTTTATTCATACTAAAAATTGACATCATTTATTAAGTCCTTAAATAGTGGAATATTGAAGTTTAATGTCCATCGTCCAGCAAGCTATAAATTAGTCATTATGACCATGCTCAGTCCATTAAACCGTTGATTGACAGAAACTATCCTTACTTAGTTGATTATATTAATTTGTTGTACATATTAACCTATTGCATGGCGTTTCAATAACTAAAAAAAAAAATCGAAATGTGTTCACTCTACTATGTTTCCACACATTTCAATTTTTATTTCAAATTTAATTCAAATATCATTTGAAGATGTGCAACAGTTTCTAAAAAAACTAAAACTATATCTTTCAACCCTGCATACCTATCTGTTTTGTTGACTGTACATTTAAATTAATGCATATTCTATTTAAACATTCTTTATATTTTTATCAAACAAAAAAACTGAATTCAATCCGGAACCAAAAAAAACATGAATTCTGGGTTAAGCTCCTCGTTATACATAAGCTATATGTATATTGTAATGTTGTGTGTATATCTTTTAATTGTGTGTGCAATAAAGAATAAGAATAAGAATAAACATCCATAGTCTACTCTAAAATTATACACATACAAACGAACATTAACAAATGCACATATTTCGTCATCAATCTTCATTCAGCTCATCTACGTTAGTCGCGATATCGTGTACCCCCTCCAAGCGTTCGTAAGGCATTTTCGTCACAGATAAAATTCTAATACCGGGGGGTCTGTATAGAAGTTTCACTTCAATAATTATAATCTAATTCGAGACTAGGTCGCGGCGAGGAGAAGATGGCGGGTCGACTTCTCCCGCTCTGGAAGGGGAGTGTCAGACTTGTACTGACTAAAACCCATCCATGTTCCTTCCTTGCCCTTTGTGTTCAAGGGCCGCGGTATCTCTTTTGAACAGTCCCGCAGCCCTGGCAGGCATCGGCCCTTGCCGGCCCCTTCCTGTTTGCTGACATCTCTTTGAGGCGCGCGTGGAACACGAACGCGCCGTCAACACGGCCTGTTGTCAAAAGACAGACGGACGGCGAGCTAGATAATTACTCACCGTCCACAGGTATGGCGGGTCACCTTGGATGGCTGCCTCGTGATCCGGTAAGAAGAATACCATCGAGAGAAGTGGAAGGAATGGGAGGTCTTTCCCCAGGACTGGGACTCTACGGCCTTACTAAAATGATAACTAATAAGTATTGATTATTTTTAACATACAATAGAAGCCTATGTACCTAGTCTAGGTACAACGTACGGTTTCTAGACATGTTGATCAACATCAACATCAGCCTATAATGTTCCCACCGCTGGGACACAGGCCTCCTCTCTATGAGAGGGAATGGACTATAATCCACCACGCGGGCCCAGTGCGGATTGGTAGATGTCACATGTCTTTTTGGTTCTAGGACATGCCGGTTTCCTCACGATGTTTTCCTTCACCGTTTTTTGAGAGCAGTGGTGATGAAATAAATTACACGTAATGCACCTGCCTGGGTTTGAACGTACGACTTACTGTTCGTAAGTCGGGGTCGCTACCTCTGGGCCACCGCTGCTCTCCGCTGTTGATACTGACGATAAAACATTTTAATAATCATTAACTCAATTTACGATGTCATTTTTTATCATGATATTTTGACAAAGTCGATATATTGATCGTTTATGTTAGTGGGATGTTAAATTGGAGTACGTGTGATGGTACATACTCTACCTTATTAAAAACTTTGCATTTAAAATTTAATACTGCCTCCATGGTCGAGTGGTCGCAAGCGCGACTGCTGAGCATCAGGTCCTGGGTTTGATTCCCAGGTCGGGCTAAGTGCTATTGGGTTTTTCCATCAGGAATTTCTCAGTAACAGCCACGGAGTCTGGATTTATGCCCAGTTGATGGCAATAGGCTCACCCCCTATTACATGGGACTTAAACATAACTGGCGGAAATGTGGGTGTACTATTTAGGTACATCTCTACCTAACCCTACAGGGATTACAGGCGTGATGTTATGTATGTTATTTTATGTTAAAAATTAATCAGTGCGCAACGAATGTTAAGAAGCACACCATCGTGAGAAGAGAAAGGAATGGGGAGAGGCCTTTGCCCAGAAGTGGGAAAAAACGGGCAAACTAAAAAAAAAACAACAATGTTCATTATTTCTTTATTTTTATATTAAACCCATAAAGTAATGTTATTCGCAGTGTTTGTTATTTCAATGTTTCCACTCCTAACCTACTGCCAAAGCACGCTTTATTTAAACATTCTTACGTAAACTCTAGTTAATGATGTAAATAAGCTACCAGAGTACCAAGGCCACATAATTCCACAGCGAACTACTGAAAAAACATGATTGGTTCGTCCTAGCTGAAGCCGTCCCGGAATTGATATTGTTTGCTAGCCCGGGATTGGAAAATGAGTAACGGATTTTTTATATTACAGTTTCTCATTAAATACAGCTGACACCAAAATATCAAAATTGGCGAGCCAAAGCGAAGTATTGGCGAGCCAGTGGCCGTGAATAGAAAAACTAAATCGTTAAAAAAAAAGTAACTTTTTAGCATTTATATCTACACAAATAAATAAAATTGAAGTGTCTGCTTGCAATTTTAAAATAACAGTTTTTTACTGAAAGCATTTGAAAGAATTCCGCACTCATATCAATTTTTGTCTGTCTGTCTGTCCGTTTGTTCCGTATAATCTCTGAAAGATCTGTACCAATTTTGACGGGACTTTTATAGTAAGGAGTAACTTAGGCTACTTTTATTTTAGAAAAATAGGTTTCCGTGCAAAAAATTAGTATCCTTGAATTTGTTAGCAAAATCCGATTCGACTAAGGAAGTTTGTTTGCTACCTTTTCACGCCTAAACCAATGAACCGATCGTCCTGAAATTTTGCATATATATTTTCAGGTCTACAGAAACAGATAAAGGCCACCTTTCACCCTGAAAAAAAGTACTGTTCCCCAGAAAAACACCAATAACGTTCTAATGCTCATAGATGGCGCCAAGTGTCTTTTGAATCATGATTGAATTACAAGCAGAGAACAACTTGAATTGAATGTCAAATTCTAAATTAACGCGAGCAAACCCGCGGCCTAAAGCTAATTTTAAAATAATTTAAGGCGGCCGGAGGTTGCGGGCAACAGCTAGCATTAGATATAATGCTTTTTAAATTATCACAAAACATATATTACCTTATTTCGAGAGACTTTTTCTTCCTGTCGTATCAAAGTAACATCACTGAGAGGAGGCCGAGTCCCAGCAGTGGGAACGTTGAGGCTTATTATAATTATTATACAAATCATCATCTGCCTGCCTTTTCCCATGTATGTTGGGGTCGACTTCCAGTCTAACCAGAAGCAATTGAATAACAGTATTTTACATGGAGCGACCAGTTAGTACTGGGTATATAGGGTGACTGGTAATTAGTGACCGATAATTAAACACTTGATAGTACTCATGATAACAAACAACTTTCCTAAAGAAACATTTTTTTTGTGAATATACATATAATTATCTTTACGGTATTTTTAAAGCGCCTCATGATAAAGCCAGCATTCAAGAAGTAAACAAGTATTTCATAAATAGCTTGGTTTTGATGAGTATAAAATTTTCAATGCTTTTGTTCATTTCAGTGTGCAAAAACAACGTGGCTAATTCTGTGCACTATTTTAAAAGTGGTTTTATGAATATTGTATCTTTTATATGTTTATCAAAGAGGTTATGTAATGGCGATGTTTATGTTGAATATGAGGTGCGCACACGGCGGTGACCAAGTTTATTCGTGTACATGTAAATCAAATTTGCCCCTTATTATTTGGTTAAAAGTGCTTTTGAAAGACCATATTTGGGATAGCAGCCTTAAATACCCATTGTTAATCAGAATATTAGGTTTCGGTTTATAGATAGCATGAAATCTAAGGGAAAAACATTATCGCAAATAGTTACAGAAATGGAACGTTTTATCTTTTCGTACTACTTTAAACACCGTCTTCTCCTCTATTCCTCTTGTATTTTCCTGTTTTTTCGTCCATTGGAGACGTTTTTAGGGTTAAATTTCTATGTGTGGGGGTTTGAAATGATGTACTGAACACATCCTCGTTTCTGTGTCGAATTCCCTTTTTTTTTTCTTCGGATAGAAAATCATCAAATGGCTTCTCCCGCTCTGGGCAGAGTGGAAGGAGTGTCAGACTTGTACTGACTAAAACCCATTCATGTTCCTTCCTTGCCCTTTGTGTTCCAGGGCCGCGGTATCTCTTTCGAACAGTCCTGCAGCCCTGGCAGGCATCGGTTCTTGCGGGCCCGTCCCTGTTTGGGGTTCCCTTATAGGATAATTTTGTTGTCCGTCTGTCAACGCCCTTTTTCTCAGGAATGCATGAAGGTATTAAACTGAAATTAATATATAATACCAAAGTCTGCTACCCCTTGGAGTCGTGAAAAAAATCATACTTGTAAGTCAGCCTGGTCAAAATATATGACCGTTATGTCGCAAATTTTGCGATTTCACAAGGGAATCAGAACCTATAAGGTACTTCCCGTTGACCTGGAATCATAAAAGGCAAGAAACAATGTCTTTCAGCACATGTAAAAGAAATAATCTGAAAACCGTAAATATGTAGTTTAAAACCTACATGTTTATACAGAACTCTCGGTGCGCGAGTCCAATTCGCACTTGGCCGGTTTTCTTTATATTTTGGCATTTTGTCGTGGTGCACTTTGGCAGCACCACTGTTATATAAATCATATGCAGCGGATCTACATCCGCAGAATTATAACAGCCCTTTAATATCCAGTAATTTCAGTATAAAAATCCTCAGGTCACCCATCCACGGGACGACCGTGGCAAGCGCTGCTTAACCTAAAGGTCGAATCGTGCTGCTGTTATTATTTAGCCACGAGCCCCTCAGGCTGATTGTGATACACAGGTGGGATATAACACCAGTTTCGCATAAAAAGGGAATATTTAAGTTTTCCAGTTACTAAGCTTTTCCGGGAACTCGTTGCAATAATGTGAGGCTCCAAGTCTTTCATTTAAATTTTCCCGGAAATTTCACAGTACTTAATAGAAGTACCGTCAAGTAGAGAAATATGTGTACAAGCTGCTAACTGTCAACTATTCTTAAAAGATCTTTTGAGTGTGCTGAAAAGTCACCACGAGAGCATAGGTGGCCCAGTGGTAGCGACCCAGACTTACTGTTCTTAAGTCGTGGGTTCGAACCTAGGCAGGCGCATTACTTTGTGTAATTTATTTCATCACCACTGCTCTCAAAAACGGTGAAGGAAAACATCGTGAGAAAACCGGCATGTCCTAGAACCAAAAATTCGAAGGAATGTGACATCCCGGGCCCGCGTGGTGGATTATAGCCCATTCCCTCTCATAGAGAGGAGGCCTGTGTCCCAGCAGTGGGAATATTATAGGCTGATGATGAAATTTTGAAATCTTTCTGCAAATGAAAGTTACACAGTCGGTTTATACTCTCAATAAAAACCAAACTAAGGGTTTCATACCGCTGTTAAGATAAGGTTCTTATACTTAAGGTACCATCTTTTTGTTTGCCATGATACGAGTAGTTCAACAACAATTAATTTGTCAATTAGTCAAGAAACTACCAGTCACGGTTACATAACATAACATCACGCCTGTAATCCTCGAAAGGCTAAGCAGAGGTGGACCCAATTATAATAAACTCACATTTCGCCAGTTATGTTTAAGTCCCATGTAATAGAAGGCGAGCTGATTGCCATCAACCAATGCAGACTCAGTGGTTGCTAATGAGACAATTCTTGATGGAACAACCCAATAACACTTACCAGACCGGGAATCGAACCCAGGACCTCATGCTCAAGTAATAAAAAAGCGACATTGGGCTGTACGTAATATCGCAGGCAATATATATGTATATGATCCCTTTGGCACCTTTTAGGCTCAAAAGCCAAGAATCGAAATTGACAGAGCAATTAAAATATTGTACCCTTTGCCTGCACTCCAAACTATTTCATTGACTGTATTCACAAAGTACAATAATAACGAGAACCCAGTGTAGCCAGAAATAAACTTGTACCTGTTTTGCGTGAACCTGCGTTTTATTCGTAGAAACGAGAATATCAGGAATTGCAGGCTACCTGTCTGACGCTCGTCTATAGTTAGTAAACGGGGTTTCCCCAAGGTTATTATTGCTTTTACTGTAGACTGTCAATAAATATGGGTATATTTGGAAATGTAGAATGAAATTAAAGTGATCGAGATTTTCAAGTATTATGTGGATTTTATTAATCACTATCACTACATATTATAAAACAAAGTCCTCCGTCGCGTCTGTCTGTCTATTAGCAATAAACTCAAAAACTACTGCACCGATTTTCATGCTGTTTTCACCAATGGATAGAGTGGTTCTCGAGGAAGGTTTTAGTATATAATCCACGTGGGCGAAGCTGCGGGCATCAGCTAGTGTAATATAATTGAAATATTATTAGAAATGTGCATTGATTAACAAGTGTTTGAATTTGAAACGATTTATTATTATGTAGGTACTTTAGTTGACGAAATATGGGTGTACTATTAGGTACACCTCTGCCAAACCCTTCGGGGATTACAGGCGTGATGTTATGATGTAATGTATGTACCGTAGTTGTTTGTTGTGAGGGTGGGAATTTGCCAAATCGAAGGGTAAGTAGAGGAGTATTTATGCACCCTTCGCCAGTTATTTTTAAGTCCTCTATGTAATAGGGGGTGAGCCTATTGCCATCAACCAGGCACAAATTCAGATTCCGTGGCTGCTACTGAAAAATTCTTGACGAAAAAACCTAATAACACTTTACCCTACCTGGGAATTAAACCCAAGACCGACATTCATGCTAAAATAGATATGGACGTGGAACTGCATGTCACCGTTCCTAAATTCTATAAATCGCACCTCTACCTATTATAATCTATGACTAGAGAACACGACTGACTGCACAAGTACAAACTGTACCAATGGATCAAGCTGCAGCGCATCGGTCAATTTCATCTCAATACAGGAGCTTCTGACGTATATAACTGAACTAGCTTTGTTGGAATGTAAACCACAGGCCACACCGCCGAAGCGAGACAATGGAAATTATTATAAACTACGCGAAGATATGGCAAGTGAAACTATGTGGGTTCACACCGAAAACTACGGCGAGGGGGCGGGTGGGAGAGCGAGAGGAGCGTTCCGTCTCATTCCGTCTCGCAGCGGGCGATGCGGGCGAGGTGAACGATTAGCATCGCTGGCATCGTCGGTATATTTCGTTCGCATCGTTTGTATCGCTGACGTAGCTTAGCTCGGTAGTTCGATGCCCGCCCGGGTCGCTTGCTCGCTCGCTAGGTGGCAGTGTGGCCTGCGCTTAATGGTTTAATCCCAAACGAACATAGTTCTGGTGAAATTCAAATATTTACGAGCGATAGACGGGGAAAGACGAAAACAATCGTAGTCTACCACAATTGTTACTACTTTATAACAAGTTGTTCTATGTAGTTGTCCAGTGTGATGCGCCCGCGCTTGTCAGGTCGCATCCGTGTGTCATAAAACGAAAATGCGCTCGAGATCAAAAACTTTAAACGGCAATTTTCCCTATAGCCTCTCCATAGCTCTTAAATCTCTTTGTTCTGGGGACACAGAGGCAACACCTGACGGCCTAGATAAAATGCCGTCTATTAGTGACGTAGACGGAGTAGGATTGTATCTGACTGACATCATCAACTACCTCGCCTTTCCCAACCATGTTGAGGTCGGCTTCCAGTCTAACTGGATGCAGCTGAGTACCGGTATTTTACATAAACCGACTGCCTATCTGAACTCCACAACCCAGTCCCCTTGGTAAGACTGGTTGTCAGATGTCGCTCCATGTGAAATACTGGTAATTAACTGTATTCAGTTAGACTGGAACATAGTTCACAAAGTTAAGTGGCAGTGGGCAGGGCACATTGCTCGCAGAACGGATGGCCGATGAGGCTGAAAAGTTCTGGAGTGGCGACCGCGAACCGGAAGACATTGCGTTGGAAGGCCCCCCACTAGGTGGACCGATGACCTGGTGAAGGTTGCGGGGATCCGCTGAATGCGAGTCGCATGGGACCGGTGTGGCGACACTTGGGGGAGGCCTATGTCCAGCAGTGAGTGACGTCTTTCGGCTGAAATGATGATGATGATGATGATAGTTCACAAAGACTGTGCAGGTAATGCCTTTCTTTTTTTTTACGGATGGGAAATCATCAAATGACTTCTCGCGCTCTGGGCAGAGCGGAAGGGAGTGTCAGACTTGTACTGACTAAAACCCATCCATGTTCCTTCCTTGCCCTTTGTGTTCCAGGGCCGCGGTATCTCTTTCGAACAGCCTGCAGACCTGGCAGGCATCGGCCCTTGCGGTCCCCTCCCTATTTGCTGACATCTCTTTGAGGCGCGCGTGGAACATGAACGCGTCGTCAACACGGCCTGTCGTCAAAAGACGGACGGACGGCGAGCTAGCCCATTACTCACCGTCCACAGGTCCGCGTCTACGGTGGCCGGAAGCCACCACGTGACCCCCGACGCCCGAGGCGTCTCCCGCGGTGGAGGTAATGATGCCTTGAAGGAAAATTTTGAACTTACAACCGGTCGATGGTTGAGAAACAGTTCTATAAAATAGTGCCTAAGCCAACACAATTTTGCAGTAGGATTTTTAAAACTCCCGAGCATTGTAAACTAGACAAAGACAAACTGAAAACCACACTAAAAGATTAAAATAAAATCCACAAACAGAAATCACAGCCCATTAGACTAAAGATAACAATATAATCCTCAGTAAAAACTAGCAAGAATCCCTAAAGCATTAATTTTAATTCTTCCCTAATGTATGCGGCGTCACGCACTTTTCTCCTAGCCGACCGGTTCTGGGCAAACGCTATAATATGTGCACTTTAGCCATTAGGGCCATTACCCGGGTGGTATGCATAGAGGGTGCCCGCGAAATTTAAGGAATTAGCCCGCAAATAGAGATAAACAGCTTTTAAAGATTTTTGGGAGCATTGAAATTGGGGAAGGGTACTTCTTTTGCTCGCTAATATGAAGCTCGTGTTTTGGTCATCTCACTATGATTTCGTCAGTTATGTAGTAATTCCAATGATTAGAGGGCAATCTTATTGGCACCAATGGAGTACAGTTACGTAATAAATCCAGTCTAAGCTGATCTCTTATTGAAACCCAAAACCCCGTATGGTAGGCCAGCTCAAAGTTAAAGCATTACTCCCTTACGGCCTCCTGTATATTCCTGATAGACAAGTACAACAACAGTGTGACATGAGGATTTAAAAAAACTGGCCAAGTGCGAGTCGGACTCGTGCACGAAGGGTTCCGTACCGTAAATAATTTATATTTTTATTATTTGTTGTTATAGCGGCAACAGAAGTACATCATCTGTGAAAATTTCAATTGTCTAGGTATAACGGTTCATGAGATATAGCCTGGTGACAGACAGCCAGACATACAGACGGACAGTGGAGTCTTAGTAATAGGATCCCCTTTGGGACCGAACCCTAACAAAACGACATGCTCAGCAGTTGCTTTTACGACAAGTAGGCAGACCAAAGAAGCAGGACCGAGTAGCGAAGTGAGACGTTAAGGTGGAAGCGCTTTTTCATGAAATAGTCATTCAATGGGATTAAATGAACTTAAAGAGGTTTTCTTGATGATTATAATGACTGCAATTCTGTAAATACATAGGTTTTACAGCTGCGGAACATATTTTGTTCAACATAAAACCTGACACTGCCTTACGCTTTCACCTAAATCTCCACCACCGGCTGCACTGCGCGCTTGGCACCTTCACTGGTCGCCTAGCGTGTATGGAAGTAGCGCGCAGTGCAGCCGCATGCGAAAATTCTAGAAAGTTCGTGTCACTTCACTACTCGCCAGGCGACTCGCTAGACTCTAGGCCCTAAGCCAGTCCCTTTTTTTTGTTTTTTTTTCGGATGGGAAATCATCAAATGACTTCTCCCGATCTGGGCGGAGCGGAAGGGAGTGTCAGACTTGTAGTGCCTAAAACGCATCCTTGCCCTTTGTGTTCCAGGGCCACGGTATCTCTTTCAAACAGTCCCGCAGCCCAACAGTCCCGCAGCCCAAGCCAGCCACCTGTCAGCACGTTCGTAACCCTGGATAGTCTCATCATCACCCTGCCCTTGTCCCATGTTACTTGGGGTCGGCGCAACACGTTTTTTTCTTCCATTTTCCTCTGTCAACCGTCACGCTATCATTTATTCCCTTATCTTTTCTTTGGTCTTCCTCTCCGTCTCCATCCATCAACTATATTCATCACTCTTTTAGTCACATGCGAATCGAGATAGTCTGTCAAGTCTAAGTTTTCACACAGAGGGACATAGATTATCCATATCCACATAAGAAAATAGGTAGATATATGGCTGTTCTTTATTAAATTCAATATCCTTTTTATCAGTGGTGATATCAAAATAATGACCTGACCGTTGAAACCAAAAAAGAGGTTATGAATAATGTAAACTCTACACATATTGCTACAAAAAACCACTAGTGCGACAAATGAGATTTCCATCGATTTATTCAAGGCTTTACGGTATGATATTTACGATTGATCTTCGTGTAAATTGTCTGGTTGCTAATGCGTCTGATCTTTGATCTGGTAACGTTCCAAGGACACTAGGTATAATTATAGGTCTACATATGAGATATTCAGCTTTGTTTTAAGGACTAGACCAAGTAGAAGTATATCATTTATAACGACGATGACTGTCAAAAGTGTATTGGATTGACATAACCTACCGATTCCTGGGTTCGATACCCGAGTAGGATAAATTGTTACTGGGTTTTTCCAACAGGAATTTTTCAGTGGCAGCCATGGAGTCTGGATTTGTGCCCGTTTGGTGGCAATAGGGTCACCCCCTATTACATAGAACTTAAAAAACATTACTGGTGAAATGTGGGTGTACTATTAGATACACCTCTGCCTAACCCTTCGAGGATAACAGGCGTGTCCATTTGTGATTCACATTATGCTTGTTTTTAGGGTTCCGTATCCAAAGGGTAAAAACGGGACCCTATGACTAAGACTTCGCTGTCTGTCCGTCCATCTGCCTGTCACCAGGCTGTATCTCATGAACCGTAATAGCTAGACAGTTGAAATCTTCACAGATGATGTATTTCTGTTGCCGCTATAATAACAAATACTAAAAACAAAATAAAATAAATATTTAAGGGGGCTCCCATACAACAGACATGATTTTTTATAGATAGTGGGTCGGAACCCGGTCGGTTTTTTTTAGTATATTTTGTGTTGTGTTTCATCCTCTAATTCTCTACTTAATTTTTATCTGTCTATCCGTAACTATGCCTAAAAGCACCTCGGTATCATAGGGGACAGCTAGTTACAAACAAACAAACAAAAAAAACTAAAGTGCCACTACCCTCATAGACTACGCATAACACGGATATAATAAGGTTAGTTTATCTAGGTTTAATTTATCAATCAGACGGTGGATAGCAACACCAATGCGGGTGATAAAATTTGAATATACGGGACATCTAATGTCTCTAATTTATGTTAAAAACTCAAATGGATAGATGGATAGATGAACTATGGCTTCAGGTTATTAAAGGGGGTGAGCCTATTGCCAACTAGGCTGGAATCCTGGCACCGAGCTCCTGAAAAACTTCTAATGGAAAAACTCAATATAACTTTGCCCAGCCTGGAATCGAACCCAGAACTGTTCAGCAGTAATGCTAAACAATATTATTAAAACGCTATTTCATTTTATTTTCCTATAACAATTTTTAACATAGCATAACATTACGCCTGTAATCCCCGAAGGGTTAGGCAGAGGTGTACCTAATAGGACACCCGCATTTGGCCAGTTTTTAGGGATCCGTACCCAAAGGGTAAACGGGACCCTATTACTAAGACTCTGCTGTCCGTCCGTCTGTCTGTCTGTCCGTCACCAGGCTGTATCTCATGAACCGTGACAGCTAGACAGTTGAAATTTTCACAGATGATGTATTTCTATTGCCGCTTTAACAACAAACACTAAAAATAAACATTTAAGGGGGGCCCCCATACAACAAAAGTTTTTTTTTGCCGTTTTTGTCCTAATGTTGTATAGATAATAATACAGAACCCTGTGTGCGCTATTCCGACTCACACTTGGCCAGTTTTTACGTAACAGTATATCTCTACCGATCTTTTCCGTCTAAATTACTACTAACACCAACTCTTTAAAATCCAAAGCATGCTTTAATCTCTACGGCACAGCGCAAACGGGGCTGAACTGCGCGCCTGTGGATTAAGCAGGCGGCCTTAAATCAGCTCCTATAGCCTACCCGGGTCCCCACGGGACAGTGGATTGGCTACCGTAGCGCTTGTCTATTAGCCTTTGAAGGCATCGATTTTATTTGAAACTAGCTGTGGCCTGAGACCTTCGTCCGGGTATTTTTTTTTTTAATTCATCCTTCCCTTTTTGAATCGGAATTTTATTAATAATTTCACAGGTTCTAATTATTTTTTCTAAAATAATTAGATATAATATACTGTGCTAAATTCCCCTTTTTTTCTTTGTTTTTTTTTCAATTTCATTCTTTAATTTTTATAAGTTTATATAATATCTTGAATTGGCTCAATATCTTAAATACAATTTCATAACCTGCGGAAGAGCGGAGCATCCTAATACAAGCAAACTATTTGCTTAAAAGGATTCTCCCCATTGTAACTAGACTAAGTTATTTAAGTTGAAACAACCAACATTTTTTTTATATATTCCAATCGTCGGATAGCGTTTAATTAAAACCATTACGGACAATTTGCGGACTGGCTGTAGTATACCGGACACTGACAGATGCTTCAGTACCTACATTATCTGTCAGAGTACGGACCATAGCAGGGTCCGCCTTTAGTCCTAACCGATCTGACTAAACACAATTATTTATCAAGTTCTAAGCATGGCAAGGATTCCTTACGCCAACGGTTTCTGAATAAAAAATATCCCATTAATCCGTGCTTTTAGTAACGAACATCTTTCTTGTTCCCTATTGACCTTTTTCGCAAATAAACTTCGACCCCGATTTGAACCCAGTTAGGGGTGGAGTTTTCAAAAATCCCTTCTTTGTTACATTCTTCAAGGTACGTACATAATTTCCCTTTTTGTTACAAACTTTGTTGAATCAAACCGTGCGATGTCTGTCTCTCTGCCAGTCGTGCAACTCAAATCAAATCAAATCTTTATTGGAACAAAAACACATTAAAAAAAATTGATTGCGTTCGTAAATAGCTACATTAGTTCAACTACTAAATATGTGATTAAAAGAAAATAAAAGTGTGTATGTACTTATTTATATGCGTTAGAAGTTATACTTCTTTGGCGTAACAAGATAAAAATCTTTTTAAAACTCTTTTTAAATTTTTTATCTTTCGCCTTATCATAGAAACAAGGTCTAATATCAATAACCTATACAACCTAACCTCGTAGCTCCAGCAGTAGATTAAAAATAATAACCTAGGCTTGTCAATATCTGACACTAAGCTAACTTCAAGGTGTATGTTGACTAGCTACGAGTAACTTCAACCTGTTACTTTTGTGTTACAGTGACGCGCGCGTCTTAAAATTTCACTCTCACCATTTTTTCATAACGCGCCTAAAGAAGTATAACTTCAAAAATAACCTTTTTAATCCAATTCTATTTAAAAAATATGCGTCGCAAATTGTAATATCATATAATCGCTTACAAGTTTATTTTTTTCACAGCTAATAGAGATCGGAGACCCGAGTACTTGATATCAATTTCAACTTGATACCTCTACGCGTTTCTGAGAAAAATGGTCTTGACAGACAGACAGACGGATGACAAAGTGATCACATAAGTGTTTCTTTTTCATTTTGAGGTACAGAACCCTAAAAATATAAAAACAGTTACCTTCTTTTTATGACCGTCCCATCCATGGACTACGAGAGTATGGGAACAGAGAGTGCTCCTATGTTAGCGCAAAAACTTGTGCACTGTAAAATTTCTACGCCGATCTTTGGGATTGGCGGTCATGATTGAAAACGTCCTGGGTGATTCTTATTGTAAGCATAATTCATGGCTCTTGGCTTCAAATCGGCTAGTCTAGATGTATAGTTCCACACATTCAAGGTTCCACTACATAATAAAGCATATTTAACACAGTTTGAGGTCTCCACTCTTTGGGCTGTGGGACTGTTCGAAAGAGATACCGCAGCCCTGGAACACAAAAGGCAAGGAAAGAACATGGATGGATTTTAGTCGGTACAAGTCTGACACTCCCTTCCGCTTTGCCCAGAGCGAGAGAAGTCATTTGATGATTTCCCATCCGAAAAAAAAGGTCTCCACTCTTTTACCTCAAAATGGATTTAGAGGACCCAAGAGGAACGTGGTACGTCGCTAGACCACGCCTCTACATTTTGCCCCTTTTTCATTTCACATGAAATTCGTCAAATGTATTACGAGAAAACAGCTCGCAAATTAAATATTTGATGTGTCATATTTGAGAAGAGGTAAAAAGATGTTTGATGTCAAATCTAGAGACCGAGCTACAGACACGTGAGGGAGTATATAAGTACTTGCGACAACTTGTCTGTCTGTCACTTGAAAGGGCTCGTCTCGCAGTATGTACAACGTAATTTTTATGATATTCTGGTAACTCAAATCTCAGTAGTACATGTAGGTATACAATACATAAAAGGTGTAAACAGACTCTTAACGAAGCCGAAAGGCACTTGTTCTCCCCGTCATTCATTTTTTTGTTCTAGACCATACCTGGGAACCTTCTAGTTACGGAGATATTGGGGGTCAAAGTTCTAACTTTTTCACAAGTCTTTTTTTAAATACATGTTTTTAATGTATTTTTTTTACTTAAGACACCTTCACGACCCCCGTACTATTCAATCCATCTATCAGCACAATGTTTTGAATGCGTTACATTGAGTCCTACCGTAAAACGTGATTTTTCACCCCAAAAAAAAAAGTCGTTTCCCAGCGATAATTTTTGCGTAAAGTTACTTAGTTTCATGTACATAATGCTTGGTTAACGGCCTCGTGAAGAGTCTGTTTACACCCCGTATATTTCTAACATCACACAGTTTTACAATTCTCTTAATCAAACCATCTTTTGCAGTATCAAGAAAATAACACTACCACCTATTTTTAAATTATGTACTCAAGAGCAAACATTCCCATATAAAAAACCAAACAAGTGCGAGTTGGACCCGCGCACCGAGGGTTCCGTACAAACTTCATAATGTAGACCGGTTTTTTTGTTATTTAACTACATATTTACGGTTTTCAGTTTATGTGTTGTACAAGACATTGTTTCTTGCCAAATTTCATGATTCTAGGTCAACGGGGTGAACCCTATAGATTTTGATCTCCTTGTGAAATCGCAAATGTGTGACTTATACGGTGATCTTTTGATTAAGTTGAAGTTTTCACAACTGAAAGAGACCGAGGACCCGAGTATTGGAATAAATTTTATTTTGTTACCTTTACGCGTCCCTGATAAAAAGGCTCTTGACAAACAGACAGCCGGATAACAAAGTGATCCTCTAACGGTTCCTTTTGCCGTTTGAGGTACCGAACTCTAAAAAAGTATAAGACAGCATATAACATCACGGTTAACAGTTCCACTTTAAGCCACGACTCATTGAACGAGACAACTATACGTCGGCACGTCCAAATGACAACGGAGCCTAAGTTCCTATCCAGTAGTTACCTCGTCAGTCGTGACGTAAGTGAGTAAGCTGTAATTTACCCGCAGTAGGTACATACGTCGGTGCAGTTAAGTGAAATACTAATCATTGGTCGCGTCAAACTCTGAGATTGCAACATGCTAAGGTGGACACAGAGTAAGAAAATCAGAGGAACTATTATAACATAAAAATAATGCCAAAACGGATTTATTCTTCGTTGGTCCTAAAGTTTTGTCCCACATTCCAAAAAAATCTTAGTTCGTCCCTCCTAAAAACTATTAAAGTTCTGCTTCGTCCCAAATTACAAGTACTATAAAGGTACAGTCAATAAAAAAAAACGAATGTACTTATTTAATCCACTTTTTGGCGACCAAAAGTACTAGATCAGCATCAGGTGTTGTTTATTCAAACGAGGTAGGTAGGTTAGGTACGTAGGCAGGTAGGTTAGGTAGGTAGGGTAGGTAGGCAGTGAAGCTTTAATTTGCCGTGCATAATTATTATGTACTTTTTGCGAATTTGTAGAAAATAATGGACTACCTGGGTTGGGAGGCCAGATAGGCTGTCGCTCCATGTAAAAAACTGCATGCGGTAAAGTTGGAAGCCTTCCCCAACATAATTAGGAAAAGGCTTGTCAGATGATAATGATTTATTGCGAACATAAACATAAGAATCAAATCGACGCAGTGCTCCAGTTCCATTGGCTGCAAATTCGATTTCCTCTGTGGAATATCTTCCTATAGACTACAATAGACAAAGTGGAAATAGACATTTTGCTTAAATGACTGTCGTAATTTTAAGGTATTCGTATAGGTTATTTTTAGGGTTCCGTACCCAAAGGGTAAAAACGGGACCTTATAATTATGACTCCGCTGTCCGTCTGTCACCAGGCTGTATCTCATGAACCGTGATAGCTAGACAGTTGAAATTTTCACAGATTATGTATTTCTGTTGCCTCTATAACAATAAATAATGAAAAAATAAAATAATTTCATAATTAAAGGGGACTCCCATACAAGAAACCCACGAAAAAAACACATTTCTTTTATAGGAGCCCCCATAATCTAGTCTAGCTATTACGGTTCATGAGTTACAGCCAGGTGACAGACGGCCATGCGCGAGTCCAACTCGCATTTGGCTAGTTTTTAAACCATAGATTATTTTAGTACACGCTTTATTAAGTTATGATAACTCGGCTAATATGCATAATATAGATACAATTTATAGCCTAAAGCACCCACGAATTATGTAGCTTTTTACCAGTGAAAGATTTTTTATAATTTTGTCATTAGTTCCGGAAATTACCCCTACATACAAACTTACAAAATTTTACCTCTTTATAATATTAGTATAAAGGGTGTAAACAGACTCTTAACGAAGCCGACAGGCATTTGTTCTCCCCGTCATAGCGATCATTTTTCTGTTCTAGACCATACCTGGGAACCTTCTAGTTACTGAAATATTGGAGGTCACAGTTCCAACTTTTTCACAAGTTTTTTTTTTTTAATATATATTTTTAATGTATGATTTTTACTTTAAACACCTCCAGGACCCCTTACTATTCAATCCATCCATCAGCACAAAGAGTTTGAGTGCGTTACATTGAGTCCTACTGTAAAACGTGATAATTTTTCAGCCCAAAAAAAAAGTCATTTCCTAGTACTAATTTTTGCGTAAATCTACTTAGTTTGATGTACGTTTAACGCTATCATGGATGGGGTATGAAAGCACTGTTGCGTTAAACGTTCAACGCTCCTGGGGAGGGGGAATAGGAAGAGACAGAGCGAGAGTGGACGGATACGGAGATGTTCATGTCAGGCGACGCGTCTGCAACTTGTCCGTAGCGGTTTCACCGACCTTTAACTTAAATGTAACCCTAAAACGGGTTTATTCAAAATCATTCATAACATCATCATCACGCCTGTAATTCCCGAAAGGTTAGGCAGAGGTGTACCTAATAGTAGTACATTTCGCCAGTTATGTTTAAGTCCCGTGTAATAGGGGGCGAGCCTATTGCCATCAAACGGGCACAAATCCAGACTCCGTTGCTGCTACTGAGAAATTCCTGATGTAACACTTTGCCTGAACTGAAATCGAACCCAGGAAACCTCATGCTCAGCAGTCACGCTTAAGACCACTTGACCAACGCCAACGGGGCACTTTCAAAATCCCATAAAATATAACTGTGTAACTTACCATACAGGGTGTAAACAGACTCTTCATGAAGCCGTCAACCAAGCATTATGTACATCAAACTAAGTAACTTTACGCAAAAATCAGTGCTGGGAAACGACTTTTTTTTTGGGCTGAAAGATCACGTTTTACAGTAGGTCCCAATGTAACGCACTCAAAACATTTTGCTGACGGATGGATTGAATAGTAAGGGGGTCCTGGAGGTTTTTAAGGTAAAAATCTTACATTTAAAAACATGGATTTAAAAAAAACTTGTGAAAATGTTGGAACTTTGACCCCCAATATCTCCGTAACTAGAAGGTTCCCAGGTATGGTCTAGAACAAAAAAATGATCGCAATGACGGAGAGGACAAGTGCCTTTCGGCTTCGTTAAGAGTCTGTTTACACCCTTTATACCTAAGCTTTCACCAAAATTGAAACAATTTATATTCAAAACCACAGCGCAACTAAATCCGCAGCATGCATCGACTCCAAGACATCATTAGTTCCCTAATCGTTCAATTGTCCCTCTGTTACCCCTGCTCTACCGAACCAAATCCGGAATTAAATCCGGAATGATCCGTTCCGTCCTAATCCGTTCCGTTTCAGCTAGGTACAGACTTACCCCACGTATCAGAGTTAGCTATTTCGATTTAATTAAGTACCTAGTGGCATAAGATACGGAATACGGATCGGATTGGGAATCTGGAGGATAGTTTCCTTATGTTTGGTGGAGTATGAAGTTTGAGTGTGATTGTATGAGGAGAAGGTTTTATGATGAAATTGGTGGATATTCGAATTATAACATGGTGTAAATCAGGTCAAACAGTAAGTCGTGTGTTCGAACCCAGGCAGGCGCATTACTTTGTGTAATTTTAATGCATCACCACTGCTCTCAAAAACGGTGAAGGAAAACATCGTGAGGAAACCGGCATGTCCTAGAACCAAAAATTCGAAGATATGTGACATCTACCAATCCGCACTGGGCCCGCGTGGTAGATTATAGCCCATTCCCTCTCCTAGAGAGGAGGCCTGTGTCCCAGCAGTGGGAATATTATAGGCTGATGATGATGATGATGATGATGAAATCAGGTCTGTATCCCTCGAAGAGTTAGAGCTTCCGTCAAAGTAATACGACACGGTTGACGCAGTGACTGAGCGATTGACTGCTACGCTGCGTGTCGCGTGTTTCGATCCCCGCACGGAACAAATATTTGTATGGCCTACAGATAGTTGTTCCGGGTCTGGCTGTTTGTGTGTGAGTTTAAATGCCTGTGAACGCACCCACGATACAGGAGAAATTCCTAGAGAGGGGTACAGTTTTCTCAAAAAAAAAAAATGATTTTTTTTTCACGTTGTATGTACGTTGATTCATAATTATATAATCATTTATTTGAAATAAGTATTGGTACAAATCAGTCTTAAAGACAGGTGAGGATCCTAAGACATAGTCAGATATAGATAAAATGCCTAACTTTTGAATATATTTGCTGCTAGTTTAAAAATATTTGTTTTCAATAATAACTAAATTATAATTGCTTAAACATTTATATAAAGGAGTAAATAATAGCGTAACGGCTAAAAGGGGAAAATGGAAAAAAAAACTTGAATAAAAAGATGTTGTGCCTACCCCAATATAACATGTATGTATGTGTGTGTATATGTTATAACATGGGCAAGTTCGAGAAGACAATGACGATAACTCCCTAAAATATATTTACCGAAAATAAATCTATTTAAGCGTGTATAATGATGATTTTCAGTAAAAATATTCCGCCCATTATGTCACCCTATGTGTAATGAGTTCTTTTATGTAAATTGAAATTTCTATAGCCGTCAAAACCTAACGTAAAAGCCATCGTAATTTGAAAAATACATAAGAAATTTTCAATTTGAATCTCGCAGGCTGCATTGAATGTAAGTGCAAAGTCGTAACACTAATATTTGACGTAAAGAGGAATGATTCACCGTTTTGAGTTGCATGCGAACGCATGGATGATTAACCCAAATTGACGGAATTTCCTATTGCAATTGAACTATGGTCTACCTAACAAAGTGCAAATATATCACACATGAATGAATTTTTTGATCAGAAAACCTAAATTTTTCAAACTTTGGGCAATAAAAGAAATCGGTCCTGTGGGAGCAGAGGTGGCTAGTTTTTTCTGGCAATTACTATGTGTTATTTCTATCATCATCATTACTCTCAAAATAGTGAATTGAAAACATCGTGAGGACGCCGCCACCGGGATATTGGTATTGAAGTCATGTCATCTTACTCGCTCGTGTTCCAGCAGTGGGAACGTCGCAGGCTGATTATGCCCAAAATTGGGTTCATTCCTGTGAAGAGTTAACCTTACACATCACCAACAGACATTTGACCCAGGAACAATAAAAAATAACCAAACACAAATGCTTCATCAAATTAATTCAGTACAAATGCATATTTTAATAATATTTTCACACTTACTTTCAGAGTTATATTCCTGAAAAATCTGTAAATATTCATGAAAGCTGTTTCAAAAGGTTTGCTTTTGGTTAAAATAGAATATCATTTACACATTTTTTTATAGAAAATATGCGATAAAAAATTGTTTTTCACCCCATTTAAAACAGGAACAAACATTATGAAAAATAGATTTGTTAGATCTGAATTAATTTCAGGGGCTCGTTTTAGTCTAATTGTTCTTGTATTAATTATGCATTACTTAATCTGTTTATTTTACTCGTCTGAAGCAAACTGCTGTTTTAATATTGCTTTTTAACATACTATACTTTTCAAAATGGACACTATTAACATGGGGTTTTCAATAACTGATTCATTGAATGGTTTAAAATGATAAAAGGTTTAACAAGCCAAAACCAAAGGCTATAAAATAATTATTTTGACTGGTTACCAACCTCATCCAACATCATCATCATCTGCTTAGCCTTTTCCCAACTATGTTGGGGTCGGCTTCCAGTCTAACCGGTTGCAGCTGAATACCAGTATTCTATATGGGGCGCCTACTGCCTACCTGACCTCCACAACCCAGTAAGTACCGTACTAATTCAACAAAGATTTGATAATATTATCAGCCAGGTATCATCATACGAATGCCTAAAAACAATATTTGATAGCCTAGCCTGTCCACTGATTTAATAGCGAATATACACAATAAGGCCTTTCATTGTTGTCGTGTGATTAGCGAGTTTCAATACAAAGTTAACGTACCTCAGAAGCATACTTGGTAAACCAAAAATCTCTATTTATACTTTGATTTATATTTATAGTATTTGAATATATATTTATAGTGTTTTATATATCCTTGTAGTTTATCTTAGTATAAAATACAGGGTGTAAACAGACTCATCACGAAGCCGTCAACCAAGCATTATGTACGTCAAACTAAGTAACTTTACGCAAAAATTAGTGCGGGGAAACGACTTTTTATTTCGGGCTGAAAAGTCACGTTTTACAATAAGACTCAATGTAACGCACTCAAACTATTGTGCTGATGGATGGATTGAATAGTAAGGGGTCCTGGAGGTGTTTAAATTAAAAATATTACATTAAAAACAAGTATCTAAAAAAAAAAAATTGTGAAAGAGTTGAAATTTTGACCCCCAATATCTCCGTAACTAGACGGTTATCGCAATGATGGGGAGAACATGTGCCTTTCGGCTTCGTTAAGAGTCTGTTTACACGCTTTATATTTGCTGATGTATACACCTACCACTGTTTGTCTCTCCATCACCCAACGGTTACTGGTAGAAAATGCCTATGGCATTAAGCCCGCCTCTGTACTTTGTGCCTGAAGTGTTAAATAAATAAATAAATAAAAAGCTTTGATAAATAAACAATCTTACGACAAATCAAGTCCTAAATCCGACCATCTAGACACATTCCCACTTGTCAAAACCCCTCTAGTCTAGAATCTAAATGAACATACAAGAGGTACTCATTTCGAAAGTGTTATGAACTCAACCTGACGTACTTGTATAATAAAAAAAGATTTCCCTCAGGAAATCAGAATATTGGTGGGTCTAAACTGCTTGACTCGTAAAACGTTGCCTTAGACTCTGTGTGTCTAAGTTTTGCTCTATTTCAGGCTAAATGTGCTCCTTTGTACCTAGGAAGATAGATAGAAGGAAAGTGTTTTCGCGACGAATTGGGTCTTTCTTAGAGTTTCTTTGGGAGTCTAGGGTTCCGTACCCGAAAGGTAACCAACGTGACCCTATTACTAAGTTTCCGCTGTCCGTCCGTCCATCTGTCTGTCAGCAGGCTGCATCTCATCATACGTAATAGGTAGACTGTTGGAATTCTCACGGAATGTGTATTTCTGTTGCCGTTATAAGAACAAATAAATTAAAAATTAAAGGGGGCGTCCCTACTACGATGGTACGGTACCCGTTATGCACGAGTTCGACTCGCACTTGGCCGGTTTTGTCTCTTCTTCTTTCTCTCTTTTTCGTGTGGTTAGTGCCTAACCTGGTGACAGAGTTTTTATGCCACCCATGGGCATCTGACTTGACTTTTCAAGCCGTCGAGATTTATCTCTCAGGCATGCTGGTTTGGTTTCCTCACGATGGTTACCTTCACCGAAGCAAGCATTAAATATTGGTTTAAATTAACCAAACTACCTTTGCGAAAAGGCAACTAGAATCAATTCTATTTACTTACGTGTAAAGTTTGACTTTCGAAAGTGCATTTAATTGACCTAATTGAAAGAAATGGTCGAACTTTTGAATTTTTTGAAATAAGATTAATTAATATCACCTTCTATTCGTCAAGTCATAAAACCAAGTAAAATATTCTAGAAATGAGTATTTTCAATATTCAAATACCTAGTTCGATCTTCGCGCTCTCTTGCTAAGCACACAGATCAGTTTTCATTACTAAGCAAAAACCCACTGCATTTCAAATGCCACATTATGCATTTCAAAAGTGACGGCAAGTAAGTGCAACGATTCGTTTCAGTAGGTACATACTTAGAAACTGTGCATAAATCAATACCTATTTGATTCGACTCTCAAATCTCACATTAGCAATTATGATTCGTGGACGAAAATGTTTAACAACCAATCAAATCGTTTGACAGCTGATTTTGAAGGGCATTACCGGGAAACGCCGTTTTTACTAATATGACGACGTCTCCCGCCTTTTTCACATGGGTGTAGGCAGAAACTGCAGGACGCTATTTGCTACGATGCTTACATACCTACTCCTTGAGCCTCGTCCACGTTCATGATATTGAATACTTGCCAATGGATTTTAAAAAAAAGTACAAATTCCTTTTTTAACCTTTCTTTTTTTTCGGATGGGAAATTATCAAATGACTCCTCCTACTCTGGGCGGAGCGGAAGGGAGTGTAAGACTTGTACTGGCTAAAACCCATTCATGTTCCTTCCTTGCCCTTTGTGTTCCAGGGCCACAGTATCTCTTTCGAACAGTCCCGCAGCCCTGGCAGGCATCGGCCCTTGGGCCCCTCCCTTTTTTTTACGGATGGGAAATCATCAAATGACTTCTCCCGCTCTGGGCAGGGAGTGTCAGACTTTTACTGCTTAAAACCCATCCATGTTCCTTCCTTGCCCCTCCCTGATTGCTGACATCTCTTTGAGGCGCACTTTTTCTTATTCCATCATTTCATATCGCCGGTTATATGAACCAGCGATACGGTTATATTACAGTGTAATAAGATCTTCTCTTTAGCCATTTCCCTGCTTTGTTGGGGACAGCTTCCAGTCTAACCAGATGCAACTAAATACCAGTATTTTACATGGAGCGATGGCTCTCTTATCTCCACAACCCAGTTAGTACAAGGTAATACGATGCGGATACCCCTTAGGAAGACTGGTTGTCAGACTTTTCGGCCCACTGACTATGTAATATTGCCTTACAATTATGGAGAACTAGCTTTTGCCAGCGGCTTCGCTCGCATTAATTTAGGATTTGAAAATCAATTCGGGTTGTACTCTGCTTGTAATTCAAACATGATGTCAAAGACACGTGGCGCCATCTATGAAGAACATTATTGTTGTCTTCCTCGGGAACAGTACTTTTTTCGGAATGAAAGGTATCCAATGTCCGTTTCTGTACATACCTTCTTGGATTCATGCGCGCCTAGTACTCATCGTAAGGTTACTGCCCATAACTAGCACAACTGCTAACACTACTCGATCCCATGTAATGTTTTTGAGTAATATTTTATTACTCAAAAATACGGTGGAGTCAACAGGAACAATTTTTAATTATATTAATCAATTCCCGCTGACCCCACTAGGCCACAGGCGGTGGGGTCAACAGGAATACACCCACCTGACAACGTATATGCAAACTTTCAGGATGATCGGTTCAGTGGTTTAGGCGTGAAAAGGTAACAAACAAACAATAAGGATAATACTATTATTTACGCTTTCATAATTTAGTTCATACAATGCGTGTTGTTTTTTTTCCTAGTATCGGTACGAGCTTGCCTGTTAGCTAAGCTATTTATGTAAGAAAACTTTAGCTGGTCAGTAAATGTCAGCAACAAGATAATGCACTAGACAATGGAGGTCAGATAGGCAGATGGTGGAATTGTATGTTGTTTGCGACTAGCTTCTAGATACATCGCGAGGATGGGTAACAGTGGAGTTGATAATGATAACTGCAATCAGTAATGGTTTTCGGAAACCCAGTGATTATATACGTGGAAATGTTCAGCTTATATGAGACCTACGTTAAACGACTTCAATAGGATATTTGTTTCATTCAAAAAAGAAAAGAATAATTAAGATACATTTTTATGCTAGATTGCTTCTATTTATCTTTTGTTCTCCCACTTATCTTATTTAATTGATGTTTAAAGAGCTTATGCTGTACTGTTATATGCAAATGTAATTTATTGTAATCGTTGACAAATGAATTTCAATTAACTGTATTTTTTATATGTTTAATAATGAATACTTACTAATACTAATTCAAACAACTACTTACTAATACAGAAACTAAAAAAGAATTACCCCAAATTTATAGTTTTCTTTGGCAATGTTACAGATACCCATCTAAATTACTGTATCGGAACAACCTTTTGGAATCTGCTGTTGGCTGTCAACAAGGTGACCCCCTCGGGCCAGTGATTTTTAGTTTAGCTATTCACCCAATTGTTCGACAGCTAAATTCCAAATTTAACGTTTGGTATCTAGATGATGGAACCTTGGGGGGCGATGTAGATTCTGTTTTAAAAGATCTAAATTTCCTAAAAAATGAACTTCATTCCATTGGCCTCGACCTCAACCTTTCAAAATGTGAAATTTATGTAGCGGACAGTACCGACAGACAACAGACTCTATCAAAATTTAACGCCATAGCCCCCGGCATCAAAATTACAGAAAAAAGCTCTCTTCGTCTCCTTGGGTCTCCCATCTTTGAAAATTCTTTTCCCGATTTTATCGAGGAAAAAATTCAAAATTTCAATGATGTTTCGGAAAGATTGCTCGAAATTAACATACATTCGGCCATCACAATAATTCGTTACTGCTGTTTCAGTCCAAAATTAACGTATTTCCTTCGTGCTTCCCCTTTATGGAAGCACACTCCCCTTTTGGACAAAATGGATGAAATTATCAGACATACTCTAACGTCAATTTTAAATGTGGCTTTGGACGACCGAGCTTGGGCACAAGCTACTCTTCCTATTCGCATGGGAGGACTCGGCGTCCGCAAAATTTCCAGTATTAGTTTACCGGCTTTTATATCCTCGGTCCACGGCACTAAGAAATTAATCAGGAATATCCTGTCTTCCACACTGATTGATTTTGATGTGCCGTGCATGCCCGAGGCTATCGATGCTTGGAAACTCGCTTGCCCGAATACTGAAGAACCCGACCATCCATTTTCCCAGAGACGGTGGGACGAGCCGCTCTGCAGAGTAGTTCAGAGCAATCTGCTGAACACATCTGCTACTACTGCTGAGCGTGCGCGCCTGCGGGCTGTGGGTGAGTGGGAGTCGGGTCTTTGGCTTCACGCACTACCGTCGTCGAGCATAGGCACATTGTTCGACGACACAACCTTCCGCCTCGCTGTTTCTTTACGCCTTGGTGCCGCTTGCTGTTCTCCTCATCGCTGTCACTGCGGTGAAGCTGTCAACAACCTCGGTCACCACGGCCTGTCATGCAGCCGAAGTGCGGGCCGTTTTGCACGGCACGCAAATATAAACGACATTATCCGACGAGCTCTTGTCATCGTCGGCGTCCCAGCTGTTTTAGAACCCAATGGCTTGGCACGCGACGATGGCAAGAGACCGGACGGCATGTCTTTGTTTCCTTGGAAGATGGGTAGGCCTTTAGTGTGGGACGCAACATGCGTCGATACTCTTGCGCCATCCCATCTTCCAAGCTTATCGTGCTGTGCTGGTGCTGCCGCTGCGGCTGCAGAGAACCTCAAGCGGCGTAAATATAGAAACCTGTGTGGTAACTATATTTTCGAGCCGTTTGGGGTTGAAACTCTAGGGCCGTGGGGTCCGAGTGCTCATAGCCTATTTAAGGAAATTTCGAAACGCCTAGTTGACGCTTCCCGTGACCCAAGGGCTGGCTTTTACTTTGGCCAGAGGCTAAGTGTTGCCATACAACGTGGCAACGCCGCCAGTCTCTTGGGCACATTACCATCTGACAGCGTTGAGGAGGAGTTTTTCGATGCCCTTTTATAGTTTGTTGTTAGTTTATCTATTTTAGTTTAATAGTTTTTAATTATCAATGTATATAGTTAAAAGCTTAAATAAATAAGTTAAAACTTACTAATAACACTTACTTACTAATAATACTTACTTACTAATTTAATAATTGATCGAATGTTATTATAATACATATTTGTACGCCGTAAAGGTAAAACATGACTGTGATCCTTTGTACAATGTACTTTACATTTGTGTGTATACTCATGTTTGTAACAAATAAATGAACTCTGAATACTATTATTATCCTTGTAGTTTATCTTAGTATTCAATTAAAATTATTTGTAGATGTATACACCTACCACTGTCTTTTAAAAAATAGCAACGATCGTACCTAATATCGTACTTATTAAGTTTTATGTTAGAAACTTTGTAAGACTTATAATGTTGGAAACTGGTATTTTTATTATTGTTTTCGATTGACTCACATATCTTTTGAAGAGAAAATTAATAGGCACTTTGAATCTACATAATACTTTAATATAGAGAATAATCTGAATTCCTTTAGAAATGGCGGAGATATATGGAACTGTATATTATGTGGTGTACAATAAAGAATTTCTGACGTCACTCGCCTGAAAAGATTTTACATTCTATTCATTACGTTTACAGAAAAGTCTGCGTCAAAATTAATTGACGATTATACAAAACTCTAAAATCGAATCGTGAACAAAAACTCGAAAAGGCGAAAGAGTTTAAAGAACTAAATTTAAAAAAAAAAACCCAAATTGCCATTTTTTTTTTAATTATACTACTATTAGCCTGTCAAACTGCACTAATCACTCGTTTTCAGAGACAGAACAACTCTCACCTTAAAACCCAAATTCATTATTCTACAGTCAAACATAATACTACCATTAAATTTTATACCCCTACTCTCAAAAACATCAGACAAAGAAAAAGGGCTAAATATAATCTAACCACACATCCCTGTACAAAACAATTTGATCGACCACCTAACCCACTGCTCCCATAAATACAAGTTTGTATTAGATCTCTAAGCCAAACATTAAAACGCGAAAACAGAACTGACTATCTCTCTCAGAAAAATACGATGTCATGAAGATACATTTTTCTTTAAAGTAATAATGAAAATAGCATATCCAATTACTGGCTTGAATTCCAAAAGATAATGAACCATTTTTTTTTTTCAAAGTACTCAATTTTCATTACGCTTTGTTGAAGAGCAAGAATAGATAAAAATTTTCGTGAAAAATACCTTAGTCAATTTTTATTTCTTCAATAGCTTAATAGGTGTCCTATAAAAATGATTAAATTGTTGATTTTTGTAATTATTTATTAATTAAAACACTAAACTTAGCTATAGGAAGGTTTTTCAATCTTCTGATCACACGGTTCGAAATTCGATTTTTTGACAGTTTTTCGAAACGAGATCTGTCAACGGTCAATTTTAATACTTGAATAAAAGCACATCTGACCAGAGTAAATAAAATAATTATGTCGATAGGATATCATGTAATTACATGTTTTTCTAATGTTTTCATCGTCATTATTTGAATGTAATTTCATTGTAATATCATTATTATTGTATTCATAAACCCAGTTTAATTACCTATTTTGCACACAATAATATCTGTTTGCAATTTCTAATATAAATCGTCATTTTTCCTGCATATTTACACCTTGAATTTTAATATTACTGAGGT
Source organism: Lycophotia porphyrea (assembly GCA_950005105.1). Taxonomy (NCBI): domain Eukaryota; kingdom Metazoa; phylum Arthropoda; class Insecta; order Lepidoptera; family Noctuidae; genus Lycophotia; species Lycophotia porphyrea. The sequence continues at coordinate 1,297,272 of OX465404.1, read as the reverse complement.
AATTTTTTATAAAAGATGTCACGTAGTTTTTCACAAAAATCTTCCCAAGAAAAACGAAACAAACATCAAAATCGTTCGCAAACGTAAATCGTCGCGAAAAACCGTCTGAAAATTGATGTCACGTCTGCAAATAACAAAATCCCTATTTTATAAAAACCTAACAACCTTTCTGGGTCCAATCCAGAATTATTTACGATACTACTATAAGGAACCCTTGGGCCAGAAAATCTGAAGGTCGTATCCTATGTTATCCGCGAAAATGCATATCTTACTTAAAAATATTTTGAAAAATACTCACAGTTTATAATCGAAGGAAACATAACACACTAAAACACTGGCACTATACACTTCACACAGAACTTTACACTATATTTTTATTTATTTTCTTATTTAGACACGACGTTAGGTCGGCAGCGCTGCGATCGTCGGCCGGTTTCGACGACGGCGCCAAAACGACTGACCATTCGGGATAGGTGAGTTGCCAGCGTGCGGGAGGAAAAATGCCGGGGGAAATTGGGGTGAGAGGGAAAATTTCGGGGAGATTTTTAGTCTTGAATTGGTACCAGCTGGGGATTTCAAGGTCATTTGTCGATGCGCTGACCTTGATAATAGAGTCAAATCAAGAATATCGGCCTGTAATTGTTTCAAACGTGAGTTTTACAAAAATCTTTGATGGTTTGATATTTCTGACGACCTTGCTTTTAAAATGCAAAACCATACTTATCTTATACAGAAGCAAAGATAAAATTAAATTAATGTAAAGTTTACACGCATTTTACACTTATACTTTTATCCAATGCGTATCAGTTATGATTCTTGAACAAATTATTATGAGATGTTATCAAGTTATTTCTCTACTATAAATCTTCTATAATTCTTTAATTGTTTGTGCCTTAAAACCAACTATGGCAAGAAATTTATTTTCTTTTTATAACTGTTTCCAGACGAACACGCTATCCATACTTTTCATATCATCCAAGAATGAAAATCGGTCATCAAAAAACAAATCAGCAAAAAAAAATGTCACTTCACAAAAATAATCAATAGAAAACCTCAAAACCTCCCTTTCTCTTGCGAATTCTTTTACAGCTGGTATCCCCACCCGGAGAAAATGGCGGGAAGTGGCGCCTGCGTGGACCCCGCCCCCCTCACGTTTCTCCCCGCTCCCCCCTCACGAAAACTTAGCGCCAATCGAACTGATGAATTAGGCATGCATCGCGAGTAGGTACTTAAGAACATAATTGTTGATGTTAATTGATAAATACCTACAGAGATATATTTATTTAAGTATCTCACCTGTGAATATATAGGGTGATTGGTAATTGGGTGCAGGCCTTGAAATGGGTGATACTAGAGCTCATTTGCAACAAATTTGACCCGATACTATCTGAGTGGTTTCGGAGCAATCGAACTTTTAAGTTTTTTTTTTGGAAATTTTCCTCCTCTCGACCAAAAAGCGATAATTGTGATAAATCTACGTCGCTCAGAGCGTTGATATGATACTTTTCAGAGAGCGCATAAACGAATGAATATTCCGAAAACAAATATGAATAAATAAAATAAGTAAATAAAGCACAAAATTGCTGTTAAATTAAAACAAAACATGTACGAATGTGACTCTTTCAATTTCAAGTGGTTCCTAATGTTGTCCAATGACCATGCAGCGAGCAAACCATTTTCTTTACGTTTAAAAACGATGCCTTACTCGACCAATGTGAGAAATCTAAATCCTCACTGGCAAGCAAGTATGTCTTTTACTAAACTAAAACTAAACATCATCAAGCCTGTAACCGAAGGGTTAGGCAGAGGTGTACCTAATAGTACACCCACATTTCGCCAGTTATGTTTCCGGCCCGTGTTACAGAACGCGAGTCTATTGCCGTCAACGGGACCCAAATCTAAACTCCGTGGCTGGTACTGAAAAATTCCTGATTCCCAATAACAATTTACCCTACTCGGGAACGGAGCCCAGGATCATGCTCAGCAGTCCCTATTGCGACCAACGAGGCACTTTACCATTCATCGTAATTTACTTCTCTCAATCTACATGGAGTAAAAGTGTTATTTACAAAAAATGCTCTTTGAAATACTCCAATTTAAACACTCCACTTTTACAATCATTATTATATCACCAAAAACCTAGATTCACTCAAAAGTACTCGTAAATCCAACATTGTTTTCTTTCGTTCATCCAGAATTATAGGTTTTCCTATACTAAAGTACAATCTGTTCGTTCACTGTTGAATTTTGTGCTCGATTTCAGGGTTCCATATCTTAACGGTGCCAACGGTTCCCTATTACTAAGCTCCGCTGTCTGTCCGTCTGTCACGGGACTGTTTTATTGGAACCGTAATAGGTAAGCACTTATATTTCGTGTTATCGCATTACTCAGTACTAACTGGGTTGTGGCAGTCAGATAGGCAGTCGCTCCATGTAAAATACTGGTATTCAGCTGCATCCGGTTAGACTGGAAGCCGACCCCAACATAGTTGGGAAAAGGCTAGGCAGATGATGAAACACTAAAACACAAATACTAATACTTCTAAATACTAATTTTATAACTTTATTTTACACACAAGAAGCGTGTTTCGGCGCTCTGAAAATTATGTCGTGTTTTATATTATACTTTGGTACGGAACCCGTGGAATCCGTGTGCGACTCCGACTAGCACTTGCGCGGTTTTTTATTTAATTTGTGCTAGTATTTGTACACTTTGTTGCATTGCTGAGCTTGCAAGTTTTATTTACGAACGGTAATGACTTGTGTGGTGTAAACGCGGAATGATTTAGTTTAGTTTTATACAGGGTGTTTGGGATTGAAGGATTGGTTTATTGGGCGTGGTTTTATTGGAGAGATTCAGTGTTTTAGCACAGTAGCTTTTACTATAGATATTAGATTCCATACATGATTCTAAACTAGTATTGCTTTTTTGTCGATTATTAAAAAAAAATACTGCTGTTCATGGGTTTGATTCCCAGGTTGGGCAAAGTGATATTAGGTATTTCCATCAGGAGTTTCTCAGTAACAGTCACGGAGTCTGGATTTGCGCCCGGTTGATGGCAATAGGCTCGCCCCCTTTTACATGGGACATAACTGGTGTAATGTTGGTGTACTATTAGGTAGGTACACCTCTGCCTAACTCTTCCGGGATTACAAGCGTGATATTATGTTATAATATTGTAAAAGAAAACTGTTTATCTAAAATTTCGGTAAAAAAAAATTGTACTTACTGTCAAGCCTGCAATAATAATATTTTGACTATTATCAAATTTTCCAAGCAAAAGTTTAATTAATATTCATGGCAACTATTTATTTAAATTGAAATCTCCGTGGACAATACAATTTTTATGAAGAGTGGTGTTGAAATATTTAGCAATATTAATCAAAACGGGTGAAATACTCATTTCGCTTTGTTTGATCTAAATTAATAATATAAAAAGGGAATCTTTCTTTTTCATTCTCAAAATGATATAGTACAGGTACTTAGCGCTCAAAATAATATAATATAGGAGTTCGTGGTTAAATATTAATATCTTCAAGGTTAAGCAACGCTTGTTGGGGTCGGTCTATGGATGGGTGACCAACCAAGTGCGAGTTGGTGGATGTCACATGTCTTCGAATGTTTGGTTCTAGAACATGACGGTTTAGTCTTAAACCTGGATTTGTTGAGCATTTGATCGTTTACAAACAATAAATTTAATTTATCCAGATCATATCAACACATTGCACTTCCCATTCATCATCATCATGGACGGCATAAAAACCCTGACACCAGGTAAGGCACTAACCACTCATATCATCATGAAAGAGATCATCATCAGCATCATCATCAGCATCAATATCATCATCTTCCCCTGTTACTTGGGGTCGGCGCAACACATTTATTTATTCCGTTCTCTTCTGTTAGCCATCACGCTATCATTTACTCCTTTATCTCCCATATCATTCCTCACACAATCCATCCATCGTTTCCTTGGTCTTCCTCTCCCTCTTCATCCATCGACATTTATATTCATCACTGTTTTAGCCATCATCAACCCTCGTACCCCAATTTATTTCATAATCCGTATAAATCACCGAAATCGTCAAAAGCCTAGCTAATTACGAAAAGCCATCTCGCAAAGCATTTAAAAACCAATAGAGGAAAAAGAAAATCACGAGTTGCACTGAGCGGTGTATTCAAAGGCAGCGGCGGCAACATTAAAGACGGGATTTTACAAAGAGGCTCCGCGTGGCCTGTCACACCGAACTGAAATCATTATGAAATGCTGACGCTAATTTTGTCACTGGGTTTTATTCTGTAGTTGAAGTGTGCGACTGCTGAGCATGTGGTCGGAGGTTCAATTCTCAAACTGTTATTTGGCTTTTCCATCAGGAATTTTTCAGTAATAGCCACGGAGTCTGGATTTGTGCCGGTTGACGGCAATACTACAAAATAACTGGTGAATTGTGGGTGTCTATACCTCTACCTAACCTAATCCTTCGGGAATTACAGGCGTGATGTTAAACTATGTTATGCTATGCTTGCTATGCTGGCACTGGTATTGATGTGCTTTTGCTGTAAGAATTTTGAATATTTTATTGGTTGCACTTCACGTCCGAAGCGCGTATTTTGCGCGTATTTATAAATACTGATGGATGGAAAGGCTAATGAAAAGATGGATAGATTGTGTGAGGAATTATTTGAAAAAAAGTGTGAATGATTGAGTAGAATATCTAAACAACCATTGACTTAAGACAAAACATATTTGAGTAACCTTTATATCATTTTTCAAGAGCTGAGTAATAGACACCGCACACAGCTACATATGTATCCGTAGAAAAATGTTTTCAACCTTTAGTTACATGTAGGGCCCGGCCCTATTTTTTAAATCGTAATTTCACACTATTTTTGTATGGCGGTTATAGAAGATGCTCTCTGACCTGCTATGCATTTACTGCTCTTACTTTAACTGTGTGGTGTCAACAGTCTTGAAGTTAAATGGCTGTGACTTACGGAAGTACAGGATGAATTTAAAAAGGTTTCGTTTTGCCATTTGGCAACGGTACCCTAAAAATCAGTCAAATTGGTCGAGCCGTCCTCAAGTTATACTCCGTCATACATGTGGCAAATGAAAAATTTTATTTATGTAGAAAATTATATCGTTGATGTCTTTTGTAATTGAAACCTCCTGACAGGTACCATACCGTTTTTAAGGTTCCGTACCCAAAGGATAAAAATTGGACCCTATTACTAAAACTCCGCTGTCCGTATGTCTGTCTGTCTGGCTGTCTGTCACCAGGCTGTATCTCATGAAGCGTGATAAAACGTGAACGTGACATAAATATAAATTATTTAATAATTAAAGGGGGCTCCCATACAAGAAACGTGTTTTTTCGGTTCATGGTACGGGTTTCTCGTATGGCCCTCTTTAATTAATAATTAATTTATATTTAAATTATTTGTTGTTATAGCGGCAACAGAAATACACCATGTGTGTCTACCTATTATGGTTCAAGAGATACAGCCTGGTACAGACAGCCAGAAACGTGTTGTTTCAGTCTATGGTACGGAACCCTTCGTGCGCGAGTCCGACTCGCACTTGACCAGTTTTTATGAAATTGTGTATATTTAATTCATTTTGTTGTTCCACATAAAATAATATGGTTCATTTTTAGGGCTAGTAAAATTTTTGAGAGTACCTGCCTTTACTGTTATTTTATGAAGATCTGTCTTCATTACTGTATAAAAGAAATATTACTTTTTATTTTCTTTATTGTGGTCATTACAATATGTTGTTTGTTACAATATGTTATTATTGTGAACCTACATTCCATTACCATACAAAACTCAAAAGCATTTATTTCAATTAGACCATTACAGGCACTTTTGAATGTCAGAAAAACAAAGAAGGCTAAACTACAGTCACAGACACAAGGCATAATAACTTGTGAAAGTACTGTAGTTGCCCATTCCAAAGCGTAGATCTCTATGGAGAAGACTGGGCAAGAAACTCCATGGACACTCATTTCAATCAAAATATTGTTACTTTTACAAAATCTTAGTTACATCATTCATGTTAAGATTATACATTATATGTGAGAACGATGTAGAAATACGTGCAAGTTAAGAGTGACCAGAGTAAAAGATTTACAGTCCCTATTTGGTGTTATCCTAATACATATATAAAAATCACGTGTCACTTTGTTCGTACACACAAATCTATGAAATTTGGTGAATGTGGATGATTGGTTCCAGCTTGAAAGATAGATTTAGAGACGATAGGTAGCGCAAAGGTGGATCGCTAGTAATTTATAAAATTATATTATGATCTTTAAAACAATGGTCTTAAGCAATAAGCCCCGATGCGACTTGCGTCGAACGACACTTGCATTTGTTTCTTTCGCGATGACACGTGCTCTTCAACAAATTCTTTCATTTGTTTACACGGCAGCCACTAGTGATGGAGTGATCAGTTACGAATCGGTGTGAGTGGCAGCAGCGCTGTGTGAATGAAAACGGTTGGCGTGTGAATGAATACAGGATCTGTCATCGTAATGTCTGCCGCTGTGCAATGTTGGCTTTAGCGTCCAAGGTTCGCTGCCCAGCTTATACAGATTTGTCACACTAACAAAAACCTTGATTTTGCTTTTTAAAAACCTTTTCTCTTCTATGATCATTTTACGAGTTTAGTAAGATGAACACTTACATAAACTTACACACACAACCAGACTTCGAACAAATAACTGATATTTTTCCATTTCGGGAATCAAACTTGCAAATACAGATGTTAAGAATCCTTCTCTATGTTCATCTGTGAGAGGGAGTGGGCCATATTCCACCAAGCGAGCCATATTCCATCAAGCGGGCCAATTTTCATCAAGCGGGCCAAATTCTATCAAGCGGGCCATATTCCATCAAGCGGGCCATATTCCATCAAGCGGGCCATATTCCATCAAGCGGGTCATATTCCACCGAGCGGGCCATATTCCATCAAGCGGGCCATATTCCACCATGCGGGCCATATTCCACCGAGCGGGTCATATTCCACCGAGCGGGCCGTATTCCATCAAGCGGGCCATATTCCACCATGCGGGCCATATTCCACCGAGCGGGCCATATTCCATCAAGCGGGCCATATTCCACCATGCGGGCCATATTCCATCAAGCGGGCCATATTCCACCATGCGGGCCATATTCCACCATGCGGGCCATATTCCACCGAGCGGGCCATATTCCATCAAGCGGGCCAAATTCCATCAAGCGGGCCAAATTCCACCAGGCGGGCCATATTCCACCGAGCGGGCCATATTCCATCAAGCGGGCCATATTCCACCATGCGGGCCATATTCCACCATGCGGGCCATATTCCACCGAGCGGGCCATATACCATCAAAAAATTGGTAAAAGTTTAGTGTTAACTCACTTTGACAACAAACCGACAGTATTCCTTGCAGCACATTTTAAACCCCACAAACTTAAAACAGGAAGTCTTAACAAAACATTTATTGTCGTACAATAGAAACGTTTATTTTGCGTCTGGCAACAATACACAACTTACTGGCGGATGCTGGCAACACAGCTCAACGTGTACTAACTCTATTCTTTAATAAAGAGCTTTTATTTATGGATAAGAGTATTAAGGGTAAGTAGCTTACAGTCATGTGTATCATATTTTCTGTGCTTATTATGGTTTACAAATTCATGTTCGTTTCATTTTTATCTTACATACTATTTTGTGTTCGGGTATTTCATAATTAGATTCTGGATGCACTAATAAGTACACCTTCTCTTGTGGTTAGTGCCTAACCTGGTGTCCCCAACCAAGTCAAAACCCCATGGCTTTGACTTGGTTTTACATGCCGAGAAATATCTCTCAGGCGTGCTGGTTTCCTCACGATGTTTTCTTTCAACAAAGCAAGTGATAATTATACAATACGCATATGAATTAGAGGTCTAGCCTAGCAATCCAGTCCCTACATGAATACGAGCGTGTTGTTTACTATTTATTATTTACTCTGCAAGACAACAACTTTTATTAGCAGCAGCTTAGCAGTTATCACACCGCTCGTCCGCGCAGCGAATCGCGTATGGAAACAACTCTGATACCACGGCGAAAAAGTCAGTTGTCCCATATTTTCTCTCGATACACAATTTTACTGATTAACCAGCTTCATTATTTTATTGGCGATTTCATCATTGATCCCTCTGTAAACTTTTATATATCCTTAGCATTAAATGAAAATTATTTTCAGATATACGCCTACCACTGTTTGTCTCTGCATCAAGGGTTGACTGGCAGAAAATATCTATGGCATTAAGTCCGCTCTGTACTTTGTGCTTGAAGTTCTAAATAAATAAATGCTGCTCATAATGGTGAAAACCATCACATGTTTAAATCTCGGTCACTAATTACAAGTCACCCTATATGGGGAGATCTCCCTACGTTTGCCGATATGCGGTTCCACTCTAGGACTCATTCAGCCGTGCCCCAATTTCATAACGAAGATTTAATTGATTTTTGCCAGCAAATATTTAAACAACGACCGAACTAATTAGACAGATATTTAATTAAGCAACTAATACTTCAAACAAAAGGTGAAGTCCTTCAACAAACCACTAAAAAAACACCAAATTAATTACGAAAAATAATAAAACAAATCCAGTGGGCCGAGGAAAAATGGCTACAATTCAGAATCAAATTTAATTTTTACACTTAGTTTACGTAACATTGGGATATATTATTGTTTAATTAAATAAAATGGACGGACAAAGCGCTGAAATTCAGAGCACTGACATCGAGGTGTTGAGGAAAATGGAGGATGAACATTTGCGGCTGCAGAGACAGGTTATATCAATGTTTTAATATAAAATTGTATTTTATGACAAGGCTTGTCATGAACTGTGTGCCACCATATGAGAACTGCAGTGGTAAAAATGTGGTTTCGAACTCAGCCAGGTTCTTTATTTCATTACTGCTGCTCTTAAAACGTTGAAGGAAACCGACATGTCCTAGAATCAAAACTTTTTAGCGGCACTACAAAAAGTATTACAACATTGAACAGAAAGTACTTCAGCGCCATCTGTGATACAAATTAAAAACTAACAACAATTTTTTAAATCGCGCAGTCAAAGTTATCCGCGACTAAAACTAAATAGAGAAACCGACAACAACTGTCGGGAAGTAGCCCACCCGACACAACACCCGTCTGGTCGGAGTGTCCTCCCTTTTCTGTGGGGGATTAAGAATTCTACACCCTGTTCTCCATACCCCCTACATCTTCAAACACATGCGCGACATTCACCAACACTCGATGGCTCCGTGTGGTGGATTACGGCCCACGTCTTCTCACAGAGAAAAGGCAGCAGTGGGAACTTATTCTCATAAAGTGAGAAGTCAGTGCCGATGCAAGCCAGGTTGACCGTTAGATAAACTACCAAGCTGATGGCTTTTAACCTCCTATATCTTCTACCAGGTCCGAATGATCCAAGTGGACCGTCAGCATCGCACGATGGGCGTCCATCCTCAGTTGCGGAGACAGGACGAGCTCATGAAAGAACTCAAGAAGGAGTATGTCAACCTCTGCAAGGACTTGAAGGTAATATAGGGTCGATTTTTTGCGCACTGGATTTTATATGCACTGTTTAGCGCCGAGACGTGAAAATCCCACGGTGCGTTTTGAACATATGCTGTTTATTAACGGCACAGTTCTTTCCGTTGCTGGGGAATGAGAACATTGAATGGCAGGGATGAGAGATAGAGTTTAAGGTCCTGGGTTCGATTCTCAGGTCGGACAAAGTGTTATTGGGTTGACAGGAATTTCTCGGCAGCAGCTCAGAATCTGAATTTGTGCCAATTTCTTTGGAAACAGAGTTTAAAGTTTGCATGCTGAATGAAGTGAGCGAAATATGTGAAACCTTTTTACTTCCTTCCTTCGTTGTTCCGTGACTGGCTGTTTGTGTATGTGAGTTTAAATGTTTGTGAACGCACCCACGATACAGGAGAAATTCCTAGTATCGGGCAACGTTTAAAAAAAAACAAACAAATTGTAAGACCTGAACGTTCCTATTTCTTGCAAATAAAGAATCTTGAATCTTAAACGTGGCTCCCTATAAGCGGACCCTGTTTCAGGTTAGAATATTAATAGCTCAGTGGACAATAAATCAGTGATAGTGAAATTTCTTTTTGTTTTCTTTTCCCCACAGATAGCAAGATCAGGAGCTCATAAGAAGAAAGATAAGAGAATGAAAGTGGAACTGAAAACTTCGCTCCTGCACAGAGTGGATACCCAGCAAGAAGTAGATGGTAATACGGGTGACATACATTTATAATATCACGCCTGTAGTACAAAAGGGGTTAGGCAGGGGTGTACCTTTTTTTTTACGGATGGGAAGTCATCAAATGACTTCTCCCGCTCTGGGCAGAGCGGAAGGGAGTGTCAGACTTGTACTGACTAAAACCCATCCATGTTCCTTCCTTGTCCTTTGTGTTCCAGAGCCGCGGTATCTCTTTCGAACAGCCCGCAGCGGCAGGGGTGTACCTAATAATACATTTCGCGGGTAATATTTAAGTCTCATATAAAAGGGAGCGAGCATATTGCCACCAACTGGGCAGGAATCTTGAATGAATAGGCGTGGTTTTATGTTATAATAATCAAAGTTAGTCGTCTATCTGCAAATTCTTGTACAAATAAAAATATGATTTCATTTGTCAAAAATGTAATATACAATGCATAGCTACGAGAACTTGCTACGAGTTACGACATAGCTACGGCGTAGTGACGTCACCGCTACGTCAGCTCAGCTCGTAGCAAACCATCGATCGCGTGTACACACCCAAAAGCTCAACCCAAAGTTTTAGCATTATTTTTGTACTAAATTGTCTTTCTTTATTAACATTTACTCGACTGGCTAATGGGTTGAAGTACTTAGAAAGGTAAGTAGAACCATGAGGGAGTGTGCAGGTTGGTAGATGTCACATGTCTTCGGAGCTTTGGTTCTCAGATATTCGGGGTGTAAACAGACTCTTCACGAAGCCGTTAACCAAGCATTATGTATATCAAAATAAGTAACTTTACGCAAAAATTATTGCTGGGAAACGACTTTTTTTTTTGGGATGAGAAATCACGTTTTACGGTAGGACTCAATGTAACGCATTCAAAACATTGTGCTGATGGATGTATTGAATAGTACGGAGGTCGTGAAGGTGTCTTAAGTAAAACAAATACATTAAAAACATGTATTTAAAAAAAACTTATGAAAAAGTTGGAACTTTGACCCTCAATATCTCCGTAACTAGAAGGTTCCCAGGTGTGGTCTAGAACAAAAAAAATATCGCAATGACGGGGAGAACAACTGCCTTTCGGTTTCGTTATGAGTCTGTTTACACCCTTTATATGATGCCGCAACTCGCCTGGCGCTCCCCGAACTTTGAAGTGATCCAGATATTAATGATCGGGACGCAGAGAAGCCGGCAGTGAATTTCTGTCCTGTCTATCGTTTGCACAAAGTAAAGTGCAGGTTTGAGTTTTAACCCAAAACACGGGTATCGAGGTCATTACCAGGTTTTTTTTTCTGGCCTTCTCTGTCCCACTTGTGGGCAAATGCCTCCCTCCACTCCTTCCACTTCTCGCGAACCCGCGCGTCCTCCTTCCAGTTCGGACAGAACTTATCCAGTTCGTCCCGCCATCTCCTTCGTGGCCCAAAAAAACATTACTAGTGGGGCAAAAAAACCACAGGTCAGCGAAATAATAATATTTCTTCTGCTTCATTGTGTGGTTAGTGCCTTACCTGGTGTCAGAGTTTTTATGCTGCCCATGGGCCTCTGACTTGGCTTTACAACATCGTCAAGTAATAATACTAATGTTATCTATATATCTTCCTGTTTTCAGCCGATGTGGCGATGATGGATGAGATCAACGGCTTGATACATAAAAACCAAAAGGAGACTTTGGATCTAAGGAAACTTGCAAGCACTACACAAGGGCAGGTAACTATCAATATCATAACATAACATAACATCACGCCTGTAATCCCCGAAAGCTTAGGCAGAGGTGTACCTAATAGTACACCCACATTTCATCAGCTATGTTACAGTCCAATAGGGGGTGAGTCTATTAACATCAACCGGGCACAGATCCAGACTTTGTGGCTACTACCGAGAAATTCCTAATGGAAAAACCCAATAACACTTTGCCCGCCACGAGAATCGAAGCCAGGACCTGCGAGGAGTCGCGTTTGCGACCACTAGACCAACGAGGCAGTTCAACTACTATTAATATCAATATAATAAAAGGCCCCCTTGAAACATATCTATGAAAAAGTCACAAAAATGTTTTATTAACATGAATTATCATAAAAATGTAACACATTGCCACAAACAATGTGCTTTCTTAAGTTGATATCTTTATCTTAAGTACCAGTAAAAAGGCAATTTCTCGAACTTTTTTTACTCAAGACGCTAGTCCTGTACCCGCGGGTTCGTCTGCTTGGGAGTGAGGAATTACCCAAGGGGAACGTACCACCGGGAAAATAACCGTGTTGGTCTAGTAGTCGCAAGCGCAACTGCTGAGCATGAGGTCCTGAGTTCGATTCCCAGGTCGGGCAAAATGTTATTTGATTTTTCCCACATGAAGCAGTAGCTGCCACGGAATCTGGATTGATACCCGGTTGGTGGTAATAGGAGCGCGCCCTATCTCATGGAATTTAAACATACTGGCGAAATGTGGGTGTTCAATTAGATACGCCTCTGCCTACCCTTTGGGGATTACAGGCGTAATGTTATGTTTATAAGCTAGTGTGTACATGAAAGGCCAACATGGTCCCCAATGCCTAAGTTTGGCGAAGTTTAAATTCTGTGTAGGAGGTAGTAGGAAGAAAACATAACAGCAATAAAATTACTAAAATAACACTTGACATTTAGGCACCTACGCAAAAAATGAATACTAGTTAAACCTACCTACGACAGGACGGCAGTACGGCAGAGAGTAGGAATGAAGAGTTAGATGGTAAAAAACAGAGTTTGAATATGGCGTCCGTGTCGGCGCATAACCGGCAACTGTCCCCCTGTACTGCGCACGCGACAGTAGAGCCTTGATGATTGTATTTTGATTATTATTTTAATGACGATGAATTTGACCATAATTTTATTTTATTCGACTTTTTATTCTCTATTTAATCTTTTTATTTATTTTGTGACATTATTTCAATAAATTTATACATTTTTAATTAAGTTTATTATTTTAAATGCTACTGTCAATATTTTATAAATTGTTGTGCCCGACAGGTGGTGTGCCCATGTGAATTCTATTATTATTTTTTAGATCTTGTAAAACACATGTGATATGCAATAAAGAATTGAATTGAATTGAGCCGCAACAGTTTAATAAAGTTTCTCTTTCTCTAAATGTAACAGCTCCAAGAACGTCGTTGGCAAAGCGAGTACCGGCTGGTGTCAGCAGAGAACAAGCTGGAGACCGCCACGCTGCGGTTCAACGTCGTGCAATCTGAGAACAGGAAGATTAGAGAGGAGATCGATCATATGCTGCAGGATAGGTATGGAGGTGTTTTAATATTATTATACAAGTTCCCAAAAAGACGCACAGAACCGAAAGATATTCCAAAATATGCTATCTTCGTCTTAGCGTGTCGATGGTAATCTAAATTGTGTCCAGAACTGAGCTATTAGTTTAGCACTTTCAGTAGCGTTCATCAGTTCCTGTAATGAATAAACAATGGGTTACGCATGACACGATATTAAGTACCCCATCGTTTGAGGAACAGCACCACATTTACACTCCACTTAATGCGCTCTATTACCTGCCCCCTGCTAGACATACATATTCTCGAAGCTTCGTCTCGATGGCCGATCCATTGCGTCTCGCATCCAGTGGAGTCATCGGTCCACCTTCGAACAACATCACTCTTGTGCCAATTTTTGTTTCCTATCTTGTTTGAAAAGAATCCCAAAGGGACAACAACCAGAGATGTAGTATGCTTGTTATGCCACCGGAAAACTATAATATTATAATGGTAAAAAAACGCTTAATGAAGCCGAAAAGCCCATGTTCTCTCCGTTATTAGAATTTTCTTTTGTACTGGACCATACTTGGGAACCTTCTAGTTACGGAAATATTTGAGGTCAAAGTTTCAACTTTTTCACATTTCTTCTTAATTCAAATTAATGAATGTTAGTACCTCTACGACCCCCGTACTATTCGGTGCATCCGAATCAACACAATGTTTTGAGTGCGTTACAATGAGTCCTACCGTAAACTGATTTTTCAAAAAAAAAGTCATTTCCCAGCAATAATTTTTGTATAGGGTTACTTAGTTTGATGTACAGAATACTTGGTGGACGGCTCCGTGAACACCTTGTATAGTGAACACTTTCTAGGATCGTCTTTAACACGGATTCCAAGATACTAGGCCTAAAAGGGCGGCCATGGAACGCGATTCGATCTCCGGATTTTCACAAGAAAATATTGGAAATAGCATACCAAAGCCTACATTTGGGCCTAGTTAAATAGGAATTTACGCAAAATATACTGGTAACGCTGTTGTGAATAACTTTGCCCACATGTTATTGCGATCCAAGGCAAAGACTACTTCCTACGTTTAAATCCAATAATTTCAACCAAAGACTTTCTCCACAGAGCCCTCTTCAACCAAGCCTGGGATAAAATGTTGTCAGCTCTGAGCAAAGGCAAGAAGTTCCTCAACGACCTGTTCGAGTCCTCAACCCTGGCATATGACCAGAGGGACGAGTGGTGCACCAAGTTGAAGACCATGCAGGAAAAGGGGAAGATTGACCAGATGTTGCAAGTTCAGGTAGACCTTATATTGGTTAAATGTAATGAAATGTATGTGTGTCCTTTCGGGGTCCCGTTATTGTGGGAAATTATGCTCAATAATAATGCAAATATTGGTCGCAAAATTCAAGCATATATTATATTGATTATCACAGTGCAAACGCATTTACATGATCTATTCTTCGCCAGAACAATAATCAATCGTTAGCACACGGTACGTCCACAAAACGTACGAGTATACAATAAAGCGTCCCCAACTTAATTCACCAAGCCAAACAACAACAGTTGATTGCACCACCTCATAACTCTAAACCATCAACAGTTAAAAGGCCCTTAATGGTCCTTATGAGCTAAGTTTAGTTAAATCATGGTTTTAACATTAAAGGGACAGTCGCACCATTTAAAGTTTCAAGTTAGCAACACTTGAAATGTACCCAATTGGGTACATTTTCTGGGCATGTACTACCAACTCTTCAAAGTAAGAGATGGAGATATACGTCCTGCATAGCTGCATCACTTTTGCTCACTAAAGGATGATGGTTTAGGCACTGATGTTGACACTTTCGGGAACTGTTCAGGCCTGTTACTTTGACGGCGTTTGTCGCCTCAAATGTATTTTTGTGAAACCAAAAGTGCATTCGTACCTATTTCTCGCCGATTAGGCTTTGAATTTTCGTACACGAACAGTGAGAATCGGTCAAAGGCAATTTTGGCTTCATTATCAGGAGAAAATGGATCATACACTTGTACGTCGTATTTAAGTACCAGGTTATTGGATGACGTTATTCTTTTTATTTTTTTTAACGATTACGGTATTTAATTATGATTAAGCAGTGATCGCCTAGTGATGTGACTGTTTGGACTGCAAAGTCGGTCTCAATTTCGAACTCAAGGCACGCACCTCTGACTTTTCGGATTCATGTGCGTATTGTATAATGATCACTTGCTTCGGTGAAGGAAAACATCGTGAGGAAACCAAACCAGATTGCTTGAGTGATATTCTTGACAGCGTGTAAAGCTATGTCAGAGGCGGGCGACGGGCGTCATACAAACTCTGACACCAGGTTAGGCACTAACCACTCGAAAAAGTAAGAAAGAATTTTGCATCAGTTACCGGACACAAGCGATCCCTCTTGAGTCGTCTATGAACCTTCATAGATGACTCCACCCTAGATAGTCTAGGTGGTGCACTGGGTATTCGATGGGACACTTATTCCGTGTCCTGCGTGTACTATTTTTCTTCTGAAGGATGCTACTAAAGGGAAATTGCTCACCAAACTCTGAATCGATTCAATCTTTTTCAATTCAATTCTCATTATTTATTTATTTTTGATTAATTTTTTTTCAGATTTATAATCTCGAGTGTATTTTCTATGTTGACCTAATCATTTAAATGTCAATGAACTTAGTGAGCAGTACGCTACAATTAGTTTTCGATAAAGATATTTATGAATAAATTTTTGTTATAACTTTTATTGCCTATAACGAATAAAGATGACATACTGACCTTTGTAACGACAAGATCACCGTTCCACAAAAACGTTGCCGCCTCCGTGAACCGACCACGCGGACGAGCGGTGTCAAGGGGGCATACCATGACGTCTTAACGCAGTTATCATTACAGTGTGGGAAAGAGATGGCGCTAGACGACCTGTATAGCTCTGTCTCTTCCCCACACTGGAATTACAACTGCTTTAATACGTCATAGTAACCCCCCTGTGAGAATCGCCAATAACTGCAATAAACTATTTTTAATACAGGGTGTAAACAGACTCTTCACGAAGTCGTCGTAACTTTACGCAAAAATTATTGGTAGAAAACGATTTTTTTTGGGATGAAAAATCACGTTTTCCGGTAAGACACAATGTAATGCATTCAAAACATTGTACTGATGGATGGAATGAATAGTACGGCGGTCATGTAGGTGTCTTAAGTAAAAAAATACATGAACCCTTAATAAGGCAAAGGACAATTGCTTACCACCTCAGCTTTTTGACCATAGAGAAATAAACAAAAAACGTAAAAATAATAACACAAATCCTAGTTTTTCAATATTTTTTATCTCCGCCCTATTAAGAGTTAAAAACACGTATTAAAAAAAAAAACTTGTCAAAAAGTTGGAACTTTGACCCCCAATATCTCCGTAACTAGAAGGTTCCCAGGTATGGTCTAGAACAAAAAAATAATCGCAATGATGGGGAGAACAAGTGCCTTTCGGCTTCGTTATGAGTCTTTTTACACCCTTTATGCACCCGGGTGGATCTATTGCCATAAACCGGACGTAGATCTTGCACAGCAGGTAAGAAAAATCGAAAAAAAATTTTATACCCCAATATTTTTACGTTTACAGGAAATGCGTGACCTAATAAAAGGGTACGACAATGAAATGAAGATCTACCTGTTCCTGTACACCAAGGGGATGACCAGGGTCAACCAGAAGCAGGAGATACGAGAGGAACTGCAGAAGAGACGGGACGAAGAGAACAGGAAGATAGAGCATCAGTATCATCTTAATTTGTTGGATGACATTACTGTAAGTTTCAGCCTTTTAAATTAGATAAAAAATCATTTTATTTATTTTTATATCGTTCATTCATTTTGTTACATAACTTTTCCGAAAATTACGTTCAAAGACATAAAAAGTAGTGCTCCACCGGTATTCGGAGTAGGGTTCAGGCAACCGGTGGTTAGGGCTCCAGAGACCGGGATCTCGTCACAACGCGAGCCGTGTCGAGAAGTTAATTATTATTATTATATCGCACTAGGTGAACATCGGACCTGGTGAAGGTTGCGGGGATCCGCTGGATGCGAGTCGCACGGGACCGGTCAATGTCACACTTGGGGGAGGCATAAGTCCAGCAGTGGACCTTTTTCAGCTGAATGATGATGATAATATGGCAAGTCAAATCGTAAGTTGCGTTACCCGATGTTGCCAGGGCCTTTTTTTCGGATGGGAAATCATGAAATGAGGGGCCCGCTCTGGGCAGAGCGGAAGGGAGTGTCAGACTTGTACTGACTAAAACCCATCTATGTTCCTTCCTTGCCCTTTGTGTTCCAGGGCCGCGGTATCTGTTTCGAACAGTCCCGCAACCCGGAGAGTCCGGCAGCCCACCGTGGACGAGGCCTTAGCTATCATTCTAAGCGTCAGACTTTTTTTTTTTGTCGGATGGGAATTCATCAAATGACTTCTCCCGCTCTGGGGAGTGTCAGACTTGTACTGACTAAAACCCATCCATGTTCCTTCCTTGCCCTTTGTGTTCCAAGGCCGCGGTATCTCTTTCGAACAGTCCCGCAGCCCTGAAGCGTCAGACTTGCTATTTCTTCCAGTCGTACGTTGAACACTGTTTAAGTTCAACTTCTTTCTGTTCTTAGGACTATACGGGAGAATACAGAACTCAGAAGGTAATAGAACTATTCCGGAAGATCGAGCAGGAGAACTTCTCGATGTACTCGCTGCAGACAGACTTCTGTGCCGAGAACGAGGTGCTGCGGAAAGAAGTGGTAGCGGTGCGGCAAGCTACTAGTGAGACATTCATCATCATCATCATCATCAGCCTTTTAATGTTCCCACTGCTGGGACACAGGCCTCCTCTCTATGAGAGGGAATGGGCTATTATCCACCACGCAGGCCCAGTGCGGATTGGTAGATGTCACATGTCTTCGAATTTTAGGTTCTAGGACATGCCGGTTTCCTCACGATGTTTTCCTTCACCGTTTTTGAGAGCAGTGGTGATGAAATAAATTACACAAAGTAATGCGCCGGCCTGAGTTCGAACCCACGACTTACTGTTCGTAAGTCGGGGTCGCTACCACTGGGCCACCGCTGCTCTCACTCGACATGACAATAACTTAAAACCACCGTGATTTTTTAGTCGTCTGACAAAGGTGGTCCACTCAATGTATCTGACATAAAATACCTCTAGGCGTGTTTTTTTACCATTAATTAAGATAATAGGTACAAAGAAAAATAAATAATACATTAGAATTATGAAACATCCTGTTAATAATGTTTACGTATCAAACAGTAGAACATACCTAACCATCGCTCGAGTCGAGTAGATAGATCTTCGCTCGCAACAGAATGTTTCAACTAAGTACGTTATGCATCATAATAATGAATAATTTTTTGATATCACTTAAATACCATTTTTTTTATATATCATAGTAGTCATTGGATACATGAAATGGGCTGCCGTTGTCAGACGACTAAAAAGTCACGGTGTATAACTTAAATATATAATACTAGCTTTTACCCGCGGCTTCGCTCGCATTCATTTAGAATTTGACCATAATTTTGGTTGTACTCTGCTTGTAATTCAATCATGATTCGAAAGACACGAGGCGCCATCTATTATCATAAGAACATTATTGTTGTTTTTCTCGGGAACAGTACTTTTTTTCGGCGTGAAAGGTACCCTATGTCCATTTCTGTACACTTGACAACGTATTTGTATAATTTAAGGATGATCGGTTCAGTGGTTTAGGCGTGAATAGGTAACAAAAAACAAACAAACTTAATTTCGAGGATTAGCATTAACACAAAAAACGAGTATTTACAGTATAAATATACAAACTAAATTACCTCGTTGGTAGAGTGGCCGCAGACGGTACTGCTAAGCATGCGGTCCTAGGTTCGAGTGGTGGCGGCTCCGACTTAGCTACACCTCTGCCTAACCCTTCCGGGATTTCAGGCGTAATGTTATATTATTGTTAAATATACAAACTGAAACTGTCTTGTGGTCGCAATGCTGAGCATGGGGTTTTGGGGTTCGACTCCCAGATTATTCAGTGTCATTGTGTTTTGGGGTTCGACTCCCAGATTATTCAGTGTCATTGTGTTTTGGGGTTCGACTCCCAGATTATTCAGTGTCATTGTGTTTTGGGGTTCGACTCCCAGATTATTCAGTGTCATTGTGTTTTGGGGTTCGACTCCCAGATTATTCAGTGTCATTGTGTTTTGGGGTTCGACTCCCAGATTATTCAGTGTCATTGTGTTTTGGGGTTCGACTCCCAGATTATTCAGTGTCATTGTGTTTGTCCATGAAATTTTTTTTTGTAGCGATTCTGTGTTTAGATGTGTACTTGGTTGATGGCAATAAGCTCGCCCCCTATTACATGGGACTTAAATATAACTGGCGAAATGTGCGTGTACTATTAAGTATGCCTCTGCCTAACCCTTCGGTAATTACAGGCGTGATGTCATATACATTTGTCTGTAATGTAATTAGTATACGTTCATCAACCGCTAAATGAACTCTTACGAAAAACATTACTTACGTTAGGGAAAACAGTCAACAGAGTTTTTGGTAATTGATGCGGTTTGTGAGATCCAATCTTGAACTATTTGAACAAAAAGATAACACAAATAAAAGGAAACCTACCTACACATTTAGATTTTGAAATGCCCGTTCCAAAACTAGAACTTTTTCGGCGTGGCTGCGTTTATATGGCACCCCTAATTTACAATGGTTTGCCAAAATCAAATACTCAACTACCCTTCAATAAGCTTTGTGTTGCGTTGCGGAAGTGGTTGTTACAAGAGTTTTTTATACGATACATGACTTTTTTCAAAAGTGTCCCTGTAAATTTTATACTATAAAGCACAGACATATTTAACTGTTAAGTAGTAAGTAGTTGACAAAATGTAGTCACCTAATAATTAATATCTTATGTGTACAAACTTGCATGCTATATTTTGGCCAAATGTGTTATACTAAATATTTTATAAGAACTTCATGTACCTACCATATTTGATGCAATAAATGAAATTGAAATTGAGATTAATTTTTGGTACATTAATCGCCAAAGACCCTTCACGTAAAGATCTCACTGTCTTCCCAGATGACCGCAGAGACTGGAACGAGCAGAACGAAATTAGAAGACAGGAAAAAATAGAAAAGCTACAGAGACAACTAGAAGCTCAGGCCGCCAGGACTGAAGAGCTGAGGAAAAGGAACGAGGAGAAGGCACAGAAGATACATGATGTCATGAACAAGATCAGTGATATGTTCACGTGAGTAAAATATACCTTACTGGCTGACCCGCGCAACTTCGTCTGCGTCACATAATGCAATTAAATAATATTGCGACTATAAATTGAGATGTAAGCTATCCTCTCTTTCAAGTTGGATCATCCAACACACAGTGCGCAAATTTAATTAAAATCGGTTTTAAAGTAGTTTAGGAGTCCATCGCGGACAAACAACGTGACGCGTAATTTATATATATATATTAAGATTTTCTGCAAATAGTATCATATAAAGGAATGTGATGCTGAAAATTGAAAATTAATTTAGGATAGTAGCGTAGATGGTGATTCTCCTGGAAGTTTTCATTTTTAAAAAAACTCAAAAAAAACTCAAAACTCAAAAGCATTTATTTCAATTAGACCATTACAGGCACTTTTGAATGTCAGAAAAACAAATGAGGCTAAGCTACAGTCACAGACACAAGGCATAATAACTTGTGAAAGTACTGTAGTTGCCCATTCCAAAGTGTAGATCTCTATGGAGAAGAATGGGCAAGAAACTCCATGGACACTCTTTTCAATCAAAATATTGTTACAAAATCTTGTTTACATCATTCATATTGAGATTATACATATATGTGAGAACGATGTAGAAATACGTGCACGTTAAGAGCGTCCAGAGTAAAATATTATATCAACAATTTAAAAACAAAGTAAGTAGTTAAAATAAACCGTGGCAGCTTTGAGATGACCAGGCCCAACCGACAGCGCCCGTTCACGAGCATGACGCATGAATCAGCCCCATTCAGCTCAACCATATTGAAGGAAGCTAAATGACCCGACACACCCGCCACCATCAGTGAGACATTTTAGTGAGCATGACATTCTCTCACCCACCAGGGTAAATTCCTTACCCAAAGGGTAACCAACGGGACCTTATTACTAAGCCTCCGCGGTCCGTCCCTCTGTCTGTCTGTCAGCGGGCTGTATCTTATGATCCGTAATAGGTAGACAGTTGAAATTTTCACAGAATGTGTTTTTCTGTTGCCGCTATAACAAGAAATAATAGTTTAACAAAACTGACTGAAAATAATTTTCAAAGATGTTTTTAAAAGGATAGAGAAGAAAACATTTAATCGTAAAAAAACGTTGGTTGCTAGATATCATTGTTCTAAATATTTCATTGACAGACATTGGTAAAAGTAAAGTCATCATAATATCTAGCACCCCACGCTCTTTGCGAGAGTCCAACTCACACTTAGCTGGTTTTTTATCAACTGCAACCCCTCTGCCGTAATGCAACCGAAACGATTGTTCGGGCCAATCCACGGTCGCCGCGTTCATATTATTTTTGTCGCTTATTGGTTGGAAAATCGGAAAGCGCCCTCTATCGATGCAATGACGCATTCGGACCTGAAAAAAAAAGATTATCACTTATGTGTTGGCGTGGCGATCATAATTAGGACACGGCTTTATAAACGTTCTTTCGTTTAGAAAAATACACTTTCAGGTTAATTCCTACTATGATAGATGATTTTTTTCGCAGAATTTGTTAGTTAGCAATACCTTCTACGACTATGTAATACACTGATCAAAATATGTGTGGTGATTACACCAGCCTGTTCCACATCCACATCACTCCTGACGTCTGACGTCGTGTGACGTCGCGTCATTTTACCATCAAATCGACGTTAAGCCGCCACCCCTTGGTGACAACCGTATGATTACTACCGAATTAATTATACGGCACTATAACGAACGTCTAATTGTATGTCTACATATGTGATAAGTATTGATAACACTAAGTGCGGACCGCGAGTTTGTGCGTTATCCTTAACAAAGTTTTCGTAAAATATATTATGAGCTAATATTCTGCAACGCGCAAGAAAAGTTTTCAGCGAGATTAGCATTATAATCAACCGCCAAACAACAACCGACGAACACACCACCAGACACGGTCGGAAGATCCAACAACAATACTCGATGCCATACAATGTTTTGAATGTATTTTTGAACTGAAAACATCTTTAGCGGCGTTGAGCACTTTTAAAAAAAAAAAAACAAATAAATTATTTAAATAGGACCAAATATAGAAACCTGTGTGGTAACTATATTTTCGAGCCGTTTGGGGTTGAAACTCTAGGGCCGGGGCCGTGGGGTCCGAGTGCTCATAGCCTATTTAAGGAAATTTCGAAACGCCTAGTTGACGCTTCCCGTGACCCAAGGGCTGGCTTTTACAGAGGCTTAGTGTTGCCATACAACGTGGCAACGCCGCCAGTCTCTTGGGCACATTACCATCTGACAGCGTTGAGGAGGAGTTTTTCGATGCCCTTTTATAGTTTGTTGTTAGTTTATCTATTTTAGTTTAATAGTTTTTAATTATCAATGTATATAGTTAGTTTAACCTAATAAAATTTCAAGAATAGGACCAAACATTTTGTACATTTTATGTACCCACCAAACTGCGTAACAGTTTGTCGGCGGGGTTTTGGGATGGGTAAAGTCGTCAGAACGAATCGGCGGCGCAGGGCGCTTACGCGAGTATGCGTGTGTGTGTGAGCTAGATGGCGTTGTTTCAAGTTTTCTTTCTACGGCAGCGACATCTTTCGTTCTTGCAGAAAGTTATTGAAATTTCTGATATTTAAGCTAGATGGTGTTGTTTCAATTTTTCACTTCTGCCGGCACTCCCGGAGTGCAACCCGTTGTTTTTTATTACTCCTAACATTTTTCTACACTCTTGTACTCAAATATGAATTTCAATCACATTTTTTTTTATTTAACAGCGGGTCCAATCTACCAAACAAAATAAAATAAAAATAATCATTTAGCAAACTCATCCCGCGGGTCCCAAATGAGCGGGATCAGTTTACTAAAGAGACACTTAATCAACATACAACCTGACGCTAAACGGCCAATTGCAAAAAAACGTAAGAAAATTTGAATTCCGCGTTTGCGGTTTCCCCCTTAACATAATGTTGAATTCTACATGAACTTCCAATATTCGATAAGAACCGCGATACAGGGTGAATATTGGAGTTTAACATATAGCCATTTCACATTCAATTCTACTCCGTATATAACTATTTGAAGTAACTTTATAGGTATCGGTATTAACTGTGTGGAATGGAAACATACGGGAATTGATTTTAGACGGACACGCGAGACTACCTCGTTGTTCTAGTGGTCGCAAGCACGACTGCTGAGCACGAGATCCTGGGTTCGATCCAGGTCGGGCAAAGTGTTACTTGGTTTTTCCTTCAGAAATCTCTGAATAACACCCACAGAGTCTTGATTTGTTCCCGGTTGATGGCAATAAGCTCGCCCCCTAATACATGGGAGTTTAACATAACTGGTGAAATGTCAGGCGTGATGTAACGTTATTTAGGAGTAAATTATATTATGTAGTGTTTGTCCCAAATGTTCCCCTGTATATGTACAGACCTATAAATCAAGCAGCAGCAAGTGGAAGCTGGAGCCATACTTCTTAATAACAAAGTGGTAGTCGTGATCAATTTTATAAGTGATACAACTGGGATCGATTGCTGCTCCCTGCTCGATGTAGGAGCTCGTTGTAACGGAGTATAGATGCGAGATTTTAAAGGGGTTAGATTTTTTCTAACGTTTGTTACGTTTGTTAGAAAAAATCTAACCCCTTTTAAATTGGAAAAACTTATACTTGAAACATTAAACCATCACAATCTTGAGTTATAAAAAAACTATGTACTAGTAGTAGTGTACTAGACGCGAGGTTCTCGGTTCGAGCCGTGTTAACGGCGCGTTCGTGTTTCACGCGCGCCTCAAAGAGATGTCAGCTGTTTGCTGACATCTCTTTGAGGCGCGCGTCCCTGTTTGGGAGGGGCCCGCAAGGGCCGATGCCTGCCAGGGCTGCGGGACTGTTCGAAAGAGATACGGCGGCCCTGGAACACAAAGGGCAAGGAAGGAACATGGATGGGTTTTAGTTAGTACAAGTATGACACTCCTTTCCGCTCCGCCCAGAGCGGTAGAAGTCATTTGATGATTTACCATCCGAAAAAGAAAAACAAAAGTTCTGGGTTCGTAGCAGGTTGTGTACTGTGGTTTCTGCAATCCCCATGGGAAAAAGGCGTGAGTTTACTTCGTTGCTTTGGCTCTCAGGAGTTCCAGTCATTAGGGTTAGTGTGGTGAAGTTGTACCAAAAAACAACCGGCCGAGTGCGAGTTGGACTCGCGCACCGAGGGTTCTGTACAAACTTGTAGGTATTTTATTATTAAACTACATATTTGCGGTTTTCAGATTTTTTCCTTTACATGTGCTGTAAGACATTGTTTCTTGCCAAATTTCGTGATTCTAGGTCAACGGGAACTACCATATAGGTTTTCGACCCTAAACCTATAGGGTACTTCCGGTTGACCTAGAATTGTCAATTTTCGTTAAAAGCAAGGCAAGGCAAGGCAAGCAAGCTTTGGTTTACAGCACAAGTAAAGAGAAAATTCCGAAAAACAAAAAAAGTTTAAAAATTAAGGTAAATTTTGATACTTACAGGATTTCGCAAAAACTAAATTTGCCTATATCTTTTTATCATCTAGACTCAGGACCTTGATTTTTATACAAATAATAGGGACTATAAACTTCAGTATCTGGTATAAATTTGAACTTGCTCGGTCCACCCGTTCCTGAGAAAATCGGTGGTGACACACGGCAAGACAGACGGACAGACGGACAAGAGAGTGATCTTATAAGGGTTCCTTTTTTTACCTTTTGAGGTACGGAACCCTAAAAACAGTCAAACCATCGTTTAATAATTGGTCTTCTTGCGGTTAGGTTTGGTCAGTTATAAACACGTGCACATGCTATGATAGGCCACCATTCAATGCCACCGGTTCATTAGGGAAGCCGGTCATATTGATTGTCAGCGGCGGGCGATGCAGTCCAATTTAATTGGATTAGCTAGACATTGTCGGTTAGTAATGGATATAGTGACGGGGATATTGAAAGGTGTTATAGTACATTAACTAGGTATCTGTTAATTGTTTTCCTGTTTCGTCTTCTGGGTTCAGTGTAAGGTGGCCTCCAGGATATCAGGTCCATTGGGCAAAGCGTTTCGTATTTCTAAAATGGATTGGTAGAAGTTTTTCGTTAGACAATCCAATACATTTGAGAAAGATATGCAGATATGTAATGAGGAGGGATGAAATGCTTGTGACTAAAAGAGTAATGGACATGAATGTTGATGGATGGAGAAGGAGAGGCAGGGCCAAGAAAAGATGGATGGATTGTGTGAAGACTGATATGGAAGAGAAAGGAGTAAATGATGCTGTGACGTCTGACAGGGGAGAATGGAAGAAGAATACAACGTGGCAACGCCGCCAGTCTCTTGGTTACATTACCAGCTGACAGCGTTGAGGAGGAGTTTTTCTATGCCCTTTTATAGTTTGTTGTTAGTTTATTTATTTTAGTTTAATAGTTTTTAATTATTAATGTATTTAGTTAGTTTATCCTAATAAATCTTATTATAATAAACATTAAAACGAAAATGTATTCTCACAAACATGGATCTTAAAAACACACTAGTAATCAAAATTTACTTCCCGAATACATAATTACTTTTAGAATAACAAAGCCTTACGCCTGAGGTCCCCAATGGGTTAGGCAGAGTTGTACCTATAGTAACTTAACCCACATTTCGCCAATTATACAGGATGTAAACAGACTCTTCACGAAGCCGTTAACCAAGCATTATGTACATCAAACTAAAAAAATATTGCTGGGAAACGACTTTTTTTTTGGCGTAAAATATCACGTTTTACGGTAGAACTCAATTTAACACATTCAAAACATTGTGCTGATGGATGGTTTGAACAATGCGGGGGTAGTGAAAGTTGTCTTAAGTAAAAAAAAATATATTAAAAACACTTATTAAATAAAAAAACTAGTGAAAAAGTTGGAACTTAGACCCCTAATATCTCCGTAACTAGAAGGTTCCCAGGTATGGTCTAACGCAAAAAAATGATCGCAATGATGGGAAGAACAAGTGCCTTTCGGCTTCGTTAAAAGTGTTTTTACACCCTATAGTTAAATTAACGTAATAGTCAACCGTTCTAATTTACAATGTTTTCAGATTACTGGACTGCAGTTTGGAGCCGTTCCAGAATCTCCTTGGAGATAAGCAACCCTCAGTCTACCAGCTCAAACTGTCGCTCCTTCTCATCACAGAAAAGATCAAGGAGTATAGAGAGGATATCTACTATTTTGTAAGTTAATCATAACTGTACAATAGACGGAGCTGATCTACAAGTCAAGTGTAAAGTACATCGATCTAACCCCGATCAGTCCCGAAGGCACCTAAGAAGCCGATTTCTGCCGGCTTCCCTTCGGGAAAAAGGCATTTTATGTAGGGTCTAGGTGTCTATGTAGTCAATTAGTATTTTACATACACTTATTTTCCTTTATTACACGATGGGCTTGCTCTTGGCCTCGATCCCACCTGATGGAAAGCGATGGATGAGGTCTATGATGGAACGAGCGTGCCCAGAAGATGCCTGTTCACTCTGCTTTGATTGAAGGCAGACGGGTTAAATGTGGGAGGGAACACAGATGCCGGCAGAGAGTTCCACACCTTGGCTGTGCGCATAATGAACGTGGCGGAGAAGCGCTGAGTACGACTAGTCGGGATATCTACCAAGTGTGGATGATACGCCGCAGTACGTCTGCTAGTCCGGTGGTAAAAAGGTGATGGTGAATCTGTGGATATTGTCATGCTTTAAAATTAAAACCCCTCTTATCTCCAGGAGCACTGCATCAAGAAGAGTGATAAGACGAGCACCTCTCGACTAAAGAAGTACACAGTTCAGGCAGAACCTCCGGAGATGTTCAAACCGATCCCTATCGGTGTGCTGGTACCCTCTGATCCGTGTCCTTCGTAAGTTCCGTTCTCTGCTTTTTTTGTAACATCATTTTCCTGCCCTTATCCCAATTTATTTCGTCGGCGCAGCGGGTCTTCTTCTTCATACTTCTCTATCACCCCTTTTCTAGCTGAATCATCTTTCACCCAGTCGAACCACCGTTTCTTCATCAATGGTCTTCACTTACTCTTATGGCATTCACACTTAAAACTTCTCACGATATTTTCCTCTTCCTTCTAATTGCTTGTTTCTCATTTCATTTATTTATTCAACATACAGTTTACACTGTGTTTGAATTTTTACAAAATAATTACATTTCTAACCATAACAAAAGCAATAATCAAATATACAGGAATCAAAAATAAATAAAAAAATATTACCAAACCATAAAAAGCACAAAAAGAACCATGTCTATTCCATTTACGTAAATCAACTGTCAAATAAATTGCCGTTTATATGTCCAACCACAAAAGCTCAAACACAACCATGTCCATTCAATGTTAGGTAAAAACTGTACCTTTCTTTATTCTGTTACCTTTCTGTACTTTAAAGTTAATTTTATATGATGGCTTTGCAATTGTTGCTGTTATTTTATTGATGTTTGGTACAGGTACAGTAGACTGGAAGCCAGTGGCAACAAAGCCAGAATTAGCTGGCCTGTTCTTCAATTTAAGCTCCATACTGCGCTAGAATAGCTCAAGGTCTATTTTTACCACATCATCATCTGCCTAAGTTCTTCCCAACTATGTTGGGATCGACTTCCAGTCTAACCAGATGTTATTAACTAACTGTCAAAGATCTGCAAAAGACAGCAGGGAACAAGGCCTAACGTGCTTTCCGATTCACGGAGGAAACTTGATGTGTAATAGATGCTCACCCATCCACAGATTGACCTAGGCAAGCGCTACTCAACCTTGAAGATCGACCAATAACCAATTTTAATGCTTTATTCCAGCTGCGTTGAAGCCCGCTGGCTCTCCCGCATTTGCGAGGGCCCCGAATCTCCCTTCGACAAGAGCATGGCCCTTACAGCCCTCCGGGAGCTCACCGCCGACCCTGCGTACGTGAGGAGTGACCGCGTGCACACCATCGCCGAGTGCAACATCCCCCGGAGCAGGGCTTTACTTGCCAAGAGATATAAGAACCATTGACAAAACCTTAAGCTTTACAAATAATAAATGTACATTAGTTTTTTATGATATGTGTTTTTTCTATCAGAAAAGGTACTTCTAAGGCCACCAAGTTCCATTGGAGAGTCGATTTAGAAATATATTGAGTAGTTTTGATATTAAATGTAGTTTTATTTATATCTATCTATCTATTTACATCCGCATCCAGGGTAATCAGTCCATCTAACTGAGGAATGTATAACAACTTGATTCGCGATACGTGGCCTCCGCCCCAAGACTTGTTGAGTACATTGACCATTGGCCTTTCGACAGATATGGTCAGCCCACTGCCACTTCAGCTTACTCTGCAAGCTATGTTGGTAACTTGAGTTCAGCAATATTGGGTACGCGTAGTTCATCCAATTGCTCCGTATATTGCTAAGTAATGCTATAGTGTCTGTAGAAACTATAGCTAGAGACGAGAGCATGGCCCTCACGGAGCCACGGCCCTCCGGTGGCTACCCGCTGACGCTGAGTGTAACATCCCCCGGAGCAGAACTTTAATCGACAAGAGATATATGAACCATGACCATGAAATGGAGAAAAGGGTTAAATTAAGGGTCAAATAGGGGGGTAATAGGAGGGGGGGGGGGGTAATTGGGGTGTTTAATTAAGGGTTAAGTTATAACAGCCGCGCAGCACTGTCCATGGACAAAGACAAGTTTTTAGCTTTGCATAAGCATAAGCATATACAGCCAATAATGTTCCCACTGCACTCACGGCCTCCTATATCTAAGACTTCTCACTCTTCTTGGACTTCTTCTTAAAAATTTTGCAAGGACAATGAACTATTTTTTAATCATAAAACTGGGCTGCAAAGCTGCGGTGCCGGCTGTCTTCCGGTTTCACCGGAAGTAGCGGTTCTACTTCCGGTTTGAGCATACTTTTTTATCTCTACCGGGTTGGTATAGCTTCAGGATATTTGCAAAGTGCATCCTGCTTATGCGTTTTTTACTTAAAATAATCTTCATTAGTTTATAACTTAAATCCGTGCAGATCATTCATAATTTAAGTCACTACAACTTGTAATTTTACCAAATAAGAATTTATAACATAACATCACGACTAAAATACCCAAAGGGTTAGACAGAGGTGTACTTAATAGTACACCCAGATTTTGCCAGTTATGTTTAAGTACCATTATATTACATGGGATCCCCCCCTATTGGGGGTGAGTCTAATACCGTCCATTATTGGGAAAAAATCCAGACTTCGTAGCTGCTACTGAAAAATTCGTTATAGAAAAACCCAATAACACTCTAATCGACCTGGAAATCGAACCCACCCTGGGTTTTTCATGCTCAGCAGTCACGCTTGCGACCACTAGACGGATGAAAATATGAAAACATATGCTGGTGCTACAACAAACATAACCAGCAAGAAACTCTTTCAATAGGGATGTTTCCTGAATAAAAAAAATAAAGGGTGTAAACAGACTCTTAACGAAGCCGAAAGGCACTTGTTCCCCCCGTCATTGCGATCATTTTTTTGTTCTAGACCATACCTGGGAAGCTTTTAGTTACGGAGTTATTGGGGGTCAAAGTTCCAACTTTTTCACAAGTTTTTTTTTAAATACATGTTTTTAATGTAAGATTTTTACTTTAAACACCTCCAGGGCACCCTTACTATTCAATCCATCTGTCAGCACAATGTTTTGAGTGCGTTACATTGAGTCCTACTGAAAAAAGTGTTTTTTCAGCCCAAAAAAAAAGTCGTTTCCCGGCACAAATTTTTGCGTAAAGTTACTTAGTTTGATGTACATAATGCTTGGTTGACGGCTTCGTGAAGAGTCTGTTTACACCCTGTATAATACTATTTAGTCCGTCAGTTAGATTATCGAAAAATATTGGATACGTATTTTTTGTTTTATCAAATCAATAAAAAATAACGAAAATAAAAAGCATCAAATTTCATGCGCTTGTGACGTCACTTTTCGCTAAAAAGTTTACCGAAATGTCACACGACTTTTCGACGCATCGTCCTCATTTTTAGTTTACGAGAAAAAAAATACGTGTCCAATCTTTTTTGGAAATCTATCTAACGGACTAATTAGGTTTTTTTGGTCAACTACCCTATTCACAAAGCATGGTTACAGATATTAAAATATTTACAACAAAAAACTGTAATGAAAATATGCTAGATACATTTTATTTAATCCTGATTTCTCGTACAACCCCCTCGTCCCCAAAACGTTACTTAACCAATACCTAGAAACCACAGATCACATATTTTACAGACGAGACCTTAACCTTGCCTTGGAGTAACAGCCAGCAGTAAATAACCAACTCAATATCCTCTGCACTTTATAACACTAACAGTTTTGACCTAGACTACCTGACATTGAGGTGTTCAGGGAAAATGTACTGCCCGAAGGACATAAGAGGATGGCCTTTATTTTGTACAAGGTAAAGACCATTTTGTTGGAAATTAAAACAATTTGACTCGGAAAATTTAATTTTACACCACATTTATAGTAAAATTGACGACATTAATTCTAAAAAAGGCTTGGCCTCTCCTGTTGACGCACATTAGTACTCGATTTATGACAGGTTGATTTTTGCAATACCTTTGAATCAAAATTGGTGATTTCTTCTTCAAAGTTGACTTTCAAGATATGCAAGGATTTTGATTCATTAGCTTTTTTTGTAGGCCTCAGATTTAAAATAAGTGTATAAGTGGAAGCAACAGGGTATCCCGTTTTTTTTTTTTTTTTTGCAATTTGTAGGTCAGTGTTGAACAAAATATGATTCACGGCCGTAAAATGTATGTATTTACATAATTATAGTCATTACAACCCCTTTAAGTTAATTTAATAACATGACTATTTCATGAAAAAGTTTTTTAAGCAACCTACAACCTAACACAGTCCTGCAAATTAAAAAAAAACTTAAGAAGATTTGAATTTCGCGGGATACCTAGCCGCATCCACATTAACAAGCCATAATATATCATGTAAACTATTCCATGAAAAGCGAAGAGCGATGCTTCCCTGTAGGGTTTCTTAAATGCGAAGATTAGATAATTGCAGTGTTTCCCTATAATTACTTTAGTGCTAAACCTTTAAAAATTCTTAATTTAAATTGTGTAAAAGTTAAGATGGCCGCTTTCCGATTCAAATTCAAATTCAAATTCAAATTTATTTATTGTTTGTCACAGGTGAAATATTAGGTCTTATGATTACAATATATTGGATCGCTGCAACATACCTATAAGGTGTACAATTTTTGATGCTGGTTCCACATTTATAACATTCACTACATTTTACTGAATTTCAAAACAATTATTCGCTCTAAGTCAGCGTCCATCATTCATCATGCATTAATATAGTTACAAGTTCACGTAGTCAGATAAACAAATTAAATTATCCAATTGATTTCATGATAATTACATGAAACATTGATGTCATTAAAATTAAATTATTCGTTATTGTCATTCAAATTAAATTATTGATTTATGTCATACAAATTAAATTACTCATTCAGTCATTGTCTAAAGGTCAATCAAAGTCATCAATATTTTTGTCATTAAAAAAGTCATTAATTGAATAATAAGCCTTACATATTAAAAATTCCTTTAGACTTTTTTTAAAACTATCTAAGGTTAAAGTACCTTTTACATTTTTTGGAAGTTTGTTATAAATTTTCACACCTATCCCAAATATACTCATTTTAAACTTAACTGTCCTACACTTAATTCCACATAATTCATGTTTATACCGTGCACTTCTCAATGTGTCATATTTACTTAAATCGCGTTTTATCATTACTGCTGCTTCATAAATGTATAGTGATGGAAGCGTTAAAATGTGTAGTCTTGGAAACTCTGTTCTACATGAATCGGTTTGTTTAAGCCCACATATACTCCTAATACACTTTTTCTGGGCCTTAAAAGCATATTCCCTGTTGGTTGAATTGCCCCAAAAAAGAATACCATATTTGATTGTAGACCCTACGTATGCATGGTAAGCGCTAAGTAATGCTCTCTCGTTAACAATTTTTCTTAGCATGTAAAGGGCATATGAAAATTGGTTTAATTTTTTACAAACATGATCAACCTGAAGTTTCCAATTTAGCCCAGAGTCAATA
This sequence comes from Lycophotia porphyrea, assembly GCA_950005105.1. NCBI lineage: Eukaryota > Metazoa > Arthropoda > Insecta > Lepidoptera > Noctuidae > Lycophotia > Lycophotia porphyrea. Next base: position 1,264,379 of record OX465404.1, on the reverse strand, counting down.
TAAATACCAAGAAACTTAGTGTTGTTAACTTCTTTTAATTGTTCGCCTTTGTAATGTATTTTTAGATTTTTCCCCGTGTTAGTATTTTTATTTGTGAAAGTCATATAATTCGTTTTGTCAATATTTATTTTTAGATTATTTACTTTTAACCATTTTATGATATCTTCAAGTGATTCGTTAATGTCGTTTTCATAATTGTCTTTATCTTTGTTCGTAAAAATAGCTGTACTATCGTCTGCAAATAGTATCATTTCCTGTTTTATAATTTTCGGTAGATCGTTTATGTAGATGATAAACAAGAGAGGTCCAAGAATACTTCCCTGTGGCACTCCATACATAATAGTTCTTGGGTCTGACGTATATGTTTGTTCTAACTTTTTGTCATTTATTATTTTTGTTATCTGTGTTACTTGTGATCTGTCAGATAAATATGATTTAATAAGATTTAGTGCATTTCCTCTTACCCCATACTTTTCTAGTTTGTTCAAGAGTATTTGATGATCTACATGATCAAAGGCTTTAGACATATCCATAAAAATGGCAGTTAAATGTTGCTTGTTATCTAGCCCTGTCATGACATTTTTAAGAAAATTTAATAGAGCACTGCTAGTGGATCTGTCTTTTCGAAACCCGAATTGTTCGTCTGCAAATATGTTGTTAGCTTCAAAGTAGTTATATAAGTTATTATAGATTACTCTTTCAAATATTTTTGCAAAGACTGGGATTAGAGCGATTGGTCTGTAATTTTTCATTTCTTCTTTGTCGTCTTTTTTAAATATGGGATTTATGACCGTTAATTTCAGTTTCGAGGGAAACACTCCGTGTTCCAGGCACAAATTAATAATGTGACTAAGTACTGGAGAAATGAGATGCGATACACTTTTAACTATTTTTGTATTAATGTTATCGTACCCCGTACTATTAGTATTTTTTAACATTTTTATTATTTGGTCTACGTCAAAAGGGGTTGTCGGTTTCATAAAAATAGAATTGGAGTTATTATATGTCAGGGTTTTAAGAGGTATACCATTGTCTTTCAGTGTCATTTTTATATCGTCAATAAAAAAGTTGTTAAATGTCTGAGCTATTTCAATCGGGTTTGTAACTATTCTATCATTTAGTTTTATTTGATTTATTTCCTCCTTAGGTGTTACTGTCTTGTTATTGTTGATGATTTTCCACATAGCTTTACCTTTGTTTGTCGCTGAATGAATGTAGTAATTGTTTTGTGCTTTTTGCGTTTTTTTTATTATTGTTCGTAGTCTTTTTGTATATTCTTTATAGTGTATTTTGTCATTCGAATTTGAAGTTAACCTATACTTCCATAGCAATTGACGTTTTCTTTTTGAGCATAGCCTAATTCCTTTGCTGAGCCATTTTGGCTTTTTAGAAATTGGTATTTTTACTCGTATTGTCGGAAAACACAAATCATAGAATAGTTTAAATAGATCGTAAAAGGAATTGTAAGCAATTTCTGGGTCATTACTTGAGTAACATTCTGTAAAACTAAGACTCTTAATGTATTTAATAAATGTTTGAGTGTTTTCTTCACAATAATCTCTTTTATATTTATACCAGTAGTCAATGCTATAACTTTTCTTTACAGGGCATCTTAACAATTGTGCTGTATGATCTGACAAGGAAAGTTCTAGAACGGTAGATTTGGCGCCTCTAATGTTATGCGCTATGTTGTCAATGCATGTCTTGCTACTTAACCTAGTCGGTTGATGAATAGTTAATTTTAAATTAAAACTCGCTAATAGTTGCTCGAATTGTTGGGATACTTTATTAGTTTTTGCCCTGTCTATATTAAAATCACCGCACACTATAACTTTTTTGTTAGAATAACCTACTTTCGTTAGTAATTCTGCTAGTCTAGTAAAAAATAAGTCAATTTGGTCTAGTCTACTTTTAGGAGGTCGATAAACGCATAAAATTATAATTTTATGGTCAATGAGTTCGATGCCACTACATTCAAAAATATTATTGACGCTAAGGCTTTTGGCTTCTGTCACAATTTTAAATTTATGCCTAGATTTTAATAAAATACACGATCCCCCATGTCTATTGCTGCGTGAAAAATTATCCCCTAATGTGTAATTGGGCAGTTTGAGTAGTTTCGTGTCTTCAATAGTCATGTTGTGTTCCGTTATGCATATAATGTCAATTGGATTTTTATCATTCTTATCTCCCAATGAGTGTAAGTGTGCAGTAAGCTCATCTAATTTCGTTATAAGGCCGTTAATGTTTTGATGAAGAATGTTTAAGTTTTTAAACACGAAAAAAACTATTACTGGTTGAACAGTGTTCTTTTCCTAGGTCATTGATTTCTGTCTGAATGCACTTGTCAGCAAAAGTAGGAATAAAATTGGTACGAGTAGCGTCAAACTGTCTCCTAACATATCTATCATAATTTTGTTTATATACCTTGCTCAAGATTTCTTTTAATATTAATTGTGATGTATGCAATGATAAAAAGCGATATTTTGGTACGTAAGATGAGAAGTTCATGTCCACGTATGTTGAATGTATGTAGTGAGAACAGATAAATTTAATTTCATAATTCAACTTCCTTTCGTTTAAATAATTATTAAACAGAACTTCAGATATCATAACATTCGTATTTCTGGTATTATTCAAAAAGTTACTTAAACAGAGTTGAGTTTCTTCCGGATTTCTGTCATTAGTACCTCCTAAAACAATTACAAAGTCGTTTTTATCTAATTTGCTTATTTCAACTTTTTCTGTTACTAAAATTTCCTTTAGGGATGCCCCTGACTTCCAGAAACACTTGACTTGATAATCATTGCCGATAAGTCTTTGCAGGTTTTTTTGAACATAGCGTCCCTGCTGATCCGCAATTATGATTACGTTTTTCTTTTTCTTTTCTTGTTTAGTTTGACATTGGATGGCAATATTACAAGACGTATCGTTCGACTCATCTGGGATCTGCTTAGTCTCTGATGGGTTGATGTTGTTTACAGACCCTGATACCCTGTTCTTTAGTGAAGGTTTTGCCAATATGTCCTGCGTCTCGCTATGGTGATGTATTGTAGTAGTTGTAGTCTGGTCTAAGCCTAATTTATTTCCTGTTTCATCTTGAATAAAACTTGCAAATATTATTTTCTCTTCCTTAGCAGTATCGTTGTTTGTATTCTGTACAGTTGTCACTGATTGCTGCATATTTGTCGTAGGCGTACCTTTATTGGTTTGGTTGGTTTTCCGTTTTCGCCCCGAACGAGGAGTCAATTTATTTGTTTCGGTAGCATTTATTTCCTTGTAGGCATTTATTATTTTTATGTATTTTTGCACGTCCGTTTTTAACCTGAAGTTTTCTGAATTTAAATTTTCTATCTCCTGACGCGATTCAACGGACAACAATTTTCAAAATACGTTACAGACCAGCTTTCTATGTTACATTATTTAATAACTCTAGGTATACCGGTTTTGATTTTGTTTGACTTGGCGTACGGGAAATACGGGAATAGTAAAACTTTGTTGATTGTGTATATAGAGAAGACATTTTGAAGTTACTATTACTATTTATTTAGGTACTGTTTGGTGTGTTTTCTTAAATACTTGCATTTGTACTTAGGACATTTGTATTTAGATCGTTGATAAAGTATCATGCATTTTTTCACTCTTCTCAAAAACGGTGAAGGAAAACATCGTGAGGAAACCGGCATGTCCTAGAACCAAAAATTCGAAGACATGTGACATCTACCAATCCGCACTGGGCCCGCGTGGTGGATTATAGCCCATTCCCTCTCATAGAGAGGAGGCCTGTGTCCCAGCAGTGGGAACATTAAAAGGCTGATGATGATGATGATGATGATAGTGACGACTTCGATACTTACATTTACAGTGTTTTCCCGGGAGAAACCAAGAATAACAGACTCTACAGGGTGTAAACAGACTCTTCACGAAGCCGTCAAACAAGGATTATGTACATCAAACTAAGTAACTTTACGCAAAAAATATTGGTAGAAAACGACTTTTTTTTTGGGCTGAAAAATCACATTTTACGAGTACAGTAGGACTCCATGTAACGCACTCAAAACATTGTGCTGGTGAATGGATTGAATAGTAAGGGGGTCCTGGAGGTGTTTAAAGTAAAAATCTTACATTGTATCATCAATAGAAGTTTACAATACATACAGCATACAATACATCTCAATACAAAAAAAAAAAAAAAAAAGTTGAAAAAGTCAAAAAAAGTGAAAAGTGAAAGTGAAGTGAAAGTTGAAAAGTCAAAAAGTTGGAACTTTGACCCCCAATATCTCCGTAACAAGAAGGTGGCAATGACGGGGAGAACAAGTGCCTTTCGGCCTCGTTAAGAGTTTGTTTACACCCTTTATATGCAAACTCCTTCGCCGACTCATTACAGCCGGAGACATACTGATTATGGTAAATTCATCTCCCTTCGTTTGTCTCATGTTATTTGGGGTCAGCCCAACATATTTTTTTCTTGTTTCTCCCCTGTCTATCGTCATGCTATGATTTATTCCTTTTTCCTTCATAATCATTCCTCACTCAGTTCCTACATCTTTTCTTTGGTCTTCCTCTCCCACTCCATCCAACAACATTTATATTCATAACACCTTTTTGAAGATAATAGCACCTATTTTACAAAATTAGCTGAAAATGTTCCCATTTTTGGGTCAAAGGCCTCCTATCTATTAGAGAGAGTAGGCCATATTCCACGATTTATTCTTCGTTCGGCCCACTGAGTTTTGTCCAATAATCATACAAAAAATACAATTGTTCGAAGATGACAGAGATCGATTTCTGTTTCAATACATCATACCCGTAATCTCTGAAGGGTTAGGCTAAAGTGTATATACAGTACACCCGCATTACGTCAGTCACACTCCCATGGTACAGGGGCGAGCCTAATGCCATCAACTAGACACAAATCCAAACTCCGTAGCTGCTACTGAGAAATCCCAGATGGAACGTTCACCGTTAAACGCATTTAGCAATTTATGGTGAAAATAGGCCTAGTAAGTATTTAAAACCAAACCAAACTCCTTCAAAACAATAATTTCACTGCTCAAAAACATCAAAAACTAGGTCTAGTCTAGGGTTCAAAATAGGTCCAGGTTGGTAGGTTGTCCAAGACAGCTAAAACCCTATACAAAATTGTAAACTTAGGTATTAAGCGTAGATAGACATGATCAAATCCTCTATAAACTAAAAAAGAAAAAAAAAATTGTAAGTAATATTGAAGAAATGAATGTTATCTTCATTTATCTAAAAATCAACACCTCTTTTTGTTTTATCTACACAACAGCCAAAAATTTTCAAAATCAGCGAAACGTTAGTCGACGGAGCCCAATAACGCTCGCACGTTTTTCGAAACTCAAGCGGGGGTCCCCAAATCTATGAAATCATCCAAAAATATTAAAATAGACTTACTTAATTACAAATGGATGGAAAATGATCCCAAATAATGATGGTCACGAAACATTGTTTACGATTATTAGTTCATTTGCTAAATTGAGTTTTAAAATGTCGTAATTTTCAGCTTGTCGATAAACTTTTGAAGTGCGTATTAATTTTATAGTTTTGACCATTAGTGAAAACTTAATATGTAGGAGCTATAATGTACTTTTGCACTCATTTATGAAATGTAAATGGGATTTTTATTATAGGGATGTTACAATTTTTAAGAGTGGTCAATAATACACGTAGCCGACAACAAAACACAAACACACATTAAACAAAGTCACTCTGTAAACATAAGCGGCGAAAAGTATATGGGTGTCACTTGTCTTACTATAGTATACACTACTTCGTGTGTAGGTACACCTATCCCTAACCTTTCAAAGAAAACAGGCGTGAAGATAAAACAATTTCACATATAAATTTAATCTTTAATCAGAGACATCTTACAGAAAAAATGAGAAGTAGTAGTCCATTGTTCTTATAGATCACGATAGATGGCGCTACTCTACCTCTCGGGAGCCATATTGCGTTATAGTTCCAAGCGTTTTCGATAGATGGCGTTACGCTGCTCTTGCATTCCTGAATTTAACTTTCTTCACTTCATTGAACATATTAATGTACATTTCATTGAAGTTTGGCTGTCTTTTGCAATTGAATTCAGACGTTGTCACGCAAACTGGGCGAGTCCCGTCATATTTGTCACTGTTGTATTCAATTCCCAGTCTCTTCAACTCCTTTAGCAAGTCATTGAGACAAGCGCACTGCCATGGATTTGGGTCCATCAACAATTTCTTTATCTTTCCTCCAGAGTTTCTCAGCTCCAGACAAAAGTTATCTGGTAAATATGTTATTTTATTGCTGGATAGGTTCAAATTTTTCAAAGGACTTCCTCTAAAAGCATTCACTGGCACGACTTCAATTTTATTTCCGTACAAATCGACTGATATCAATTTCGGCATATTTCTGAACAAACTATCTGGTATGACTTTAATCTTGTTACGCTTTAAGTCAACTTTTAAGAGATTCTTTAATGGGGACAGGATGTTATCATTAATTGTTTCAATAACATTAGCAGTTAAATCTAGTAGTTCTAAACTATCCAGATTAACAAAAGTGGCAGGATTATCCAGCGACGATATTTGATTCGTAGACAAAATCAAATGTTTCATAGTTCCCAAATTCGGTTTCGTTGCGAACTCAGGAACTTCTGTTAAGAAACATCTGTCCAGATTTAAGATTTCTAAAGATTGAAATGCGTTCAGTAAATTATCTGGAGCATCTTCCATATTATTTCTAGAGAAATCCATAATTGTTATATGCGGGCTCTGATCAAATATGTAAGGACTAAAATCTTTTCCTACAAGCGCGTTACTTGCTAGGTCGACAAAGTTCAGCTTTGTCAATGGATCGAATATTCCCAGTTCTAATTTGTTTATCTTATTTCCTCTCAAATCAAGAAGATCTAGATTGGTAAGCTGATCAAATAGCCCTAACGGAAAGTCTGTGAGTTGATTGTTTGAGAGATTTAGATGTGTCAGTTTCTTAGGTTCATCTATAACACCAAGTTTTAAACTTTGTATCTTGTTTAGGGATAGGTCTAGGTAAGTCAAAGAATTGAGATCATTAAATGATTCAAAGTCAACGTCGGATATCCTGCATGCTCTTAGTGTGATCCTTGTAGTTTTATTATTGTCTGATATTAGACCTCTCACAAGTTTATAATCAGACGTTCCGGCGGTGCAGACGACATCTTTGTCGTTATAAGTGTTACATTTAGGTCCTGCTTCTGCGATGACTAGTATTGTTAGCAGAGCAGCTAGAGTATTTCTTAGTGCAGCCATATCTGAAATTACAGGAAATAACACTATTACATTACATGCACCTTCTTCAAAACATATCGTCGGTGAAATAGAAAAATGACGTTATTCAGAAAGTACAATTTTTTTTTTAATTTGAATTGTTTAATTTCATTAAAATTCATTTTTCTTTATAAGTGGTATATTTACATATAAGTTCCATCCATCATTTAAAAGGTATTTACATGAGGATTTAGGTGGTGTGTTATTTAATTATTTTCGTTTTATGTAATAATGTTATTTTCCTAAAAATTTGAAAAATGTCATTTTTCCATTTATTCGACGATATCTTTAGCTGACTTAAGCCAGTGATAACTATGTACAGACAAGGCACATCAAACTACCCGAAACTGTCAAATTTTCCCAAGCAACCTTGTTGAAATTTGACAGATTGTAGTAGCTTGATGTGCTGGCGTCTGCACATGATCTGTTGTTTGCTCTTCAAAAGTATATTTTTTTTACTTATTTTACAAATCTTCTGTTGTTTATACCCGACCGCGGTGAAGTCCAAAAGGAGAGTTATTGTGTAGGAATTTTTAACTTTAGTTGAACGCCATATAATTGACGAGATAAAAAAAATTATACAAACAGGTAACTGGACAAAAAACTTGCTCAAACAAGAAATAAGCACTTTATATTTACCTTATTTACATTATTCACAGATTTCTGACAACTTCAAACTAAAAATAAGTAGTAATACTTATAAAAAACTTTATTTACCTCTCAAATTCTCTGAATCTTAAACTTCACAACCAATATCACCAATTCGCTTGACACTGAGGTTATCAACTCATCGTTAACAATATACACTTAAATATAAAAAGAAGTTTCAAATAAATTATCACAATATTTCTCAAACGAGGTGATAATTAGTATAAGAAAGATCCGCGTGCAGCAGAGCCGGTCTGAGCGAGCTAAATGAAGTTAGTGTCAGGTCACCTCACTTGATATTTCTTGTGGTTTGGGTTTTTCCAGTTTCATTCATTCATTTAGCAGGAATTTACAATGATATAGTGGAGTGCATTCGTGCGTTTTATGAGTAACTTCGTGGCATATTACTGAGTTAATCAACTAGCAAAGTACTTATGACGATTATAATCATATAGATCATGGGCCAATGACCCTATGACGTAGTTTTAATTAATTTCTTTTACTTAAAAAATGTTAACTCTAAACCTAACAATAACAGGCAACCTACAGTCGCCAGTGCATCAAGTTGTCAAATTATCTCATTCGATTTTGAAGTTAACCATCAACATTTTATGGTTTAAATTTGACAGTTTGTGGTAACTTGGTGGTAACTTATGCGCTGGCGTCTGTAGAATGAAAACGCCAGCGGGTACTGCGGGACCCGGCAATAATAAACGCTTAACCGCCATAGGGTACTCGAGGCTCCGGGTTTCTTAAATTGACATTATTGACAATGACTTAGGTGACACTTGACAGTTCAAACAAGGTTTAACTGTGGCTGGCCACTGGGTAGACAAGTAGGTAGCAACGAAAGTGAGGAAGGATAATCAAGTCATCCCCTAAATGGGTCAAAAGTCAGTGAAAATTCGTTATATTTGTCAATGAGAAATCCAGTTCATAATTTGACATCCTGTTTGTAACAAAGATAAATGTAGGTATGACCTAAATTACCTATTTCAAGTACACGGGTACCTGCATGTACATCATGTAGTACCGCATTTGGCATCTACATATTTGTCATGTCATTGTGCCTCAGAAATAAATGCGTCACTATACCTAAGAATTTACAAAAACTTTTAATTGATTGGGTTATTAACATCACGCCTGTAATACCCGTAGGGTTAGGCAGAGGTGTACCTAATAGACATTTCGCCAGTTATGTTTAAGTCCCATGTAATAGGGGGCATTGCCATCAACCGGGCACAAATCCAGATTCCGTGTCTGCTACTGAGAAGTTCCTGATGGAAAAACCCAATAGCACTTTGGCCGACCTGGGAATCGAACCCAGGACCACATGCTCAGCAGTCGCGCTTGCGACCACTCGACCAACGAAGCAGTCATTGGGTTATTTTCCAGTCTTAAATGTCTAAGACACGCAGACACCGACGTAAGACATCTTATTAGTTTTATTCATGGTGCAAGCACTAATATTGGTATAGTGGATGGATACTTTGACTGTCTTAAAATAAACGTGGATCATGTAGGCAAAATCAGGAAGATTCTCTAGTTGAACTGGAATTTGGTCTCAGGGTTAAGCACAAACTCTTTGTATTTAATCATCGTAGATGTGACTATTCCTTTTCTATATTTATGAATAGACACAAACTATAGTTAATTAAGATAGGTATTGCTGTCTCTGAAACGACTCCTTTATAATGTATCCTCCAATGTCAAAATAAATTAATAATACGAGGGCAATAGCACCCTACGTTAAAGTCAGAATATGATACTCAATTCCTGGCCCATTTTTATTTTGACCAAACTATAACTTGAAGTCCTCACCTATTATTTTCTGTACTTCGCAGCCCAATCAAGCCTTTATTGCAAACTAGATGAAATAACATTTATTAAAGATCTCCGATTAAAGAGAACTCCCGCTGAGTAATTATAGAGTACATTAAATAAATTGAGTGAAGCGATTCTCTTTCGCTACTGAAAGACTTGAACGTCTTGAGCATTATTATTGGGACTGTAAACTTCGAAGTTATTAATTACTACTATACCTATATTCGATTCAGATGGTTCTGCCATTTTGATGCGAATTTTGGATTATTCACTTCAAGAAAGGAGGGCGTTATGCATTCGACGATTTTTGTATGGGAAATATGGATGGATGGATATTTGTTACTCTTTCACGCAAAAACTACTGAACGGATTTGAATGAAATTTAGCATATAGACTGCTTATAACCTGTATTAACAAAAAGGATACTTTTTATCCCGGTAGTATGATCCCGTGGGACAATTATTGAACTCCACGCGGGAGAAATGTTTTGAAGGTTTCACTTCTAACCACGTGTGAATTTCACATATGTTTTTTTTTTTAATACATTTAATGTATTACATATTTTTACTTATGACACCCCCGTACTATTCAATCCATCCATTAGCACAATGTTTTGAATGCGTTACATTGAGTCTTACTGTAAAACGTGATTTTGAACCCCAAAAAAAAAATCGTTTTCCAGCAATATCTTTTGCGTAAAGTTACTTAGTTTGATGTTTATAATGCTTGGTTGACGGATTCATGAAGAGTCCGTTTACAGCCTGTATACATCTCGGGACGAACTCTTTAAAGAGTACTGCTATCTTTAAAAGGCTTAAAACTCAACTCATCAACATTCTCCTTATCCCAATTTATTTGGGGTCGGCGCAGCATATTGTCTTCTTCTTCCATACTTCTCTATTACTCGGCATCTCATCAGACACCTTCTCTCTTGCATATCACCAGTCACACAGTTTATCTAGACTTGAAAATTAATCAACCCCAAGAATAAAACTGACAACTGTTTCATCTGCTAAACCCAGTTCCAATCTTGAAATAAGCGTTTAAATATTAACACTATGTAACAATACTATCAGAATACTTAAACTTAAGTAAGATAGATATTACAATGTAACTGAGAGACGTTCATGAAAACAATTAAAGTTACTGAAGTGAATTCTCCATTATTGATTTTTACCTTACCGTTCAAGATTGGGGATCTTCGCTTGAAACACGGATGTAGGTACAGAAACGTGGATAATAATTTCAAGAAGAGACAGTGCTTAGTAAAGTTTAAATGAAGCCTAAAATGGCTGAAAATATGTGTGGTAATCGGTTATCGTCATCATCATCATCATCAGCCTATAATGTTCCCACTGCTGGGACACAGGCCTCCTCTCTATGAGAGGGAATGGGCTATAATCCACTACGCGGGCCCAGTGCGGATTGGTAGATATCACATGTCTTCGAATTTTTGGTTCTAGGACATGCCGGTTTCCTCACGATGTTTTCCTTCACCGTTTTCGAGAACAGTGGTGATGAAATAAATTACATAAAGTAATGCGCCTGCCTGGGTTCGAACCCACGACTTACTGTTCGTAAGTCGGGGTCGCTACACTGGCCCACCGCTGCTCTCATCGGTTATCGTGGTATGGACATTTTGTGCGGAGGAATGAGGAAAATGTTAAGTATGAATTTAGATGGGTATAAGAGTAGAGGAAGGCCAAAGAAGCGATGGATGGACTGTGTGAAGGATGATATGGCTAGAAAAGAGGTGACTGCTAAGATATCGAATAATAAAGAAGTATGGAAATAGAAGAAATGCTGCGCCGACCCCAAATAAACTAGGATAACAGCAAAAGAATGATGACAGTGCTCAGAACGCGTTTTGTGAACCACGCATTCTGAGCCCCTACCAATTAAATGCTGTAAGATTAGCTTAATCAGCTTTTGCTTTTCCCATTGCTGGGACAGGGACATAGGCCTAGCCTCGTTCAGAAGGAGTGGGCTGTAATTCATCACACCACCTAATGCAGGTTGGTAGGAGTTTTCGAATTTTTTGATGAATTGCATGCCGGTTTCCTCATGATGATTTTCTTCACCGTTCTGAGAGCAGTGGTGATGAAATAAATTACAAAAAGTATAGTGCCTGCTTGGGTAAACACACGGCATAACCAGAACTGCTCATTAAATTAGCATTAGGCCTCATTAGCCTGGCAACTGAAGTTACTGACTGCCAGTCCACTTGACGCCAACCAATTCCGGTTTTAGTATGTCTGTACCGGTGTTATAACAGCCACATGAGACGTCTCAACTACAAGGTATTACCAATGGCCATAGAAAGAGGTGACCCTGAAACGTAAAATAAGTTAAGTGTATTTCAATGGCACAGTTAAGTGAATTGCTGAGCGATTGGCTACTGTGCTGTGTGTCGCGGGTTCGATTACCGCACAAAACAAATTTTTCTACGGGCTACAGATAGTTGTTCCGGGTCTGGCTGTTTGTGTATGTGAAGTTAAATGTTTGTAAACGCACCTACGATACAGGGAAAATCTTGTGTGGGACAACGTTTTTATTAAAAAAAAGTTATCTAGATATTTCTCTACATCTTCGTTCCAAAGCGCATGATTACGATTTAGCCTTTGAGGGCCGGCTTTAATTGAATGTTAGACATTATTGAGAATTGATGATGATTGAAAATGTATTCTATCTTCCTCGTCGCGCCGTTTGAAAGCCTATTGACAGGGAATCTTTGCTTAAGGGAACTGTGGGAATATTAGAAGCCGAATAATTAATTTATTCAAGAGATTTCGTAGAACTATTTAATTTTAAGAGTAGCTGTTAGGAATTCGTGCTTTTCTGGGCGAAAATTTTAGATTTTAGTTAATTAAGAAAATGGGCCTAAAAAAGATATTTATTGAAGCTTCGGGGACCGATCAATTAATGTCGATCGAAACGCTGTCATGTCTACTTATCTCTAACAAATAAAAATTTATCATGGTATAAATAGGGGAGTAGAAAATACTGTTACCATAAAAACACGCACCTACCTAACATGCACTCAAGTCTCGGGAGGTAAGAGGGAGGTAGTTTTATAATGGCGTTACTTTAATTGGTGTTTTTGAAGAGGGTAGGCAGTTGGAGCAGGCAGTCTCTGCAGTACAGGCGTCAGGCAGTTCCGCCGTACAGGCGTCAGGCAGTTGCCGCAGCTTGGAGAGAAGTTACCGGGCGAGTCCGTTAGCGGAGCCCCAGGATGTAGTATCACTCCTGGGAAGTGTAGGGACGCGTCAAAGCGTCGGCGCCCTATCACTTGCCACTGACACTTGTCCACTTTTAATATAGTGGACTTCACCGTACTGAGATATTTCTCTCTTGGAATCCCGTCGTAAACTGATTGAGCTACGTCAACGCCTCCTTTTATAAGGAAATTTCGGCGTTCTTCAAGCTTCTATTCTGTTCCACTTCGTTTTACGATTTAAATTGTTGCAGCCTTAAATCATCTGACCTGCCAGGTGTAGTCGGCAAAGACATATAAAACCTCCTAACCAGAGAGTACGTTAAGAAACTTATAATTATATTATAGAATTCCGTTACACGGTAGACAAACGTAATTTAATGTAAAACAAGAATTAAAATAGCCAAAACGATATAAATGATTTTTAGTAAATACAATCCTAATGCACCCTTCATTGAATAGGCTGGTACAGAAAATCTATGTTAAAAAGAATAAATAAACATCAGCTTGACACCTTTGACGTTAAATGTTATTTCAGGAAAATATTATATAATATTTTGTAAAAATTATAAAATGATATGATAATGGGAGAAAAATTTCGAAATAGCGTGCGTTGCAATAACGTCATTCGAATTCTCATTTCACTCCCTGGTAACAGTGCTTATAAGTTATAAATGTAGTATAAAACTTCACAATGTTCCTCAATTTATGTTTGGACTTCAAAGCTGATATGGTAATGACGACAAATTCGTTAAAATAAGAAAACAAAAGCCATAAAATAATATCTAATCAGAATCTACCTCAGCAATCTCTTGAATAAACAGCCATTTAATATTTTCTAATGGCTCCTTTACCAAACAAAGTTACCAACTTGAGGACTTCAAAAACCTTGGACTGGAGGAAGTTCAGCGATTTTCACTTCAAGTTTTTGACTTCAAGCATTTCGTGAGCATCGCTTTAATTGCCTTTGTCGTTGAATGTTTACGATTAAAAAACTTTAGACGGTCCAATGAGATTTCTTTTGTTTTGGAGACAATGTTTGCGGGTATGGCTTCCTTCAATTATATTGAGCCACTTGAGTCAAGTTAAGCACTTGGGACATAAAGACACCATTATTTTTTATTCTTTGAATCTAGCCGCTAACACTATGTCTAAGGACTAAAAGGACTTTATTCTCCGAAAGATTTTGTTCTAAAACATCTTCAATGAGACTTACAGCCAGATGGGAGATGAAATTCAGAAGATCACAGCTAAGACCTGGTTTAGACTCGCGCAGACCAGCAAGTATGGCGCAAACGAGAGGAGGTACATCGACGTGTCGGCAGTTGTGTTTAAGGTCCAAGTAATAGGGGACGAGTCTATTACCATCATAATCATGTGCTTAATCCTTTCCTAACTATGTTGGGGTCGGCTTTCAGTCAAACCGGATGCAGCTGAGTATCAGTACTTTACATGGAGCGACTGCCTATCTGACTCCCACAAACCAGTTAGTACTGGGTAATTCGACACCCCTTGGTAAGACTGGTTGTCAGACTTTCGGGCTACTGACTACTTAGGACTGACGAAGACTGACTGCCTTTAACAACTGTCAAAGATCTACAATTGACAGCCAGAAACTCGGAAGAAACTCGATATGTAATGGCTGGTTACCCATCCACGGACCAGTCTAGGCAAGCACGGCTTAACCTGAAGATCGACCCGAGCGGCAGTTATTATATAGCCACGAGCTCCTCTGTCTCCTCAAGTGTATTGCTATCAACTGCGCGTAAATCCAAATTCCAGGATACTACTGAGAAAATTCGAATGGAGGAACCCAATGACACTATGCCCGACCTGCAGGGCTATTGGCTATCTTTTTGATAGGCGGTGGCTATCAAGCTTCAGTTGTTCACCGAAGTTTGATGGCAACCGAGAATGTCATATTATTGGTATTGCGTATCACATTGACTGGACATCACGTTACGGTGGCTAACACACCGGGTACGGTGCTCTTCGTCTCAGTACTTGACGCCTCTAATTTTTATCGACTATTATGCGGCTAAGTTGAGTAGCACCCTTTGAGCGTTACAATACTTGATTTAAGGGAACATTTTATTTTTAGCGGTTTATATGACTTGTGAAATGGTTATTGTAAATTATTTTGTGTTGTCAGTGTTTACTTCTGAATAACTTCTTTAAATAATACCTTTATTTATGTTAGTAAAACCACTTAATATATGCAAACATAATATATTTAGTAACGTTTACAACTTGGTGGTTGCGTCAGGGCAGCCCGCGAAATACAAATGTTCTTACGTTTTTTGTAATTTGCAAGTCAGTGTTAGGTTGTACGTTGACAAAAAATGAGTCGCGCCAGTAACACGTAGTTAGAGAAACAATCATGAAAATCATCAATGTTACCCTGTAAGTTTGTTTAACCCTTCCTTAAGATGCCTGCACGAAGAAGAGGTCTAACATTGTTTAATACAGGCACCTACTGTGAGCCAAAAAATAAACTAATTTTTATATAAACTAGTATAATACTTACATTAAAATAATTCAAACAATAAAATGTTTGTACAGGATTATTATTAATTGCCTTTTTTTTCAACATGTTTTAAACACAAATATACTTACATCATGTAGAAAAGTGAAGTTAGGGTAAAAGTATTACGAGCTATTTATAAAACTACCATCTTTGATAAATCAAACCTTTTCATTTGTAACTGTACAAGGATCTTTTGGCGTGTGGCTAAAATGACCATACCATTCCATTACTTCCAATTTTATTCACATAAAATAATCAATAAAAAAACTAATACTACTGCAAGAAAATGAACAGTTTAGAACATCACAAGCTATATATAGAATATTATAAATTATCTCTAGCATTCCATAATCGTGTAGGCGGCGCGGTGTCACCAGACGACTTTCTTCTCTCTTCTTCAGCAAATTCTAGCACTAATTATACGTGCCATACTTCACCACCAACACACATAACAATAAAACAACAAGAAACGTTATTTTAACATTTAATACCGGCTTCGGTGTTCATTACTGAATTTGAAAAACACTACCTTTGAGTAGCGTCTTTCACGAAAGCAACTTCAACCTCAGTGAACATCAATTTGATATCCACTAAGTATGCTTACACAGTCGCAATAATACAAGTATCGATACGAAAGCAACTGTCAAAATGAGTTACGGTGACCATCAGCGACGATGAGCGCCAATGACGTCATATTTGATAGTCACTGGTCATAGCCAATACCAAACTAAGCTTTTGACAGTTAATTGATGGACACTGAGCCAAAGTGATCATCGCTTGAACTGTCAACAGAGATAAGCAATAGCCCTGCTGGGAATCGAACCCAGAACCTCATGCTCAGCAGTAGCGCTTGCGATCATTATACCAACGAGACAGTTACACCTATATACATATATTACATTTTTGTTAAACTTTTGTTATCCCTTTCCACAGGGTCAATGTTACTGGACATTTCCCCAGCAGTGAGTGAACGTGTAAGAGTTAGTACAAGGTTGATGGTAGACCCGACCAGAATATCCAGGAGTCTATCGGTTCCCGACCATTACCCATGTTAATTTCCCTCTCGCTGAGAAAACTTACTTGAGACGAGTTTTAAGTCAATTACGCAACACTTCTGTTTCGATAGGACGTAACTTGTAGCGATTTGGCGTTTTTTATCTAAAAATTACATGATTGGAGTCGATTGACGGCACTGTTGGCGCAGTGGCTGAGCGATTGGCTGCTGGGATGCGTGTCGCGGGTTCGATCCCCGCATGGAACACATATTTGTATGACCTACAGGTAGTTGTTCCGGGTCTAGCTGTTTGTTGTAGGTATGTGTGTCTTAGTTTAGGCAAAGAGAAAAAAAAAATGCCATTTTTTTTCTCCATCTTCCGCTATGAAACAAACGTTTCCATCGTTTTCTGTCTTCTTCTTCCTCTCTATTCATCTTTTAGTCTCATGCGTTTCATCCCTCTTCATCACATGAACCAAGGCAGACGACTCCCTTTCAACTTTTCTGCAGATAACAGGCGCCACCATCAATCTTCCGCTAATATGCTCATTGCTTACTTTATCATTTTAGTCACTCCGCACATCCATCTCAACATATTATACTCATTTCTTATTCTATCCGTTCGCGTTACAGTTACATTTCCAATGGCTGACGTTAATAGAGTCTAACGGATCACCGAAGCGCTGGATTATTCAAATGAGCGCCACCCCACGGTCCTAGTTAAAAAGTTTGTCCTAACAACACCATTGTTTGGACTTTGTGTACTGATTCACTCTATAGACATTCAAATCAGTGGGTATTCCGTTATATTGTTTCTGCTGGACGGTTTTAAAGAGAAAATCTAAAGTAATTCTGGATTTGTCGGTCGTAAATTCGTCTGGATTTGTCCCCGGTTGATGGCAATAGGATCCTTTATTACATGGGACTTATAACATTGGTAACTTGGGACATGTGAATGTATCGTAGTTGTTTGGCTTCCTCATTTTATTTATATAGTACCCTTCATGAATACACTAACTTAAATGGCGCAGAAAATAAACCTCAATCTTACATACATTGTAATCTCAAAAACTTAAGTCTCTAACATTTTTAACTACGTTATAAAACTGTTGTAAACTCAGCTTTATCTAGACGCTCCGCCATTTTGAATTACTGGTAAAGCAAGATGGCTGCCACTGATGGTGACATGATTTTAGTTTAACTTTGTAGAAAATGTGTCACAAAAAGTGTTCGCGAACTTTGTTTTAAATATGAAATTAAGATAAAGTATTGTTCGCTGGGTTTCCTGGCTCAGAGCCAGGGTTTAGCTTTGTTTAAATTTTCTGGTTGTGCGCTCGTAAGCAAGAGACAACTTCGTTCTGTATTCATGGTAATATAACTACTTAGGTGGTTTTTGGTGAACTCAGAGGAATTGTGACCTCTGTAATCTCCAAAGGAACCATTTTTGTGTAGTTCATATAATTAGGACGTGTACATCTACGCGATGTTAAACGGTTTCAATTTCTAGCACTAAGCGAAGAAACTAAAACTTATCCACAAGTTTTTAACATGACTAGCACCCTTCCCCTCCATTATTTTTATACACCACGACACATAGACTGTATACTTCTTGACAACAGAACATGCGTGATAGTACTAACTTCTGGGGAAGGAATTGCAACAATAGAAAAATATAAGCTAGTCATCATCATCTGTTTCAGAGAGAGCCCGGCCCCGGTTGCATCCGCCGCCGTCGGTCGGCTGACATCAATCTAACCAGATTAAGATGGATCAAACGAGTATAAGTAGAAAAAATAGGAGAGTAAATACTTAATTAATAGGTCCTGTTTTGCGTCTAGAATGTCCCTGTTGAACCATTAACATGTATAGGCAAGTAAATAAGTAAACCATATGAAATCCGCAGTAATCTGCACTACACAAACATATCGTCAGCCATTTGTGCACAAAATTGTCTAAATGCGCAAAATTGCAACCGTTCCGTGTATTGTTTAGCTCTGAGTAAATGCTCCCAAAGGTACACAAATGGTGCAGATTTTAAACGGGATCTGTTTACAGGTAGATTAGCTGTTGTGTCTGGTCCAAAAGTATCCGATGGTCAGATAAACACATGGATCAGAAAATATACTTGTATATGCCAGTTTGCAGTCTTGTTTTTCATCGATTTTTTTTTTACACTTAAGGCGTTTGGAACCAAAGAAACAATGGATGGACTGTGTGAAGGATGATATGGCTCGAAAGGAGGTGTCTGATGAGATGACGAGTACTAGAGAAGTATGGAAGAAGACGACATGCTGCGCCGACCCCAAATTAATTGGGATAAGGGCAAGAGAATAATTTTCTGACATTTCAACGGCATTATTAGTTGCTTCGTTGCCACACTCAAATTGAATTTGAATACTGAAATTTGAAGTTCCTAATTTTACATGACTTTAAAGATGTTTTTAGTTTGACAATAAATTGAGGTAATTCAAACAATAATTGTTGGAAAAACTTGTGAAATATAAAAGTTGAATCAAGAACTTTTTAAACAGTCTTCGAAGAAAGAAAATTCTATAGTCAGCAGCGGCACCTTGTCTGAGAATTTAATCTACACATGTTTACAGATCAAAAACACCTGGAATAGACCTTCATTTTGACGGATAAATATAATTATATTTAATGTTGATTGTATCAATATTTTATACCTTCAATACCTACATACCTTTAATACTCAAAATTTTAAAATACCTTCGTTTTGGTAAATCTTAGTAATACTATGGGTATTTATTGTTTTCAGTAGTTAAGTCATTTAGCGACTCGATCGCAAAAATAATATAGTATTTGCTCCCTGCAGTTTTGCCGTTATAACGTATCAGACAGACAAATGGACTGTTCGAATTATTAAGATTACAATGTGTCAAGGAAACTTTTCTAGCCTTTAAGGCAATACGTGAGATGAATAGATAATGAAGAAGGTTCTTCAGTCACACTTATACTGTACTGGACATATACTATTACTACCATAATATGCTGGAATTAACATGTTTATTGAAAGAAGTGGCGACAGACAGACACTTCAGCTTCGTTTGTTATTTTTTAACAATTTTATGCCAGATGCTCGTTGGTCTAGTGGTCGCAAGCCCGACTACTGAGCATGAGGTCCTGGGTTCGATTCTCAGGGCGGGAAAAATATTTTTTATTTTATTTTAATTCTATGGAATTACTCAGTAGCAGCCACGGAGTCTGGATTAGTGCCCGATTAATGACAATAGGCTCGCCTCCTATTACACGGGACTTAAAACTTAACCGGCTAAGTGTGGGTGCACTATTAGATACACCTCTGCCACTAGTTTTAAGTTACAGTAATATAATAATAATAATAAAAGCCTTTATTAACAATCTTATATGTTACATTTCATCTTATAACTACTTATGTATTACTAATATCAAACTTGATTATTTATGAAAGCAACGTAATTAAATGTTATTATTTGTATTAGACACCGGTTCCGTGATTGTCTTGCTCTTTGG
Organism: Lycophotia porphyrea; assembly: GCA_950005105.1. NCBI lineage: Eukaryota > Metazoa > Arthropoda > Insecta > Lepidoptera > Noctuidae > Lycophotia > Lycophotia porphyrea. The sequence goes on along the minus strand of OX465404.1, from coordinate 1,244,355 downwards.
CATAGGCCTCCCCAAGTGTTCTCCATAACGGTCTGTCCCTTGCTATCCTCATCCAACATGGTCCTGTCACCTCCATGATATCATCTTCCCATCTTCGATACTGCCTGCCTTTCCTTCTCTTTTTATACCTAGGGCACCATTCCGTCACTTCTTTCGTCCACTTTTCTGTCTCACTTCTTGTTAGGTGTCCTGCTCATTTCCATTTCAGTTGTTTGATTTGGTATTTTATATCTATAATCTTGGTTTTTTTTCTGATTGTTTTTAGCCTAATGTTATCTTTTAATTTTATGTTGAGTATGCTTCTTTCCATTCAGTGTTGGCAAGTTTCAAGTGATTTAATATTTTTCTTTGTACAACTCCATGTCTGACAGTAAGCAAAACCTAAAGGACCCCCTCAGTAACAGCGCACAGGGACTGAACTTAGCAAAAATCTAACAGCGCGCCCTTTAATTTAAGTGACTCTTAGTGTTAGTGAAAATTACCATTAGAGGTTAAACTTTAACTTTATGTGAAAAGTTAAGTGCCGTGTTAACTACTAAAAGTTGGAAATGTAGGCAGATATCTACTTAGTGCCTAGCAAGGTGACGAGAAATTGCTTAATGTAGCCTAAAGGTACCTTATTTTTCGCATACTGTAGCTTCGTATACCTACCAAAGTTTCTTGAAAACTTTTCATCTTTAGATAGGCACATATATGACTTCGCTTAACTTTTCAAAGGATCTGGTTAAGCGTCACCAAGTGCTTTTATTGACAAGCCAAAATTAAATGATGAGTTATTTAAACATGCCGCCAAACTTTCTTCGCTCTTCGCAGACATTTTCGTCAAAAAATTAACGTGAAGTCAAGAAATCGTGAAGTGGTATAGAGGGCACATCAAGCTACTACAACCTGTCAAATTTCTTTAATAGATTTTCAACTCTATCGGTAAAGCATTAGGTTGTAGCGGCACTACAAAAAGTACTAAGCATCATAGAACAAAAAGTACTACAGCGCCATCCATGACGGAGTGGACGAACTAACCAACGAAATCCTACATCGCGCAATTAAAGTTATCCGCGACTTAAGACTATATTCAAGAACCCGACAACAACTGTCGGACAGTCTGTCGCCCACCAGACATAACACCCGTCTGGTCGGAGGATCCTCCATTTTTTATGGGGGCTGAAGGATTTTACACCCTGTTCTTCACATTTCCAAAGGTTCAAGGTTGATTGGGAAAATTTGACAGTTCCGGGTAGCTAGATGTGCAAATATTATGTTGGGGTCGGCCTCCAGTCTAACCGCATAAAACTGAAAACGAGGGGGTTACCATGACGTCTTCAAGCAGTTGTAATTCGAGTATGGGAAAGGGATAGAGCTATACAGGTCGTCTAGCGCCATCTCTTTCCCACACTGGAAGGACAACTGCTTTAAGACGTTATGGTAGGCCCCCGTTCCTATTTTAGTGGAGGGGCCTATCTGATCTTCATAACCTCAGTAACACGATACCCGTTGGCAAGACTGGTTGCCGGAGTTTTGGGCTTCTGTCCACCCGTAACGACTAACTAAAGTCTACGAGTGAGTGCCGGGAACAACGTCATAACGTGGTTTCCGAGGGATGAAGGGGTCTTGGCATGTAATGTATGGTAACCATCTACCGACCGACATCGGCAAGCATTGCTAACCATGAAAATCTATCCGCGTGACTGTTATATTTTGTCACGAGTCTCTAAATTCTTCTGAATTCGTCATGTGGTTTTAAACTTCAGTGTTGCAACTTTATTGATGCATCTCAGGTGTCAAAATAGAGCGACCATCCTAAACTTGGGAAGAATGTGAGCGTTCTGAGCTCAGTTAGCTCGTATGTCGTGACATAGCATGCCGAAACACCGCGCACATATCTGTCGTCTGTTGAAGCTTGTGCATAGGACCAGATACGCTATGGATAGGTTTCCTTATCCTCAGGCTTTGCGTGATTTGACTTGGTCAGATGCATTTGAGGATACAATGTTACCACTGGTTACCATTCCTATACAAGGTGACAAAAATTAGTGCTGGGAAACGCCTTTTTTTTTTCTCAAGGTAACGCACTCAAAACATTGTGCTAATGGATGGATTGAATAGTAAAGGGGTTCTGGAAGTGTTTAAAGTAAAAATCTTACATTAAAAACATGTATTAAAAAAAACCATGTGAAAAAGTTGGAACTTTGACCCCCAATATCTCCGTAACTAGAAGGTTCCCAGGTATGGTCTAGAACAAAAAAATGATCGCAATGACGGGGAGAACAAGTGCCCTTCGGCTTCGTTAAGAGTCTGTTTACACCCTTTATTTTAGAAGTACTACCGAATAACCAGGTTCTTAAACCAAAAAAAAAACATTTCCCAGCAATAATTTTTGCGTAGAGTTAATTACTTTGATGTACAGAATGGGTCCGTGTACACTTTGAATATACCTCTGCCTCCTTTGAGGAAATACAGGCGCGATGTTTGTTTATGCGTACTTAATCTACTCGATTCGTGGACATCGTACCCATTTCGAAGTCACCCCTTCATCAGAGGCGTCGTAAGATGCTTGTAAGAATGATCAGGATACTGGAAGGATGAGCTTCGTACACACTTAATTAACTCATTACAGTCATGATCACACATTAGGCACATGACGAAGCTGCGTGTTCAAATGTGGTGCTGTCAAGTGAAAAGATTCGCAGCACCGGAAATCACTCAATGTTACGCACGTAACATTGAGTAACATTGAGTGTTGCTGCGGGCTGTTCGAAAAAGATACCGCGGCCCTGGAAGACAAAGGGCAAGGAAGGAACATGGATGGGTTATAACTTAAAAAATTGTTTCTTAGTTTGTATGTAGAGGGTAATCTTCGGAACTACCGATCCAATTCCGAAAATTCTTTCACTAACGGAAAGCTATATATACGTTCTCGTGGGTTCATTTCCGTACAGAACGGGAGCGAAGCCGCGAGCCGGAGCTAGGATCAGAAAAGGCCTTACCAAGTCTCTGATATTATTTCTCAAAGCTACTTTAGTACACATTTATTATTGAAATATGAATGTTAAAGCAGTTTGACTGGGTCTCAAGGATTATATTATCAATATAATGTTAAGAGGGCTATCACAAAATTATAGAATACCGAAAAGGTTTTTGATTACTTACCTTAATTTTGTGCGAAAATCGTAGCGTAAATGGTTTTTTTATAATACAATTTTTTCCCTCCATTTTTCCTTTATTATCTTCCTTTTCATTACATTTTATGTTTCTAAATCTAGGGGAAGAACGTACGATATCTTTCAAGTGTTTGATTTCCTCGAATATTTATGAAATAATAAATAACTAAAACTCATTCGAAAGAGCAGTCCATCGATTAATAAATATTCGATGAATCGTTCAGTCGAAGTAGCGTTTGGCGATAAAAGGTTGTTTCGCAATAAATTCCATTCGAACAATCGATTAGTCGACTTTCCATGATTCGAACATATGACTCTCGAAGTTAAGTTACGGACCCGCATAAAACAATTGTTTTTAAGTAGTATTTTACTTTTAAATGGTCTAATTATTTTTTTCAAGCAAGGTAAGATAGTAACCTTACTTATTAAATATATTTTCTTTGAATTTGGATTATATCTTCATAGATAAAAAATATCATTTCGGACGAAAAAAGGTCAGTATCTGTTTTACAGAATTTTTCTTGGTGTATTTCTGTATGAAACATAAAAAATTTGAATAAAGCATTCCAAAGTACACCACTCAATTGTACCATGGACATTTTTATATAATATAATATTATTATATCTTTTATGTAACAAAGCATCAAAGATGGGCATCTTTGATGTTTTGTTACATAAAAAAAAGTAGGATTTTATGAAACATCCTTTGCAGAGACAAGATTTTTACTCATGTACGTAAACAAATTGATTTGTTTAAAACATTTCCGAGAAAAATAATCAAACTTTCTCGGGCATATTTTTTTTCAATTTTGTAACCATAATTACACATCAAAAATCGAGTAAGACGCTCAAATAGAAGAAAAAATGTGATAGCCCTCTTAATATATTGTATGGTAAGGAGCAGTAACGAAGGACCCATTTTTGTAAGAGGTGTAGCCGGAGTATATTTCTTTAACGTGATTATATTATTTGTCTAAAAAATACTGACTGTGCCATTTTCAAAGAGAAGCTGGTAAGAATTGAGTTCTGTGGAACCTTCGCCACTGATGTGGAGTCATTTCCGTGGATGAAAACCAAACCATGTGAATGCACCAAACCGTCATTTTTCAAGACTAGTTGGAGAGAGATCGTGTGACGAGCTACTAATAATTAATACACCAGCGATTTATGAGCATGACCTCTCCGAGAGCGATAGTTCCTGCCCAAAGTTATGCCCAGCTAAATCCATTTGCAATTTCAGATTAAATAACCAATTTAACTCCAGTTGGTAATACAGGTGGCAAGTCTATGAGCCTAGTAAGAACCTATTTAACTCTTAGTAAGCACCTAAGCTAGAAAAAGCAGCTTAATATCTTGCAGTGTGTCTGAAGCGCGCCGTGAACTATGTACAACATGTAGGCTCTGCTGTAATGTTCCGCACACGACGCTCGTAGTTACACCTTACATAGTTGACATGACACATTGCGACTTTGTCATCTCTGCTTACATTACACACATGTTAAGGCAGGCTGGAACTAGGAATTATGTTCAATAAACATACTTGACTTTAAAATTCTGCATGTTTTTGAACTTTCCCAAGTGCTTCTGTCAGCAAATCTTGTGTTTACCGCACGTACCTTTGTTGCTAGACACTGACTATCCGGAGGCTCATTCAAAAACTTTTCAACGTCGGCTGGTGACAAAACTTTAGATTTCTGACCAATATATCCATCCGAGCGTCTCTTCAAAAATTCCACCACCAAACGTACCGTTTTGATATCAACACCATGTTTGAGCTTAACCATGCTTCTTAACATGGAATAGTTGCACCACAAGGAGCTGGGTTTGGACGTATTGGCGAGTTCAGAGAAATACGCCAAAAACACATTTTCAGACAAATTTCTGGGTTTTTTTGTTGCTCTTCCATTGTAGGAGCAGTAAGCAGCTAAGTTCTTTTCTCTAGATTTTGCAGGTATTTTTTTATTTTTTATTTATTTAATATCTAAAGAAACTTAAGCCACACATCGAAAACCTCTAAGGCCTTATCTGTGTGCTGGCGAGCCGTTCGTTAACTTTTACAAAATGTTACAACTACAATGATACATTCTTACTTTTTGATGATGGTGATAATAATTCATAGGTATTTCTTCTATTATCATTATTAGGACAAATATAGCATGCAACCAGCCTATAATGTTGCACTAATCGGACACGGGCCTCCTCTCTATGAGGGAGTGGGCTGAAATCTACCACGCAGGTCCAGTGTGGATTGGTAGATTTCAAATACTTTCGATTTTTTTATTCTAAGATATTCCGGTTTCCTCACGATGTTTTCCTTCCCCGTTGTGACCACAGTTGTGTGGAAACCAACTACACAAAGTAGGTATTGGACTTGCCTCTTGCCTTGGTTCGGACATGTAAGAAATGGAACACAACAAATGTCTTAAATTCCCGCCCTTACTCCAGTTGGCTGTCATTGTCACTGTCAAAACTCTTCGTGTGTAAACTGGTAACCAATTTGTTCTTCATAAAACGTATAAAATACAGAAACTAATATTAACTGCTACTGTGCTTTATTTCTACAGAACCTACGACCTATAGCCCGGGCCGATATCAATGGGGCCGCCACTGCTCATATCATTATTAAACAGGCTAAAATTCAGTGAAACCACATGACCTGCGCTGCACGTAAACACCGGATAGACCTAGGGAACATGCTGCATGGGCAAGTCGCCAAGTCCCCTTTTGATATCCTAGACAAAGTGACATTCTATCAGCAATAACGATGGTGAAAAAGTAAAAAATGTGCTGGATTACCAAAATGTAAGGTATGCCAATCCTGTTGAGTCTTGAAACAATTGCCAGATGTCTTAACCCTCTAGACCTTTTGCGAAATACCTTAACTACTGCGCTTGTGAGATCAAGGGCCAAGAGTATGCAGTACTATTGTAGACGTGTCGCCAACTTTAGAGAAAGTTTAATTCATAAGTCCCTTCATTTTGACCACACACGTCCCAGCAACCACGTAACCAGCAGTGCTTGCTGGAGTGAGAAATAACTATGGTAACAATTCTTCAACGGGGAAAACTTCCCCAACGAGCTCTACAAACTATTAGATTTCACATTGGTTTTTGAGTTCAAGAGGAGTTGTCGAATTTATTTGCCATTTCTTGCAGCAGTGTTCAATAAGTGGCTGTAGTTTGGTAGGACTACCAAAGAGAAATTGACTAGTTAATAAGACCAAAATATTCAGGCAATTAGGAAGGTACCAAGTTGTGTATAGTTCGGTTCAAACTTTATGGCGACTCGGAAGTTAGTTGCGAGTGACGATTTGCGTATTAAACAGTCAAGACGATGCGTCCTCTGCACCCCGCTTATATCTAAAATTGTGTCCTGTGCAGCTTTACATTAGATGTTCCGAGCCGCCATAAAGTTTGAACCGTTATACCTGCGTAGACCGTCACTCGCAGCTAACTTCCGAGCCGCCATAAAGTTTGAACCGAACTATAGTAATCGATTGTCATGACAAGGGCATGTGATGCGGAAGAATGAGGAAAATGTCTTAAAGAAAGCTTTTGAATGTAAATGGCTATAAGAGAGGTGGAAGACCAAATAATTGACTGTGTGAATGATGATATGGCTAGAAAGGGGAAGACTCATGCCTACCTAGGTATTCATGAGATGAAAACTAATAGAAAAGTTTGGGAGAAGAAGACATGCTGCGTCGAGCCCAAATGAATTACGACATGGGCAGGAAAATGACGAGGAAGGTACGAAGTTTTATTTGTGTAGCCACATAAACCTTTTTTAGTATTATGGTAGCGTTGTTTTGATTTTTGCGTCGTTGATACAGATCCAACTTCACAATTTCGCAGTTAAATGAAAGCATTAAAACTACAGCTAAATCTGAATAGCAATAGAGGGCACTAAAAACTGGGCCCCTGTCAAATGGATAAATGGCCATAATCCTTCCCTCAACAAGTCATGCCTCTTATCTTTACCCCTACTATTGAATGCAAGGATCTCGACTGAAAAATTGGTGCAACGTTAAATCATATTTATTTCTATAAATTGGTTTTACGAAACACTTTTACACGTCACATCATGTTATGTTTTAAACCTAGATGGGGCCGGCGGGCGATTCGAAATTTCGAACCGACCCGAAGAAAAACCGCCGAAACAAGCTCAGAGGTCATTATGTCTTTTAAAGTCTAAACAAACTAGTCAAGTCATATATGAGGACCATGCAGATGCGTAAACCGGAATGCGTATGCGGAAACCGCTGGGGAGTTGTTAGTATAGGAAAATTAACAAAATCAGGGGAAATAATTCGTGTAATTTTGCAAATTGGTACAGTTATACCTTGCGGTATCCAGATGTACATACTAAAAGTCCTCAAGGATGGGGGGTGTGCTGAGGGTGTAGGGGGGGGGTTACCTTTTTTCAGGTTTTGGCTCATATATCGAATATCTGAAGGAATAGCATTATGAGTACTTCTGATAAAAGTTTCTACATAAAATTTCCTACAAATTTGGTCATATTTATTTTTGCTCTACGATTAATACCTTAGGAGATATAGGGTGTGTAAGTTTTAACAGAGAGATAAAAATAGACGATTTAAAAAAACAGCGTCAATGTTTCAAAATTTTTAGGGTACTTCCTGAAGTCCTAGAAAGCTGAAATTTGGCATGTAGGCTAGTACACAAACAACAAAAAAAAATCTAAAACGTGGAATTTTTACCCCCCAACCCCTTAAACTAGGGGATGGAAGTTTGTATGAGACTTCCGCAAAGGCGCTAGAGGTCTGAAAATTGATATAAGGACTCCTTGTTATAAATAATAAAATACATATTTCAGGATTCAAAAAAAAAAAGGCAAGAAAAAATTAACAAAATAAAAAAATATTTTTTCTTAAGCAACTTACACATTTAAAGGCCCTAACTTCACAAACTCTACACCTCTACAGCTCCTAAAATGTTGATTGTAGAGCAAAAATAAATATGACCAAATTTGTAGAAAATTTAATGTAGACCCTACACCCTCAGCACACCCTCCACCCTTGAGAACTTTTAGTATGTTCATCTGGATACCGCAAGGTATAACTGTACCAATTTACAGAACTACACGAATTATTTCCCCTGATTGCCCATATTCGGCTTAATTTGATCGGACTATTTATATAGTACGCACGACGGTCAATCAAGCTATACTAAACCAGTTTATGCGGATCTCTGATGGTATAGGAAATCTATACAAAACGAGGCGAACGAGTTATACTGGAAATGTACAGCTTCATGCGCCGCCGCGCCGTGTGTACGTTTGAATACAAGACACTTTGCGTGCTAAAATAATTTCATCACCACTGCTCTTAAAATGGTAAAAAACATCGTGAGTAAACCGGCATTCTCTAAAATTGAAAATTCGAAGACATGTTACATCCTCCAACCCGCACTGGGCCCGTGTGGTGGATTGCGCCCCAACTGTCCCAACACCTAATAAAACATATAGACCAGTGAGAGGTAAATGGTGTACTCAGTCAGTAGTACCATTACCTCAAAAATAATATAACAAAAAGGAAACAATAACAAAATAAAAATAACTTTAAACTAAACAAGAATATATAATATAACACTGTGTGCCTCACGGTGATGAAGTCTTACCAGTAAATAAAAAGTCCCAAGGCATTCCTAACATCCAATTTAAAAAAAAAATGCTGCTGAATGACAAAATACGCAAAGTATTATAGTAAAACCAACTTCCCCGTAAAATCCCTTTTACAGAAAGCTCCTACAAAACTTTATCTCCACTTCCCATAGTTTGAATAGCCATAAGATCGCCACTTAAAGTGTTTCCCGATCTCTGAGATCCCACTTAGAAACTAAAACATTGAACCGATAGTACGGACCAAATAAATCAAAGTTAGAATCGAGCGACATCAGATCTAAGTAAGCAGCTAATCCTCCTGTGACGAGTTTTTGTGCAAAAACGTACTTTATCTCAAGTTCTCAACGTTTCAGAGTTGACAATTCGAAGAGATAACACGTATTTATAGTGCCATTAGTTTTAAATGTCCGATAATAGTTTCTAGGGTTTTACGGGGATATGTTTTTGCATGAAAAACGAACGGAAAAATTGGGTAATCTGTCTTTTTTTGGTACCTAATGTTTTAAAAAGCGATAAGATAGACTAAGCTAGGTTCCTATAACTTATCTAACGAAAGATTTGTAGGTACTAACTTACTATTGATACAGCCAACGACCAAGACACATTGCTTCGCATTAACTTTTTGACAGCCATAGTCACATATTCTTGACAAGTAAGCGCCAGCCCTGTACACCAAACGACACATATATGTGACAAAATGGTAGGTGAAATTCTGGCGGCGATGGAGGGCACGCGCGTGCCTGTTTATGCTATGCTATTCATAAGCGCACGCACGTAGGGCACGTGCGTGCGTTGCCACGCCAAGCCACAATTTCACCTACCATTATATAATATACATATTTGTCGTTTGGCGTAACTACACACGGCATGCGCTTGTTTGTCACGTGTGTATGTGGAAATGTCTGGCAATAGAGGTCAATCATCCTACTATATCAAAAAATCACGCTTTATAGTATGACGTAACTTGGCAACTATTTAGTACACCTTTGTTACTTGCCAAGGCCACCACTACCGACTTTTCATAATATTGTTCTTACCGATAGTAAGGCACTTCCCCAGAATAAGTTTCAGCTTGTCGTAGGTGCGGTGGTCACGGAATCTCCCTCTACTAAGCCCATGGAGGAACTCTCATGGTCGTACCACACCCCTAAATATAACTACACATTTTTTATGCACGCTCAAGTGAGTCTATAAAAGTATCATCATCATTTCCCTATCTCCTGCTAAACTTCACGGTTCTGTGTTATATGAGCATAGTGGTGTTTGCCATGGCCGACTTGGAAATCTCTGTGTAGACTCCGAACCCAAGTCGGCCGTAGTAAAGATAATCTCTTTAGATGGGGGTTCATGGACGGCTCGGATCTCAAATGTGTATGCGGTGTGTCTCCACAGACAATGGCCCATCTCCCATCTTGCACTGCATGCCCTGACACTTGCGCACTAGACGATCTCTGGAGTGCATCAGCGAGCGGAGTTCGCGTAGCTGTATTTTGGGCCAAACATATTTAGTATAAATTTGCCATCGACACGCTAAGAAGAAGTGGGGGAAATCATCAATCAAACAAAATAATAATATTTAAGTAATTTATTGATAGATAATAACTCCGAACAATAAATATTCGATATGAATCTACATTTTACACGAATAATGCACTTTTCAATGATCTACTACAAAGTTTACATTTGGTTTCAAAAATATATACAGTAAATGCAATCCAGGAATGCATAAAAATAATATAATTTGTGCTTCCAAGGACACTTTCCACTTATATCTAAAATACAGATAAATAAAAACAACTTTGCTATCTGAAAGTAACTACATGAATAACAATTTTAACTATCATCTCATTTAATTCTTATTGTTTTTGCGGATATTTGCTAAGATTTAAATACCTTCTAAAAGTCTATACACGTGCTAGTAAAAATGTACTTCTATTTAATAATCGTACAGTATAGACAACAATCATTATTATTTTTACCACAGAGTACATATTCAAAATGGTGACCGGTTATAAAATCGCCCTTCTAAGACAATATTGTATAATCAAACACAAACAAAATTCAAAGTAATGCAGTCATGGTATAACACAAAGTCGCTCCCGTGTCTGTACGCTTCGATCTTTTAAACTACGCAACGGATTTTAATGCAGTTTTCAGCAATAGTGATTCAAGAGGAAGGCTTATATGTCCACACTGCCCCACATTAGTATCTACATTGCACCAGTGCGAAGCCGGGGCGAGTCACTAGTGATAGATAAATGAAACGATTTAAATACTGTTTTTATAAAGACAAAGACTAAATTCACAAAGTTGTGTATAATTATACGATACAACAGTTTAGTAAATGATTAAGACAGTGAATTAAGAATAAATCAACATTGGTGCGGATTCCCTTGTTCACAAACTAAACTAAATTTAAGTTTAGTACATCTTTTTCTTTCTATTTCATTATGAAAAGGACAGAACCTGACGTAATTTGATGTCATTTTAGTGGTCAACTTTTAAATCACGTTTTAAACTTGTGTCAGGCGCTGGTTAATTTGACAGGACTAAACTCAAATTTATCTTCTGTCCTTATCTTAATGAAATAGAAAGAAAAAGATGAACTGAACTTAAATTTGGTTTAGTTTGTAAACAAGGGAATCGGCACTATTATGTAAATGGTTATTTTATGCTCTTTTAATTACACACCCGTAAAGGACTAAATGCGGAATGCAACCTGAAGTATTTTTTAGAACGATGAACTGCTTTTATTTTTGCGAGCAAATATATTTTGGACATCACAACATAATGTGCCACTTCACCAATAGCGCTTTAAAGCCTGCTAGGTCGCATTAAGCCTTGCAAATCCTAATTAAGCCCCATAAGCCCGCATAAAGTGCCTTGCAAATCCTCATAAAGCCCCATAAAACCTTGCAAGACCTAATTTAACCCCAGAACGCTCCGCATTTGACCCCATCAACCCGCCTTTAGACTCAAATAAACCGTTAAGTAAACTTGGAAGCGCAGAACACCAGTGCTGTGCCTCAGTCTAGCATGGAGTCACAACATTATGCTGAGCGTTGACAATTTTGCGTGGATATGACGCAAAATTTCCCCTGATTTATTATTTTTTATGCGTCCGGTTTAGAACAAATAAATGTGTTTTTATTTCTTTTCTTTCTAAGGCCACATATTCCAGGAGATTTAATTCAATTCACTGTCTTAACTGCTACCCAAGACCTTACCAATAGCAACGCTATCACCCTAGTTTTTTCTTAAAATATAAGTTCGTAGAAATTGCACTTGTTACTGTTATAGCGTGACATTTGCTTCAAAAACTAAGAACACATTCTTGTTCATAAACTTAAGAAAATAGTTAAGTTATAAAGCGCTTTTGTGTTGTTCTTGGTGTTCTGAAAAAGAAAAGGATTGATTGAGTATAGTTAAGAGAAATCTTGTTTCATTAAATAACAGTAATAAGGTTTTGTGAATAGAAAAGTTAAAGCAAGTGCCTGCCTTGTCAAAAACTCATCTTAACTTTGATAAGTTATAGAATCAGACCTTACTTTGTGGAAATCTATGACATTCAATGTTAAAGATCCAGGCTTGGATGCAAAAATTGCACATGCATCCTGCATCCAATCCTGGATGTTTTTCAGGAAATTAAAACTACATATCGTCGCTGTAGAAAGAATACCAAGTATGTCAAAAAAGTACTTTTTTTTTGTAAAAATCGAATGAAATCCACGTATTTTATAACACGGCGAAACCGTGAACCCAAAAGTAAGTCCTTTTTATCATTCAAAACATGAGCCAAAAGCACATAAAAATATTTGAAACTTTGACGAAATGAAACATTTTTTTTCGTTTCCTGTAAAGTTTGGATTTCTGGACATAATAACATTTAACTTTGCTCTCTATGGCAGACGTATTTAATGTAAAAAAACTTGCATGTCAACCATGCAAAAGAGCAAAGAATGAAGGAACATCACGAGACAAGGGTAAATAACTATCACTATATATTATAAAACAAAGTCCTCCGCCGCGACTGTCTGTTCGCGATAATATCAAAAACTACTGCACCGATTTGTATGCTGTTTTCACCAATGGATAGAGTGGTTCCCGAGGAAGGTTTAAGTATATAGTGTATATTTGTCAAGTATTTGTTGCAGGAACGGGATCAAAATTTCATGATTACTTTTGGTCGCGATAACCGACAACCACGCGGGAGAAACCGCGGGCATCAGCTAGTGAATCACTATTTCCAATAAAGTAGAATGTGTTATTTTCTTGCTGGGGAGTTTATTCCACCACTTTTATCCCCAGCTGAAACATTAGGCAAAGGGCAGGCATTATAGAGGACTAGCTTTAGAAAATTTTGATGTTCAAAAAGAACTAGTTCTCAGCCTTATTTAAATAAATGACTTTTGATTTGATATAAACTCCAATTTAGGATTCTGTATTTCCAGTTAATTTAATGTTGATAGCTTCATATAGAGACCTATCAGCTTTTCAATCATCATCATTTCAGCCGAAAGACGTCCACTGCTGGACATAGGCCTGCCCCAAGTGTCGCCACATTGACCGGTCCCGTGCTACTCGCATCCAGCGGATCCCCGCAACCTTCATCAGGTCATCGATCCACCTAGTGGGATGCCTTCCAACGCAACATCTTCCGGTTCGCGGTCGCCACTCTAATACTTTTCGGCCCCATCGGCCATCCGTTCTGCGAGCAATGTGCCCTGCCCACTGCCACTTAAGTTTAGCAATTCTTTTGCTTTTCAATCAAGCAATAACTAAAAAGTATAAATGTAAAAAAATACAAACCTTCACTGACTCTTCTCATCCTTGATCTCCCGGACAGTGGCTCCGTCAGTCTTAGGGTTGTTCTTCCAGATGTAGTAGGACAGAGAGCTGGCATAGCCCAACCACGCCAGGTATGGCAGCATTAAGTACCCAGCCTTGCGGCTGATGGGGAAGAACGACATGGTGGTGGCCCAGGCCGCTACTTGCAGCACTGAGATCTCGATGAAAGCCTAGTGTAAAGTGTTGTGATTTTATAAAAATATTCAAGAGATGGCATTAATATACAGTGTGAAAGGGATACCGACGAACAGACGCTTACCACGTATTCAGTATATCATTCGCCCAACATAGAATTTTTTCATCAGAGTCCCTTCCACCCTATATTTGTAAATTCAATATTATTATTAACCCATTTAGTGCCCAGAACCCAGCATATGAGTCGAACAATAATTTGTTTGTTCGCACAATCCGTATCTGTAGCTAAGGACTCGCTAGTCGGGTTCTGGGCATGAATACAAGTCACCTATAGTTCATTATAACGACGACTCGGATACGGGTTGTGGGCACGCGAACGAAATTCACGAAGTTTTCGCGAAGTACTGGGCAGTGAATGGGCTAACCTTTTGACCGCTTGGCTAAATATCAATTGCCCCTAGCGCGCGGCTACAAATTGATAAAATAAATAATACCTACAATAAATAAGCATTTCCAATACTTAGAGCTACGAGACATAGTTTGAAATAATTATTGTAAATAATAATCTCTATTTAATAATGGTTTTAGTTGTAACACGCAGTTATTAGGACGAAAATAGAACGAAAAAATGCATATTCTCTGTCGCAGAAATACGACACACAAGCGGTAGGGGCACGGAAATATGTGTCACACAAGCAGTCAAAAGGTTAAAATGGGAAAGGATGGGATGTCTATCAATCTGTATCTTCGGCAGTATTAGTTGAACAACAAAGACGACTCGAAGTAATTACTAACATAATTTGAATTTCATTCGTATGTACTGTCTAGTATCATGTTTGTGTCTGCTCTGTACAATTCGAGGTAAGCAGAGCGACTTTTTCCCGAGCGAAACTTTGCCTATTGGATTTTCCCGCCCGGCTGTGCCATATCATACCAACCCGAACGTGTATTGTATCATCATCAGCCTTTTAATGTTCCCACTGCTGGGACACAGGCCTACTCTCTATGAGAGGGAATGGGCTATAATCCACCACACGGGCCCAGTGCGGATTGGTAGATGTCACATGTCTTCGAATTTTTGGTTCTAGGACATGCCGGTTTCCTCACGATGTTTTCCTTCACCGTTTTTGTGTATTGCATAGTATAGTACTAATGATAGAATGTGTTGCTGTTCCACAAACGATCATCATCATCTGCCTGGCCTTTTCCCAACTATGTTGGGGTCGGCTACCAGTCTAACCGGATGCAGCTGAATACCAGTATGTTACATGGAGCGACTGCGTATCTGACCTCCACAACCCAGTTAGTACTGGGTATTACGCTACCCCTTGATAAGACTGGTTGTCAGACTTTTTTGGGCCGCTGACTACCTAACGACTGTCAAATATCTTCAAATGTCAGCCGGGACCAACGGCTTAACGTGCTTTCCGAGGCACCGAGGAAACTCAGTATGTAATGGTCACCCATCCACAGACCAACCTAGGCAAGCACGGTTTAACCTAAAGATCGACCCGACGGCTGTTATTATTTTAGCCACGAGCTCCTGCACAAACGATGATTCACTTAATATCGTGTCCTGCGTGTCCTGTTGTTTGTCCATCACAGGCACTGATGGACGCTACTGAAAGCGCCAAACTCAGTTCTGAGCCGACACAATTTAGTTTGCCACACGCTAAGAAGAAGAATGATAGAATTAGTTTCTTGGAACACCAACCAGTTTAAAGTCCTTCAAGCCGAAGAAGATGGGTGTCCACGCCCAGTTGAGGAGCAGCTGACCTCCATACAGGGTCAGAGGCAACACTGCTTCTTCTGAAAATAAACGGATTTTTTTTTTCATAATTTCATTACACCAGTACTAGTTTAAATATGTTTTAAGTCTCCAGAGTCGGGTAGGTTTCAAGATCGCAAGCGCCACTGCTGAGCGTGGGGTCTTAGGTCCGATTCCCGGGTTGGGCAAAGTGTTTTTGGGTATTTTCATTAGGAATGTCAAAGTAGCAACCCGGTGCTTGAAAATTGGCGCTATAAGTTGTGAGAGATTATATCTGTTTTGGATTAATTCGTCCACACATCTTGCCGTCCCATCGGATTAAAACGCGCACACAGTTGTGACTGACACTGAAATATATCTTGCGCACTTGGCTAGTGTCTATTGAGACTGGCCGCCGTGACCGAAATTCGGTCCGGAGGATTTATGCTATTAGATATTTTCACATAGTTCGTGCCCATACGAGAGACAAAGAAGAAGCCATATGACATGTCTACGTGTTAATATGTTATAATTAGGCCTATTACTACTTTGTATTTATGTTTGAGTCATTGCATTGGGCCTGTTACCAAGACACAAAAAAGCCAAGTATTTATGTTTTCCTGAAAGAGTTTCCTGCTTGAAAACCCAGATTAGCATGGTGGTAGCAGGAAGACACAGCTTTTAATGATTACAACAGAATACGAATAAAAACTAATTGTGAGTGATTTCACACATTTTAATGTTTTTTTTTTATCTGAGGATTTATTCACACATTTTAGCTATTTCTAGTGTATGATGTCATTGATCAAAGGAGTGTACATAGTAACTATTTGCTGAGGCAATAATGAAGATGTGTTAATATTTAGCATTTTAAAAAGTATATTGTAATACCAGTTGCCAATGAAGGCCAAAGTTATACAGACATACATTCTTGCCAATGCTTATAATTTTTCTTGCAGTCTATTACTTCTAGTGGCCGTTTTGACGGAGAGTAGGCCACACCTAAATAAAACTGCATTGTTGGGTTTCACTTGGTTCAGGACTGAGAGTTGAAATTCCAACTGTAAGTACAGTAAAATTTGGAAAATGATTTGTGTCACTTAATGTTGGTGAAAAGGGGCATACGTGTCATTTTATTGTTTAAGGGCTGCTACTGCCTAGCAACAATGTTTTCGAACGATTCATCGCCATGAAACATGAGAGCGTGTAAGTGACGAGCCAAAACTATCAAAGGATTCCGTAGGACTTTCCTTAAACCATATTAGGCTGGATACCCAGTATTACGAAATCCAAAATTCCAAACATAAATAGGTATTCATGTTACTATCACCTGACGGAAACAGGTAATATGTCATACTCCCAACAGTCATATTATCTAATCAGTCCTCAAATGAAATTGTCCTTGTAAGCTGAATTGACATTATGTAATAAATTCTTATAGTTCTAGATATTTCTCATGTCATTGTTGTCAAGGTCTATGCTAAATTCACACCTTAAAAATAAAACAAAAAATTAACCAAGATGACTTCTTACCTTGGAATCCATCGCACTGTTCATAAATGATGTATGAAGCATAACCCATGCTGCTGTACAGGACAGTCCATGCAGGTCCGAACACCCACTTGGGGGGGTTCCAGCTGGGCTTTTTGAGCTCATCATACCAGACCTTCTCGCCGGTATCCTTTCGGATTTGTCCAGCGAAGTACAGACCGTTGGCCCAGCCTCCCAAGTTGGGCAGGATGATGGAACCGATTGCTCCTAAGTTTGCCATGACGAATTCGTTTACGCTGGAATAGAGGGTAGAAGCAATTAATTGTAGGCATTTGCTTGTAATTTATTGGTTAAAGAGACAAAAAATATATTGTTGAGAGACCCTTGACGAACAAAATATATCAACAATATACAGTTAACCGTTCTTGGGTGGGAGTATAAAATGTTTGGTCCTGAATAAATGATTTATTTATTTCGTTATTATTATTTAACCACAAACTCATATTATTTAAATAGCAAGGCTATCCAGATATAAAAGTATCTTTGCAACTCAATTAAAATTCACAAAAACCTGTCAACTACACATTCAGTAACAGTGAACTAAGTAATCGGGCATACAATACCCCTTATAACTTTACTCATTATTTCAACACAGGTGATCTAGTGACAACTAAGAACTACAAGGAAATAACGATTTTAGTAATATCACTCAAACAAAATCCACTTTCATTGCAGACTTAAAAATCAAATTTAAAAAATTTGATTTTTAAGTCTGCAATGAAGAGAACTGAAGTCGCACTCGCAACCACTAGACCAACGAGGCAATCACCACTAGACCAACGAAGCAGTCATCAATAATTGGAGTATTGATTTAATTCACCATAAGTAATCAATAAATCCAAGATGGATGATGTGAAACAATTTTGACATGAATTTAAACCTGTTGTTCGAACATAACATGACGCTTGTTATTCATGGAGAATGATAAGATATAGGTGTACTTGATAGCGCACCCACATTTTGCCTGTTATATGCCAGTCTGATGTATTAGGGGATGAACCTTTGCTATTTGTTTATGCTTATCTAGACAGAAATCCAAGCTATGTGGCTGCTACTGTAAGAAATTATTTTCACAAACTATAACATTCCCACTGGCGAAACAGTCACCAACCTTTTTACCTATCTCTTCTGTCCGTAAAAATTTTTTTTTGGAATATACATCTCTTTTCAATGTGTATGGTTTGCCAAGAGTTAATGAGTAAACGCTAATGAAGTATGTTTATTGGCAGATATTTCTAACAATATCTTCTAGGATAGTCAAGTTTTTTTAGATAACTGGCAGATACTCAACATATTCAAACTCAAAACCATTTTCTTCAATTAGACCGTTAGATGCACTTTTGAATGTCAGATTATGTAGTGTACAATAGATAGTAATAAGAAGAATAGAAGAGAGAGTGAAGATAGAATAGTAGTAGTATGGATTTATTAAGATTAATCTGCTGAGATACAACCAGAGTGTTGAAAATTCACAAAGAAAAGATTCATAAAGGCAATTTGACAAAGCATCTTGGGGGAGTCCTAAGGAATTTTCTTACTTACGGAACTTGATATGGAACTTGGCTATGGTAATTGAAATATTACTGCAAAAAAACTCAATATTTTTAAATGGTTATTTTGAATCTTAGTTTTTGCAGTCAGAATCCCAAGGCCACTTTTTGCATTTTAGTTTCAAGTTAGACATACCTTTCATCTGCCATAGTAGGTTCATATTAACACTATCAACTTGAAGACCGATCATACATACTTGTAACTATCATACCTTTCGAGCTCCATTTTAGTGATAGTTTAAATTCTTTTCAACACACTCGAGATAAATAAGAAACAGCACATATGTCGTATATATAAACGCCTGTTTTAAAATTAATGATAAAAAATTAAACCGGTCTTTTGATATCAATTAAAGTCCGCGTGTCGACCGATTAGATTACTGGATAAAACTTACCAACAGTATTATTTGGGCCGCTAATGAAGAGTGACGTAACTTGGGCTTATTATCAACGATGATTGAGCCAAAATTCTAATATACAGTTATGTAAGTTATAAGTGAGTGAGTCTCCCGGACCCGCACGCATTACGCAATTTATTTACATTAGAAAACGTACTAGAAAGGTGAGATAAAATTAATGTTCAGTATTGTTGGTTGAGCACTTACTTGTTCAAGTTTTTACTTCAAAAATCTGCTGTTAAACGCAGTAATTGTCTTGTAAATGTGAAAATAAAAATTTCCAAGTGAAATCAGCTTCCCGGAACAAATATTATACCATAAAATTTAAGAGTAATGAAAATTCACGGAATCTTTCTGGAACTTTTGTACTTTTCATTTCGTAGGGTAATCATTTGAGTGACGTACTGTCAGTCAGATGATTGCATCGTTCCGTTTTACGATGCAAACATGCAACCAAGATTTCCGTTTTTCTATTAACACGTTGACGGACAGTACTTCCTGTAGGCGTCAAGCCAGTCAGAAGTAATACGACAGTACGTCCTTCGACGTCGATCTTTTGACTAGTTTAAACACAGTACGCCATAAGACGTAAAATTTTACAGGCATTCATAAGGAAGGGCATGTTGTACTGTCACCGAAGATATATTTTAGACTTTGTACTGTCACCACACAATGTTTAAAAATCTGTTCAAAGAAAGTACCTGCACACACACATCCACATTTTTTTGGCACCGCCCTCACACACACTACGCCCATAGCCGTCGTGTTTTCATACATTTTGTTTAGTACTGCGCCACGGCGGTGCGCCGACAGGTCGTTACGTGATTTCGCGCGCAATTATTTTTTCGAACGTAAGTATTGTTTGTTTTCAACGTAATTTTATTGTTTTATGAATACAAAATACTAAAACTAGTATATTTGTATATGCAAATAACTTATTTATGTTGCTAATGTATGTTTTCAATACCATTTAGTTGTAATACATTGTAAACTAATATTTTTGCAGATGGCTTCCCGCGATTCATATGAAAAAGAACAAAAGCGGATTCAGGACCTATTTGACGCTGCTTTGTCTTCTGAATCGAGTCATGACCCCTTTGAAGATGATGGAGAATTCGGATCCGATGCCGATTTTCAACCATCTGGTGAAGAATCTTCGAGTTCCGAGGGTGAAGCTCAGGCATCACAAATGAGACACAAACAACATAGAACAGCTGCAGTATCCTCTGGTGAGTCTACATCCTCTTCATCTAGTGATACAGATGACCCTGATGAACTTAGTAATCACGTTATACAAAGTTCTGAGATCCCTGTAAACCAAGAACCTGCTCCATTGGTACCTGGTGTGTTTGTAAATGACGAAGAGAACACTAATGTGGATCAAGTCACCTCTGATCAACCGAACCCTACCAATACGAGTCCTAGGGTATCAGACATACCTCTTGCAGATGAATCATGGTCTCACACAATTGCTGAAATACCAGATTTCAATTTTGATAGCTCTCAATGTGGTATAACCGTAAATGTTGATGACATGAACGGAGTTCTTGATTTTTTCTACCTTGCATTTCCGCAAAATTATATAGGATACCTGGTAAACTGTACTAATAGTTATGGGAATGCTTTATGCAATAGTAATAGACCTCACACCAGACATAGCCGCAAAATGGCATACCGTGAAGTCACTTCCGAAGAGATTATGAAATTTCTTGGACTTAGCCTACTCAAAGGTCATATAAAATGTCCTAAACAAAGAAACCTTTTTTCATTATCTGATCCACTACATTATCACCCCATATTTAGTTTCATAATGTCCGGACGAAGATATGAGCAAATCCTACGCTGCCTCTATGCATCGGAATTGGAAGCCAAAGGAGAAACTAAGGTTGTAAAATTTATTGATATGATGACTCTAAACTTTCGTAAAATTTACAATGCTGGAAAAGAACTATCATTGGATGAGTCGCTTCTACTATTTCGAGGTCGTTTGCACTTTCGTCAATATATCAAGTCGAAAAAGGCTCGCTATGGCATCAAATTTTATGAACTCACCACATCTGATGGCTATGTGCTAAATATGAAAATGTATTCAGGTAAAGAAGCACCTGAGCAAAACTTGGGTGAAAATGGGTCTAAGACAGAAAAGCTCGTATTGCGATTAATGCGTCCGTATTTGCTACATGGTCATCATCTTTTCATGGATAACTACTATAATTCTGTGAATTTATCACAGAAACTGATTGATTTGAAGACCCACTGCACTGGAACTTTGCGGGCAAATCGTAAAGAAAATCCTGTATATATTGTAAAGAAAAAGCTGAAGAGAGGTGAGCACGTATGGGCACGTAAGAATAAAGTTTACGTTTCAAAGTGGAAAGATAAACGTCCAGTAATGATGATTACCACTGGCCAACATCCTTCGATTGTGGAAGTGAGTAACAGATTTGGCAAGAGAAGACAGAAACCCGCAGAAGTGGAACTTTATAACAGGTACATGTCTGGCATTGATAGGTCCGATCAAATGATATCTTATTACTCGTGCCCCCGAAAAACTATAAGATGGTACAAAAAGGTATTGTTTCACTTGCTAGATATTGCGGTATGGAATGCTTACTTTCTGTATAAAAAATATAAGAAAAACAACGCCTCTTCGTATCATTATATTAACTATCGAGAAGAACTGATCAAGGTGATGATTGGGATTCATGATCGAAATATCAAAGGAAAAGACATGGTCAATCAAAGCAGCATTTATGATAACAGACGATTCCGACCAAGCACATCATCTGCTCCACAGGCAGTCAATATTTCTGGTACTGAAAATATCATAACTGGTCATTGGCCAGAACAAATTTTATCTAGACCTGGTACAGCAAAAAAGTTTGCTTTCCTAAAGTGCAAAGTTTGTACTAAAAAAAATATTCGAAAGGAAACGAGCTATCGCTGTAAAGGATGCCCCGATAAACCTCCATTGTGTCCACCATGTTTCGAATCTTACCATAATAGTATTGACAATAATGAATAATTACGCTGATTTTTAGATTATGAAACTGATTGTGATATCACGTTCCTTACGTACAAAATGTAAGACTGATTTAAATATAATTATGTTGATTTTTGAGAAGATTTAATTACATTTAGTTTATAAAAATTGTATGCCATTGTAATAACTGTGATTGTTTTGATATTTTTAATAAATAAATCTTAATTTTGACTGATTAGCTTTCTTTTGTTTTTTACTATCACATAGACATTGACGCCTGAGGGCGTAAGTGCACAAAGCATATACTTAGGGCATATAAAATATGACACTACGGATATAGACGTTTACGCCTCAAAACGTACTGTCATATATCTACAAAAATACATAACCTATGTGACGGAACGCCTTATGACGTTCACGTCTATATCCGTTCTGTCATATCATGTGTTATTATAATAGTTGCGCTGTGACGCTACGCCTATGGGCAATGTATGAAAAATAGTACTGTCTCAGCAACCATAACATGTGAGAGAGTACTGTCCGTCAACGTGTTAAAGATCTATAAACAGAGATTGTAGTTTCATTTTTAGAATTTATGTATTGTTAGTTTTTTTTTTTATTATTGACATTTCCATTTATTAGGTTAAACTAACTATACCGGGTAAAACGGGGTGAATAGGACTGCAGGGGTTAATAGAGAAAAACTTTAAAAGGGATTTTTACGTTGAATTGATATGATTTGTTACCAAAAATAACTCTATTTTATTTACTTAATTATACTTAATTATTTAGAGACCATGTTGGTAACATATCATATCAATTCAACGTAAAAACCCCTGTTAAAGTTTGTCTTTATTCACCCCTGCAGTCCTATTCACCCCGTTTTACGGTATACATTAATAATTAAAAACTATTAAACTAAAATAAATAAACTAACACCAAATTATAAAAGGGTATCGAAAAACTCCTCCTCAACGCTGTCAGCTGGTAATATTTTTTCCTTTGTTTATATTTTACTTACATATATTTTTTTAAACATTTAAAAATATAAGGGTTTCAAGCTACCGGTGATTAGGGCTCCAGAGACAGGAAACTGCTCACAATGCGAGCCGTATCGAGGAGTAGGTACTGCCTTCTGAATCTAGCCTTTGATCCAACCGCCTAAGAAGAGCCTCGAAAGATGGTCTTCGAGGCTCTGGGCCATAAGGCTATTGGCCGTTACGATAATCGGCACAATGACTTGTTGTTGCTGCTTAGTGCTTGGCCTTGAACAAAAAAAATAGGACAAGAAAATAATTTTCGCATTGTTTATCCATGAGTTTTTTTTTTTTAATGATAATTTTTAATAATTGAGACTGAACCGGTCGGCTAGCAACTTGACTCCACGTGCTGTGCATTCAAAGCCTAGATAACATAAATGGTCGAACCTAAACATACGCTTCTTTGTTTAATGACCGTACTTTCTCGTTGTCCTTGTGTTGAACAGGCTGACTCTTTCTCTCACCGAAAAATAAAATTTATATTCAGATTCTTAGCGTGAGGGTAGGTATGTACAGTGGGCTGCATCAATTGGGTACCCTAGTTGGGAATGTAGGTGCTTTCAAAGGGGTACCCACAACGTGAAGCTGACTGTACATACGTTCGGTCGAACAAGATATTTGATATACACGCGGAAATATTCACAATCCAATGCCGAAGCGTATACTTTTCGTATTTTATAGAGCTTTTGTGACTCTTTATTATAAAATAAAATTGTAAACAATACTGTCAGTGTACATTTTCCGAACTCATTTTATCTATCGCTGTGGTGGAGCCATAAGCTCGTACGCTATACTTTGTCTTTATCAGCCAGACAAGGCATGATGTGAAGGCGCCAGTGACCACCAGCTTAATTGTAAGTTTTAAGTATGTATTAGTCTAGATAGGAGCCTTTTTTTTTTTTTACGGACGGGAAATCATCAAATGACTTCTCCCGCTCTGGGCAGAGCGGAAGGGGGTGTCAGACTTGTACTGACTAAAACCCATCCATGTTCCTTCCTTGCCCTTTGTGTTCCAGGGCCGCGGTATCTCTTTCGAACAGCCCGCAGCCCTGGCAGGCTTCGGCCCTTGCGGGCCCCTCCCTATTTGCTGACATCTCTTTGAGGCGCGCGTGGAACGCGAACACGCCGTCAACACGGCCTGTCGTCAAAAGACGGACGGACGGCGAGCTAGCCCATTACTCACCGTCCACAGGTCCGCGTCTACGGTGGCCGGAAGCCACCACGTGACACCCGACGCCCGAGGCGTCTCCCGCGGCGGCTGGGACGAGAGGTTCTCTCCCTCTCACGCTCCGCCACCTCCTTCGCTAGCATGACTGCTTCGCAGAAGGAGGTGACGGCGTCCCATTCCTTCTCGCTCCGGACCATGGACTGGACCAGGGCCGGACGCGACCAGGGCCAATAGAGATAGGAGTCTTACATCGAACTCTGTAAGCTCGGGTCGCTCTAATAAACTCTTATTATAATGGGCCCTAACGTTTTATTTAGCCTTCGCTCCGCTCCCGAAATCTAACTAACTACTAGGATTGTGAATATTTCTGCTTGTATACCAATGCGCATATAATAGCATGTTCGACCGTACGTAGGTACCTACCTATGAAATCGGGCAAGACCTAAAAATAGATGCCAGTCAGTGGGAATACAAATAAAGTTTCTAAGATACAAAACATACGTTTTTAAACTGATATGATATGAAAATGGTTAATATCCCGTTGTGAGTGTTAAAAATAATACAAAACCTTATTCCGCAGGCACAATGGTGAACTGGAGGATAATTGGTGCTATTTTGGTGCCCAACATGGGTGGATGGCTCAGCGCTTTAACGATGAGAAATCAGGTCAAGAGGCCTGACGGCAAACCATCCTGGTACGAGCTGCTGAAGAAACCCTCCTGGAATCCACCATCCTGGTTATTTGGGCCCGCATGGACTGTCCTTTACTCTGGGATGGGATACGCTTCTTACATCGTGTACACGGAGACTGGAGGATTTACAGGTCAGTTTTATCCTTCCCATTTTCAATGCTGTGCTAGGCTTAAGTTCCACAAATACGTGGTGTAAAGATTTGCTAGTCAGTCAGCAAGGCTCGTAGAGTTTTGAGTGCCCATAGATTGCCTGCAGGACGTAGAAGTAGGTACAGTTAGTGCCCTGCATTTCCTAACCCATCTTACAAAAAAAGGGGAAAGACAGGTCATGTAGTGCAGGGCACGGAATGTAAACTTGACTCGAAGTTACTGACGACTTTTGATCGCGGTTGTGGTCCCTCAGGGCGTAAGCTTTCTTATGCCCTTATGTATAAGGTTGAAAAGTAGTCAACCCCGAATGATGTCGGCCATTTAATTAGTTAGGTACAGACGCCAGCACATCAAGCTACTACAATCTGTCAGATTTCTTTAACAGATTTTCGACCTTAATGTCAAAGCTTTAGGTCGAAGGTTGATTGGGAAAATCTGACAGTTTCGGGTAGCTTGACCTACTGGCGTCTGTACCTACGTAATAAAATATGGCTTCTATAATCACGCTCGTAGTTTACCAATCAACTTATTTTTCATGTCATGCTATTTTCAGATGCTTCTGTGTTACCGCTGGCTTTGTATGGAGGTCAACTCATCCTCAACTGGACCTGGACACCTGTGTTCTTTGGATGGCATAAAATTGGACTGGTAAGAATGATGACAAATGTATCAAAAATATTTCAGTGGATATCTGATAATGCATAGGGTGTTTTCAGCCTACGAAAAACCTAATGATGATGACGTCATGCGCACCTGTAAAATGTACCTAAAAGCTAAAAGCCTGACTCCACGTCCCAACTAAATATGCGATCGTCGCGTTTAGTATCACTCATTTGTTCAAAAAGGCCTCTCTTTAGACGGTTTACCGAACCCGCGTTCAGGACGCGTCCTTGCTAAGGCGTTTAATTTGTTTGTGTATTTTGAGAGTGTGAGGCTGATTCCGCTGTTAATGACACAGGCTGTTGCCATTAATATTGTAGGTACAGACGCCAGCACATCAAGCTACTACAATCTGTCAGATTTCCTTAATAGATTTTCAACTTTATCTTTATAGCGTTAGGTTCAATGTTGGTTGGGAAAATCTGACAGTTTCGGGTAGGTTGACCTGCTGGCGTCTGTACATTACCATACGGCATACCCATTCTATTCTAAAGGGTTTGGTTTCCGCACTTAGTCCCTAAAGGTGGACCATTGTGCGTGAGCCATAGTGGCCGTTACTCCAACCAGCCCACCTCCCTCCAGAAGCAGATTAGATTTCGTGGTCTTCTCAGGGCATCCGCGAGGGATCTCGGTGTACCAAGAGTCTCCTCGCGGATCTGGGTGACACCGGTGCACTCGAGGAGCACATGCGCCACCGTTTCCTCCGCCTCCATGCACGCTCTGCACAGAGGGCTATCCGTGATTCCTAGGGTGTGGAAGTGTTTATTCAGTGAGCAGTGTCCAGTGATGGTCCCCGCCACCAGTCGCAGGCTATCTCTATCCAGGCGCAGAAGGCGCTTGGTCAGCTTTGCATCCAGGGATGGCATAGCCTCCTTGGATTGCCTGCACCCTGGTGTCGAGGTCCACCATATTCCCGCTTGTGTCTTAGTGTGTTCCCTTAGCCAGCCCCTTAACTGCTTAAACGGAAAGGGCACAATGGGTTCGGGTCCGATGGCCTTTGTGCTGGATCCCCTTCTGGCAAGTTCGTCAGCCGCATCGTTTCCGAGTGATCCACTGTGTCCTTTAATCCATTGCAGTGTCACAGTGTTGCGGTTTAGCACCGTAACACGTTCTAGGGCATTGTGACATTCTAGTATTAATTTTGATGTGATTTGGTTTCTCTTTAAGGATTGTAGAACTGAGGCACTGTCTGAAAGTATACGAATATGGGTATCCGTAACTCCCCTAGCTTCTATGGCGTGTGCCGCTTGGATAATGCCTACACACTCTGCTTGATACACAGAGTTGAGCATTCCCAGGGGTCTGGATATTTTGATGTTTAGGTCGTCAGAGAAAACTCCGACACCTGTCCCATCATCAGTCTTTGATCCATCCGTGTAGATCCTTAGCTCGTGTGGACCTGAGTAGTCACACATTTCCGCTGTGAGCTCAATGTTATAGTGTTTTTGAAAATAGTGGGCCTTCAGGGTTCTGTCATTGGGTGATGCCATCATAGGCTGTTTGATTGCATCATCCTTTATGCGTGTATGTTTTATTCTGGAGTCGTTACTTAGGGTGCCGGATACTTCTAGCCTGAAGATCCCTAGGGTTGCTTCCTCTCTTACAACGAGGTGTAGAGGTGGCAGCCCCAGCATCACCTGTAGAGCGGCCGTGGGTGCTGTCCTCATGCTTCCAGTGATTGCTACACATGCATATCTCTGTAGCTTCTCGAGTTCTTTCTGGGCGGTGCTCAGGTTGGTCCTGGGCCACCAAACTAAAGAGCCGTATGTGATGATTGGTCGGATGACTGTAGTATATAGCCAGTAGGTGATTTTGGGGCTTAGGCCCCAATTTCTTCCTAGCACGGCATACCCATAAACAACTCATTTATATTTTCAGGGTCTTCTCCACATGTTGGCCCTCGACGCCGCGGCCGTAGCCTGCACAGTCAGTTTCTACAACATCTCCCCAACAACTGGCTACTTTATGGTGCCCTACCTCGCTTGGCTATCCTTCGCGACTTGTCTCAACTACACCATATGGAAGCTTAACAAACCCGTTAATGAGAAAAAAATCAATGGTGATTAAGGATAATTTTCATGGAAATCATTAATGTCTAAGTTCAACGCACACGTAAGAATACTGCACTGGCAACGGTCAGCATCACCTCAACTCGAGATAATCACCATTATTTCTATAAAACGCTATGCTGCAACGCACATTTACAAGCACCTAAACGGCACCGCCTCAACTAATAAAACCAGTCAAATGCTACCGTAAAATATTTAACACTACATTTTTTTTTTAAATTAGTATTAATGCTAATTTTTTTACTGTAATTTATTTCCATTTATAAATTTCAAGGTCTATCTATTACGGTTCAGGAGATACAGCCCTGTGACAGAAGGATGGACGGAGAGAAAGAGAAGCCTTAGTAATAAAGCTGCCAACGGAGCTTTACCTTTGTGTACGGAATCCTAAAAAAGTGTGTGCAGTGCAGTGCTTACGTGTGGCATGCCATGAGTGTGATGGTATTTTGTTTATTGGTTACAGCATTTACTTATGTTATTTAGTTGATAAACGGGCTAAGGGCCATTCTGATAAATGTTACCTCAAATAGAACAAAAGTATTTTCTGATGTACAGACGCCACCACATCAAGCTACCCGAGATTGTCAAATTTTCCCAATCAACCTACAACCTAATGCTGTAACGATAAAGTTGAAAATCTATTCTAAAAAAAATTAACAGATTGTATTGTCCGAAAACAGCAATGTTGTTTGGTAGCAGAATTAGATGGGTATTAAAAGTCATGGTCATTAAGTCCGCCTTTGTACAGTTTTTTTTACTTGTGCTTAAAGTTTTAATAAATAAATAAAAGTAAGATAAAAATGGTTAATATTATCAAAAAGTGCACCAAATATTTGAAGTAATAATGTAGCCGTCTTTTAATATCAGACAAAACCAGAAAGAGATGGAACAAGCTTTCACATGACTCTTTTCCATGATTTTTGACAGCTAAAATGAAGTGTTACCTGTGTGAAAAAAATGTCTATTTCTCATTTTATCTGCAACTAAAATGTCAATATGTAACAAGTAGGTTTAAGTTAAAAGTGTAAAGTAACCAGTATTATACAAGTTTATTTATGTTATTAACAAATATACAGCTGGTATCACTTCATGCGTTTCATTTTGTTTAGTTCTCCTTGTTGTATCGACGCGTCCTTGTAGATCTGTTTCACCTTCTCTCTTCGAATGTTGTCGCTGGAAAAAGCAAGAATACGTTTTAGAAAGAACAGTTTAGAATTATTTTGAATTTAGAACGAAAGAATTTTGCATTTATTTTGCAAAATTGAACTTGTTTTTCTTATCTTCATTCCGAAATAGATTTTATGGGCGAAATTCTTTAAGGTTTTTTATCCTATTAACGCATGCCTTTAAGCATAAAGATCACCTTTTCCGGACTTGATTAGGTCCCCAACTGTTTAGTGGTCTGTCGATTGCCTTTTCGACAGATTTGACTTTAAAAATATGTCAAAAATAGACAATCGACAGGCACCGTTCTCAAATTAGTGTAGTCGGAGCCAATTCCTTTGTATTTCAGATAATTATCTTAAAATTAACTTAGTCCGCGTTTGTTTAAAGTTGATATTTGCACGGGCAGATTCTTTTACACATTTGTAGATCAACTCACTCATGAATCTTCTGTCTGATCTTGACGGATCCGATGTAAGACTTATCCCTCCTGATCTCTCTGAGAGCTCCCTTCATCTCCTTCTTATACTTGGTCTTGAGTCGTTGCGACTCTGCCTGTTCGCGCGACAGCTTGGAACTCTTGCTGCCCGTGAACCTGTAAGATACAAAATTGACAATGCTTGTGTATGACACGGCTTAAATTACTTTGCGGGGTTTGAAGTAACATAGCGCCAACCTAGCCCCTGAGCATCAAACTCAGGACCCCAAGCTCAGCAGTTGCGCTAGCAACCGCCAGAACAACGGGCCAACTACCCCGCTGCGGAGTCCTTGTTTGCAGGTCAATTGAATTTACAACGATATACTGGGATAACATGGCGATGCAAAACGAAAAAAAACAAAAAAAAATACAAAATATCTATACTCACACTTCCTGTATATCTGGTTCATAAAGCCGCAAAGCTTTCGGCCTCTTTTTCTCTCGGCTTAGCGGAGTAAACGTCTTTACCTCTAAACCAGCCTTCATGTACTTAGCAATCTGATTTACCCTATTAACTACCTTCGCAGGGTACATTTCCAAGTCAATCCTACCTATCAACCTAAGATGAGGCTCAAATAGATATGCCTGGGCTTCAATATCATTAAAATAGTCGAAAAACTCCTTCATGATTCCCATAATTGATGACAGAATACGGATTTTAAAATCATCGTCTATTTCTGTCAATGTCAAATCTCGCGCCGCCATCTTACTTCCGACGTTCATTTTAGAACAGTCCGCTTCTAAATTCAAAATTTTGGAGTCTTTATGTAACCTGAACGGTGGGACGACTTGTATGGGATTCAAAACTGTAGTGTGTGCACTTAAATATAAAATGCCTCTTAGAAAATTAATGGCGGAGGGAACTAATCGTTTCGATAACATTGTGTATTCTAAAATAAGGGTAGTTACAAATAAACCTCTTGATAAAGAATAAGCATCGTTAAATCTACAGTAAGTTAAGATTTCCGACATGAAAATCAAAGATGGCGTTGTGACGGGATGTTTAAAATCAGACGTAGGATATAACAGAGAAATTAATTTAAAAAATATCAACGTATCCATATCTGGAACACGTTTTTGTCTCTTTTTGAAATTCTCATATTTCTCTTTCAGTAATTCTACTATATATTTCTTAGTTGAAACTTTATTTGTTTGAGCTAAATCGTAGAAATGTGGAGCTAATCTGTCGAAGATTAGAAACGATTTGATAACATCACTTTCTTCTTTCAAGTCGGTAAATATATCGTTAATGTATTGTAGCATATAGGCGAATATTTTGCTAAGTTTATCTTTATTATTTACTGCGAGACTTGGATCGTAACTTTTAATAAGGTTTTGTAAGGCACTTGATTGTTGTGCTGGAGTCTTTCCAGTTAATAATTCCTGAAAAAAAGATTTAGAATCATTTACTAGTGCGAAACATGGCATCGAAATAAAAAGTGTCGGGACTATGAAAACATTCTGCCTAAGATCTCGATGAAAATTTACCCCTACTAAACTGAAACAGACTCAAACTGTGGTTTCTTGTGTGAAAAAAAACTTCAAATCAAATTAAAGAAGATAATTAATCTCCACCTGTATAGTTTATGGGTACAACCCTCTCACACTTACTCTCACCCACTACTTACAAACACATTCACCCCCACACCATCTCCTACACACATAACACACATAACAGCGCGTTTTCTGCCTGTCTTAAAACTACTGTGGTGAATACACAGTTTTATTTCAATTCATTCTTAAATTTTTATTTGTATAAGTTTATATAATATCTTGTACTGGCTCAATAACTTAATTTCAATTTCATAACCTGGGGAAGAACGGAGCATCCTAATACAAGCAAACTATTTGCTTAAAAGGACTCTCCCCATTGTAACTAGATTGTTATTTAAGTTAAAACAATAAACATTTTTTTTTGTGTGATTTGTCCGAAGCATTTGATAAACTTGATCACGACATTGTGCCATTATATTTCATATACCTTATTACATATATTACTCTATTTATGTATTGTATATTTTTTTATCTTGGCATTGGATAGTGTAAGTCAGTAAATATACTGAACACGCTTTCCTTGAAACAGGTGTCTTACAAGAGTCTATTTTAGGGCCTTTCCTGTTCCTAAGGGAGACAAAAGATCTATTGACCGTGTGGTAAAGGTTATGATTCCAAGCAAAGCAGGTTTTCAAGATTTGTCAATAAGTGGTAAGACACTTCACAACAAAAATAAACGAAAGACTAAACACGATGAATTAAGATATTTTAACATACCTTCAATTTATCACCCTCTCCAGCTTTAAGATCGAAGAACGATCCAATTTTCTCCACATCCTCTGGTACTTCTTCTTCATCACTTTCAACATCAGACTCTTTCAAATCGTTTAAGTCATTTAAGTCTATCTCTTTCCCTTCGCCATCATCGTCATCATCACTTTCGCTCTCTTCTTCACTGCTTTTATCATCTTCTCTAGACTCATCATCTTTAGAGTTTTGGAATAGAATTGTATTTTCTTCTTCTGATTTCTTAGTTGCCTTCTTTTTTTCTACTTTATTTGCTTTTTCCACAGGTTTTGGTTTTTCTTTAGCTTTAGTTTTTAAAACTGGTTGAATATCATCGCTGTCATCATCACTAGATTCATCAGAATCAGAACCATACACATTTTTGTTTGAAATTAATTTAATTTTGCCTTTGCCTTTTGCTTTAGTTTCTTTAATACTGTCTTCGCTTCCATCAGAATCTGAGTCATCATCTTGTTGGTTTGATACTAGTTTCACTTTGCCTTTTTCTTTCGATTTTATTTTTTTAACAGTTTCTTCATTTTTGTCACTATCATCATTTGACTCGGCTTCGTCATTGTCACTTTCTTCATCTCCTTCGTCATCCTCATCAGAAGTATCTGATATTCCATCTTCAAACTTGGGTTTTGCATTTGGAACTAAAATTGTAACATTTTTTAAAGACTATTTAAAGAAGAGGTAATAGAATTAAAACTTTTTGTTTTATGCAATGTAGACCAAATCATGATTTCCATCATAGCTTTAAGTAAACATTTAGATAATTTAACTTTTCAAGTAATTAACAATGTATTTTACTATTATATATTTCATTACTACAACATCTTGACAACATCTCAACAACAACATCTTGGCTACAAAAATTGTTTGTTGTTTTAAAAGAGTCATAGAAAGAAGTCTTACCAGAGAAGTCTTTGAGAACATTGTCAGGCACCAGTGGCTTTCCATCTTTATCATAGGCAAGCATGAAATCATGTTCATCTTCCAGTTCAAAGTTATCATCTAAGTCTTCTGCTGATCTGAAATAATATTACTATAGATAGTCAATAACTTACTAAAGGGTGTAAACAGACTCTTAACGAAGCCGAAATGCAATTGTTCCCCCCGTCATTGCGATCATCTTTTTGTTCTAGACCATACTTGGGAAGCTTCTAATTACGGAGATATTGGGGGTCAAAGTTCCACCTTTTACACAAGTATTTTTTTAAATACATGTTTTTAATGTAAGATTTTTACTTTAAACACCTCCAGGACCCCCTTACTATTCAATCCATCCATCAGCACAATGTTTGGAGTGGGTTTCATTGAATCCTACTGTGAAACGTGATTTTTCAGCCCAAATTAAAAGTCGTTTCCCAGCACTAATTTTTGCGTAAAATTACTTAGTTTGATGTACATAATGCTTGGTTGAAGGCTTCGTGAAGAGTCTGTTTACACCCTGTATACTTTTGTTAGAAGGTGCAAACGGGGCAAGAAACCACGTTTTGCGGGAATATCACGCATATTTTCCCCGCATTTTGCATCATGTTGTCACCTAAATCAATGTTCTCCTTTTCTTTTTAATTAGTCCAACAGGGTTTTAAATAAAATGATATTTCTAATTCATCAAATTCTTTTAGATCCATATAGAATTGAAAGTAGTTTTCAAACACTTCACCAAAAATTTAATAATTAGGCTTGTAATATAAAAAATTGCGTCTTGCACTGAAACCACTAGCCTCTCAATAATCTTTCCATCCATACCTATGTTTTGCTGCACCTGGCTTAGCCTTGACTGAAATCTTTTCTTCATCCCCCATCATTCTCATTTCTCTTTCCTTCTCTAGCTGCTCCAATCTCGCCAATTCTTCCCTTTTCTGCTTCTCATCGTTCTTCAGACCATCTGATGGCTGGAATAAAGGGCTAACACTTGTAAAGATATTTTTCTTAATTCTTTACCCCTCTACCAAATCCTTCCATGAAAATAGGTCTTGTGAAAGTTCCAAGACCAATCCGCACTGATATAGGGTGATAATGTAAAATGTTAGAAACCCACAACACAAATAGACATCCATTCATGAGTGTTAAGTGTTTGCGATGTTGACTTTACGTTCAGAAATTAAACCATACTATCAATACATATAGACAGGGTGCAGTACAATCATTTTATGTTAAAAAGATTTTCTCATTGTACAAAACCTTTTTGACAGGCCACATTACTTTCAAAAATCGTAAAGAAACCGATATCGAACAACTAAAAATTCAAAGACATGTGAAATTAACATAGGACATGTTTGTTATGGCAATTCTTTTCAAAGGAGTAGGCCTGTGTACCGGCAGTGGAAATAGTGTAGGCTGATTATATGTACTTACAGTGCCTCTCTTCTCAAACTTCAATTCCCTCATCATCTTATCATAATCCATATTCTTCTTCTCGGTTTGACTCAACAGCTTCTCAATAGCAGAAGGCTCTTTCTCTTCTGTTCTCATCTTCTTGAACACAACTGGTTGAAGATCTTTCCATTCCGTATCCAGCTTCTCTGTTAAATCTAGGGTTTGTTCTTTTTCCTTCTGTTTCTCTGCTTTTCTTTTCTTTGATTCAGCTATGAGTTGTTCTATCAGGTCTTTGTGGGATTTTGCACCATCTTTTGATTCAGTTCTGGATAGCATGCCACCACCGAAATGGCCTTCTGCTACGAAATCATCTGGAGCATGAAAAAACATCTACTTGAAATTTTGCACAAGAATTTTTAAGAAGGTTAAGAATATTGCCTATCCTTAAACCATTCAGTGACAGTCAAGGTATATAAGCATCAAAATCAAAATCAAAATATTTTATTTCACATAGGCCCAGATGGGCATTTATAAAACATTGACAAAAAGGTGCACGGGTCAGTTGTTTGTTTCCTATGGAGAAGAACCGGCAAGAAACTCCATGGTTACTCTTTTCAAACTCTCATCATACTTAAAAAAATTAATTAGAAATTGCACATAATCAATGGTAGGATATTTCTTTATGAAATTGATGCGAGTACACACAACAACACATCAAGCTATACATTTCCAGTATAACATGGCCTTGCTTTGTATAAATTTCACAAACAAAGAGAGATCCTGGTTACATTAATCATAAGTAGAATAACTAGAAGTCACTGGAAGAGCCGTTGCCAGTAACTATAATTTTAAATTACTCACCACCTAGTCCACCAAACTTTCTGCCGCCTTCATCATCCTCATCCTCAGATCTGGGATCATCAAACTTCTCAATTTGCTCCAGTGTTTGACCTCTATAATAAGAAATAGTTGTTAATTCAATACTACCCTCATTAGAAAAACGATAAGGCCTTTGCCCAGCAGTGGGAACATGCCCTCATTGATGTGAAAATGTATTTTTGCTCAGACTAATCAGGCTGGAAGATGGTTCTGGTAAACCAGGCACTGACTGTTCTAGGTGGTAAGATAAACTTTTTAAATGGAAAACACTGCGAAAAGGTAATCCCTTGAATAACCCTCCAAAGATTACAAATGTGATGTTAAGTTATGAATGTTAGAAATTCACAAACCTATGTGTCAGAATCTCATCATCAGCCAAGTTATAAATATTCTTCTTGGTGTGCTGCTTCGCACGTTCCGCTGCAAACCGAGCCACCATACGGTCTTCAGCAGACAGCTGGTTGTTCTTCTCTCCGATACGACGGTCAATGAAAGTGTTGGTTTTGTGCATCAACTTCATTTCTGTTCCTAGTGTTTCTTTTCTCTGTTTAATAAATAATTCGTTTAGGAGGGCTGCGGGACTGGATGGGTTTTAGTTAGTACAAGTCTGACACTCCCTTCTGCTCTGCCCAGAGCAGGAGAAGTCATTTGATGATTTATCCGTAAAAAAAAAAGGGTAGTTTAAGAGCTCATGGCTAAATAATAACAGCATCACAGGTCGAACTTCAAGGTTCAGCAGAGCTTGGTTGAGGTCAGATAGGCAGTTGCTCCGTGCAAAATACTTTTGATCAGCTACATCTGGTTAGACTGGAAGCCGACTCCAACATAGTTGGCAAAAGGCTAGGCAGATTATGATCTGTTTATATATTATGTACTTGATGGACCCTCTATCTAAAAACCAGACTAACCAGGTGAGATGGGTGGATACACTATCTGATGAATATGGGTTGGAATGCGGTGGAGGCAGGGCAGCCTCATGTCGACCGGCCTCTTCAGCCTATATGTGAACCAGTTGATCGAGGAGCTCAGCAGGACTCATATCGGATGCTACTGTGTCATCAACATAAGCTATGCTGATGATATGGTTCTGCTGGCCCCCTCGGTTAACGCCCTGAGGACGTTGGTTAAGATATTCAAATGATACGCATCCAAGCATGGTCTCAGGTACAACACTCAGAAGAGTGAGGTGTTGATTTTTAGTGCGGGCAAACAGAGACCTAGTGCAGTGCCTCTGATCATGGTCGATGGAACGGCCTTGAATATTGTAAAGAACTTTAAATATCTGGGTCATCTGGTCACGGAGGACTTAAAAGATGACCCAGATATTGAAAGGGAACGTAGGGCGTTGGCGGTAAGGAGCAATATGCTGGCCCGTAGGTTCGCTTGATGTACTAAAGAAGTTAAGATAACACTTTTTAGGGCATACTGCCAATCTTTTTACTCGAGCGGCCTGTGGGTTCGGTATACGCAACGAGCCTACAACGTCCTGCGTATTAGTCGTCCTGCGTAGTAGTATGGTCTCAGGTACAACACTCAGAAGAGTGAGGTGTTGATTTTTAGTGCGGGCAAACAGAGACCTAGTGCAGTGCCTCTGATCATGGTCGATGGAACGGCCTTGAATATTGTAAAGAACTTTAAATATCTGGGTCATCTGGTCACGGAGGACTTAAAAGATGACCCAGATATTGAAAGGGAACGTAGGGCGTTGGCGGTAAGGAGCAATATGCTGGCCCGTAGGTTCGCTTGATGTACTAAAGAAGTTAAGATAACACTTTTTAGGGCATACTGCCAATCTTTTTACTCGAGCGGCCTGTGGGTTCGGTATACGCAACGAGCCTACAACGTCCTGCGTATTCAATATAATAATGCTTTCAGAATGCTGTTGGGGTTGCCGGGCCATTGTAGTGCGTCACAAATGTTCGCAAATGCGCGCGTTGACGGTTTCCACGCTATAATGCGTAAGAAAGTGGCGTCATTCTTTCAAAGACTGCGCGGTAGCACCAACAGCATTTTGCAAATGATTGCATCCCGCCACGACTGTCCCATTCAGGCTCATTGGGTGAGAATAGTTACGGGAAGATTGTGAGCGTTATTATTATGCGTGTATATTATGTACTTACTAACATAGATCTTAAGAAAATTGTTACTAACACATATGGATTCTATCCGAAATAAATGGATTATTATTATTGACACGGATTATCCTCATAAAAGTGACTGAAAAGTTCTTGTAAAGCATTGCTAGACATTTAAAATTTTTATAATGTGTGGGAGTACCTTCTGTGTAGCTTTAGCTCGAGAAACACCTGGCAATCCTCTGTCATGCTTCGACTTCTTTCCCAAAACTTTAATTTTCTCTCTGTTTATATGTACTTCGAAAGGATTCATCTTTTTCTTGTGGATTTCCGTTTTTCTCTTGTTGTGAACCTTGTCAGCGAGGCCGGAATTCCGCTTATTTTTTACTTTCGCCATTATTTCTGTATATTCTTAATCGTGCGCTTCTTAAAATTGAAATCTAATCCACAGACACAGGACGTACCTACTTAGGTTAGTTCTTTTGACATTGACAGAATAACAACACCCACGACACCCGCGTGGTTTTGACATTACAATGGATGCATTCAGTGATAAAGTGTGGTCTACAATCTTACACACTTCATGTTACAATTATAATATGATAGAAATGGCGGTTAAAATATAGTTTTGCTTACTTTTACTTAAGGTTGCAGGCAATTTATGTAATCAGAATAAATTGTGAAAATTGGTTTTAACTTCAGTATTTAAAACATTAATTCACAAAATCTATCCTATTTTCAATTATTTTGAACGCATGTACACTACTTACAACAGCTACAACAATAATTTAACATAATTTTACCAATGTCGACTTTGTCAACCCTCACATAAGGTACAATATGTTATGTTGTAATAAATGTATTGGACGAACGAACTTCTCCGAAGTGATGTTCGGCTAATTTCGCAATGATGCCGTGTTGCACATAGCGCGTAGGTATATTATTGTGTGGCTAGTTTTAGTTTTTCAAGCAGAGCGTTTCTCTGTTACTCAAGAAAGGCACCTGTTCAAGCAGAAAAATGGCTGATTCAGATACTGAAATCACTACAGAAGAACTTCGAAAAGAAATAGCAGGTTAGTACTATCAATTTCAGATGAATTCAGGGGTTTTATCGCTGAAATTCAATTATCTGCCCGGGACGTAAAATGGCTCCCAAGCCGAAATGGACGTGATCTTACACCTATCATAATAAGTTTTAGTCAAAATATCTCTGCTATTACTGTATTTATCCAAAACAGTCTCAAGCTTATTAAATTTAATAAACGATTCCAATTGGGATTATTTTATGCTTAAGCTATACCTAGTATGAAGCTTTTTCGCTCGCTTTAAAAAGCAAGCCGTTTTGTTGGTTTATTTTTACACAATACCTAGCGAATTGGTTATCTTTGTATTGAAATTAAGCGGAATAGACATTGAAATGATAGGCCTAGCTAAATTTGACTTGCTTCTGGTTTCTATAGAAAAAGGAAATGTTTTGCCAAATTGGTAGGCCAGGTACGTAATCATCAGCGAACGATGCATTTTATTTACTTGTCAAAAGAGCGACCGAGGCGGGCCGGCCTGCCATTTATTGCGTTTTGTTTCATGCAATGCAACAAGGATGCAGTATAGTATCGATCGATTCATGATTGCGTCGTAAATTGGCAAATCATGTCATGACTTCTATTACTCCACCGGGTAACTTCCTACATTATAACAGCGATCTGTCTGGACTTTAAGAAAATAAAACACTTTCTGGAACACAATAATAGGTCAAGACAAGTGTCGAGGCAAAGGGGGCCTCCCCTAGGGTTGCCAACCGTACTATAATTATATATTATAAAGGGTGTAAAAAGACTCTTTACGAAGCCGTAAGGCACTTGTTCTCCTCATCATTGCGATATTTTTTTTGTTCTAGACCATACCTGGGAACCTTCTAGTTACGGAGATATCGGGGGTCAAAGTCCAGACGTTTTCACAAGTTTTTTTTTTAAATACATGTTTTAATGTAGGATTTTACTTTAAAACACCTACACGAACCCCTTACTATTCAATCCATCCATCAGCACAATGTTTTGAGTGCGTTACATTGAGTCTTACCGTAAAACATGATTTTTCAGCCCAAAAAAAAAAGTCGTTTCCCAGCACTAATTTTTGCGTAAAGTTACCTAATTTTTGACGGCTTCGTGAAGAGTCCGTAAAATATCAGCATATTTAAAAAATATACTGAAAATAATTCACCAAAAGTAATTTTATTCCTGCTCTCTATTCCCGCCATTTCGGCATTCACAGAAAGGATATGTTTGGCTATGAAATAGGTACTATTGCCTACGAAATGGCGAGACTAAAGAAACAAAAAAATGAACGAAATAAAGCATAGTATTAACTCTTTTATTTTAGAAAAAAAGTAAAGAAGTTCAAGAAAATATAGTTTTTATTAAAATAAATAAGTAACAAATAGGTACATCTTTGTCTATTTTTACTTTTTCCATAAAATACTATTATTTTTTTTACAGTGTACTATATTTTTTATAGCTTATTTTGAAAAATACTATATTTCCTATATTGCCTAAACACTCATCTCTAATAGCAAATGCCTCTTAGTACATAGGACTTGTACATAAGTGGCAAAATGTGGGTGTATTATAGGTACAACTCTGCCTACCTCTTTCTATGTTTGTAAATGCTCCGAAACCACTCATCCAATTTCAATGAAATTTTGTGAATATGTATGGTAGGTTCCAGCTTGAAAGTGAGGATAGGAGGCGCCTTGCGAAACGGTTGGGTTGTTAACTTACTTGATAATTATTATTTATTAAAAATCTTCATCTCTTTCCTACAGAAATCCTCGAAAATGCAAGTCTCGATAAGACTTCAACCAAAAAAGTCATACAAAAGCTGGAGCAGAAGCTAGGAGTAGACTTGACAGAGAAAAAGAAACTCATTGACCAACTTGTGATGGACTATGTCAACAGCATGGATTCTGATGAAGAATCTGAAGTGGAGGAGGAACCACCAAAAAAGAAGCCTGCTGTGAGGAAAGCGAAGAAGCGGAATGATGATGATGATGAAGACGAACACGATGACAGCAATGACAGCGATTGGGGGGTGAGTAGACCTTTTGATGGAAGTGGCATAGATCTAAATCGTAGGTGTGCCCTCAACATATTTAATTTGCAATAAAAAGTGTCTACACTGAGATGAGCAAGCTCAAAGGGTATCTACCCTACAATGTGCAGTATGAGCTACAGTGAGGTTTGAATGGTTTTGTCTCCCACAATACTATACAAATTTCACTGTCAACATGTTTTGGCCACGACTTGCTGAATCTATGATATAAATCTATGTTTAGTACGGCTGGCAAAAGAGTATGGCATGCAGTTCAGAAAACAACTTGTCTACAATAAATCTAACTATCAAAGTTATAACACGCCTCTTTTGGCCTCGGGAGTTAATAAAATCAATAATTAAATGTTTGAAAAGGAGCCTTAGTGACCTGTCTACATACTTATCTCTTATGCCTGCTGTCACGCCACATCTTGGCTTGAATTCATTAAAAAGTATGAATATTTTTAACTTATTATAATTTTATGTCCAGTCAGAATAAGCTGAACATTTTTATTTTAAAAGAAAAGGTACAAGAGCTTGCCTTGCATTGTGAATATGGCATTGCCATCTTTAGGATTTTGGTTATGCCCAAAAATGGATATATTGTAGTAAGAATACAATTACTGGCTGGTTGTCTAAACATATCCAAATAACTTCCCTGGGATATTTTTTCCCAGAACTTTTTGAGATATTTTTCTAATATCAGTAAAATATAAAACCTCTCAGTAAGTAATAGTAGACTTGAAAAACTTCCTTTAAAATTGCATAAAGTCCAATAAGGTCGTTATATTACGAAGTTCCCAGTTAAAAACATATTTTATATTTCGCTTATAATCTAAATAAATACCTGAATCTGATCAAATAAATTATTTACAATTACAAATTACAATCCTTTAAATTTCAAAATTAATATTTAAATTTTAATTATGTCGCGATTGCTAAGCCCCTTTCTTGAGATCTAGCAGGGCTATATCCACCAATCTTGCCCCATTCCACGTGAACAATTCCAGCGGAATCAATGGTGCAGTGCAACTTAAATGGAATTTTAAATGTTCACATTCCCCCCCAGAGGTATGTAATAAAAACCAAATTATAATCTTTTGTTCCTTTATTTAAAGGTTTGGTTGAACGGGTATAGACAGTTTGTACCCGGACACCAGACAGTCACAGATACTTCAGTACATTATCTGTCGGTCTGGTGTTTGGAGCCTTCCGCAATTTGTCTGTACCAGTTTGATTGATCCTTCAACCATAATCATACATTGGTGCCGATTCCCTTGTTTACAAACTAAACTAAATTTAAGTTCAGTTCATCTTTTTCTTTCTATTTCATTAAGAAAAGTACAGAAGATACATTTTAGTTTAGTCCTGTCAAATTAACCAGCGCCTGACACAAGTTTAGACGTGATTAAAAAGTTAACTACTAAAATTACATCAAATTACGTCAGGTACTGACTAATTTGACAGGACTAAACTAATATTTATCTTCTGTCCTTTTCATAATGAAATAGAAAGAAAAAGATGCACTCAACTTAAATTTAGTTTAGTTTGTGAACAAGGGAATCGGCACCATTAACTCGCATTTTTCTTTTTTATCATTTACTCTGCATTATAATTATTTTTATTAGCTATTTACTAACTGCTGACTAAAAACCTTTATTTATTTCTTGCCTGATCTCGCTTGCATCTAGAAGGCTCATATATTATTTTCTTGTCATGTATTTATCAGTCACGCTTCTTTTGAATTGGTAACATCTGGTAAAGCCCTTTTGAGCCCTCGTCTTACATTGCTGTAATAGGGAATTGTCATAATCACCATGCTTGGCAAGTGATTGGCAACTGTCTTTAGTGAATAATGAACAGAGATTGAAATTGGTTGAGCTTATTTACCTTAACTTCAAGACAGTAAGTAACTTGTCGATAATAGCTCGTTATAAAATCCCGGAGTGATCTATATGTTTAGATCTATAAGGTTTTCTCATGTTACCTACTTTCTTGACGTTAAGACAAACAAACTTTACCTATCCCGATCCCTGATAAAGAGGCCGGTTTCTTTTCTGTTAACCTGAATATTTTATGCCTTACAATATTGCACCTACTGACAAACACTTACATCATACAAATGCGGTCACTGGTAATGAAATATAGACTTTGTTATTTGCTATCTTGAACCTAAAACGCATAACCTTGCACAAAGATCCCACCCTCTCCTTAAATAATCCCTCGTTGCAAGGACGATTTTTCAACGTACAACTAAAATTCAACAGTGACTTCCATATGTAACTTCACATTACCCACTTCACACTAACACAAATTCGAAGCCCTTCCACAATTTTACCTTTGATAACTGAAACCCAAAAGCAGCCTTATTGCAACATAAACATCACTGTCACATATCTGGGCAAACTTGTCAGTGGAAGCAACTCAAACCTCAACCTTATAGTAACGATAGTAAAATTCGGTTTAATTTTGACAGTGATGCCAAGTCAGGTATCATAACTGTGGAAGGACTGAACGGAAATTCACTCCACTCCTTTTAAAATTCCATTAAAATCATGTCTAAATCATTTCACTTACAGTGTCGCCACCACCGGCGTCATCTGGACGAACATCTTCTTCATGGATATTCCGACGAGAGCTGTCACCCTTTACCACAAGAACCTACCGTCACAACTTCGGCAATGCAAATTCTACCAAGCCTTCCAAAGAAAAAATTCATCCTGCAAAGAGTGACTCCAATTCAGGAAGATGAAGCGGATATCTTCGGAAAGTTGATAGCTAAGAAGCTGCGGAAACTTTCAGACCAACAAAGGGATTCCATAATGTTAGAAATAAATAAGCTCTTCTACAATAAATGTTATAAGCCTGCGAGCCCACCGAAACGTAAAATGGAGGATAAAGCCACCTCAACACTGCCAGTAATCCAGTGTAATGTGAAGGAACTTTACCGCATAACTGGTGTGCCGACTACCGTGAATAATATGCCGGTTGTGGCTACCCCTATTGCAGTTGCTGACTTTTCTTTGCCAATTGAAGAATTGACTCGTATGCCTAAACCGGTGCCTAAGACAGAAGCACCACCACCAAATGTACCTGAGCCAGCTGTACAAGAGGCTGCTCAACAGAAGCCTCCTAATACTGAGAATACTGGCTATAAATGTGGTTTGATGTAATTTTTATACTTTAACAAGAAATTGACACTATTGTTTCTTTATTTTTTATATAATTTGGCCATATTTTTGTAAAACAAATTCTATGTCAGAGGCCAAAACTATTTAAATCATATGATTACAGGTATCTATCTCTTTGATCGTTAAAAAAATATATCATTTAAGTAAAGTCATAATGCCCAAAATGTTTGGCAGACTACAGTATTCTTGATCTAAGTTTTCTATGTCAATCTTTGACAAAAAATTAAGCGCAAATGAAGTATTAAAATATAGCTTTAAGAAAAATAAATGTGATGTTTTTGGTTCCCGCCTACTTGAAAAATATAATACTCTGTTACTTTTAAAAAAAGTTTTGTTAAGAAGTTTGGGATTCGATTGATTATACATATTATTAGTTGTTAAGTCAGTATACAGATTATGATCTATTTTACTCATAAGAGGTTTATCTACTCTTAGGCCTACTTGCACCACAAATCACTAAATAGGTAATTTTCAAACAACTGGCTGGAACAGTATGATTAAAATTTGTGGTGGAAACAGGCCTTAATATTTGTTCGAGATTTGAAATCTCGTGTATATTTTTTGTCGAGATTATTTATCATATATATATTTTTTATTTTAAGCTTAAATAATACGGTGGAAATTTGAAATGTTGGAAAGAACATTGATGTGCGGTTGTTACCAACTTTCTGCCCTAAGATGAACATGTAAATCAGGGATATTGCGGATATGCGCATCCGCATTCCCATCCGCAATAATCGATGCGGATGTTCATGCGGATGCAGATGTAGCGCAGGTCGCGACAAGAAAACATTGGGTGGGGCTTGCGAGTGGCGCGTGCCGTGGGCTGATTGACCAATAGGAGTACGAAACGAAAATTGTTTATCATATTTTGTATCTTGTAAATCAATCATAACGTGTTTACTTGCGCTATATGAAATCGTTACCGTATTAAAATTGCAGTTTGTGAGTGTTATTGTGGGTATACAGTGAGTATTGTCTGTTAAGCAAGTTTTCTGCAGTTAATTTATTGGACAAGTGAATTCACAATGTCACCAATGACACAAAGTAAAAATTGGGACTTATTTTAAATAAGATGAACAGAATAAGGCTCAATGTAAAACATGATACAACTGCACCAAAAACAAGAATCTTAAAAAAAAAATAAGATCCGCATCTGCCTCCGCGGATGTCATAAAATCTGAATCCGCAA
Source organism: Lycophotia porphyrea (assembly GCA_950005105.1). Taxonomy (NCBI): domain Eukaryota; kingdom Metazoa; phylum Arthropoda; class Insecta; order Lepidoptera; family Noctuidae; genus Lycophotia; species Lycophotia porphyrea. The sequence goes on along the minus strand of OX465404.1, from coordinate 1,199,889 downwards.
CATCCCTGATGAAAATTACAAGACACCTCGAATAATCGGTGTGACTGTATTTTGTCAAAATGTACCAATAAGAGCTACTTTCCACTCGCAACGGAAAGCAGATCTTATTTTGTGATCGATCTTTAAGTAGAAATACATACAAGATATATTTTCGTAGTACATTTATTGGAGAATCGATGATGTAGCCTAAAATTATGTATTTGTAGATACTAACGAGCTCACTAACCGTCGACCACTTTTCAGCCTTATTACTTAAAGCATAAGGGTGAAAAGGCAGACCCTCAGTGAACTCGGTAGTACATAAAACAAACGGCGACACCTCAATCAATGCCTAAAATAAAAGCTTACTGTTGAAAATTCACTCTCGACACTGAGCTGAGCTTTGAAAATCCATCACTGTTCTTTTATTATAAGTAGGCATTCATTGAGGTTTATCCTAGTGTAACGGGCATAAGCCTATGTGTAGAGCTGTAGGCCTTACTTAAATTATTGTTAAAGTTAGGTACACAGCATACTCGCAAAAAGTACTCTCGACGACCCATCAAGGTATACAAAACCAGTTTATGCCGTTATCTCAAGCGAGGCTTTGTTATTACTGGAAATGTTAGTTTGATGTGTCGCCGTGTGTACAGTTCGTTCGTAGAAATTTACCCTCTGCGCATCGCTACCAATATCAATGATCAGAAGGCTAGGAAGACGCGCCGATGAAGTTGTAGTGCAGTTGCAGTTAAGTTCAAGTTTTAGTGTTATACGGTATTCCTGTAATCTTTGAACTGCGCGTATGTTGCGCGTGAATTGCACATCAACTGTACGACAACCAAAAAATATTACTCACTAAATAATCGAATAGAATCGAATTACATTTCAATGAATATGACGTTATAATAGTATTAAAATAATACCGAAACTACACGTTGATCGAATTGACAGCGCAACAGTAGAATGCCGTTATTGCGCTCGCGTGACGCGAACTTGACGCGAGCGTGTCTGACAGCGGTGGAGAATACGAGAAGCGTTATTTTGATCGAAACTTAACTGCAACTGCACTGCAACAGCACTTCTTTAGTTACGTGAATTAGCCCACTGATCTTTATCGTCGTAACTATAAGATTATTGTTGGGTTGCTTCCCATGACAAGTCTGTCAAGGTGGCGGTAATCTTTATTTTTCGCTGCAATATATTAACTGATGGCAGTAGTTAGCCTGCACACAAATTTCTTGCCGACTCTAGTCATTCTCTACTTTCCGCCTGCCATGTTAAACTGGCTTGCAATGTGTGTTCTTTTTTTAAAATCACAAAAAGTAGGTTTAGTTTTTGATGTGTAAATGTAGATTTTAAGTATTTTGGGATATGAGGTAGCTTTACCTTTTTCTCTTTATAAATACTGGTTTCTAAAGTCGTATAGAATCTTAAAATAAAATAATATTCTGATACAACATAACAACATAGAAGATTCGTGTAGAACATTTTTTCATAAAATCTTGATGTAATAAAAAAAAAGTTTTTGCTGACTCTAAGTGTCACGTAAATGAACGACAAGTGTTATTTAAGTTTTTAATTGAAGGGGGAAGGAAGCAACAGGGTAGCGCACGTAATTCGAATTCTCTTGTTTTTTACAATTTATATACCCATATTATATTATTCGCGACCGTACAAAATATGACCTTACGGAGTTAAAATTATAAAAACAACCACAATTGAATGTCTTTTTCATGAAATATGATTTAATTGGATTAAATGAAGTTAGACGGTTGTTTTGATCATTATAATTCTGTAAATACATACGTGTTAGGGTCTCGAATTATATTTTATTTAACACACAACCTGACACGTCTGATCGGAAAATTGCAGAAAATGTAAGAAAATATGATTTTCGCGGCATTCCCTGGCGCTTACACCTTAAACGAAAATGCTTTAATTTGGGCATTCATTTAGGTGCCGCTTAATGCCAACACGCGCATAATTGTTGTAAAAGAAAAACTAGAAAAAATATATTACTATTCACGTTCACTGTAGTGTTTCTTTAGGTCATAAAATATTTTTCTAACATAGTACGGTGGGCTGCATCAATTGTGTACCCCAGTTGGGAACGTAGGTACTTTCAAAAGGGGTACCCACATCCTGAAGCTGACTGTACATTAATTTTAAAAAACCTATTTTTCTAACATAGTATAGTACATTAGTAAAAAAAAAACTATTTTTCTAACGTAAATAAATTAGTAAAAAAAAAAATTACCAAATTACATTTGCCATTCCGAATCTATATGTATTGATAAACATTAAAAAAAAAACAGTATTGAGATGTTAGTTGTATTTATTCCAGTGTAAGACTGTTACGGCTGTGGCCATCAATTCGGCAGTGTGTGAGTGTGTGTGAACAAGATTTACTTCAATAAAGGTGTGTAGTGAAAACTTGTGGTTTTAATAACTTTCCTTAATTCATTATTATCATCATTCTCCTGCACTTTTCCCATTTTTAGGGTTCCGTACCTCAAAAAGTAAAAAAGGAAGCCTTATAAGATCACTCTCTTCTCCGTCTGTCTGTCCGTGTGTCGCCACCGATTTTCTCAGGAACGGGTGAACCTAGCAAGTCGAAATTTCTACCAGATACTGAGGTCTATATTCCCTATTAGGTCCAAAAATCAAGTCAACACGATAAAACAGTTAAAATTTAAATTTTCGCGAAAACTAGTAAGTACCACCAAAATTTTTTTAAGGGTCGTCCCATCATGTCTTATTCCATAATTCTATATTAAGGTTAAATCACATTCAATCACACAGACCACCATCTTTTCCCTTGCAACCCACTCATGAGAGGTCCTATCGCACTTTAAAGTGGTTCCGATGCGGATTTTCGCTCCACCAAATGACACATTGACGTAACAGAGTGAGATAAGAGATACTCAAACACACAGATCCACCTCTTTCTGGGCCTTAGGTCTGGAGAGTTCTGAATAATATAATAAAACTAGCGACCCGCCCCGGCTTCGCACGGGTACAATGTAAATATAAACCTTCCTCTTGAATCACTATCTATTGCTGAAAACTGCATTAAAATCCGTTGCGTAGTTTAAAACATCTAAGCATACATAGGACAGACACAGACAGCGGGAAGCGACTTTGTTTTTAACTATGTAGTTATGATACATTAATATAGGATCCAAACATTCCTTTGACAGGTATTTATTGTATTGTGGTTGGACTGTAGCTTATTTTTTGTTTCTGACAATTCACAAGTGCCTGTATGTGGTCTTTTTGAAAAAATAAAGCTTTGAGTTAGACCGCCTCGTTGGTCTAGTGGTCGCAAGCGCGACTGCTGAGCATGTAGTCCTGGGCTCGATTACCAGGTCAGGCAAAGTGTTCGGTTTTTTCCATCAGGAATGTCTAAGTAGCAGCCACGGAATCTGCACTTGATGGCAATAGGTTCGTCCTATCGCATCATCGTCATCTGCCTAGCCTTTTTCCCAACTATGTTGGAGTCGGCTTCCAGTCTAACATGTAACCGGAGCCAGTATTTTTCATGGAGCGACTGCCCTCCACAACTTATCTGACCTCCACAACCCAGTTAGTACTGGGTAATACGATACCCCTTGGTAAGATAAGACTAGTTGTCAGACTTTTTGGGCCACTGACTACCTTTAACTACTGTCAATGATCAACGGCTTAACGTGCTTACCAAGGCACAGAGGAAACTCGGTATATAATAGGTGGTCACCCATCCACACACCAACCTAGGTAAGCACGGCTTAACCTAAAGATCGACCCGAGCTGCAGTTATTATTTAGCCACTAGCTCCTCTAGATTCATCCAATATTACATGGGACTTAAAACATCACTAGCGAAATGAGGATGCACTATTAGGTACACCGCCTAACCCTTCGGGGATTGCAGGCGTGATGTTATGTTATAAGCTTGACAATCAGCTAAGTGTTTGGATTCTACTGTGAATTAAAGTTTTAGCAAATGTGTATGCCATTTAATGGGGAAGGCAACTGTAAATCGAATGGCGCTAGCATAGCTTGTACCGAACATCGTCATTGGTCCAAAATCTGTCAATGTCATTTTAAATTTCAAAATACCTTCACGTCATTGGTCAGATTGGGACTAAGCTATGGACCCGCCATCTACAATCAGCTTTGAGTAGCCTTCCACATTGACAGACACAAGACCACAGATATCAATATTTCCACACACGTCGACTTGCTGATGATGTATTTATGCTATAATTCTAATAAAGCTCTTTATGTCTGTTCCAGTCTGGAGGAAAAAAGAAGAAGGTTGAAGAAAAGAAAAAGAAGGTCGCTCCTAAGTCTAAGAAGGAGAAAACAAAGAAGGTACGTAAGAGTTTCAAAGTCAAACATAATATTGTACTGCCTCGTTGGACTAGTGGTCGCAAGCGGTAATGCCGAGCATGGAGTCCTTTGTTTCGAATTCCAGGTCGGGCAAAGTGTTCCGCTCTCTCTTCTTTGCTGAAACACTAGGAAGCGGCGAGGGTCGGGCGTTTTTGAGGTGTCTCATATAAATTTTGAACTTCAAAAACTGATGATTGCCAGTCTTATTTGAAGAAATGAATTTTCATTTTGATTTCATTAATGGAAACCCATTTCCATCCAGAATTTCTCAGTAGCAGCTACGGAGTCTGGATTTGTGCACGGTTGGCAATAGGCTCGCCCTCTATCACATGGTACTTAAATATACAAGCGGAATCTGGGTGTACTTTTAGGTACACCTCTGTCAAGCCCTCCGGGGATTACAACCGTGATGTTATAAATATTGGGTGATATTGCTACCATAAAAAATATCCAGCTCATTTATTAATTAAAACAACTAATTCCAGGGTGGCGCCGCGGGCGGTGTCAAGAAAGGAGGCCGCAAGGGCAGCGGGTACACAAAGGCCTGTAAACTATCACCAGAATTAGCAGAACTGATGGGAGAGAGCGAACTACCGCGACACGAAGTAGTGAAGAGGGTGTGGGCTATCATCAAGGAAAAACAGCTCTTTGACCCCAAAAACAGACAGTTCGCCATCTGCGACAAGGCCCTGTTCAAAGTCATCGGCGAGGAGAGTTTTCACACATTCAGCATGATGAAGTACTTGAAAAATCATTTCTTGGATTAGATTTGTAAGTAGGAATTTTATTCTAAGTCAGTATTCGGTGAAGTCGCATTATGACGATTATGTTCGTCAGTTTAAGGCACCCTTGGTAACTGTGTTAAGGTGCTTGCATAAAGGATCGTAGGGACAAGTCGCAAAGGATCAGTGGGCTATCTTTATGCATTTGCACATGAGGAAACAAGTGCATAATATACCTGTTTCGAAACTGTCTTGTCCGTACTGAAATACTCTTTATAGAAGCACCCTTATGCTGTCCTAGTGGACTGTCAAATCGATACAGATTGCGCACTGGGTTCGGACAGCGGACATTGACAGATACTTCGGTCCGTTATCTGGCAGTGTCTGGAGGCGCGTCCGGGCCGGGTTGGCCGAATGTTAACGCGACGTTAATTTCTATACAATCATGTCTATGCTACGGTAACGTAGCGTCTTCGTAACGTCCGCAGCAGATGCGAAGGGAACCTTACAATCATGACGAACATATTCGTCTTTGAAGCGCCTTTGTTTTAAGATGAGCTGTAAGCTGTAAAAAATCGTGAATTCAGTCAATTTTGTGGTTAAGGTGAAATATTATGTTTTTTAAAACAGCCATTCTTTACTTTAGTAAGAAAAAGTAGCTCATCGATGCATCATGTAGGTTTTTAATAAACTTAGTAATAACCTTAAGCAAAAAGAATACAGTCATAAAATGTTTTCGTACTCACGAGAGGTAAGAGGCAGAACGAAAAACCGTTAACAGAATAACAAAGAAGGTTCGCTTACAGAAAAAGCAATAACACTTCGTATAAATACTAGCTCCGAAAGATTTTAAAGCAGAAACCCAACGCAGTGCACGCTGTGGCCACGCGGCGCATTTAGCTGCGTGGATTCATTTGTTTGACAACGTGGGTCTACGTTTCCACTTCAGTACACGCTACGCACGCATAACTATGTATGTACAGTCAGCGTCACGATGTGGGTACCCCTCTTGAAAGCACCTACGTACCCAACTGGGGTACCCAATTGATGCAGCCCACCGTACAACGGTAGCGTGCGGCATAGTCGCGGGTTAATATTCGTGTACAGCGTGAACCGCGTGCACAGTGTACATGGCGTTGACAGCGTTGAGCTATGTGATCGCCTTATTCGAGCAAGCCACGCGTGTACTTATGACGTCTATTGATACATAACGTGGCCTTGGTTTGCAGTGGAAACAATCACATACGTGCATAGCCTATCCGTGCGCTGCTGTGAGTATTCGCAGAATTACCCATCTACTTCGAGTACTAGTTTAGCTTAAACAGTGTATTATTTCTTATGATTCAACTACCGATCTTTCAAATACCAATTTGAGTATAAGTTAAAGCCACATAAGTGTTTACACAGGCCTGGCAGTTTGGCTGTAACACATTTTTAATACCAATCGATGCCCGTGTAAACGTAAGTGCTATTGACCATATTCTTGTGGAAATAAGGTCTTTGCGCGTTACATAGGCTCGACGCCGACTCTACTTACAGGAAAGCATTGAAATGTAAGCTTTATATCAAGTTCCTTAAGGTAGAATTCCTCTTTCAAGTAAATGTTGAAATTGTGGAAAGGATCCACAGTATAGCACTGTGGATCCTTTCTTTCATTTCAGTGGTTGAATATTTAAAAGTAGGATTATGTTGACCACTGATAGTTGATTGACGTTTTTTAATATTGAGGATAAGTTCTCAAACTTTTATTAATTAAGTTTACATATTACAGTATTACATTAAAATATAAATATACATTGATAATTAAAAACTATTAAACTAAAATAGATAAACTAACAACAAACTATAAAAGGGCATCGAAAAACTCCTCCTCAACGCTGTCAGATGGTAATGTGCCCAAGAGACTGGCGGCGTTGCCACGTTGTATGGCAACACTTAGCCTCTGGCCAAAGTAAAAGCCAGCCCTTGGGTCACGGGAAGCGTCAACTAGGCGTTTCGAAATTTCCTTAAATAGGCTATGAGCACTCGGACCCCACGGCCCTAGAGTTTCAACCCCAAACGGCTCGAAAATATAGTTACCACACAGGTTTCTATATTTACGCCGCTTGAGGTTCTCTGCAGCCGCAGCGGCAGCACCAGCACAGCACGATGAGCTTGGAAGATGGGATGGCGCAAGAGTATCGACGCATGTTGCGTCCCACACTAAAGGCCTACCCATCTTCCAAGGAAACAAAGACATGCCGTCCGGTCTCTTGCCATCGTCGCGTGCCAAGCCGTTGGGTTCTAAAACAGCTGGGACGCCGACGGTGACAAGAGCTCGTCGGATAATGTCGTTTATATTTGCGTGCCGTGCAAAACGGCCCGCACTTCGGCTGCATGACAGGCCGTGGTGACCGAGGTTGTTGACAGCTTCACCGCAGTGACAGCGATGAGGAGAACAGCAAGCGGCACCAAGGCGTAAAGAAACAGCGAGGCGGAAGGTTGTGTCGTCGAACAATGTGCCTATGCTCGACGACGGTAGTGCGTGAAGCCAAAGACCCGACTCCCACTCACCCACAGCCCGCAGGCGCGCACGCTCAGCAGTAGTAGCAGATGTGTTCAGCAGATTGCTCTGAACTACTCTGCAGAGCGGCTCGTCCCACCGTCTCTGGGAAAATGGATGGTCGGGTTCTTCAGTATTCGGGCAAGCGAGTTTCCAAGCATCGATAGCCTCGGGCATGCACGGCACATCAAAATCAATCAGTGTGGAAGACAGGATATTCCTGATTAATTTCTTAGTGCCGTGGACCGAGGATATAAAAGCCGGTTTACATTGATTGTATGTAGGCCTAACATTACTGAAAGCGAAATCAAACAATCACATTGCTGAAATGTTTTTTTTATTCTATCTAGTGTGCTCACAAATTAATTAGATTTGATCTAATGTTCAACAGGTGCATTATCCAATGCATTTATTCTTTTAGTACTATGCAGAGATTGGGGAAGAGAAAATTTATTTACCTGCACATCAAGTATATAAGAAACATGTTGATAATGACTCCCTCTATAATCCCGCAATCATCATCTGGCTAGTTCATCCAAATATTTTAGGGTCGGCTTCCAGTCTAACCGATGCAGCTGAATATCAGTATTTTACATGGAGCTTTAGTACTAGGTAATTGGTCCGCTTTGGTCCTGCAACGACAGTCAAAGATCTAACGTGCTTTCCGAGGCGCGGACAAAACTCGGTATGTAATGGACGGTCACCCATCCACAGACCAACCTCAGCAAGCGCTGCTTAACCTTGAAGATCGACCCGTGCGGTTATTTAATTGGCATTGAGGTCCTCAAAAATCTCGAAATTAAACCGTTATATTAGAGGGAGTCGAGTAGTTAGGGGGGGTGGGGCCGAAAAGTTTTGAAGTAGCGACCGCGAGCCGGAAGACGTTGCGTTGGAAGGCCTCCCACTAGGTGGACCGATGACCTAGTGAAGGTTGCGGGGATCCGCTGGATGCGAGTCGCACGGGACCGGTCAGTGTGGCGACACTTGGGGGAGGCCTATGTCCAGCAGTGGACGTCTTTCGGCTGAGATGATAATATTAGAGGGACTAACTATCCATACATGTTACTTAATTCATTGAAGTTTAGGCAAATATACTCCTCATAAACCAATCTCTGCTAATTATAAGTAATTAAAGCCATTACTAATGACTAGGCTACCCGTCCAAATCTACATGCCGAAACAATAAATCAAATTAGTCATTCTAGTTTTTGAAATTGTTCAATGCCAAAACTAGGTGAATTTTTTTTCTGACATTTTTAATCAAATAAATTTCATATGTATTTAAGGTCTGCGTAGACGGAAACTTTAGTCGGTCTTAACATAAGCAGAGATGTATCTATTAAGGGCAGCGCCCAACGGAGACGGCAAAGCAGAGAACTTTAACTGTAACAAGATACAGATTCCAATGTTTAAGGATCCACCCCAAAGCATCAACGGGGACCTTCGTGGCATTAAAATCAATCAAAATATTTTATTTTATATGGGCCTACCATAGGTATCGTATTACTCAGTGTTAATTGGGTTCTAGAGGTTAGATAGGCAGTCGCTCCGTGTAAAATGCTCGTATTCAGCTGCATCCTGTTAGACTGGCAGCCGACCCCAACATAGTTGTGAAAAGGCTAGGCAGATTATGATGATGGACCTACCATGGGCACTTATAAAACACAATTCGGGTTGGTCGTTTCCTATGGTTAAGAACCGGCAAGAAACTCCATGGTTACTCTTTTAAAATGACTTGGATTTACAATACTATCATGTTACAGCATAAGTACTTAAGTAGCATTGAATGTTGGAATCTGTTTCTTATTACTAGTAGCTACGTTTGAATTTACGTTGGGTAAAGATAGAATGATCAGTCCTGCCGTCCCGGTGCCTTGGCCATTATAGCACAAAATTTCGCCAATTATGGTTCGGGGATTTTTGTCCCCCACAGACAAATTCCCTCGTCTGCACATTTCTTTGCATGTAGATTTGGACATGAATAAATAAATTAATGTATTTCTTAAGGTATGTTGTGATGAATTTTGTAAAAATTAATTAAAATTGATGTAGAGTTTTACATGATCGTGTCTGAGAAATAATCTACATGGACCATAGTTTTTTAAAGCAACTCTTATTCCGCGTAGTTAAGAGTCATTTTACATTGTAGTTCAGTCAATGTCTTCATTAATAAGGTTCTATTCCACATGCGATAATGATTCTTGTTTACATGATCATTAGTGAAGTGTGCATTAATGTAGTCAAAATAAGTTCCATTATTGCATGTCGGTGCTAGAATTGGGTAAGTTATTGCCAATCACATATTTTTAAAGTAGTACATTTTAATCTATGATAAACATATCGATAATAGTTCCTTTTTAAATATCGTTGCATTAACATTTTGATCTTATGGGCGTAAAATTGATAGTGGTACTATGTGAGGTGGTAGGGACATCGAAGCATAAACTAATACCACGTATTCGTTCATGCGTCGACATAATCGGTAATTATGTTAAAATACCAGTTCCATACATTTCGACCATGTAGGTATTGAACTTTTGTTGGAATAATTCGAAGACATGTACAATTGTACGTTCACCAACCCTTACTGGGCAAGCGTGGTGGGTTCAAGCCCATTCCCTCTCATAGAGAGGATGCCTGTGTCCCAGCAGTGCGAACATTGAAGGCTGATCATGTTAGTAAATGTAATCTACGCTATCAATTTTACAGGCCAAGATAAATACGAATAATACTAAAATCATGATAGAATATTTAATTTTTCTACATAAAATGGCAGCTTTGGTGGCTATTGACAGCTTTTACCCTGTAGTGTAAGTTCTTAATTAAGCTCTTCCACAGTTATTCTATATCTTGCAGCAACCCAATAGCAACCATTTTGCAAGACGAATAAAACTCACTTAAATTCTCATCTTTTGAGATTCTAACTCATATACCTACTTTAAACACTGAAAACGGGATATTTACATTTGTTTCATCGTATAAAATAACTGTGGAAGGACTTTACATTGTAAATACAGTCAGCTAAAGCTGTGTTACCGATCAATTGGAGAAACTAAAAAATGTGATGATGCGCAGGAGTTGATTCGAATCAACTTGAGCTAAACGTACATTTTGCTAGCGTTAAGTTTAGAACGTTAAGTGGGGTGATGAACAAGACTTACATGAGTCGAACGTAGTTTGAATTGCCTTGAATTTGGCTTCATTTTGGATTGATTGATGATTTTGGCGACTGGCTTAAGCAACATAAATATTTGCTCTTGTACACATAGTAGTTCCTTATAATTGATCGATAAGACAGCTTGTTTCATCTAGTTTATAAGTGTAGCCTCCTGGCATGAGGCAAGCGTTGTATAAGTCGAATTACTGCTAGACTGAGGTTGTATCTCTGCGAGATGGACGAATTGAATAAATATTATGAAAATATCTACTGGTGTTATTTACTGACCATTTGGGTAAATTCAAACAGAAGGGAAAAGTCCTCGCGCAATTTACTGGGGGCATTGAAAATAGGACCGTATTGCCATTATTTAAATTAGAGAATTGTTTGAATATGGATGCAGACGTCAAGCGTCGCCCAGCGCATGCTCGGGATTTCTCGAGGATACCCGAGATCGCGAGAACAAGTTCTGTCGTGCTCCATCTAGTTTTTCGTGTAGGCCAGCTAAACGCCGTTCTCGCACGGTCTCTTCCCTTCTACCAATATCACACCGACTCGAAGCGCGTTTCTGCTCTTGGTGTGAATTGCAACCAGAGGATGCTCGAGCCTTCGTGAGTTTTTTTTGTTCTGTCTGAACTGACCCTAAAGAGAATTCCCATCAGATACACAGGTCGACATAAACTTAGTACAGATTCTTTCATCTTGATACAAGGATACGGAAGAATATAAACCATGAAATACTATTATTACACACAATATCTATGATCGGCTCTGTACCGTTGCTTGCGAATGTATCCGTTTCTGTGCCTAGTCAAATAGTTTCATTCCTACCGTGTCGGATATGACGACAGGCGCCGATCCGGCGTCGCAGCATACTTTCAGTTACGATCGCTTGTCGTGCGCTGACTTTAAACTTTAAATTAATACTGTACAAGATTTAATATCTTTAAAGATTGTAAAATCTGTTCCGCTCCGATGCGATGCGCGAGCCGTTTGGTGGAATTCCTCCTTTACACCACTCAACTCTTTTTGTCCTGGGTAACAATAATCCTAGCTGCCAAAAATTAATAGGACCTCATTGTGACAAAGTTTTAAGTTTCAAATTATGACAATATTTATTTGACATTGATTAGAGAATCCTTATCACCAACGCAACACTGCTTAGCAACTATCACAAATAATCACATTTTATAACCCCAAGTTTTCTAACGTATTCCTTATTCTTTTAATTTATACAAAAATGGCGAAACCGGTGTGCAACGAAAACGTTATTAAAAACATGGCGAATGAAATCACAAGGAATTGCCAAGGACAGAATGTGACCGTTGATCCTGAGTTCCTAATTTATATGATAGATTTGTTGCTCCTCAACCCGAAGTATGGGAAACTGTTCTCGAAGACGATTAACAGGAATAATTTAGCGTATTTTGTAGACGAGTGTGGGTCTATGGTTATGCGTAAGTAGCTACTTTATAACAGTTTCATTCATCAAAAATCGGAGACTAAACGTATGGGGAAAATGGATGAAATATGTGTTACGTCGATCCCAATCTCCCAACTTCCCAATATCGAGCCAGCCAGTGTAAGTGGCTTTTTGAGTTCAGATAGATAGACGACGTATTTAGGTTATGTTGACACCGGGTTACGCCTCAGGTCAGATAATCCGGTTTGTCTGAAACCAACACGAATACTCAGATTGAAGAGTCATGTGGGACAATATCTTCTGTCTAAGTAATCCTCATTGGAGACCTAAGCTTTGTTCAATGCCTCATTCATTATACACCTTTATAACATTTATTGTATTTTCTTTCATCTTCATGAATTCGCTGACGCTTTTCAGATGGAGGAACAGCACTAAACATTTTGAAAATGCAGTTCATTTTACAAGCAAACTACGACAAACTTCATATTTTAGTCGAGAAACAACTCGACACCATAGAGAAATGCTTGAGTCCTCTAGTTAACGAGATTTTGGAGATGGATCCTCCTGTCAATGATAAACCTCAGTTTAATAAGCTTTTCAGGAAGATTTCAGTCTATTTCATACTTGCCAGTGGGCTGGGAAATCCTGGATTGGTTATTGTGAGTAACTTTTACGATACTTAGTTACATTTTAATTTGAATAAATCGATAATCGCAAATGGCAATGTACGAATAAAAAACCGTTTAAAAGGCGTTTTACGTCTGTGGTAAGGCCCGACTATGGCCGTATAGTAAATTTTAGGTATAAGGTACTCGTTATTGGCTACATCGAAACAAAATGACTAGTAATAAATCTGAAGCTTACCAAGCGGCTAGGAGGGTGACCATCGACGATGGTGATTGAAACACGACGAGCGTGCGTATTCCGGCGAGGGGAGAGAGAGAACACACGAGTGGCAAATGGCGTGCGCAGATGCGCGCATGCGCTTCTGAACTTGTAACCATCATTAGTCACTTGCGTCGTAATATTCCAGACGCTAAAAGAAGGCATGGCAGCTTTAGAAAGCGTGTTCGGTATGGAGGACCTGAAATTATTCGTGGCGTTACCTCGTAAGGAGAAGCTGCAACAACTGGAAGTACTACTGGGCTACACGTCAGGCGTGAGACTGTTCAACAGAGACTGCAAGAAGGGGGGAGGGAATATACCTGATCGTGAGTTTGCTGCTTATTAATTGAAAGGCAACCCTATGACTTCCAGTTTTTTCGATTCAGGGGTAATATGAACCGCTGGGTCGTTGGTTACGCCCAGCTCGTCCCGTCATCTTCAACGTCAACGAAGTCTGTCGTGACACCAGCAACATACAATACAGCTCGTTCATTGGGTATACGGTCATAATTACCCTTCAATTGTGAAGTTTGATTGAAAAGACAGATTGTGATTGTAAGGAGTATCTTATACAGGGTGTAAACAGACTCTTCACGAAGCCGTTAAGCAAGCATTATCAACATCAAATTAAGTAACTTTACGCAAGAATTATTGCTGGGCAAGACTTTTTTTTTTTGGGTGAAAAATCACGTTTTACGATAGGACTCAATGTAACGCATTCAAAAAAATGTGCTGATGGATGGATTGAATACTACTAGGGTTGTAAAGGTGTCTTAAGTAAAAAAAATACATTAAAAACAAGTATTAAAAAAAAACCTTGTGAAAAAGTTGGAACTTTGACCCCCAATATCTCCGTAACTAGAAGGTTCCCAGGTATGGTCTAGAACAAAAAAATGATCGCAATGATGGAGAGAACAAGTGCCTTTCGGCTTCATTAAGAGTCTTTTTACACCCTTTATGCTTAGATGGTTTGGTCATGTTGAGAGGATGAGTGGAAGGCGTTTACAAGATGTCAGTGGCAACGCCAGGAGTGGACGCACTAGAAGAACATACACTGACCTTATCAAAAAGGTCAGATACTGGTACTTGCAACCGGCGTGCGTGAATGACCAGATGTAAAGCATATACATACAGACGAGGCGAAAGGAGTTTGTAATGATCGTACCAGTAGGTAGTGGTATGAAGTTTTTGCATATCCCATGCAAAAAAGGCGCGAGTTTATGTATGTATGTGATGGTATCTGTGTTACACAATGAGGTGCTGCTTCCCAAATGATTTCCTCCTTTAATTACAGTGCCTTACAACCTGGTCGAAGCAGCGAAGGCTTGCTCGTTTCTGTTATCAAACTCGCTGATACTAATCATGCAGAAGGTCAATACCCTGACGACGGCCATCGAGGGCGCTATCACTGTGCAGGAAGAGACTGGCAATGTTGTTATAGATACTACTAAGAATGGAGATGTTACGATGTGAGTTTATTTTTGTTTACTTACCGGGTTTGCAGGGTTTCTATCATGCGGCCGACTCCAAGTAAATTGGGTTTTCCTATTACTCGTCATCTCATCAGTCCCCTCCTTTGTAGCCATATCATGCTTCACATCGTTGATAGGTCTTCCTCCACTCTAATAGTCGGCACAATTCATTTTCGCATCACATCTATATTGGAGCCAAATTTCAAACTTACATGAAAATCTTTAACAGTCGTCACAGATAGTCAGATGCCCGAAAGCCTGACAACCAGTCTTACTTTGGGCCAAGGGTTTTAGTTACCCAGTAACTGGCAACTGGGTTGTGGATGGAGGATAGGATAGTAAGACTACATGTAAAAAATATTCTGGTTTTCACTAGAAGCCGATCACAATATACAGGGTGTACACACGGCAGCACATCAAACTTTACAATTCCAGTATAACGTGGCATTGTTTTTTTATATATTTTCTTTACTATGACAGATTCGCATAAACTGTTTTTGTATAGCTGGAGCAGTCGTCGTGCGTATGTGTAAGGGACATCGATTTGCAAGCTGTTACCATGAATTTAGTACCTATATCTTTCTAAACCCCCAACATTTGTCTTGAGATATATATATATTATTTTTTTGTTTGCCTACCATGCAAAGGCCTCCCCTCCCTTCTCCTTCCATACCTTTCTATTCTGTGTGATCTCCGGCTATGTTAGCCCCGCAAACACAAGGCTTAAGATATTATATAAATGGGACTCAAAAATAACTGGCAAAATGGTGGTGTACTATTAAGGTACACCTCTGCCTAACCCTTCTGGGATTACAGGCGTGATGTAATGTTATGATGATAATCTTGGAAGTCTCCTGCTAACTTTTACGTTATCTAATTATTATTTAGCGAAGATTACAAAGAGGTCTTCGACTTGCTCGCGTTCAACCGTCAGTACGAGGTGTTCATCCGGAAGCTCCTATCTGACGTGGAGGCTATGAAGAATAAGGCTTACCAGTACGTAGACAGGACGAAGGCGGTGCTGCTGGAGTTGCATACGGCTGTCAAGTATAAGGCAGCTGTACCGGTTCAGAATGTTTTTGTGAGTATTCTTGGTTGTTGAACAAGTGGCTGGTAAAATACATGTCATGTTAGCTGTTGCGAGCAACCATCGACCGCGACGTGAGATTATTTAAAATAAAAAAACTTAAATACTATTTGGATCGGATTTTGTTAACAATTTCAAGGGATTTCTTTTTTTCAGCTATGTGGCAGTACTAGTGTAATGAAAATCGGTCCAGCCGTTTCGTAGACTAGCCGTAACAAACAGATATTTTTTTTTTTTTAAATTAGCACCTTAATATATACTTCATATGCATTCATAAAAAAACTGTTATTTTACAATCACAAACAAACACTTCAATTTTGTTTATTTGTATAGATATTAATTATACTTGCTGAAAAACTCTCTAGTCACCACTCCCACTAGATTTGGATAAACAAAAATTGTGCAAAACTATTTACCAACTTAACATTAGTAAAAAATAATTAGTAGAAAATTGTATCTGTATCCATCCTGTTATCAGTTGAAAAACTGTATCACAAGAAGACCAATACAAAATACTTAATTTAAAAAAGTACCTGTAGTGAGGTACGAATGATTCGTGAAGTTTCTCCTTCTATTTCTAATAAACACCACATTTTTCCCTCACTTTCTTCCAGCCACTCTTTACAAAGCTGTGGGAGGAATGGCGCGCCATGCAGAACTGCATGTTCTTAGTATCCACCGTAAATAGACTGATGGCGATAATGTGCAGCATACAGGATCAGATCGTAATGCCACGCGAGGTCATCGAGAAGATGAGGAGGGGAAGGTCTATTTCTTCTGATCAGGTAAGGCCAACCAGTACTCTAATACTCTTACGAAGGGACATCGTAACTGGGCCTCACATAATGTACCATCTCAACATGAATGATGTAACCAAGGTTTTGTAAAAATATTCTGATTTAAAAGAGTTTCCATTGAGTATATTGCCCGTTCGTCTCCATAGAGATCTACGCCAGGGAATGGGCATCTACAGTACTTTCACAGTTTTTGTGCCATGTGACTGGGACTGTAGCTTCATTACATGGTTATCTTGTCGACAATTCAAAAGTGCCTGTAACTGGCTTACTTGAAATAAATGGTTTGATTTTGATTTTGAAACTCGCGGGAAATACCTAGATAAGGATGCACAGAACCGGGAAGTGTGGCAGAAAAAATGAAGGACCCAGTAGTGAATGATTCCGGACTGATATGATGATGATGATGAAGTAGCTGGGTTATGGAGGTCTGGTATGCAGCCGCCTCATGTAAAATACTGGCTGCATCTAGTTAGATTGGAAGCTGACCCCAACACAGTTGGTCGGTTGGCTTTTTTACCGGGTCTGAAACCTATCGCTACACCATAAATTATGAAACGATACTTTCTTCTTCATATTAAATAATTAATCGGATCGCACTTTGACTTTACCTTGCCTAATTCCGAAGAAAAAGTCCATAATCGCAAAAGCTAATGTGAGTAAGAATTTTAAAAAAAACTTATTCCATTAAAATAAGGTTCATATTCGTACGTATAAACTTCCCAAGGTAAAGTGGAAAGTTCTAAATGATTTATATTTTTGTGAACATAGGTCAGGATCAGCATCCGACCGAGCGTGGAGGAGCGCTTGTCTCTGGCCGCGTTGCCGAACTACATCTCTTCTACTAGCAGCTCCGAATTACTCACTATCAAACAGTCGGAGGTATGTATAACACATAACATCACACCTGAATCCTCCGAAGGGGAAGTGTACTTACACAAAGTGTAAACGGACCTTCCGCGAAACCGTCAACCAAGCATTCTGTACATCAGTGTGTTGCTGGACACGACTTTGTTTTGGGCTCGTTTTATGATAGGACTCGATGGCAACGCATTTAAAGCATTGGGCTGATAGATGATTAAATAGTACAAGGGTCATGGAGGTCTTGAAGTTATATAACATTAAAAACATCTAATTTGTGAAAAAGTTGGATTTTTCACGTCGAATATAGGTCGTAGGTAACTGGAAGGCATGAACTAGAACAAAAAAAAAACATGTGTGCAATTCACACGTGGTAGAAGTGAAACCTTCAAAAATTTTGTCTTCAAGATAAACACTGTATAATGCTTCCTATCTTATTTTCTCCCACGTTAAACCTTATGAATTTATGTGTCTGTCTCTTTTTAATGTCGCTTTTTCGTTTCATCGACTTTCAAATCACAACGATGCTAAAGAAGTTTTCACTTCAATAAATCGCAATAACTTCTTTCGGCTTCGTGAGGTTCTTTTAGCACCTATATTTTTACCCTGACCTACATCTGACCTCGATGGCTAGTCTCAGCAGATGAACTGAGAACTTTAAATGTTTTAAATGAATCATATTCAGGTCAACTTTACTTATTTCACAAAAATATTGTGTTTTCTTCCTCAGTTCCTAGGATTCTGCACGCTCTGCTTGAGTGTGGGTGCCCTGGTGCCCATCAGCACTAATATCGGCCTCATCAAAAATAAGGGCCGCTACTATGGATTCTGCTGCGTTACTATGGCTATCCGGTTTAGTAAGGAGCCTGACAGGTAGTACTTCATACTACTGTTTTAAGCTTTCACGGTTTATTAAACTTGTAATGAGGGATATCTTCCGTGATTTTCAATTATTCTGAGGTCCTGATATTTCGACGCTATTGCAAGCTCCATGATCGATAGATCGAGGGATTTCTGGAGAATGCGGGTAGATGCTTTGGTCAGAATTTCAGAAATTCTTTATATTAGTAACTTTATATTCCAATGGGTCCCTGCTTCCAAATGCGCTTGTTTTTTGCTTTTCAGTCGAGGTTTTTAGTTTTTATAATTACTTTTTTTTATTTTTAAATAAAGAACCAAAAACGTTTGCTCTGGGTATGAGGTATCTTTTTGTTTGACATGGTAAACGTTCATGTAACGGCATCCTTTAAATTGTGTACACTTCAATTTCTTTCACTTTTCTGCCAGGTATATAAACGAAGTCCTACACCACGCCCGCAACAACCCGCACCTCATCAACTTGCTGAACATCATACAGGATGTCTTCAGCGTCAAAGATATTGACGAGCTCGTTGTTGTTAGACAGCCTAAGAGTGAGTAGCTTAATCAGCCGATACTGTTCCTTCTGCTGGGACATAACCTCCTCTCAGGGTGTGCGAGCCCAGTGCGTGTTGTGTCACATCATCAGCCTAGCTTTTACCCAATATCTTGGGATCGGCGTCCAGTCTAACCAGATGCAGCTGAATACTAGTATTTTACATGAAGCTACTGCCTATCTGACCTCCATAACCCAATTAGTACTGGGTAATACGATACCCCTTGGTAAGACTAGTTGTCAAACTACTGACTACCTGTAACGCCTTTCAAATATTTGCAATTGGCAGTCGGAACCAACGGCTTAATGTGGACGGACCTAGGCAAGCGCGGCTTAACCTGAAGATCGAACCGAGCGACTGTTATTATTTAGCCACGAGCTCTTTATTAACACACGTATGTCACATGATTTTTGAATTTATAAGTACTTCTTTTGGCGCGTTAGGAAAAAAATATGAGAGTAAATTTTTACGATGCGCAAGCACACCGTCGCGAAAAACCGACACCCTGAAGTTAGCTAGTCAACATTTTAGTTTTATACGCCAAAGAAGTATAACTTCTTATGTGCGTAATAAGTACACACACACTTTTATTTTGATTCTAAGACATGTCCGTTTCGTCACAATATTTTTCTTCGAAGTAAACTACACAAAGTAAATGTTGCCACTTCTCACACAATGGTACTTTTGAACAAAGCCTACGTATAATGACTGTCTTCCTATTTACAGTAAAGGTATTCAACAAGGACATCCAGACGGAGGCGCATCCGATGGACGAATACAAGGAGAAGAACTACTCCTGGGACCTCTGGGAGTGGAAGAGAAGGGCTTGTCAATGGGTAGGTCATCATCTAGTGCAGGGGTCACCAATTACTTTCATTTGGGGTCGAGTTTAGGGTTCCGTACCCAAAGGGTAAAAACGGAACCCTATTACTAAGACTCCGCTGTCCGTCTGTAACCAGGCTGTACCTCATGAACCGTGATAGTTAGACAGTTGAAATTTTCACAGATTTTATTTCTTTTGCCGCTATAACAGCAAAGACTAAAAACAGAATAAAACAAATATTTATGGCGCCCCCATACAAAAAACGTGATTTTTTTGTCTATTGTTGATGTAATGATAATGGTACGGAAGCCTTTGTGCGCGAGACCGACTCGCACTTGGCCAGTTTTTTTTTCAATAACATGACTGTCTGGTATGTAAGGTTTAAAGACAATACACGGAAGGGGAGAGGGGGGGGGGTATTTACTTTGTTGAAATTAAAATTTGTTTTTTAAAATTACGTACTTAAGTATTTGTTATTATATGCATTGCAGACATAGCGACACATCAAGTTATACATTTCCAGTATAACATGGCCTCACATTGTATAGATTTCCCGTACAATAAGAGATCCGCATAAACTGGTTTTGTATAGCTGTCCGCCATTTGGTGATTCTTGTGTTTGCATGTATCTGTAGAGGCTACAGCCAGTCCAGATACATGCAACTATGTTAGTTAAAAAATACAGGAAAAGGCAACATATTCAAGTGTGTCTATTTCTGTTCTCTGGCGACTTAAGTATTACTTGTTTTTTTTAGAATTAATTGAAGTCCTATTTAGAAAGTACTATTTGACATATACTTTTAATTTAAGTTCCAAAAGAGAGTACAGAGAGCAGCGGTGGCCCAGTGGTACCGACCCCGACTTACGAACAGTAAGTTGTGGGTTCGAACCCAGGCAGGCGCATTACTTTGTGTAATTTATTTCATCACCACTGCTCTCAAAAACGGTGAAGGAAAACATCGTGAGGAAACCGGCATGTCCTAGAACCAAAAATTCGAAGACATGTGACATCTACCAATCCGCACTGGGCCCGCGTGGTAGATTATAGCCCATTCCCTCTTCTAGAGAGGAGGCCTGTGTCCCAGCAGTGGGAACATTATAGGCTGATGATGATGAAGTTCCAAAATAAAACCTGTTAAATCACAAAGAGGTAGTATCCACTTATTATCAGAAGTAAGAGGAATGTGAGAGGAATTTATGAAAGTTGGCGACAACGGACAAGACACGGTTGGCGCAGTGGCTGAGCGATCGACTGCTGCGCTGCATGTCGCGGGTTCGATCCCTGCACGGAACAAATATTTGTATGGCCTACAGATAGTTGTTCCGGGTCTGGCTGTTTGTGTACCTATGTGAGTTTAAATGTTTGTGAACGCATCCACGATACAGGAAAAAATCCTAGCGTGGGGCAACGTTTAAAAAAAAAAAGGAACATGTCAAATTTTGCTTTACTTTGTTATTTTGTATGTTTTAATGTGTTATAATTATCTCTTTTATTTTTATAATTTTAGTTACTGTAATTGGTTATTAATACAACCATTTGTAATTTAAAAAAAAAAAAAACCCATAAGTTTAGGCAAATAAACACTACCTTGTTATCTCTGGCGATGGGCGATGTTGTTGATTCCCATATTCTTCTCACCCACAGGCAAACATAGTAAACTGCCAGACGCATTCTACACAAACCAACTACAGTCACATGCGTTCCGAGATCCAATGTCAGACCACTGAGCCGCGGGACAAGTGTCTTCAGACTAACAAGGATAAGGGCATCAACACAGTTAACACGAACAACTACCTGTGGGGCTTGAGGGGTCTACGGGGCTATGGGTTCCACCCTATGGATATGAAGCCTAAACATAGTATGCTGGGGATGCAAGGTATGTATTAACTAACAAAAATGGCCGATCGGATTTCCCGTCGCTAAAAATGACGAATCCTCGATTTAACGCCTTTAGGGGGTGAACTTTGGGCTGCGGGACTTTACAAAAGTTTTTAATGAAAGATTTTTAACTTTGAACACGTTCACGACCAGCTTACTATTCAAGCCATTCATCAGCACAATGTTTTGAGTGCGTAACATTGAGTCCTACCGTGAAACGTATTTTTTAACTCAAAAAAAAGTCGATTCTCAGCAATAATTTTTGCGTAAATTTACTTAGTTTGATGTACAGGATGCATGGTTGAAGGCTTCGTGGAGAGTCTGTTTACACCCTGTATGACCACATCTTTCTAATACATGCTGTATAAGGATCTCTTGACCATTATGCTTCTAGACCCAGAGGCTGAGCGTTGACTATTAGTGAATACATTTAAGATATTAATTGAGTAGATGTAGATCCTGTCGTATATCTTCGTCCGCCTCAATGGTCACAAGCTCAGAAGAATTGGGTTTGGTTCCCGGTCGAGTAAAGTACCACTGCATTATTTTCCTCGGTCTTACGATTACTAATATTAAGGGGCCGGCGGACGATGATTGTCCATACAAACGTAATACCAAAATCATTTTCAGTTTAAGCATATTTCGACCTTATTATGCTGTTATTCGGAACAAGACAGTGTTTACCTAGGTTTCAATTTTATTTTTTTTGCAAAATATTTACCTAAAACGAATTGTAAACAAATTGAATTTCTCACATTTTTACAGTATATATAAGCTGTTTTTATCTCATCTGTTCTATATTAAAAACGGTAATATATTAAATTTTGTTTATTTCGAAACATTCCATTTTACATTGTTAAGTTACACAATATAAAAAAAATAATTGGAAAAGCATTGAGTTTTTCAAATTAATCACAAATGTTCAGCGGTGATATGAATGAGCGATAATTATAGAATAGTAGCTAGGTAAACACTATCCACACATGCTCCCGCGCGGCTTCGCAATGCGCCAGGAAATGTGAAACAGAGATAACAATATTTTGACGGCTTTTTCCTTCGTTTCGAATTGCAATTCTGCGCGGCCTCCGCAGGGCTCTTAACCTAAATCTAATTTTGTTTATTGTTTTTTTACAGCAGATCCAATGACCGCGTGCGCTTTGGCCTGTATCGGTAACCAAGAGACACAAACTGAGGGCGCCCCCGAAGAGAAAGAATAATAACCCGACTTACACGATGTACAGTCCGGGAAATATTGTTACGCAAATTGTTACACAACCTACGAAGGGAAAACGAGTTTTATTAAGGACTAGCTGACGTCACGCGGCTTCACCCGCGTAGTACCCGTTCCCGTGGGGTTACGGGGATAAAATATAGCCTATGTTACTTGCTGATAATGTAGCTATCCATTGCTGAAAGAATTTTACAAATCGGTCCAGTAGTTTTTAAGTTTATTCGTTACATACAAAAATACAAATCTTTCCTCTTTATAATATTAGTATTGTATATAGATAGTTTTCCCAACTATGTTGTAATCGGCTCAGATGCAGCTGAATACCAGTATTTTACATGGGAGTGACTGCCTATCTAACTTTCACAACGCAGTTATTGGCCCTAGTAAGACTTTTTGGGCCACTGACTACCTGTAACGACTGTCAAAGTTCTACAAAAGACAGCCGGGACCAACGGCTTAAATGTACTTTCAGAGGGAACTCGGTATGTAATGGATGATCACACATCCACGTAACAACCTTGGTAAGCGCTTCTTAACCTTAAAGATGGACCTGTGCGGCTATAATGAATGACTTTAATTGTGTTTTTTTTTAATAAAATGAAAAACATGTTTGAACTGAACAATTAATTTCACCGACTTCGGTGTCTTCATGAGGGTAGTAATGTTTTTGTTATACGTTGTTAAAAATATTGTTTGTAGACATTTAGCGTTTGTATAAAAATATGTGTTGGAAATAAACAACTGAATAAGACAATTAAAATGTATTTAATTAATCCTTAACTTACATAATGGTGCCACATGGGTTAACATCTAAAACAATGAGATTATACGGGACATGTTTCCCAAAACGCAAAATGATAGGTCTCGTGGTTGTAAAAACGACTGCTGAGCATGAGGCCTTAGGTATGATACCCGGGTCGGGCAGTGTTATTGGGGGATTTCTCAGTAGCAGCCACGGAGTCTGGATTTATGCTGGTTGATGGCTGGCCCTCAATTTAGATCACAGTATTTTCAATGCCATATTAGCTCTATATTGGTCATAATTCAAAGTTGAAATCTTTATTTGACGAGAAAATCGCTTGAATTAAGTAATCCCCCATATCTTGACTAAAATTTTTGCTATAAATAAAATGTTATATCTAAGCCGGAGAGGTTATCTGTAACTCAGGGCCTTCCTACCTCAGACACCTCTTTCTCTATATAAGATTGTGCATATACCAGCGCCTGTAACTTCTGATGTCGAGATCAATAAAGATTGAATGAATGATAAAATGATATGAATAATTAAATTATTTTTTTTACCGCCGCGGTATCTCTTTCGAACAGCCCGCAGTCCGGGTTCTGCGCCCTTATATTATGTTGTGAGAGCCCTTTGCATGTGTGGGTTTTATATATTAACTTTAATTAAAATCCTAAATACATGGCATCTATCTCCGTAACTTAAGAAAATTGTCTCGAGCTTCCCTGGCGAGCGCCACATCGTCGGCGCGCAGTTTGAGCGAGGCGGCCTCTTCGCGCAACGCAACCAGAGTCGCTATCGAGGCCGTCAGCGATGCCGGCAATATAGCGTCCGGAATTGACAGCTTGGAGAATTTTGTCTGGAAATTAAAAGAAAAATCGTTTCTGAACTCGCAAAAATAACTATTAAGTGCGTAAGGCACTAAAAACAGCCTCACTGGGCACTGTTTGTCGTTGGTCTAGTGGACGCCAACGCGTTGCTGAACAGGAAGCCCTGGGTTCGATTCCCTGGTCCGGCAATTTGTTATAGAGGTTTTCCATCAAGTATTTCAAAGTAGGAGTCTGGATCTGAGCCCAGTTGCTGGCAACAGACTCGCCTCCTATTACTTAAGACTTCAGCATTACTGGTAAAATGTGAGTGTAGAATTAGGTACCACGTTCTGCCAACCATTCGGGGATTATAGGCGTGATCTTATGTATGCAGTTACGAGAATGAAGGGCTCTGTAATTTGTTAGGATAGGATAAGCCTATATAGTCCCACTGCAGGGAAAGGCCTCCCTTTCCTCCTTCCACGTTTCGCGATCTACTTAATGCGATTGTAGGCAATCGGTGTCTGTAATTTTTACATCGCTTAAAATAATTATATCAACATTAAATAACTTTCAAAGGATTGTAAGCCAAAATGCGGTGCTATAAAAGTGGGAGTAACAAGACATCCCTTCTCAATCTCTCCGTCCTACTCGCACATTTTGTGACCGCGACTGCCGAAGTTTTGGCGATTAGTAGACTTTTAAAAGAGGTATCGAAATGTTTTATAGTATTACTAACTGACCCGCGCAACTTCATCTGCGTCACATAATGCAATTAAATAATATTGCGACTATAAATTGAGATGTTAGCTATCCTTTCTTTCAAGTTGGATCAAACTACACACGGTGTGCAAATTTGATTAAAATCGGTTAAGTAGTTTAGGAGTCCATCGCGGACAAACAAGGTGACACGTAATTTATATATATTAAGATTATAGAATGTCAGAACGCGATGGATGGATGTGAATATAAAAAATGAGTATGGTAAAACTAAACATTGATAAAAATTATTCTATGTATAATTCCAGGTTATAAACTTTGCCAAATTTCATCCAAATACGGTCAGTAGTTTTTGCGTGAAAGAGTAACAGACATCCATCCATCCATCCCGAAAAACTTGCGCAATTGTTATAATATATAAGTAGGATATACATACCTTAGCCTTCTCACAGCTCTCTTCGTAAGAAGCCACTTTGTGCTTCAGCTGCCTGATAAAATCCTGAATATTCTCCGGATTCGGGTTCTGAATATGCAAAGAATCCCGGGAATGCTGCAACTCTTTCCTCAGACCTTCCAAAAACTTGTTATTACGGTCGATTTTCGCTTGCAACTCTACATTCTTTTGTTTCAACTTCAATATTTCGCTTTCCTCTTTAAGTTTTTGCGATATTTCCATCGTTTGGTGTGGGGTTAGGTCGTTAGGATCAAGTTGGTCGATGCCCATTGCGTGCTGGACCTCGGCGGCTTGGCGCAGTAGCTGCTGACATTTCTGAGGCAAAGCGTCGATGGATATGTAGAGATTCGATAGGATCTCTGATGTTAGGGCTGTGGGAAATGAGAGGTGGTCAATTGGATGTGTTGGTATACTGAAGAATACTTATCATAGCATAGTAATGTAATAGTATGTATGGAGGTTAAAATTGAAAATTGGGTTTTTACATCAGGAATTTCTCAGTAACAGTCACTGAGTCTGAATTTGTGCCCAGTTGATAAAAAAATAACACAATATCAATTCAATTACTTTATTTTTATTCTAATTATTAATTTCTATAACAAAATGTTTGTAATTTATTCATAAATCTATTAAATAACACTAAACAGATTTCATTCCTGGGAATTGCACAAGACTTTCAATTTTCTTAGCTACATTTAACAATAACTCTTCAGACATTGACGGGCCCATGAGTTGTAGGGACAATGGCAGTTTCTTCGTTGATAGTCTTATTGGGATTGAAATAGCCGGTATACCAGCCATATTGGCAGGTTGCGTGCAATAATCCTGCTGCTCACACTGATCCCTGTTATGTTTCTCTATAAAGTCTTTATACAACGGTGCATCCGTCAATGTAGTTGGGGTCAAAAGCAAATCAACTCCAGTTTCTTTATTGAAAACTTGTTTGAAGTCATCTAAAATCAACCTCCTCAGTTTCAAAGTTTTTATAAAGTATTTGACATAGTTTCTTGTCAGTAAGAAGTAGTTGCCGGCTAGGATTCTTGAGCGGACAACATTGTTGAAGCCTTGGTGTCTTGTACAAGCATATAATTCTTCGGTAGAATTATTTGCATTTGCTCTTAGGCCAAATTCTATGCCATCATATCTAGCCATGTTACTGGCAACTTCACATTGATTTAATATTGAGTAGACTGCTATTGAAACTGATGTATGTGGTAATGAAACAGAACTAACCATAGCATTTTCATTTTCTAATAAATCAGTTACTAAACTCCATGTATAAATCACTTCTGGGCTCATGCCTTCACAGTGATATTCTTTAGGAATTCCAATCTTTACTGTTGATAGATCTATATCTCCAAGAGTAATTGGAGAATATGGCTTATTTATTGTTGTAGAGTCATTCACGTCTGGCCCAGCAACTGCGTTTAACACTGTAGTAACATCTTCAACAGATCTTGCTAAGATACCAGGAACATCCATTGAATTAACCAAAGGTATCAAACCATGTCTGGATACCAGACCATAGGTTGGTTTTAATCCTACAACACCGCATAACGCAGCTGGGTTTCTTGTGGAGCCACCTGTGTCTGAGCCTATTGCTGCTATGCAGGACCCTGAAGCTACAGCAACTGCACTACCACCGGAGCTCCCACCTGCAATTCTCCAATTTTCCTTGTCGTATAGCCAAGGGTTGCGAGTTGGACCGAATATAGAGTCCACTGTTCCCGAGCCCATAGCAAACTCGTCGAGGTTACATTTGCCGATCAAGCAGGCACCAGCGGCTCTTAATCTCGAGTACACTGTAGCATCATAGCTTGGAACGAAGTTTTTAAGCATCTCCGAGGCACAGGTAGTCATTATATTACTTGTACAGAAATTGTCTTTAACCCCAATAGGAATCCCGTCTAAAAGCTTCGGGTTTTTGGAGATATAAAACCTCTTTTCACTTTCAATACCATGGGTTTCAGCAGTATCGTCAGTCAGAGTCACAAATGCATTCAAACCTTTGTTCTGTTTAGCATTCTGCAGGCACAAATCTACGAAACTCGTCGGTGTCAACATTTTGTCAGAATATGCCTGGTGAACCTTCTTGATCGTGTAAGACGTTAATTTATTCATTTTTTTGAGTTTTTAATATTTTAAATCTGAATTAAATACAAACAAAAATTTAATAGTTGCTGACATTTGAAAATACGCTACGCCAGAAGTGTGAGAATTTATGATAGGATAGAGAAACGTCAATTCAAATGGCATTCAGAATTTGGGCGGGATACACCTAACGTATTTTGACTAGTGCTTACCAGTAACGACGCATTTTTTTTGGCTTTGATGCTGAATTAAACCAGAATGTACTCTGTCACGTTTTTCATTGTTTACCGAAATAGTCATTGTAAATATAATTATTTCGCAGGAAATGAATGAAATAATTTCACTAACACGATTACACGATTTGAAATGTGATTAATGACAACGGTTGGCCTTGGCAGCTGAAACTGACAAACTTGACAAACTGAGTACAAGACAAGCGTGACTGACCTGACCGTGTGACCAGCAGTAAATTCTACATTGCGTTTTGTTTCTTAACGAAAATAAAATGCAACTAATCTTTACATTGCAGTGTTTAATTAATTTTATGCTGTATTTTTTTTTAAATTAAATGATTGTTTTAAAACCTATTAATTCAATATAAAAATAAATCTAATAATTTGGACGTCTGTTTGGTCAATATAATCGTCGCCTTCGTCTATATATTTATTAAATGTCCTTAGGGACGTTCTTGGAATAAAATATCGACTGTTAGAGACAAAATGACATATTACTATTCTTATGGTTAAAGAATATAAAATATTATATTGGTTTATACTACCACCTTAGAATAATATTTTTAGCGACATTGCTTCGCTGTTCTTTTTGAAAAAAAATAAGGGGAATAAATAAACGACAACAATCCAAAAATGATTTAAGTATATTAATGAGCACCAAAAATGTGAATAACTGGAAGTTTAGAGCTATTATTTTAGCTCGTTATATTTTTTCTGGAGTTAAATCTATTTTCTATCCTAAAATGGTGTAGATGCCATTATTCCGTAGATACAGTAAGCATTAATCAATATTTTGTCTTTTACTTATTTATCAAACTCACATCAAGGACCAACAAGTTAAATGCGTTATTCAATAGTGTTCAATTCATAATTTATTTAAATTAAAGCATGATCAATAAAAGTAGACAAAATTATCGATTCAACTGAATCATCGATACCATCGACACTTGTGTTGTGACAGTAGGCATCCCTTAAATATTGACTGTGTTTGTCGTATTTCATTTTCGTAGATGTTTTAAATATTTTATTTCGCAATATTAAATATTATATTAGCAATAACTCATAGCCTAAAGTATCAGAGTAATAATTAATTTAACATTATAGTTATTTAATGCCGTAAATATGGCGCATTTGCAATACATGCCCGGGGATCCTCGGCTGGTCGATCAACTAGTTTATGAGTTAAAATCGAAGGGTATATTTGATCAGGTAAGTTAAACAACTATTTTACTTAATCAAGTTTTGCCCTTTTTGGTGTACATAGGGCTCAAGTCGCCATTTTTCTCTGACCTTGTGTGTCCCTTTCTTGAATCGCATTAATACCAATAATCAAGCATTATTTCCCCAAATTGATTCTCATCTGTTCCAATATAGTAAAAAAAACGCTAACAAAAGTCCATTCCCAGTCATGGGTTTTAGATTTTAATTGTTTTTATTTGTTATAAAAAACTTATAAATCTGAGCTGGTCAGAGCTGTTGTATCTTCTATTTTTTCTGTAAATTATTTGTTTCAGTAACTTTTCAGTTCATTCAGTATGTATGTATGCAATTATCTGAAATTGAAACAGCAGTTTTAGCCATATACATTGAACAAACTATGAACCAAAACCAATTAGATAAGTTGATATCATGTGGCAGCTTTTCCTTAATTGTTTTGCTTTATTCTTGAAATCATAAAGTTCAACTATTTAACTAACACATTGCTAGAACAAGTAACATGCTATAAAATTCGAACAAAAGACTGACAGATCTAACAGCGGGTTTCAAACTAAGCACAGCCTGTATCTTGGTGAACCAAACACCAGCAGAGGTAATCATTTTAATTTTTTCTGCTTGCGCAAGATATTAATTTACAAGTTCATTCATAACATAAATTAAAAGAATGTAGAAGGCCATAAAGTGATGGCAAAAAACTACCCAAACGTCACCCCATGTAAAATACTGTAAATTCAGCTAATAAATAATAATTCAGGTGAAAAAATTCAGCTTAATCTTGTAAGACTGGTAGCCGACCCCAATGTAGTTAAAAAATGTTAGCCAAATTGTGACGTCAAAAAAATTGTATGTTGTTTGCTATAAAAACAACTCTGTCCGTGGTCACACAGAATATCAACATTCTCTTGCTTCTATCCCAATTCATTTGGGGTCAACGCCTTTCTTGCCATATCATCCTTTACATCCATCCACCATGTCTTTGGTCTTCCTCTACTCTTATGTGGTTACACAGAATATTAGAATATAAATAAATAGGCGCCAATTTCTATGTTAAAAGCGACTCTGTGTATCTGTGGAAGAACTTCTTTTTTTCTATTAAAATGTATACTAAATTATGCTTCATTTTACTGTTTTGCTCTATTAACTTATAAGTTTTCAAATAACGTAGTCTAGAGTACACACAAGTTCATTGGTAATTTTCCTACAATTTTGTCGTGATCTATACATCTCTATTACCTTCCATCAAAGTATTCATGCCTTTTCAAGCCATAAAAGCTTTGTTCTATCATCTATCAGATTCTGCATTTATTAATAAGTATTCTCCAAAATAAACTTTATGTAGGAAGTTCTTCTATGATAGGTTGCATTGCATCTCTGTGATCTTCGAACTATAAACAGAATATTGTTTTAAATATACTTACTGAAGTTTGCAAATTATGTGCTGAAGTGGGCCTAAACGAGCCTCTTAATTTGTCTTACTGCAGGATAATAAAAAAAAGGCTCTTATAAAAAAAAGGCTGGAGAGGCATCCAAATGAACTGGCTGCTGGATTGACACACTTGTAACAAAATCATCTCAAAAGAAAAGGCATTCTGTCTGTTGACTCTCATGAGTAGTTGCTCTCCCTGGAGAGCACACTCCAACTGCCAAATGTCACTTACCACATCTGCTTAAAGTACTCTAGATTGATTGCTGACATAAAAAAGGGGAACAAATATACGGAGAAGGCACAAGCTTTAATCAGCACTCGCTTGCTCAAAGCGTATTAGCAATTTCAGATTTTAAGTCCAGGTTTCCTTACTATGTCAGTTATGTGCATGTTCTTCTTCTTTGCCTGGCCCTTTCCCATTTTATTTGGGGTTGGCCCTCCGTATCATGCGTAGTTATGTGCATATTATACTAAAGAAATTAAAATCTCATAATCATAAACATGGGGATGAACATGGCCAGATATTGCACAGGACAGAGAGGTTTGGAAGGAGAAAGGGGAGGCCTTTGCCCAGCAGTGGGACTCTCAACCAGGCTAACAAAAAAAAAAAAACCATAAACACAATAATTGACTGAATCCATTACTCATTAATTTTGAATACACAGAGTTCTAGATATCAGACAGGTATACTCTTTACACACAATGACATATCCAAGTGCTAAGAAGTTATTACTGTTGCACACCCAATGAAGATAAAATATTTTGTTTATTATCTTAGTATATATATGTTTGTGAGTCCACACAAGTCTTCTCTTTCTGAGAAGAGAGAAGACTTTTGTAGCTGATAGTGATGTGATTTCAAGCTCGGCAATTGAAAAAAAACTACAATTGTTTTATCTTCACAGAGTACTTGATGAATGTGTAAACGGTAAATTATTCATGCAAATACTCTGTTAAGAGAATTAGTAACACATTCAACTACACTACTGGAAAAAATTAAGGGATCAAAAAAAAATTCCAAATTTTTGGCCAATTTTCAACAGGCCGTAACTTCGCGAGAAATGGTCGCACAGGAAATCCAAAAAATGAAAATTGTAGCTCTAAGTGTCTAGTTTTTGGACTAGAATTTTAATTTTTTTTTGCCTCAGCGGTTTTTCAATAATCTTAGAAAAACCAGCAACAAAAAAATTTAAAAAATTTTTTTAGTTTTTTTTTTGGTCTACAGGCGTGGAAAAAATTTTTTTTGCTCAACTACTGTAAGGATCAGATACTTTGTTCATTTAGCTTTAATTTCTTTTTTTATTGGCCTTTATACGCCCACTTCTCGCCGAGATATCGGTCTTCAAATGGAAAAGGATCTTTTTGTCTTTGATTATCGATATCTCAGCAACCAATAATCGTACAAAAAGTCAAAGGTGGGTTTTGAGAACTT
Source organism: Lycophotia porphyrea (assembly GCA_950005105.1). Classification (NCBI taxonomy): domain Eukaryota; kingdom Metazoa; phylum Arthropoda; class Insecta; order Lepidoptera; family Noctuidae; genus Lycophotia; species Lycophotia porphyrea. The sequence goes on along the minus strand of OX465404.1, from coordinate 1,168,124 downwards.
GAATGAATTCCCCTTAACGACTGTCCATTGCTTTTTTGAAAAAAATTTTTTTCTTTTTGTCACATTAATTTGAAAATGCAACAAAAAAAGGGCTTTTGGTGGTTTTTTGGAAAATCAAGCGCTGGATCGAAAATATTGAGGAAACCACTAATGTTAAGTGTGCCTTTTACAGTTCAATGTGCCCACAAAAATCCTACAAAGAACCAAATTAATCCAGCCAGCCGTTTTTTTGTTTCACTCGATCGAATTTTTGAAAAAATTAAAGGATCACGTTTTTTGCTCTGAAAAGCTCATAATTTTAAAAAAATCAGAAAGAAAATTTTTTTCCGAACTTTTTTACATTTTTGTTGCAGACAGTGCTTAAATTTAAAAAAAAAAAAATTCAAAAAAAAAAAAATTTCAAAAAATTTTTTTTTTCGAAATAACTTGAGGAAATTCAAGAAACCAACGTTCAATCATTTTTAACGCGTTCCCGCTGCTGCATTCCGTGATTCTACTGATCTCCTTTTAATTAAATTTAAAAAAAAGTTAATACCCCTAATTGAATTTCGACCTTTTCCATACCCTTTTCGGAGATTGTTTTCCTTTACTTTTCGTGAATCCTTAGCAAATTGACTAATTCAACAGTTTTTTTCAAAACTAATCCCTTTGCGCTAAAAAAAAATTTTTTAATTTTTTTCGTCAAAATTAAAAATTTCTTACTTTTTTGATTTTTAATCATGGTTAGACGACATTTGTCGGAGGTGGAAGTTGCTCGGTTAGTGACTCTGATTGACGAAGGTTACAGTCAATATGCCGTAGCCGTTCAGATGGGTGTAAGTCAATCCGTCGTATCTCGAGCTTATGCCAGATACCGAGAGACGAACCAATACAATCGTCGCCCCGGACAAGGTCGTCACCGAGTCACTAATAGCCGCGATGATCGGGCAATCGTTAGAGAAGTTCGTCGACAACCTTTCGTCAATGCGAATATTGTTGCTCGAAACTTCCCTAATCGCAGACAACAGCAACAACAACAGCAACAGCGACGACGGCATCAAGTGCGAAACATTTGCTCTCGAACAGTCATCAACCGTCTTCGTGAAACTGGTTTACACGCACGCCACCCTAATCGTGTACCCCTGTTGACAGCGAGACATCGTCGAGCTCGTTTAGCGTATGCTAACGCTCATCAAAATTGGAACTTGAGGCAATGGACAAATGTTTTATTCACCGACGAGTCTCGTTTCAATCTGCATGGTAACGACCGACGTCCTCTCGTTTGGCGCCGTCGTGGAGAACGTTTTCGCCAGAATTTTGTCCGTCCAGTCGTTGCCTACGGCGGTGGATCGGTCATGGTGTGGGGCGGCGTTTCACGAAATTGGAGAACACCTTTGGTAGTTGTACGCGAAAATTTGACGGCTAGGCGCTACATCGACCAAATTTTGAGGCCCATTGTTCTGCGGAGACGAGAACATCTGAGGTCGTTCATATTCATGCAAGATAACGCACGTCCACACACGGCCAACATTACCAGGCGCTTCTTTGAGCGGCATGACATAACATTGTTGCGACACCCAGCAATGAGTCCAGACCTCAACCCCATAGAGCACGTTTGGGACATAATGGGCCGTCGGTTGCGCAGAGAGTATCCAAATTTGCAGAATTTAGCCACCTTGGAGCGCGCGCTTCAACAAATTTGGAATACCATTCCGCAGCCTCAAATTACCGCCTGCATTAACATGGCTGAACGTTTGAGAGCCGTTATTGAAAACAGGGGTGGTAATACTCGGTATTGAATAAACAGAAATCTTCAGAGAATGAGTTTGGAGTCATTAAATACGGTGGAACTGACGAGCCACCGGGTCTCATTTCTCTTGAAGAACCACACACACACCATACACACACACACACACACACACACACACAGAAGCGTAAATCCGACCGCGCAACCTCCACGTGGTACGCTTTGGATAACGCTAATGTCGGCGGTAATTATTCTCTTAAACTTTTCGAGAGAATAATTTCGAAAAAAATTTTTTTTTTTTTTTTTTTTTTTTTTTAATTTAAGCACTTTCTGCAACAAAATTGTGAAAAAAGTTCAGAAAAAATTTTTCTTTCTGATTTTTTTTAAATTATGAGCTTTTCAGAGCAAAAAACGTGATCCTTTAATTTTTTCAAAAATTCGATCGAGTGAAACAAAAAAACGGCTGGCTGGATTAATTTGGTTCTTTGTAGGATTTTTGTGGGCACATTGAACTGTAAAAGGCACACTTAACATTAGTGGTTTCCTCAATATTTTCGATCCAGCGCTTGATTTTCCAAAAAACCACCAAAAGCCCTTTTTTTGTTGCATTTTCAAATTAATGTGACAAAAAGAAAAAATTTTTTTTTTCAAAAAAGCAATGGACAGTCGTTAAGGGGAATTCATTCAAATTCTCAAAACCCACCTTTGACTTTTTGTACGATTATTGGTTGCTGAGATATCGATAATCAAAGACAAAAAGATCCTTTTCCATTTGAAGACCGATATCTCGGCGAGAAGTGGGCGTATAAAGGTCAATAAAAAAAGAAATTAAAGCTAAATGAACAAAGTATCTGATCCTTACAGTAGTTGAGCAAAAAAAATTTTTTCCACGCCTGTAGACCAAAAAAAAAACTAAAAAAATTTTAAAAAATTTTTTGTTGCTGGTTTTTCTAAGATTATTGAAAAACCGCTGAGGCAAAAAAATTTTAAAGTCCTAGTCCAAAAACCAGACACTTGGAGCTACAATTTCCATTTTTTGGATTTCCTGTGCGACCATTTCTCGCGAAGTTACGGCCTGTTGAAAATTGGCCAAAAATTTGGAATTTTTTTTTGATCCCTTAATTTTTTCCAGTAGTGTATATTAAGAAGGTTTTAACTTTATAATCTTACCACTTTTTCCAACAAATAATCATTTGAAATAGGGCAAGAAATGAGTTTATCTGAGCCCATTACAAGTTGTATAATATTTGATGTGGTTAGGACACTGTGATCTTTTAGAAATAAAATATTAGCCAGTTATCAAAGTGCTAGTAGTAAGGTTCTGCCTGGGTGTACAACATATGTTTAAGTATTCATCATCATTACCAGTCTTGTACCATCCATTGCTGTGCCATACTTCAGATCCGCTACCTATACTTCACCATCTTGAAGATTAGTCCTTAGCCCAATGCCTGGAGTTACTGAATCAGTGATTTAATGACTTAACCCAAGTTCGTGTTAGCCGTTAGCTGAGTGTGGAAAGCCATCAGTTAATTCAGGATTTCATGATTAGAACTTCTATGCTAATGCTGCTTTGCTTGTGATTGTGACTAACATTTTCTAATTACTTTGACAACTTGGTCCATCTGACAGCACGCGGTTTATACGAGATGCACTCTGATGAATTTGTGAATTGATTTTCTACTCCTGGCGATTAGCGTTAAGAGCTCAGCTAATCGCCAGGAGTAGAAAATCGATTCACAATTTTTATTTTTCTTTAATAAATACAGGCTGCACACGACATCGACGCAAAAATGGTTACTTACCACGTGTACAGTACATCATTCCGAACCCCCATAAAATACCCCACACAGACATTTCTCGTAGGTATTTTTTTTTAAACCGCTGTTCTGTACATTTTGATGGTGTAGGTAGAGGTAGGTACTGCAATTTTGTAGGAAACAGCTATTTTTTTAACATCCGGTGTAATCATTATTGCATAAACTGTCACAGATTTCTACCAAAAAACCAAACCGAAATTCTCAAATTACCACCTAATTCCATAACTTGATCGTAAGTCCGTACATTCCAGTTCCGTAAAGACTGCATCGCGGACGTGGACACTCGTCCTGCATACCAGAACCTGAGGCAGCGCGTCGAGAACTCGGTGTCCTCGTTCCTGTCGAGACAAGTTTGGAAGCCAGACCTCAACAAGAACCAGCTGAGAGAGAAGCTTAGGAAACATATCTTGGAGTAAGTGTTTTTTCTTTCATAAAACTTTTAGATACGTAACTTATAAACTCATACCTCTATTCCCGAAGCGGCAAGAAATGGTGTTTACTTGTCTAGTATAGACTACTTGCAAAAGAAAATCAGTACAATTTCAGTTATATAATCTATTCCAATTTTGAATTATAAAAGCTTAAACTTAATCTATTCCCTATCATTGATGTTATGATAATAACCTCTTTGAATGGAGTGACACCACAAATTAGCACCCACGGGTACATTTCCTGACATATGTGTTTACATTTTCATGAAATACCTATAAAATAGACCATAAATTAGCTAAAATACTTATTAACATCAACATCTCTGATTACAGTGGTAACTACCTAGAACAAGGCGTCGAAAGAATAGTCGATCAGGTGGTGAACCCGAAAGTCGCTTCCGTATTCATACCTCAAGTAGAAGATTTAGTATACAACTACCTTGGCATATCTAGGAAAAAATCAGTTACCACTGCAGAAACTTCCAATGGTAAACTTAGTACCGATGATCTCTTGCCAGAAGACCTTGAAGCTGTCAGTCCTGGATCAGTCAAAAGCAATGAGGACAAGGCAGAGGCCATGGATCAAGATATTAACGAAGAAAACAAAATGGAAGTGGATATAAAAGATGAAGATAAACCTTCTTTATCTGAAATAGAAAAGCCAAAAATTGAAGGAGACTCACAGACCTCTGTCATTGAACTTATCACCGATTCTGATGAGAATACAGATAAAACTAATATGTCAATGCATGAAGATATAAAACTAGAGAATATCCCACCTCCAGACAACAGCCCGCCTAAAGCCGAAGCGGAGAACATAGACATAGAAAAGATAGAACTTCCAATATCCGAGGTACCTCATCCTGATGAAATACCGCTTCCGAAAGATGAAAAAGAACAATTCTTTAAACCAATAGTCCATGATCCAAACAGTGATGATGATTCAAGCAGTGACTCCTCTTTGAGAAGGAACATGTCTCCGCTAACTCCAATCAGGAATTATAATAACGAGAATTCTTATGATGCCCAACAGGCGTTTGAAAACGATTCTGACAGCAAAAGTAATGACAAAAAAGAGCCAAGTTCCTTCAGATTCGCTATAGAAGCTAAGTCTCCTGAGAACAACTCTCTAGAAGCAAAACCAGAGAAGAAAGATCCTGAGCAAACGAACTTAGCCTATCAGTTTAATAACCAAGTTAATATAAACACTTTCAATACGCCATTGTACGACGACAGTTCAAACAGCAACAATTTACAAATAGATTACGAAAGTGACGTAAACAGTAAGATTAATGCAGAGAAAGTTCCAGAGGCTGACCAGAACTCGGAAGATAAGAGGGATAAGAAGAATGATGAGAGAAAGAGCAGTCATAAGACCTCGCATAGATCCAGAGATTCACACAGACATTCTAGCAGCAAAGACAAAAGATCTGATTCTAAGCAATCTACTTCTAGAGATAGTAGCAGGCATGATAAGAAACCTAAAGATGATCACAGCAAATCTAAATCCAGTCGAGATAAGGAACGAGAGAAGTCCAGAGAACGAAGTGATAAGAAAGATAGTCGAGATTCTTCTAAACATAGGAGTTCCTCCCATAAGAGCAGCTCTAGCTATAGAGACTCCAAAGACAAATCCCATAGAAGCTCAAGTTCAAGCCAAAAGCACTCAAGCGACAAAAGATCTTCAGATGACAAGAAGTCTTCTTCAAGCCACAAATCCGAAAGAAGCTCAGAAAAAAGTTCAGATAGAAGTTCCCGAGATAAAAGAGATTCTAAGTCTGGATCCCATCGTTCTGATAAAGAAAAAAAGAGTAGTTCTAAGAGCAAAAATGATGAGAAAGATAAGAAGAAGGATAAAAAGGATACTGATGACCATTATAGTTTGTCTGGGAGAGGCAACCATAGCAGACGGTCAACTGACAGAGATTCTAATGACGGCAGCTCTTCTTCCAAAGGGTCACAGAACCAATCCGGTCCAAAACCTGCAGAAAATAAGAAAGAACCTAAAGGTTCAAGCTCGAAATCGGATAATACTTCAACAGCTAGTGAATCTACGAGTCCCAGTGATAAAGACCATAGAGTTACTACAGCTAGTGGCACAAAAACTAACCAAAAGCCTATTAGAGTTGAGAACCATTTAGAAACCCCTATAACCAGTCCCCCAAGATTACCTTTCGTGCCCGATGTAACGTTAAAAAAGCCTAAATTTGCAGCTAATTTGGCAGAAGCTAAACGCATGATGAAAATGAGGAAGTTTTTAGATGAAGAACAGAAGAGAATGAACCAAGAAGCTGCATTACTTCTTGAATTTCAGGCGAATGTCAGGCCTAGTCTGAGTCAGGTATATTCTAGTATTCCTGGGCCTGAGCTGGAGTTCGCTTGCATAGCAAATGAAGTTAATAGTATGATGCAGAATAAAATGTGCAAAACAGAACATGAAGAAGATGAGAAATCAACTAACGAATCCAAAGCTAAAGTACAAGAAAAGGATGAAAAAGAAATCAAAACAGAAACTACTAAAAATGAAGACAAAAATAAAGTAACAACTGAAATTATAGACGAACTTGAAGGCACGTTAACAAATGATACCGAAATGTTTGATGACTCTGATACAAAACTAGATAAAAGTGAAACATACAACGAAAACAAACCGTTCTCACAACTCATGGAGGAAATATCAGAATACAGTAAAGCTTCGGAAAAGAACAAAAAGGATGCTTTAGACAATTTAGTTGATGACGAAAATAAAAAACGCACGGAGTTTTTCGAGGTTACAATCATTACTGAAGAGTTGTCAGAAACTGATGAACCTGCCACTGAACCGTGCTTAGAAGCTGAGACAGACAGTATCGAAAGTATTGAAATTGAAGTTCCTCTGAAAACAGAGCTAATTTCTGAACTAGAAATCACTAAATCCGATGACCCTGAAGATTCTAAACCCGAAACTCCTGAAAGCCCGAAACCAGAAGAAGACACTTTAAAATATTTCGCAGAACACGAAAAATTCGATGCAGAAATAAAAAGACACCAATACAGCGATTTCCTAAAAGAGTACACGGAAAGAAATGCAGTTTCTGGCAAAATACATATTATAAATTGCGATACATACGAAGAAAATATACTCAAAGAGGTTTGCGCAACTTTCGGGACTTTCGAAGTGATAAATTACTACAAAAATGGCCACTTACAATTACCGAAAACAGAGAAAAAAGTCGTTAAAAATGAGAGCTTAGCTTCTGAAATTTCTTTACCAGTGGATAATACTTTCGCATCGTCTCCGTCACCAGTCTTCAGTCCAGTCAAGTCTGAATGTTCCTTTGAATTATCAAGTGATTATGATGCTAAATTAGAAGAGATGGTGAATAAAACATCTCGGCAAGAAGTTATGGAGATAATACTTGGCAATGTTGTAGATGACGAGAATCCGTCGATAGATTACTGTACAGAATCGAGTATTGACAACGAGCTACATTTGAAGAGGAAGCTGGGGGAAGTCGAGAGTGCGGAGAATAATAACAGGCAAGTGTTGAAGAAGATGAGGAAGCTGAGCGATTCCGACCAGATCTCATCGACTACTGAAGGTAAGTTTTTGTTTTTCATGTGCATCTGCGAATTGGTGGCAGTTATACTTCGCCTTAGCGCTATTCTTATGGTGAATGGGCTAAACGGTGAAGGAAAACATCTTGAGGAAATTGGAAGACATGTGTGACATCTACCAACCTGCCCTGTGGCTATGTGATGGAGTACAACCCAGCTTCTCTCATAGGTGCATGGAGTCTTGTGTCCCACCTGTGGGAATATTATAGGTTGATTATTTATTTTCCTATGTCCTATGAAACCATTAATGCTATCGAATTCATGAAGGGTAGTTAGTAAAAGTTGCTTTGCTTAGCTGACTCGTAAATTTCTTAGTATTGTATAAAACAATTAGTTATTCTGATTAAGTCTATATAAAGTATACCAGGAAGTGCCAGTCTTCTTTTTAGAGTTTCTGGGCACATTTTTAGGTGTGTGTGTGTGTTGTCTTTTCGATATCCCACTACCAATTTAAAAACGGTTTTTATGTCTAGACATACCTACTGCTTCTCGACATAAAAAGCATACAAATAATACAATTCCAGTCGTAAAATATAAAACAGGTATTTTACGACATTTTAAATCTGAGTATAAAATATTGAGTTCATTTGAAGTAAAAATGACTCATAATGATCAGTATACCATTATCCTTTCGCTTGCGAGTAAACCTATATAAAGTATAAATATTTATGTCAAGTTCTGTACGAAATATTTCAGAAAGCGAAGAGGTATCGAACAACAATAGGGTTTCGCACCCGACCAGGTCTAAGTACTTGGGTCGAGCTAGACGGGTCGGCTTGGCAAGACCTAGGAGGAATAGTGAGTACAAATGTTTCAATTAAAAATACCCTCCTGTAAGGAAATGCACTGGTATTCAGATGCATCCGGTTAGACTGGAAGCCGACCTCAACATAGTTGGGAAACGGCTAGGCAGATGAAGCCTTACCTGTATATTTAGTTAAATACCTTACTAAAATAAAGTGGGTGTACTTCTTAGGTACACCTCTGCCTGACTCATCGGGGATTACAAGGCATGATGTTATGTTACCTTACTAAAAATAATTCAGTTTCATGAAGGTTGTCGGTTGAAGATCGCTCATAGCAGTTAGACTGACCACAGTGATACCCTATCTCATGTAAAGTTTCTGTTGTCTATTCAGTGATTAATATAGGGTAATCCCTTAGGAATGTTAGATAATGCGAAAATTTAATTAGCCAAAATTAAATAGGAATAGCCGATATTCATTTATAGGCTTCAAACTTTATGTAGTACCCGGCAAATTCCATAGGTAAACATTAATAATATTAGCTATCTGTCTTTATACTAATACATCAATTTCTGAAAGCCAAGTCACTTAAAATCAGCCAATTTGCTGCTGTTAAAACCCATCAACTTTTCTGATCGGATGACACAAATATATGAATATTTTACCTGTCACAACAGCAACCTTATTAAAAAGACTAAAGATCAGTGACAAACTTTTCAGTAGCAGCAACAATATGATAACAAAATTAAAGATTACTTTGATTTTGACAGTGTTGAATAGGAATATTTCCTGAGTAAAATAAATAATTCTATTTAATCCTTCAGTTAGATTACCGAAAAATATTGAATACGTATTTTTTTTTTATCAAATCAATAAAAATAAAGAAAAAACGCATCAACGTTAATGAGTGGGGGCTTGTGACGTCACTTCTCACTAAAAAGTGTACCGAAATGTGACGTCACACGAGTTTTCGACCCACTGCATCGTCCTCATTTTTAGTTTACGAGAAAAAAAAGATACGTGTCCAATATTTTTTGGAAATCTATCTGACAGACTAATTAGATTTTTTTGGTCAACTACCTTATTAGATGGGTAAAGACTAGTCATGAGATTCTATAACAGATTAACTTGAGGCTTTCAGAAATCGATGCTAAATAGTTACCAAAAAATTACATTCGATTCCAATTAACCTATTACCTATCAATTTCCAGATCTACCGAACAGTCCATCAAGTGACAAATCAGTGGAAAACTATGAACAAAATACTCAGACATCAGCCCTGACACAGACTCCAAATGGAAAGTTCAAATCTGTTACGAGAAACAAAGTTCAAAGATACGACACTTCTGACCTATACAAGCCCAAACTACACTATTTGTCAAGAAGAAATAACATCAGTTAAGTGCTTTGTTTTAAATATCGTTGATTTTCTCGGCTAGGATGGGCTGACTTGAAATTGGGTACCAGTGCTAAACACAGTGTTGTATGCAATATGTTTTATGGAAAAGACATAGGGCAACGAAATCTAATCTAATCAAACAAAAAATCCAAAAAACAATGCACCGATTATGTGATCTCGAATACAACAACTATTATGATGAATGGTTTTAATTGGTTAAAAATCTGTTCAAAATTATTAACAAATCACCGTGCATAAATGGCAGGTTCTAATCACCAGGCGTGGTCAGTTCGTCAGATCGAATCGGCGGCGCAGGGCGCTTACGCGAGTGTGCGTGAAGTTTAAGCTAGATGGCGTTGTTTCAAGTTTTTTCTACGGCAGCGACATCTTTCGTTCCTACAGAAAACTATTGAATTTTCTGATATTTAAGCTAAATGGCGTTGTTTCAAGTTTTCACTTCTGCCGGCACTCCCGGAGTGCAACCCGTTTTTTTTTTACTTGGGGCGTTTGGAATTTGTTATGCCTAGTTTCGATGCTATACAAAGAAAAGAAAATATGTTTATTTTAAATTATAATACAAAATATTTTAAACAAGTGCGTATTTATGTTAAAGCATCTTTGATACCCACAGAAAGAGTAAAGTTGGCCTATTCGAAGCTGAAGGGAATGATACGGTTAGTGATTTTGTTTATGCCATACCCTCCCAAGGTAGGCACTTCATAGACCGTAACGTAATATTTTACATTATTTGTATAAATGGAATATTAGTTAATTTGTAAACTCCACGCATAATCTTTTTAAACTTATATTATTGAGATTATAAATCTTTGTAAACGTATAAAATTAAATTTGATTTTGCCTCAAAAATGATTGAAATAACTAAGGGAATGGCCACAGTTATTGATGTGGAATCAGGTTAAGCCGATCAAGTTTCGCCACACTCATTTAGAACTGAAACTAAAACCGAAATAAAACTAGGTGAATGACGTCCTTTTCGCTTTTATTGCAGGGACTTGAAGCTTTTTCTGACCAGCTCAAACCGATGCCTCTATAAGTGTGGTCTCTCCCCAAGTCTACTCTTCCACGAGCAGAGAGCGCAAAATGCTTCTTCTTTCTGTACTGTGTACATTTATTGCCTTCTTTTGTTTGCTTCTTAGAAGATGTATAAAAGGATTAGTGAAAATTGCCTCCCACCTTTGATTTGAAAGGCTTGAATTAATAAACCATTCTCAACAATAAATACATACACTTACACCAAAAGAAGTATGCGCTTCGATAATCTTCGTGTTACCGAATAAGTACGAACTTTGCGCCATAGAGTAACCTCCCACAGAGAGTTAGGTTCTAAGTTTTGAACTATTGCGCTTTATGTTTGTGTGTGGCTTTCTCTCTGTTGGGTTACCTACTCAAGTCGAAGATCGTCATCGTCAAAGTTTTTGGATTGCATAGAGTTGTTAATCTTTAATGATTGTATTGTAACCTATTGCGCTGACCTCAAGTTACATGGCGAAAAGGCAGGAAGATGAAAATGATGATGATGGTTGTAACAGCTCTAAAAATAAAAGAACGATGCACCACTATAGTATAGATTTCATTAAAGGGCTTTCTTGTTTCCAAAGATAAACAATGATTGCAATTTGTAAATCTTTGCAGGTAGTCAGTGTCCTGAAAGTCTGACAACCAGTCTTACCAAAGGGTATCGTATAACCCAGTGCTAACTGGGTTGCGGAGGTCAGATAGGCAGTCGCTCCATGTAAAATACAGATATTCACCTGCATTCGGTTAGACTGGAAGCCGACCCCAAAAGGCAAGGCAAGGCAAGAAAAGGCTAGGCAGATGATGATGAGACAAAACCGAGGCGCATACTTTTCCTGGTAAATCTGTACTTTGAAATAAGTCGTGGAGGCTATTATTAATATGTTAATTAGTTTTTGAACATAAAGCGAATGTCTTAAGTGAGAATAGTATATTTATTCCTAGACTAGTACTCGGATCTTGGTTTAGGGTATTAGTGGAGAGTTGGAAACAGGGGTAACACATGGATTTGGGAACTGAAATTAATCTGTGCTGATGATGTACAGCTTTGGCTAAACTCGCTTGCTGTGTCCTAGATATTGAAGGTATCGAATAAACCTTGGTTTTGTAACCCTACTTTATCACAGCTTGAGAGCGATAAGTACTAGTTTTGTAATTACTACTTTGAACTGTTTCAATACTAAGAATGTCCGTTTTAACTAATTTAGGGAAGAATCTAAATGAGCCCTTCTTAACATTCAGCCGAGCGTCAAAAAAAAACAACAATGCATTTTCGATTTTTAAAAATGAGTTTTTCAATTCACCTGTTTTCTTTATCTTTTTTTTTAATGTTTGGCTCCGTGATTACTGGTCCGATTTATACGATTATTTTTTTCATTTGGTAGGGGAATTTCGCACGGTGGTCCCATTTATTTGTTTAGGTATCAGCTAGTAAGTGAAAATGGACATCAAATTTAAAGTACTAACCTGACCGGTTGTTTTCTAAAGTTATCGGAATACGACTTTAAGATGTATTTGTATATTTAACAAGTGATGATTGGGCTAGCCGAAATATTCTCGGGCTTTGATTGAGACGTAAAAAAACTCGATTACTTATTGTAAAAATTATCTTCGGATTAACGTCCAAAAAGAAATATACTGTTAATATATTTAATTCTCAATTTAGTATTATTTTTAAGTCAACAGAGTAAGTAGTATTAAAGAAATATTTTATACAGAATTTAACTATGTAATTAATTTTGTTTTTTTATTACTTTTTTTTTTCGTCGTTAAACAGTTTAAAAAATACTTCAAAATCTTTAAATTATTGTTTCCATTTTGTCATCATCGCCTCGCTTATTAAATAAAGAAACTATCTCGAGACTGGCTCTCTATTAGTGCATTGTACTGTTAAACTTAATTATGTAACATACTTACAATAAATCCTAACCCTTGGTCCTAATCAAAACGATCGGTCGAGCGAACATACGATCGTTGTATTCATACATATTCCGCCAGCATCTTAACTGACTGCTCGCTTTGGTTAGGTTTGGTTCAAATCTAATTGTAATTAAAACCAAACAATTGTTCATGTTACATCTAAATTATTCTCGTTGAAAAAATACTATTATAAGAGTGATGTCCAAATATCAACGATTGTGTGTAGGATACGTTAAAAATATACTGTAGTAGATTAAATCTTATTTATCTACATGGAGTATATTAATAAATGAAGTGCCTACTTGTAACGAAACACTTTTGTATGTTCGCAAAGATTGTCCGTTCCGATCTTTTGGGAACAAGCAGTTCAAACACGTTGGATACATGGATCTAGTGTTTGTGGAATTAAAAGTAAATATGAATAGTTTTTGCATAACACGTTACTGTCATGGATTTCCGCAAAATTAAGCAATTTGGTTAAGTTGAAGAATATTTTGAACGCTGTTTACTCTGTTCCAATGACAAAGTCAATGAGCACTTCATTTACTTAGTACTCTGTGTGTCAATGGTACTTTGCAAATGATAGTAAAATTATTATTTGATCATAATGGTAGCTTCATAATGCGTGATAAAGGTCTTAAGATGTTAGATTTTTTTTTATTCGTACCTATATATCAATATAACATAGTTGTAACATATAAGTTTTAATGTTTCGATATATTTCGAAGAAAAACACTGACTAAATGACTGACGTCAAATAGAAAAGGGTATTTATTAACAACAAAATACATTTTTTTTACCTTCTTTATTTGAACAAAATTAGTCAGTTGCTGCAAACCGTAGATTTAAATCCTTTTGTAGTAACATGTACAGACGCCAGCACATCAAGCTTCCTGGAACTGTCAAATTTTCGCAATCAACCATCAAAGTTGAAAATTCTATTAAAGAAATTTGACAGATTGTAGTAGCTTGATGTGCTGGCATCTGTACATGACTTTGAACAATCAAGCTTTGTAAATACATTAATGTATACCATGTTAAAATAGTATTTAAACGTATAAAGCAGAAAATAACCAGAGACACAACTTGCGCTGAGAAAATGATTAACTGGTAAACGGTCCTTTACAGCTTTACTGCAGGATAGCTGTAGTAAAGCTCTTTTTAAAGGGATTTGACCAGGAAAGTACTAAAATCAGACCTTTTTCTACCACCAAGCAGGGTTTGTTGCACATGACCATAGTTGACGAAGGTCACTTAGGGGGAAGCGCCAAGGTAGACCGCGAAATTCCATTGAAGGACTTTTTCATGGCAGTCATTCAATGGGATTAAATGAACTTAGAGTGTTGTATTGATGATTTTTATGATTATAATTCTGTAAATACATGCGTGTTACGGTCGCGATTCATATTTTGTTCAACATACAGCGTGACAATGACCGGCAAATGGCTGAAAACGTAAGAAAATTTGAATTTCGCGGGCTACCCTGGCGCTTAGAAGATGCTCTAGTTCCACGAAATTTGAAGAATAAGTATTTGACGGAACTGTTGCCTTCGCGTTTTCGCAAACCCAAAAGAGTGCGAGAGGGACAGTAGCAGCTCCAACTGATTTTGTCCGCGTAAAAATGTAAAATCAACATTTCGTATTCCTCGGTTTTCTCCTATAAAGCTGGACCGATTTTCACCATGTTTTGAACTATAATATAAGACGATTAACTAGGCAATTTTAGCCATTTTAATGGACTCATATTTTTAACATTAATAGTGGGATTTAAATCGAAAAGTAAAGACATGGAAGGGATTAGTTTATTTTCCGCGAGAAAACAGGGGAATACGTTCGTATGGGCCAAATGCCGCCAGCCTATCTTCTCATCTTAAGGTAGCTGGTACTGCTGGTAGTCTGTCGGCTTTTTTGTCATGTAATTAAACATGGCTGGTTAATAATGTCATTTTTTGATTGTGAATTACTGACTGGAATTCGAACCCATTTTTACGAAGGAAGAAGACGGCCCTCGAATATATTGGGATACGGGCAGGGAAATTATGCATATGAGAACGGGTATCTTCCCTGAAGGCGGTTATTACCCTCTGGTTATTCTCTGTATACCGGTCTTTTCACTACTTCCAAACTATACTTTAAATATTTACTCATGTAAAACAGTAACCGTTACTAGAAACTATACTTAATAAACTAATTTTTGTATACTTTCTTGATGTTTTTGTAATATTTATTTAAAAGAAAATGGCGGGAGCCTTGACAGGTTTTAAAATGTAATGGCGATTCCCGCCAATTTATTTACATAGATAATATAAAATATGTGTTTATATGTTGAAATGAGTTTGGGTTAAATCCACCACATTGTTCCGATTTGACTCTGTATTAAATAAGTCCTGTCTATCCTCTGTATAGTAAATGTCGCGATGGTTGTGTGTCGTGATTCTATAATTTTGTTGTTATAATTATAATAAAATATAATTTATTCCCAATCTAAGTTTTTTGTACTTTTTAATTCCTTTAGTTATTACGACGTGAACTCTGGCTCTGAAAATCCCTAAAAATAAATAATTATGTCAACTTGTCAGTAAAGCACCTTGTACCTTGCAGCAGCGTGTACCTTGGCGTATTTGGAAAAGTCTAAATAATGCCAATATGAAAATATTCGCATTATTATAGCAATGGGGTGTTTATTTGTGTTTGGGTGTGTGTTTGTTTGTTGGGTGTTTTTTTGCAACTGCCAGCGTCAAAAATACCTTACCATAGATAACTGTATGAACAGGCAACAATGATTACATGACGATTGAAAAGAAACATGACAATGAAGATAGCTGATCATTTATAATTAGTAGACGTCACGCGGTTTCACGCGCGAAGTTCCCGTTCCCGTGGGAGTACGGGCATAAAATATAGCCTATGTGACTCGTTGATAATGTAGCTATACATTGCTGAAAGAATTATTCAAATCGGTCCAGTTTTTAAGTTTATTCGTTACTTACAAAAATAAAAATCTTTCTTCTTTATAATATTAAGTATAGTTTGGATTTTTATAGTTTGTTATATTGATAATTATTTTTAGTACTTCTAAATGGTTTTAATTACACCATAATTAGTAATCAAGACCAGAGGCCACACAGTCTTCTATTTATCTCTGAATGTCAGGACCCCAAAGGTCATATTACCGGCTGTTGATAAGCTTCTATCATATGTTTCTGTTTGTTCTCAAGGTGACAACATGGTCGCGACCTGGAAGGAGAGGGGCTCGTGGCTTATTAGGAGCGATATGAATTGACATCATGACTTAATCGCAGAGGGGATAGGCAAAGGTGTACCCACATTTCGCCAATTGTGTTAAAGACCCATCTAATAGAGAGAGCGAGCTTAATCCCATCAACCGGGCACATATTCAGACTCCGTGGTTGCTACTGAGCAATTTCTCATGAAAAACCCAATAATGCTGCCCGACCCGAATCGAAATCAGGACCTCATGCTCTGCAGTTGCGCTTGCAACCACTGGACCAACGAAGCAGGAAGGAGTTATATGGTAATACAAAATCAGCTTATAACGTTCCCACTGTTGGACACAGACCTCCTGTCTTTGAGAGCGAGCGGGCTGTCATATTCCACGCGGCCAAAGTGGCGGCTGCATGGTGGGTGTCTTTGATTTTTTCTAAGACTTTCTGGTTCCTGGTGATCATAAAGCTATGTAGCTCTCCTAGCTAGGGACCTGGTGTAAAGGTATTATTTTCGGAAAGCCTGACTTGACTTTTTAAAGCACACTTCCCAACAACTGCAACCCTTGAAAGCCTGAATCAACAGTGCAGTGACTACCACCAGCAAAGCACTGTGGCAATGAAGTCCGACGAGTCCCGGAGAAACGACTCAGCTGTCTTGAATCACGCTACGAAATTAATCAGAAAAGAACAGCGGATGAGTAGGTACCTCCTACCTACCTAAGAAAAAACAATTTTTGGTTGACTGCTAGAGAGTGCCTAAAGCACTAAGTCCCGCCTTTGTTCGTCAAGATTTAGTAAATCAATCCAATTCCTGCCATATCAAGCAGAAGATCAAAAAGAGGGATTTAAAACTGGGATCATAAGCCATTTGCCTATAGCACCTGGGATGGGATTTTAGAGAGTGAAATCTTGACTGCGTTGGCAAAAGTTGGGTGGGCCCTGCAATGTTATGACTTGCGTGCTATTTTCAGATAACATCGAACATTTTAGTTACTATAGGTCTGTGCTTCATTTGATAAAATAACTTTGTCCTCTAGATACATAGGCTATAGATGGCAGGTTCTATCTGTCTTATGCGTCATAACAGCTTAATTTTCTACAACAATAACATAACATCACGCCTGAAAACCGAACGGTTAGGCAGAGAGCTGCCTAAAGTACTTACACCCACATTTTGACAGTTAAATTTTGAGGTCTCCTGATAATTGGGGCGGGCCTATTTCTATCCAGAAGAGTTTTGTATTCTTATATGTAAGTCCTGTAACCTACCTACTCTGCTTATAAGTAGTAACGCTAAATTAATCACTTTACGATTACCATAGAGGATTACAAAATCAATTTTAACCGGTTAGAAAGAGCTTATGTCCAATATAAAATGAAATCATTCCCCTCGTTTCAGATTACGCGACTCGACACGGCGCTATTCGTTTTTATTGCATGGCCATCACACAAAGTTTCTGATTCTGCATCAATAAGTCAAGTTTGGCCTGTGGTCACTATCGTCTTCTTTGTAGAATCGATGATTCCCTTTACTATTTACGTCAAATTAAATTCGACCAGAACCCTGCTATATCGACGGCGTTGGTGCCAAAGTGCAGGTAAATTTACACTAAGGGCAGTACATGACCCATGGTTTGTGAGGACGCTTTGCAGTCGCACCCTGCTCCATCGAAATATCCCGACCCTGGGCCAAGCTATGGTCGCTCACTTTATAAGACACATCAATCATGCATGTTGTGTGCGCGCCTGGTAACTCGATATGTGTATTCCATTCTATTAAGTGTCAGTCAACTATCAATAACGGACCGGACGACGTCAAAATGTAAACAAAGTAATAGGGCTGCCATACGTCCCGAAACACCGGACATATTGTCCTGTGGAATGAAACGCATTATCCCGGTCAGTAAGTTATTTGACCCAGTTTGGAAGTCAGGCCACGTTAATTTGACCAGAATTTCCTTCTCCGCCTACAAACGGTCGAAGCGCGGATCCACCTAGAAGGGTACCTAGCTAAAAATTTTCGAGCTCGCTCTTGCTGCCTAAGATCTATTATTTCTTAAAATATTGTAGAAACCACGGTTTCTACAATATTTTTTTTAATTACTTAACTAATTAGGTATACTTCTGACTTCCATACATAAGGATTTTCAAAAGAAATTCGTAACTCATCTATTCGGGTGCTTAATTATCGAGCTCGCTTTGCTGCTTTCTCTTGAAATCTGACACTTATCTGCGGTCATGCAGATAAGTGTCAGATTAAGTCGATTATGAAGTCCTACTTCTGTATACAAAAGAAAATGTAATATATTCAGTGTGTCAGCATATATGGCAACCCTATAAAGGGACTTAGACAAACGGACGTGCTTACTGTAGGTCAGGGTATGTCGCAGCCCCGCTGTCTACACTCTGTCTGGCTACTCAATTCGGAGAAATGATTGTTGTGTTTAACTTGTGGGGATTTCCTTGTCGGATCTTATTATGACGTACTTTTGTTGGGTATCGTGTTTCAGATTAGTATCAGAAAATATATTTAAAATCACGAGTAAGATGCGAGCTAGCTAAAATTAAAGTTGGAGAATCTCACATAACAGAGTGGAAGTCTTTCTCCTTGATCATTGAAGAGGGAACTTTCAATCCTCCGTGATGTCAACTCCCGCGGATGAAAAGTATGTAATATACGTACTGTAGTTGCCAAGCAGCTTAATAAAGGGTGTAAACAGACTCTTAACGAAACCGAAAGGCACTTGTTCTCCCCATCATTGCGATCATTTTTGTTATTCTAGACCATACCTGGGAACCTTCTAGTTACGGCGATATTGGAACCCCCTTATAGTTATATATGGGGGTCAAAGTTCCAACTTTTTCACAATTTTTTTTTTTAATACATGTTTTTAATGTAAGATTTTTACTTTAAACACCTCCAGGACCTCCTTACTATTCAATTCATCCATCAGCACATTGTGTTGAGTGCGTTACATTGAGTCCTACTGTAAAACGTGATTTTTCAGGCCAAAAAAAAGGCGTTTCCCAGCACTAATTTTTGCACAAAGTTACTTAGTAGTAGTAGTACATAATGCTTGGTTGACGCCTTCGTGAAGAGTCTATTTACACCCTGTAATAGCATATAGAAAAAGCTATGATAACCAGCATCTCCCAGTCATCAGCGTCCCACTCCTATCTATGTATAATATGGACTTCTCATGTTAACTCGTGTAAGGGTGAGGCGTTGAAAACAGAGGGAAGAATTGACTCGTCTCATCGCAGTCATCAGATTCACTACATCTACAAAATATTGGAGCATTTCCAAAACAAGCACGAGATGATTAGAAAAAATGTGCAAATTGGCGCAAGTCTTTATTTAAAATCTAGTCCGTCACGTCATTGATAAGTGTTCTTGAAAAATCCCATTTTAGCTAGATTTTTTAAGGTAATCAGAACTCCTTGATTTGTGATAGGTAGATAGATATTGCGCACACGGGTATTTTATATTTTAATCGCGCATAACTCCGGTTATGATCAGAATCCAACAGAACACGTCCTAGCCAAACGTGCTGTCGTTGAAAAACCAGATGTAATCATAGGCTCAAGCAGCATTGTAGAACCCACTGCTAAGTATAGGCCTCCTTCCTTTTGTGTCATTCTATCATGGTTACATTCAGTGAGGGCTCCACTTCGCCTGCCATCACCACGCCTTCTTACCAAGTATCACTTTAGAGAAAATTCAATTCGCGATGAAGAATCGCCCTTACGAACATCGGCATTCCTTTTCGTGGGAATAGAAACGAAATCTTCATAAATGTAGGTATAGGTATGTAATCTTGAAGAGAATGAGATCAGGCTAGCAGGCATCTTCTTGCTATAAGTAGGTAGGAGTGTAATCTAGTTATCTAGACGAGTGCTTACAATAAAAAATCCAAGTACTGCTATCACTATTTACTTAGCGTGGAGAATTGCTATTAGCAATAGTCCTTCGTTTATTGATTGTATTGAATGAACATATTGACGATGCTTCAGCAATGCTCATCTAAGTGGCAATTATAAGCGTTCAAATACTTACTTTACAACGTCCCTTTATTTATATTAGTTACGAACTAGGTATGCGCTAAGAATAGAAATAATAAATAGTTAGGTAGGTACCTAGGTATGCAGTGTTGTCGATCAGCCTTGTTGATTTACCTTGAAACTATCTAATGGTGAAACTGGCCGCATATTGCCAGTTCTTGCCAAAGATTGCTTACGGCGGACCACGAGTAGCAGTATCTGTAGTTAAGGAGCTTACCTAGATTTACCTTGAAACTATTTTATGGTGAAACTTGCCGCATATTGCCAGTTCTTGCCAAAGATCGCTTATTGTGGATCACGAGTAGCAGTATCTGTGGTTTACATTATACCCCATGGCTTACCTATGAGACATAACACAACATTACGTCTGTAATCCCCGAAGGGTTAGGCAGCGGTGTACCTAATAAGTACACCCACATTTCGCCAGTTATGTTTAAGTCCTATGATGTATAGGTAACAGGAAGTGAGCATATTGCCATCAACCGGGCACAAATCTAGAGTCCGTAGCTGCTACTGAAAAATTCCTGATAAAAAACCCAATAACACTTTACGGGACCCGGGAATCGATCCCAGGACCTCATGCTCTGCAGTCGCGCTTGTGATCACGAGACCAACGAGGCCGTCCCTATGACCGATGAGACGTCACAACACAACGTAAAATACAGCACCGAATTAGGAGTCCGACTATCTGGATGGTATAAAAGGGCATTTATTATTTAAAGGCACCTCTTCTGGCCAGGGGCGGATTTGATACGTTGCCCTTTTTTTTTTTACGGATGCGAAATCATCGGATGACTTCTCTCGCTCTGGGCAGAGCGGAAGCGGGAGTCAGACTTGTACTGACTAAAACCCATCCATGTTCCTTCCTTGCCCTTTGTGTTCCAGAGCCGCGGTATCTCTTTCGAACAGCCCGCAGCTTGATACGTTGCCTAGACTAGGCCTACGAAAGATTGCCGCCCCCCGCTATGTGCTGTAAAACATGAAAAATTAAACAAACTATAGAAATTAAATTAAAATGGAAAAAAAACGATAGTCTGTAAATGATGTGATGATAGCAAACTATGTGTACATACCTACTCGTACATCAAAAACTGCACTTAAGCGCAAGAGTGTTTTTGCATGGCACCAAGTATTTATAACAAATTGCCCAAAAGTTGGAAAGAGTAAACTATACCTAAACTTAAACAAACAATGAAATTGTTTTTGGCACAAAAAGCATAATATTATAATATTACAGAATTTTTAAACGACTCATTATTATAAATAAATAAATAAAACTAACAGTGTAGTAATTATGGTCATGTAGTAGTGGACTCAAATTTACCTATAGGTATTATAAATGATCATCAACATCATCATCAGCCTTATAATGTTCCCACTGCTGGGACTCAGGCCTCCTCTCTTATGAGAGGGAATGGGCTATAATCCACCACGCGGGCCCAGTGCGGATTGGTAGATGTCACACGTCTTCGAATTTTTGGTTCTAGGACATGCCGGTTTCCTCACGATGTTTTCCTTCACCGTTTTTGAGAGCAGTGGTGATGAAATAAATTACACAAAGTAATGCGCCCTTCTGGGTTCGAACCCTCGACTTACTGTTCGTCAGTCGGGGTCGCTACCACTGGGCCACCGCTGCTCTATTATAAATGATATGAAATGGTATTTATGTAATATTGGACACAAAAAATAAATAATAAATTATAATATGATATGATAATGTAAATGATTAAATGTAACTGATATTTTATGTTAAGGGGAAAATTAAAAAAAATATATATTGTTGTCTTTAATAAAAAAATGTTTTTTGCACGCCATGAAAAATGGCAAACATGTCTAGAGCCACGCTGATTTAAGATCTTGCATGCATGTATTATTTTAATTCTGTATGTATACACATGTTTAAGCAAATAAAATTTCTTATTCTTATTCTAATGATTTAATTATCTCAATCAGTATTTCAGATACTGATTCTTACCATTTCTATTTGTGAGTAACAATGAATCGTTATTCACAAATGGCTTTTGCCTGGCTTTCTGAGTAGCGAATTTGTTTATCAAATCATCACAATCTAAAGACCGTAGTGACCGTCGCAACTGTGATTCGATGCAGAGGATAGCCAGAACGTTCAACCTGTCCTCGTTCATTTTCGACCGTACATAATTTTTCACCCACCACGAACACGAGAAGCTGCGTTCACCGGAACAGTTTGTAATCGGGATACAAACACACATGCGTAGAGCTATATCCACGTTATTTTTCCGCCCCAGGCCCGGGCCTACTCGGCATAAAGGGAAATCCGCCCCTGCTACAAGCAAAATGCGAGTTTATAATAACTCTTCGCGGAATAAATAAAAATCTTTTCCCGCTTCGGTCAAGAAAACCTCGAAAATATTTCAGTTCTATAATAAATACGGGCATTGTGTCTGTGTCATTAGTTTATTACATAATACTATTGTCCATTCAATAGGTTATTGCCACTGCACATTTGAATTACATTATGCAATCCTACAAGTTATTCACAGACCAATTTAGACTTTATATCCAAGAGCAAAGGATGTAATTAGACTGCATGGTTATAAGAAACCTGATATTATAGTTGTCTATTGTGATATGCGAGTAACCTATATATAGTAAAGTAACTATTACGTCCGTAGTGTAGATTATAATCATACGTAGAATAAAAGCTTTATCAGTTCTCATTTCCCATTAAATCACATTCTTATACAAAGGTAAATTCTTCCGTTGATTCAATACTTGTCTTTCTACCTTAGGCTCTGTTCAAGACCTCGTGTGATGCGAATTACAACAAGCGGCACACACCAGTTGTTTCTTTCGCTTGAGACTATTGCTCTGCAAGTCGCATGGCAATGACTCTTAAAACTGTCGTCGCTGTAGCAAAACGCTTATCACTTGAACGTGAAGCTTGTGGCCAAGACGATAACTACAGTTAGCATGCTCTACGTAAGGTAAAGTGTCATCAGGGCTGCGGGACTGTTCGAAAGAGATACCGCGGCCCTGGAACACAAAGGGCAAGAACATGGATGGGTTTTAGTTAGTACAAGTCTGACACTCCCTTCCGCTCCGACCAGAGCGGGAGAAGTCATTTGAAGATTTCCCATCCGAAAAAAAAGGCAAAGAGTCATGCAGTTAGTTAAATTTGTATGGATGATTCTACTTTGCGATTCTTGTCACGATAAATGCGAATAATTGTTTAAAGGTTTGTCGGTTAGGTCTATCTTTTCCTGCAAGGTCTGGTGCTGTGACTTGTCGGAAAGTCAAGGCATTCGACTGCAGGGATGTTTTTTTGCAGATTTCCAATAAACACCACGTGAACACTAGTGTACAGCACTTAAGGAAATGTGAATGTTCCTAACTTCCTAAATTCGATTCCCTGTAAGTCTAAAGTATCATGTGACTGTTCCTAAATTACCTTATGCTGATAAAATAATATGATTTAGGAAAAACGAAAATTTTGTAACTAAGCACTGGCAAATCATGACTTAGATTTTGACTTAGTAACTAGTTTTACTAGGTACCATCAATGTTTCTGCAACCAAAAACGTATATAGTCAGCCAATCAAAGGAGTCACCTTTACTTTCCTATTACTTAACAATTTGCTGATAATAATATTTTAAAGATAACTTTATAAAAAAGGCAGAGGCGCGTTCCTGACGTAGTTACCTAATCAGTCAGACGGGGTCAATGAAGCTACTTGATAGTCGTCCGGAGATATATTACGCACAAAATTATTCAGTTGATACTGGTTTTACTGGATTGTCGAATCAGACACACCTCTTGGGATCTTAGAAACTGTAAAATTTAAAGGAAACAACAACTTTGATTAAGGAAAACTACTCTTAAGCGTCTCATTAAAAACCCATTTTCCTGTACGAAGACTTCATCACCAACAAGCAAGCACACCAACAACAGTTTTACCGAATATCGTGGTACACAACACACAAGTCATGTCATGGGCTACCACTCTGTGCATTACCTGTTGTTATCGAGTGCATATCAAACATAATTGTCTCACAATGCCATTTATCAAACAATTCACTTGTAACCTGGAATTTAAAAGCAATAATAAGTGTGTTACGTTCATCCGCATTGTACAAAGCACTGATGGAATCCAATAGGCATTTGTTTTTGTTCAATACGATGTCTGTTTGATGTGCTAGTGTGTTGTCCCAACACACACATACCTTGTGTATCGTACGATCATTATTATCTACTATTCAAAACCAATCGATACACAAGAGGTTTTGCTTGGTGACATTTAAATAACTATCCGATGATGCTTTGACATTTAGAATAATCAGAATGCGTTTTTTTACCTTTATGTTTTGGACACGTATACAAAATAATAGCAACAAGTTAGCACGAACTCTATTCTAATTTTATCTAGACAATTTTCCAACGCTAACATCAAACTAGTTTTTCCTCTACCAACACACATGACGCGGGTTGACACATTGGTTCCTCTCCCAGTCCAGATTCATCATCATCTTTCTGCTCGTAGGCCATTCTATTTGGGGTCGGCGGAACACGTGTTCATCCATTCTCCCCTGTCAGACGTCACGGCATCATTTACTCCTTTCTTTTTCATATCATTCCTCACTCAATCCATCCATCTTTTATCTGGCCTTCCTCTCCCTCTCCATCCATCACTATTTTAGTATATACCAAGACATACGACTTCCTTTCCATTATTGTTCCAGTCCAGATTAATTTTTATTATTTCTATGAAGTCAAGTCTTGCTTTTTGATTTCAATCCCTCTTCCTCCATAGTCAGTCCTGGCTGGTCAGAATTGTGACTTCTTCTCTTACGAAATTTCAATAAAAGTTTATCCTACATAATTGTCAGTCAAATGTCAGTCAAGCCGATAACGATTGGTGGAGTGGAGTTAAAGCAACTTTTCTACCTGCCTGCTCAAAACTGGACCGACCTTTTTTTTTCTTCTGTGTTTTTACCGGTCCCAAGGTCCAACGCGGTATTGTTAATTACGAATGCCTTTAGCTCTAAACACGTGGGCTTTTTCCCACCGCAGGTTCTAGAGGGTCTTCTGATAACACATTACGATAGCAATAGCATTTTAATGAGGTTTCATTACGGGTTTTTGACCGAGTTCGGACTTGGTATTGGTAGCTTTCCAAGTGATATTTTACTTTGTTCCAGCTACCCGGCGGTTAACAAAATGGGTCGGACTTTGTCCATACAGTTGGGTTTACCAAGTTCTGAAAATAAGGGTATTTGCAAAGCGATTTAGTACATTGTTCTACAGTGCGTATCCTTGAAATTACAGCACCATCGCATTAAAAACCGAAAAAGTTTTTGCTACAGTTGATGATGACTATTTTTAGCTGTACTTTCACATTAGTGCATAATAAATTCCGATTTCAGTACCTGTATACATACGTAAACCACTTTTGGCACGAATCCAACTACCATTATAACGATAAACTGATAATTCTAACGCCTTTTAAGGGTTTTCAACAGAACTAAAATACACAATCAATGGATAAAAGTAGATATTACACTTTAATAGATTACTGCAGATGTGCAATAACTGAATGGATGAATGCTTACACAGTTCATAACATAGCAATATTTTTATTGCTATCCATAATACTTTTGTCTTTCAGTGAAGAAAAACCAAAGCATTAAAAATTTAATGTGATAATAACTGTAGGGAGTTGCTTTTCTAGGGTTCCGTACCCAAAGGGTAAAAACGGGACCCTATTACTAAGACTTTGCTGTCTGTCACCAGGCTGTATCTTATGAACCGTGATAGCTAGACAGTTGAAATTTTTGTTGCCGCTATAACAACAAATAATAAAAATATAGGCAAATTATTTAATATTTAAAGGGGGCTCTCTAGAAACGTGATTTTTTTTCGGTTTATGGTACGGAACCGTTCGTGCGCGACTCCGACTCGCACTTGGCCAGTTTTTTTCTGCTTTTGTGAAAACATACATTGTCTTCGGACTCATAAACTCGTAATTGTAGCATTGCTATAAAATAATACATCAGTCCATTAAAAAAAAAAACAATCGCTTACTTAAATGATTATTTATTAACAACTTTAATACAATTCAATGCGTCCACAACACATGAAATGAACAATAAATACAACATGCGATGCTCAATAATTTAAAAATGAAGTTGCATCCGTACTTTAAAATACTTTCTACTATAATACTTTGATTAATTTCACAATTTTAATATTGTTAACATAATTATCAGTTTATTGCAAATGTCCATTTTGTACTACAGATTTTATAAGTCAATAAGCTAACCTTTTGACCACTATGATTGTAAATGAGGAAAATTTATTTTATTATATGATACATACATACATTTTAAGAAAAACAGGTTTAAAATTTACAGAAATTATCTTCACAACTTTGTACATAGCCATTAAATTTAGAAAATGACAGTCAAAGCGATTATTTATCAAAAAAACATGTTTCATATTTATTTGTATACCATAAGGTACTCAATTCGTCCATTCCAAAATTCTGACTGATGACACAAATACGAGATTACGTGAGTTTTAAATATTGCACAAATTGTCATGTTTTCTTACTTTAGCAGAAACATCTATTTCGAGACAAAAAGCGCAAAAAATCGTCAACATGGACCTTGTAAAAGTTACACCTGTTTAAAAACTCAAGATTTTATTATTTTTACAAGATGAGAGACAGTTTGACCTCACTTTTCAAAAGTGGTCAGGCAAGGAATCTGTTTCCAAAAAAAATGTTTTGATTTCAGTATCTGCCTTACACCTACCTCAATAGAGAAAATTGAAAGAAAAGTTGTCCAAAAATGCTAAAAGGTTCTATCAAATTAAACATTACTGCTTGGCTGACCAACAATAAACATCAAAAATATTTTTTTTTGTTTTTTTTTTTCAGTTTGAAAGCAGTTCCCGCTGCTTACAATAAAAAAAATTGGCATTACTTTATGGCTGCTTTTTTTACATGATTATCTTTCTATTAATCTTCTACGTGTTTATAATTGATCTTGTATTGTATTATTTACAGCCCTTACAGATTTTATGGATACAAATCAATCTTATGTCTACTTACTGTTTTAGATGCGTGGTAACGTTTCTAAGGTAGCTTAATTGAGGTTTTCATTGATTGAACCTATTAAGTACATCTACTGTCTGACTACAAGCGTGTCGAGCCTTTCATCAGTTAGTGTGAGGGGTCTAGTTTTGTGCAGCTGACTTCTCAAGACCTGCCGGGTCCATGATGGGTGGCTGCTTCTTAACCATACCGGACAGCAGGGTTTTGATCTGGGCAATAGCACGGCCGGGGTTCAAGCCCTTCGGGCATGTTCGTGTGCAGTTCATGATTGTATGACAGCGGTACACAGAGTATGTGTCCTTTAGCTTGTTGAGGCGCTTCTCAGTGGCATCGTCGCGGGAGTCGATAATCCATCTGTAGGCCTGCATGAGCACGGCGGGTCCGAGGTACTTGTCGCCGTTCCACCAGTACGACGGACAGCTCGTGGAGCAGCACGCGCACAGGACACATTCGTACAGACCGTCCAGTTTGGCGCGGTCCTCCACATCCTGGAGCAGTTGGGTTTCCTTACCTTTAGCGGCCTCCTTGTCGCGCTGCAGCCACGGCTCTATCGATTGGTACTGGCGGTAGAAGTTTGTCAGATCCGGCACGAGGTCTTTAACGACGTACATATGAGGCAACGGGTAGATCTTTGAAGGCTTGCTCAGGTTCGTGTCGATGTGGCAGATGCAGGCCAGCGTGTTCACACCGTCGATATTCATGGCACAGGAACCACACACACCCTCGCGGCACGAACGCCTGAACGTCAGCGTCGGATCCATTTCATTTTTTATTTTCAGCAACGCATCCAGTACCATGGGCGCACACTCGTCCAGATCTACCTCATAGTTCTGAGTGTGGGGCTTCTTGTCGGGCTCGTCGGGGTTCCATCTGTACACAGCGAAGGTCTTCACTCTCTTCCCGAGGGCTGGTGACGTCGCGAAAGTGCGTAGCTGGCCGAAAGTGCCCGTTGTCAACCTCAGCAGCGGCATTATGTAATGTGTTTATTCACAAGAACAGCAAAAATTACACACCTTATAAATTGTGAGCACTTTAATTATACAGTTAAACACAATCGTGAGTTTATCGCTTTCGAGTCGGAGTATTAAATTAAAATAACAAACGTATCGTTATCACCGCACAGTAGGCACGGAATATTTTTGAAAGATGGGCGAGCGAATGAAATGAAAGAGACATGAGTGAGTGAAAGAAAAGCATTCCATGAACTTGAAGTGAATGGAAGTTAAACCTGCTTCTTAAATAGGTCAAGGAGAATTTTATCAACTTTTATCAAATAATATCTTGATTAATCATGCCATAAAACCTTTAATAAATTATCAATCAATTAATGTAATTATTTAAATGCCTAGAGATGCTACTTATTTGATGAAAATTCAGAATTTCATAACGTGCATTAAAATATTATGCAATAATTTTGAAATAGGAGTTCGCGGGTTTTTCTTTTTATACAGTGTTGCCAATGAAAAGATAAAGCCAGAGCCGATATTGTGGAAAATATGGATGCGATTACATTAATTAATAAAAATTTAGCAGAAAGAAACATTAATTTTGACAAAGAAGGAATCCAAAAATATTGAAAATTAATATAGTTTGGAGAGGATTTACGAATTCTGCCTAAACTTTTTGCCAACTTGGAACACTGAATGAGCTCAAAAGCGATCGAAAACTAGTTCATTCATTTATTCGATGGCGGGAATGAGAATATTTTGACAGTTCACATCACTGATGAAAATATCTTCAAAACAAACAAAATATTGACAAGAAATGAATTATTTTCATATCGAATAACGAAAATGAAGAATGTGTCGTCATTAAAATCGAATAGTACTAGTTCACCGAAGACTCCGGGTGGCATAAGTAAGTCTTTACTAACCCCATGTCGAAGACTGGGTTTATCACGGAATTGGAGAAACAAGGGACCATCGCCTTTTATATCCCCTTTGGCCGGCAGTACTCAAGAAGTAAAAGAAGAGAAGACTGAGCCAAGAAAGCGAAAACAGCGTGTTTTAGACGATAATGTCGAAAGTACTCCCGAAACGTCCACCGTTGATGGGACTGAAATAGAAGTTGACCACAACAATGACATTGATAAAACACCGTCTAGAAATGTTGAGGTGCCTCGTAGAAAGAAATCTAAGACTCTGTTGGCAGTTATTAATAAATCCCAAGAAGATATAATTGCCCCTTTGGTGAAAAATAATGAAGATAGCAATACATCAACACATAACACAGAGGTTGTCTCTACACCAGTGCGGACAAAGTCAAAAAAGAGTAAGAAACAGTCACCTAGAGTGAAATCAGATTCCAGTTCTACTAAAAGTAGTTCAAACCCAAAACCAGACATATGCAATGTTGAGACTACCATTACAACTGAAAAAACCTCTAAAGAATCACCAGACACAGTCTATGAAATTAAAGAGAAAAGTCCAAATGACCTTAAAAAAGAATGTGTTGTTGTCATACAAAGAAAAATATTCAAGAAAACGGAAAAATCTGAGGAAGAAGTCAAAGATGCTAAAGTAAAGGAGAAGCCTACCTCACAAGCATTATTTGATTATGATTCAGATGAGACTCCTTTAATACAATTAAATGATAAAAAAACATCAAAAAGTAAAATAGAAAAGATTACTGAGAATATAAAAGATTTGAATGAAGATGATGATTTTATCGACAAATCAACTAAAGCACATGTTAAAGATACAAAATCAACTAAAAGTAAAATAAAAAGCAACAAAATCCCTAAACTTAAAGTAGAAAAAATACCACAACCAAAACAACCATCACAAAGCTCCCATGACAATGATGACGACTTCGACAACAACAAAAAAACAATTCTTATAAGAAAAACTTATGAAAAAGTCAGCCAATTATCCAAAGCGAAATCTACTGGTTCTATTACCCAAAAAGATATTGATGAACTGAAAGCTAGGATAGAAGCTAAGAAAAAACTCCTTTTAGCTCAATCTATAAATCCCGACACAGAAGAACTAAGGAATTTGATAAAGAAATGGCAAAAAGGATGTCAGGATGCATTAATAGAACTTTTAGATTTAATGAAAATTAAATGTCATGATAAACAAGATATGGATTACTCTGAAATGTTAAGGACCTTGAAAATACCACCATCTTTGGTAGGCTATGATGCAGAAAATGATTGTTTTAAAGAACCTAATGATGCTAGCATTATTTTAGGCCAATTTGAGGATATAATTTAATATTGTAGTTAATTATTATAAGAGTTATTTAATAAAACTTATTATTGTATATTGTGTTTTCTTATTTCTAGGGATTATGAACATAAATTACAATCATGACATTAGGAATTACAGCTAATATTGTTATTAAGGATGCCTATTATTGTTCTGTATTATATCATATCACCTATGTGTATTACTAATATAATAATATCTTAAGTGTTAATCAGATTATAAAAATATAATCCATATCTGTTCAGTAGTTTTTGTGTGAAAGAGTAACAAACATCCAAACCATGCATATATCCATCCTCACAAACTTTCACATTTATAATAGTAGTGAGGTAATGTGATTAAGATATTTAATTATTTTATTTTATTATATTTGGGTGCCGAAAAGCCCATAACAATCCTCCGCAGATATATAACTAATCATAATGAAATAAAGATATATGATATATGGATTCTAATATACTAGGCACAAACATAATACATACATCATCATCATCATCTGCCTAGCCTTTTCCCAACTATGTTGGGGTCGGCTTCCAGTCTAACCGGATGCAGCTGAATACCAGTATTTTACATGGAGCGACTGCCTATCTGACCTCCACAACCCAGTTACTACTGGGAAATACGATACCCCTTGGTAAAACTGGTTGTCAGACTTTTTGGGCCACTGACTACTTTAACGACTGTCAAAGATCTTCAAATGACAGCCGGGACCAACGGCTTAACGTGCTTTCCGAGGCACGGAGGAAACTCGGTATGTAATGGGTAGTCACCCATCCACAGACCAACCTAGGCGAGCACAGCTTAACCTAAAGATCGACCC
The DNA here is from genome assembly GCA_950005105.1 of Lycophotia porphyrea. Taxonomy (NCBI): domain Eukaryota; kingdom Metazoa; phylum Arthropoda; class Insecta; order Lepidoptera; family Noctuidae; genus Lycophotia; species Lycophotia porphyrea. Next base: position 1,137,038 of record OX465404.1, on the reverse strand, counting down.
AACATAATACATACATATTATTAATATTTTAAACAAAGCTGAATAGTTTGAATGAGCTACCAGTGTTTAAAAAAAATCTTTTTTGCAATTGATACCTCAATTCTTGAAGAAGTAAAAAAGAAACGGTGAATCCGTAGGGTAGTTTAATATATCTACTTTCGGGACATTTGACTGGACATTAAGTATAATCATTCATCATTAAATACTGATTGTAAACGAATAACCATCAATAAAACACTCATTCTTTACACATAATTTAATACAAAAACATTACCATCTACAACACACTACAAATATAGAAACCTAGAATCTATGGGATCTGATAGGGTTCTCAGGATCAAACAGTTTAGGATCCTTCAGGAAGATCTTGTCCTTATAGTAGTAAGGCATGTAAGCACAGTTTTGTGCTTTTCTGATCTCATTTTCTACTAAAGCCTGCTTTGACTTGCATAGACCCGTGATATGCCTTCCATAAATGCGACCAGTGTAAGGGCTTTGGAATTGGGACAGTAATCTATAGTTCTTGTAGTCTGGCATGATGTTAAGTTTGCAGAGTATGCATTGACGGCGCTCCTTTTTGTAAGGGTTTTCCATTTCAACTGGGGTATCATCGCTGGAGGTTAGTTTCGCATCTGTGGATGAAAACCTAGCTGCTGATGCCCTGTACGTGTTTGGCACTGAAAAAGAAGGTTAACATTAACTTTTATGAATGTGTACAAAATAGGAGTTTGGCGAGGTAAGTACAAGGAAATACACTCGAGTGAACTTTTTCAACAAGTCTGATACATAATAAATTCGTAGACGGAGGTTACAAATTACAAGGCTGTAAACAGACGGATGTATGAACTCAATACCACAATTATAGTCGATAAATTGCGTCGTCTACGTTCTAATAAAGATTGAGGTTGATATTGAAGCAACTTAGACCTAAGTTACAAAACGAGTTAGGTACTTTTGACGCAAAACAAACATACAAACGTATCGCGTCAACAGTGCTTTGACTATGGACATCTTTGCTGGTTGTTTTTATATCCCACTAAAATCGAATGAAATAAAATTCACTTTAACAAGAACAACATAACCTCAAAAAGTTGAAATTAAGTTGACAATGTTGACATTTGCTACGTTTAGTTTCGCCTAAAGAGTAACACGTGACTACGTCTTGTTATACACGTAACAAGTAATAAACTTTATTTAAATCATTCAATTTGTTCTCTTTGTTTTTAGTACGAAAGATCAAAAGGAAACACATTCGAGTCATTTTATTATTTATTACTGGACGCCTTCATGATTAATCACAGCAACGATCGTTATTCGTTAACGCGTTTCTTGATGAGCTACAAAAAAAATGTTTTGTTTTGTATACTTGGTGATTGATTCCTGCTGCACGTCCCAGCTTCAGTGGAAAACTAAACCCATGGTATCGACAGGGCTCAGGATCTGCTTGCTGTGCTTATCAATAATTTTAATGTGACTGCCTTTTAGAAAATGAGGTCGAGTCGAGTGCGTGAGTGCACTTGGAAACTGAAAGCTTCTATGAGTGGGTTCTTCGCTCCGTCACAAATAGTAATAATAGTGTTATATTACAAAGCGCAGTCACAGCCCCGGATCTACTTTTTTTTCCAACTGGGGCAGAAACTTGATAGTGGCGCCCCGTCCAGCGTTTGAGACAAAAAAAAACATTTATTTGCATAAATAAGTCTAAAATATCAAATATCATATATATAAAAGACGTCAATTGTTGACACAGCAAATCTGAAATAGGCATCTAGAGTCCTAAAGTTTAATTGTGATGTCATGGTGTGAGCCTGTGTGGCATCTTTTTCTCGCAGTCGGCAGTCGACTGTGAGCCAGCCAGGCTTCCGTATGCTAAGAGCTTTGTGAAGCATGTTTTTTATTTTTAATCATACTATATTATGATTTTGGCGCCCCCTGAAAGTGCCGCCCGGGGTAGGTGCCCCGGTTTGCCCCCCCCCCCCCCCCGTAGATCCGGGGCTGCGCAGTCATCTGGCTTAGCTCTCTTCCGTCTTATATTCTTTTGTCTCGTAAGACCTACCTAGCTAGCACCTAACAAGTCGTGCGAGTTTTGCGTGCCTTACATGTGGTAATATTCTCATTTATGGCACGGTTTTTTTACTGTATAGGTGCAGTGCACCAGTATCTCAGTCAGTGGGGAGCAGCGTGATCATTTGTTCAAACTTATTCTTTCATTTCACACGTTTAAAAATATTAGCCTATTGTGGCACAGCTGGATAAAGCACACCTGGTTCTCCACTTTACACCGTGTTTCCTAAGCGCCTTATAACCTTAACCCAAATAGTTAACGGCTAAGCATAGCATATACATAATGAGTAAATGTAAAGAAATATTTTCACATTCATAATAATTTCTAGTCAAATGCCTAAGTCAATGTTATAGCACTTTTGCAGATGAGCATATTGCGATGAACTTTGTAAATTGCTAATATGGTGCTATTCCATCTTCGTGAGTCTTGTTCTTGATTTGACTCCCTCGTATTGGCGAATGTGTTAGTCAGCATGGTGGTAGCCACTGACTGCTCAACTGGCGTAAATTCAATACCTCAACAGGTGTAGACGTTATTATTTTTGGCGTTGGAATTAATCAGCCATAGATTACACTCTTATAACGGGAATTTTGCAGACCTGTTAGTAATCCTCGGGGCTTTCGTGAGGCTCGGGTACCGCTAGACCACGACTAGTTGTTGTAGGTCATGAATTAATTGCCATAGGATGACGTCAATGAGAACTTATTTTGTTGAGATTTTGGATTACCGACCTTCTTCGTCAATTATCTAAAAAAACTTCTGGTGAAAAATATTATTACGAAGACTGTCAGCAATTTAGTGTCAATATTTTCCAGTGACAGGTGGAAAATCTCTTTTTTTTCATTGTTTTCAGGGTACTTAAACATAATTTTAGCCGAATTTTGTGAGTGTTGTGTGTTGTGTTTCCAAGTTTTTTCTGTTGACCCAGCTAACTTGAGAAACGTCCGCAATTCCGTATGAAAATTCAAAAACCCATCATAACTGACCATTCTTAGTCCAAAAATTGAGCCATGTACATTAAATTCGTACCTACTCTTTAGCTTAACTATTCGTCCGAAGATTACACACACATAGCTAATAAATGTTTGCTTACCCGCACGGTATAAGTAATTGCGAAAACGGACAGACAAGACAACTATTGCGACACAACACAACGCTAATATGGTTTGTTAACGTTATTACGCAGCCATATTGAAACGACACCGTCAAAATGCGGAAATACGTTTCCATCAATAACTTTTCCCTACGATCGGTTAGTTCGAGTTTCTCGGTTTGATGTGTAAACAAGAAATCGTCTTACCACAACCGGCGAAGCCACTGTCCGCAACGTACGTGGCGACCGTAGTTACCAGCTTATGTAGAAATTGTTTGTTGTGTTTCGTTTTTAATATTTTGGAAATTATTGAAAAAGAAAGTGATTGTGTGCCCGCGCGGTTTCGCGCCAAAATTCAGTGACAGTGACTTTTAGTGATTATCTGTGACACTTTTTTTCTTTTTTCCTTCTGTTCGGATTTATTGGTAAGTAAACTTTTTGGTTTAGCTACTCAGTTTAAAATTAAGTAACGCACAATCCCAAAATATTTAAAACTAAGTTATTACTTAAACTAGTTCCGCAAGTAAAAAGTCAGTTTTATGTAATCAAGCGATGTGTTACGTTATGAAATATGGAGGAATATCTCGGAACTTATTCCTCATACTTTAAACTTTCTTTTAAATCAGGAAAAGTAAAAGTTTTAGCTGTATATTGTTGAAATTGTCATCATTTACCGTAGCTAGTGTTAACGTACTCGGAGTAAGGAATCAAGGTTGCGAGAGAAAGTGACCCAGCTGTGGTCGAGGTGTGTGCCTGTGTGTATACACTCAATAAGTTCTTTACGGTGTGCATGCTGTTCCGGATCTTGGTATTCGATATTCATTGAGTAATTTTAATCTTCGAAATTCTATCTTTGACAAATAACAATACTTTTAATTTCGTTGTCGCGTAGGTACGTGCGCTGAAAGTAGTAGTTGGTTACGGTCCCTGTCCAACTTTGAACATGTGATTGGGTCGCTATTAGTATTCTAAATGGTAAATGCAAAGAGAAATTTGGAAAGAGTGTAGACTAGGCTCGTTTTGATTATTTAGATTCAGCATCGCCTTTGCTTTGGTTTAGGGGTACTTCCGCACTATGTTTATGTTGGAAGAAATCATTAAAAGAAGTACTATAAAAATATGATTAAGTAAATAAAAAATACCTAGATACACTGCCTATATAATGTAATACATAATGAACCTATTGAGCTTTGACTTAACCCGCGTGATGGGTTAGTAGCAGTTATCACAAAATACACTCTAACTGAATTTTTGTTAAGTTTTAATTCAAGGGCAAATTCATTATAAAATAAAAGAAATCAACAAACAGAGCCTTCCTTATAAAGTAAGAACATATGGTATGAACATACAGGCGCATACCCACTGCGGCGCACGGATATGCTACGCAAGCTTTGCAAGAAAATGTATGTGATTGTTTCCACTGCAAACGATCACGCTATGCATCAATTGACGTCATAAGTAAACGCGTGGCTTGCTCGAATAAGGCGCTCACATAGCTCAACGCTGTCAACGCCATGCACGCTGTGCACGTGGTACACGCTGTACACCCACGACTATGCCGCGGTGGGCCACGCACGCTACAGTTGTACATAGTTGTGCGTGTGTAGCGTGTACATTGCAGTGGAAACGTAGACTCACGTTGTCAAACAAATGAATCCACACAGCTAAAATGCGCCGCGTGGCCGTGCATAGCGTGCGCTGCGGTGGGGTTCTGCCTTAATGCATTTTTTTTACCATATCTTCGAGGTTATTTTTGAAGTTTTTTAAAAAACAAAAGATTAATATTATGAATTTATTGTAATTCGCAGACAGCAAACAATGGGAATACCTAGTCTTTTTTTAATTGTCAATGTTAATAGCTAAATCTAAATTTAGCCAGATGCAAATGATTGCGTCGGGGCTCGCACTTCTTAATAAAATCCCTTCTTTTTTTTCAAAAGCCTTGCACCCACTGCTTGGCAAAGGCCCCCTCCATATCATATTCCAGGTATTCTTCTTTTGGGCCACCTCGAACCAGCCTTCGAAAAATCATTATAACATCATCCTCATATTGCCATGCGCCATATTCAATGCCCGCGGCTGTCAGGAAGAAGGATACATCTGGAATTTTTAATCGAGGCACTATTGTCTTCGGCAGCCTTATTCCAACCAGTTAGGCCATTATTGTGTCCCCTCTCTCTTTATATGCTTTCAAGTCTGTGCGAATCTCATCAAAGTCTTCCCCGTGATCTTCAATAAGTCATCCACCTATCTGATTGTTGGTCTTCCATTGCTCCTTCTGTCATCTCTCGGAAACTATTCCGTTAGAGGGCTCTACTTCACATCTACACCACGTCTGGTTGAATGTCCTGTCCAATGCCATTATAGAGCCGCTATCCGTAGTCCGACGTATTCAATCTCGCTCAAATCATCATCCCACTTCTATGCAGAGGCCTTACTCTATGATTTCCAGATCTTTTGATCCAGGATTGGCTAATGTGGACCACTAGTCGTTGGTTTTGTTTATCTCGTTCCGCCATCTTTTACGAGATTTGCCGCGTCGCTTTCTGGCTGTTTCAGGGCTGCACATAAACGTCTAAAAACAAAGATATTATGAGATTAATGTTGCAAAGAGATGCAATGGATATGCAGGTAGTCTTTTTACACTTTACATAGAAGTAACGATGCATGGATTATGTGAAATGTGATATGGCTAGAAAAGGGGTGGTGACTGGTGAGCATTTGGGTGAAGAGTCATAGAGAAGTGAGAATAATATAGAAGAAGAGACATGTTGCGCCGACCCCAAATGAATTGGGATAAACTCAAACTCAAAGCATTTATTTCAATAAGACCATTACAGCCACCTTTGAATGTCGAAGAATGGGGAAGAAACTCCATAAACACTCTTTTGAAACTTCATCATTATCATGACATCTACAGCCAGCCTTCATCCACTGTTGCGTATAGTATATTAGGCCTCTCTACTTGTGCCAATCTCCATGGTCTTAAGCCAGCCTCAAGCTTTAGAAAATTTAGCAATCATGAATTTGATAATGCAAAGAGATGCACTTCGATATGCAGGTAGTCTTCTTGCAGCCGCTATTACAGCCATGAGTCAGCAATTTGTCTAGCGCGTGCGCAAATTGCAAACACTAGCAAGTACTTGCAGTAATTAGCCTAAACAGGTTGTGTGGCAGCTTGCGGTGGCTTGCACATAGTTTTATGAACGCGGTATCTATCGCCACATTGCAACGCTTGGCTGAGAGTGTGGCAATCTTTTGTCGGCCGTCGATTTGTTTATTAGTTAGGTGCTTGGTTAAAAATAATATGAAATTGCAATAATCTAAAGTCTTGAACTCGTTAAAGTGAGTTTTCATTAGTCTTCAAGTTCGTACCCTTTGACCAAGCTCTGTTGAACATAATATAGCACGCCAGGAATAGCCGAAGGGTGAGGCAGAGGTGTATATAGTACACACACCTTTGACCTGTTGTTTTTAAGACCCATGTAAGGGCGATCCTATTGCCGTCAACCGCACACAATTCAGACTCCATGGCTGCTACTGAGAATATACCTGTAGGAAAATTCCAATAAAAAATTGCCTACATGTGAACCGAACCCGAGACTTCATGCGTTTGCGACCAGTACAACTTGTTGGTGCGCTTTTAGAATATTCTCAAGCAAATCAAGTGCCCTTTGGCCAACCTGTGACAAAAAGAATATTATTACAAATGAGTCATATCACATAATATCATTTGGCCTACAGCCAGTTACAGATGTTGTTATTTTTAAAAGAAAGCCAATGCGTCACTAGCGTATTCATTTGGTTCATTTACTAATGGCTGAACCGCTAATTGCGAGTCGTTTACTATAAATCCGGGAAAAGTTATTCGTTTTTACTTATTACTATTAGGCGTGTTAGTGTTTTAGGGGCTTCGCCCATGTTGAGGTCGCAAATTACTTACGTACTTCCGGGTTAGAAAGTTTCCTATGTGCTACCAAATATTATGTGTGCTAAATTTTATCAAAATTCGTTTAGGTGTTGTGATTTGAAAAGTAAAGAGACACACTGTGTTACTTTCGCATTTATAATGCCAGTTATTTCATTAAAATTCGTTCCACCTGCTGAAAATTGCCCACCTTAACATGAGTTGCCATTGCTGACTTGGAAGTCTTTAAATAGATTCCGGATTCTGGTTGGGCGCAGCAAAGAATTTTTTTTTTTTCGCATGGGACATCATCAAATGACTTCTCCCACTCTGGGCAGAGTGGAAAGGAGTGTCAGACTTGTACTGACTAAAACACAGCCATGTACCTTCCTTGCCCTTTGTGTTCCAGGGCCGCGGTATCTCTTTCGAACAGTCCCGCAGCACTGGCAATTAATGAGCTGCCCTGGAGTGTAAATGTGGTGCTGTTCCACAAACAATGGAGACTTAATACCGTGTCCTGCGTGTCTTGTTGTTTGTTCACTACAGGAACTGATGGATGCTACTGAAAGCGCCAAACTAGATTATTTGCAAGTTCCAACATAACATGCAATGCAACATTTTCAATAAGCCTGGTTGCACGTTACAAAGTTACATAAAACAACTTACATTGCGTGTTGCATTGCATATTACAAATCATATGTACCCGGCTTAATATTAGTATGGATGTCAGAAGACTTGTTTAACAAGTTGCAATACCTTAAATAATGATTATTGGTATCAGAAATGATGAGTATTGTAGGAGATTTGTTAAGCATAAGGAAGTCCTGAAAATTATTGGCAAATGATCGTACTGAGATAACCTTACCTGTACGGTCAGTAATTAAAGTTGCCTATCACCAACATCATTTTTCCGGGATTCATAAATAGAATAGGTATGTCAAGAATCTGCCTTTTAAGCGATTGTTCCCAACGAGTCACACTGTAACATGTCACAGTGTGACTCGTTGGGAAAAATTGTGAATAAAAATCCCAACCAGTCACACTGTTACTTACAACTTTTTATCGTTTGTTCCCAACGAGTCACACTGTAACGTATCACAGTGTGACTCGTTGAGAAAAATGGTGCATATAAATCCCAACCAGTCACACTGTTACTCGATAGGACAACTTTTTGTGTTTATTCCCAACGGATCACACGCCAAGTCTAGGGTGTGACTCGTTATGAACAAAATATTCTCATGCAGTAACACTGTGACATATTGGCACTACTTCTTAGCCAATCAGTAAGACTTATGCAGGTTCGTGACTGTCCCGGTTTGTCATCAAAAAACAAAAGGTCACGATTCACAACTGTTTAATTTTTTTTTGTTTTTGTAGTACCGATTCCTCAACTGTTAATTATGTATGTGTATTAACAGTTCTGGATGTTTTTCACTACTTACTTAGGCCTTGTGGTATTTGTTAGGCATCTGACATTCATGATAGGCGTGAGTAGTTTTCTTTAATTAATGTTAGGTATCAGATGAGGTAAGCTCCTACTTGCTTATGATAACCTAGTACGGTATAGGCACGAGACGTATTCTATAACCGCGACTTCTTGTATGGAAAAAATTTGGTGACGAACCGGGCATAAGTCTTACTGATTGGCTAAGAAGTAGTGCCAATATGTCACAGTGTTACTGCATGAGAATATTTTGTTCCCAACGAGTCACACTCTTCACTTGGCGTGTGATCCGTTGGGAATAAACACAAAAAGTTTTCCCTATCGATTAACAGTGTGACTGGTTGGGACTTATATTCACCATTTTTCTCAACGAGTCACACTGTGATAGGTTACAGTGTGACTCGTTGGGAACAAACGTAAAAAAGTTGTCCTTTCTAGTAACAGTGTGACTGGTTGGGATTTTTATTCACAAGTTTTCCTAACGAGTCACACTGTGACATGTTACAGTGTGACTCGTTGGGAACAATCGATTTTAAGCTTAATCAACTCTCAAGATACCTACGGAAATTTTAGGGTCTTCTTCTTTTCGAGAAGATCAGTTAAGCCCAGGAAACGGGCAAGTTAATAGCAGCGTCCGTGGTGTTCGTTAGGTCCTCAAAAGTACTATGAACATTTCAGGATATTCCAGTAAGTGGGTCATGTTTAATACTCTTAGTAATGCAGAAATGTCGATGTGTAATTAATCAAGCGCGGATCCACCGTTGTGGGCACGATGGGCATGCTGGATCCGCGCCTGTGTGTAATAGTCTTACTTTGCATCACTATCAGAAAACACAGTGATTTTGCTGCCACTGACAAGTTAGTCAAAATTACAGTGATTTTTTTGACGTTAAAATTAAGGTTGCTATTTGTAGCTGCTGCGAGAGGTAAAATAACTGAGAAAGGATTGTAGATAATCGAGAGGGGGGTCATCATAAAAATAATAGCTTCCAAGCTTGACTAGAAACAGCCAGCATCATTGCCAGTAAATTGTCCTCTTATTAAAATGTCAGCAGCTGCGATCTCTGACCACAATTCTGTCGTAACCCACTGTCTGCATTGTTATTGAACACGGAAAGGTCCATGACAATGCACATAGATTATCATATTATTGAAGTGCAGTTTATTGGCGGTGACGGCAGGCATGACAGGGCAAAGGCCTTGCTTACCTCCTTCGACTAATCCCTTCTCTTCGTCGTTTCCAAAATGCACATCTCCAAGCTAGACAGTGTACTACTTCTGCAGTGGGGAGAGCTCGGTACAAGCTGCCTGTGCCTTTTTAACCGCTTATGAAACTTGCCAGCATTACTCTGCTTACCAGGAACTTGGAGCCATATGCGCTATAAATGAATTTTTATGACAAAACTAGCTGACCCGCGCAACTTCGTTTGCGTCACATAATGCAATTAAATAATATTGCGACTACCCTACCCTACCTACCCTACCTACCCTACCTACCCTACCTACCCTACCTACCCTACCTACCCTACCTACCCTACCTACCCTACCTACCCTACCTACCCTACCTACCCTACCTACCCTACCTACCCTACCTACCCTACCTACCCTACCTACCCTACCTACCCTACCTACCCTACCTACCCTACCTACCCTACCTACCCTACCTACCCTACCTACCCTACCTACCCTACCTACCCTACCTACCCTACCTACCCTACCTACCCTACCTACCCTACCTACCCTACCTACCCTACCTACCCTACCTACCCTACCTACCCTACCTACCCTACCTACCCTACCTACCCTACCTACCTACCTCCCTAGTACCTACCTACCCTAGTACCTACCTACCCTACCCTACCTACCTCCCTAGTACCTAGCTACCCTACCTACCTCCCTCGTACCTAGCTACCTACCTACCTCCCTAGTACCTACCTACCTTAGCCCTACCTACCTCCCCAGTACCTACCTACCTACCCTGCCTACCTACATTCCTAGTACCTACCTATCCTACCTCCCCAGTACCTACCTACCTACGTGACGTGGGCTATCAGTTGCGCTAATTTATTTAAAAACGTTTTTATTCATATTTTTTTTGCGTGAACGCGTTCGTCGGGATAAAAAGTATCCTATGTCCGTCTCCCGGTTCTAAGCTACCTCCCCACCAATTTTCAGCCAAATCGGTTCAGCCGTTCTTGAGTTACAAGTGGTGTAACTAACACGACTTTCTTTTATATATATAGATATATAAAAGAAAGTCGTGTCGTGTGTTATATATAGATATATAAAAGAAAGTCGTGTTAGTTACACCACTTGTAACTCCAGAACGGCTGAACCGATTTGGCTGAAAATTGGTGGGGAGGTAGCTTAGAACCGGGAGACGGACATAGGATACTTTTTATCCCGACGAACGCGTTCACGCAAAAAAAATATGAATAAAAACGTTTTTAAATAAATTAAATTAAATTAATACTAGGGAGGTAGGTAGGGTAGGTAGGTACTAGGGAGGTAGGTAGGGTAGGGTAGGTACTAGGGAGGTAGGTAGGGTAGGGTAGGTAGGGTAGGGTAGGGTAGGGTAGGGTAGGGTAGGGTAGGGTAGGGTAGGTAGGGTAGGTTGGGTAGGTAGGGTAAGTAGGGTAGGTAGTTTTGGTAGTGTAAGTAGGGTAAGTAGGGTAAGTAGGGTAGGTAGGGTAGGGTAGGGTAGGGTAGGTAGGGTAGGTAGGGTAGGTAGGGTAGGTAGGGTAGGTAGGGTAGGTAGGGTAGGTAGGGTAGGTAGGGTAGGTAGGGTAGGTAGGGTAGGTAGGGTAGTCGCAATATTATTTAATTGCATTATGTGACGCAAACGAAGTTGCGCGGGTCAGCTAGTTCTATATATATAAAAGAAAGTCGTGTTAGTTACACCACTTGTAACTCCAGAACGGCTGAACCGATTTGGCTGAAAATTGGTGGGGAGGTAGCTTAGAACCGGGAGACGGACATAGGATACTTTTTATCCCGACGACCGCCTTCACGCAAAAAAAATATGAATAAAAACGTTTTTAAATAAATTAGCGCAACTGATAGCCCACGTCACGTAGGTAGGTAGGTACAAGGGAGGTAGGGTCGGTAGGTACTAGGAATGTAGGTAGGAAGGGTAGGTAGGTAGGGCTAGGGTAGGTAGGTAGGGCTAGGGTAGGTAGGTACTAGGGAGGTAGGTAGGGTAGGTAGGTACTAGGGAGGTAGGTAGGGTAGGTAGGGTAGGGTAGGGTAGGTAGGGTAGGTTGGGTAGCTAGGTACTAGGGAGGTAGGTAGGGTAGGGTAGGTAGGGTAAGTAGGGTAAGTAGGGTAGGTAGGGTAGGGTAGGGTAGGGTAGGTAGGGTAGGGTAGGGTAGGTAGGGTAGGTTGGATAGGTAGGGTAGGTAGGGTAGGGTAGGGTAGGTAGGGTAGGGTAGGTAGGGTAGGGTAGGTAGGGTAGGATAGGGTAGGTAGGGTAGTCGAAATATTATTTAATTGCATTATGTGACGTAAACGAAGTTGCGCGGGTCAGCTAGATTGATTTGCGTCAAGAGCCTTAGAAACAGTTAAAAGTCCAATTTCTGCAAGGCGGTACACGTAGCTGACCCGCGCAACTTCGTTTACGTCACATAATGCAATTAAATAATATTTCGACTACCCTACCTACCCTATCCTACCCTACCTACCCTACCCTACCTACCCTACCCTACCTACACTACCCTACCTACCCTACCCTACCCTACCTACCCTACCTACCCTACCTATCCAACCTACCCTACCTACCCTACCCTATCCTACCCTACCTACCCTACCTACCCTACTTACCCTACTTACCCTACTTACCCTACTTACACTACCAAAACTACCTACCCTACTTACCCTACCTACCCAACCTACCCTACCTACCCTACCCTACCCTACCCTACCCTACCCTACCCTACCCTACCTACCCTACCCTACCTACCTCCCTAGTACCTAGCTACCCTACCTACCTCCCTAGTACCTAGCTACCTACCTACCTCCCTAGTACCTACCTACCTTAGCCCTACCTACCTCCCCAGTACCTACCTACCTACCCTGCCTACCTACATTCCTAGTACCTACCTATCCTACCTCCCCAGTACCTACCTACCTACGTGACGTGGGCTATCAGTTGCGCTAATTTATTTAAAAACGTTTTTATTCATATTTTTTTTGCGTGAACGCGTTCGTCGGGATAAAAAGTATCCTATGTCCGTCTCCCGGTTCTAAGCTACCTCCCCACCAATTTTCAGCCAAATCGGTTCAGCCGTTCTGGAGTTACAAGTGGTGTAACTAACACGACTTTCTTTTATATATATAGATTGAACGAAAAACTGAATTGTAAGTACCTGTGAAGACTGATTCATAATGTAGTTAATCAATTGAGGCACATTTTTGATGAGTGATGCGTGCAGCATTACCAATACCGTGTTTTTGCGTTCAGGAATGGCAATGTCATACGGATATAACAACAATCGTCAACCTAAAAAATATATCCTTAAAGCACTGCAGAAGAGTCTGTTGAATCAAGACGATATAGCGGGTAGGTTATGGCCCGGAAACCACAGTGATAATAAACTCAAACTCAAACTCAAAAGCATTTATTTCAATTAGACCATTACAGGCACTTTTGAATGTCAGAAAAACAAAGAAGGCTAAGGCTAAGCTAGTCACAGGCACAAGGCATAATAACTTGTGAAAGTACTGTAGTTGCCCATTCCAAAGCGTAGATCTCTATGGAGAAGAATGGGCATATAAAATCAATAAAGAAAGAAAGCAGACATTGCAAGGGCAGACTGGGGTGGCTGTTGAAAGTCAGAAGGCTGATGTGGCCGGATTAATCTCCACGAAGATTGCGTAAAATGATTTGAATTACAGCTAACTTCTTTGGTCTCAGAATCCAGTACTCCACGTTTGGAGCAGTGGCTGAGCGCATGGAACAAATTGTATTTGTATGACCTATAGGTAGTTGATCCGCGTCTGTTTGTCGTCCTGTTGTTGGTCGTCCTGTTTGTGTATGTGTTTAAATGTTTGTAAACGCACCCACGAAACAGTAGAATTCCTAGTGTGGGGCAACTTCTTTTTGGAAAAGTGTGAGGAATCAAGCATCTTTATTTACATGCGAAGGGACATTCACTACCTTAACATGTTATTTTTGGGCCTCAAGGATTTTAGTAGTTTTTAACCAGTCTTCTATTTTCGTGTGCTGTTTCAGCACAATTGTCAGGACATATTTTTGACTAGCGAGAAGGTAATTATATTAATAATAGTCCTTTATAATTTTTCTCTGTCATATCTCGTGCGTAGAAAAGAAATCTTGTCTTGGTATGGGCAATGGGCATGTAATGAACACATTTGACTAAAAGAGATGGAGAAGGAAAGGGAAGCCAAAGAAAAGACAGATGGCTTGTGTGAGGAATGATGATGCCGAGACGTCTGACACGGGGAGAACAGAATAAGAAAACGCGTTGCGACCAATTAGGGCAGCTGCAGGGGCAGATCTGGTGCGTAACTGATTAGGGCGCGCAGCCTAACTGGCCCTAAGCAAAATGACTTCGGCTTCGTTCGGCTCAGGCAGATTGGAAAACTTTGTTCAACATCTACCATTGCTGGCTGAATTATGTTCGAGTCGGCTCGACACAATTCGAGTAAATCATTCATTCGATTTTGCCAAGCTGAGCCGAATCATGCCTACCCCATCATGTGTGCCACCCCTAAGAGACATAATCAGCCTAGCCTTTTTCCAATTATGTTGGGGTCGGCTTCCAGTCTAACAGGATGCAGCTGAATGCCAGTATTTTACAAGGAGCGACTTTCTATCTGACCTCCACAACCCAGTTAGTATACTGGGTAATGATACCCCTTGCTATGACGGGTTGTCGGACTTTCGGAACTTCTAACGAATGTTATAGATCTACAAATGACAGTCGGGACCAACGGCTGAACGTGTTTGCCAAGGCACGGATGAAACTCGCTATGTAATGGGTGGTCACCCATTTATAGACCAACCTAGGTAAACGCGATTTAACCTAAGATCGACGGCTGCTATTATTAAGCTACGAGCTCCTTAGAGACAAAGAATATTATTTCATAACGTTGATTACTAGCATGGTTAGGTCATATAATTTAATTTGTAGTAGTTCAACAGCACAAGTTAACGAGCTACAATGATGAAATATACACTAACAGAATGACCAAGATTTGACCACTTAATATTTCTAAACACACGTAAATGATCCAGCCTTGTTTGCGTTCCACGTGTATGTGACATGAGGTAATCTTTGTACTGTCTGTAAAAACATTAGTGGCTTATTGAACAGGTTGAAGACTAGAATCTTTTTGATACATTTGTTGGCAAAACGGTTATTGTTTTGAAGGCCTTGTCTTAAAAGAAGACTGCCTCTGATTCAAGAACTAGTTCGTGGGCAAAGTTTCTTACTTTCTCTTCTTTTTAGTCATTGATATTGAAAATCGTATCCACCCTGCCATGTGGTGTGTAATTGTGAGATATTCAGTATGGACACTGTTTCTCGCGGTATTTATTCGTGGGCAAACTTCCATATCTTTTAATGTCTCTTTACAAATATTTCATTCACAATTAATCAGAACTAAGCCATTAGTAGACCATAATAAAATACAGGGTGTAAACAGATTCTTCACGAAGCCGTCAACCAAGCATTATGTACATCAAACTAAGTAACTTTACGCAAAAATTAGTGCTGGGAAACGACGTTTTTTTTTGGGCTGAAAAATTACGTTTTAGCGTATGACTCAATGTAACGCACTCAAAACATTATGCTGATGGATTGAATAGTAGGTAAGGCGGTCCTGGAGGTGTTAAAAGTAAAAATCTTACATTAAAAACATGTATTTAAAAAAACACTTTGGAAAGAGTTGGAACTTTGACCCCCAATATCTCCATAACTAGAAGGTTCCCAGTTATGGTCTAGAACAAAAAAATGATCGCAATGACGAGGAGAACAAGTGGCTTTCGGCTTCGTTAAGAGTCTGTTAACACCCTTTATTTATTCCGTGCTCATTCCTCAGCCCATCGCAATTTCATTAACACATATCTTAGTTCCTTGTTTGCATAATAACTAAATGTTTTGCCATGTGTACACACAGTGGCCATTACCCATCTTAGAATGCACAACGCGTCTCACTATAATAGTTTTATGTCAATATTTACACTTAGCCCTGTTGATCAGGGGTTTATGATGAATGCAATAATGAATAAAATTGTCGTAATGAAATATTTCTGATGCTTTATTTTATTCATTGTTTATTACTTTAATAACTTACACATGTCTCTTAGAGATCTCATCGCTCTTAGCAACCTTACATGACATCACGCCTGAATTATACGAACAGCCCCATGTATGCAATATTAAAAAAAAATCGAATGGTATTGAAAACAAAAATATCAATCCTCAGTAAGGTTATAAATATATTTTTGAGAGAAGTGGAAACATCATGCGCCCTTGAAGTATCCCCTGTCCGTGATGAAAAATCACAATACCGTGCTGTCAACTATAATAGGAATAATGAAAATAACAGTTGACGGAATCTGTTAGCGATATAAATAATAGTGTTTTGCATCCACAATCGAGGAAATATTCTATTTGAGGTTTCTTAATTGAGTTGAACGCCTTCGGATAGTCGACAAAGGCTATAATACTGGTGAATAAATTATTGGCCTCTCGAACTTTCTCATTTACTAGCTACTGACTATTATTAATATTAATTTTACCCGCCGGCTGAAGTTATATAACATTGGCAAAGTATCATTTCACTGCCTCCAAAGAATAAAACATTTCGAGTAAAGAAAATATAGTTAAATGTAATTCAAAACTCCGCACGTGCGCCTTCAAATAAAGGTAAACGATTGAGAAATTCTATCAGATTCCTTGTTTTTTTTTTATTCTTTTAAAATGAACCATTTCCACGCGTCCCAGTTACAAACCAGTTTGATACCGGCATCTCGTTATGTAACCACATAATAACTGGCAGTACGCAAGCATACGGACTCCTTTCACTCGCCGGGACCTTTTTCATCTGCGGCGCGTATGTTATCTGTGGTCAAAACATGTTACGTCACTTTAAAACGTTCGAATTTAAATGATTAGGTGCCATTGTGAAGGGCCTTGGTGGTCGGACTTCTATGGTAGATACAGGGCATATTAATACATATTTTGTTTCTGTCTTTATTGGTAACTGTTGGGCGTGGGCCTCTTTCAGTTACGCCACATCTGGTTCTTTGCTTTCAACATCAGCAAGCCTCACTTCATTTTCCTTATGCACAAGATGTTGTTTTACATTTTATCATATCTCTTCCTTGAATTTCCTTTTACTTCGTTGATCTTTTAATTTAGCTTTAATTCAGCTTCGCCCTGTGATGGATTTTTATACAAACTTTCAACCCCTATTTAACCCTTACGCTTAGGGGTTGAGTTTTCCAAAAAAGTTTCTTATTAGATGCGTAGGTCAGAAAGTCATAAAAGCTATCTGTATTCCAAATTTTAACCGGATCCGTTCAGTGGTCTGAGCTGTGCGTTGGGAGTCAGATTTTATACGGGTGTTGTGAATTCTTAGTTTTATCACATTTCATGTATTACCTATTTCATGCAAAATTATATGTCAAAATGCAGCAAATTGTTACGTTCGTACAATCTTGGGAAATCTCATGATCGGTGCAAAAACATTCATAGTATCTTGTACACAATGGAACAGCTTCGTAAAAATATATGTACCCATCACAATTTCCATAGATGCATGGGCTATAGAAACTAACCTAAAAGAGTTTACTTTGAACAACAAGATGAAGTTGCTAAATAAGATGCAAACTACTCATTGTGGGTATGTCTACCAAAGTGGGTTTTGTTGTGACGAAACCAATACCCCAATGGCGTAACACTTTCGATGTCAATTTGAAGAATTTTAATAATAATCATACGCATGTAGTGGTCTGGGGATAATTCCGACGTAGTTTATTGGAGGAAGCAGTTGCTTTGTATTATAACTTTATAAGTGTAGCCACGTGGGCGAAGTTCGTCGCGAGTCGCGACAAATCCCTTTGATGCGCTTCAATTTATCGACAGCGCTACCGGAATGCATTCGCGTTCGCACGAATAGTTATGACTACCAGAAAAACCGGTTTAGAAGAGAGGTTGGCAGTCAATAAAATGTATCCATTGGCTAATCATGTACCTAAATCAGAAGGGCATAGAACCGTAATCAACAAATCAATTCAATTCAAGGGTCCGTAGTTACCCTGGATGTTTGCCATCGCCGTAAATCAGAGGTATCCACAATAACTATTAAATGAAAATAACGCAAACCTTCATCGAATCCCACCAAAATGGTCCTAGTATTAAATTTACGTATCGATGGCAAAAATTTCAATGTGATTGGCCCAAAATGTCGCTCACCGATGCATTCAAAAGGTCATCGAGTGCGCAGGTGCTCAACAACATATTTTACGCAATGAATGATGTTGACCTGCTAAAATTAATGGCACTGGCACTGTAAGTTGGTTACTCAAATACCCCGCAGGACACATCTAAAATGGCTAACATGCAGTTGTACAGACGCCATAACATCAAGCTACCGAAAACTGTCAAATTTTCCCAGTCAACCTTGAAACCCATGCTTTAGCGATAAAGTTGTCAATCTATTAAATAAGAAAGACCGATTGTGGTAGCTTGATGTGCTGGCGTCTGTACATAATTCTGTAAAACTCATTGCCATTGGAACAGTTACCTGCCTTGGGAATTAAAGTTACCAAAAGTAAAAAACAGTTACACGGTAAACAGTACCTTATAATTTATTTTTTGTAGAGGTCCGGTAATAATTCTCTCAGATATTCCACAAGACAAATGACACGTCAACCAAAAAATAAAAAACATGAATTCCAAAATGGCGACTGTTTACCCGCCATAGCAAAAGGGACGAAATTAAAGACAATAACCGTCTTTCACCTGTTCACCTCCAAAATCAGACGGTCTCTCTATGGCAACGAGTTATTAAAGTTTATCTGAACAAGGAATTTAACTTTTCAGCCTTGATATTTAGTCGATTTAAGGGAATGTACGTACTTACCTTCACGTAATATCATGGCTTTTTTAAATTACCCGTGTAGGTACGTAGGTACCTATGTAATATACAAGGAAATAAACGCAATTAACGAGTACTGTTATATTATTTTATACTTAAAGCTTTCCATTTAAGAAAAATACAATAACAGCCGCATTTCTAATCACTTTAAAGGCAATACTTACTTTTAAAACCTCCATCTGTTTGGTGAACGCAGTTTGGTGGGTGCATAAAATGTACAAAATGTTATAAAATATAATTAATAAAAATAATGTAATAGTAATTAATTAATTAATTAATAATTATTAATAATTATTAATGTTATTGTATATTGTTATGTTGTTATATAATAATCTTCAAACAAAACATTCTAGAATATGACTCTTGTTTTCGTGTTCGTGAAAAAGGTATTATTTATTACATGATTAGGGTTTGGGTCCCGGGACGTCTCGTGTCTCGAAGTCCTGGGACTTTTCGTAATTTTAGTTGTCTCGAGTCCCGGGACTTTCGGGTCGAGACTCGAGACGAGACAAGATTGTCGAAATTGTTATGTAACCATGTTTATTTTCAAATAATTGAAAATAAACATGGTTAATTTTCTGTTTAATAAATGTTGTCTGTTTCTGTTGTCTTTTTTTAATACATTTCACCAGAAATTACCTCAATTAAAATTGTTAAAAAAAGGCTTACCCCCTCTTAAAAAAAAAAACAAAAATTGTTTTTTTCTTGAAAGTCTCGAATTCCCGGGACTTTGATTGTAGGCTGTCTCGTGTCCCGGGACTTTGAAATTGTCGGGAATTCCCAAACTCTATACATGATATAAATAAGAGGAATATCTGTAGGACTACTAACACATTACTGTTGAGATTGTTGAGAGTGAGTCCATCTTATTGTCCCGACGGGTTTGGGACAACTTTCCAATCGGGATTCCACAAAGCTTTTATGTTGCTGTAGGTACATATTACCGCTTAGAAACGTTACGTTACCTATCCATTATATTTACTTAGATTCGGCTTATTTATGTGATCAATACTTTTTAGTTATGTATAACTCCTGTACGCTTTTTTAAAATCCTTTTAAACATAATATGTCCAAGTTAGCGTGCTTGGAAGATAAAGACATATACATAAATAAATCTTTTGTAGTTGTATTGTATAACGGGCTGGTGTCCACAACTCCACGTCCAAGTGCGTATTTTGCGTGCATTAAATCTTTTAATTCCTCATCTAAAATAGATAATCCCCAATAGCTATTATCTTCAACAAATTCGTAAAGGTTTCATTTAAGATTCCCAACGTCCTAGTGTACCTGTTACCTGTCACCCATTTTCATTTCGACTGGTCCATCCAATTCAGCTATAATATATCAAACATTGCTATGGACAGGACTGCAAAAAACGGCGTCGGTTTGTTATGTTTGGGAGTGGCTTACCTATGGCCATCTTAACCCTGTTTCTCCGTATACCTAGTCCGTATAGCCACTTATATATCATCATCATCATTCCCAGCCTGTCTTCACCCTCCGCCTGGTAGGTACTTCTTGTGCCAATCTCCATGTTCTTGTGACAGCTGATTTAGGTTTTCCCTTTGGGAGAACTTTTGTCATGTCAATTAGGACCGTCTGATCTTAATCCGCTTTTAGGACCATTCCCAACTTCAAGCAGTTCAAGCCATCAGAAACCCTTAACTGCAATTGCCCAAGGTTTTCTCCATCCAAGGCTATCACGTTTAAACCATAAGCGTTGTTTGTTGTCTCAACAGGACAAATATTTGTATGGCCAGACGATGTTTGTTCATCGTTGAGTATGTCAAGATTGAGCTTTGTGCGCGTGAGTTGAGTCTGTAATGGCGATTGTGACGCAGGATGTTGGTGTGGGGCTATGAGGGTTGAATTTGAATTCTTTATTTTACAGACAGAAAAAATAACCGAATCGCCATGTTGGGCCCGAGGATGATTATTTGGAGGGGAAATCTTCAAGGCATCCAGGCTTTGGGAATAAAACCGGGGAGTGTGGGATTCTTGCCTCACTAAAGCCATCCCGATGGTCACCATGACTACCTACCACTTCCAACATGTGAAATAAAATCTCAGATCATTTTCAATTCCATGTACGGTGGGCTGCGTCAATTGGGTACCCCAGTTGGGAACGTAGGTGCTTTCAAGAGAGGTACTCACATCGTGACGACCGCTCATAAATAAACAGTAGAATCATCATCCATCTTCAAAAATCACTCTTAATCCTTTATTTTCAACTAATGTCAACAAATCTTAAATCCTAAGAAATTTGCCAGTGACAGACAGACGAACATCTATGTGTCAATTACTAACCATCAAAGTCAAAAAACCCAAAAAGCGGTACAAAGTGATGAAATGTTGTTCAGTTTCATAATAAATTTATCATTACCTGTCATTAAAATATGACATGTCCGCCATGACAGTCAATTTGCGCACCATCAATAGTGGAAATAAGCACCAGTTTACCCAAGGCTTTGGAAAGTTTTTCTCTACAACACGAAACTTTACCGTGTATAAAAAATGTGTTTAATGTGCATGCCTAATGACCGTTGGGCAATACTTAAGTGAAGTGGGATGCGCTTTGTGTAATTCTATCAAATTAAAGGATGCCCGCCAAATTGGCGCGTTTTGCAATCGCGTAGAAACTGTATCAATTTTGTGTTTCATCGAAATGTTAGGTGTGGAGCGGATTTCATTTGTTGTTCGTATGTTAGGCACAGTATAATATTATTACCGTGGTTAGGCGGTTGGCCTTTGTTTGTTAAATGGTATTTTTGATGGCTACATTGATTATGATAGCTAATAAGAGTAGAGGACTAAGGGAAGACCAAAGTAACGATGAATGGACTTTGTGGGGATGATATAGCTTGAAAAGAGTGAGACTGATGGGATGAAGGGTAATAGAGAAGTTTGGAAATAGAAGACCATGCTGTGGCTGACCAAATAAATTGGGATAAGGGCAGGAGAATGATAAAGATGACATGAGGTTGCGCAACTATTGTGCTTAAATATGAATGAAATCTATAAGAAAACCTACCCTTTGGATACCTATTCCTATAGTACAGTATATTTATATCACCATTTTTAATTACTATATATATCTTCTGAGTTCTGACGCAAACGGGAACTCGTGTAACTGGAGAGATAATTAATTTAAAACCAGTTACCTACTCAGACTACTATAATCGTGAGGCATAAGGTAATACCCTGACCCTTTTTTTAATCCAATAAAAAAGATAGGACAATAAAAACAAAAACTCTTGAAGGAGCCAAGTTATTTTGATGTGCGGGGAAATACGGAACTAATTATAGAAATTCTGAAATAGTCGTTATTTTGACGTTTGTCTTTTCCAACCAGCGCCACCTTAAACTGCAATAGACAAAAAAAGTGAAGATATTTATGCTTGTCTTTAAAACGGCAGCCCTTTATTGACGTCATGAAGTAAAGGTACACACTGAATTAACTATCTCAATTTAATATCTTATCATAAGTACCGCTTCATAAGTGATGAAGAAATGGTATAGTCAAATAATAACGAGAGAGAATCATTTGATGCTTGATGTGCAGTAATCAAAAAAAAATCTGCAGGTCTAGACATGTTTTCATAATCTGTTGTGGATTTTCGTAGTTTTCATTGTGTGACAGCTGCACTGATGACAATAATAATATTTTTTATTGAATAAACTTCCAATTACTGAGACTTATTGTCCTTTAATTTAATTACTTTCATTTTATGCGAATCAATCACCTTCTAACCTTTTTACGTTTATTATGAAAGGTGCTGTGTATGGCCAGTATTTTCTAATCCTGATCAATAAAAAACTAACAGACCACCACGTTTGTTACGTCCCTTCTATTGACGTCATGAGTGAAAGAGACAGCTATACATTATGAGATGCTGAACATTCCATCACCGACCGGTCTCAGTCATTGACCGATGCTTCCCTGATTCGAGACTTATTTACATCCAATGATGCTGATCTCTAGGAAAATATAAATAAATAGGGACGATACTGAGAGAATGTTCATTTTACAATTACTGACTGACTGATTGAAAACGCATAAGTCCAACTATAAAACCTAAGAGAGTGTAGCATACATACAAAGAAACAGAAATGATATTTGCCGAATACATAACCTCCTTTTTATAAGTCAGTTTTGAAACTTTTTTTTAATGTGCCTCGGATGAGTCTAAAATATGTTTCTGAGGGTTTCTAGCGAAGAAGTCAAAAACAACTGCAACAGCAGATACTAATGAGGTCATTCCAGTAGTGCTGACTTCAGAATAGCTAGAAAATGGCAAGTTTAACAAGGATAGCAGCAGTGTCTTCTTAAATATCTCAGTCACATCTCTCACAACTTTGCCAACCAGTGCAGTGGCTTATTCTACGACAAGTGTTGCTAGTTATATAACTCGAACAGAACAGGTTGTAGAAGCTCGTCTTATGTAAGGGAATAAAAACGTGGGAGGCCACAACGATTGACGCTCGATTCTTTGTCATTTGTAACAGTTGTAACCTACGATCGCTGTGTTTGAGGACGGAAACTTCTAGGTTTGCTGCCGACAGCAAGGACTACAAAAGGAAATATTATGTACAAGATGGGTGGATTATGTGGAGCATATGAAAGAAAAAGGATTTTATGACGGCTGACAGGGGAGAATGGAAGAAAAGAACATATTCCGCCGACCCCAAATAAAATCGGACAAGGGCAGGAAGTTGACGATTATGTATAGATGCTCTTTTGTATCTTTTACGCCAGACTGTGAGCAGGAGTAACGAGGTGCGCCTTAGGTAATGTGGAAAGGCAGCTTCGCTACCACTGCCGTCAACTTTGCTGACTGATTTAAGGATTTTTGCAAATGCCTAGAAAGACAGGCAACGAGTGTTAGACTTTAAATTGCCCCACTTTGTAGCTAGCTGCACTCCTGACGCATCCACATGGACACGGATTACTATTACATCAACCTGACAGCTTCAATTTCGAAACTATAGGCCACAGAGTCAACGTATACTTAGGACCGATCACAACACGGAAAGCAGTAAAAATAAAATAATTAAATTCGCCAATAAAACAGTTTTACGATTACGACACTCTCAGAGATGCGCCGACGACGTCTGGCGTCCATCTTGGATGCCCCCGCGACGATCCCTCTGTGCAATTACTGTAGTTTTCCTGCAATTACCATTGTCACGGCCTCTGTTAAGTGTCATGTATATTGTATTTGCAATAAGTAGCCTTTAGTTTAGTTATGCCTCTGGTGAAATTGCGGGAAATAAGTATTTAAAAAGTTCATGCGCGCTGTGAGGGCCAAAGTTCGATCGATGAACCCGAAAAGGGCCATCTAGAAAAGTGATTACTCAGCTAACAACTCTTAGTGAGCTTGTCCGAGGAGCCACTTCGTCTACCGCTATACCTGCCTAATTATTTTGCTAAACAGCATTGTTAGATTCCGATTTTAAGGGTATGTATGTCACCGATCTACCTAATTGTTTTCATATGGTTCAAATCAATGTCTTTGCTTCTGATTTGCAAGCTTTGGTGATTAGCACATAACATCAGGGAGTGTCAGACTATAACGATCCCAGTAGGAGTGACTAGGACTTAAGCCTGCTCTCCATAATAAGAAGTTACTGTTAGCCTGTGTCATCCCAGTGCTGGGCAAAGGCTTTTCTCCTCATGACTTCCAAATCTTTCGATCTAGGGCTAATGTGGACATCTAGTCATTGGTTCTGTCCAGCTCGTCCCGCAATCTCCTGCGGGGTCTACCGCGTCGCTTTTTGGCTGTGTCAGGGCTCCACTTAGTAGCTATTTTGGCCCACAGCTCGCAGCATAATCCACCACGTGTGCCCAGTGCGGGTTGGTTGGGTTTGGTAATCTCTAACCCGATTACAAAACCAGGTGGCCGGTGGCCAGCTAAAGCGCAGGTACAACTTTAGTGGGTTTATCAAAAACTAGATATGTTTCTTCCATGGCACGTGTCATCAAGATCAGAGATTACAATCTAAAGCAATTATGCCATTTAACAGAACCTTCACCCATCCACACAGCCACAACTAATAATCCTATAGTTTAATACTGTTGACTTGCAATTACATGACAAGTTATATTTACTTGCATTGTGTTTTAAACGTTTCATAACGTACAATTTCGTTTGATACCTCCCATAGAAGTTATCACATGCATTGTGTTTAGGAGCTAGGTAACGCTTCGCTGGTCTAGTGGTCGCTACTGCTGGTCTTCCTCTACTCTTATGGCCATCTACTCTGATGCGAATAAAAAAAATGTGTCTCAGCTACCTGAGCCTGCCTGGGAACAAATGTTCGGAACTGAGTCACAGGTTTTAAACCCTGTTCTTTTTCAATCATGAATCTATCGAACATCAGGACATAGGCCCAGCCGAAGCAACCCCAAAACACCTTTAGCGCGTTCCAAACAAACAAATTCTTCAGCTTTATAATATTAGTATAAATTATAAAGATGACACAGTAAACTATGTAATAAGTAGGAAATAACAATGCTTAGCTATTATAGAAGACTATTGTTGTCTTTTCTCATCATTAGGTCACATTTGTAGTTGTTCCTGTACCTACTGTTGTAGTTTTGTAATGGCAAGATGCAGAACTACCGGCCAGTAACGTTTGCAAAGGGTTACACAAATGCAAACATTTATTTGACAAAGCTTGTTCCACACTGCTGAGTAAGGGCCTTGTCCCTTTTGTTTGTGTCAATCTTCCTGGTGTGCGCGAGTCTCAACCAGCTCTTACCCGTGAATGTCATCTACCTATCTAAGTGTTGGTCTGCCGACACTCGATCTGTTCTACAGTCTTTGATTTTATTAAATTTTGACACTGGACCACTGACCACATTTCATTTGTTACTTTACCTCCATTTTTTATTTGAATTTCGATCTCCGAGATCTAAGTAAAAAATAAAAAAACAACTCTTAAAAACGTTGAAACATTCAGCAAAAAAATATAAAAATATACCTAAGCTTTTAATTTTATTACGTTTATAATAAATGTAGTTCTCGTTGTTACAGGAAGATGGCGCAACCAACAGAGTTGCGTTCGGAGAGGGTGAAGCAGATGTTCAGCTGGACTACGGCGGCGTAAGTCAAATGTTTTATAAAACTAGATACATTACGTTTTTGCTATCAGATAAGTCGAGAATAAACTTTAAACACAACAAAACATACATAGATACCTATTCGATTCTAAAGTTCTAGAATTTCCAGATGTTTACAGGTAGAATGTTGCCAACTACATTAGCATTCTAATAGAAATGTGGCAAGAATACATAACGGATATTTGGGTATTGTTTGGTCTAGGTTTCTATGTAAGTAAGTTAGTGCTTATGTATTTAGGCTGTGAAGTTCTCGTTTCGGGCTATTAATGGACAACCACGTTCATTGACGCGTCCTAAAGCTCTCATATCACGTACGTTTAATATCCCAACAGGTTTATAAAGCAACAGAGACAAAATAAACACGTACAGCCTCACATAACTTCCTCTCAATGATGCAAGCGTTATGAGATTCTGACCTGTCCAATGATGCAAGAGCCACTTTCGCGTACAGCCGAGAGGTCGATGAGCAAGCCCAATAACCTAGATATTTATAATACTTCATTCAATAAACGGCTTAACATTATTGCTTCTATAGAAATTGGATACCTTTCTCCTGCTTATTAAGAATCAAGATTCTAATTTTAGAACACTGCCATCTATACGTGAAAAATGGTATTACATAACGCTTGAGAGTAGTGCCACCTGTTGGCTGTAATACGAACTAGTAGCGTTGATTGTAGATCGTGTAATGTGGCCTCTGTTCACTAGATGGCGCGACTTGTAGTGAACATGCGTTATTTTATACAGTTTTTTTTTTATTTAGACCAGGTTTTGCAATGGTTACCAAACAAACATGTTGTATTCTTTAGGTCAAGATGCACATTACATTGAATGTCTACAGGCCATTACACTGAATTTCTACACGCTACACAATAAAATATAAGTTTAGGTAGGACAATCCATTTGCTAACGTTCATTAGTGTTCTTACTCCCGATTTTTACCGTGTAATCTTTGATAATTTTAAGTATAACTAATTACTAAATGGATACAAATTGCATCCGTGTCCGTGATTATCAAATTGGACCTCTACTAATTACCGATAATTCTCGAATATTCATATTTATAATTGGGTAATTAATTTATGGAAAGTTAAAATTCCTCTAACACATCTCAAGTAACACGTAAATATACTTATTGGAAGGTTTTAAGGTGTAACGGGGATACAAGACTTAAAATGGGAAAATAGGATCAACAACTTAGACAAGGGTAGGATGCATTAAGGGGAACTGCATTGCTACCTACAGACATCGTCTTCCTGTCTTCACAACTGTCACAAGGAACGAAACATTTTCTAAGCCCCTTTGGCCGTTTTCATCAACCTATGCAGCATCTAAATGAATGCCTAAAAAGATCGATCCATTAAATTTTCATCGTTCGGCTAAGCGTCAAAAGTTGAAAATCCCTCACACAGACAAGGACTTAGGACTGCCTCATTGGTCCAGTGGTGGTCGCAAGCGTGACTGCTAGGCA
Organism: Lycophotia porphyrea; assembly: GCA_950005105.1. Classification (NCBI taxonomy): domain Eukaryota; kingdom Metazoa; phylum Arthropoda; class Insecta; order Lepidoptera; family Noctuidae; genus Lycophotia; species Lycophotia porphyrea. Next base: position 1,109,807 of record OX465404.1, on the reverse strand, counting down.
AGAGGTCCTGGGTTCGATTCCCGGATCGGGCAAAGTGTTAAAGGTAGGGTTTTTCCATCAGTACACCTATGTATGTAGTTATGTTTAGGTTCCAACTTAAGTTCCAACTTAAACATAACTGGCGTTATGCGAGAGTACTATTATGTACAGCTCTGCCTTACCCTTCCGGGATTACAGGCGTGATGTTATGATACAAGGACACAACAATATACATTTTACACTTCCCTTTAAACGTGCGCATTCGCCAGTATTACGTTCAAGTTCATATGAAGACTTATTATAATTAACTGTTGGTGAGTGGTTTTTAACCAAACTGAGATAGTTGGCGACCTCTCCCTGAGGTCGTTGAGATTTTGATCTCGTTTATAATTTATTCCAATTTACTTGATTATTATGTGAAGATTAATATATGTGGCGTATGGGAGGCTCGTTTTACGAGGCTTGAGTTAATTAGAGTTAGTCAATTTCGATAGCAGGGTTGGTAGAGTAGCCGAGCGATTGGCTGCTGCGCTGTTTGTACCTGGTCTCATCCTCGCACCGAACAAATGACCTTGTAGTAGTACGAGGTAGTTGTAAGTGTATATGACCAACGATACAGTAGGAGAAATTCCATAAAAAAAATATCAGTAGGAGTTTCTCAGTGGCAGCCAGTCTCGTCCTTGTTTGGTGGTAAAAGGTGCGCCTCTATTATATAGATCTCTAATAGACCTAGCATGTCAGAGTGTAAACAGACTCTTCACGAAGCCGTCAACCAAGCATTCTGTACATCAAATTAAGTAAATTTACGCAAAAATTATTGCTGGGAAACGACTTTTTTTTTGGGGTTAAAAATTACGTTTTACGGTAGGACTCAATGTAACGCATTCAAAACATTGTGCTGATGGATGGATTGAATAGTAGGCGGTCGTGAAGGTGTCTTAAGTAAAAAAAAAATACATTAAATACATGCATTAAAAAAAGAACTTGTGAAAAAGTTGGAACTTTGACTCCCAATATCTCCGTAACTAGAAGGTTCCCAGGTATGGTCTAGAACAAAAAAATTATCGCAATGACGCAAGTGCCTTCCGGCTTCGTTAAGAGTCTTTTTACACCCTTAAGGTAAACCCCTGTCTAACCTTCTGAGGAAAATAGGCGTTATGTTATATAATTATGTTGTACGTATTGATTAAGTAGTCAAACCTCGGACACCAGTACTTTTAACACGTCAAATCTTTATTTTTGTCTCTTCATCGTCAATAGACTCGCCCGCTATTACATAGGTCTTAAAATATAACTGGCTACATGTGTACTGTTATGTACACCTCTGCCTTACCCTTCGTGGGTAACAGGCGTGTTATACAGTCATTATGTTTGTGTCAATGGCTCGCCAGCGTGCGTTCCACAGTAGTGCAGTCGCAGCGCATCAAGTTACCACAAACTGTCAAATTTCCTCATTCGATTTTGAACTTAATCTTCAATATTTTATGGTTTCGCTTACGCTTCATCCATGGAATATTCACCGACAGATCGTTTTGTCTACGAAACGTCCGAAGAAACGTACGAAACGTCCTGTCGGTGATCAGTCCAAAGGAGAAACGACTGTCGGAGAATGCTTGCAAGAATCGAGGAAACCGGCATGTCCTAGAACCAAAAATTCGAAGACATGTGACATCTACCAATCCGCACTGGGCCCGCGTGGTGGATTATAGCCCATTTCCTCTCATAGAGAGGAGGCCTGTGTCCCAGCAGTGGGAACATTATAGGCTGATGGCGATGACGATGACAAAACTATATTTTGTAATTATTGTTGTAGTCACAAGTAATTAAGACTTGTGTCTGTGACCTTCTTGGTTTTTCTGACATTCAAAAGTGCCTGTAATGGTCTAATTGTAATAATGTTTTTTTGAGTTTTTTTTTAAGTCAAAATAGCAATGCCTCGACTATGTGAAGTGTACCATTGCTGCATTGTAAAGGATCAATAGGTCAGACTTGAAGGCCGCCCCTCTATGTACTTAACTAGTATTTGTACATAAACATATTTATTTTTACCGCACGTGTTTCTATGTAAATGATGGTGTCAGGAACTTCTTTTTATGTATTGTGTATGTTTTTATAGTGCTAGGTTAGGTTATGAAACAGCGGCATGTAGACAAGAAATAAATATGTTTTTATGAGGCAGACAGATATATAAAAACCTTGTACTATGTTCGTACATACACGCGTATCTCCGAACCACTGAACCGAATTCAATTAAATTTTGTGAATTTGTATGATTGGTTCCAGCTTGAAAGATAGAATGGTGGCGCCGCGCCGTGCGAAGCAGTTTGATAGTAATTTTAAAAGTCTGAGATCATTGATTGTCAAAAAGAGCAAATAGGTAGCGTGCCCCAACTAAAGAGCACATATTTTTGACGTCCACCGTAAACGTTTATTGAATGTGCGTACGACGGCTGATCAAGCTTCACAAAACCAATTTATGCGGATCTTTCATTGTACAGAAAATATATACAAACCGAAGCCACGTTTTACTGGAAATGTTAAGCTTGATGTGCTGCCGTGTGCACAATCGCCAGCGCATCAAGTTACAAATTTTCAACATTTCTCATTCGATTTTGAACTAAACTGTCAACATTTTATGGTTTAAAATCACAGTTTGTCGTGTGCAGTAACTTACATCAAGTTGCTGCACACGACAAACTTGCTGCTTGCGACTGTTCTTAGTTATTGAACGTATAACAGCTTCCATATTATCAGTGTTATTAGGAATGTGTGTCCACGTACAGTATGTTCAGTGCCGGGCCTATCATGCTTCCCTTTTATATTTCAATAAAACTTTTCATAAAAATATCATGGCGCCTATTATTGACGGAAACAAATTGAGTTTTATAGCCGCCCGCAAAAAAGGCTTGTATTTTTCAATTAATACAGCTATGTTTTTGTAACGAAAACTACACTATGACAAGATTGATTAACTAATAGTTTATTGAGGATATAATAAACTCTTTTTTTCAGTTAATATATATTTTTTAAAATCTTTATTTATTTAGAGGCTTTTACCTTACAAAGGTACGTCAGCCTCATCATAGCCTAATCTAAGTAGTTAATACACGTAATTATAATATTATGAATACAAATTTATTATTGCGTAAGCAAGGAAGATGGTGATGCAGCAACCATTTCATAAATCAGTTTCGCTTCTTCCGAATTAGATTTAGATAATATTCTAATGAATGCCCCAACATCATACTAACTTTTAACTCCCGCATCACTATTTCCCTCTCTCTCCTGTTTTTTTCACATCCCACCAGCAAATGTTGGTTAATATTTGAGATGAATGACCTATTCAGAAGTGATTTAAAGATGTACTTACCAAAATTATGGCAGTAGGGTCGCATCAAAGTTGAAATGGGATACGAAGACGTCCAGAAACCTGTAAACAGAGAACATCACTGCTTATATACTTCTTCGGGGGCTTTGACTACGAGGAGTTCGGTAGTTGTCCATACTTCTTCTTCTTCTTCTTCGTAGTCACACTCTGGGCAGAGTGGTCGTGATAAATGAATTGTAAATTGTCCGCACTACCGGGATAAACATTATGTTATAAACTATTAATGTCAAATGTTTCTTTCATTCATATTCGATCAGTACTTTTTGCGTGAAAGAGTATCAAACATCCGTCCATCTATGTAGACAACCATCTAGCCTCACTAACTTTCGCATTCAAATAGTAGTAAGAAAACGTATAAAAAAAGGTTTCTAACCCTTTTTTTTTTCGGACGGGAAATCATCAAATGACTTCTCCCGCTCTGGGCAGAGCGGAAAGGAGTGTCAGACTTGTGCTGACTAAAACCCATCCACGTTCCTTCCTTGCCCTCTGTGTTCCAGGGCCGCAGTATCTCTTTCGAATAGTCCCGCAGCCCTGGCAGGCATCCGCGCGTGGAACACGAACGCGCCGTCAACACGGCCTGTCGTCAAAAGACGGACGGAAGGCGATTTTTGTTTTGAGTTGGTCGGGCCGTTAGTCACGGATGCTTTTCTTAGAAATGATTTGTTGTTGGAAGTAAGATTAATTACCTTAGTGACGCAAACGTGTTTTTACTGACATTTAGTTTAAAAAGTAACTAAGAGGACAATGCCCCATTTGAGGGCTTTTAAGTGCTAATAGCATTAAAAAGTATCTTCTTTTTAAGACGACTTTCATCAGTATTGCAGACGTAGGCTTTTTTAACCGACTTTCTTCAAAAAGGAGGAAATTCTCAATTCGGTTGTATGTTTTTTTTTCTTTTTCTCTTTTGACTATATTTCTCAAAAATTTTAATAATTTCTCAATTGCAGTCAACACAATTTTTTTATCATTGTAATTTTACAAATATGTTTTAATAGAAACAGTTTAACAGTAAATATTACCTCATAAAGTCGCTACTACAAGGAGAGAGCGCAAAATTGGAGGCAGAAAGTGGAAAATATTTTGAATGTTGACCGCGGCCTTTAGGTGCCGAAGAGTTATAGCAACTAGCAATAAACTAAAGTTATGGTTTATGAATATTATACCTTTGGCATTATCGTATCAATAACTTTAGGAGAAAAAATTATACGGATTGTTGACAATAGGCTCACCCCCTGTTACATGGGACTTAAACATAACTGGCGAAATGTGGATGTACTATAAGGTACACCTCTACTTAACCCTACGGGGATTACAGGCGTGATGTTATGTTATGTTATTTAAACTGCCACTTAAGAGTTACGTGATATCTTCCATGGTTGTTCGTTATTTTGAGTTCCCGATATTTCGAATCTGTTGCAAGCGCCATGATCGCGGGTTAACTCTCCGTTGATATCCCGTAAGTGACAGTATAAGTTAGTTTTAAACCATAAAAGCTTAAAACATTGATTGAAGTTTAGGACAGTATTTGAGTCCGCAACTGTTACGCTACGTTGTGACAGTGTGTTTTTGAAGTTATACTTCATGCAAGCGCACACCGTCACGAAAAACCGACACCCTGAAGTTAGCTAGTTTTACTTTACTTCTCCCAATGTTTGTTTACTTTCGTAGACAAGCCTAGGTTATTATTTATAATCTATTGCTGGAGCTAGGAGGTTTAGTTGTATTGGTAATTGATATTAGACCTTGTTTTAAACTACTTTACTTTCGTTTATGTTTTAGAAAACTATAACTTCTAACGCGTGTACACAAGTAAACACACACTTTTTTTTTTTGTTTTGTTTCCCTCTATGGTAAAGACGTCCCTCCACTCCTGCCACTTCTCAAGAACCGACTTTTTCCATTTCTGACAGAACTTATTCAGCTCATAACATATTTTTAAGTTGCTTTCTAGTTGCACTCTAAGATGTATCCAATTATTATCCCAATAAATTCAAACGAGATGTATGATCCCTTGCTAGACCGTACATTACTTTTAGATGATGGGTGAATAGAAATTGAAGAAGGTAAATTATTGAAACACTACTGTATTGTCCCAAAGGTATTTAAAGTAAAATGAGCTTAGAATAGAATAGAATAGAATAGAATATCATTTATTTCTGAGTATATGGTAGGTACATAAAGATGTTACAATTTATTTTAGTTCACATATACTACCGTTGCCAGTGTAGAAATATTAGAATTTTAATACAATATAATCTTTATTCATAATGTGACTATAATACACCAATATTGATTTATTTACAGAAGAAAAAAAAAAACAATAAAAATAAAAAGCTTAATGCACTGATGGTGTGTGAAGTGAGTGACGCGGCCCTTGTTGACTGTAAAGGTTTGATTCCGAACTCGGCAACAAGCAGCAGTGCTGTGCAGTGCTGCCACTAAGATATTTTGCTTACATTGCTGCCGCGACATTGCTGCCTAGCTCGGAATGTATCTCATATAAGCTTATAGAAATTGTATAGAGACCAGTAGTGCCGCGGCAGCACTGCTGTGTGCAGCGTGGTTCGGAATCATACCTTAACGAGAACGCCTGGCTGACTTGATAGCTCAACGCGAACTGAACTAATTTTTATGAATTGAAATGAATGTGGCGTAAACTGCTGAATGGCAGAATGTGCGGTTGCATGGTACCCAAGATCTTATTTAAATTAGTTTGCATATGCTATTGAATATCAAATTTGTCATGACCTATCATCATTTGCGGATAAGTTCTAATCATAAATGGAACTCCATAACCATTTTGCGTCTTAATAATGGCTGAACGGATGTGGATGCAATTTGGCACACGGATAAACCATGGCCGGTTAGGACAAAGGATACTTTTGATCTCGGTAGTACGTGCTCGTGGGATAATAGCCGAGGTTTTATTCGGAGTTTCTATTCGGAAACAGTCATTCAAATCTCTGTAAATAAAGATGAAGGTTTTTATGTTTGCTCTCTATATTTTTCTAAACCATTTAACGAATTGTGATAAAGGTTTGGCACGTATTACGAAGGTTCCTGGCACTAAAAAAAAACATAATATTTACACATAACTAGATATGAATAAAACTCAGAAGAAAACACAAAACCTCCTGTTTTGGTACGTACTCGATTGAAACGTATATCTACTACTTCTGTTTTAATTTGCAAGGAAAAGATTTGGTCATCGACTATATAAAATGATTTGGTCATCCTCGTCCATGAAGTATAAACGTGGACGAGGCAAAAGTAGTATGTAAGGATCGTAGCAGGTGGCGTTCTGTGGCTTCTACTTATACCCATGGGAAAAGGGCGTGAGTTTAAGTATGTATAAAATGATGCTTGTAAACCATTACACATTACATCATGGGTTTATAACTTAAGTTTATTATCTGTGACGTATATACTATGCAATAAGTTAATAACAACATTTGTATTATTATTATAACGTTATTTAACATTTATCGTAACACAATCTACACGCGTTTCAGCAATGGATAGCTACATTATCAGCAAGTAACATAGGCTATATTTTATCCCCGTATTCCTACAGGAACGAGAACTACTCTGTTGAAACCGCGTGACGTCCGCTAGTCTGATATAAATTGACTGCCTCGTTCGTGTAGTGGATGCGAGCGCGACTGCTGAGCATGAGGTCCTGGGTTCCTTTCCCGGGTCGCGCAAAATGTTATTGGGTGTTTTCATCAGGAATTTCCCAGTGGCAGCCACGGAGTCTGGATTTGTGCCCGGTTGATGGTAAAAGGCTCGATTCGTTGAACTTAAACATTACTAGCGAAATGTTGGTGTACTGTTAGGTACACCTCTGCCTAATCCTGCGGGGATTACAGGCGTGATGTTGTATGTTAGGCTTGCCATGAATTTCCGTCTTTATAAATCACTACCGGGTCTTAATTTTTATACAGGGTGATTGGAAGATGGGTGCAAAGCTTTAAGTTGAAGATAGTATAGACAATTTAGGACCATTTAAGCCATGGTTGTCTTAGACGAAGTCTTACCAAATTTTTTTAAACAAATTTTTAAGTTTTTTTTCGGAAATTCTCAAAATTTAATGTAAACTGCATAATTATGGCCAAATTGAATGATAAATGAATTCATTTTTTATTTATTTAATTAAAGTAATGTGTAAGCAACCAAGCAAAACCTGTTTTAGGCTTCTGTGTCATTAGACATTTTTTTTACAGATATTTAAAGCTCAGAAAAAATAAAAAAAATTGTACAATACGTCTTTTAAACCTTATTTAAAAAAAAAACGGAGGGTGCTTTTTTTGTTCAAACCTTTTTGAAGACATGCTTGATAATCGCTCTTTCTTTTGAGGTATCATTTATGCGGATATCTTCCAAATTATTGAAATTAGGACCTATAAACCAAATCGAGGGAGAAATTTTAAATTTTAGGCAGTCTAACAAAACACAAAATTTTTGCTTAAAAGAATACTTTATGTGCTCGAAATGATAACATTGTTCAATTCTAAGAATTTTTGGCACATGCAGGAACCAATTGAGGGGAACCCATTGAGGGGATTCTCTAAACAATGGCCACCGAGCGCGGTGCGACGGCATTTCCAGGTAGAACGCCCAATGAATAGCAAAAAGCGATAAAGAGTTGGTTTTTACAGCAAAATGGTCTTAGTTACTGAGGCAACAAAGTCGTTTTTCTTTAGTCAGGGTCAGTCGGTCTGTGATGAAGCCGTTACATCTTTTACTTATTAGTCAAACTACTGCCCTTGTGAGTGGACGTTGTCGTGTTGATTCACAATTTACCGTGTTCAGTTGTAGCCCTTTGCGTTCCTGCACGTGTTGTTTGCGTTAGTTTTGAACTTTTTTGTTTCACCGTGTCCAGTCGTAGCCTCGCGCTCCTGCACGTGTTGATTTTTGACTTAATTGTGTTGAGTTGACGTTTAGTGCGCTCCTACGCCGTTTTTCTTAATTGTTAAGTGACTATGGCTACTTTTTCCAATCAAGAATATGCGGATATCGTATTTATGTACGGTAGAGCAGACGGCAATGGATCTTTGGCGCGACGGATGTATCAAGAGCGCTATCCGAATCGCAGGATACCGAATGTCCGAGTGTTTTACAACACGTTTCGTCGTCTTGCCCAAGATGGGTTTCACCGCGTGGAACCTGGAGTCAACCCGGGCAGACACGAAACTGCCGTCGACGAAGACATTTTAGCAGCATTTCAAGCGGATCCTACTACCAGTACTAGAGCAGTAGCTCGAAATTTAAACATTTCTCAATGGAAGGTGTGGCATACAATGCACCAAAATGATAAGTATCCGTTCCATGGCAGGAGTGTGCAAGGTCTAGTAGAGCAAGATCCTCAAAGAAGAATTCAGTTCTGCCGTTTCCTCCTCAACAGAGACATCGAAGATGCGTGGTTTCTGAAATCAATCTTGTGGACGGATGAAAGTAAATTTTCAAGGGAAGGTATTACAAACTTTCACAACATCCATGAATGGGCCGACGTAGACAACAATCCACATTTTAAGAAGCAGGTGTCATTTCAGATGAAATTCTCTGTGAATGTATGGGCTGGAATAATTGGCAGAACATTGATTGGGCCCCACTTTTTGCCTGATCCATTGAATGGCGAAAATTATTTGCAATTTCTGCAAATTGATTTACCACTGCTGGTAGAGGAATCAGGTGTCCCGATCTTCGAAAGAGACCGAACAGTCATCTTTCAGCAAGACGGCTGTCCAGCGCATTGGACTTTAAATGTAAGGGAACACCTCAACAATTGCTTTCCTGATAGCTGGATCGGCAGGGATGGACCCATCCCTTGGCCCGCTCGCTCTGATCTGACCCCGTTGGACTTTTTCGTGTGGGGCCGGGCCAAGGAACTGGTGTATAACAACAAAGAAATTAACACTAGAGAAGAATTGATACAAAGAATAAATTCAGCGTTTGAGACAATGAAGCAGGAGATGATGTTGAAAATAACGACTACAGAAGTTAGAAGACGGGGCCGTGCTTGTATTAGGAATCACGGCCGTCATTTTGAACATGAAAAATAAATAATTTTAATTCAAATGTTGTTTTAATTAGTCTGCCTAAAATAAAAAAAAATCTCCCTCAAATTGGTTTGTAGGCCCTAATTTCAATAATTTGTAAGATATCCGCATAAATGATACCTCAAAAGAAAGAGCGATTATCAAGCATGTCTTCAAAAAGGTTTGAACAAAAAAAGCACCCTCCGTTTTTTTTTTGAATAAGGTTTAAAAGACGTATTGTACAATTTTTTTATTTTTTCTGATCTTTAAATGTCTGTAAAAAAAATGTCTAATGACACAGAAGCCTAAAACATGTTTTGCTTGATTGCTTACACATTACTTTAATTAAATAAATAAAAAATGAATTCATTTATCATTCAATTTGGCCATAATTATGCAGTTTACATTAAATTTTGAGAATTTCCGAAAAAAAACTTAAAAATTTGGTTAAAAATATTTGGTAAGACTTCGTCTAAGACAACCATGGCTTAAATGGTTCTAAATTGTCTGTACTATCTTCGCCTTAAAGCTTTGCACCCATCTTCCAATCACCCTGTATAATTATGTAAATTATTACAAACATCTTCGATATTTTCGCAATAAACCACAAACAAAGATATTTGAACAAAAGCAAACATTTTTTTCAATATTTATGCTAATAGGATTTACATAATACATGTCAATTTAATTATTTAAAGCTGTATTCATAGACGTCTGTTAGGAGTTAGTGAAATAATTATTATTTTATGATGTAACTGCTGTTTCTTGCCAGTTCTTCTCCATAGCAAACGACCAATCCAAACTGGGCACCTGCTTTTGACGTTTCATAACTATTTATCCATGTTGACTTTAAAGATGGCCTGCATAGTTTGTCCTCGAGACATTTTTGCTCAAACGAAAAGAAAATATTACAATAAAAAATAATCACTATCATTACATATTATAAAACAAAGTCCTCCGCCGCGTCTGTCTGTCTGCTCACGATAAACTCAAAAACTACTGCACCGATATGCTGTTTTCATCAATGGATAGAGTGGTTCTCGAGGAAGGTTTTATTAAATAATTTGTCAAGTTTTTGTTGCGGGAACGGGATCAAAATTTCATGATTACTTTTGGTCGCGATAAGCGACATCCACGCAGGCGAAGTCGCGGGCATCAGCTAGTTAATTTAATAAAGTATTTAGGAGCAGCAGTTATATGCTCATACAATGGTATATTAGTGCTTATTAGTAAACTATAACTAAAATATAATTAAAGTTTAACAATTGCAAGTTATGATAATGTTGAGTTCGAATGTTACAATATCAGTAACTACATCGTGAAAACTTCTTTAGCAGCGTTATGCACTTTTTGGGATGGGTAAAAACTGTTAATCTCGCGTCAGATCGTCAGATTGAATCGGCGGCGGGCGCTTGCGCGAGTGTGCGTGTAGTTTAAGCTAGATGGCGTAACAACGCATGAAAACTTGAAACATCTAGTTTTCACTTCTGCCGGCACTCCCGGAGTGCAACCCGTTTTTTTTGGGTTTGTATTATACCAAGCCAGAGGTCCACTACGTAGGTGTTTATCTATGAAAAACACAAAATATCATTCACGTGTGCTGGTTCTACTCGCAATGCAACATCTGGACATAGAGCACAAAATTAATAGATATTATCAAATATACATGTCAAACTGAATAATTGTTCATAAAATAAACAGATATCTACATATATTGGTAGGTATATAGACATAACCTTCAAATATTTAAAGTATTTTTTTTTCATAAATGATCTCTGTACAAGGTGTATACATGAACTCAACAAGGTTAAATTAATATGGAGATTGGAGGTACTCGATTATGTAATACCTAACAAATAAGATTAAATGGTCAAGGGCCATAGTGGGTTAAGCTCGTCATTGTACATAAGCTATACTATTGCAATTTGTATGTTTATTTTTAATTTGTGTGCAATAAAGAATAAAAAGAATAAGAAAATCCTATAAGATTGGTTTCAACGATAAGACCGCTCATGTGTCACCCTGTGTAAAATGTTTTTCTTTAATGATTGTTACTTAATTGGATGGTGTACAAATAAAGAAAATTCTATTCTAACAGGCCTGTAAAAATAGTTGCGGAAAATCTGTTTGGAGTCTAGAAAAAAATACATTTTTAGTCATCTTTAGTAGACAGAATCTGTCTATCAATAGAGCAATTTACATATTAAGAATCTGAAAAGCAATACCTATTCAGAAATAAATACTTTTTGACAAGGAAACGAAGAAGTGCTCAGTTTTGCAATATTGAGATGGCCAGGACAGACAATATAAATGTACATGTTTGAATATCAAATAGTACAAGTTTTATAATATTATTCAAACAAAAATAAACAAAACTCAGATGATTCCCTTCATCCCGAAATCAACTCGTAGCCAAAGTCTACGCCTCGTAGCAACACCTACGTCATGCGTAGCGTCGTAGCAAATCCCGCGTAGCAAATAAAAACTACGATTTCGAGATAAAACTTAATAAATTAGTGCTCTCGTGGAATAGAAATAAATAAATTTTGTCAATGCTAATTGTAATTGACCGCCAAACGGATGGCCGTGTACGATGACCGATGTATTATGGCAATGACGGATTTAAGGCTAACTTGTTGCCGAATGGCCAAATAAACTGCCAGCAAGTTTATTTATTTGGGGACGGACGAAATTATGATTCAGTCAAGCCGGTATGGGCAAATTACGGACGAGATTGGGGATCTTACATAATACAGGTTAGATAGTCTGGCTAGTTAGGTAAATAGGTACTACAATAACGAACCCGATGTCCACAGCCTGTCCGTAATATTGTCGTACTGGTTTGATCAAAGCTTTAGGTTGCTCAAGGTTCACATAAGCACCTTCAGAGTAATTAATTTAATTGGTAAATGTAGAATAGAGTCGGTTTCCGCTTCCGTTGTCTAATGGTAGAAAAATACTAAATTTTCTTTTGTAAGATTTCGTAAAGAGGAATTTAGATAGACAAAAATATTACATTCTTGTTACATACACATACATACATAAACTCACGCCCTTTTCCCATGGGGGTAGGCAGAAACCACAGAACGCCACCTGCTACGATCCTTACATACTCCTCTTGCCTCGTCCACGTTCATACATCTGGTCATACACGCACGCCGGTTGCGAGTACTACGCACCTGACCTTTCTGAAGAACCTCACCAATGAGGTCGGTGTATGTTTTTTTAGGGCGTCCCCTCCCGGCGTGTCCCCTCACATCTGCCTCGTACATTCCTGTTAATCATCGTCATATTATGGTAACTATAGCTACTTCAATCTTAAATCATCATCTGCCTAGCCTTTTCCCAACTATGTTGGGGTCGGCTTCCAGTCTAACCAGATGCAGCTGAATACTAGTATTTTACATGGAGCGACTGCCTATCTGACCTCCACAACCCAGTTACTACTGGGAAATACGATACCCCTTGGTAAGACTGGTTGTCAGACTTTTTAGGCCACCGACTACTTTAACGACTGTCAAAGATCTTCAAATGACAGCCGGGACCAACGGCTTAACGTGCTTTCCGAGGCACGGAGGAAACTCGGTATGTAATGGGTGGTCACCCATCCACAGACCAACCTAGGCAAGCACGGCTTAACCTAAAGATCGACCCGAGCGGCTGTTATTGTTTTAGCCACGAGCTCCTCAGCTACTTCAATCTTAAATGATAAGCAGAAATATTTGAATGTCTTTCATTCAAATATGTTTACGACCGATAGAGGGGACTAGACGAAGAAAATCGTAATGCAGTACTTGTTACTACTTAGTAACAAATCGTTCTGTCTAGTGTCATACACCCGCCTGTCGTCATTCGTCAGATAGCAGTCGTGTGACAAAATCGAAAATGTTTGGCATCAACATTTTTGTATGGAAATATTCCCAATGTTCGCTCTGTAAATCTTTTAAATCTCTTTGATGATAAGTAATTAAATGTTGTAAAAAAATCTTGTTTTTGTGCGTCTTGCAAAACCTGACAAAGGTTCTGCGTTTTTTTATTTTAAACAAAGCTTTCCATTTTTTATGTATTTAACAATTTATGTACACACTAAAAAATAAAAGAAGAAAGGAATAGAAAATAGTACAAAGGTGATGCTTATTAATTATGCTGGAGTAACTTAAATAATCCCTACTGTAAATTTTATTACCGTGTAAGTCATTAACCCTGCAAATGTTCGTTAACCCTTGAACACCTTCACTTCACAACATTCACAGATTTAAATCCGAAATGAAACAACGTCATACTTAAGTAATTAACTTTCTATAGGGAATTGAAAGGCATACTTTTATGCCAGAGGCTGTACGGACTTGAATTCATCATCTGCCTAGCCTTTTCCCAACTATGTTGGGGTCGGCTTCCAGTCTAACCGGATGCAGCTGAATACCAGTATTTTGCATGGAGCGACTGCCTATCTGACCTCCACAACCCAGTTGGTACTGGGAAATACGATACCCCTTGGTAAGACTGGTTGTCAGACTTTTTTTTGGGCCACTGACTACTTAACGACTGTCAAAGATCTACAAATGACAGCCGGGACCAACGGCTTAACGTGCTTTCCGAGGCACGGAGGAAACTCGGTATGTAATAGGTGGTCACCCATCCACAGACCAACCTAGGCAAGCACGACTTAACCTAAAGATCGACCCGAGCGGCTGTTATTATTTAACCACGAGCTCCTCGTACGGACTTGAATTGCCGTTCAAATATTTGTAGTACAACTTTTACTTACGATTTTGGAATATCAAATGTTGTCATGTTTCCTCACTAAAACGTCACGAATGTACTCAGTGTTTCAATTAATTGTCATGACAGAACGGATCAAAGATGGGCCCATAGTCATCATTAAATGCACAGTCCACAGATTGATCATGATTGATCAATCTGTGTGTGATCATGATTGTTTGATTGCTATTTATCATAATTTTGTGTGTATTTCTCTTTTTTGTGTGCAATAAAGAATAAGAATAAAAATGCATTTGTACTCATTATACAAAATGTACGGATGTAACGGACCCCGTCCCCGAAGCCGTCAACCAAGCATTTTGTACATCAAACTAAGTTTTCTTTAACTTTTTTTTGGGTATAACGCGACGTAAAGCGCTTAATGAAAACGAATGTCATTTTGACAGATTGGCTATACAAAAACTGTCAAAATGACAAACTTATTCGTCGGATAAAAGTTAACTGGCGATCGAAAAACCGGCCCTGTGACAGTCTAGTGGTGTGTGTGACCGTCGAACTGCCAAGTGATTCGAACCCAAGACACGCACTTTGGGGGTCAAAGTTACAACTTTTTCACAAGTTTTTTTTAAATTTTAGTTTATTAAATATTCATTTGCCGACAGACGTGGTTGGTCTTTAATATCCTATTTCCTACTAATATCATACGAAAGTTTGTGAGGATGGATGGATGGAAGGTTGTTCTTTCACGCAAAAACTACGAAACGAATTTGGATGAAATTTAAGATATAGATAGTATTAGGTTCCGACAATATTTCAGTAAAACTCACGTTAGCTTTCTATAAAGATGATGTTTATTCTTCAGCACAAACGACATGAGCTTGTAAACAAAATAGAAAAAGCAACAACGCCACCTGTGTCAGAAAACGGAAACAAAATGCATACCTGTTGTTATGTCTACCTTATAAATTTAAGTGGGAGTGTTGAATAAATATAAATGTATAAGATAGATTATAGATGTCCTTGTAAACATTTTGTTGAAGACTGTCTTCATAAACGTAATAGGTATGCATTTTGTTTCCGTTTTCTGACACAGGTAGCGTGGTTGCTTTTTAGGGTTCCGTACCCAAAGGGTAAAAACGGGCCCTATTACAAAGACTTCGCTGTCTGTCCGTCACCAGGCTGTATCTCATGAACCGTGTTAGCTAGATAGTTTAAATTTTTACAGATGATGTATTTCTGTTGCCGCTATAACAACAAATAATAAAAATTATTAATATTTAAAGGGGGCTCCCATACAAAAAACGTGTTTTTTTCGGTTTATGGTACGGAACCCTTCGTGCGCGAGTCCGACTCGCTTTTGGCCAGTTTTTCTATTTGGTATACAAATATCATGTTGTTTGTGCTTAAGAATAAAAATCGTGTGCATATAAATCTAACGTGAGGTTTATTGATAGATTGTCGAAACCCGATAGATAGTTTATAACCTGGATTAACAAATAGGATACTTTTTATCCCAGAAGTATGATCCCGAGGTACAAATATCGATCTCCACGCGGACGAAGCCGCGGGCATAAGCTAGTTTATTATAAATATCGTAGATCACACCATACGTTTGCCTAACACGTGGGGTCACAGGCGGTGGCGTGTTATATACTCATTATGTAAATAGAACTAGTAGGCCAACGTTCTTAGAGATCACGTTTGACTCAGTTTGACCATTTGCCAACACGTTTCGCCGTATACTAAACGTGATGCTGAGCTCCGTTCTTGCAGAATTTTTGAAGTAAAACTTCTTTACGCACGCTTGACTTAGGGTGATTACGTTACGAAAGCGTTACGACGCGTTCGCCTGAGGCGAGCGGAACATACAGGGTGTAAACAGACTCTTCACAATGCCGTCAACCAAGCATTATGTATGTACATCAAACTAAGTAACTTTACGCAAAAATTAGTGCTGGGAAACAACTTTTTTTTTTGTTTAAAAATCACGTTTTACGGTAGGTCTCGAATGTAACGCACTCAAAACATTGTGCTGATGGATGGATTGAATAGTACGGGGGTCGTATTGGTGTCTTAAGTAAAAAAAAAACATTAAAAACATGTAATTTAAAAAAATCTTGTGAAAAAGTTGGAACTCTGACCCCCAATATCTTCGTAACTAGAAGGTTCCCAGGTATGGTCTAGAACAAAAAAATGATCGCAATGACGGGGAGAACAAGTGCTTTTCGGTTTCGTTAAGAGTCTTTTTACACCCTTTATAGATGGAGTAACAGAAGTTTTACTTCAGTCGTTTTTTTTTGATAAAATATAGCGAAACACAACAATACTCTTATCATGTTGGATGGAAATAGATGTTTATGAATGCATGACATTAAAAAAAGGAAGCAGATTTTAAACAAATGTTAATTTAATTGGAAAAAACAGAGGAAACCATTATATCCTAGAACCGAATATAGACGGGTGACATCCATTAACTTGAACTGGGACCACGTGGTGTTTTACGTCCCACCCCCTCGCAGAGAGAGGAGGTTTGTGTCCCAACTGTGGGAATTATAGGCTGCTATTATTTCATCTACATCTATGTCTGACGGAGGTCATATATACTTTCCTGCTGTGGTCACTGTAATAAGTTATAATTAGTCTTTTTTTTTTGAAATATCATGTATTTGCCAGCACTGGGGACGCCCATGCAGTCTTGGATATAAGCCTTCCCTAAGCATTGCCAGACCGGTTTATCCCTAAGGCATCTCCTCCCGTGTAACAGGGGGCGAGCCTATTGCCATCAACCAGACACAGATCCAGACTCCGTCGCTCCTACTGAGAAATTCCTGATGGAAAAACCCAATAACAATTTGCTCGACCTGGTATTCGAACCCAGGACCTCTGGTCAGCAGCCGCGTCAGGTAGTCAACTGCCATATATTTTTGACTTTCTCATCATCTTTTGGCTTATAGAAGGCAACTTTGACTTTGTCTAGGCTCGCCAGGTTTCCTGCATGCGATTTTTTTCACCATACATCATCATTGCCCTCCCTGCCCTTATCCCCAGTTACTGGTTGTCGGCGCATCATGTCTTCTTCTTCCATACTTCTCTAGTACTCGTCATCTCAAACACTCGACACAGACTCTGACATCTAGACTCGATATCGAACACTTATCCTACGTAAACAAGTGACTATACCTGAGCGAACCGCTCTCGCCGGGCCAAAGTCCAACAAACTGGTCGTCGCAAGGACGATGTCGCCGGAACACGTGATATGAAGGCGTTTTGTTAAAACACGCATTTATTAAGTTATTGCCTTGCACTGCCTACGTCAGTTTGGAAAGAAAACAGGTTTTTTTGGGAAAAAGTAATAAGAAGAGTTTTTATATTTTGAGTTGATAAAACTAAGCCTTAATCGGTGGTGTCATGAGCATAGTATATAATCAACCTGTAATATTCTCTTATGGGACACTAACCTCGACTTGGAGCGGGAATGTACCATAATTCACAAGGTCCACACAGTCTTTTAAACTTTTGGTTCACGTGCCAGTATCAGGACTCGTAATTTCTTTCTTTATTTTACTTGCCTAAGTAAAAAACATATAATTCTATTTAGTCCGTCAGTTAGATTATCGAAAAATATCGGATTGTACCGGATACGTACCAGATTGTGACGTCACACGAGTTTTACGCACTGCATCCTCCTCATTTTTAGTTTACGAGAAAATAAAATACGTTTCCAATATTTTTTGGAAATCTATCTGACAGACTAATTAGATTTTTTTGGTCAACTACCCTATTACGAATAAATACCCGGAAGTGGTAGCTAGTGATGTAGGTATAGCCATAATACCTGACAGTCAGAAATTCAGTCTTTAAATAGTCTCCAGACACAGATTGACCTAAGCAAGGGAAACCTGCTCAAATGACGATTTATTGATCACTCTGCCCAGAAGTGTAAATGTGATGCTGTTCCACAAACGATGGGGCACTTAATATCGTGTCCTGTGTGTCTCGTTATTTGTTAATTACAGGAACTGATGGACGCTAGTGAGGGCGACAAACTTGTTAGCCCAGTTCTGGGTCGATACAATTTAGATGGCCATCGACACGCTTGGAGGAAGACCCCCATTCAGCCTTAGCGTCGGAGCTAGGACCCCATACTGCGCAATTGCGCTCGCATCCACCCATAAAATTTATAATAAAAATACCAAATGAAATAAGTTGCTCATACGGTTATTAACACCAAATCTTTATCCACTTCCAATTTTAACCAGGAAAAATCCTTTTGGGCCTCAAATCTTGTATCAATTATATTCATACTTCTAATTTATATCGTAATAAAATAGTTTTTATTTAATAACAGCTTATAATAATTCTAGCTTTAGTTATGCAACGGCAACCGGTTGGCCAACCAATCATCAAATTCCTTAACTTATTTTTGAACTAAGTTATTTAAGCACTAACCTAACGAATGCTAAATCAAGGTTACAAAATATTACGAATTATTAACACTACTATTTTCTGAATAACATTTGCCCGCGGCTTTGCCCGTGTGAAGGTCGAAAATTTCCCACAAGAACGTACCTACTCCCGGGATAACAAGTATCCAATGGTGCCGATTCCCTTGTTTACAAACTAAACCAAATTTAAGTTCAGTGCATCTTTTTCTTTCTATTTCAATATGAAAAGGACAGAAGATAAATATTAGTTTAGTCCTGTCAAATTAGTCAGCAGAAAAAGATGCACTCAACATAAATTTAGTTTAGTTTGTGAACAAGGGAATCGGCACCAATGTCTAACCTAACTCAGGGCGATGTCCATCTGTTTGTCCAAACATCGAAGTACGTTAAAGGTTACAGGTAGACAGGGTCATTTTCGTTAAAAGTATGGATAAATAAATACCTACATTTGAAAAGACCCTTGTTTGTTTAGTGATTGCAACTTGCAAGTGCGAAAGCGGAGCATATAGTCCTGGATTAAATAATCAGCCCTTGCAATCTATTACTTGATTTTTCTAATATCCCAAACTGTTGTATTGTGTGCCCAATTTATGGAAATAGGTTCTCCTTCTATTATACAACCGTGCTGATAAAATCTACCTTCATACATGACTGACCAAGATCTCCCTTTTGGCGACCTAGAACTGTTCAAACTATATCTGTTATTGTGTCACTTTTGATGCCAAAGGCACGTCACACAATAAATCAATCAAAGTATCTATGCCAACAGGATGTGAGTCCAATTAAGTCATTAACAGCGCAAATATAGCCCTAAATGATACCAATTAGCGTATAATACAATTAATACACACATTAATTGGATTGTGGTAGAATTTCAGACAAAAATGGTAGAAAACAAGGATGTTTTGCTGTTCTATTATGAGACCGGAATGGTGAATGGGCAATAATATAAGTGCTGCGTTGATGTTCATACTTCGTCATCATCTGCCTAACCTTTTCCCAACTATGTTAGAGTCGGCTTCTAGTCTAACCGGCTGCAGCTGAATACCAGTATTTTACATGGAGCTACTGCCTATCTGATGTTCATACTTATCCATACGAATACTAAAGTAACGATGTCTGTCTGTTATAGTTTTAGACTTGAATAATCGAACAGATTTGGATATAATTTGGCATACGGATCGACCATCATCTACGAGTAGGTTAAGATTTGACATAAGATACTTTTTAGTCCGGTAGTACGATTCCGTTGAACAATCATCGGAACTTCACGCGGGCGAAGCTGAGGGTAAGAGCTAGTACATTGTTAAACGAGAAAGGAGAACGATACAGCACCATGATACAGGATTTTTTAAACGGTTTTATTTATGGTCCCCCTGTTTTTTTTTATATAATATTGGTGGATCGACTGGTTTTTTTTTTATAAAAAAAAAAATTGTGTTGTTTTCTTGAACGTTGTAAAATCTCCTATTTGTTTAGTGTAAAATCCAAACGAAAGTTTGACACTGTTTGTCAGACTTTTCTTACCAAGGGCTATCGTATTACCCAGTACTAACTAGGTTGTGGAGGTCAGATAGACAGTCGCTCTATGTAAAGTACTGGTGTTCAGTTGCATTCGGTTAGACTGGAAGCCGACCCCAACATAGTTGGGAAAAGGCTAAGCAGATGATGAGTGTGAAAAAAATCGAAGTATCATCCAAGTAGGTACGTTACTTTTATATCGTTTCGTATTTTGACAACGACTAACAGAATTACCGAAGTAGCTTATGTCAGTCCCATACATTTTTGTTGTTCATATCGTGGTTATCTCAACTTACTTAAAGTAAAATAAAGACTAGTTTTTATTCATCGTCATTCATTGGGAAAAGGCTACACAGATCATGATGTGATCTTCGCAAGATTAACATAAAGGTAATGTGTGAAAGTCACCGATCCTGTTAATTCCTTAAATCCAATGATAATTGCTAATCATAAATTGATGAATTATTAAGGACGAAAGGGTTAATTACAATTAGTCATTGTTTTTAATATTTTTTTTTGTAAGGTTAGGTTTTTAAGAACATAAGCCTATGACCATCACAAGATAAGATAAAGGCAAGGTGTGAAAGTCACCGATTTTGTTAATTCCTTGAATCCAATGTTAATTGCTACTCGTAATTTGATGAATTAATACGGACGATAGGGTTATTTATAATTAGATATTATTTTAATAATGATAAGATTTTAAGAACATAAGCCTAATAAGTAGGTACATGCTATAATCATACTCGATTGTGCGAGACCGACTGTGACGTTTGGTGTAAAACCCAATAAGTTCAGTGACACTATATTTATTAATATCCCTCCAGATATGGATTTGACATTTATGTTTCATCTAAGTGTTTATTATATCTAATAATAACTTTGGTTTTATTTTCCAACAAAATGTTGACTTATTCTTATTATTTTGAAACACGACCGCTGTAAAAAAATAACAAAAAACAAATGCAGATCAGTTTGCATTTTAATAGACAACTATATTATTTTTCATAGAGTGAAGATCAAATAAGAGGGAAAGAGAGCAGAGCATGGATTCGGATAGACAGTAGTTATTACGTATTGGCAATAACGCCTCTACCTGGTTTTGAACGACTATCGTGAAATAAGTACGCAAATAAAATTAACACAAGTTAATATGATTACATCAGAAGAGATTGTTTTATTCCAATCTCAGTCAATGCAATATTACTATGAAAAGTATGGTCGCATAATTAAACATTAGAAACAACGATTTTCTTATAAATAACCGCGGTTCTAAGGTATTTCCCGCGTCGGTCGGTTCTAAAGAATGTTTGACGTCATGGAGAATAATTATATTCAAGGGCTGCTGGAAACTGCGAGATTGTTCGAAAGAGATACCGCGGCCCTGGAACACTAAGGGCAAGGAAGGAACATGGATGGGTTTTAGTCAGTACAAGTCTGTCACTCCCTTCCGCTCTGCCCAGAGCCGGAGCAGTCATCTGATGATTTCCCATCCGAAAAAAAAGGGCTGCTGGAAAATGTTCAGCTTGTAGATGAGAAAGCGATTGTTAGTAGTTTTAGGGTTCTGCAAATCAAAAGGAACCCTTGAAGGATCACTTTGTTGTCCGTCTGTCTGTCAAGAACTCAAGACCCTTTTTCTCAGGCACGCATAGAGGTATTAAGTTGAAATTTATATCAAATACTCGTAAGTCAAGGTATGTAAAGATAGACCGTTTATGTCGCATATTTTGCGATTTCACAAGAGAATTAAAACCAATAGTTACCAGTAGTTTACTTCCCGTTCACGTAAAGGAAAAAAATCTGAAATCCGCAAATATACAGTTTAATGACAAAAATTGACAAAATACCTTCAAGTTTCTACGGAACCCTCGGCGCGCGAGTCCAACTCGCACTTGGCCGGTTTTTTATGTACCGCGTGTAGAAATCTTTTGTAGTAAATACTATGAACTAATTGGGTTTTCCGATTATAATTATAATTGGGTTATCTACCAAGTGTGAAGCAGGTTATTTTTTATTACTCTTAACGCCATGTTAAATCTCTTAACTTACGTGTATGTTAAGAATTTTCCACTCAGTTTCGGACTTGTCCATATAACATCACGCCTGTAATCCCCGAAGGGTTAGGCAGAAGTGTACCTAATAGTACACCCACATTTCGCCAGTTATGTTTTTAAGTCCCATGTAATAGGGGACGAGCTTATTGCCATCAACCGGGCACAAATCCAGACTCCGTAGTTGCTACTGAGAAATTCCTGATGGAAAAACCCAATAGCACTTTGCCTGACCCGGGAATCGAACCCAGGACCTCATGCTCAACCAATAGACCAACGAGGCAGCATAGGACTTGTCCACTGTCCTGTTTTTTCGAACACTAGGGGACACCTAAATGAAAGCCCTAATAGTTTTGCACTGTTGGTAATTTCAATTCCCCTTTGAGCCGAGCGTAAAACTCCAACAGGTCAGTTATTTTTAGGCATTCAATTAAGTGTTGCTTAAAATTTGTGAAAATTGGCACACTGGGCAAAGGTCAGATTCACACACAGACCAACAATCCTCCTTACACATAAAGGAAATTTTTGAAGGTTCTTATAAATAATGAGCTGGCACGAATGCTTAGCTGGAAATGATTCACGCGGTTAAGCAATCTGTGTCTCGGTCAGTAGTTAGATGGGGCGCTGCGCCGTTTAGTTTTATGTATTGCGTTATTGTGCGTTTCGAATGTGTTAGGTTTGTAGAAGGTTTTATGCCATTGGTGCTTGTTGAACACTGGTTAAGTAGAATCACAGGATAATAACATGTATCTGATTCTGAATGTCATCAAGTGACAATTCATAATACTGACTGCGTCTGCAAACATTTTACGACCATATATATATACAATGTGTCCGGACATCATCATCATCATCAGCCTATAATGTTCCCACTGCTGGGACACAGGCGTCCTCTCTATGAGAGGGAATGGGCTATAATCCACCACGCGGGCCCAGTGCGGATTGGTAGATGTCACATGTCTTCGAATTTTTGGTTCTAGGACATGCCGGTTTCCTCACGATGTTTTCCTTCACCGTTTTTGAGAGCAGTGGTGATGAAATAAATTACACAAAGTAATGCGCCTGCCTGGGTTCGAACCCACGACTTACTGTTCGTAAGTCGGGGTTGCTACCACAGGGCTACCGCTGCTCAATTATCGCTATTAGTATTATTAATGTTATTCTATTATTTTCTTAGTAGGTATTTCTTAACATACCTCCAAACCCCTCCATAATCCCCGAAAGATATAATGCGGGGCGAGCCTATTTCTATCAACAAATTCATAACATAACATTACGCCTTGTAATCCCCGAAGGGTTAAGCAGAGGTGGACCTAAAACCCACATTTCACCAGTTATGTTTAAGTCCCATGTAACAGAGGGCGAGCTTATTGCCATCAACCGGGCACAAACACTCCGTGGCTGCTACTGAGTAATTCTTGATGGAATAACCTAATAACTCTTTACCCTACGAGAATCCATCGAATCCATGACCTTATGCTCAGTCAGCACTAGCGGTTTGACTGATAACTAGATCAACGAGGTAGCTTTGCATTGACATTGGTGACAAATCATTATATTTTAAAAGCCTATAAATATAAATTAAATCCGAACTGGAAGGAGGACGCGCGGGTTCGCGACAGATGCAAGGAGTGGAGGGAGGCCTTTGCCCAGGAGTGGGATAGAGCAGGATAGTAAAAAAATAAAATAAAAATAAAGTTAATACCTAATGGTAGGTATAAAGAGTTAATTTATAACAGCACTGGAATGCATTTAGATGACATTGAGACAGATTCGTGCTACCTACTCAAAACGAATAATAAAGTTAGTTCCTTTTTCAAAGTGGTGCCTATGTTTAATATATGTAAAGGGCAATATTTATCTCAAACCGGTGAAGTCGTAGTTAAACGACAATACTCATCGGGCTGAGAATATTTATGAACAATACAAAATTTTGTAGTAACCACGGAGTCTGGAATAGTCCCCGATTGACAGCAAATCGGGTCGCCCTCGTGGAGTGCTCTATTAGGTACACCTCAGCCTAATCCTTCGGGGCTGTCGTGGCCCAAAGATAACGCCCCGGTTATATGAGATAGATCGTCGTCTGCCCGAGCCAGGCAGATACTATGTCTTAAGTATTTCATCACCACTGCTCTCTAAATGGTGACCGAGAACATCGTCAGGAAACCGACATGTCCTGGAACCGCGAATTCTAAGACATGTGACATCTACCAACCTGCACTGGACCCGCGCGATAACAGACGACCCACTGCCTCCTATAGCGAGGAGACCTGTTTCCCAGTAGTCGGAAGTTATAGGCTGATGTTTCGCTCAATCTAGGCCAATCCGCTCGGGCTAGAAACGATGGTTGGACTGTGCGAAAGATGATATGTCTAATACGCGGTGACTACTATGATACCAACTAATAAAGAATCAAGGCAGCAAGAGTCAGGGCTGAGGGACTGTTCGAAAGAGATACCGCGGCCCTGGAACACAAAGGGCAAGGCAGGAACATGGATGGGTTTTAGTCAGTACAAGTCTGACACTCCCTTCCGCTCCGACCAGAGCGGGAGGAGTCATTTGACGACATGACATCCGAAAAGAGCAAAAAAAAAGGGCAGCAGGAGTCGCTATTTCTATTAATTGTTGCGCGAAGTGCCTCTTCTGTACTTGTACTATTTATTCTGTCATCAAGGCGCATACCCACCGCGGCGCACGGATAGGCTACGCACGTGTGTTAACCTTCGCTTTGTAAGAAAATGTATGTGATTATGTCCACGGCAAACCACGGACACGCTTTGCATCAATTGACGTCATTAGTACATGCGTGGCTTGCTCGAATAAGGCGCTCACATAGCTTAACGCTTTCAACGCCATGGACGCTGTGTATGCGGTACACGCTTTACACGAATATTATCCCTACTACGCCACCGCGGTGGGCCACGCAGGCTACAGTTGTACATAGTTGTGGATGTGTACTGCAGTGGAAACGTAGACCCACGTTGTCAAACAAATGAATCCACGCAACTAAAATGCGCCGCGGCGCCGTGCACAGCGTGCACCGCGGTGGGTTTGAGCCTGTATGAAATTAGAACACAGCTGTAATGACCCCAAAATAAATTGGGATAAGGTCAGGAGATTCATGATACTGACGTTTTATCTCGGCGAGTAGTCTCCTTAACAGACGACGCTAATTTAGATAATAAGGTATTTTATTTTTATACCCCTTTTATTGTTGTTTTGATTCTATTTCGGTATTTCCAAAGGACCTGAAATAACGTATTTTCTATGATTGGATTTTCCATGTCATTTATAAATAACTGCTCCGCTGGATGCGAGTCGCTTGTACACTTGGAGGAGGCCTATGCCCAGCAGTGGACGTCTTTCGGCTGAGATGATGATTATGATGATGAATAAAAACTCTCGTATTTATTTTATTTCAAGTAAGTTGAGACAATCACGTTATGAACAGCAAAAATGTATGGGACTGACAAGCTACCGGAAGACCAATTCTGTTAGTCATTGTCAAAGTACGAAACGACTTGAAAGCCACGTACTTGGATGAGACTTCGATTTTTCTTCACACTCATGATCTGCTCAGCAGATGATGAGTGTGAACCTTTTCCCAACTATGTTGGGATCGGCTTCCAGTCTAACCGGATGCAGTTAAATACCAGTATTATACATGGAGCGGCTGCCTATCTGACCTCCACAACCCAGTTAGTACTAGGTTATACGATGCCCCTTGTAAGACTGACTGTCAGACTTTCGGGCCACTGACCTGTAACAACTGCCAAAGATCTACAATTCCTGTCGGGACTAAAAAGACTTCAATTTTGGTTCACACTAATGAATGAACAGAAATGTTAATGTTATGTTATATTGTGTGAATGTGTGGGTGTACTATTTAAGTACACTTCTGCCTAACCCTTCAGGGATTACAGGCGTGATGTTATGTTATGTTACTAATGAATGAATTAGCTATAGCTTTTCGCCTTCAACCCGCACACATACGCACGGCAAGTTCAAAACTACATAAAAAGCCTAGAGGTAGGCACACAGATTGATGAACACACCAAAAAAACCTTGTCTTATTTAATTGAATTAATTAGAGACTTGTAGTTTTTAATTGAAACAAAATTTTGTAATTATGGAAGGTTTATCTATCAAGTAATTCCTATATTCGTCTTGTAGTACATAGAAAATAAGGCTTAGTCGCAAAACGTCGCTTTCGCAAAATGTAATGATTGATTTCTGCATGACCCATTGTAAATCTTTATTTATTTTAAATTTAGTATTAGGATCTTCAGGCACGGGGGTACCCGTATGCTGTCTGATATTACTATCATCAATGTCGGATAAAGGCCCTCAATCATCACCCGATCCCGTACTTGCTTGCAACCAGCGGATTCTTAAGACCAACACCAGGTCATCGATCCACCTTGTCTGAGTAAGCCTTTCATTACTGGCCCTTCCGGTACACGGAATTTGCGAGGCCTCCTCTTTTCGTAACCGATTTAGCAAACTGGTTTCTCGGACCACAGGGCCTGTGTGTGTGCTCATTCAATCTTGAGTGTTAAATTTAGCATGTTTTTGGATATCTATCCGTGGAGACTATGTGATCTCTTCATTCTTTTTCAGACAAGGAAGCTATGGGTTATGGACTATCCAGGTAAAGCGCATGTGACAAAAAGAGATGAACATAATGAATGAAATAAAGAGACAGAGGAAACCAAAGACAAGATAGATGGATTGTGCTAGTAAATGATAGCGTAAGGGTTCACAGGGTGCCAGGGCTACGGGATTGTTAAAAAGAGATACCGCGGCCCTGAAACACAAAGGGCAAGGAAGGAACATGGATGGGTTTTAGTCAGTACAAATCTGACAATCCCTTCGCTCCACTCAAAGCGGGAAAAGTCATTTGATGATTTCCAATCCGAAAAAAAAGGGTTCACAGGGGTGAATGAAAAAATTAATAAAAAATAAATGATGTGGCGCCGACCCCAAGTAACATGGGACAAGGGCAGGAAGAGGATATTCATTTTGACAAGAAGTCTTTGAGTTCTTCTAGATATCTGGGAGAACAAGAATGGAATGCCGTCTACAAATCTCGTTTTCATTATGTTCTCAAGAACAGTAGCACAACAGAACTATTTATTCCTTTCGATTTCAACTGCAGCTGACGCAGATTGGTGTCAGTTAAGATTCATACCTGTTTCTAGGACCTGTATTTCGGCATGACCGAATAGTTGTAGTAGAAGTAATGGCAGTTCATAAAAGACTTTCACTACAACTTGTCTCATAACATAACCGTGTCCAACACGCGTTACCTTCAATGTTACGATGGAAGATGGGATCGCTGTCTATGGAGCTAATTGATTTGAATCACCATGATGTACATCGAAAGATGATATTGCACGCAAAACATCGCGCTATTCATAAACTATTCACACCACGTCACGAACCGAAGGCTTTCAATCTAATTAATATACGAAATTAGCGCTGCTGGGAGCGAACACCGAATAAAGTTAGCCACTTTGAATATGTGTTTGCCGATTGGGACAACGAAAAAACCCAGTGTTGCCGAAACTACTTGCGTCATACCTTCTTGCTTGACACGCCGGACTGGCCACTTAGACAGTGTTATAGTCTGTGGGAGCCGGTTTAAAAAAAAAGAACGCGCCGCGGCCTGTGAGCGAAAACGGAACGCGGCAGTCAGCGATCGAGCGCGCCGCACATCACACGTCTTTGACTACTCGCGCCGCAAAATTCGCGCCACGAATTAGAAAGTTTCGTAAACCTTTACGCAAATTCCACGTTACGTGTGTGTGTGAGTGTTTTTACATTTAATTAATTAATTTATTATAATTGTTATTTTGGGTGTTTGTTTCTGTGTATTGTGCTGTGAATCGAGTACATGATACAAGGAAGCTGACCAAAGGCCGCCAAGATGCTTATAACGTAAGTTTTTAAATATTAAGTGGTGTGATTAGCATCCTAATTATTCTGATTGGATTTGTGTTTGATTAATTTTGTTATCGTCTATGGTATAAAAAAACGCTTGGAATTTATTCTGTGACCTGAATTTCTTCAGACATTTAATAATTTGACAAGAATTTGAGCAAACAGAATAATTCGCATTGCGAAAACATCGGCTAGCTCTGAGCCGTTCGCACACTTTCGACTTGACCCAGAAAGTATTTTTCGTAGTAATTTGCATTAGATCTTGCATTAGAAGAGATTTAATGAAATTAAAGTTACGTCTTTATTGATGTAATACCGGATTAATAATAATTAAAACGCTATTTTATAATTTTCCCCTTAAACTGCAAACACTTTGCTGTAGTTACGATTAATTACTCTATCGATTAATCGATTACAAGCGAGCACCAATCGTAGTTAGGCGTAACTATAATTTTATATCGAAAATAATGAACATCTATCGATCTGAATTTTTGTGATGTTCGCACGTGTTCTCGGAATTTTCCACATGTATTTTCTGAGTACACGTTTCTTAGTACTAGAAATATGGCTGTACTGCTATAATCATGCTATAATCACACTGGCCAAGGAGTTTTAAATGGATTCGCGTTGAAGCTATGAGAAATAGAAAAAGATGAGGCTGTAGGAAAAACACCTGTAGTTACCTATATTCATTTAAAATTTCACATAAGAAAGAAATAAGAGATGGATTGTGTGACGAATGATATGACAGAGAAGACTGGAAGAAAAGAACGTGTAGCGACGACCCCCAGGAACATAGGACAAGGATACAATAATGATGAAGAGGTTTGTAAAGACTCATTAACGTTCTTATACCAGTGCCTCAATTGACTAAAATAACAGCTAAAGAACTAGGTAGAACATACAAATTACTCAATAAATTCGCATTACATAATCTAAAGATTGTTTTAGAACTTTTTTGTTAGAATAAAATGCCAATCGGCATGCTTAGTGGATAGCTGTTCAATACTCGTGCCAGCCTTGAGTATGAATGTGATCCTGTTCCACGACGACGAGGCCCTGATGCATGTATGCTACAGGAATGGGGATATCATGCATAAATCCGCCTTTTAGCGCCAGATTTAGCCGCTAAAAGGCGGTCGTGTGGAAGTAGATAAGGTCTCCAGAAATGTCAGATGTCATAAAGTGCCCGCTTTTTATCACTTATTTTGACTAATTTTTACGATTGTGGTCAAGATTGAGTAATTCCTGATTAATATGACTTGTAGATTTTAAATAGCAAGTTAGGATCTAATTTGTCAGTATTTGGAGGACGAATGTTTTTTAAATGTTCCTTGCTTGCTAATTTTAGGGAAAATTTTGTAAATATGTATTTGGAGTTCACACTATGATCGGAAGGAATACGTAGTAAAATAAACTGAGTATGAAGCTATTGGTACTTTAAAGTATAAAATAAAATTAATGAAATGACCTTACTCATCAGTGGCGCCATCTGGTGAGCTCAAAAACGATACCCTCATTGATGGACGCTAGTAATGGTGCTAAACCCGTAGCTATTTTCTGGATCGACTCAATATAAGTTGCCATCCACCTCCTAAGGAGATGTACTAGTGATTACGTTGTGTACTAATATGCAGTTCGTTGCTCCATCAAATGTAAACGTTCTTTTAGAGTGAGCGATCTCTTGCTCAACGGTGCATTAAGTCTGCACTGACAGTCTACTCATTTATCTCAATTAAGGAGATATTTTGTTAACCTAGACTACAGAATGGTTACCTAATGTAAACGGCAGCGACTTACGACAAATTCAGAGAGTTTATGTAAAATACACCACCCTTGCTCCGTGGAGGAAAATATTGTGAGCAAATCGGCCATGTCCTAGAGCCAAAACTTCGAAGACATGTAACCATCACTAACCCAGACTGTCGCGTGGTAGATTGCAGCCCACTTCGTCTCTTAGACTTACTGTGTCCACAGTAACCTCGGTAATTACGTAAATCACTAACACGTTGCCATTGAAGAAGAGACTGGATTTTCTTTCAAATGTAATTCCGCATTGAGGGTAACAATGATCAAATTTTATTATTATCTATTCAATAAAACGCCAGCGGGTACTGCGGGACCCGGCATTAAAAAACGCTAAACTGCCATTGGGTACTCGAGGCCCCGGTTTCCTTAAATTGACATTATTGACAATGACATAACAGTGACACTGACAGTTCAAACAAGGTTTAACTGGGGCGCGCCACTGCTTACAAAGAATCCTTGCTAACGTAAAATACTTCATAATTATTGTTTTTCATTACTCTACCAAGTACTGAAAATAACAAGAAACTAGGAATAACCCAGCGTGGCATTAAAACTTTTTCTTGTCTTACTTGATAATCTTTGTGTTTAAGATAAACTGGTTTAGTTAATAATAAATTAATAAATCGCTATGGCCGATTCTTATTTTCTTTGTTAAGAATAATTACTTATCAGTAGTAAATAAGGTAGTACCTACTTAGTTACACAAAGTGTTAGTGCTATAATTATATCGTAGAGATTTTCCCGATATACACTCAGGAGCAATGAAATGAATAAAAAAAAAAATAATTTTCTCCTACGATATTGATTAATAGTTTACCTATTTACGAAAATAGTATTTTGAAAGCCATACTATTACGAAATAGATC
Source organism: Lycophotia porphyrea (assembly GCA_950005105.1). Classification (NCBI taxonomy): domain Eukaryota; kingdom Metazoa; phylum Arthropoda; class Insecta; order Lepidoptera; family Noctuidae; genus Lycophotia; species Lycophotia porphyrea. The sequence goes on along the minus strand of OX465404.1, from coordinate 1,079,045 downwards.
TTATCTCGAAGTAGAAACCGTTATTTCACGAGAAAATTGCTTTTGCATTTTGCTAAGTGTAGACATTTCATTGCTCGCTGTACCGCTGTACATTCAGGGAAATAATTGTTTGGTGAAGTATCAATAAATTTGTCTTGTCCGTATATTGAGATCACAACTATCATTACTTTACATAGGTTCAATATTTACTGTGCAAGTTTTTGTTTTTATAGACGAAATTGCCAAAATTATGATAAAAGATATTGTGTTAATAGTAATAATTAGCAGAGTATCGTATTACCCAGTACTGATTTGGTTGTGGAAGTCAGATAGGCAGTCGCTTCAAGTAAAATACTGGTATTCAGCTGCATCCGGTTAGACTGGAAGCCGACCCCAACTTTGTTGTGAAAAGCTAGGCAGATGGTATGGATATTTATCATTTTAGCATTTTATTTTGAGGTTTTTCCTTTTTCTGTTGAAGAATTTCAATATCTTGTATGAGAGCAGAAAATGCTCTAAAGTTGTTCATTTCACGATGTTATTTTTGCAATTTTTGCCTCCATTATTCGAGGTCATTGCTCTCCTGTCAAAAACCTGGGGACGAACACACATCCTTTCTTTAATGAGTATTGATTGTAGCATCTTCACCTTAATAACACGCCATTTGTGTGTAACTGTACTTTTAACCGCGTACTCAAGTAGGTATCTCTTTGCCAAGCAATCTACCGAACCAGAAGTACAGTCATAGATAAACTTGTTGTGCATTACAATTTATTTGCTTTTAATTGAATTGAATGCGGCTGATTTGGCTGCTTGTTTTAATAAAATCAAGAAAAGTTTTTTGGGGTTAACAATAGACATGATATGGTTTGTCTGCATTCAATTATCGATTAGTGACGAAAACCAAGCTGTTTTATCTTTTAAAACAATCGAAAAACTATAAATAAGACAATCACAATAGATCTCTATATCCCAGAAATAAACAATATTTTTTTAAAGTTATCTCTTCTGGAATATCAACAAAAATGTCAAACATTTTCAAACTTAGGAATGTATCAGGAAATTAGGATTTCTAACTTCCATAGGTCCAAAGACACTTATATAGACGGGACAAACGCTAACAAAATGGTACTTGCAAGAGCCAACTAGGCGCTGTCGGTAACAATGTAATGATGTGTTGAACTGGTAATTCTGTCATTCTCTTCAAGCTGTCAGTGCTGTCAGTCCCGGATCTAAATTTTTTTCCAACCGGGGCAGAAACTTGATAGTAGCCCCTTCTCTCAGTGTTTGAGATAAATTACTTAAAAAAAAACTCAGAAGTATATAATGGTTGGCATTTTTCGAATTCATTATAATTAAAATAAAGAAATTAATGAAATTAGTAGAATTAGTTCAAATAAAATGTCTGAAATGATATTTTAACAGCTAAATGACCAGGCCTGTGGTAGTCCCTATGTGGGTGTAGATAGTGTACACTATACACTAATGTGTATAGTGTACAGTATCTTATATTTCTTTGTTCATCAATCTCAAGTAATCCCCATAAAATTATTAATTCAATTGATCAATCTATAGTTCAATTTGATCACACTTGTGCAACTGAAAATTTCAACAGAAGATCAAAGTTCTTTGCAAATGTTATTCTGTCGAGTCACTGCCATATCTAGCAAGAAGTTATTGCAAAAAATACCGTCAAGTGTGAGTCGATATAATCGGTTTAAGTTTCATATAAACAGGAAGTAAATTATTACTGTTGTTTTTGTGTAGTGTGTATAATTGTAAAATGTAGTTTGTAATTATGCGTTTTTATGTTGTGGTTGTAATTGGTTATTATAAGGCTAAACTATGAAACTAATGGGTACGCACGGATTCATATTATTATATTTTTTAATTCCGTAAAAACAGTCAACATGTTTTTTATAATTTTCCATTGTTTCTTAGATAAACTCACTAAGGTCTAACGTACACCATACTCTTATAGATAATGTGATGTACCGACGTATCTCTCAGTGTCTGATGTCCACAGCCATCTGTCCAGTCTGCAATCTTTCCGTCAAACCATGTCCAAATATCAAGACTATTTTCTGATATACAGTTCTAGCAAGACTTTACCAAAGTCTTAGAATCAGAACAATACTGACTACCAAAATAAGTTTTTAATCCCACAAGTTTGAAATCCTACAAATAAATTGAACTCAGGTTTTCTCCTATCCAAATTGTTTACGGAACCCTAAATCTGACCAGACCACAACACGAACACCGCAAGATTATTGACCGACAACGTACAAAAGGATTTCGTAGTCGATAAAGCGGTATATTTATAGACCATATGACGCACTTATAAAGGGGAATGCCCAACAAGTATGAATTTTCCAGAGTCGTGCGCTGTTGAGGTCGAAAGTTTTAGGCGATTTATCTGGTGTTTTGAGAGTTTGACCTTTGCTTAAAAAGATATAACTAATAAGTGTTTATTTCGGGTACCAGTAGGTAGTATTTACTATATTGTGATTTCAAAATAGTCTTTAGGAAAATAATAATAATTTATTTCAGTTAACTTTATAAACTTCTACAATATATAATTTTACATAGCGGCCTCCTTTTAAGAATGAATAATACCTGTGCCAGGAGACCCCGCTCTTCTAAAACTAAAAAAGAACTTCAACTTATATCTAGGAAGGTGTGTGTGTTATTGTGTCTTTAGGAAAAGAAATGATGAAAATGGAAAGTCATGAACATCGAATATCCCACCATACCTCTACCTCGTACTCCTCTCTCTCTCTCTCGTATACCTCTTGAGATGTATGTTAATTCTAGATATATTTTTGTTACTTATATATATATATACATAAAGGGAAGGAATGATATAATTATCGTTCCTTCTTTGTTTGGTGTTTACTTTGCACTCAGAGTTACTATAGAAGAATAAGATTTGGTTTTGCTTTTTCAAAATGACGTATTTTTAATAATAATAATTTATATAATTTTACATTCAGTCATCTTATAGATTGCAATGAGTCAGCTGATATTTAAGAGAAATCTTTTCGTCGAAATAAATGGTATGCAAATTGCATAATATCATTGCATAGCCGTGATATGCAATAATGATGAGTGGCAAATTTTTTATAGACCACATTTCAAATTCTGTTCAACACACTAAGATGTTAATAAAATATTACTTAACTAATTACCTAAGTATTTAATTTAAAAGGATACTACGATTTCTCTCGAAATTATCAACAATTATCACCCAAATGTAAACCATAATCTGTTGTAAATAGTGTTGAAATTACTGTAACAGTAAGGTTGTATTGCATTCGCGGCCTTGCAGATACACTGGCGTGCAATATAAATTACACAGTTTAACTTGAGATAGGTTTGGGCGCACGTAAATTATGGAGTTCTAGTTGAAAATTTAAGTGGCTACTTATTTTTGTAGCCAGCTGGTAGAGTATCTTGTTTTTTAGAGAAGCATTTTAATTTTTAGACTGTATAAAACTTCTTTAGCGGTTTTGTGCACTTTTTGGGATGGGTAAAAACTGTTAAACTCGCGTGAGACCGTCAGATCGTCAGATTGAGTCGGCGGCGCAGGGCGCTTGCGCGAGTGTGCGTTTAGTTTAAACTAGATGGCGTGGTTTCAAGTTTTTTTTTTTTGTACGGCAGCGACATCTTTCGTTTTTGCAGACAGCTATTCAAATATCTGATATTTAAGCTAGATGGCGTTGTTTCAAGTTTTCACGTCTGCCGGCACTCCCGGAGTGCCACACGTTGTTTTTTTTTTAAGAATTCTTGATATCTGTCGTGATTGGATTTGTACCCGGTCGATGGCAATAGGCTCGCCGTCTATTACAGGGGATCGAAACATAACTGGCGAAATGTGGGTGGTTTATAGCTACACCTCTGTCTAACTCTTGGGGAATTGCAGGCTTGATGTTATGTTCTTATCTTGTGTTTTTTTGCGAAAAGAGCTTAAATCCTGTATGAATAAAATGTTGTACCAGTGTGTGTTATTTCAATACTAACTGGGTTGTGGAGATCAGACAGGCAGTCGAACCATGTAAAATATATCAGGATGTAAACAGACTATACACGAAGCCGTCAACCAAGCATTTTGTACATCAAACTAAGTAACTTTACGCAAAAATGATTTCTAGGAAACGATTTTGTTTTTTTGAGGTGAAAAGTCACGTTTTACGGTAGGATTCAATGTAACGCATTCAAAACATTGTGCTGATGGCTGGATTGAATAGTACGGGGGTCATGAAGTTGTCTTAAGTAAAAAAAATACATTAAACATACTAGGGTCAGAAAAATAATAAAAAACATTCTTGTCGATGTTTTTATTAAGGAAGCTCACAATAATTATAATTTTCCACCTACTCAGTTGTATTTGCGAAAATGTATGAAATAAACAACTTTTATGTTAACAACAATGACTACCTCCTGAAAATGATTACCTATACTAAAGATCTATAATCTATTCAAAAACTGTTGGGAATCCTAAATAAATAAAGAAACACTAATTAAATTAAGAAAAATTGTTTATTTCAACTTATTAAGTTTGATGTTTAATCTCATAAAATTAAAATTAATTTTTGTTTATTCCATAATGTATTTAAATCTGTTTATAATTTTAATTTATTCGTGTTAACGTTTTACGTGTGTGTATGAGGCGACTCCGATCAATGGTTCCTAATTGAAATACCTACTTAACCTTTTGACCGCCAGAGTAAAACGAACGCGCGTGCCCTCCACGCCAAGCTACAATTTCACCTACCATATTGTAACATTGTGTCCTTTGGCGGGCACGCGCTTGCTTGCCCCGTATAAGTGACAATTTCGCTCAATAAAATCATGTGTCATGTTAGTACACGTTAATCTCAGGAACCATCCAACCGATTTTAACGAAAATTCGTGAATGAGTGTGGTTAGTTCCAGCTTCAAAGCTAAGATAGTTTTGGTACCAATATGTGGCACCATGCGAAGCAAAGGCGGGTCGGCGGTTATAAATAGAAGTTAAATCTTCTTTAGTTAGTTCCACTAATTTACTGGTCAGATAAAAACTGGGCTAATGATATTTTAATTGTATTTCATCTGCGAGAGACAAACTGTAGTAGCTCTTGATTTAATTGCTCTTGAATTTGTTTCATTTTTATCTGCTATTTATAGTAAACTAGCAGTGCCTTTTCCTACCCTACTTCCCCTACCCTACCTATCTACGTACCTACCGTGCCTATCTATCATACCTACTTACCTGCCTACCCTACCTACCTACATACTACCTGTGTGACATGAGCTTTGCTGTCAAATGCGGAAGATACCAAACCTAATTTGTTTAAAAACTAAATGTTTTTTCCGTGAACTGTTCCAATATTTTAATAGTTAGTCTACTATTTGAGGGCGCAGACGAGCCGTTCTTGAGACCAGTCGTTCTTTAGATATAACCGGTGTAACTAACCCGACCTTGTTTTTGTATATATAGATAACAATACCAATCTTTTAAAAACAATAACATAATGATTAATGTTATTGATTACTGAGAAATGCATGTTGCATGTGTAAACAATATTCGTAGGCACAAACTATCCCATACATAACTTTACACTTGTTATATTCTTAAGAGTCAGGCAGACACACACACATTTGGCCAGTTATGTTTTATTCCCATGGAATAGGGATCAAGCCATCAACAGGGTACGGTCAGGGCTGCAATTGTGAAACTCCTGATGAAAATAGTGTGTGGAGTCCCTTTGCGCGGAAGAAGTGAAACTTCGTAATGTGACGCATTCACTCTCGCTCTGTCTCTTTCTATTCCCCCTCCCCAGGAGCGTTGAACGTTAAACGCAACATTGCTTTCATACCCCCTCCATGGCGCGTTAAACGTTTAACGCAACCTTGCTGGAAGTCGCATTAGATGTTTCACTTCAAAAAACCCAATAACATTGCCCAACCTAGGAATTAAACCCAGAACCTTCAAACTCATCAGTTACACTTGCGACCACTAGACCCACGAGGCAGTCAAAAACATCTAAACGTAGTATTTCTTCACATCTCTAAGAGACTAACCAAAACCGGTATAAGTTATTTACACATACAAAACAACTTTTTGCGTTCATTCGCGAAACCATTTAACATCTAAAAATACTTAATTATTGCATTTACGTCACTGCGCGTTTGCAAAAAAATAAAAGTCGATCGTCATTTTTTTTGCTCGGCTGTGTATCGTATCGAAATCACTCGGATACATTCCATCTCTGTTTCTCTTACGTAATTCGTAAGAGAGGGTGTTATGTAACGAGCTATGTAAGACAAATGAAATGATAAAACCTTCTTGCTCTGATTAGGGTTGTATTGTAATGTCGGATGTAAAGATAAGTTAGAAATGCGGTAGAATGTTTTAGGGCGTGGTTCTGACATGCGAAGTGGCTGTACCAGTTCTTGCGATGGGTTGGTAATGTGAGAATGAATAGCTCATCTGGTAAATATTTGAATAGGCCTAGTGGTCGCAAGCACGACTGCTGAACAAGTGGTCCTGGGTTTCGATTTCCGGGTCGGACAAAGCGTTATTTGGTTTTTCCATCCGGAATTTCTCAGTACCAACACTGAGTCTGGATCTGTGCGCGGTTGATGGCAAAAGGCTCGACCTCTATTAGATGGGACTTAAATTTTATTGGCGAAATGTGGGTGTGCTATTACTCACACCTCTGCCTTACCCTTCGGGGATTACAGGCGTAATTTATCTATACCAATATTATAAAGAGGAAAGATTTTTTTGTTTGTTTGTTTGTTTGTACCGAATAGGCTCCGAAACTACTGGACCGATTTGGATGAAATTTGGAACACATATAGTTTATAACCTGGATATAACTTATAGGATACTTTTTATCCCGATAGTATGTTTCCGTGGGACATTTATCGAACACTACGCGGGCGACGCCGCAGGCATTGAGCTAGTCATAAATAAAAATCTTTTTTTAAACTTCGGTATTTCTTGAAAAGTTCAACAACAAGTTTTTATAATATACTTCCATATTTTCCTCAGTAAACGCATCCACCGGATAACAACAAATATTCGAAAGAAAAAAAAAAAACAACTGCTAGCTAGATTTTGTGTAAAAGGTAAACAACCAAACATAAATAGTCAAGGAACTAGGTCAAACGCACTCGTAGGCGGGCAGACATTGGGCACTGGATTTCCTAATACTACTTATAGTATTTTGTATACCTTATAAGAGAATTGACTAAACTTTTCGGAAGTGTTAATGACGAAATTGGAATTTTTGAAGGCAAACTTCATCGTGATTAATATACTGTTCTAGCTCTTGAACTATTAATTTTCTAATTAGGGTTTTGGTACTGCGCCTCGTTTTTCTAGTGATTGTGAGCGTTACTGTTGATCATTAGGCCCTAGTTTCGATTCCCAAGTAGGGGAAATTATTTTTGGATTTACCATCCGGAATTTCTCAGTAGCATTCAAGAGCCTGGATATGTGCCCAATTGATAGCAATAGACTTGCTCCTCTATAACACGGGGCTTAAAAATTACTGGCGAAATATGGATACAGTTCTGCCTAACTTTACGGGCAAAACAAGCGTGCTGTTTTGTTATTATTTGAATGCTAGTTCCCTTGCCTTAGAGTAGGACAATAACAGAGTAACAGACTTATGTATTACTAGCTAATGCCCGCGGAATCGCTCGCGTTAATTTAGAATTTGACAATCAATTCGGATCGGAGCGAAAGTCACGTGGCGCCGTTTATTATCATAAGAACGTTATTGCTATTTTCCTCAGGAACAGTACTTTTTTTCTGGATGAAAGGTACCCTTTTTCTGTTTCTGTACACCTGACAACGTATATGCAAAATTTCAGGATGATCGATTCAGTGTTATAGACGTGAAATGGTAACAAACAAACTTCCTTTCGCATTTATAATATTATATATAATAAAACATAATATAATACTAGCTGATAACCGCGGCTTCGCCCGCGTGGACATCAGTTATCGCAGAAAATTATACACTAAAACCTTCCTCGAGAACCACTCTATCTATTGGTGAAAACAGCATGAAAATCGGTGCAGTAGTTTTTGAGTATATCGCGAACAGACAGACAGACGCGGCGGAGGACTTTGTTTTATAATATGTGGTGATTTAGGATTAAAGATATTATTAGTCCAAACATATTATCACAACCGTAATACATACGATTATTACTGAAAAATCGAACATTGAGTTACCTAACGCCTCTAATGTATACGTATCGAGTCGGTCGGAAGGGCAGCTGTCGAAACACTAAAGCCTGTTCTAATTCGGTCCAGTAGTTTACCAGATTAGCGCAAACATGCAGACCGATTACTTGTTTAGTATGCGGTATACTTTGGTATTTATTTAGGTGGATATTTGGTGTACTTATTGGAAGGGATAACATAACATCACGGCTGCGGGACTGTTCAAATGAGATACCGCGGCCCTGGAATACAAAGGGCAAGGAAGGAACATGGATGGGTTTTAGTCAGTACAAGTCTGATACTCCCTTCCGCTCTGCCCAGAGCGGGTGAAGTCATTTTATGATTTCCCATCCGAAAAAAAGGGATAACATTACGTTGATTGTCTCTGAAGGATTAGTTAGAGGTGTACCTGTAAAATTGGAAAAAATATCCTACTTATACATACGACTGATTGTTTAAGTTTGATTTCCAAATTAAAAAATATTTTAATAATGTGTCTTTTCGCTTTACACAGAACTAATTCTTTTGTAATAATTTAACAACTAAACGATTAAAGTATTTTCCATTAGTTTTAGAGTTGAGTGGGAATATTCCACATTAAATTACGATGTTTATTAGATACATTCAATAGCTGTCGGAATTCCCCAGTCATTTTGCAAACTAAGAATTAAATCTTAACATTGTATTGTATTTCCCCAGAGGTGTACGCACGACGGCTGATCAAGCTATACAAAACCAGTTTATGCGGATCTCTCATTGTACAGAAAATATGTACAAAGCGAGGCCACGTTATACTGGAAGTGTAAAGCTTGATGTGCCGCCGTGTGTACCTGTATTTAGCACTCCCACATGTCGCTAGTTATTGTAGGACGAGCCTATTATCATGCACCGGTAACAAATCAGTACTCCGGGGTACTAAGAAATTCTTGATAGAATTACTCAATAACATTTTGCCCTACCTAGGAAACCAAGACCTCCTTTGCGAGCACCAGACCAGTGAGGCATAGATATCTGAATTGACGTGTTTTTAGGGTCCGGTACCTCAAAAGGTAAAAAAAGAAACCCTTATAAGATTGTTGGTCGTCTGTCTGTCTGTCCGTGTTTCACCACCGGTTTTCTCAGGAACAGGTCGATCTAGCAAGTTGAAATTTATACCAGATACTGAAGTCTGAAGTCCCTATAAGGTGAATAAAAATCAAGGTCCTGAGTCAACACGGTAAAAAGATATGGGAAAATTTAGATTACGAAAACTTGTAAGTACCAAAATTTACCTTAATTTTCAACCTTTTGTATTTTTCGGAATTTTCCCTTTACTTGTGCTGTAAACCCTTGCTTTTGACCAAAATTGACAATTACGGTCAACCGGACGTACCCTATAGGTTTTGGGTCGAAAACCTATATGGTAGTTCCCGTTGACCTAGAATCACGAAATTTGGTAAGAAACAATGTCTTACAGCACATGTAAAGGAAAAAATCTGAAAACCGCAAATATGTAGTTTAATAACAAAATACCTACAAGCTTATACGGAACCCTCGGTGCACGAGTCCAACTCGCACTTGGCCGGTTTTTTTTTGTTTACCTGTATTCGTTACACACCACACATGACAACCTTCGCCGTCGAGGTAGACCGCGGCAAAGGTGGTGTGAAGATCTGATCTTGGTTTCGGGGCGAACATGGCCAGATTTCGTACAAGATATAGAGGTTTGGATGGAGAAAAGAGAGGCATTTGCCCAGCAGTGGGACACATGACAGGCAAACAAGAAAAAACTGTGTTCTGGATTTCAACTACGTACAATAATTAAATACTTAGCTGTTAGGACTAAGATTGACATTTAGACTTTGTATCTAACAGGAAATGACTATAAAAAGAGTTATGAAGTTATGACGTAAATAAGGTCTTAGGCTAACTGGTAAGGCCATCATTGATGTATAAGGTCGAACTTTACGCAAGGTGACAAAAAACCCATCAGTTTTGAATGATGATAATTTGCAAGATAGACTTACATGAAGATAGAATCACAATGTTATTGCGTGTTTAATAAGAATGGATGTAAAATTGTCTTGCATTTTGATACTACTATTAAAACGCTGCAGAATTTGTTTGGTTGAATGCGCTTATCTCAGGAACTACTGGTTGGAATTGAAGAAATCTTTTAGTGTTGGATTGACCATTTATTGAGAAAGGCTTTATAATATCACGCTACAACCAATAGGAGCGGAGCATCAATGAAAATGTTGCTAAAACGGGGAAATGTGCAACAGTCATTAACCTATCTGTACTTAATATTATAAATAAATAGAAAAGATTTGTATTTTTGTATTTAAAGAATAAACTTAAAACCACCCTACCGGACCGATTCAAACATTCTTTCAGCAATGGATGGAGCTACATAATCAGCAAGTAACATAGGCTATATTTTATCCCCGTACTCCTTCGAGAACGGGTACTACGTGGGTGAAGCCGCGTGACGTCAGCTAGTCCTTAATAAAAGTGACAGAAAACTTGCAAGGAAGCCTGTCATGGTAAGGCATTGCGATACGTTGATGAAACGTACACACGGCAACACATCAAGCTATGCATTTCCAGCATAACTTGGCCTCGCTTTTTGTAGATTTACCGCACAGTGAGAGATCCACTTAAACCGGTTTTGTATACTTTGATTGGTCGTCGTGCGTACATAATATGAGCAAAAGAGTAGAAAAATACATATTCCTGGATGGTAAGGGAACAGAATACCAAATGAATGAATGGAGTGAGTGTATGAAACCATTACGGTTCAAATGACAAGGGCACAACGTAGAATAAGGATAGCTAAATAATCAACTAAAAGACGCAGTGATTTTTGTAGTAATCACGTTTCACTGAATGTGATTCGATGTTGTTATTTTGTTGAATCAAACTCTACAACTTTTTGTAATATACATAACACATATGATAATATCTGCAGTTAATTTGATGAGGGTCATGTTATGTCGAAACATAACATCATAAATAAATAAAAACCGGAAAATAAAGTCGGTGACAAAAAAAATAAATCAATCAAACAAAAGTCACCGACTTCTGAAGCTAAAGTTATCTTTCACTTTTTTGTGTTTTTGAAGTCGGTTTTATTTTGTGCAAAGAAGTTTTTTTTTTTATTTTTCGATTTTTTGTTTTACAATACATTCCATTTTAATAGGCTTGGCCTCAATAAAATGGAACTTAACATACCTAACTATCGAAATCTGGGTGTAATGTACAGATCTATCTACACGCTCAGAGAATACATGCGTTATGTTACGATACTGTGTAAACAACAAAAATCCAAGCGATTGCAGCAATCACGGCAGATTTGCTGTCAATTATTGAAGAGTTCCTTTGGTTATCTCTGAAGTTCAGCATCAGATCTTCACCAAATTTAAACGGGACCACGGTGAAATAACGTACAAAATAAGAATCATTAAAATCGGTTCACAATTGGCGAAGAAATCGATGAACAAACAAAAAAAAATCAGGCGAATTGATAACCTCCTCCCTTTGGAAGTTGGTTATTTTTTTTTTTTTGCTTTTTCCTTTTATCTGTGATCGGCTGTCTAGCCATGATCAGATAGTGGTGCCGATTCCCTTGTTTACAAACTAAACCAAATTTAAGTTCATTGCATCTTTTTCTTTCTATTTATTTGTTCTATCATGGCGCTGATTAATTTGACAGGACTAAACTAAAATTTATCTTCTGTCCTTTTCTTAATGAAATAGAAAGAAAAAGATGCACAAAACTTAAATTTAGTTTAGTTTGTGAACAAGGGAATCGACACCAATGTGTTTGTTTGACAGAAAAATTAAATGAAATAAATTATGTTTTATTTCAGGAAAAATACCCATACCGTAGCCATATTAACATTGTTATTTTACTCTTTATCTAAACTGACCTAACTCAATGATTTTAATTTTGAAACAAATAATGAAAACTGAAAACCCAATATGTGGTCCCAGAACTGTTTTACACAGAAAAGACATCAACGCGCAAAACAAACAAAGCGCTTTGTAATAAAAAAAAAAACCTGCGTTCGCGCATTATTTAAAAGACGTTTCATGTTAAGATTTAAATAACACCTAATTAAGTTAATTTTAGAGATTAACTCCAAATGTGTATTATTTGTAATTGCCACTAATTTTTTTTTTTTAATTTACGTTACATTTACTAATGAATTAATTTTATTCTTTTTTTTTTGTAGATTAAATCCATACATTTATTCAATCCTTATATATTGTAATTCATTTAAATTACATTTCCGCGTAGCATAATTATGCCTTTTTCAAGATTCTTACAAATTATATTAATAAGATGTAAACAAATTAACATAACTAAAGCATGCAGAACCCAGATCGACTGCACGACTATTTAATGGTGATGACACTGATGGAAAATTGGCAAGTGATGACGAATGAAAGGAACGGCGTAAATTAAAAAAAAAATATGCTGCGTTCATCTATGGTCCAAGTATGCACTGCTGTGACAAGTATAACTGGCTGCAGTCTCCAGGTCTAAGAATAAAACGAAAAATCTCAAAACTACTTGAAACCTGAAATTGTTCATATGACTATACCAGAATAAAACATGTCGAAGATATTCACATTTTACTACTATTATAAATGCTAATGTTTGGATGGCTGGATGGACGGGTGTTATTCAATCACGTCAATACGGCTGAACGGATCTGGATGAAATTTGACAAAGAGATAGATAGTCTGGAATAGCACAAAGACCGATTTTTTTTTACCCATATACATCAAAACTTCTGTGCGAACGAATTCACAGGCAACAGCTAGTCGTATATAATTATTGCTACAAAGTATTTTTATGATAACTCTTGTCTCAAGTTTATGACGAAAATCAATGCTTGAGGACGTAATGACGAAATTGATTCGAAAGAGAACCTTATACTATACTAGCTGACCCGACAGACGTTGTCCTGTGAACCATGAATATTAAATTCCAATTGACCTACTACCTACCTACCTTACCCTACCTACCCTACACTACACTACCCTACCTACCTACCCTACCTACCCTACTTACCTACCTACCCTACCTACATATTTTTTTTGTTTTTAAACCTTCCCTGTATTCGGACGAATAAAACAAAAAAAAGAATTATTCAAATCGGTTCAGCCGTTCTCGAGTTTTAGCCAGACTAACGAACAGCAATTCATTTTTATTTATATAGATAGAATATAAGAGCGTATATTATCTTTGTGTAGGGGTCAGAGAGGTCGGTAAACAATGGGTGAGGTATAAAAAGTATGTGTATATAATACTGCTTGCATTATTATATAGCTATTATATGATAGAGTTGTGAGGTGTTTAGTAGTCGAAGAAAGATGTATTTATTTGTTCTTCCGTATGAAAAGTTCGTATTTCTTAACTCTGCAAGGAAAATAATCTTGATCTTTGAAATAAAATCAAATAAATAAATAAAAATAAAATAAATAAATAATCATCATCATCATCAGCCTATAATATTCACCAAAAAAACTTAAGTACAAATTGGAGAGAGCACTCATATTTTCTATTTAAAGACGTGTTCGATCGTTAAGAAGTATACAGATTTTATTACGAATTTTGCCTTTACTTAAAAATTGCTCATATTATCGAAGCATCACTTGAGGACGGCTCGACCGATTTGACTTGTTTTGGCTTTTTATTGGCTTGTTTGAAATTGTCAGGACTGGGTTTGTCTGATCCTGCCAGGGCTGTGGGACTGTTCGAAAGAGATACCGCGGCCCTAGAACACAAAGGGCAAGGAAGGAACATGGATGGGTTTTAGTCAGTACAAGTCTGTCACTCTTCCCGCTCCGCCCAGAGCGGGAGGAGTCATTTGATGATTTCCCATCCTACAAAAAAAAGGGTTCGTAAATTGACCCCGCGAATCCTCACAGCATATATTCTTATTGCGACCTCAAATGACTACCACAGACTAAAAGTTTTTGATCCTTCATTCACCTTTTGCTGTTAAATCTCTTGCGCAGTCAACCGTGAGAAAAAACAAATGAAGCAACACAGCAAACGTTTATGTATGTTCGCACTTATTATCTTTTATTATCTTGGTAAACCGACCGAATTCCTATAAAATGATGCTCAGATCGGCCTCGTACGGTTGAGGCCAATGCAAGGTCTTTCATAACTACAACTTGTTGGTATTTAACTCGTTTTCAATTTAAGTTCGGACGATTTTTTTCGAAGTTGAAAAATTGGAAGGTTGATCCTGTGTTATTTCAAGAAACCTCAAGGTCATAATTTTTGTTCCTATGATAGTCAGGACTAACTGTTTTTGAAAAAAAGACAGTTTTCGAACGCCTCTAATGTTTTCATAAACGAGAGTCAAACCATAGATATTCTTGACTCAGGTCAGAGGAAAATCAAAAGATTGCAATTTCAATGTCATAAATCTTTTATCGTTCCCAATCTAAGAAATCATGAAATCAAATTAAAATCATGAAGTTCTAACAGAATATTCGTTTATAAATGAGAAATTAGTCATCCCTTTAGTTTTTTTTGTTGTCTGGGGGAAACCTTCAAAAGGCAATTAGTGTATGGGGGTAAGATTGGAGAGTGTAGTCACCATCCGCACATGGAACGAGGCACCGTCTCCTATCCCTTAAGAGCTGGCCCTTGTTCTCTTTCACCTTTTGACCATTTCTGCCGGACTAATCACAATATCCACGACCAATCAATCAGCCATTCTCATCTACCTGGTGTCATCACAATTGCGAGGTTGCCAGCTCGTAATAAGTGTTGCAATGCTGCAAACCTTCGTAGCATGCGTCCGCGCATATAAACATGTATCGCAACGTCGCTGCAAGGTTAGTGAAAACGTTCCGGTCAGTTTTGGGCCGTCTGGACTGGACGTCGGTACAAGCATGACCTTATAGGTTTGTTCGTGAGAAGCATCTAATTTTGTGCACTTGTTTATATTGACGTAAGGACTTACGATATGACGTAGTTTCTACGTTATGTTAAAGCGCATTATTAAGCCTTTTTAAGATATAATGAGATCTGGTGTTTGGTGCTCTAATCTCTTAATTATTGCATATGTTGTTCTTGTATTTGAAATCCCATACGACAGTTAAAACAAAGAAATTGATAAAGCAACGAAACGGGCAGAAGTCCTCAATACAGAGGGTCTAGAGAAGTGGCATGACTTCTTGTTCTTCGTCGAGTCGATGATTCCTTTAGTTTTAAATAAGTTTCAACCAGAGCTCTGCCGCCTCAAATGACTTTCAAACCATTGCGTATTTCTCTAGGGTTGACATTAGTATTTTAGTAACTTATATCAGTCCAATATATTTAGACTTTTCCGTCATACTTTTCGCTGAAAGAATATTACCTTGTATACTCGGCTGTGGCCGTAACAGGTCATCAGAATCATTCGTAGTCGTTTTATATTGCAGCTTAGGCTCTTGCTGTGAGAAAAAGGCTAGGCCAATAATGATAGAGCAATGCTCTTACACAACTTTTCCGATTAAAGGTTCCACCTTCTACTGATATGGTCAACTTAATTGGTATCCGTTCCACTTGCATCTCTGGCGCCCTTCGCGACGCATTACTGGCTAATAACATGCGTCCTGTCTGATTTGCTACAAGACAACTATGCCACAGTGTATTTATTTCTTGTAGCTTACAGTGGTTCAATGAACAAGAATTTTGTCAGGATTTGGAAATGACAGACAGATAAGTCAATATGACTGCTTTGCTACTATAGTATGACCACTTTAAGTGTGCAGGTTCAAGGTCGTTTTGCTTGTCAAGGCATCTATACGTCAAACTTTGTTCACAGAAAAAAAAAGTAGTTGCCACAATCACGATTTTGTTTAGATTGACTAAGTAATTTGTTTGCATCTGAGCCTAACAAGCACAATGATCACAGCTACTACTTTTATTTGATGGAGATTTGGAACGGAATGTTGATTGGAGTTATCACAAAACCTATTTGCAGCAATCAAGTCAAAACATTTCGACATTTTATGATGCCCACGGCTTCGCCCGCCTGAAGTTGATTATTGTCCCGAGGGATTGTACTAACGGGATAAAAAGTATCCTATGTGTTAATCTAGGTTATAAACTATCTGTTTGCCAAATTTCGTCCAAATCCGTTTAGTCATTTTTGCGTGAAAGAGTAACAAATATCGATACATACATCCATCCATCATCAATTCATCACAAACTTTCGCATTTTTCGCATGTAACGAAAGGTTTATTTTGTTAAATACATTCTTATTCTTTATTGCACACAAATTAAAAATATACATAGAAATTGCAATGGCGAGCACTTATGTACAATGGCGAGCTTAACCCAGATTTGGGTATTCTACATCATACATCTTTAAATGTTCAGAATGCTACTGTCGAGTTTAGGTGCAAGAATGACCTGGGGTCCTTAAACCTTCGAGGATTACAGGCGTTATGTTATGTACAGACGCCAACACACCAAGCTACTACAATCTATCAAATTTCTTCAATAGATTTTCAACTTTATGTCTAAAGCCTTAGGTTCAAGGTTGGTTGGGAAAATCTGACAGTTTCGGGTAGGTTGTCCAGCTGGCGTCTGTACATTTAATATCAGACAACTGTGAACGTAAAGCAAAGGTCACAATCTAAACTTAGCATTGCATTAAATAAAGTTGTTTTACTTAGTTAGTCGTAGTTAGTCGAAGCTATAAGGAAGAGATAAATAAGTTTTGATATTTAATACTGAGTTCAGTATATAGATAACTGAAATGAAAGGCGTGAGTGGTGTCCGAGCGCGCAGCTTGCGAAACATAAGTAATACTCCGGTTTAGTGATCTCATTCGTCATACCTGTTCGTTACCTTGGGTCCTGGGTTAGTTCCCGAGAAGTGTTATGGTACCTAGTTTTATCAGCATCCGCCTGAAGTTAAGTCAGAATTTCTCGTTATTGTCGCTGTAGAATGATAACGTCGTATGTGCAGAAATTCAAAATTTGCAGGAAATGAAAAAAATGTTTGTTTCGTCAATTTTTAAAATATTTTTATGGGCTTTTGGCTCATGTGTTAAATGATAAAAAGGACTTACTTTTTGGGTTCATGATTTCGCCGTGTTATAAAATACGTGGTTTTCATACGATTTTTACAAAAAAAAAATAATAATAATACGTACGTGGTATTCATTCTTCAGTCTCAGTACTGTTTAAATGAAAACGTAGTGAGTGAAACAACTAAACTCTCATTTCAGCAAAAAAATTGTGCAACGGTAATAATTCTTCGATCAAGATAAACTTCTTGCAGACGTTAATCAAAGATCACGTTTTTTAATCGTCACAAAAGTCTTGACAAATTATATAAAAAAACCCCAAGCACTTTGGGAGTGCCGACAGAAGCGAAAACTTTATATATATTTCAAGATTCTGAATTATTTTTAGATATTATTTTTGCATAAGCCTTTTACTTATACATTTGACTATACACTGTATTTTTTGGGCTTGTAATATGTAACAACACGGCTAACTCTGTAACGAAAAAGAGGTTAAATTGTTTTTCCCCATTACAAAAATGCCCAATGCGCCAAAAGAAGATTTCACTTCAAAAATGCCATGTCACACACATCTTACGTCTTCGTAATAGGCACATAAGAACGGACAGCCTCACATTACCATCTTGGCGCAACACGGTCCACTTTTAATTACACCATTGTACAATATCACCAACCGGAAGACAAGTACAAACAACAACCTACCTTATAATTACACAGAATAAGAACGGATCTACCTATTATAAACTGCTCTTACGACTTGGCCACGTACTACAGGCTCAAGCGATATGCGTGTTGCGTGCGACAGCGCGATCGGCTGCGTAGAAAACAAATGAAACGAGTTACTTAGCCACGCCATAAGTCATTGTGAAGCGACTTGTTATTTGATAACTCTGTGTAGTTTTGTCGTGGAGTTTGTTCTGCCACTTCTTCTTCACAGTTAAACACTAGGAAATGTCGAAGGGCGTTTTAGGGACTGTGTCTTGTAAACTTTGACCTTCAAAAAGTGTTAATTATCAGTCTCATTTGAAAATTTAAATGACTCGGATTTTACGTGCTGCGTGGTCTTTTTGGCACGTGGCTATTGTCGAAAATTACGTTGCCTGGTTTTACTGTTTCGGCATAATTTCCACAGACACTGACACAAATGTTTACCAACATGCCTTTCAGAAAATGTCATTCATTATCAATGGCCACTATTCTAGGAAATGTCCTTCAAGAACTAACAAAAGGCGTGCTGCAATACACCTACTCAAGCAAAGATAACAATTGTGATGCACGCATGTCGCTTGCTACATGTCGCGTCGCAAGTATCATCACGTGAGGACGTGAACGTGCCATAAGAACGGATCTATAATAAATAGCTCTCATTCGTGGTCAGTCAAAATGAAGCGGTCGGTGACGCAAGGGTTTCATCATCGTTATGTCACGGTAACCAGTCGATCATTTAACTTGTGGTTGTGCAACCATTCTCTCGACGCCTTCCGCTCGTGTCTGATGTGCTGTTGAGGATAGTGAGATGAAGTATGTAGGTCAGGTTGGTAAAACACCCCTTTGAGGAAATTATCCTTTTGTTCTACTTACTTTTACTTACTTACTTACGAGTACTTGTACTTAGGTTGCAAGTGCCAACCAAATAGGGAAGCTATTTGGTTGGCGCTTGATATTTTGAAGATATGACGGAAACATACTTGGTTTAGAATGCCCTCCTATAGACAGTAAAGTCATGAGCAAAAGCTGTATATGAAGTGTATGAATTTTGAAACATCCTTTCCTAGTGCTATCTTGTGTAAAATTTCGTGCTTTTAAACCCATCGGTTCAAGATATGAGTCTATCGACACGCAATTTCACGCAAAAAAAGAAAACTTAATCAATTTAAAATTAGACCAGCACTTCAGCCACGACTTCGTCCGCAAAAAATGTGATAGCTCTGCAAATATGCATGAAATGAATGTAATTTATAGCCTATAGCCCCACAAATAATGTAGCTTTCTGCAAGTGAAATATTTTTTAGGACTGGATCATTAGTTCCACCTATTAACAGCAGCATGAAAACAAAACAAACACAAACTACAGAATACCCTACATTTAAACTATGTACACAAGAAGACAAGACAAAAATCACTCCTCAAGATATCAAACAGCCGAAGATCCAACTACTTCCTATGAGACATAAAATTTGCATTGTGAGCAGTGAAACATCTGACAGGATTTATAAAATGAGTGAAAGAACTCAGCTCGCTAACTATAGTAGGTGTCATTATCGCACTCCACGATGTGGTTTAAAACATGTCTTATGTAATATTCATGAAAAAGTTCGTAATTTCACTTTCTTTGACTACTGTATTATAGTTATTGGCGAAGAAGATTTCAGACAAACTAATAACTATATGGAACTTGTTTCATATATCCGGGAAACACTACTCCCATTAAGCCATACTAATTTTATTATAAGTCTTCCAACATTTAAATATATGGAGAACAATGCTAATATAATGTTTAATAGTAGAATAGATATTTTTAATAATTTGATTTACATGGACGCCGAGACGCATAAATATGCGTATATTCTAGACTCAAACCTCAATCTGCCGTATTCATACGACTCATATAACCAACGGTCCGGTAGTATAAATAACAAAGCTCTAAATATTATTGTAACGGACTTAGAGAGCTTTATTTTAAACCTAAACGCACTGAATACTACCTACCAAGATATTAATTGTATACAAAATCTTAGCACGGGTAAAATTATAACACAAAATGATATTTCTGTTATAAATGACACTAAGCACTGTGATGAGGATAGTTTTTTTCGTGTATAAAAATCTCAATATTATGCATCAAAATATAAATGGCCTCTTAAATAAATCCAATGTATTTACTGTACTGCTAGAGGAACTACATAATTCAGGGAAAATAGTGGATGTATTATGCTTTTCTGAGCACAATATGATATTGTCGGATGTAAACCTATTACATATACCTAATTTTACTTTAGCCACACATTTTACTAGAGAATCCAGACATGGAGGCACATGTATAATGATAAGAAACGGTATTAAATATAGAACATTGGAGTCAGTTGCGAAATATGGTGTATCCAATATTTTTGAATGCTGTGCAGTGGAACTCACCGACCACAATATTATTATAATATGTTTATATAGGAGTCCACATAGTACCGAAGTAAAAAGCAAACATGAAATATTTTTTAATAAATTAGACAGTCTTTTAAATTCTTTATCCATTCACTCAAATAAAAAAGTGCTTCTGTGCGGTGACTACAATATTGATTTGCTAAAAGATACCACAAGTTCGCAGCAATTCAAGCACTTAATAATGGGTTATCATCTTAAATTTGCCGTAAACGTTCCAACTAGATTAAGCAGTGGGACCTGCATTGATAATATAATCCACAATGTGCGAGGAGCAAAAGGAGAAGTTTTGGAACTAGCTGTATCCGATCACACAGCACAATTTTTACGATGTCCAGTTAAACAAACGTGCCTTTTAGACTACTGGCACTGTACAAAACGGGACTACTCAAAAGAAAATTTAGAAAAATTCGCAAACTATTTAAAACAACTGTCATTTTCTGATGTTTATGAGGAAACAGACCCTGAAAAAGCATTCAAATTGTTCTATGACTGGTTTAAATTGCTATATGACTTATGTTTTCCTAACATTAAAATAAAAATATCGACGAAAGTAAAACCAAACTGGATTAGTCGCGGTATTAGATTATGTAGCAAGAAAAAAAGAGATTTGTTATGGAAATACAGGTTATCACCGACTGAACATAATAAAACAAACTTCAAAGCGTTGTCTAACCGGCTTAAAAAAATTGTCAATCTCACGCAGAGAGCCCACAATAACCGTTACATTCACTCGGCTAAGAATCGATGTAAGGCAACATGGAAAGTCATAAATAAAAACAAACATAATTTACCAAATCAATCCACAATGAGAATTAAAGCAAATGATAAAATACTTACCAACCCTCTTGATATAGCAGAGGCTTTTAACAATTATTTTGCGGATCAAGTCAAATCAATTAATAGTTCAAATAATAATAATAAATTACCAATAAATACAATAAATTCGTCCATGTTTATGAAACCTACAATACCACAAGATATTCATAAAATTATTATGTCTTTAAAGAATACTCCCAGCACTGGATATGACGGTATTAGCACAAAAATAATTAAAACAGTATCTATATTAATTGCACCAGTCCTTAGTCACCTGATCAATATGTGCATCTTGCATGGTGTTTTTCCAAAAGAATTAAAAATTAGTATCATAAAACCGCTTTTCAAAAAAGATAATAAAGGCAACATGTCTTCCTATAGACCTATAGCACTGATACCTATTTTGTCAAAAATATTTGAAAGAGTAATATACAATCAAATCAATTCATATTTTGAGAAAAATAAATTATTTGTCGATAGCCAAAAGGGCTTCCGGAAAAATAAGTCCATTGACATGGCAATCTATGATTTTTTAAAACTCGTTAGCAACAGAGTAGATAAAAGAAAACCGGCTCTGGCTCTATATATGGACATGTCGAAAGCCTTTGACCGCGTAGACCATAGAATATTAATTAATAAACTTGACGCATACGGGATTAGAGGTAACATATCAAATTTAATTAAATCATACCTACAAGATAGACAGCAAATAACAGTTATTAATAGAATATGTAAAAAACATGAAACAACATTTAAATCTAGCCCGAGAACAGTGATGTATGGAGTTCCACAAGGTAGCATACTTGGACCTCTCCTATTTATTATATATATAAATGACTTCCCAAAAGCATCAACCTATCCCATGACAATGTTTGCAGATGACAGCACTCTACTCTTCAACAGTGACCAATTAGATACATTAGAATCAGACATTAACTCTAACATAAAATCAGTTATAAATTGGCTAGAGAATAATAATTTGGTAATAAATTTAGATAAGACAGTAATAATGAAATTTCAACAAACAGTAAATCAAAATTTAAATTTAGATATAAGATATAATGATAAAAGGATTGATGAGACGAATGTGACAAAATTTCTGGGATTAAATATTGAAAGCACATTAAAATGGAATACCCAGATTGACAAAGTATGTAGTAAAGTAAACCAATTTTCTCATGCGCTGCGTATGCTAAGTAAAACGGCCAATCAAAACACCGTACTAACTGCATATCATGGTCTAGTAGCCTCAACATTAAGATATGGCATTATGTTTTGGGGAAACGCCTCGGGTAAAGATATGGTGTTTAAGTGTCAGAAAAGGTGTATTAGAGCGATTTGTAACCTGCAAACCACTGACAGCTGTAAACAATATTTTAAAAGTATGAAAATTTTAACAGTGCCCTCATTGTACATATACCAGACATCTATGTTCGTCAAAAATAATATGTATAAATTTGACCGAGTAGGTAGTCAGCGTCGAGCTGACCGGCTACAAACTGTTGGATCTAAAACTGCTTTATACAAAAACAGTATTTTCGTAATGGCTCCAAAATTATACAATAAATTGCCAAAATGTATCAGAAGTGAGGAAAATGTCAGCCATTTTAAAAAAAAGTTGTTCCTGTTTTTAGTTGAAAAGACGTATTACTCGATTGAAGACTATTTAAATGACAAATTATGACTAAATTTTAATTTTCTTGACATTCTTAATAATTAATAATATAATTCAATTACTTTATTTTATGCGGCTCATGACATTTTTCAATTGCTTCATTTCTTTTATCCTAGACTTTACTCATTATGATAGTAAAAATAACCTGCTTACTAATATTATATTTGTATGCCGATTATTGGCCGAACATACAGATCAGCTAAAATGTATAAATAACATCTTTTTGTACTTATGTTCACAAATAAAGATTTGATTTGATTTGATTTGATTTGATTCCGGAGACAACCACCTACATACAAACTGACAAACACATTTACCTCTTTATAATATTAATATAGACAAAGTTCCACTTGGTACAACTTTTTGGTTGTAATAAACAACCTAAAACGGTGTTCGTGCAGTAGTATTTAACAAAAAAGATAGTGCAAACGCTACAGCCTGAAGTTTCAGTGAATTTGTTTTGTTAACAGCTGTTCTTGGTTGACACAATGTAACGGATGCTTCGTATTCCGTATTCCGTAAAAACAACCGTATCATTTGC
Source organism: Lycophotia porphyrea (assembly GCA_950005105.1). Classification (NCBI taxonomy): domain Eukaryota; kingdom Metazoa; phylum Arthropoda; class Insecta; order Lepidoptera; family Noctuidae; genus Lycophotia; species Lycophotia porphyrea. The sequence continues at coordinate 1,055,618 of OX465404.1, read as the reverse complement.
CAATAATATGAAAGAAAGAGTGAAGAAAGAAACATCGTTGTAAATTCACTGCTCACTAGGTCATTCTGTTTTTAGATTTTAAAACTATGTTTACGATAGCAGTCGTGAAATTTTGGTCATTTGAATCTGGTTGTTATATTTTTTTTTCGGATGGGAAATCATCAAATGACTTCTCCCGCTCTGGGCAGAGCGGAAGGGAGTGTCAGACTTGTACCGACTAAAACCCATCCATGTTCCTGCCTTGCCCTTTGTGTTCCATCTCTTTCGAACAGTCCCACAGTCCCGCAGCCCACCCGTTTGTTAGCTTACCAGAAGTTGTTATCAAGAAGTCTGTTACGTTTCGAAGCTTTCACGGCTGGTTGGATTTCGATGAAATTATCAAATACTATGCCCTGGGTCCCTACCCATTAGGTGCTTTTTTAATTGCTTTTCTTTGGTGCAGCTAGTAAGGTAAACTAAAAATGACAGTTATGGAATCTTGCTTAGTATTTCATTTTCCTGTAAAGCATTCTCTATACATACTACAAGATCTATAAAGGGTGTAAACAGACTCTTAACGAAGCCGAAAGGGACTTGTTCTCCCCATCATTGCGGTCATTTTTTTGTTCTAGACCATACCTGGGAAACTTCTAGTTACGGAGATATTGGGGGTCTAGGTTCCAAGTTTTTCACAAGTTTTTTTTTAAATACATGTTTTAATGTAAGTTTTTTACTTTAAACACCTCCAGGACCCCCTTACTATTCAATCCATCCATCAGCACAATGTTTTGAGTGCGTTACATTGAATCCTACCGTAAAACGTGACTTTTCACCTCAAAAACTGTTGCACATCTTCAAATGAAATTTGAATTAATTTAACCAATTGATTATTTTCCTTCATTTAATTTTAATTTCATTCGAAAACATCGGTCGGTTTTTAAGAAAAAATCAATTATATCTTTCGACCCTGCATACCTATCTGTTTTGTTGACTGTACATAATGCTTGGTTGACGGCTTCGTGAAGAGTCTGTTTACACCCTGTATTTGCTGCATAGCAACCGCTCTTTATTCCGGTTTGTTTGTGTGGGTGACGGGAAATTGCAACCGGGGTCCGTATTGAGTTGTTTAGCTCTATAGTAGACGAGATAGGTAATAAAATAACATATAATAATATCACGCCTGTAATCCCGGAAGGGTTAACTAGAGGGTTAATCGAGGACATTCCCGCCTGATCACCACTAAGCTCATTTTTGCTTGCACTCACGCGCGCGAAGCGTTCTCTAGCCGGACGCCTCCGCATGATTCAAGCGAAATTTTTTATAACTGGTAAAGGCCGCGACTGTACCTAATAAGACATCCACATTTCGCCAGTTATCTATAAGTCCCATGTTACAGGGGGCGAGCCTATTGCCATAAACCGGGCAAAAAGCCAGACTCCGTGGCTGCTACTAAGAAATTTCTGATGGAAAAACCCTACAACACTTTGCCCGACCTCGAAGAAACTCTATTACTTTACAAATATAATTGCTGAAGAAAGATTCTCTCTTCTTTCACATCATAGTTATCATTGGCAGCCTTGTTCCACCTACTGCTGCATAGGCTCCTCTTGTGCCATGCCTCATCCAGGTCTTAACCACGACATTTTGTAATTTTTTTTTTTTTAAAACGTTGCCCCACAGTAGGAATTTCTCCTGTATCGTGGGTGCGTTCACAAACATTTAAACTTACACACACCAACAGCCAGACCCGGAACAACTATCTGTAGGCCATACAAATATTTGATCCGTGCGGGGATCGAACCCGCGACACGCAGCGCAGCAGTCAATCGCTCAGCCACTGCGCCAACCGCGCCGTCAAAAAATTCATGCCATTATTTTTATCTGTATCCAAAACTAGATCATTTATTAAGTAACACTCGCACTTCGCGAATTGCGTTATTTTCAGTGACAAAACTCAGCATATTAAATACGCACTTGACCGCAATATTTTATATAGTTATAAGAATTACGGTCATCAAACCATAGTCGGTGAAGTCGGTAAGTATGCCGTCCGAACATCCGAAATTATGCAACGCGACCTTTACAAGTGATGTTTGGCAAGCTGTTGGCTGTTGGCAGGGTGTGGACCAATATTAGTGATGATGGCACGTGTAGAAGGTATGCGTGAGTTTGCAAACACGTGCCGATGTTTAAATAACTAGTTAAATAGTTAGGAGATTAGTGCCCGACCGAAGCTTCGGAATCGGCCACTTTCGGCCAAAAACAACGTTCAGCTTCGGCCAAAATAGGTCGTAATTTTGGCCGAAGCCGAAAGTTCCCAGTAAAGCCCTAAATTGAAGGAACTCTTGCAAATTTTGCATGTTTTCAATGTAAAAATATTAAAATATATATAGAGGTAGACAGCCTTTAAACATATCTTATAACATTTCTGCCTCATGACTGAGCATTGTTCGTTGCCAACTTGACATGGCAACAATATGGCTACTTGTAAGCCATTGTTATGCGTCGTCTGGCATGCGCCTTACGGACAGCAGAATTGACGATTCAAACCTGCGGTAGACTGTGGAATCTTTATTTACATATTTTATATGCAGATATGTAATATATCTATATTTATGTTAGACAATCATTTGATTAAAATATAAGTCACTCGTAAATTATTTAAACACATCCAGTATACACCAGTTTAATATAGTTGATTAGGTACCTTTATAGGGCTGATAAGTCGTTGATCTTTGGTTTCCAAAGCAGTCATTATAAAACAATAATACTCGTAAAGAAGAGAATATTGCATGGCAGCGCCTAGTGGACACTAATAAATTTTAGGTTTCTTTGATTATCCGCGTCCTCGCCACGTCTCTTCCGTATAAACCGCGCCTAAGACCCCAAAACGCTTGTCTTTTATGACTTCCTAGTAGAGAGAAGTGGAGGAACAAGTTCCCCAGTAGCATTGAGGTACCGGTACGGCCACCGGGAACTTCTCTAGACGTTTTATGCTATCGCCCCTGAAAACATATTATTTATTTTTTAAAAGGGGAATTTTCTCAAACTGTAATTGTTACCAATACTATTCTTGATTGTGGTTGTATTGCACTTCGACCTTCTGATCAGCATCATCATCATCTTTCATCCCTTCTCCCAGTCTACTTGGGGTCGGCGCAACACGTTTTCTTCTTCTACTCTTCCCCGTCACGGCATCATTTACTCCTTTCTCTCTCATATCATTCCTCACACAATCCTCCCATCTTTTCTTTGACCTTCGCAATGGCATCCGAATTTCGACTGCACTTTCAAAACTGATTAACTTCTCCAGCCATTTATAACAAAACAACTGACTATCAATAGGCAATATTATATTGTGCTGTTATCCATTGACAGATTACATAAAAAGAGCCAAGTAATCTATACTCTCACTATTTCAAATCGAATTACAGAGGTAAACACTTTCTTTTTTTTGTAAAGAATACTATTTGCATCATATTCACGACAATCGGCCTGCGGCTTATTTGTTATTTAAAGCTGTGACAAGTGAAATTGTTGTTATAGTTATTTCTGTATTTTTTTCTGGTGTAAAAAAAAGTGCGTGTCTCTTTTTGATTTTCATGGATAAAATTATAATTTTTGACACCCACGCGGGCAATTCCGCGGGTAAAAGCTAGTCATCATTATCCTGGCCTTGTTCCATGTTACCTGGGGTCAGAGCAACATGTTTTTTTCTTCCATTCCCCTTTTCCTTCAAATCATTCCTCACACAATCCATCCATCTTTTCTTTGGTCTTCCTCTCCCTCTCGATCCATCAATATTTAACAACGGCCAAGAGCGAGTGAGCTATATTTTTATCAAAATTGTTTTTTTTTTTTGCCAACAATTACGTAGAGTAGTAACGATTTTTTTTTTAGTAAATTTTAGAAAAACTAAACATTTTCAAAGCAGCTAGATCTTACTACTTTTACACAAGCTCTGACAGGCGTGAAGTCTAGGAACAGTGTCATGCGAACATCGATTGTAACAGGAAATTGTTGTCTATTGTCTGGTGTGGCCATACCAACAAAGATACACATCAACATAAAACTTATTTCATCGTAAAATGCTCATTGTAAGGCCTCGTCGACAATGGCCCACCTTCCTCTTGCATGCCAATATGACTGCAACAGTGAGCGAAACTTTGGATCAAACATCGATACGCCAAGAAGATAAATCTTCCAACTTTCATCAGAAATCTTAAATCACTATTTGTTTTATGTCGCTCTACGTCCGCTCTGTTATCCGCTATGGCCCCCACGCGTGTGTTATGTGACTTCACAATAATCTGTGAACATCGATTGTTGCGCCATCCAAAACGCACGAGGGAACATCCGTGTGTGCTTGTAACAATACTTCCATACAACTTTTACTGGTTGAATGTTTTGTTTAGAAATACATTTAAGATATTTTACAGGCTGCCTTTTGACTGCTTCGTTGGGCGAGTCGTCACTAGTGCTGCTGGTAAGCATAAGGTCTTGACTGGTTCAAGACCTAATGCTTACCAGCAGCACTTTTCCCAGGTCAGGCAAGGTTGACGCAGGCACAAGAACGTGGAGGTTGGCACAAGCAAAGAGAGGCTTATATCCCTCAGTGGGTGAAGTCGGGTTGTGGATGATGATGATGATGAGTCTGAATTCTGGTTCTGCCTGCTTGATGGTAATAGGCTTGCCCTCTATTACATTGGACTTAAACAAAACTGCCGAAATGTGTGTATATTCTAGTTACACTTTTGCCTTTGGGAAATGCAGACATGACGTAATGATTTACAGATAAATTTTCTGTATCATAACATCACGCGTGTATTACACATCCATCCCTGAGGTATTTATAAATATTTAAATGGCAATGTAAATATTGTATAACAAAGCATCTAACTGTCCCACAAAGCATGTCCCACGGAAAGATATTCCAGTATTTTTCTCAAAACAAATTGAATGATCAAGAATACAAACAAAGTTCATCATCATCATTTGCCTGCCTTTTTCCAAATATTTAGGGAACGAAAAAATATTAATTTCGCGCAAAACTTTGAAGACCATTCGCGATTATTTCAATAATCAGGGTCAAGGCTCTCCGATAATTTCTACAGCACCTAAAAAAGAAAACAATCGAACAAAGAAAAAGACAAATAAACAAAGCAATTAAAATACATGGAAATGCCACCCACAAGTCAGCTACAACGATGGACGTGCTGTAGCTACTGCAGCAGGAATTCTGCGGACAATGCAATTTGTCATCACTACGATTTGTAAGGCACGTCCAATGATGTTTGTGTCAGCTTTATTTTACTATCTACTTTATACATATAAACAATGCGTTTATTGTTGATTGTACGCGTTGATTAGAATGTGTTAGTAGAAGTAACGTGAAAAATGTGCGTACTTGATCAAATAGGCAGGAATACAGGGTGTAAACAGACTCTTCACGAAGCCGTCAACCAAGCATTATGTACATCAAACTAAGTAACTTTACGCAAAGATTAGTGCTGGGAAACGGCTAAAAATCACGTGTTACAGTAGGACTCAATGTAACGCACTAAAAACATTGTGCTGATGGATGGATTGAATAGTAAGGGAGTCGTGGAGGTGTAAAAAAAAAAAAAAAAAACAAAAAGTGTAGTAAAAATCTTACATGAACTTAAAAAAAAAAAAAAATATGTGAGTGTGCCAGAGTACACAGGTAAGAAGTGAAACTTCTTTACGACATATCATTTTTCTACTATTTGCAACTTCACGAAAATGGGGTAGATAAGGCTTAAGCCTTAAGAAAAACAATTTTTTCCGTATTAAATTAAAGCTATTTTATTATTATAGACATGCATACAATTAATGAGTAATTTATTTTATCATAGTTCTTATTATAATATCATTGCGATTGTTGTATTTCATCAATAATGATACATTATATTCTTTACGTCACTAGACTAAACTTTGATAAAAAAAGCAACATGGCGCGTAACCGAAAAACGTGACGATTTTTTAAAAATTTCTCCCATACCTCGATACGCATAATTTGGTTGATTAATAAGGACGATAGGGTTAATTATTATATGTAATTAGATAATATTTTAAAAATGATAAGATTTTAAGAACATGCCTAGTAAGTAGGTACTTGCTAATCATGAAACTCGATTGTGCGAGACCGATTGTGAAGAAATGACTAAAACATAATACATTATGGTATTGTAAGTCGTAAATGTCAAAAACAAAGTAAAAACCACTACGATTGTGTTAACCAAATCATGCTATAAGTTATTTTCTATAACTGAACCTATTTATTACACAATGGAGTCTACATGGGAGGAGCTCGTGGCTATATAATAACGGCCACTCGGGTTGATCTCTAGGTTAAGCCGTGCTTGCCTAGTTTGGTCTGTGGATGGGTGACCACCCATTACATACCGAGTTTCTCCGTGCCTTGGAAAGCACGTTAAGCCAATGGTCCCGGCTATCATTTGAAGATCTTTGACAGTCGTTAGGTAGTCAGTGGCCCAAAAAAGTCTGACAACCAGTCTTACCAAGGGGTATCGTATTACCCAGTACTAACTGGGTTGTGGAGGTCAGATAGGCAGTCGCTCCATGTAAAATACTGGTATTCAGCTGCATCCGGTCAGACTGCAAGCCGACCCCAACATAGTTGGGAAAAGGCTAAGCAGATGATGATGGAGTCTACATAGATTCCTCTATACACGTTTTTTTACACAGGAGATTTACCACAATTTAAGCGGCACCTGTCTTTAAACTTGATTAATCTATTGCCTTAATGACATTTAATTAAGACGGATCTATTCTAGACGATTAAATATAATTGAATTTAGATTAATTATTCTATTCGTACATAACATCACGCCTGTTATTATCGAAGGGTTAGGCAGAGGTGTATACTCACATTTTGCGAGATATGTTTAAGTTCCATGTAACGGGGGCGAGCCATAAAATAGTCAATTTTTACATAAACACATAAAATCAACCTTAAAAAGTTAGGTTAAGTCTCATACAATAGAGGTGAGCCTATTGTCAACAACCGGGCACAAATCCAGGCTGGAATCAGGATCTTTCAAGCAAAAAAGAAATCTTAGTATCATAACAACGAAGATTTTATACTAAAAATTATTATTGATTATTTTTTTTGTTTTTCAGCTATTTGTTATAATTTTGTGTATTTCATTTTTTTTGTGTGCAATAAAGAATAAGAATAAGATTTTTGTTTCGTTGGTAACCACTAGACAAACGAGGCACAAATTATATTTAAGTAGGTAATTAAACTTAGTATAGTTTCCTCTTGTAATATAAACAGCGAGCTACCGAAGCATGCCCTTCGCGTTATCTCAGATCTGTACTTTCTCTGGCGCCAGTGAGAAAACGTATTATTTGGAGTAGAAAATACAATAGAATTGTTTAAATTTTACCTACTGCTATACTTATTTAATTATTTAGGCTTCTCTTGTTTGATTCACTGCTGTCAGCATTTTCAAATAAATTCGGTCTGATTCAATTCATTGCGAACAAAATTTGAAATATTAAGTTGTTCTTAATATTTTAATGAAAAAAAAAAAAAAAAAAAAATATTACACATTTGTCTGTACATCAGTGACGAAGGTTCCATAAAACTCGATTCCTACCGGCTTCCCTTTGAAAAATTTCACAGTCAGTATTCTGTAGACAAATAATATAATCACATTAAAGATATATACTCCAGCTTACCTTTTACAGAAATTGACCCTTCTCTGCTGCTGTACATAATATTCGAACCTTAGAACAAAGAGAGCTTGTGGGCTGTTGTGGTTGTGGAGCGGTACCTATTCTTATTCTTATTCTTTATTGCACACAAATTAAAAATATACATACAAATTCCAATGGTATAACTTATGTACAATGGCGAGCTTAACCCAGAATTGGTTTTCTTACAGCAAACCTAATTTTGATTACGAAAATTGCAAAAGAGAATACGCTTACGTGCATTAACATTAAATTCTGTTATAAAAAAAAAAACATTTTAAAAACTAAACTATATACATACATTATGATATACGTAATACATACAGTACATATATAAATATACATACATATTGATAATGTTGACAGGAAATGCTCCTTTATTCCTAAACCTTTTTACCTAAATCTATAGACACATTTTCCGCTTTGTTGTCAATTGCCTTTCACTGAATAATAGCTAGTTGTTATGTAATATGTTATTAGAAATAGTTTTTGTTATTTCAATATTAATGAGAATGAGGTGATCTCAACTTGTTTACTACAAAAAACTTAGTACCGTTGTTATATTTTGTTTTGCTTTTTACAAAAGTAATATTTTCGCGAAAAAAATGTTTCCTGTGTCTAAGTAACTAATGCGTGCAAGGAATTTTACTTCAGTCACACTATGTTAGTAACCGAAACTCTTAAGTAGCGTGAAGTGATCATTACTACAATATAAGATCATCGCTCACCAGGAGTCTTACTATAATGGGTGTAAAAGACTCCTTAACGAAGCCGAAAGGCACTTGTTCTCCCTGTCATCATTGCAATCATTTTTTGTTCTGGATCATTCCTGGGGACCTTCTAGTTACGAAGATACTGGAGGTCAAAGCACGTCAAATTTTCAACTTTTTTAAAGTTTGTTTTTTTTTTAATACAAGTTTTTTTAACTTTACTTTAAAAACATTACCCCTGTACTATTTAATACCTTCATCAGCACAATGTTTTGAGTGTGTTACATAAAGTTTTACCGTAAAACGTGATTTTTTTTCCCCAAAAAAAGTGATTTCCTAACAATAATATTTGCGTAGAGTTACTCAGTTTGATCTACAGAATACTTGATTGACGGCTTCGTTAATGGTTCGTTTACAACTTGTATACTTACGACGTCGCGCTATTTATTTATTATTATTTATTAACTGGCAACATGCTTATTTGTTTTAAATTTTTGGCTTCATCAAGCCATAAATTTAAAACAAATAAGCATGTATTGTTATGATTGAAAATTCTAAATATTTGACTGGACTCCTCCAGTCAAATATTTAGAATTTTCTAACTTAAGAAAAGGCTCCCTTTTTACCCTTTGGGTACGGAACCCTAAAAAACCATTGTATTGTTGTCAAAGAAGATATCACATCATCACACTTTAAAACAATACAAGCGTGTGAATTCGAAACAAAAGGTATTTGAACTTGAGCTACTTATTATCGCATTAATTAATTGAAAGTAAAAACATTAAACAATCAACATTGATAAGTAGCAAGGTATCTAATTCATTAGTAGGTACTAGTATTAAGGTTATCAAAACTAATACCCAGCTCTGAATGTATTTATTTTCAATATCCGGTGTGAAAAATAGTTTTCCACGTAATCAATTTTGTTGTGATTTCTTTTACTTCTGATCACCTTCAAAACATTAATTGTGACGTTAAAATTGCGCAAATCGATGAATCAATAATACACATCAGGAATCGGCAGAGCTGTACTTTGTACACCCCCATTTGACTTCGGATTGACTAATGAGAAATTCCTGATGGATAAACCAATCACACTGCTCGACCCGGGAAACCAACCCAAATCTTCGTGCTAGCAATCAAAATTATGTTGTACTATCATTTCCGAGAAGGCATGAATACTAGTTTGTCATTATAATACACATGTTTAACTCTTGACATAATGATATACAATTGCGCCGCACCTTGTAGAGGTCAGCACGGTTCAAAGTCAAGTGTTTGCAGGCATTATTAATTACCACTTCATAGAACATGAAAAATGTGCTAAATACAGGTATGTTATATGGTCAGAGCTGCGGGACTGTTCGAAAGAGATACCGCGGCCCTGGAACACAAAGGGCAAGGAAGGAACATCGATGTGTTTTAGTCAGTACAAGTCTGATACTCCCTTCCGCTTTGCCCAGAGCGGGAGAAGTCATTTGATGATTTCCCATCCGAAAAAAAAAGAAAAGGTATGTTATATGGTGTTAATGCTAGCAATTTATAAGGAAACATGCAGTGCTAAGAATTAGAACAGGTTACTCTGGTAACCCTCATTTTGTCAGGTATGTTTAGTTAAGTCACCATTTAATGGGGGCGAACCTATACAGGGTGTTTGCCAAATTGAACGGGCCGAAATAATCCTTAACCCCACAGATTTATTGATTTAAATTTAAATATTAAAAACAAACCGTGGGGGCGGATAAGTTATGGGGGCTAAAGTGACACCAAAGGACGTTCTTTCGGCCCGTTCAATTTGGCAAACGATACACCAAACACCTGTATAATATTAGCCGGGCACAAATCATATCCCTCGAAGCTGACACTGATAAATTGTTTACATAAAAACCAAATAAACTTTGCCCAATATCGTTTGCGACCACTAGAGAAATATTGAGAATTATGATTAAAATAATGTTTACTACCTTTCCAAAACAAAAAGGAGATTGAGACTACCCAAAAATACCATTCGCCTAGCAATTTTCCAGAAAACTCCTCATGAAGTACCAGGCTAGCATAACATGGCAAGTAACCATCGGAGCGTGCAGGTGTAACGTTTCACGTGCGACCTCCAACAGTTTCCTACCAGCCTAGTACATCTCCTAAAACACACTACATTTATAACTGCTAATTGGCTTTATAATTAGCGGTATACGCGTTAACATGAATTATTAGAAAATAGGATTTATTTATGTGCAATCTAATTTATTTATTAAAAACTATTAAACTAAAATAAATAAACTAACAACAAACTATAAAAGGGCATCGAAAAACTCCTCCTCAACGCTGTCAGATGGTAATGTGCCCAAGAGACTGGCGGCGTTAGAAAATTTTATGTAACGATTCGCTGGATTTCTTTAGTTCAGGTTGAGTTTTATATTTATTATCTTTGTATGTAAGACGAAAGGAATATCAAAGGTATAAGTCGTTTACTAAGTAGCAGTAAAGATGGTTGGCGATACAGTTGTTTTATACAGTAGATCATTAAGTTCTAGTATTACTTTGCATGCTTGATTCAAGCTGGTTTAAAGAAAACAGGCTGCATAAATCTATGATGAAAAGACATTATGAGATCATGGATCATTACTTTGACGCTGGTCGGTCAATTAATCCATTAGATAGAGTAAAACCAACATTTTTAATTTATATTTTATTTATTTTTTTCTCTTTTACAAAATTGTGAAATGTTAATGATATGATAATTTTGACTAGTCCGATTTTCAGAAACGTTTTGAAATTGAATCAGCCTCTCTAACTTAACCAAAGATTTTTGATCGTATACAACATACATACATAAACTCACGCCATTTCCCCGTGGGGAAGGCAGAATTCACAGAAAGTCACCTGCTACGATATTTACATACTCCTTTTGCCTCGTCCACGTCCATAATCTGGTCATGCACGCCGGTTGCGAGTACTAGCCTCCTGAGCTTGCTGAAGAACCTCACCAATTAGGTGATGTCCTTCTGGGCGTCCCTTCTGCCCTTCTGCCGCACGCATCTGCCATGCCTTTGATTGTATAGTTGTGGCCAAAATATGAACAACACCATTTTATTCTTTTCAAAGTCATTCAAAGTCAAAGGTCGCAAAATATCTTTGTAGCACTGTAAATGCTGATAACATGAAAAACTTAGCCTAGATTATCTTGCATTAGTACCCAACTACATTGTTATACACTAATTACACACATTCAAAGGCAATTAATACCCTTTGTCCTAACAAATTAATTCTAGTCACACTATATCCACCATGCCACCATTTCCATTCTGCCCGCGTCTAGCTTTTTGACATGCTCATGGTCGCGTGGCAAAATTCCGATTACGACACGAAGCTGATTAGTATGTTGCCGTCTCTTTCTTTCGTATTGTCCTTGACGTGGTGCGTGAGAGACAAGACTATTGGAATTTGATGTTAGTGTTAATCGAGATTGCCTTGTTAACTTCTTTTCTTTTATGGTCTCCTGGTAATACTAAGTCGAGATGTCTTTGTTTTAGAGTAATTTATTAGTTGTCAAGCTGCTTGGTCTATGTTCTGAAGATTTATTGACTGTAAAGACGTGATTCTAGTTCATTATTACAGCGGAATAATTTAGTATTAAATCATTCATGAGCTGTTACAGAAAAAGGAGATTTCTTGCTGAATGCCTACTCCTTTGGAAAAGGCGTAAACCAACAACCAACCAACAACCAAAACGTTAAAATTATAAATCAGTGCAGTTGTTTTGTCAACAACCTTGTCTTCAAGCATTTATTCGTTTATATTTATAAACATATCCACAAGTAGATACTCCAATTCTCTTGGGAGTCAATTTGCTATTTAAATACCAACAATGTAAACATACGTGTTATTGGAATACTACGATTAACACTTTACCACAAACGTCTGATTCCTTGACACAAAACCTTGCTTGCTTGTGGCCACTTGGGCAGTGATGCAACTACTCTTTACCTTCAAAAGCAAACCAACAACCAGCTCCAAACTCCACTCTCATTTTCAATTTCCCTCACATTTCACATCGTACGTGATTTGTACGGACTTGCACTACTGAGTCATGACGACCTTGATACGTCGTTACAACGTGTCGTCAGTTTACGAGTGGTCGTCGGTGTGACGTGCGAGTGGTCTTGTGTGCATCGGTAATCGAATGAGGTTTGTGTATCGAATCGATTATGGTGGAATATTGATTGATCGTCTTACGGTGTTTCGTGGAAAATCTCTTTCGGGATTTCGCTGTTTTACTCTTGTTACATAACATAACATCACGCCTGTAATCTTCGAAGGGTTAGGCAGAGGTGTAGTTAATAGTACACCCACATTTCGCCAGTTATGTTTAAGTCCCATGTAATAGGGGGCGAGCCTATTGCCATCAACCGAGCGCAAACTGTCAAATTTTCCCAATCAACCTTGAAGCTAATGGTTTAGCGAAAAAGTTGAAAAACTATTAAAGTTTGACAGATTGTAGTAGCTTGATGTGCTGGTGTCTGTACAATTGTACATATTTTCGCTTGGTAGCCATGCCAAATCAAGCTTACCCGAGTGACAACCTAATAAAATATGAATATTTTAAGAAAGATATTGTAGAATCCGGAATTCCGGATGGAAAAGATGAGGTTGTCATATTTTATGAATCGACATAAACTATTAGCTAGTCATTTGCTTATTGACGCACATTTATTCTTAATAGTAGAGGTGACTCATCGCGACCACTCTACATAGAATACTGACGCAGCTAAAATGTTGTAACATTCACAACTTTCTAAGTAAACGCTTACAGTTGACAATAAGATTTATTTACTTACAAATTTTCCTGTTGTGTAAAATATATTTATAGGTGTTTTGGAAATGCAGAGACAGCGAAAATGTAACTTAATTTTAGCTTAAAAGCGACCCTAATTACAACGAATGTGCTACTTGAATTTATGGAAAAACAAACCCTGTCTTTACATGACAGCCTTTATAATACCATAGGAAGATAACTAAGTACTTATAATATGCGCGCGTTCGAAGTCTATCAAACCTGCACGATTCTACTCAAACAAAGAATTCTACATCATCACTGGCAGCCATATTCCAATCGCCGCGCCGCTGTGTATAGATTCTCTCCTTTATACAATCATAATCTTAATCAGCCTACAACAGTCCACTGCTGGACATAGACCTCCCCAACGCAATCCTCTCAATTTGGTTCTCGGCAATTCTCATCCAGTTGCTACCAGCCACCCTGGGGAGATAGTCGCTCCACAGAGCCTGAGGGTAGTCCCACCTCACGCTTGAGGATTCGCGGTCTCTACTCAAGAACACGTCTACCCCAACGGTAATCGTTTCTACGACTAATATGGCTGGCCTTTTATGGGCCCTTTATGCTTCACTTTTCTGGTGTGGTGGTGTGAGTCTCATACAGGACTTATTCACTATCTTTTGTTTGAACCCTGAGCTACCAACGCCTCACCACAATTTATTTTAGGGCACACAAAGTTCTAATTTCCTCTAAAGCCATCTACAACTCCAGCACATAATGAGAGCGACAATAGCACTCAATGTTGTAATAACATGTAATGTAACATGTTCCAGGAAGACAAGTTGGCGGAAGGCGCGCCACATAACTGTTAACAACATGTTACATCTCGGTTTAATAGCGCGGTTGAGACGCGGCGCTCTTAGATGTGATGTGATGTGATGTGCATGATAAGAGATTTGTTCACGTAATTGTGTTATAGGTGGTTATGCTTAAAATCAGGTCACGTTGGTAATGTTCGTAAAATTAATGATGTAGTAAAATATTAACAAGTTTTGGTTTTTCGTGTCGCTAGTACGACAATTTTTATGTGTATTTTGTTAACCCAGAACTTTGCCACCCCACCGCGTCGTCGGTGGCTGTGCAGAGGTAACTTCTTTCAGTTCTGAAATTAGGGAAGTTACATCTAGACATCAGAATGGACAGTGAGTCCATTCCGACTTCCGAGGATGCCTGAGATCGCACACAGCGATAAGTTCGCCCGTTTGTTTTGTAGTCTTTCATTTATTTTGTTATTTATTTTCTATGGAGACGATATTGTAATATGAATTACTGAATAATGGTGGATCCTGTCAGTTTATTGAACTTAATTTTAATCCCATTTTATTGGTCTTAGTCCTTGAAGAAACCAATTTAATTGGTTTAAAGAACAAACAATTGTTGATTCTAACGAATTCTTTCATCACTAATAGTAACTCACACTACACTACTGTGATATATTGTAGCATATTCCACGTTTAGCATTCCTACTGCTGACACAGGCCTCCTATAAGCGAGACGGAGCGAGCTGTCATCCACCATGCATGCAGGCCCAGAACGGGCGGGATTAACAACCTTGCTATTTTTAGGATCCTTTCAACTTAAATGAACAAAAAAATGTTTTTTTCACCCATTCACTCTTTTGAATGTAGTCCCTTCATGTATTTATTCGCAGCCAAGCCCTCAATTTAAATCATTTCCTCAATTCCAAGACTTGTCAATACATTATTGCAAATATTCCAGTTTAATCATTACCCTGTCATAAAGGTCATTTAAGTGGACAGTCAAGTGCACGTACTTAGCAACAGTTTGACTTCTTATAGAGCTTTTATTTGCAGCAGTAGGCGGGTTTTGTATTCCAAGTGTTACTTATGACCTGTGGTTGATTGTACATACAAGCCCCGTTCTCATATTACGGTTATTTATAAATAAAATCCAGTCCTTTTAGTTCCTTGACCTTCGTTTGGGTTTTCCCACATTTCATTGGTGCGATTTGCGCTCGGAGTTTTTAGATACATAGAGGACCTGAAAATTAATAGTTCGTTGTGTAGGAAGGGCTCCTCATCATCATTCTGTTGCCCATATCCCACTTTATTTGCGGTCAACTATTAGCATAATTATCTTCTTCGCCAACTCAGCAGGCACTCCCTGTCTAGCCATATCATCCCTAACACCGCACCTCTGATTTTTCGGATTCATGTGCGTATTGTATAATTATTACTTGCCTCGGTGAAGGAAAAAATTGTGTGGTAACCAACGTGCCTGAGATATTTATTGAGGGTATGTAAAGCCAAGTCAGAGCAGTCAAGAGCAGCGGTGGCCCAGTGGTAGCGACCCTGACTTACAAACAGTAAGTCATTCGTTCGAACCCAGGCAGGCGCATTTCTTTGTGTAATTTATTTCATCACCACTGCTTTCAAAAACGGTGAAGGAAAACATCGTGAGGAAACCGGCATGTCCTAGAACCAAAAATTCGAAGACATATGACATCTACTAATCCGCACTGGGCCTGCGTGGTGGATTATAGCCCATTCCCTCTCATAGAGAGGAGGCCTGTGTCCCAGCAGTGGGAACATTATAGGCTGATGATGATGATGATGAAAGCCAAGTCAGAGACCTATGGGCGGCATAAAAACTCTGACACGAGAATAGGCAATAACCACAGTCCATCCATCGTTTCTTTAGACTTCCCTTACTTCACTCTTCTTAATTTCTCAGGACATTTTGGTGGATCCTGTCGTGAGTTTGTTATTATAAATATTGCAATCACTGATGAACGTCTATTCTTATGGTATTTTGTTTTTCAAATAAATTAAAATAATGACAATCGGAATATGACGGGACCTGTTGTGTGAAAAAAATGTTTCTCAGATACCTATTGATAATATTACACACGTCTATTGTTAGTGAATTTAATTGATTTAATGACTGTAGGTAGGTATGTATATCCGTCATAATCATAAAAACTGGCCAAGTGCGAGTCGGACTCGGGCACTCCGTACCATAAACCCAAAAAAACACGTTTCTTGTATGGGAGCCCCGTTTAATTTATATTTTTATTATGTGTTGTTATAGCGGCAATAGAAATACATCATCTGTGAAAATTTCAACTGTGTTATCACGGTTCATAAGATACAGCCTGGTGACAGTCGGACACCGGACGGCCGGACAGCGGAGTCTTAGTAATAGGGTCCTGTTTCATCTTTTGGGTAGGGAACCCGAATTAGCACATAGTTCCTTAAAAACTGTGGTATAATTTGATTATCGGACTGTAAAAGGAAAATGAAATACATCCGCTTTATTTAGCATCAAATGTTATGTTTGCTTATATGTACATATGTGTCTGTCATACATCGGCACC
Organism: Lycophotia porphyrea; assembly: GCA_950005105.1. Lineage (NCBI taxonomy): Eukaryota > Metazoa > Arthropoda > Insecta > Lepidoptera > Noctuidae > Lycophotia > Lycophotia porphyrea. The sequence continues at coordinate 1,039,012 of OX465404.1, read as the reverse complement.
TATAATTATAGAAATATACATAACGTCTTGTCGTCTCAAGATATTACGTCATATATAAACATTACGTATTTGTAGATATTACAAGCTTTACATGCTTCAATATTGGCACACAAATCATTAATTAAAAATATCGCTTCGGGGGTATAGCTTATATTTAGGTATTCTTGCGGTGTACTAACTATGGAACTAATTGCCCCCTTAAAAAGAGTAATAGGCTCCCCTATAACATGTGACTTAAACAAAACTGACGATCGGTGGATGTTCAATTAGGTTCACCTCTGCCTAATCCTTTGGAGATTATAGACTTACTACCCATAAGGCGCGATTGATCGAATTCACCTTATTCGCGATAGGTCCAATTCGTGGTTGGTCGAATTCGCGTTTGGTCCAATTCGCGTTTAGTCCAATTCGCGTTTGGTCCAATTCGCAGTTGGTCCAATTCGCAGTTGGTCCAATAAAAAGTATTACCAAAATTAAATTAAATAACCCATTTTATTGTACTATATTTTATTCATACGTTACTATTGGGAATGGGTAATTGGAATCAGGCTTGACTATACACGATGGCCGTTTGACAAAACGATTAGTGACCTCAGTAGTTTATGATAGAACAAGCAGGAAGATGTACTTAACGTTAATTTAACTCTTTTCTATAACCCCCATGAAAAAGTGACACCCTTTTCCATGGGGGAGGCGGAAACCACTGAACCCCACCAACTACGACCGTTACTTACTCTTTTTACTTCTTCTATTATTGTTTCTATAATCATTCGTCAAATAAATACAGTTAAATTCAACTTCGCCAAAATTAAAAACTTACTTGTTACGCCACCAGTTTCAATTTACACCTCTTATAATAAGAGTTAACTGTCAGATTGCACCATGATTTAAACGTATGGTTACGAAGGCAACAGTCTGATTCATCAGGTCAAGGCAACCTGTTTGATTGGTGCCTTAAACTGACAATATCCGGACATTTTCCTGGAATTATTGGGTCACAGATGTTGAGGACAGGTTTTTTGTAAAAGTCGTAGTAAGCGCTTGCGGGCGTCGAGTGTCTCCATACAAGTGCTGTACTGTAAGCCTTTTGTTGTATATAACTTTTGTCCACAGCTTTGCTCGTATTATGGTCGGAAATTATCCCATGTGAACGACTGGTTTTTTTTTTAATATACCCCATGACACTCTAGGATAGTGTTATTAAAGATTTTTAGGAATCGCATCAGAAGTTCCGATGATTAACCCCCTATATCCAATAAATTTTACCTCTTTATAATATTTAGTGTAGATTTTAAGAGGAAACACGGTAGGTATTTGAGTCGCTCTGCGAGCGTGATAACGACATTGGCACGATAAGGACAGCTGTAGTAAAAAGTCATAATTCGAGAGTTGATATTTCATAAACTTGGGCATATTTTGAGCTTTTTGTAAAGGTTCTAGTGCTTATACAGATTATGTATCATCAAATAGAAAAACATATGGACATAGAAGATGTTGATATTTATTTAACTGTAAAACAACATAGCATAAAAGTCATAAACCAGAAAGAAAACAGGCGAGAGCGTTTGTATGGAAAAAAGACCAACCGCATTTCCTCTTAATTGTTGTCGAATAGTTAAACGTTCGAAGTCAAAAAACACGAATGATTCATGTGAGTTGTGCTAATTTGTGTTCACATAATTAAGCTGGTCAATTAAACACAATAGTCGATTACTTTTAAGTAAAGTCGCAATTATGAGGTTGTTTAAATGTGTCATTACTGTAAAACATTGTTAAATGATCTATAAATCAAAAACAATAACATTCACGAACGATGAATGTTGAGTTAAGAATGAAAGGATGAACTTGTTCAACATCCTGTTACATTTACGTTACCAGCGGTTTCCGTTACGTCAACGTGCCATCTGACCTACTTTTGCATCAATATACAATGCTATCAATTTCGTTGTCATTTTAGCCAAAAAGTAAATTCTTCTTCTTTGCGTCTCGATAGACTCAAATAATCCTCGACCAGTATATTGCCACCTGCATAGCTCTGTCATTGGCTTCAGTTAAATACTGGAAAGTGGTGGCTGTGCAGGATGGGCGAGAAAGGAGGTAGGGCATATCCTGCAGAGGGGCTCCACACTGACATTGTCTTTGGAACGGGTCGATGACACCCCATTTGACCAGATTATTTCTACAGCGGCCAACCTGGGCCCGCAGACGGTTAAGAGATTTCCAGATTGGCCACTAAATTATAAGTGCACTAGGTTTTGTCCGCTGATTCGTCTGTTTTGAGGTCGAACATTATACCACGGAAACATTTATGCCGGGACAAGTATTCTATTTTTAAGCCGGCATGGTCTACCTGTACGGAAAACATGGCGATTTCGCTGAGTTGTAATGGAGTGACAAATTAACTTATTTTTATATTAATAATTATAGGATAATTCAAAGAGATCAGACTCTTTGATAGCAGTTGCTCTATGTTAAAGCCGTATCTATGTAATTGGTTGACATTACTATAATTTGAGTCGAGATGATTGGCTGAAACTCAACTCGAGAGTCCCACTAATACAAAGCCTCCCCCTCCACCTTACCCTGTAATATAAACCTAGTGTTCATCGAACTAACGTTTTTTTTTCTTTGTTTACAGAGAGACCTCGCCTCCGTCGCCGATGGGCGACGAGAAGGATTCAAAGATGAACCAGATACAGTTCTCACCGCCTTTCGAAAAACAAGACAGCTCGGTCAGTATATTTATTTATTTAAACTTCATGTACAGTCAAACTGTCAAATTTCTCCAAATTATATAATACCACAACACGTTGATGGTTAAATTCAAAATCGAATGAGAAAATTTGACAGTTAACTGTACAATAGTGGTACATAGGCGAACTAATGCCACAAGGCGTTTTCTACTAGTCAACGAGTAAAGTCAGTATACTCAGTAGTTAGTAAGTATACTCTTCGTTTACTCATCATCATCATCATCATTTCAGCCGAAAGACGTCCACCGCTGGACATAGGCCTCCACCAAGTGTCGCCACATTGACCGGTCCCGTGCGACCCGCATCCAGCGGATCCCCGCAACCTTCGCCAGGTTATCGGTCCACCTAGTGGGAAGTCTTCCAACGCAACGTCTTTCGGTTCGCGGTCGCCACTCCAAATCTTTTCGCCCCATCGGCCATCTGTTATCATCAGCATTCCTCTGCTCTAATCCCAACTTATCTGAGGTCGGCGCATAATCCCTCTTCCATACTCTGACACTCTTCATTTGCTACTTGTCGACAAGGAGTAGGCCCTGCTAAGTCAAAAGATGGTGACATTTCTCCTTGGTTGAAGATGTAAATGTTTATTGTCTCGCTCACATAATACTAAACTGGAAATGCGTGAGTTCACTCTTCTCAGTGAGTGGTGAGGGCACTTCTAACGATTTAAATTTTTGTGTGTAATATAATTATATTATATACTTAATAATATTATAAAGGGGTAAAATTTGTTTGTCCCCGACTGTCATAGGGTACATTTGAAACGTTCCCGTGGGTTAATTTCTGAACATCACGGGAGAGAGGCCGCGAGCAATAGCCAGTCTCCCATAAAGTACAACGATGAATAAGATTTATAATGATGAAGGTCTCTGGAACCTCAGAGGATCGGGTGATGTGGCGACGTTGGGGGAGACCATTTAGACCAACAGTGTGTGGAGAAGATGTGGATTACTTCTTCTTTATCTTAGACTAGCTTTTCCCGCAGCTTCGCTCGTGTAAATTTAGAATTGAACAATCAATTCGGGCTGTACTCTGCTTGTAATAATATATTTCAATCATGATTCGAAAGACACGTGGTGCCATCTATTACCATAAGAACGTTATTGTTGTTTTCCTCGGGAAAAGTACTTTTTTTCGGGACGTATATGTAAAATTTCAGGATGATCAGTTAGTGGTTTAGGCGTGAAAAGGTAACAAACAAACTTTACTTTCGCATTTATCATAATATAGTTAGGTTAGGTTAGGGTATAAGAGTAGAGGAAGACCAAAGAAACGATGAATGGACTGTGTGAAGGATGATATGGCTAGAAAGGAGGTGTCTGATGAGATGACGAGTACTAGAGAAGTATGGAAGAAGAAGACATGCTGCGCCGACCTCAAATGAATTGGGATAAGGGCAAGAGAATTATGATGAATATTAGTTAAGAAGGATATTATTTAGTATGGCATAATTGGTAATAGCTTACCTTATATCAGTCTCGTGGTCATTAGCAAATATGAAAGCCAATTAGTTTGGAATGGCCTGACATAATTAAATAACGATACAAATGATTATGAAGGACTTATCTCTAATTGAATGCAATGAAACATGATTTATGTCACGTATACAACTGAAGAAGGAATAGTTGACCACCTAAGAAGGTAGCTGAATGATCCATTATGAGCCAATTAATTGATCTTCAAAATTATAGAAAAGTGCAAAGAAGAGGAAATTAAAAAAAAAACAGCTGTGTCCTGCAAAAGTGCCTATAATTCAAATCTTAATAATGAATCATTTATTTGCATAAAACATGGTATACAATGGTGTTAGATTTAGAATTGTTCAAACATATTTAGCCAAGATAAAACATAGCATGCAAAATTTCACGGCCGAAATGTATTTCTTATTTTAAATTACCGATGAAAAATGTCTATGTGGGACTGCCTCGTTATTCTAGTGGTCGCAAGCGCGACTGCTGAGCATGAGGTCCTGGGTTTGATTCCCGGGTCGGGCAAAGTGCTATTGGATTTTTCCATCCGGAATTTCTCAATAGCAGCTACGGAGTCTGGATTTGTGCCCGGTTGATGGCAATAGGTTCGCCTCCTATTACATGGGACTTAAAAACATAACTGGCGAAATGTGGGTGTACTATAAGGTACATTTCTGCTGAACCCTTCGGGGATTACAGGCATGATGTTATGTTATGTAAAAATTTCTATGTGGGGTTCAGAACGAGGTAAAATAAGCGTGTCCTTACTTAAACAGTCTCCCAGTCCCATTGCTGGCACGAAGAGTACGCCATAATCCACCACGCGGGCATTAAGTTGTTTAACATAACATAAAATCACGCTTGTTGTGCCCCAAAGGGTTAGGCAGAGGTGTACCTAATAGTACACCCACGTTTCGCCAGTTATATTTAAATTCCATGTAATTGCGGGCGAGCCTAATGCTCACCGGGCACAATTCCAGACTCAGTGGCTGCTACTGTGAAATTCCTGATGGAAAAACAGGACCGCATGCTAAGCAGTCGCGCTTGCGACCACTCGACCAACGAGGCAGTCCTTATTTAGTGATTTTTTTATAGTATGTATTATGTGTCGACTGTCTAGAACTCTAGAACCAACCTCTACTTTCTAGAACTCTTTCGCCATCCACCTCTCTCGCACAAGAGTAGATTTCTCTCTCCGAAGCAGGCATAACTCTAAACTATGTCAATCGCTGTTACAAAATGTATTGCATAATTAGCCATTGTCCAAGTAAAGGTAGTTACGACCACTTATTATATTCCGTTCGTAATTAAACCGGTATTAAAGCAGTGAAATCTGATGGTTTCCTTATGTCATTTTAGGGTTTTATGTGTTGGAATGGCAGAAATGAAAGGCCTATTGTGGACGATTATGGGAAGGACGGAGATAATGATTATGATGTGTTAGAATGATCAGAAAGCTCGTGGCTAAATAATAACAGGCGCTCGGGTCGATCTTTAGGTTAAGCCATGCTTGCCTAGGTTGGTCTGTGGATGGGTAACCACCCATTACATACCGAGTTTCCTCCGTGCCTCGGAAAGTACGTTAAACCGTTGGTCCCGGCTCTCATTTGAAGATCTTTGACAGTCGTTAGGTAGTCAGTGGCCCAAAAAAGTCTGACAACCAGTCTAACCAAGGGGTATCGTATTACCCAGTACTAACTGGGTTATGGAGGTCAGATAGGCGGTCGCTCCAAGTAAAATACTGGTATTCAGCTGCATCTGGTTAGACTGGAAGCCGACCCCAACATAGTTGGGAAAAGGATAGGCAGATGATGAGAATGGTCAGAAAGCGTTCAATAGTAACAGATAGCGTTAAGCGTTGCTTTATAGTAGCGTAAGTCAGTTTTTCAGCTAGTCAGTAGCCCGAATGTCTGACAACCGGTCTTACCAAGGGGTATCGTATTACCCAGTCCTAACTGGGTGGTGGAGGTCAGATAAGCAGTCGCTCCATATAAAATACTGGTATTCAGCTGCATTTCCCAAAGAACTTGTGGTATTCTTGGCATTATGTAAAATAAAGACGAAGAAGTCATCATTTATAATTAGATTTCCAAAACATACTGCATTATTTCTATCACTAAATCCTTGATAATGATGATGACCTTGGGTGAATTAAAACATATCATTCAATGACCCGAGTGTAATATGCAGACATCTAATCCTTTTATCTAAAGGGTGTAAACAGACTCTTAACGAAGCCGAAAGGCACTTGTTTTCCCCGACATTGCGATCATTTTTTTGTTCTAGACTGGGAACCTTCTAGTTACGGAGATATTGGGGGTCAAAGTTTGAACGTTTTCACAAGTTTTTTTTAAACACATGTTTTTAATGTAAGATTTTTACTTTAAACACCTCCAGGACCCCCTTAGTATTCAATCGATCCATCAGCACAATGTTTTGAGTGCGTTACATTGAGTCTTACCGTAAAACGTGATTTTTCAGCCCAAAAAAAAAGTCGTTTCCCAGCACTATTTTTTGCGTAAAGTTACTTAGTTTGATGTTAGTTTCTGTATATCCTGCGTTATAAATAACATGCATGTTGCATAATAATAACTCAATAATGATAAAAGACGTAATAAATTAGCCGCTAATTTATTACGTCTGTTATCATTTTTGCATCACTCAATTTAATTAACATTGTAATATTAAAAATAGTAAACTCTTCGACATTCTGTGTAGTACTTTTTCAAGTTATAATTCACATTTCGCCAATTATGTTTAAATCCCATGTAACAGGGGGCGAGCCTATTGCCATTAACAGGACACAACCCCGGACTCCGTGGCTGCTACTGAGACATTCCTGATGAAAAAACCCAATAGTACTTTGTTCGACCCGGGAATCGAACCCAGGACCTCATGCTCAGCAGTCATGCTTACATAAACAGTACTAACAATTTAGGTATCATGATAAATGATTATGATGAATGTTATTCATGATTAATAATTTTCCCTCTATGCAAATTCCAGCCTGTTATTGGTCCAAAATACTACAAAGGCCTATTAAGAAATACACAGAAGGATTGAGCATACTATGGTTATGCTCATCATGTGTCACCACTGCGTTTTGGCTGTACCTGAAGTCCAGGGTTTCCTCATGACAGTTTTCCTTCTTCATGACTCGAGCCGTAGTTTTCCTAGTGCTTGAGAGGGGTCAGACATCCGGACCACCAAGAATTCAATACCTCAATTTATAGAATATGTTTTCCCTGTCTGTATTAGACCAAACGACTTCCTTGTATTTGCATCGGTAGGTACGTTAGATAAACATCGTAAGATATTGGGACAGGATTTTCAGGATCTTTTTTCTTCTTTGACTATGACAGATTAAACAAGTATCTCAATTCCCCTTTCGGTAACATGTAGTATATATAATCAGCATTTCTAGTCGCACTACAAGCTCCCTGTCTATGGAATTAAATGAAAATTAATTGACCCAGTATTGTAAAAAGTCTTGTGCTAACAAGACTACTAAGAAATCTGTATTACAATTTACAATCACAGTAGGTAACCTAATCCTAGTGTATCATAATCCACAAAAATTTAAGTCATGCATCCAAATTGTCGAGACTCTCTCAGTATAACGTGGCCTTTGTAAATATTTTCTGTACAATGAGAGATCCACATAAACTGGTATTGTAAAGGTTGATCAGCTGTCGTGTGTACGAAACGAGCATATCCTTGGTAGTCTCAAAATCGGCCCTAAATCAGAGAAACTAACCGAGAACCGTCTCACATGGTATGGTCACGTGATGAAAAGAGACGATGAACATGGTGAATAAAGCGTTTCAACTACCTTAACATAGAGGTAGAGGCTGACCTTCGGCTATCTGGTGAACATGACTAAGCTCCTATTGGAGGAAGAACTGCTCGACCCGACAACCTAGGACAGAAGGTCCTGGCGCCAGAAAATTAGCAGACCCGACCCCACCTAAAATGGGATGGCGCTAGGAAGGAGAAGAAGAAGAAGATTCAAATTATACTGAGAATCAATATTTTCTGATACTGATACTGTTAGCCTGCGTCATCTCACTACTGCTGGGCAAAGGCCTCTCCCCATGACTTCCAGTTGTTCCGATCCAGGGCTATGTGGGCCACTGGTCGTTGGTTTTATCCAGCTCGTCCCGCCATCTTCTACGAGGTCTGCCGCGACGCCTTCTGGCTGTGTCAGGGCTCCAGAAAGTGGTTATTTTGGCCCACAGCTCATTGGGCATACGGCAGACGTGGCCTGTCCAGTCCCACTTCCGCTTACTTCAGTTTCTGGCAAAAAAAAATACATAGTCAGTCTCCTAAATCACCCGCCTTTTAGTACTTCCTTAACTTTTGGTTGAGGAGGAGTGGTAGAACAAACTACCCAGCAACTCAAAATGTCATAGGCAGTCTAAGGAAAAACGACGTGCTCCATGAAATGTGTTTTCTATGCACTCAGTGCTTATGCACCGACCTCTAAGACAGTTAAAGGTCAAAGCCCAGTATTAAGTCGTAATGAATCAGCCAGTACTCCGAAGGTGCAAGTCGCCAGTACAATAGCCACTTACTTGCCATAAAGGCGGCCATCGAGGAAGACGATTAATGTGTTATTGTTTGAAGAAACCTTGATGACATGATACATTTGATATTGGACGGGGAGAATATGATTTTGATCGGTAATTTGTCATCGTTAGTTGGTCAGGGCTCGAAGAAACAGTGGCCACTTTATGTCATTTTTTCCTTGAGGATGTGTTTAGTCTGGGGGGAAGTTAGATAAGATATATTGGATTCTTACTGACTACAACGGGTCGGTGGCCGTCTTCAGCCGATTCGGAAATATCAGTGCAACTTAGCTTTCGTTGTACAAATAAAAAATTGGTTGTCTGTAAAGTTGGTCGGACGATAGTTCAACGTGACAACGTCATAAAATCGAGTGGAAGAGAGATAGATGCGGCGCATGCGTACAATGAGCGTAACGGGACACTTTTTTGTGTATGCAGCCGGCGTTCATCGATTTATTAGACGATGTCACGTCAATAATATCCTAAAAAATAATGTCTAATCGATAAGGAGGACTGTCATCCTCATTCTCTTGCCCTTATCCCAATTAATTTGTGGTCGGCGCAGCATGTCTTCTTTTCCATACTTCTCTATTACTCGTCATCTCAGCAGTCACCTCTTTTCTAGCCATATCATCTTTCACAATCCATCCATCGTTTTTTTGGTCTTCCTCTATATTCAGGGTGTTTGGCGCATGGACCGACACAATTTTTCCAGGGATTTGGGAGGTCATTAGCTAGGTTCGCTATGTGTTAGATACTTGAGAGAAAACAGGACCCCCTACTCCACCAATTTACAGACTATCCAGTGGTCTATCGATTGTCTGTTTTTGACATATTTGATTGATGAATGTGTCAAAATGACACAATGTAAAGAAAACTGCTGTACCGTTTCTAAACTCTTAGTTTACCGTAAAATTAATGGCGAGTAGTAGTATATTACGCAATTAACAATAAGGTCTCATTTCTTTCAATTGTTTCGCCAAATTGATAACAGCAAGGCCAGTTACCATCATTGTTGGTAAGCACGTGCATTATCGGTTTACCGGTACTTTTAACTCCCCGAATTATATCTAAAGCACCAAGTCGATTTTGAGGACCATCAAATTATGGCTTACAATTTGATGAGTGCAGCAGTTAGAGACCATGCAAGATGCGACCCATCTCAGGAGAGACGAGAGAATTTCGACCAATTTCAATGATTTGTCGATTCAAATTCGCTTGCCATTAAGGCCCGGATTTAACCAAAGCAAAAAGCTTTGGTTAAATCGGGGCCTTAATGGCTGATGCTTATGCTACATCATTACTTGTATTTCTTCCATTCCTAAAATGTTTACATATTGTAATTCACGCCTATATGATCAACAGGTGTGGCAGAAACGTCAACAGGCGGTGTGTGTGCGGCACGCGTTTAAGCACTACGGCTCCAAGAAGCGACCCAACCATGTGCTCAGCAATCTCAACATGACAGTCGCTAAGGGTACCATGTAAGTATAGAAATCTCATTATATTAGTTTAAACGGACAGGTGAAGGGAAATATAGACATCACCAAAATTAGAAGTACAATGGGGGAATCTTCTACGTCGGCTACTATACGACTTGGTGGCTAGCTATAATGTCGACAATGATGATGCATGAGCTGTTGTACCAATAGAATACAGTAAGAAGTTAGGAGTATAGTTCTTCAGCTACCCTCTATGAGGAATATTATTCTGCTACTAGTTAAGATCGTTATCCGAGGCATCGAGACTAAAATTGGCAAAACCCAAACATAGTTTACGAAAGTAAGTACCTAATTTAACAGCACATTCACGATTTAACTGCATTTGCTAACTTAACACAACGATTTTATCTCCTTGGCACTGAATCCCTTTCATTTCCCGCTAGGAGTTATTTAACAACGTATTCCTGGACGAATGCCACATCAGATTACATCTGATAGCAATCTGATTAATAACATAGATGGTAGAATGACTATAGACTAACTAAAAGATAACTATGTATCTTCAAGGAAGTCTTTGACATAGGCACATACTTATGTACCTACAATTGCGTTATTGGTGAGGTTCTTCAGAAAGGTCAGGTGCGTAGTACTCGCAACCAGCGCGCGTGTATGACCAGATGTAGGAACGCGAATGAGGCGAATAAGTTTGTTAGGTTCGAAGCAGGTGGCGTTCTGTAGTTTATGCCTACCCACAAAGCAAAATGCGTGAGTTTATGTATGTAAGTAATCTTATTTATCACGTAGATGGTTGAATACCTATAGATTTACGAGTACTAATAGACAACTATTTTCCACAAGGAAGTCTTTGGCAAGATGCCAAGGCAGCAAGGACGAGGAATAAAAGATTGTTAACCTCTGAGTCCTCCGACAAAGGTTTCTAATGATATTGTATTAGAACAATTAAAGGGACTACGACAATAAAAAATAAAAATAAAATAGTTATGAGTAGTAGTCAGGGTACATATGATGGACGTGTATCTCTCTAATAAATATCCGAATAAACCCTTATTGTGTATTCTTGGCCTGCAATCCAGGTACGACAATCGAGTGCGCAGGTCACAGGACATATTTTTTTATTGCGTTTAATCTTAGGTACCTGGATGACCGAGTTTCGCTCGGATTTTTTTGACGTTTTCTAAAAATGAAACCTAGCTAGATCGATTTATCGCCCCCGAAAACCCCTGCACACTAAATATGAAAATCGTTGGAGCCGTTTCCGAGATTCAGATTATTTATACATACTAGCTGTCCCGCGCAACTTCGTCTGCGTCAAACCTAGATAACGACTGCAGTGCCATCTGTCGGGCTGATTTGTGAATCTAAACCATCCAGGGTGCCACCCAAACGCATACAAAAAAATTCATTCAAATCGGTCCAGCCGTTTAGGAGGAGTTCAGTGACATACACACGTACAGTAGAATTATATATAAAGACTAGCTATCCCACGCAACTAAGTCTGCGTCAAACCTAGATAACAACTGCAGCGCCATCTATCGGGCTGATTTGTGAATCTAAACCATCCAGGGTGCCACCCAAACGCATACAAAAAAATTCATTCAAATCGGTCCAGCCGTTTAGGAGGAGTTCAGTGACATACACACGTACAGTAGAATTATATATAAAGACTAGCTATCCCACGCAACTTCGTCTGCGTCAAACCTAGATAACAACTGCAGCGCCATCTATCGGGCTGATTTGTGAATCTAAACCATCCAGGGTGCCACCCAAACGCATACAAAAAAAATCATTCAAATCGGCCCAGCCGTTTAGGAGGAGTTCAGTGACATACACACGCACAGTAGAATTATATATATAAAGATAAAGATAAAGAAGATATACATATACAAGTATTGCTCGTTTTTAGATTAGGTAAAGTAGAAGTGCTAGCGTTTGTAGATCAACAGCCTGATGGGGTGAATCTACAAAAGATTGTGGCTAATACCTGGATGAGGCTCACAGACAGACTAGGGAGGCATGGGATAAAGGGACCTATGCAGTAGTTGGTGGAACAAAGCTGCCAATGATAATGAAAATGTGAAAGTAGCAGATATCTTCGGCAATTATATTTGTAGAGTAGTCGAGCTTCTTCGAGATTGGGCACGTGTTATTGGGTTTTTCCATCAGGAATTTCTCAGTAGCAGCCACGGAGTCTGGAATTGTGCCCGGTGAGCAATAGGCTCGCCCCCAATTACATGGGATTTAAATATAACTGGCGAAACGTGGGTGTACTATTAGGTACACCTCTGCTTAACCCCTCGGAGATTACAGGGGTGATGTTATGTTATGTAGAGCTTCTTCTTAGAAAGGTTTATCTTTATGTAAGCCATAGGAGAATAGCATATGTCTCGGTAAAGAGATTACCATTCACAAACGTTAATCATGATCATAAAGTAGATAACGTATAATAGGGAGATACCTAATCTTGTTTGTTTCTTTCAAATTTTATACCACACAGATAGAACTAGTTTTTATTCATATTTCACGATTGTAGAAGATAACCTGTTGAACCTGTTAATAGCTTGATTGATACTGATTCATTATACAGGGTGTAAACAGACTCTTCACGAAGCCGTCAACCAAGCATTATGTACATCCAACTAAGTAACTTTACGCAAAAATTTGTGCTGGAAACGACTTTTTTTTGGACTGAAAAATCACATTTTACAACAGGACTCAATTTAACGCACTCAGACCATTGTGCTGATGGATGGATTTAATAGTAAGGGGTTCCTAGAGGTGTTTAAAGTAAAAATCTTACATTAAAAACATAGATAAAAAAAAAACTTGTGAAATAGTTGGAACTTTGACCCCCAATATCTCAGTAACTAGAAGGTTCCCAGGTATCGTCTAGAACAAAAAAACGATCGCAATGACGGGGAGAACGAGTGCCTTTCGGCTTCGTTATGAGTCTGTTTACATCCTTTATGCCTGAGTATGACGCAAACGATACCTCCAGTAAAAAAGAACCAATTCAAATTATCTGCTATATCAATCGAGGTTCGAAATTCTTGGGTGGCTGAGTGCAGTAGTCAGTTTTAAAATAAAATTAATGAATCGCATTTATTTCATAATAAATTAATTTGGCGGGACGAACTGGATGTCTTCCTTGAGAATTGGAAAGAAGTAGCACAGAATCGCGACCGTTGGAAGGAATGGAGGGAGGCCTTTGCCCAGCAGTGGGACAATATGGGCTAGCTATAATAATATAATATAATAAATTAATTTAGAAACAGAAACTCAAAATCAACAAAAAAGTAGGTGATGATTGCACAAGCTAAAATTTAAACCTGTCTCATATTTATTTAGGTTTTTTTACGCTCTTTGTAAAGTCAGTGGGCGTTTTCGAACGAATAAAAACCAGAAACCATTAAGTAACCTGTACCAGTGGCACAAAACGTGTACCAAAACACGCGAGTAGCATCAGATTTCACATAAATTAAAAGTAGAATTTTTGTCGTTCTATAATAAATTAACTTTTAGCTACCCGCGGCTTCGCTCGCGTTAATTTATAATTTGACAATCAATTCGGGTTGTACTCTGATTGTAATTTAATCATGATTTGAAAGACAAAAACAAGATACTTATTGATTGTAAATTTAAATTTAGTTTTTAATTGTAATTGACTTTAATTGAATTGAATTTGATTTTAATTGTGTATTTAAAAAACACGGTTGGGTGCGGTGACCGGTGAGTAAGTAGGTACACATCTGATTTAGAGTAGGCACTCAACGACAAATTAGTAGTGCATGATGTGCTTACCTGTAAGAGGTCGATACACTTGTCTGTGACTCTATTGTATGTATCTCGTGTCTTTGAAGCAGTGTATTCAATTGTTGGTAAGCAAAATAAGTAAAATAAATAATAAGACACGTGGCGCCACCTATTATCATCGTTGTTGTTTTTCTCGGGAACAGTACTTTTTTGAAGTGAAAATTTCTTTAGCGGCGCTGTGCACTTTTGGGATGGGTAAAAACTGTTAAACTCGCGTCAGATCGTCAGATCGACGGCGCTTGCGCGAGTGTGCGTGTAGTTTAAGCTAGATGGCGTTGTTTCAAGTTTTTTGTTCTACAGCAGCGACATCTTTTGTTCCTGCAGAAAGTTACTGAAATTTCTGACAACAACTCGTATTTTTTTATGAAAGGTAGGTACCCTATGTCCTTTTCTGTACACCTGATATGAAAAAGGTCAAGATGATGGAATCAGTTTAGGTGTAAAAAGGTAACAAAGAACAAACAAACTTACTTGCGCATTTACGAGTGTAATATTAGTTAGGATATGAAGCCATGTGACCTCCACTAGTACCCTGGGTCCGCGTGATAAATGACGTTCCACTGCCTTTCATAGAGAAGCCTCTATCCCGTCAATGAGATTGTTATGCAAATCAGGATTATAGTACTTTCCAAATGGATCGACAATCAACCAGTACCAAGTACAATGACTTTAGTACATACAATCAATTAGAGCAATTACTTCAAGTGCTCAATAGCGCATAGACAGACGTCAAGCACTCCTTATGACGCCTCCTGACGTCAGCGTCAGTTTAAATAGGAGTGCCAGTGACGTAGTGTTTATTATATTTTTATTGGAGGACGCTAGGCCTATATAATAGGTGTGTTTAAAGATTTAATTGGCTGTCATGTTTTGATGATAATCTATAATAAAGTAAGAAACTGACTGGCTGACTGATTCACTGACTGATTAATCAACGCACAGCTGAAACTGCTGGGTTTAGAAGCATGAATTTGATCAATTTTGCGAACGAAGTCTTGGGAAACAGCTAGTTTAGTTATAGAAAAGATACTAGCGTATTCTAAATGTTATTGTTGAGTAGTGATGACTCCATTTCCGAAGAATCGATTATGATTCGTCAAGTCGGTATTCAAAACAAAAAGCATAAAGAATGGCTTGTAGCGAAGTAGCAATTCATTCATCGATAGTAAAATCGATCACGTCAGGTTAGGGAAACAAAACATATAACGAAAGGCCACTTGAAAGTTACCTATATGTCTACATAAACTAATGTTCTCTTTGTTTGGAGTTTTCATATTGCTAGCCACTACAAAATGTACTACAGCGCCATCTATGTTACAAATGAAGAACTAATGTCACGAAAATGCTAAATCGTGCAATTAAAGTTATCCGCAACTTATAAAACTATATAAGGAAAAATCCTGTCGGACAGTAGGTAGGTAGGTTACACCCTGTTCTTCATACTCCTACAATTCATTAAAATAATACACAATATCACAAATAGAAACTACGAGGTCTTTGCCCGACCCGGAAATCAAACCCAGGACCTCATGTTCAGCAGTCGCGCTTGCGATCACTAGACCAACGAGGTAGTCTAGAACTTTACTATTCTTTTTATCCATTCCTTAGCCCTATTACGTAACAATACGTCGTAGTTCCAACATCGTCAGGAAGTCTTCTGACGTCAAGCCCGATAATTAGAATACTTTGCGCCATATACGAAGGTGGCCATTATGTTATGTATACTCGCAAGATGGTGACCCTTGTATGGAAGGGTATGTGTATCACATACAAATTGAGACCTAATTGCTGACTGAATATGTTTAGTGTGGGACGTTTTGAGGTCGCAAGCACTGCTGAAGACTGTCGTCTTAGTGATAGTTTTGAAGTAATATTGTATTTCAACGACTAAAACTTGTCGTGACAACTTGAAACATGTCACTTTTGTTTTTTTTGTTGTTTTGCCATATACTGTCATAATAAAAAACCGTTAAACTGTCCCTTTTTACTTGAGCTCCTAGCAGTCACAATCTAGATTTGGTCCTTCGAGCCGGATCATTTTATTGATACATGACAATTGACAGAAAAGGGTGCTGCCGAGGTGCTGTCTTACATAACTCTTGTATTGATATCAGTTACTAAAAATGACAGTGTTATTGATTGTTTACGAAGGCTTATTTCCCTCACCAATGAAATACGCTCACGAGACATTCAAGTTTGCATTTATGATAGACACATCGGGAAATTCATCTGTAAATGTTAGGCAGCGGAAAAATCCTTCAACTTAAGTCGAAATTCGTCATAGTTCCTAATATTGAAACAAAACAGTTAGTAACTACCTATATTTATAACTTTCATCGACGTCTTCAAATCAATCGAACATGATCAGAAAATCACCATACCTAAGTATACCACAAAGACTTAAATCACCATACCTAAGTATACCACAAAGATTTACCTACAAACGGCAAATATTTTTACGTTTTTTTACAACCTGTCTGAATGGATTCGTCAACAATTAGTTGATGGGAATCATTAACACAAAGGCGCTAACACCATGACCTTAAAGGAATTCCATTACGATTATTAAATATGTAAATATGGGTTTTGACTTTAAATATTTGTGCCTTCATCCATCTTGAATTGAGGAATTACCAAGGATTTGTTAGAAAGCAAATAACTACATTAATTCGACACGGTTCTTGGTACGAATGGGGCACTGATTTGCTTTTCATTTCATGAATCGTAATAATATAAGACCGTCTGAGCACACAGAAGACCTATGCTGATACTTGTGACTTAATGTCACCATTATCAGCATACGTCTTCTGTCACGCTATGGTTGACAAAACGGAATCAGCAGTCGCACTTTGCGACAGGCCATTTCTTCTTGAACTTATTATTCTTGGTTACTATTCAATGCGAAGTCCTCCATATTTCTATTATTCAGTTGCATTGCATTCGTATAGACTGAAAACCGACGTCTATATTAGAAAACGCTAGGCAGATGATGAGAGGTCTTCAAATGACCGAGAAGCAAGGTAACATTATGCAAACCTCCTTTATCCTCCCGTCACCCTTGGCAACACAACCACATACCATGACAGCCACCAAAGCAAACAACCACATCCTGAACCATTGAGAAATAAGTGACAGCCATTGCCTGCACGACTGTCGCCTTCCTCCACATACTGTAATACCACCTTTTCCTCAAACCTATGAAGAAACTGTACAGTTCATCCTATGAAAACTGCCAAGCAATAACTAACCTTATTGCAAAGGTAAAAGATTCTTTTAGACTAGATTTTTTTTCAATGAAGAAATGACGGTCCATCCTATGTGAAATCACAAGCAAAATTCAATCTTATTGCTGTAAAATAAGGGTTTTGGTAACTGTAAGTGTAAGTTGGTGTGGTGAGGTTTAGAATGTAAATGGCGTTGTTTCACAATGCTTCGTCCTCGTGTGTTGTTGAATGCGCAAGCGCGGTGCGTCCGACCGTTACGTTGCGATCTCGGGCGGTTTTAGGAAATGCTCATGTGGTGTGTTAGTTTGAGATTTCGAGATTCTGGGTGAAATTGAATGTTTTAGGTGGCCTAGAGAATTGACAAAGTCTGTTTTGGGCACTTCCTCACCTTGTTTATAGCCGCCCTCTTTCATGTCAAATGATTAAGACCATAAAAGCTTATAGCCTAAAGCATGATTATGCTTTAGCCTTTAGCCCATAACGTTCCCTATGCTTAAGCACAAGTCTCCTCTATAGAAAAGGGAGTGCCTAATGCGAATTGGCGGTGCCCGTCATCTACACCATTGTCGTCAACATCTGCCTAACGTTTTCTTCGTCTATCTTGAGGTATCGTTGCAGCTAAATGCCAGTATTTTACATGGAATGACTATCTATATGACCTCCAAAACCCAGTAACGAAGGTAATAATTAAGGTTATCAAAACCTATCATTAAAAAATCCTCTTCCTTTTCACAGATATGGTCTACTTGGAGCTTCAGGGTGCGGTAAGACGACGCTGTTGTCCTGCATCGTGGGCAGACGGAAACTGAACAGCGGAGAGATATGGGTGCTCGGGGGCAAGCCTGGCACCAAAGGTAAGATCTGCACCATTTACTGACCATACGTTTGTCTATGTATGTCTGATGAGACAGCAATAATGAGACAAAGGCTGTGTAAGGCTATGAAGGGTTTCGTATGTTCTGGCAAAAGTAACCGTTTTTTTTCGGATGGGAAATCATCAAATGACTTCTCCCGCTCTGGGCAGAGCAATGGGAGTGTCAGATTTGTACTGACTAAAACCCATCAATGTTCCTTCCTTGCCCTTTGTGTTCCAGGGCCGCGGTATCTCCTTCGAATAGTCCCGCAGCCCGGCAAAAGTAACCTTAAATTAGCCAAACAAAAGTACGTTTCTAAACTCCTTTAAAGCTGCAATAACTTTTTTCCCCATACAACATCTCACAGATATATAAATGCATCACCACTTGTCATAACCATTACTATTGTTATGCAACGCGCAACTTTTGTTATGTTATCGCATTACCTCACACGTAACGCTCTATGGTGTGGTCTTCACAAAGACTACATCGTAATAAAATGTAACGTCATTGTTATCAATTATACAGGGTGTAAACAGACTCTTCGCGAAGCCCTTAACCAAGCATTATGTACATCAAACTAAGTAACTTTACGCAAAAATTATTCCTGGAGAATTACTTTTTTTTGGGGGTGAAAAATCACGTATTACGGTAGAACGCAATGTAACGCATTCAAAACATTGTGCTGATGGATGGATTGAATAGTATGGGGGTCATGAAGGTGTCTCAAGTAAAAAAAAATACATTAAAAACAAGTATTTAAAAAAAAACTTGTGAATAAGTTGAAAGTTTGACCCCCAATATCTCCGTACCTAGAAGGTTCCCAGGTATGGTCCAGAACAAAAAAATGACCGCAATGATGGGGAGAACAAGTGCCTTTCGGCTTCGTTACGAGTCATTTTACACCCTTTAGAGTTTTTTTTTATTCTAGCCTCTAACATCTGTATGTCAGTTTACGGCTAAGCGATTCCTATTGTACTGCAGAGCAAGCTACCCGAAACTGTCAAATTTTTTCAATCAACCTTGAACCTAATGTTTAGCGATGAAGTTGAAAATCTATTAAATATTAAATTAAATCTATAATGGCTGTACGTACATGCAACTGTCTTTCTATTTTTCTTTCTTTTTGATGTAAAACTTCTTTAAGCACGCTTGACTTATTCGCGCTAGACGCATTCACCCGCTTACTCCCCAAGCGGGTGAATGCGTCACGTTACGAGGCAAACCGTAGTTTAGAGGTTTTAGTTACGTTTCGGCATTTGTTTAAGTTTTACTTCAGTTGTGTGGTCTAAAGCACACTCGTTTTTTTCTTTCTGTATTTGGGCACATTCGATTCGGTATTTCTTACAAGAAAGCCGACAATAGTACATTATCATATAAGTGCGGTAAGTTGAAAACTACAGCCGAGGCGATATTGCTAGCCCGAGCCGTAGACGAGGGCTACAAGAAAGCAGAGGCTGTAATTATCAAACCGCACGTATGTCATACGACGTTTTATAACACATTTGCGAAGAAATAAATAAAACTCAGACTTTCTTAAACGAAATTTTGATACGCTTGTAAGCATCTATCGGTCGATTTTTCGGGCAAGAGGCGTAGAATAGCCTTTTTCGCTGCCTCTGAGACTTCATGCAGTGTTGAATTAATAAATTCATCATTACTTGACGACATTTTCAAATAAAAACAATACAGCGAAAGGAAAAAGCCCGCGGAATAATTTTTAGTTGTTCACAAATTAGCGAGGCGCGCGCATCGGCGCATTAGGACAGAGGCACAAAAAACAGCCAGTATTACTACTACTTTTTGTGTTTTTGTTACAGATAAATGGTTGTAATTTATTGTCAAAATTAATTTAATTAAAGAGTTAAATGTTTATTTATTATATTTTATCTCCCAAAGTTAATTTTATTCATACAATGTTGACCACTTTTCTGACATAAAACTCTTCGCTAAGATTTAAAAAAGTACCGTTCGTTTTTGACGGAGCATCTTGATAAACCGTGCGTTTTACATTACATTATCGCACAAGTACGTAATGAGATACAATACGATATTGAAATTGGTGAAATAAGAGACCCTTTACGAGCAAATGTGTTATAAAAGCAATTACCACATGGACTATATTCGATTTTGTTGCCGGGCTGTTCCGAAAGCTCCTGCTCCTGTAGGTCCGTCTACAACTTATAGTGATCCAAATAACACTGACGACTGTAGATTTGTACAGCCCAAAACGTGGTTGTACAACAGTAATGCCGTCTATCCAAATGCGCAGTGCGCTTGAACAGATCTTTCAACTCAAATGTGAGTAGGAAAACCGGGAGGGGTCGCAACCGGTGAGCGTGTAAGACCAGATGTATGGACGTGGTCGAGGCTAAAAGAGTCTGTTAAGTTCGTAGCAGGTGGCGTTCTGTCGTTTCTGTTTACCCCCATGGGACACAGGCGTCAGTTTACTTATAAAGGGTGTAAACAGACTCTTAACGAAGCCGAAAGGCACTTGTTCTCCCCGTCATTGCGATCATTTTTTTTGTTCTCGACCATACCTGGGAACCTTCTAGTTACGGAGATATTGGGGGTCAAAGTTCCAACTTTTTCACAAGTTTTTTTTTTTAAATATATGTTTTCAGTGTTTTTTTTTACTTCAGACACCTTCACGACCCTCGTACTATTCAATTCATCCATCAACACAATGTTTTAAATGCGTTACACCGAGTCATTCTGTAAAACGTGATTTTTCAGCCCAAGAAAAAAACTCGTTTCCCAGCACTAATTTTTGCGTAAAGTTACTTAGTTTGATGTACATAACGCTTGGTTTACGGCTTCGTGAAAAGTCTGTGTACATCCTGTATGTCTTTAAACTCCTCCGTTATTTCCACCAGGTTCCGGAGTCCCCGGCAAGCGTGTAGGTTACATGCCGCAGGAGATCGCCCTGTACGGCGAGTTCACCATCAAGGAGACGATGATGTACTTCGGCTGGATCTTCGGCATGGAGACGCGAGAGATCGTGGAGCGGCTGCGGTTCCTCCTCGACTTCCTCGACCTGCCCAGCGAGAATAGGATGGTGAAGAATCTTAGGTGAGTGGATAAGAATAGGTTCTATTCTATAAATGGTGATGGAGAAGATTTTACAACTGCGTCGTTGGTTCACAGGGCGACTGCTGAGTATGAGGTCCTGGGTTCGATTCCCAGGTCGGGTAGTGTTATTGGGTTTTTCATCAGGAATTGATAAGTCTCTTAAAAGCAGTTCACAAATGAGGAATAAAAGAAAGAAAGAAAAAAGAAAATATGTGTCACAAGTACACATTACGAAAACAAACAGTTTTATCATTCATTGATAAATACACACACTTGCTTCTAGAAAAGTCCCCATTAGAAAGCAATCAATTCAAAATGTATGAGGCCTTTGTCATTAAGGCCAGTTCAGTCTAAATAAACCCCTTTATAACATTTGATTATACTCATACAAACACGTCAATTTTATCGACAAATCAACTTATTTAAGCAACTAACAGGATTCAATTATTTTTTTGTCTTTTATTTTTCAAAATAAATTTCACGTAGACCACACACACATAACATTGTTTCATCGAAGGGTTAGTACTGAGGTGTAAGTACAGTATACTCACATTTTGCCGTTTATGTTTTAGTCTGATGTAAAAGGGAACGAGCCTATTGCCGCTAACAGAACACAAAATCCAGGCAACGTACCTGCTATTGAGAAATTTCAGATAAAATAAAACTATTTTACCACTTTACATATTATATAACTCGCGTAACAAGTGACATTATATGTAGTTACATACGTCATGGCAATTTTGGAAACCGGAATCTAGAATCCGGCACAGCATGGTCAGAGTAACCCAATACATACATAATCATTCAGGATTTCCTCTTAAATTCGGTAATGATAATTACTTAAGCAAATAAGAAACGGCTACGTGCGAAGTAGACTTGTGCGCTAAAGGTTCTGCACTATAAGAGAAAACTATAAAACAGATAAACTTGAAGCAATCTCTTTCTCCAAGGCTTCTGTCAGTTGGGACTGGTCATCTCTAGGCTGCCACGGTTTATTTTAACTACTTTGTTTTTAAATTGTTGATATAATCTTTTACTCTGGACGCTCTTAACGTGCACGTATTTCTACATCGTTCTCATATAATAACTTTATTAGGTTAAACTAACTATATAATTGTATAATCTCAACATGAATGATGTAACCAAGATTTTGTAACAATTATTTGATCGAAAAGAGTGTCCATGTAGTTTCTTGCACATTCTTCTCCATAAAGATCTACGCTTTGGAATGGGCACCTACAGTACTTTCACAAGTTATTATGCCTTGTGACTGTGACTGTAGCTTAGCCTACTTTGTTTTTCTGTCATTCAAAAGTGCCTGTAATGGTCTAATTGAAATAAATGCTTTTGGGTTTGAGTTTGAGTTCTTGTAGAAACCTTTTTCATAAAGTGTAGGTAGGAATGATGAATTCCAACTGGTTGTCTAACTCACTCGGTCGTCACTTCCTCCGGTGAAGGACAACATCGTGAGGAACCCAGCACGCCTGAGAGATATTTCTTGACGGCATGTTAAGCCAAGCCCATGGGCGGCATAAAAACTCTGACACCAGGTTACGCACTAACCACTCGAGAAATAAGAAGGAAGACTGGTTGTCTATGACGATCTAAAATATGCAGCCCTGTGACAAACAGACAGACAAATAGCGTGGTGCAGTGTTGACGTGTTACTATGGCATTTTCTGGGAACGGAACCTTAAACAATCTTGTTTAAATAGTTGTACATTATTTGCAGTTTTACAGGAAACCTTTATTTACTAATTTATGTTATGTAAACTGTCAGTGTTGATGTATATGGCGGCATGGTGACGTCACAATGTGTTTACTATCAATATTAGCGAACTTCGTAGTATTCTTTATGAATAGTTCATAAAGAACACAAGTGTTTTATAGAATCTTAGTATCTTACATCTATGTTCAACACAAAGTTTCTGAATTCAGGATTGGAAGTTGAGAGCATATCAAAATCTACTTTAGCATTACTTAAGGCGAATCTTCTAAATGTAACCCGTGAAATTCAAAATTTATGTCAGTGGTTTCGTAAGGAAAGTATTATCACGCCTGTAATCTTCGAAGAGTTTGGCAGTGGTGTAAATATCGCTAGTTGTTGTATTTTGCAAAAGAAATAACGAATTTCAAATTACTATTAATGAAAAATGTGCAAATTCTGTCAGAAGACTAAATTATTAAAATGGCATTAAAATCTCTCTCGTTTAAACTAATTTTACTCACTCACGATGTTCAGAACAGTGTAACGCACACGGAAACGGAAGTGGTTAGTAATTAAGCATACCTACAAGATCTGTATGTTTTACTATATTAACGTAATTGGACACAGCGTTAGTCATTAATTACGAGTTTAATAAAAAAAGGTACTTTCCAGTAATAACAACCAAGACATAACGTAACGGTTTTGTTTCCACGAAGGATTAGGCAGATCGCCTCCTGTCATCCTATCACAGGAACTGCCATCATCATAATCATCTGCCTAGCCTTTTCCCAACTACGTTGGGGTCGGCTTCCAGTCTAACCGGATGCAGCTGAATACCAGTATTTTACATGGAGCGACTGCCTGTCTGACCTCCACAACCCAGTTAGTACTAGGTAATACGATACCCCTTGGTAAGACCGGTTGTCAGACTTTCGGACTACCTGTAACGACTGTCAAAGATCTACAATTGACACGCGGGACTAACGGCTTAACGTGCTTTCCAAGGCACGGAGGAAACTCGGTATGTAATGGGTGGTCACCCATCCACAGACCAACCTAGGCAAGCACGGCTTAACCTAAAGATCGACCCGAGCGGCTGTTATTATTTAGCCACGAGCTCCTCTATAACTTGCCATCAGACATACATAAACAACCGGGTAAAAATCTAGTATGGGTTAATTATCATCATCATCATTCACAGCCTTCTCTTTGCCTGTGCCAAGCTCCACGCTCTTGTGCCAGCCTCGTCCAGGATATTCCCGCGATGACAACAATGTCGTCTGCCCATCTCACCGCCGGACGACCAATACTTATCTTTCCCGTTCTTGGACGCCACTGGGTCTCAACTATACTCCACCTGCCAGCACCGGGGCTAATTTAGGTTGCTAACGCGAAACTCCTTAAAGAAAACACCTTGCCCGACCTGGGAATCAGAACCAGGACATCTTCGTTCAGCATTTTTGGCGCTAGGTCGACGAGGCCGTATAGATATAATTCATAAGTTAGTGTATGGTATCTTATTAGTCACCAAATGATCATAACAAATGATTATTACGTGTGAGAAAATCTTTATGAATCGCAAATACTGGAATCTCCATTTAAACTTGACTCATGTGTATTTAACACGATATTTTGTATCTATTCAGTATTTATGCAAATATTTCTATTAGGCCATGTATTTTCCATACATTTTGCTAGTCATTAGAGTTATTTTTAGAACAGATCGACAGCTTAGTATCTTAGGATTATTTGTAAAACATAATATTTTGTAATTACTAATTGCATAATTGTTAGTAGTTTTAGCTAATAGCCACATTCGCGTCTTGTGCAACTGCAAATTAAAATTCTGCACAATTACTTCGTAAAAATGGTAATAGACAGATAGAAAAAATAGAATAGTCTAGTGGTCGAAAGTGCGACTGCTGAGCATTAGATTGATTGGATTCAAAGTACATTTAGTATTAGATTTAAAGTAGTGTACAGTTACACTTTACTTCTCTCAACCGTGGAGTTAGTGTTTGTAAAACATTTCTGGCAATAAAATAGTCCAATCAAATCAATTAGATCGTAGATTCGACTGCCAGGTGGAGGAAAGTGTTACTGGGATTTTCCAATAGAAATTATTTAGTAGCACCCACGAGATCTGGATTTGTCGGTCGTTTTGGGGAACTTTCTCTAAGCCTGTGCTCTAAAACAGCTAGCAAAAATGAGATGAGTTGATGCAGATCTGTGCTTTGAGCTTTGTCATGCTGTTATCAGCCACCGTAGGTCTACCTTGAAACAGACACTATTTATTTCTTTCCAACCGGTTACCTCAATTGTAAAATTATCATAAATATAACTTACATAATTATATTTACGATAATTTTACAGTTTGACTATGATTTATGATAACTCAGCGTTTGTGTGAACAAGCTACTGTATTTGTTGCGTCGTCGTAAAATACAACGACGCAACACTTTCATCTGTTTAAATAAGATTTCAGTTAAACATTTCTAAATAAAGATATGTTCAGTAATTGGTAATTATTATGAGATAAATTACTGCTAAAGTAGCCATAGAAGTGAATGTAAAAATATATAAAGTACATACATACAAGTATATCCGACTTCTTAAACTGTTAGATCTTAATTATGAGTTACTTCAGTGTGAATGACATCTTATAATTGTAATATTTCTTCATCATCATCATCATCATCATCATCATCTAGATCCCGACTTTACTGACTGGTGATAAGGCTCTTTTTGCTTGTGCCAATCACACCTCGATAGGGTGTCTCGATATAATATCAAGCTAGGCTTACGACAATATTACTCACATTTTTACAAGAGACTGGCTCGTTGGTCTAGAGGACGCAAACGTGACTGCTTAGGTCCTGGGTTCGATTCCCATGTCGGGCAAAGTGTTATCGGGTTTCTCAACCAGGAATACCTCAGTAGCAGCCACGGAGTCTGGATTTGCGTCCGGTTGATGGCAATAGGCTCGCTTCCTATTCCATGGGACTTAAACATAACTAGCGAAATGTGGGTGTACTATTAGGTACACCTCTGCCTAAGCCTTCGGGGATTATAGGCGTGATGTTATGTTATGTTTAGACAAGAGGTCATGGGCATTATCTACTCGCACTTAACCTTAGACAGTTATTTCTGCCTAACTTCAAACCTAGTTCCCACAGTAGCGTCTCATTTTCCCACACTAAATTAACAAAAGACCAAACATTTATAAAACAATTGTCTTTCTCTAAACAAACACTTCCGAATCGTAAACGTTCCCACTAAGCGTGACAAATCTGTGTGTAACGAACGTTTTGTCACGCCAATTGTGCCTTTAAACGCGCGTGACACGCGTGACAGCCGTGACAAAGAACTTATGTCGTGTAGGTTATTGAAAACTGACAATTTTGTGGGCAATTGTGAGGATAATTGGATGTAGTTAAGCAGATAGGACTCAATCCGGAGTAATCACGTTTCTTGTATGGGAGCCCCCTTATTGTTTGTTGTTATAGCGGCAACAGAAATACATCATCTGTGAAAATTTCAACGGTCTAGCTGTCACGGTTCAGGTGGTACAGCCTGGTGACAGACGGACCGACGGATAGCGGAGTCTTATTAATAGGGCCCCGTTTTACCTTTTGGGTACGGAACCCTAAAAATGATATATTAACTTCTTGCATATTTTTTAAAAACAAATTGATACGAGTATCTAGTGCCGCCATAAAACAAGAAAAAATCAAAAAGCGAAACTTCACGTATTAGATAACAGTCTGACAATCAATCTTACCAAAGGGTACCCACAGTAATTTGGTTGTGTAGGTCAGATACGCAGACGCTCCAAGAAAAATACAGAAATTCTGCTGCATCCGGTTAGACTGGAAGCCGATACTCGGGAAGAGGCTACGCTACGATCACCTATCATGTATTTAAAGTCTCGCTGTTCAATTGAATTTGATCGTACATTACGGAATTGTAGCTGTACCTATTTAGTAACACGTAACATAACATCACGCTTTGTACTCCCCGAAGTGTTAGGCAGAGGTGTACCTACAAATACCATCAAGTCAAGTCCCATATAACAGGGGACGAGCCTATTGCCATCAACCGGGCACAATTCCAGACTCCGCGGCTGCTACTGAGAAATTCCTGATAGAAAAACCCAATAACACTAAGCCCGACCTGGGAATCAAACGCAGGACCTCATGCTCAGCAGTCGCGCTTGCAACCAACGAGGTAGTATGCTGTTTTCAGCAATGGATAGAGTGGTTCTCGAGGAAGGTTTTAGTATATAATTTGTCAAGTTTTTTTTGTGGGTACGGGATCAAAATTTAATGATTACATTTGGTCGCGGTAACCGACATCCACGCGGGCGAAACCGGGCATCAGCTAGTTCACGTATAAATGCTAAGTGCGAGTTAAGTTCAAGCTAGATCCGTATTGAACTTAATTTCGTCATCTCAACTTTCGAACGTTGGCGCTGGTTACGTGCGAAGTGTTGAGTAATCTGTTGGCTTTAGATATAGCTTGCAGTTGAGCTCTAAGGAACTTATTTTGCTGTAGAAATGTCCCGTTTTGCGTTATTTCGTTACCTTTAATTTTCCAAAAAGGTGTATTAAGTGTCTTTAATTGTGCCCGGTTGATGGCAATAGGCTTGCCTCTGCATTACACAGGATTTAAACATGAATAAGTATGTATTTAACTCACGAAATGTGGGTCAGATAGATACACGTCTGCCTAACCTTTCAGAGATAACAGGCTTGATGTATACGTATGAAAAGTTACGTTCATAATCATATTCATATTCATTTTATTGTGTTCCATAATATTAAAAAGGTGTTACAATAGGCTTACAGCTAAGAGCAATACTATGGACCCTGTTAGGGCACAGCAATATACAATATTTAAATTAAATTTTAAGTAGTTAATGTAGTAGTAAATTAAACGGGACGAACATGGCCAGATATTGCACAGGAAAGAGAGGTTTCGAAGGAGAAAGGGGAGGCCTTTGCCCAGCAGTGGGACACTCAAACAGGCTAACAAAAAAAAAAAAGTAGTTAATGAAATCATAGATAACCAATTCCCTTTATAATTTACAAATAGAGGGTTATGAGTAACATACTTAGTACAATTCCACGAAAAACATAAATAAATCAAAAAGTAACTTATAGCAACATCACTACATCAATATTATTTATAATTGAGATCAATAGTATTATAATATTGTAGTGACATAGCCAGAGCAAACGTACTACACGTTTGCTCCGGCTCACCTAATTGGAGATGGGGTTCAATTCACAATCTGAACACACCAAGTATTAGGAAGAGTGATGCTCTTCCTATTGCTGTTTAGACCTGTGGATAAAAGGCCTCCCCTTGCTGAAAATAGGTCTTTCTTGCGCTGCACACTTATCTTAAATGCTCTCACTCTTTGAAACCGGTAGAAGTCTATAGTCACTTGAGTAATACAGTAATACAGATATAAAACCATTGATACCGATTTAAAAAGCATACTTATGATGTTTTCAGGGCATTAACGGTAGTTAGTTTTTTTTTGTTTCAATATATCGTTTTGAGCAGCGGTGGCTCAGTGGTAGCGACCCCGACTTACGAACAGTAAGTCGTGGGTTCGAACCCAGGCAGGCGCATTACTTTGTGTACTTTATTTCATCACCACTGCTCTCAAAAACGGTGAAGGAAAACATCGTGAGGAAACCGGCATATCCTAGAACCAAAAATTCGAAGACATGTGACATCTACCTATCCGCACTGGGCCCGCGTGGTGGATTATAGCCCATACCCTCTCATAGAGAGGAGGCCTGTGTCCCAGCAGTGCGAACGTTATAGGCTGATGATGATGATGATGATATCGTTTTTCGGTCTCTCGTCATCTGTAACCACTTTTGACCGTTGCGTCGCATCTACTTATCATCGAATTGGTTAGTATCAATAGACAATATGGGAAAAAATTGACTGTACTTTAGAAGTAAAAAATGTATTGAAGGTTGAACAAGCTCTTCATAAGTCGATGTATTAGATTTGATTAATTTTGAGATCCATATCAATGACTCGGGTAAAACCACAAACGTCCAAGCAGTTAACTGAGATTGTAGGTGGAAAAACCTAATACAGATTGACCTCTAGCATTTAGCTAAGGTGTACTATTTTATAAGATACTTGCGACCCGCCTCTACTTCACACGGTCACCAGGGGCGGTTTGATACGTTGGCTGCCCTAGGCCTACGAAAGATTGCCGCCCGCCTATGTGCTGTAAAGCATGAAAAATTAAAATAAAATGGGATAAAAACGATAGTCAGTAAATGATTGAATTATCTCAATCAGTATTTCAGATACTGATTCTTACCATTTCTATTTGTGAGTAACAATGAATCGTTATTCACAAATTGTCTTTTGCCTGGCTTTCTGGGCAGCGAATTTGTTTATCAAATCATTACAATCTAAAGATCGTAGCAACTGTGAACGATTATTCGATTAGAAAACGACCAAATTTTGCCGCCGTAGGCCCAGGCCTACTTGGCCTATAGGCGGTCACCTAGATTTGTATACAAGGTGGAAGGACACCGATGCTCAAACGGTTACCACGTATTTCATCGGTAATTTAAAAAGAAAGCTATGTATCACTTGTAGTTAGATCTCAATGCTAGCACACTTACACAAGACTGACATTGACTGAATTTATTTTCCTCTTACTCAACAAAAGATACCTGCATACAGTTTTGTAACAAAAGAGTAATTACCACATCATATAGCCTAAAACTCATACTATTTATTTCTTTATGAGATACTCGTCCAATGACTTTTGATACTAGGCAACGTATCTATCTCCTTGTTAGTCTTTCGGTGGCGAGTACAACTATAGAGCAGAGTTTTGGCTTCAATCCCCGTACCATACACGGTGTAAAGGGACCCTTTATGAAGCCGTCAACCAAACATTATGTACAATCGAGGACACTCCCGCCTGATCACAACTAAGCTCATTTTTGCTTGCACTCACGCGCGTCAAGGGCTCTCTAGCTGGGCGGGGCGCCTCCGCATAATTCAAGCGTTATTTTTTTTAAATGTTGGCGGAAAAGTTCGTGACTGTACATCAAGCTAAATAACTCTACGCAAAAATGATTGCTGGGAAACGACTTCTTTTTGTGTGAAAAATTATTGTTTACGGTAGGACTCTATGTAACGCACTCAAAACATTGTGCTGATGGATGCATTAAATAGTACACGGTTCATGGAAGTATTTCAAGTAAAGTTATAACTTAACTTGTGAAAACCGTCTACTGTGAACATGTAGTCCGCCTAACTCATCGGCAAAAAACAGGCTTGAAGTTAAGCAAGTAACAACAAAGTGATCAGTTTTAGTTAACTAAGCTCAGTTATGTAAAACTCACAAATTACCTTGTTGTTTATAATTTAAGTCATGATAATATGGCGCAACCAATCGACTTTCGCCATTCGAACGCTTTACAATGGCTTGTAACTCTTGTAAGGCAATTTTTTGAAAGGTGAAATTTCATATGACTTGAACGTCGATCACGATGTTGTGGTGTCAAGATGACTTCGATTACATGTTTGAATAGCACACCGTAACTGTGTTTGTTTTCTGCTGGGACGGGTTAAAATACAGGGTGTAAACGGACTCTTCACGAAGCCGTCAACCAAGCATTCCGTACATCAAGCTAAGTAACTTTACGCAAAAATGATTGCTGGGAAACAACTTCTTTTTTTGAGGTGAAAAATCACGTTTTACGGTAGGACTCAATGTAAAGCACTCAAAACATTGTGCTGATAGATGGATTGAATAGTACGGGGGTCGTGACGGTGTCTTGAGTAAAAAAAAAGACGTGTGGCACTCGGAGACTGCCGCGGTAAAGCTATTGCATAGCATTTTTTATCAACTTATGTAATTATAATTATTTATTCACTTTCGTATTGTCAGATATTGACAAGCCTAGGTTATTATACTACTGCTGGAGCTAGGAGGTTCTACCTACCTAGAACCTCCTAGCTCCAGCAGTAGATTAAAAATAATAACCTAGGCTATATAATATCTGACACTAAGCTAACGCGTTAGGTTATTCTCGTTACAGAATTTCTGGATTCGGTCTCCACGCTCAAGGCCCGCGATAGAAGCTATGCAATAGCTTAAAAATACATTAAAAACATGGGTTTAACAAAAAACTTGTGAAAAAGTTGGAACATTGACCCCTAATATCTCCGTAAGTAGAAGGTTCCCAGGTATCGTCTAGAGCAAAAAAATGATCGCAATGACGGGGAGAACTTTTTACATCCTTTATGCTATAGATCTTTCTTCAAAAGCATCCATACGTTGCCTTAATTGTTATTGACTGGCTTTGACACTGTGCTTTGAGGAGCTCATGGCTAACTAATAACAGCCGCTCGAATCAATCTTCAGGTTATACCGCGATTGCCTAGGTTGATCTGTGAATGGGACCACCCATTACATGTCGAGTTACCTCCGTGCTTCGGAAAGCACGTTAAGCTGTTGGTCCCGGCTGTTATTTGTGGTTCTTTGACAGTCGTTACAGGTAGTCAGGGCCCGAAAGTCTGCATCCGGTTTTCGGTTAGACTGGAAGCCGACCCCAACTATGTTCGGAAAAGACTAGGCAGATAATGATCACTTTGAGACTTTCGTTATTGATCCGGGTGATGTCAAGGCTTAAAAAGATAAATTTCCTAGTGGAGTTTGGCAGTTCTTAGTCTACTTACAGCATAAAAAGGGGTTCGGTTAGGTTATTAGTATTGCACCATTTTGCTTACAATGCGTAAACTAATTTATTTCAGTTGTTTTTTGAAAGATGATAATTTAAATCGATTATTAACGGAGATAATGCCTGCTTCAATAAGATACACGGATGCTGTAAGACATTAGATTAGAAAGACTGATTGTTTAATAATCTTACTTGTTTATGTAGCCACTATTTCAAAGTTATCTAGCTTTGTTCTAGGTAAAATTTTAATAGGTAGGTACGTAAGCGAAGATATTTTCGGATCATTTATTAGCATCGATTCGCTAAACGAATATCTACACTTATTTTTATCTTGGATAAAGTTACAGACAAATAATAAGTTAAAATACAAACACTATGAAGCTTTATCTATAAAATACGAGTTCACTGCACTGTTAGTAAACTTCAAAGATCTTTTAACGTCCTAGCTTTTAGACAAACGAAAAAGCTATAAAAAAATATAACACAAAACCAACTTTCGGCAGAGTGAATTCCTTAGGCTCTTCAAATATTTGATGATTATCCGTTTGCCAAAATATTAAACGGTTCAAAATATCCTAAATTAATGGAAGCTTGGTTTGTATATTATCTAACCACTGACATGTAGATCAAAATATTGCATACAAACCCCATCTATTACATCCATCATCATTTGCCGAGCGGATTCCCAACTATGTTGGATTCTGCTTCCGGTTTAATGTATACTAGTATTTTAAATGGAGCGTTCTGACTTTCAAAAGACCATACCTAGGTAAAACTACCTTCGGAATGACTATCACGCCAACGACAAAGTGTAGAAGAAGAAGGTAGCAAAGGCCCTTTTACAATCAAAGTCTTTTGTTACCGTTATGCTGAACCTAAAATGACCCTTCCTCTCTTCCACAGTGGTGGACAACAGCGCCGAGTTTCCTTTGCCGTGGCGCTCATGCACGACCCCGAGCTCCTCATCCTGGACGAGCCTACCGTGGGCGTCGACCCACTGCTGCGCCAGTCCATCTGGACCCACCTGGTGCGCATCACCAGCTCGGGAGACAAAACTGTCATCATCACTACGCATTATATCGAAGAGGCTCGGCAGGCGCATTGTGTGAGTATTTTGTAGAAATTGTGTTTTTTTTTGTTAAGAACAGCCAACTTTACTTTTGGAAGTCGAGTTTGGACTAAGTTTCAAATTCTACTGCATACTTTTTGGTCATTGGCTTTTGACGAATTTCGTCAGAATTGGGAAGTTTGGCCAAATCAAAATATTTTATTTCACATAGACCCAGATGGGTTATAAACGTCGACAAAAAGGTACGCGGTTTGGGTTGGTCGTTTCCTATGGAGAAGAACCGGCATAAAACTCCATGGTTGTTACTCTTTTCAAATGATTTGGTATTACAATATTATCATGGCAAGCAGGGAACACTATCAAACTGTCAAATGACTGTAGTATTTTTTTAAAGTGAGTCCCTGAGAACCTTACGTCCTTAACAAATGGATTAGTCGAGCGAATATGCGGTCGTCCGGTAAGTTGGCATTTCCGGTTTTCTGGGATTTTTATAAAGCGAAAAATTCAATCAAATTTGTAAAAAATAACCCCGGTTCAAGATATTTGCATAGTGTGCAAGATATTTGCAAGGAATGTTAAATCAGCACTTCATTCGACACACAAATATATTAGAATTTCCATAGTTTTCATAAAATAAATGCTTCGAATATTTTAAACTTGTTCTCGCACGAAGTTATGACCAGCATTCCTTATTTACTTTGCCGCACAAGTACAATAATAAATTATTGTATTTACACAAAAACTTGACACTCAATGTTAAGTTAAAGGTGATGTCAAAAGTAGCAAAAAATAGCAAATTTTGAAAAAAATTGTCACGTGTTTCTAATCTCGGTTGAAGGTCCCTTGTCAATAATGGCTGTCGTTTTCAAATGTCAGTATACACACTTAAATGTAATGAAACAACCATTAGTAAAGTATTATTTTCTGCCATATTGATTTTGACCATTTCTCGGGCCGACAAAGCATTTGCAGCAGTTGTAAACTAAGATGCCTAATAACTCTTCGTAAGAGTCTGTGCCTAGAGCCGTGCCTGCTATCCACTACCATTCCTGTCTCGCTTATAACGAAACCCAGTAATGCGAAAATTTAGGCATAAACACCAAAATCCAGTAGACCTCTTGAAGATGCAAGGACACTTTTCATAAGGACCAGTCTGCTTGTCAAAATCGAGAAAAAGTAGCCCAAACGGAACATAAAATCCTTTCAAAGTGTGAAATAGAAACGTAATACCAGTTATATAGTTTATGTTTTATTTATCATATTTCACAACAATATTACCTCCACTAATGTTTCCGGAACGCTATTTCCTTGAAGATACGTGTTTTTGTATTAAAAAACGAACTAATCGAGGTCCACCAGCTTCCTCATTAGACAGAGTGCCATTAGCATATCGTACGCATAATTTTGATAAGTTTATTTTACAACGTTGTAGAATCGCATAAAGTTGATCTAGTAGAAATCAGCGAATTTTTTTCGCATCTTCTTCACTATACTCGTATATTGCAATATTTTCTGTCAAGCTGTGTTGTGCCACTATTGGGTAAAATATTTTCCTATAGCTTTCCACTTCTCCCGGTGTGCTACCATCTCAATGCTGCGATTATTTGGCAAAAAAAACGATTAATCATAGACACACACATCCTAGGTTTTCGCTATGTTATTTTTTGACAAACAAGCGATAACCACTTTACATCGGATAGGCATCCGATGTAAAATGGTTATCGCTACCAATGGACATCTGCAATACTAGTGGCATTGCATATATGTTGCCATCCTAGAGTCTGAGCTGATGCGACGAAGTTGAGGACCATTTACTTTTTTCTTCTGAATATACCATGAATATCGATGTTCCACACATTCGCACGAAGCGCTTTGCTACATCGTTTATTATGCGCACAGCCAAGGAGTGGAATTCCCTGCCTGCCTCGGTGTTTCCAAGTTCATATGACCTTAACCTATTTAAGTCGTGAGTTAATAGGCTTCTTTTGGGTTAGGTCGTTCCATCGTCGACTTCATCTCTGTCCCAGTCACCTCTATCCTCTGCGGAACCTTTTTTAGAAATACAACCTAAAAAGTAAAAGCTCTGAATGTCACTTTTGTGAAACTCCATAGTAGGTTAGTCAGCCGAAACCACGCGGCAAGTTCATAGTACCGACTAATTGACCACAAGTCACTAATGAAGGCTTAAACAAAAACTATGGTACATTATCTTATTTCCCATTTTCGGCGTTATTAGCAAAAACTATGAGAAATATTTGACATCATTATCTGATTTGCCACGGACAGACTGGGCAAGTCATTATAATTATAATTATCATGCCAATGCCTAACTTAAATATTCTGGTGAAATTAAATCTATGGAAAAGATTTTTCCAATTGTCTCTATTTGTACGAATAACTAGTAAGAAACTGAGAGCCATGACACAAAACCGCCAACAATGGAGAGATTTGGAAGAGACTTGTACTCAGCATACCAAAGGTTGAAGAAGAAGACGAAGATACGAATAACCTACTCAAGTGGAGATTTATAGACAAATTTAGCCTGAAGTGCAAATATGGTGCTGTTCCACAAACAATGAGGAATTCATGATATCGTGTCCTGCGTGCCACGATGCCTGAACACAATCTAGGGAAGTTAGTGTTAGCGCCAAACTCGTAGCTATAAGTTCTGGCCTATTCATTATAGATTGCCAGCGACTCGCCAAGAAGAAGACTAGCAGAAAATTTAACATTCAAATTCCTACAGTAAAGTCGAGCGGAAAAAGAATTTTTCTGCTCCAGGACCAAAAGTATCCAGTAGAAACACCGTAGCATATTTTAATGATGTGCCTTATCTTCCAGATCGGTCTGATGCGAAGCGGTCGCCTCTTAGCCGAGGAGTCTCCTCAAGCGCTACTGCAGATGTACTCCTGCATATCACTAGAAGATGTCTTCCTCAAACTGTCTAGGAAGCAAGGTAAGACTTCAAACTACCTTCACTGCAAAACTTACTTACTTTTCTATTATTTGAATACAACGGCCGAATTTTCAAACGCATCTTTAATAGCTTTAAGTCTCACGCTTGTTCTGTCACTTTAAGGTGTATTGTTGAGAAAAGACGACTTATAAGGCAGTAAGAAGGGTCTTCAATCACTTTTTATACGTCAATTTTTTATATACGGAAATATTGTATTTTAAAAGTAGATGTTGCCGCCGGCATTTCCTAACTGACTAATCCCTGAGAATCTTTGTTGAAGAAGTTTCAGGATTTTCTACCACTTTCTCCATTCATTTTTCAATACAAACTATGCTCAATCACATAAACACATGCTAGGTTTTAGGTCTCACGAATGAATTTCCGTTACACATAAACAAGCCAATGAAACAATCATAGTAACGACATAAAAATGTTCACACGACTGCTTCTAATGCAGGTAAATATTTACATCGTAAAGTGGGAACTTTACCTTTCCGAATGGACAACTTGTTATAGCATTCCATATTTTACACTGACCAATGGGCCGCTTATCTTAGTAGTATTATGGCTTTATAAAACGTTTTCATTGACTGTAATCTCGGCCAGTTTTACCTAGCCTTGCCAAACAAAAATGTTTGGAAACAAACGTTGATTGAACCAAAATATTTGGATTCAATGAACTCAGCCTACAATCCAGTGCTGGACATTTAATCTCTCTCCAACTGCGTCACAACTTAGCGTTCCACCGCCGTCCTCAGCCAGAGAGCTCCAGCCATATTTTTGAAGACGTCGGTCCACCAAAGTATTAGCATCACACACTACACTTTGCCGCTAATCGATCTCGACTCCAGGACTGGTCTGCTCCACCGACTAAAATCTTTGGACTGTTTTATGTGTATTATTAGATCAATCGCAACCGTCTGGTTTGTTACCCTCTTTGCTTGCATTCATAAACACAGTCTGTTGATTTCCTTGATTACATCCTCACACACGTACACAGTTTAACGGGTTGAGCCTATTGAAAAACACATCTTTCTAATGTTTTACAAGTCTTACAATTTCAGTATTTTTTCTACTGCAGTCGCTTATTGTAATACATATTCCACAGGATCTGATTAGACTGATAGTAGACGATAATTTTCAGGTAAACTAGACGAATTTCATAATCGGTCAACCTGCGGATATAGGCCGGACGTAGGCACACGGTTGCGTATTCGACCATTAAAATTATCGGGTACTTAAATTGTTATAGTACAGTAAATTCTATGTGTAGGATTATATCGCACGGGTTGCTTATTATCGCGTTTCATTTCATAATGATTTATAGCGTTGCTTAGTATTAGAATATTTGCTATTTAGCTCGCTTCTCTAGTATCAGGTATCAAGTGGAACTGTATGGAATTACCAAAACTTATGGTTTGGTTAGTAGCCAGTCACCAAGGTTAAAGTGCCCAACAAACATGTTATCTCCACAGCACGCATTTATTGTTGTTCGGAACGTTTTGAGCATGAATGTGGATGGGTATAAGAGTAGAGGAAGACCAAAGAAACGATGGATGGACTGTGTGAAGGATGATATGGCAAGAAAGGAGGTGTCTGATGATATCACGGGTAATAGAGAAGTATGGAAGAAGAAGACATACTGCGCCGACTAATGAATTGGGATAATGGCAAGACAATGATGATGAACAAGCATGGCTTCTTTATCAAAGCGTATCTAATAGCTATTGAGTAATCACTCAATATCACCACTCGTAGACGTTAGTCGCGTGGGTCTTACACCCCGTTCACAACCTCAAGCGCTGCTACTTGCGTCAAAGGACACGTCCTAGTGTCATTTGTTTCATTCGCGTGAGTACTGTCCATGTCGCAACAAAAATCGCATCGCAGTGACTCTAAACAACTTCTTTTGTCTTCACAATTGTCGTCGCAAGACACGTGTCGTCTAAGCATATAGTTCATGGCTAAGATGTTACAGCAATGTCGTGAATAAAACAACAATGATGACTCTAAGGAATAACAATAGTCTATTGAATTCAATTATAGATGAATCTGCGCGTTTCTCGCTTCTAATGCATGCTGTGTAAGAGACAAAATGTGCCTTTAATTAACTGAGGAACTGCAAGGGCTAGTTTGAGGAGGCACGGGAAAAGAGCACAAATGTAAGGAATTGGGGGAGGTTTTTGCCCAGCAGTGAGACTATACAGATAATTAAAAAAAAACATGTGTGCAATTCACACGTGGTAGAAGTGAACCTTCAAAAATTTTGGCTTCAAGATAAACACTGTATAATGCTTCCTATCTCATTTTCTCCCACGTTCAATCTTATGAATTTATGTGTCTGCTTCTTTTTACTGTCGCTTTTTCGTTTCATCGACTTACAAATCTCAAAGATGCTAAAGAAGTTTTCACTTCAAAACTGACGAACAATTTATATCTTCATGGGCTGGATTCGTGATATCAGTTTCCGCGTTCATGTGATTGTACGACTATACATGGTGTATGTACTATAGGTGGTGTATATGGGTTGCACCATGTATAGTCATAAATCAGTTTTCACACATCAGCCTCACTAACAACCAGCTGTTGACCTATTTAAAGTAAAATCGTTTTCATTGCGAAGTAAATTATTATAATAGCTTGGTCGTAAAATATTAATGCGTGTTCAAATCGCCTGCTTATGTTGTAAGCTGTAAGCATGATTTGGAGTTCAATGATCGAAATATTACCTAATATTCGTACTAGTGGCTAGCTGGGCAGGCTACAAAAAATATAAAATATTTTTATTGACAAATTAAAGAAAAAGAAACATACATACATTTCCATTAGAAACCCTGAACTCCTGAGCTAGGTGAGACCTGTGTTATAGGAGTCAGTGTCTTCAGGTTTGCAGGTTTTTTTTTTATAATGGCATTTCGCAGTTCAGCCTAGGAAGCTGGCTACTGCTTAACCGGTCTATTCCTGTGGATGCCTTGAAGTTAAAGCCTCCAGCCAGGGGCAATGAACTATAAACTAATCGACCACACGCTAAGGGCACCCCCTGTGGGGTACGAGTCTCGGCATAGGGCGTCGCTGGAGAGGGCAGTAGGGGTTGATTTATCACTAATGGCTCAGCATCGCGGGCTGGCTCTAGCAAGGGTCGGGGGGGTTGCAGGTTTTCATTACGCTTTGTGCAATTTATACGTAGCTCTGGTTAAAAACTATACCTAATCGAGATCTCATTAAATGAGGTAAATGGCAGAGCTGTCTGTGTGGACAACAACGGAGATCTTACTGCTTTCTTCGTTCTTCTTATTAGTTTGTTCACTTCTTTTGCGTTGATTTACTTTGTTTCAGCATTGTATTTATTTCCCCTCGTCCTTTTCGCGAGTGCTATCAAAAAACATGTGGCTAACCTAAGCCGGATGATATTGATAACCTTACAGCCTTTTATCTAAGTATTTAAAGTAAACGCCTGTGACTAAATGAGAAGTCGAATAGTAGAACTCATGTTTCATCTAAAAAATATTTATTAGTCAACATTTTATCTGACAATAAATCACAAGTTTATAAAAGTTGCACAACAGATCGTTTTATATTGTAATTTATGTAAATTCTAGTAATACTGCGATTGTTGCAAAATTACTTCTTTGAAATAGGTACAAGTTAATGTTGCTAGGCCTAGAGATGTGCCGAATATTCGGTATTCGGCACTTTGGTTTTGGCGGAATCAAAATGGAGTTATAAAAGTTAAAGTATCGTTACAGTTTATACCTAGTCTTTACTTTTACAACGTGTAATTTCCCCTCTAGCCTTTAGCGAACATTCTCTTGTCCTACTTTAATTTTATACTAGTCGTATTTACATCATTAGTTTTATCTAAATTCCAATTCACAACATTAACAGCACACCTTTTATTCCCCGGAGAGGGATTAATATCGACAGCTATGTTTAAATCCCATGTAACGGGACGAGCTTATTGTCATCAACCGCAGGCATAATAAAATAAAACTCTGAAAAAAAATTACATCAATTTCATCGTATCGAAAACCCAAGCTGAATATTCGGCCTACACCTAACGCCCATCCCTAGTTATCGTCTTGCGTGCCAGTACGGCCTTACGAAACAGATGCACAATGCAAGGTCCAGTCATAAACAGCGCACTATTGTTTCGACGATGATTTTCGTCATAAACTATAGTTTCGTTAAGTTACTCATCTCTTGACACATTGGGTCAAAGGTCCACTGCTCCAAGGTTGCAGGAATTATTCATCATCATCATCTGCCTAGCCTTTTCCCAACCATGTTGGGGTCGGCTTCCAGTCTAGCCGGATGCAGCTGAATACCAGGATTTTACATGGAGCGACTGCATATTTGACCTCCACAACCCAGTTAGTATTGGGTAATAAGATACTCCTTAGAAAGACTGGAATTTAATTATTCATGAGGGTGATAAAATCAATATGTATTCAGGTGTATGCCCACTACACCATGACCGCGCTAGGAACGTGTCAGGTAAAACCATATACTTTGTATAGAAAAGTATGAGACTCTACCCACTAGACAGTTCAGTCACCGACAAACACCGTCACGTGCGTGCAAAGCGCGGAACGTATCGGCACGGGAAAATATTCAAATTGTGAGCAGACTCCTTTATGTACCTTTGGTACGTACTGCTAGCCTGTAGTCATAAGCCATAATCAGCCTATATCGTTCCCGCTGCTTGGGTCACAGCCCCACTCGGGCCCAGTAAGCACTGATGTAGACGTCTTTCAAAAGAGTTGCCGTGCTACAGATATGGTTAGAGATTGCGCAAAACAGAGAGATTTAAAGGAACAAGTGCGAGACGGACTCGCGCACGAAGGGTTCCATACCCTTTATCTATATAACATTAGACAAAAGCGGCAAAAAAATTACGTTTGTTGTATGCCCTTAAATATTTATTTTATTCTGTTTTTAGCAGCAACAGAAATACATCATCTGTGAAAATTTCAATTGTCTAGCTATCACGGTTCACGAGATGCAGCCTGGTGACAGACGGACAGACAGCGGAGTCTTAGTAATAGGGTCCCGTTTTACCCTTTGGCTACGGAACCCAAAAAAGACTTAAGGACATATTGCCTAGTATAGTGCGGCCGCTAATAAAAAGAAAACTGCCTGCTGACCAGATGGAGAATTCTCTATAACGAAAGATGTTTTTTTCTTTAATGATGATTTCAGTGTCAGATGTAGAAAATACTAACATTCCAATCTTATACCCACATCAGAAGAGTTTAATAATCATAATGGTGGATCTGGCTGGGACTTGAATTCAGAACCAAAAATATCATTCTATGTACTTATGTATATGCTCACTTCTTGAGCTCGAACTTGATTCCTACCAGCTTCCCTTTGAAAAATGGCACAGTGAGTATTCAATAGACAAATAATATAATCACATTTAACATAAATATACCCTGGCTTACCGCTTACAAAAATTGGCCCTTCGCCACTGATACTTAGTCTCAAGAGAACAAACCAAAGCATGCGAACGTCGAAGGAAGTCTTCTTCAATTTCCATTAATAATGGCATTTTTAACAACAAATATGACAAACAGTGAATAATTTCAAAGTAGTTAGTCACCTCACTATTCAACAGTGAATAGAGCTGTCAGTTTGTCACTGAGAGATACCGACAGTAATGATCATTAGTTTTACCTTATTAAGTATATAGGTAGGTACATAAGCGCGTTATTGATGGCATATTTAAATATTATTATATTACAATGTAAAATAAACGTTTTGTATGCATGCCGTGAAGTTTATTTGTGTAGTAAGAGGCTTGATAAGTTAATCAGAGAGTTTTTTTTTTGTCGTGACAACGTCTAATAAATCGATGAACGCCGGCTGCATGCACGAAAAAGTGTCCTGTTACGCTGATTATCCCGTTACGCTCATTGTACGCTTGCGCCGCATCTATCTCTCTTCCACTCGATTTTATGACGTTGTCACGTTAAACTATCGTCCATAAACTGACTTTACAGACAACCAATTTTTTTTAATTAAAAAGTAGCTTAGTTAATTCATAAACTCACGCCTTTTTCCCATGGGGTTAGGCAGAAACCACAGACCACCACCTGCTACGAATTAAAATTAGCTTAACTAACATGGGGACAATAAAAAAAAGGTTGAAGTACAAATTTAAAGATACATAAATGATTGTGTTAAACAGACCCATTCGTAAAAACTAGTTTTTGAAGTTATACTTCTTTTGGCTCGTTAGGGAAAAATGATGAGAGTAAATTTTGACGATGCGCGCGAACACCGTCACGAAAAACCGACACCCTGAAGTTAGCTAGTCAACATACACCCTGGAGTTAGCTAGTCAACATTTTAGTTTTATACGCCAAAGAAGTATAACTTATTATGTGCGTAATAAGTACACACACACTTTTTTTTATCTACATACAGAACCTCCATCTTTGAAGTTGATCCTGGGACTGGCTCACACCTTTAAAGCAATAATTAACTCATAATGACATAGTTGCGTAGATACCTATTGAGTGACGGTTGTTTGTAGAAAATTGTTCATTCAAGGCTGTCGCACCATTGTTTGATGGACTCCAATCAACTAAGTTTTTCTTACTGCATCGACGATTATTAAGATGTAACAGGAAATATTGCTTATTATTTTAAGATATATTTTTGCAAAATATTCGTCTTTATAATATGAAGAAAGAATGTGTCATTTATCTTTACGTAAACGCAATGTGGTTCTTTTATGCAGATTCAAGTCAAAACATAGAAATGAATAAGACAAAATGTTAGTAGAGGACCCTTGTTTTTCTTGGAAAATTGCTCTGTTTTAGTGAGCGGAAAGGACTATCAGACTTGTACTGACAAAAGCCTATCCTTGTTCCTTCTTAGTCCTTTGTGTTCCAGGGCCGCGGTATCTCTTTCCAACAGTCCCGCAGCCCACAGAACCTTTACCTCAAATATTTTTCCATAACTATTCAGTTAAAAGACGTTTCTTCACTCACTGGATTTTTCGGAATATATAACTACTTAAGAGAAATAAGATAAGACAGAAGAGAAGCGACTGCTTTCAGCAAAACGATTCTAAATTCTAATGCACAGCTGACCAAGCCAAAAGATACCATAATGTCCAACAAATGCATAAAGAATGTCGCTTGTAGTGTAGCACTCTCTCCCTCAAACTCACAAAGAAAGCATTCCGTTTGTTTTCTACCTCATTGCACGTGACAACGACACATATCTTCACCACATGGCAATAAAAACACCAGTGTGATACTATGTAAAGATTAAACACGATTTCAATGCCTACCTCATTTCCTTGACGATTACAACTTTGTAAAGATGACTGTCAAGTTTTTGTGCATTTTGGTGACTGTCCGAAATGTTGGTTTTATTTTTATGTAATGACGATGATGGACCAAGATTTTAACCCTAATGCTATGATACTAATTTAGAACTTATACCCCAAATCTCAGACGATAGAAGTTCTAGCTTGATGTCCTTACAATATAATTTGACAGGCATGACAGGCACCTTAAATTGTTAGTTTGAAAATTCGGCCGTATTACAAGTAACTAAGTATCAATTCCAAGTTCGCATCTGAAATACTTAACACCTTACTATAACACTGATTCATTTGTCGACCCCTTCATTTCTAAGTCTAGTGTACCTATCTATGCCCGTTTTCACAAACATAAGCGGAACGTTAGTAAATGCATGCCTAAAAGCATGCTGTTGAATTCTCAACTTACAGCTCTCAGCCGAGCTTAGAAAAACCGACAGACCGCTTTTATTTGTGTCGTCGAGACTCTAGTGTTCGCGAAAACGGGTACCTAGGTACTATTTATTTATTTATGTACACACAAAATACTACACTATTCTACTCTCTGACGACACGGTTAGCGCAGTGGCTGAGCGATTGACTGCTGCGCTGCGTGTCGCGGGTTCGATCCCCGCACGAAACAAATATTTGTATGGCCTACAGATAGTTGTTCCGGGTCTGGTTGTTTGTGTATGTGAGTTTAAATGTCTAAGAACGCACCCACGATACAGGAGAAAACCCTAGTGTGGGGCAACGTTTCTTTTAAAAAAAAAGCTATCCCATCTTCCAACACTAAGTTTCTTCTTCCACCAGAATTCTAAAAACTCCTTCACATTTTCCTTTCAGTGGAGCAACCCTCCCAACCAAACGTGCCTTCTCTTCCAGGCCAAGCGAACCAGGTCGTTGAGCTGAACGTTACGGGCGGAGGCCTGGGGCTCAACAAGATGTCGAAGCGTGAGGAGGCGCCCTACGCGGCTGAGGACGCGCAGGTCGTGGGGCTGGTGTTCCACCAGAGTAAGGAGGTCCTGATTGTGGACCATGGGGCCGGTTCCAATGGTGATGTGAGTATGGATTTGTTTTAGGGGTTTGTGAAGGGCTCGGTTGACGTAATAAGCACACTTTTAATAAGACGACTTTATAAATAAAACAATTGGACATTTTGTTTAGATTGGGTTTAATAATTTAAAAAAAAATACGAAAATACGACTTAATGAGGCTTTTGAGGTATAAGGGGGTTAGTTTACTAACCACCATGGCAATTTTCGCAACACACGGTCAACAATGACTTTTAAAAGCATAAAAGTCCAGCGCATCGTCGATAGATGACTTGGAAATATTTTTAAACAATCGAAAATAAGTGGTTAGAAAACTAACCACCAAACCTAAAATTAAAAAAAAACAGGTGGGTAGTTTTTTCTTCTTCTTTACGAGTAACAAGTGTTAAACGCGTCAGTTATGCGTCAATCAAAGTTGAACAGACACATTGCTGGCACTCTGCCGATACCAGACACGTAGAGATGCGTGGTTAGAATCACACATTTAATTTGTCCAAAACTTTGAGTGAGTACATGAAGGTTTTACACTGAATCAAAGTAATCATTACTTACTCACGTTTCAGATTCCTGGCAAGGTGACCGACGTGACACCTGACTGTGAGGATTGCGGAGACTGTCTAAACGTAAGTGTGAATGTTTCATCCACCAACGATACT
The DNA here is from genome assembly GCA_950005105.1 of Lycophotia porphyrea. Classification (NCBI taxonomy): domain Eukaryota; kingdom Metazoa; phylum Arthropoda; class Insecta; order Lepidoptera; family Noctuidae; genus Lycophotia; species Lycophotia porphyrea. The sequence continues at coordinate 994,302 of OX465404.1, read as the reverse complement.
TGAACAGCAGCAATAGCACCGATTTGAAATAAATTAACATAAGAGAGACGAACTGATCTTTTCTGTATTCCATTTGAACGATACTTGTTTACTACATGGTATCCAAATTATATAATATAACTAACTGACCCGCGCAACTTCGTCTGCGTCACATAATGCAATTAAATAATATTGCGACTATAAATTGAGATGTAAGCTATCTTATCTTTCAAGTTGGATCAAACTACACACTGTTTGCAAATTTGATTAAAGTCGGTTAAGTAGTTTAGGAGTCCATCGCGGACAAACAACTTGACGCGTTATTTATATATATTAAGATGTTTCAAGAGTAAGTACCGCATTCCATTCTACATCAATCACCTCTTCCTTCCAGTTCACATCTCGCGGCAAGATAAAGGCGCTAATCCAGAAGAACTTCCTCCGAATGTGGCGTAACATCGGTGTGATGCTGTTCATCTTTGTGCTCCCCGTGATGCAGGTCATCCTGTTCTGTCTGGCCATAGGCAGGGATCCTAGCGGTTTGAGGCTGGTGAGTACACTTGTGGACTTAGATGAGGAAAGGTGGAATACTGCCAAAGTTTACTGGACACTGAGAAAAATAAGGGGCGTTGTGAGAAAAACCAATGTACTCACGACAATCATGGGGCTTTATTTGAAGTATTCACGCTATTACTGTATTGTTGCAAAAATGGGGCGGTGATATTCACACTGTATATCTCAATCTTTCTCTGATAGCGAAGTATTACTAAAACAGTGCTGTCTTAGATGCTGCAATGTCCCTATTTGCTATGCTTAATAAAGTTAAGATTGAAACAAGATTAATACAAGCCTAAAAACTTGGCTTGCCCTTAAATCCTACTACTCTTCATGATGTTAAGGTTTCAGTTCTGAACAATCTGTTTGCCTGTATGGGCTTGCACTATTGTTGGCACCTAGACACGCCACTGGTCGTAAGAGTCCCCCTTTGAATTCAAAACTGCTTCAAAAATAAGATGAAAGCAAGGGTCCTGATAACTATTGATTTCAAAGTTAGATTGGTAAACTAAATTAATTAATTAATTATTAATTTATTTATCAAATTCGGACAACAATATAGTCCATTTTATTAGTAAAATATCTTTTAATTAGTGTTAGTAGTAAACAAACAAGGATAAAAAAGAACAAAGTAGGTGTCTGAGGCAGGATATGCAGAGAACGATAAAGTGAGAAATAAGCTACTTGACCATTCTACATAGTGCCGCTATTCTGAAAAAAAACGAGTGTGCTTTAGACCACACGACTGAAGTAAAACTTAAACAAATGCCGAACAATCGACTGTCAAAATCAAAAGCGTAACTCTCTCTCTTTCTAGCATCACTAACTTATATCTCCGTCTCAACTTCCGTTTGCCTCGTAACTTAACGCATTCACCAGCTTACTTCCCAAGTCAAGCTTACGTACAGAAGCACTACTTCAAAAAAAAAAATGACACAAATACAAATTCCAAACCACAATTCATCTATGTCCCACTAACATCTGACTCACTAACATCTACTTTTATCTCTCTCTCCAGGCCATAGTAAACGACGACGTACGCATTGTCGATGGCTTATGTCCTTACAACTCGTCCTGTTCGATGAAGAACCTCTCCTGTCGATACCTGGACAACCTCAACAACCACACGATCAAGGAGTACTACGCCAACCTGACGGATGCCCTGAAGGCGGTCGAGGATGGAGAGGCCTGGGGCGCGCTATACTTCAACGAGAACTATACCGACTCGCTTGTTGCGAGATTGGCTTTGGGTGAGTTTTAAAGCGGTATTTTATGAGTTAGTTAAACATAACATACGTCGTGGATTACTTAGTGAAAACAGCCCTGACTTACGTCTCGTAGATCATGGGTTTGAACCTAGACAAGCACATTAATTTGGGAAATTTATTCCAAACCGCTCGCAAAACGGTGAAGGAAAACTTCGTGAGGAAACCGGCATGTACCGGAACCAAAATATTCGGTGGAACTAAAAGCCAAACCAAACATTTGGACAAAGTCTAGTTAGATTCTAATCAACACCAATATTATAAATGCAACAGTAGCTTTGACGTGAAAATTTCTCGCCATAACGGGTTTCGATGTAACTTGACACACAAGTAGACAATAACCTAGGTTAGGTACGAAGGATTATTTTTATCCCGGTAGCTCGTTCCTGGGGGATAATTTTAGACCTCGATTCGAGCCAAGCCAAGCAAGTTAGTTACTATAGTGATAAACAGTTCGTCTAAATATAACAATATTTCCCCACAGCTGACACTGCTGACAACGAGACCATCGAATCGTCGGAAGTGCAGGTCTGGCTCGACATGTCCAACCAACAGATCGGCCTCATGCTCAACAGGGACATACAGTTCTCCTACAGGGACTTTGCTAAGGTAAGTGCCTCTTTAAACTTACGTCCCTTTTGCAAGTTTTCCCTAACAAATCAAATCACATAAATGACACCTTGAATGAAGGCGAGCTGGTCGCTTTTATTCTAGAAAATCCTTCAGGTATTCATATAGGGGTCGTGAATTTTGTAAATTGGCACTTTACTTTAACGTCTATTCTATTCTATTTTTGTTTGATGGCAATTAAAGCCGATGTCGACTATTCTGCCAATGTCCAGTGAGTTGGAAAAGCAAGTGTGCACAGTAAAATAAGAGGTAAAAATATGAATATAATGTTAGTTATTATTTAAGGTCGCAAATAAAATTCTTCGACACGACGTGGATCTTGTCGGGTTAGTACGGGACTGAAACAAACAAAAAAATATAAATAAATAAATATTAAAATTGTTAAAACATAGATTACACGCATACCACACCCACACATTTAAATTTATAACTTAATGTTATTGTGACGGATGAAAATCATCAGCGCCACAAGCAGTTCGGGGGAGGAATATGTTAGCAGGGAGGGGAAATTAGTCGGAAGAGGGATTTTAAATTTAGGGAGACGTCTATACAGATCTAAAGGAGGAATGTTGTTTGAGCATTCAAAGAAGATGTGATCCAGAGTACCTTCTTCCAACCCACACTCACAGAGAGAAGAGTCCCTAACCCGGATTTTTTGCAAGAAAACAGGAGTGCTACAGAAACCTAGACGAATACGACATAAAACTGATATAATAGGTTTGGAGACTTTTTTGTAGCCATAGAACCAAGGTTTTGGTTTTATGGTTGGTTGCACTGCGTAATAAAACCTGCCTTTTTTTCTTCCGTTGATATTCCATTGATCCTGCCACGATGACTGGAGGTTAATTCGTGGGAGACTCAATAAGTCATACCCCTGAAGGCTATTGTGGGAAAGATCAGCTACTGACGATGAGCAAGCATCTTTAGCCGATGCATCAACGCACTCATTTCCCTTAATACCACAATGACTAGGTATCCAGACCAGCTGAACCTCTTTCTGACTGGTAGCACAAGATAATAAGGACTCTTTAATTTGTAAAACCAGGGAGCTGTGCAATTTACTTTTAAAAGGGTTTTGTTTTAAGGCTTGCAGGCAGCTGAGAGAGTCTGTAAAGATTACGGCTTTGTTTATATTATGGTGAGACTGTATAAAGCGACAAGCTTCCAATACAGCCACACACTCACCAGTGAATACAGAAGACTCCTTAGGACACTTAAACTGCAAAATTATTTTAGAGCTCAGGTAATAAACCGCCGCTCCAATGTGGTTAAATTCAGTTAATTTCGAAGCATCCGTAAAAAATAATTGAAACCCATTCCATCGCTCGCCCACCACCGCGTTGAACGCTGAGTTCGCTGACGGGGATTTTTTGGATATACCAATGTTAAAGATAATATTTGGAACATAACTTAAAACTTCATACGTAAAATGAAAAAGGGGCAATCTGGGGAACTGAATAATAGGGGATGCTAAATTTATAATTTCTCGAAAAGATTTTAGAATTAGGGGTATTTCTTTATTTTTCCAATACTTTGAATTTGTACAAATGGCATCTAACTCGTACAATTTTGCTATAAGGGGGTGTGAAGTTCTGCATATAAGCCTAGATAAAAATCTGGAGGCCAGATATTGACGTCTAAGGGCCAGAGGGGGTTCAGCACACTCAACCTGCAACGCGTTAATGGGGGAGGATTTCATACACCCTAAGATGATTCGCAGGCATTTAGACTGAATCTTATCCAGTCCAACTAAGGCACCTTTGTTGCATGGGATCAAAAGATAAGTTCCATAGTCCAAAACACTACGAATCAAAGCATTGTAGACCAATTTCATGGTGTAGGGGTGAGCCCCCCACCAAACGCCCGCAAGAACTTTTAAAATCGAAATAACTCTTTCACATTTTTGTGTAAGGAAATTTATGTGATGTTTGCCAATCAACTTTGCGTCCAAAATGACGCCTAAAAATTTTACTTTGTTAACTATTGGAATAGTTTGTCCTAAAATGTCGATTGTTACATGAGGAGTGCTTCTTTTACGGGTGAAGATTACTGCCGAACTTTTTGGCGCAGATAGCGACAGGCCATGGCTTAAAAGCCACTGATTCAAAGAATCCAGAGAGAGGCACAAAGATGAGGCGGCCTCGACTATAGAGGAATCTGTCACGTACAGGGCAATGTCATCGGCATATTGTAAGATCTGACAATTGTTGTTTAAGCAGGACCCAATATCCGCCGTATAAAGGTTGTACAGTATAGGACTGAGGGGAGATCCTTGTGGGAGTCCCTTCCATATCTGCCTCTCATCGAACACCTCTCCCTGGACTCTCAGGACCAGCGAGCGGGACATCAGTAACTCACATATACATCGTATCATCTTAACCGGTAGACTCAGCTGTTGCAATTTTTGCCTGAGTACTGGAAGAAGTACATTGTCATACGCAGAGGAAATGTCCAGGAAGGTAGCTACAACCGATTCATTTTTGGAAAAAGCTAGGCGTATGTCCGCAATTAAAGTACCCACGCTGTCCATAGTACCAAGTCCTTTCCTAAAACCAAATTGGTAGTTCGGCAGTATGTCTCTCGACTCAACAATCCACTCGAGACGGTTTTTAATTAGGTGCTCCAGTAATTTGGCTAAGACTGAAGACAAAGCAATAGGCCTAAGACCATTCGGATCATCTGCATGTTTGCCTGGCTTCAAAAGTGGAATAATTACTTGCAATTTCCATTGTTCTGGAACCCAACCATGAAGATAAGCAAAATTTAGAATATTTAAAAAATAGTTTTTAGCCTTGTCACCAGAGTGGGTTATAAAAGAATATGGCACACCATCAATACCCGGAGCTGAATCCCGGACATGATTGAGTACCACACTCAGTTCCTCCAAAGTAAATGGCGCATCAAAAGGGTCCTCTGAAATGTTTTGGAGGGGCATGTTTACACATTCAAAAAAAAGTGGAACGTATGGTGGAGCTATTTTATCAAAAAAAAGTTCAGCTGTCTCCCTAGCGATTGGAGAAGAAACTGAAGGGGAACACCCATGTCTGAACCTATTGATACTCTTCCAAACTGCTGATACAGGTGTAGAGGGAGACAAGGATGTGCAGAATTTAACCCAACCCGCACGTTTCTTCTTGCGAAGGTGACGTTTGGCTCTGGCATTAATCTGACAGTATGCCAACAGATTTTCAGTGGTCATGTCTGCATTGTAACAAACCTCGGCCTCATTCCTGTCCTTGACTGCCGAAGTGCACTCTGGATCCCACCACGGTGGTGATGGGATTTTATTGCGGGCACTGTTTTTCAATGGAAAGCAGGAATCAGCACTGGAGGTGATGGCTGTAACAAAACCCTCATAGCAGGTCTTGGCATGGCGGTGACCAGGAGGATCAAACAAACTTAAATTTAAATTTGGCAAAACTTCAATTTTATCCTCCAATAATGATACAAAATTTACCCAATTTGGTTTGGACAAATTATATCTCAGAAGTGGAGGAGAACTTTTCTCTAAATAGGTCTTATTAAACAAAGATATTACTATAGGATAGTGGTCACTACCATGCGACAAGGATGTGCATTCCCAATGGGCCGAAGCCGCTAACTCAACTGAACAAAATGTTAGGTCAACACAACTCTTTTGTTGTCCAGGAAGGGATCTGCGAGTCGGGCAACCATTATTAAGGATACAAAGATCCAGATCATCCAAAATCTCAACCAAAGCCACACCAAAGGCATCACAGCGTTCGGACCCCCATCTATAATGGTGACAGTTAAAATCACCCATGACCATAATTGGTCCTTGAGTATTAGAAAAAGTGGTTTTTAAAATATCCAAAAATGCAGGCCGGGGGTGAGCAATGTATATGGAAAACACTGTAATACCTTCCACCCCTCCCGCCACAACACTCATTTCACCTGTGAGTGAAGGCAGCGGAAGGGGCAGAAGTGGGACCCGATCATTGATAAGGAGAGCTGAACCTCCATATCCATCAGATCTGTCACATCTGAGAATATTAAAGTGTGGCATGCGAAAGCTAAGACTTGGGGTGAGCCAAGTCTCAGCTATGGAACAAGCCAAAGGCTTGTATTTATTTAAAAGGAATATGAGGTCGTGCTTTTTATGCCACACGCTCCTCACATTCCACTGAAGGAATACTAGGCGGGACGCCATTTTTAATAGATAAGAGTATAGATATAAGTTGGTCGGCAACGTTGGACGGTAATTGTAAGCTGGAAGAAGTAGAAGAAATAAGAGTGGGAAGGAGTTTTACCAGGAGTTCAATAATTGAACTGATATTATTTGATGTAGGGTTGTTGTTATAAGCACAGCCATTGGGCTGTGAGGGTTGTGGAGAACTGACTATCTGCTGATGAGCGACTTTGTCGTATGATGGAGAAAGGGGGGCATGGGTCCTGGGTTTGAGAGTGACAGTTTTGCGGTATGACTGGGTAGTTGGAGAGGATTTTACTATGTTGGCATAGTTGCGGGAAGCTATTGGGATCATTTTACATGCCTCTGCATAGGGGATGATTTTTTCGGCCATGATCGTCTTAATCGCCTTCTGCCTGCCGTACTCAGGACATGACTGGCTATCGGCAAAGTGATTTCCTGAACAAAGCACACAGAAAGCCTCAGCTACTGAAATATTACATCCGTCACCCGGGTGGTCATGGCCACACTTGTTACAGCGTGGTTTAGACCTACACAGATTTGCCACATGTCCAAATCTGCAACACTTGCGGCATTGAATAGTAGGATATATGTATTGCTTTACTGGAAGAGATGTGTAGCAGCAATAAATCCTAATTGGTAGCACCTGCCCATCAAAGGTCAAGACACATGTTTCCGTGGGTTTCCATTCATTGACCCCGTCTCTTTGCACTTTGCGATTGATGCGTCGCACTTTCAAAATTTGTCCACAACCTGAGGGCACAGTCAAATACGACATCGCTTCTTCTTCAGTGAGTTCTGAGGGAACACCTGTGACAACACCCATCCTTGTGATGTTGAATGTTGGGATTGATGCTGTATAACAGTCCTTAGACAAACAACTGTTTATTAGGAAAGAGTTAGCATCCTGAGGGGAAGCAAACTCCACCGAGACCCGGTTTCTGCCAACTCTATTAACACCACCACGAACAATGTTCGCGATGTTGTTGTTCATGAGGAATTTTCCAAAATTAACAGGGTGAAGAGTGGTGCCAGAATTTGGTTGTGTCTCAATACGCGAAACGTGGACAACGTATGGGGCTTTATCCATGACAGAATATTTGGTGCGTCCAATTTGGTTTTTTTGCTGCTTGCTTGGCAGAGAAGAAGGCAAAATTCGTTCGTCAACAGGACGTTTTCGCGGGTTTGGTTGGGATTGGTGAATTTGCGATACATCCATCGCTGAAGCGTTCAAAACATCCGCCAATTGCGATAGTGGGTTCAGTGCATATTGATGGTCGAGAGAACTTGAGCATTGAATATCGGGAGGGACCTTGTCAGGGGGTTTGTTTTTATCCATTATGGATAAGGCGTAAAAGGGAACTTAAAATAAAACAATCACAATACAAACCTGGTTACGATCACAAGGACAACACAATTACAGAATGACAAGTCACTAAAATATCGAAAAACACTTAAAAACAGCAATCAAATTCTAAACACACGTGCTATCCAACAAACACGGTGGCCGAATCTACTTTAACGTCTATAAAAAGCTAAATTTTTGGGCTGTTTCTGATGAATTAATCTTTCAAGGCTGGAACATTTGGCAAAAATAATTGGTTCGATACCTGGATATTTTTTTTAAATCAAATTCATGGTTCTTTTCACTGTGTCGACCACTGCCCGAAAGTCAAGCCATTTAATTTTAAATTCAAATCCTTGTATCAACAGGGGGGTTATTTAGTTCACAAAAGTGACATCACAACATTTTAGTTACTATCATTTAACACCTTATAACGTTTACTTCCAGGACTTGCTACAGACATGTGACTACAACCCCAAGTTAGGCGACATCCCCATCGACTTTATGGACCCCATCTACGGCAACAAGAACCCCTCGTTCACTGACTTCGTTGCTCCTGGAGTTATTTTGACGTAAGTTGTATAAGTTGTATCAGACAAGTTAAGGTTAAATTATCTGGCCGATAATTTAATTTAAATCAAATTGGACGAATTTTTTGACGCCCAATAACCTTTTTTTTTTACTTGTACATTATTCTTTTTACTATTATAGTTTAATAAAATAATGTAAATATGTATCAAATTGAATATTAAATTTTAATCATTTTCCAATTTGTTGAGGCGATAATAATGGCTATATGGACATTGACAATTCATATCCAATTTTGAAAGAATCTTGTACTTTAGTTTGTTATTTTCCAGGCGTTGCCCTATTTCTTTACAACCAAACGTTACGGTTAACTTATCTGATGAAAATTCTGCTACTCTACAGGGTGTAAACAGACTCTTCACGAAGCCGTCAACCAAGCATTCTGTACATCAAACTAAGTAACTTTACGCAAAAATTAGTGCTGGGAAACGACTTTTTTTATTTTTCGATAGGACTCAATGTAACGCAATCAAAACATTGTGCTGATGGATGGATTGAAAAGATGGGGGTCCTGGACGTGTTTAAAGTAAAAATCTTACATTAAAAACATGTACATATTTTAAAAAAAACTTGTAAAAAAAGTTGGAACTTTGACCCCCCAAATATCTCCGTAACTAGAAGGTATGGGTATGGTCTAGAACAAAAAATTGATCGCAATGACGGGGAGAACAAGTGCCTTTCGGCTTCGTTAAGAGTCAGTTTACACCCTTTATAGTTTTAGTATTATAGTTCCCATCCATTCTCAATTCCTGACACTTAATCATAACCATCTCCCTTCCAGAATCGTGTTCTTCTTAGCCGTCGCCCTAACATCATCAGCGCTCATCGTAGAACGGATGGAAGGTCTCCTCGACCGCTCCTGGGTGGCTGGAGTGTCTCCCGGAGAGATCCTGTTCTCGCACGTGGTCACGCAGTTCGTGGTCATGTGTGGTCAGACTGCCCTCGTGCTGATCTTCATGATAGTCGTGTTTGGAGTGAAGAATAATGGCAATATCGTGTTTGTTATTATGCTTACTTTGTTGCAAGGTAAGTGGTCATTTTTTTATGTTTTAGGGACTAAGTAATGTTGCCATTAATTCAAATATGAAGTTTAGTTCCGTTTACATAAGGTTGATATTCGGATATGCCAATATTTGTGCAAGTGTTTTATACGATTATGACCCATAATCTAATGTGCATTATGTTAATATTCATAAGTGAACATTTATATGTGTCTGAGACGCTGCATGCCTCGTTCGTCTAGTATTCGGAAGCACTACTGCCGAGAATGAGGTCCTGGGTTCGATTTCCAGGTGTGGTAGTGTTATTGGGTTTGTCCATCAGGAATACCTCAATAGCAGCCGAATATGGATGTATGTCTGTGCCTGATTGTAATTGGTAATAGGGTCGCCTCCTATTACCTTCATAAGACTTACACATAACTGACGAAATATTGGAGTACTATAGATACCACACCTCTGCCTAACCGGGTGGAGATTATAGGCGTTATGTTATGATATGTAGCTTTAAATCTTCGCAAAGCGATGAAGTTTAAGGTACCTTTTGTGTAATTTGATTAATCATCGACGTTCAAATCGTACCTTTAAACTTAATTCATCTCTAGAGAAAATCAAAAATAATTATAACAGAAGATTATACCTATTACCTACTTCTGTTTATAAGTAATATTGGCTTCGCTCGCGTTAACTTAGAATTTGATAATCAATTTGGGTCGTACTCTGCTTGTAATAATAAAATTAAATCATGATTTGAAAGACACGTGGCGCCCTCTATTATTATAAGAATGTTATAATTGTTTTCCTTGGGAACAGTACTTGATATCGGCATAAAAGGTACCCTATGTCCGTTTCTGTACACCGGACAACGTATATGCAAAATTTCAGGATTGTTAGTTCAGAGGTTTAGGTGTGAAAAGGTAACAAATAAACTTACTTTCGCATTTATAATATTACTAGCTGACTACCTGATGCCCGCGGCTTCGCCCGCATGGATGTCGGTTATCGCGACCCAAAGTAATCAAAAAAATTTGATCTCGTTCCCGCAACAAAACTTGATAAATTATATACTAAAACCTTCCTCGATATCCACTCTATCTATATTGGTGCTTGTTGCAAGCGTAAGTGGTCGCAAACTGGCATAAGGTTCTATACCCAATGGGTGGCAACGGGACTATTTATTACTAAAGCTCCGCTGTCTGTCCGTCCGTCTGAAAAACAAAAAAAAATATCAACAACAACATAACATCCTTGTTTTTTTCAGTCTTTTCTGCTATATTATATAGTACGAATGTTCCGGCGGTTTTTTATACTACCTACACAATTCTAGTTCTAATTGTAGCATAATGCACATAATTCTTATAATGACCGGTGTGACCAACTTTAATGTCTCAACTTTTTGTGGTCATTAAACAAGATAATTGTCATATTTCATGACGAACTATTTGTCATTTTGGAAAAATGTTTATGTTTTTGCAGTCATTAAATCAATCATTTAAAGGAAAGGAAAAAAACATTGTTTTGTAAAAAAATATTATTTTTGTGATTCGCACATTCTTTGATGTGCCTAACATTATTACAGCGTGTAACAGAAAAGTGAGGTCATATTTAATCTTTGCGTATGCCTTTGGAATGTGAATCCACGCATTTTTTTTATATAACTTTAATTTGGACTCGTTCCTGACTGATTGGCCAGAGAAGGCAAAACACCGGGAGAGTTGGACAGGATTGGGGGAGGCCTTTGCCCAGCAGTGGGACAGGTCTTTGCCCAGCAGTGGGACAGAATAGGTCGAGGATGTACCTACTATTTAACTTTTGTATGGGACAGCTAATTACTATTCTATTCTATTGACGATTACGTTAATGGTCTTATAGAGAAAGTTGTCGAGTTTAAATGTTAGCACCAAACCCTTAAACATGACCATACCTTTCTGATCCATGCTGTATAGTTATTTTTATTTAGTTAATTAATTTTCAAGGCTAAACGTCTTCTGCGGGACTGTTCGAATAGATACCGCGGCCCTGGAACACAAAGGGCAAGGATGGAACATAGATGGGTTTTAGTCAGTACAAGTCTGAAACTCCCTTCTGCTCCGCCCAGAGCCGGAGAAGTCATGAATGTGTTAGAACCAGTTTAATTACATTAATATTTGCATAATGTTCTGTTCAAGATCATTTTAACTAGAATTTTAGTGGCTCAGTAATAAATAAACACACACAAGAAGAACTTCCTTAATCAAATAAAAACTATAAAATGTTTTGAACTAGCTTGTTTAGTGTAGAATCCTACCTTGAGAAGACTTAGGAGTAGCCTTGGATATGACTATAATTATTAATGTATGTATGAAAATCGCATTAAAATGGCCTTCACAGGAAATGAAAGTTTGCGTGGCTAGTCTAATGTATCATATTTTCACCTGTGTTACGTGGAACTTAAACATAACTAGCGAAATCTGTGTGTACGTTATGTACATTTCTGCCTAACTCTTCATCCAGCAGCCGTCGTGTTATCTTATGTCTTTCATAATTCGTGAAAATATAAATGCAGATACCTAATAAGAGAAATCTTAACATTATTTAATGTCTTTCCAGGTCTATGCGGCATGTGTTTCGGCTTCGTAATCTCCGCCGCTTGCGAGCTTGAACGAAACGCGATCCAACTGGCCCTCGGCTCTTTCTACCCGACGCTACTGCTGAGTGGCGTCATCTGGCCCATCGAAGGCATGCCCTGGGTTCTAAGATACGTGTCGCTGTGTCTACCCCTGACCCTAGCCACAAACTCGCTACGGTCCATCCTGACAAGAGGATGGCCCATCACAGACCCTGAGGTCTACATGGGCTTCGTCTCAACTCTAGCCTGGATCGCCTTATTTTTAATCGTCACATTAACCATTTTGAAGTTCAAAAGAAATTAGGATGCCATTGCGGTTGCTTCAGGCATTGGTCCGTTTAAGAAAAAAGTCGTTTTCGGCTAAATCCGTCCTTTAGATCGTTTCTAAATGTATCTGGTACGTAAGAATAGCATTTAAAAATGGGGTATTTTTACCGTCGTGAGCTATCAGTGAATTTGATCGTTATTATTCGAATTGTATAAAGCATATCATTAATTTTATTTTTGCATTACATTATTGACAGACACAACAGACAGTCATATCAATTCTAGCAAACAAAAAATCTGATGTAAGTATATTTGTAAATTATTTGTGTACGTCAATAGCTTACGATGGAAAATAATTAAATATTCATGGACCAAGCCTCTTATTTAGTCAGTTTCTATTTCTTCATTATAAAGGTGAAGGTAGACGAGTCAAAGTTGGCTGTACACTGTCGTAATCGTAACTTAAAGAAATAAAAATTAAGAAAAAAACAAAAAAAAAATATGGCGGAGATGTCAAGGACTAAGTTTGGGTGTTTTCTAAAATGCCTTAATCACGCTTATGCCTGTTACCACCAAATATCGAAAGTGTACGGCTTACTTTTCCAATGTGTACAAGAAAAAGTTTTCTGTGGTGTGTTTTCTAAATCCAATTTAGTAAGGCAGACATGGGCACTTTTTTGCGTATTTGAAGATGTTAGTGCAAAAGTGGCTTAACCCACATCATTAAGACCATTTGAGTATTAGAAAAAAAGTCATAAGATTCATTTACCAAAAGAAGTATTGAACTTTTTATTTTTTTTTATCAAATTATTAAACGAAAATTTGTGTTAAGCCCCTTTTGCTCTAACATCCTTATAAAAATATATTTTGCTCAAAAATACGAACAAAACTGTTTTTTTTTAATGACCTAGTTTTTATAGCTAATGACTGTTAGTCGAATGTAAATAGTAGCTTATATTTATGCGTTAGTGTCAAGATATTCTAGGGTTAACGGGAATGTTAGCAATAATGATTGGTCCAACGCTTTTTAGGGTTAACATTGTGTTTTCTTGTGTTTATTTCGGGAGTTCTATTGTATTTTTTTTGTTTTTTTTTTCATTACAAGCAATTTAAATTTGTATTGGATTATCAATCATTAAAAAAAATTAAGCTGTGTTGCTACATTCAAATTATTCAAAAAATGAATACCAACTTTGGTGTTGCCACTTTACTAAATTATGCTAAAAATCGCCCTTTCCCATAAATTTTACCTCCAAATAAACACAGGATTATCTAGATATCATTGGTAAGGGACATTATAATGTAAGATTTTGACATGCAATGTTGAAAATACCTGATAAATGAGTTACCATAGAATAAGATGGTGCCATAAACAATAATGGTGTATAAGAAACTTTTTTCGAAAACCTTTTTTGGATAAAAAAATATAAAAAAAAAACTGGTTTGAACTTTAAATACTTTATGATTATTATTTTTGTTTTGACTCTGTTAAAAATTATTTCTGAATAATATAATAATGTGGCAGAGTTATTAAAAAAATAATTTTATTGAGTACACGGCAGCGCCATCTTGTTTTTCAAACGGCAACACACAAACTTTATGGTATTCAAAATCTATAATAATTCAATGGTCACATCATTTTATAGATTTTAGTGATGTACAGTTAAGTTAGGTTGTTACGGACTCTAGAAATGGTAGATAGATGTCTAGATTTTAAGTTATATGTGGCGTTTTGTATAAAATATTCTCTTTTTTTATAATTTTCGGTCTAGAGATGTCGCTTAGCAAAAGGAACTTCGAATAGTTGTGTAAATCTGTCGGTAGATGTCGTGACGAGTGTATCGATTTCTGTAGAATTAATTATTGTATCTTAGAAGTGTCAGACTGTGATTATTTTTGCTAACATTGACATTTTTGTAATGACAACTATACAATAAATACTGTACCAAATATTTTATGTATTTTTATTTACTAGAAGTTTCAAGAAAGCTAGGCCTGTCTTAAGCCAGCCGATTAGCTTATGCCAACTTTGAAGTACCCATGAAATCTTAAGTCATGACATACATTTATTACACTTGGCAGGCTAAAACTACGCAAAACTCAAATTCTTCTGGTGTTATTTAAGTTTTAATTCTAAACCATTATTGTCTCTGTCATCTTTAACCGATTGACAGAAACTGACGTTAAATATCATCATCATCCTACTATTGCACGCTACTCATCTCGATTCTCGGCAATTCTCATCCAGTTGCTACCAGCCACCCTGCGGAGATCGCCGCTTCACCTCCCGGAGCCCGAGGGCGTCCCACCTCACGCTTGCCGGTTCGCAGTCTCTACTCAAGAACAAGTCTACCCCAACGGTCATCGGTTCTATGGCTAATATGGCCGCCCCATTGCCACTTAAGCTTACTTTTTCTGTGCAACTTTGGTACTCTGTCGGATCACCTCGTTCCGGATTCGTTCCCGTAGAGAGATCTTTTGGTTTTATCGCAAACCTCATGATTTCTGGTGCAAGCATACATATTAATTAGCAAGATAAGGGCAGGATAATCAAATACTGAAAAATCTTAAAATATTTGCCATTTTAATGAGCTTAACAACAATCATTTACGTACAGCTGGCAGAATTATCACTATAATCAACCTATTTCGTCAGAATCTCACTCAGAGCCTTCTTCTTTTTCTGTCCTTTGTCGAACTTGTGTTTCTGAAACAAATGATTTTCAGTATTAATTTTGGTAAATCTTGCTAAAAATAACACTTTGATGATAGTCTTGAATAGGTGAGGAACGAGAACGGAGCCCTGTGGCACACCCACATTACGTAAGCTAATTTAAGAATTTACAATGTATTTATTATCTTTATTGTCTTTTTTTAAACAAGACCAAATAATGGCTGCATGGCTCGACTACGAACTTACTGTTAATAATAATTCACTAAGGATGGCATTGAAAAGATCTTAACGAATCATGTAAATACTGCTTCTTGATATAATATACCAGTGCCCTATTCCAGTGCACAGCTGGACATAGGCCTCTCCGAAGCTACACCACAACACCCGTCCTCCCCATTTTAGACTCCCAGCTTCTAAGGTCGCCAGTTTATCTCCATAACCCGCTATTCTCTATGTATCTGTTATTGGAAAGAAACGTAATTAAATTGCGTGGGGATACTAACCTTTTTCTTTTCAGCAGTCATGCCAACGAATTCTTTTCTACTTTTCTTTTCTTTGTTAGGTTCGTTTATATCTTTCTGTTTTTTGTTTGGAGGTGCATCACCACCCGCGTTCTCCTGAAAGCGAAAGATAAGGAAATTAGAATTTGAATCGAGGCTTGCGCTTATTATATTTACGGCTTATTCCACTTTTCCCCGTTGGATGATCCCCATTGATGGGGATTAGTGAACTTTTTGTTCACTATTCCCCGTTGACCCAAAATTTTTATTTAATGGGGATAATTGAACTAAAAAGTTCAATAATCCCCATTAGGTAGGTACGTTAAAAAAATAAAATATATGAATCATGTTACATTTTTTAATTAAAAATATAACTTTCTTTTACCTAATAAAATCACAGATTGTACAATTATTAATTTAAAATTGTAGCATGAAAATATTTCTTTCTTATACCTTGTAAAATCAAAGATTACAATCACTTAAGTTTTTCTAATTAGGTACGTTAAATAAAAACAATATAAAAATAAAATATATGGGTCATGTACTTTTATTTTTATAAGGTAAGAACAAAATTTTAAATTACCTACATACCTACTTTACGATTTTATTAGAACGAAAAACAGATTGTTGCCCCAACGAAATTGTTCTAACGATGTTTGGGAATAAGACCTTATATCTATCTATCTAATAAGATACACAATACTGTAAAAGATGCTCATTTTCTAGAGGCGCGCGCGCAAGGCGGTGGCGGAGCGGGGTGCGAGTTAGCTCGTATGTGATTGGTCGACCCATCTTTTGTTTTTGTTTCGTAGTCGTTAAGGGTTAGTAGTGTGTAGTGTAGTTCAAGCGTGCAGTTCTTATCAGTTCGCAGTTATTAGTTTAATATAGGAATAAATAAAGGAAATGGCTGGTAGTTCAACTGACGTTTGTTTAGAGTACGTTAAAAAAGGTAAAGCTACCATACTTCTCCGGGCCGGACATCAATACAGTAAAAAATGCAAATATAAAAATGGTGGAGTTTTGTGGGAGTGTACCACAAGAAAACAAAGTAAATGTGCCGGATCCATCACTGTCATGGTAAGTTACTTATTATATTTTGTGATTAATAATGACAATAATAACTCAGGTTATGTGTGTTATCAATATCACGTTTATCAATATCAAAATTTAAAAATCAACGTTAAAGTTTAAACACTGTTTCTGTCATGGCGGCACGTGTGACGTCATTCTTTTGTCAAACAAGTCTATTACACCTAGTGTAAAAGAGTGTAGCTGAAGTGAATTGTATATATTTAATTATTATTACATATTTTAGTTAAGCATAAAGTGAAATATGTTTTGTTGAACTATTCTGATAGGATAACAACAATTTGTTATAAGTTTTAAAGGTTGTTAAATAGCCTATTTAATTTTGTATTCTATGTAAGTGCAATATTGTTTACTTAAAAAATAATGTAAAGTAATTAATTATTATTACTTAATTTTACAGGACAATCAAGTTGTAGCTGAGAAACGACACAATGTTTGTGAACCTGATTTTGCGCGGAATGAAGTTACCTTGAGGTTATTCAAACTAAAAACTACAATTGCGGATCCAGAAGCACCTGCTATTCCCACTGCTTACAACGCGGCTGTGAGCTCACTAAAAGATACCGGAATTGACAAAATAAAAGAATTCCCTGCCCTGAAGTCTATCTAAACAACATTATATAAACACAGAAATGCAGCATTTGAAGTAAGTAAAATTGAGTTCAAAAATGTTGAAGAAGTTAAAGTACCTCCAGCTCATCAGGAATTTATTTTAGCAGACTACAATGACAGTGGTATCCGTGTAATAGCTTTTTGCTCTGAATTTGCCCGACATCAAATGAAAAATTTGAAGATGTTCTTGGGTGATGGAACGTTTTGGATCTGTCCATCTCCCTTTTACCAACTCTACACCATTCATGGGGATTTGGGCAGTACAGAAAAACACATAAACATTGTGCCACTTGTTTATGCCCTCATGAGCCATAAAAATCAACAAACATATGAAATTTTATTTAGTATGCTAAAATCTGCATTACCTGATTGGAATCCAGAAATATTTAAATGTGACTATGAAGTGGCTCCGATGAACGCAATGCGAAATGTTTTTGTAAATATATCTATTAGCGGCTGTTATTTCCATTTCACCCAGGCAATATGGAAGAAAGGAAAACAACTCAAACTAACAAAAGATAAATTAACCAGAAGACAAGTTGCACTTAGCACTGCTTTGGCTTTGTTACCATCAGATAAAATCATTGCGGGTTGGTTTTATGTTGCCTCTCAAAGCCCTGATGATGATAATAGCAAGGAGTTTAGAAATTACATGCTCAGACAATGGCTACAAGATGATTTTATTAAAACGTGGTGTGTATTTGGACAGACTCATCGCACTACGAATTTAGCCGAAGCATGGAATAATAAAATAAAAAAGCGTGTGAAAATAAAGAAACCCAACATTATGAAGCTCCTCACAGCGTTGGCTGAAGATGCATCGTATTACGAAGTTCTTGCATTGGGGGTTTCTGAAAATAAAGGTATAGCGGAAAAAACAAAAAAAAGCATCAATCGCGATAATTATATACAGGAGGTCCAAATGGAACTCATTAATAATGAAATTACGATTGGGCACTGTTTAGAAAAACTTAAGTGAGTGTAATCTTTGATTTTACAAGGTATAAGAAAGAAATATTTTCATGCTACAATTTTAAATTAATGATTGTAACAATCTGTGACTTTATTAGGTATAAGAAAGTTATATTTTTTATTTTAAATTAATAATTGTACAATCTGTGATTTTACTAGGTATAAGAAAGTTATATTTTTTATTTTAAATTAATAATTGTACAATCTGTGACTTTATTAGGTATAAGAAAGTTATATTTTTTATTTTAAATTAATAATTGTACAATCTGTGATTTTATTAGGTATAAGAAAGTTATATTTTTTATTTTAAATTAATAATTGTACAATCTGTGACTTTATTAGGTATAAGAAAGTTATATTTTTTATTTTAAATTAATAATTGTACAATCTGTGATTTTACTAGGTATAAGAAAGTTATATTTTTTATTTTAAATTAATAATTGTACAATCTGTGATTTTATTAGGTATAAGAAAGTTATATTTTTTATTTTAAATTAATAATTGTACAATGTACAAAAAAGAAAGTTATATTTTTAATTAATAAATGTAACATGATTCATATATTTTATTTTTTTAACGTACCTACCTAATGGGGATTATTGAACTTTTTAGTTCAATTATCCCCATTAAATAAAAATTTTGGGTCAACGGGGAATAGTGAACAAAAAGTTCACTAATCCCCATCAATGGGGATCATCCAACGGGGAAAAGTGGAATAAGCCATATTTACTTAGCGGTCCTCCGACTCGACGAAGCTTGGATCAAACTATTAATACTTATATTTATAGGGCAAATAGGTACATATTTTTTCCTTTTTAGAGGTTTTCTTTATGTAAAATTTGGGTGTACTAGGTTACAAGTCCCCTCTGTCTAACTCTTCCGGGATTACAGGCGTGATTTATTTTATGTTATCCAACTATGCCACTGGGAATAAATATGTGACTTCTTTGTTGGAACAGTTTTAGATTTAGATAATAATTATGTAAAGCTAAAACTGTTCTTACCTCATTCTTCCTCTTATTCATAACCCTCCTATGTGCACCTTCTCTTCCTTCTTCATCTTTCTGTGGTAGATTCCTCTGGCCACCAAACTTATTATTGAACCCTCGTCTTTGCTGGTCATTACCGGCTCCAAACGCTCTCTGCCTATTACCCTGGTTATTACGGCTAGGCGGTCCATTTCTTTGCTGAAATCCCTGGTTATTTCCACCTCTAAAGCCACCTCTTTGCTGGTTGTTGTCATTACCAGATCTGAATCCTCCTTGTTGGTTTCCTTGGTTACCTCTAAAACCTCCTTCCTGGTTGCCTTGATTACCCCTAAAGCCCCCTCGTTGCTGGTTAGCCTGATTATTGAAGCCACCTCCTTGTTGCTTAGGTTGGTGGTTACCACCTTTGTATCCACTGTGTTTCTGGCCAGTATTGTCCTTAACTGGTTTCTTCTTGGATGTGGTTGTTGTGACTCGCTTCACGCGGAGTATTCTGTTTTTGACTGTTAGATCTTCTTCTGATAAGGCTAGAGCTAGTTCTACTGCGTCTTTTGATTCGAAGTTTACGTAGCCGAATCCTGAAATGACAAATACATTGTGGTTAGGGGTCCGATGAAATATGTATGACTCTTTCCTCAATCAAGTTGAATAAGGTAAAGAAGTAAAAAATAGCTTCAGATCACTATACATTCGCAACTAAATCTGTATTATGACAAGGTTAAACTCACCTTTTCCTGCATTAGTCTTCATATCCCTAACAATCCTGACAGACTTTATTTCTCCACACTTCTCAAACTTTTGTCTTAGCGTTTCATCCTCCATAGCAAATGGCATGTTTCCAATGAACAAAGAGCACTTGGGGTCGTGCTCGGCTCCAGTGCTGCTGCTGCGGGTCACACGGAGGTGGTGCTCATTGAGAATTGTGTTGTTCTCCACTAGGGCCTGGAGACAAGAAAGGTATATTATTAATTGTGATTAGATGAGTAAAGTTACATAGTAGGTGCCGAAACAGTGAGCAATTAGCTTCAGACAGACAGAACACAAAATTGTGTGAAACATGATTGTGTGTGTTGCTTAAACTTCAATCTCATTGTATTTCATGAAGCATCATACAATCTGAAAACTGGAGGCGCAATGTTGACGGCTGTTTCAAATAATATTGAAATTGGCAGTGTGATTGCAAAAAGAAAAGATGTGGTTCAGCTTCAGTCACAGATTGAGTATGAAATTGCATACTAAGAAGAAATTTCAATTAAGACAAATTGTATTGAAATCTGTGTTAAAAAAAAATTGCTAGAAACTTACAAAACCAAAAAAATATAGGATAGTATACAAAAGGACAATAACTGACCTTTTCTACAGATTCTTCTTTAACATACTTAATGTACACATTGACAGTGTTCCTCTCCGGGTGCAGTTCATTCTTGATCACGGCTAGCTTGGGAGTGGACCGGGCGTCCTTTATGGGTACCGTACGGATCCTGAAAAAAACCATTAGTAATTAGATTTCGTAAATTGTATATGGTGCGATGGTGTGACTCGGGGGGAATTCAGCTTCTGTGAGCTAACAGTGGTAGCCCTATGATAAAACTTGCCCTATGTTGCACCCAAAAACCGTCACAAGCCCCTCATGGGTGATTGTAGCCCACTCACAGAGAGGAAGCCTTTGTCAGTGGGATCATTAGAGCTGATTAAGATAGATGAGATGAAGGGATCATTTGAGCTATGAATGTATGAGAGCTCAAGGTTATTCTGGAACCATGGAATGTTTGTTTAAAAGGGTGAAATCTGAAAGTAGACAATGACACAAATAGCTGTCTGTATGTTTCAATGAATTTCTTTAGTATTAGAAGAAGTAAATGTGAAGAAGTAAATGTGAAGCCTGAAGAGTAAATGTGACGTCTTGACAGTCCGTCCATACAAAAACTGACAAAATTACAAACTTATTCATCGGATAAAAGTTAACTGGCGATTGAAAAACCGGCCCTAAGACTATCACTTATAATGTTACAAGAGTGTAAGCAGTATTTTATCATTTTATTCAGTAATATCGGTTAAATCATAAAAACAAGAGAAATATTTAACAGAGCTGTTAAATATTTGGTGCAGTTTTTGAGAATGCACAGCCTAAATGTTATAGGCATTAGCATGGCTATTCTACTTAGCTATTAATTTGTTTGTAATTGTTTTTTTGATTATTCATCAGAAAAGACAGTTCCAAAAATTCTTATTGATCAGAAATATTACCTGATGGTTTCTATCTGCCCATGTTTATTGAAAATCTTCTTCAATTCCTTCTTAACCTTAAGACTAAAAGGCACATTGCCCACAAACAGAGTCCTCTTAATCTCTTCTTCAGTGCTCCTTTCTTCACCACCTTCTTTCTTCTCCCCCTCTTTCTTATCTCGCTTCGCCTTAGGTTCTTTATCTTCATCATCTGAAGATTCTTCTGGTTTCTCTGATTCTAGAACAGTTTTGTTCATTTCTTCATTTTCTGATTCTATTTCATCATCAGATTCATGTTCTGAATCTGATTCTTTATCTGTTATAGCATTTGGGTTAACTGGACTTTTAGGGACAGCAGTTTCTTCTTCATCATCGTCAGATTCTACAGGTTTCTGTTCATCAGTGTCTATCCTTTCAGATTTATTCTGTGGTCCTTTTGACTTCTTCCGTTTCCTATTTTTCTTCTTGGGTATTAGTTGATTCTCTTTATCTTTATTTATTTCAGCACTAGTGTTTACTGTGCTTTCAGATTTAATTGTTTCTTCTTCTTCATTGTCAGATTTTACTGGTTTTGGTTCATCAGTGTGCACTATTTCTGGTTTATTCTGTGGTCCTTTTGACTTCTTACGTTTCCTATTTTTCTTCTTGGGTGTTACTTCGTTTTCTTCATCTGCTTCAGCACTAGTGTTTACTGTGCTTTCAGATTTAGTAGTTTCTTCTTCTTCATCTTCATTGTCAGGTTCTAATGGTTTTGGTTCATCAGTGCCCACTTTTTCTGGTTTATTCTGTGGTCCTTTTGACTTCCTACGTCTTCTATTTTTCTTCTTAGTAGCTACTTGATTCTCTTTTTGTATAATCTCTTTGCCTGTCTCTTCTGATTCCTTATCTTTATTTTCAGAACTTTCTGGTACTGCTTTATTTGCTTTTTTTCGTCTTCGATTTTTTTTCTTTTTAGGGGTGGTGGCATTACTTGTGTTAGTGACTTCATTGTTTTTTTCAATTGATTCTAAATTATTTAACTTGTTATCTTGTTTCTGAGGACTCTTATTAGGTATTGGCTCATTTACCTTTTCACTGGTATTATTTTCTTTAGCACCGCCTGTGTTAGCTACTGGTTTGTGTCTCTGCTTCCTCTTTTTAGGACTTTTAGCTACACTTGCAGTATCTTCAGTATTTACATTTTCGGTAGGTTTTGTACCTATAATTTCTGAAATATCGGATTCCGAGTTCTGTTTCTTTTTCTTCTTTTTTGGAGTACTTTCATTATCATTTTGTTCAGTAACACTTACATTACTTTCCTGTGTTGATGTTGACTCATTTTTGTTATTCCCTTTCTTTTTAGGTGATTTCTGACTAGATATACTGCTGTCAGCGTCTAGCTCATCTTTTAAATGTTTCTTAACTTTGTCTGCCTTCGGACTAGTGAGATTTAAATTACCTTCGCCATTTTCAGTATTCTCAAGTTCTGGGTTCTGAAATATCCTCTTCGGCGACTTCTTGACTATAGCCTTCTTTTTCTGCATACTTGGTGAGAGAAATATTGATCTATCTTCAACACATTCACTCTTTGGAGTAACGTTGGGTGAAGGCTGATGTTTTGTCGGAGTTAGGGCTCTTTTTAAGAATTTCGGCCTGTTTGGTGTTACGTTGCCAGTAATTAAAGCTGCCACGCTGCCTAGGACGTAATCCATGGCACGATGTACACTTGAAATAACTATTTATAGATCAAAATGATCAAATAACGTGTGTCGCCGCAACGCACATGGTATTTTTGGTTATTTTATATGGTTGGACTGTTGGACATTCCGACATTTAGTTGACATTGACAGTTCAATGGGGTTACCACGTACTAAGTATAAAATTTTGCGGAATATGTACTTTTACCATCATCATTATCCCAATTTATTTGGTATTGGCACAGCATGTCTTTTTCTTCTATGCTTCTTTATTACTCGTCATGTCACAGTCACCTCCTTTTTAGCCATATCATCCTTCACAAAGTTCAGTCATCGTTTTTTTGGGCTACTCAACATTCTTCTCACTACGTTTTCCTCATTCCTCCGCATCACATTTCCATACCATGATAACCGATTTCTGCATAACTTTTCAGTCAGCGGCGCCACTTTCAGACTTCCTCTTATGTACTCACTGCTTATTTTATCCATTCGCGTTATACGCACCTATCCTTAGCATTCTCATCTTAGCCACATGCAATAACTGCTTTTCACTCAACCCTTTTGTGGCCCAACATTCTGATACTTACTAGACAGCATTTCTAACCATGGTTTTATAAATCTTAGTTCCCCTTGAAATTAAGGGGAATGCGGGAGTCGCATATTGCTCCCGTGACCTGACCTCATTTGTTTCATCCAGTGGTAATCCTCCAGTGTAACCTATTCTGCTATGCCTATTCTTTATACAAACCAAGGCGTGTGTTGCACACTGGCCGGTGTCACTGCCACATTTTAATCTTCCCAAAAATGAGGGAATTCAAGGAACCTTGGTGCAAGTTTTGCCTTGCCAAAGTAAAAAACAAATTAAGTCAGTTAAAAAATATTTCATGTCTTTTATAAATTTTTACTTGTAACTGGATTGTTATTTTATGACTCTTTTGCGATATTTATTATTTGAATTATTTTTCATAAATATAAATATTATTACTTATTCAAAGCTATCGTGTGTTATTGTTTTTTCTTACTGTATTACTTAATGTCTGACTGATTTTGGGTTTGTTTGGCTTTGGCCTTTGGCTTGGCAACCCTAATCATTCCGAACGAATCCGGAAAAACGATGTCTGTCTGTTTCAACGACGCTTCCTAGAAAATAATTCGTTTTGTTTGATCGTTACACGCCAAACTTGGTGATATTTGGTTTGTTCAGTGTTTTTTTTCAGTGAGTGTGGATTATTGCAATCAAACGTGAGTATTCTCGTTTAGTTTCCAGTGTTTTTGTATCAAACTGAGCGCGCCATTGTGCCGCCGGCCATCATTTTAGTTAATGTATTTTTTTATTTTGTCCAACTTGAATTTTCTCGGAATTGTTATAAAAAAAATCCGGAAAGTAGTACACTAGTTTTAGCATCTTTTATTGTTTTTATTTAGCTTTTGTTTAGAATTTAGGTTATAGATTGCGCACGCCCAAAGGACCTTTGCGTCGGTGTCTTTCTAATTACGTTCGTACGTCCGTAGTAAACGATGTTGCAGCGTTCTTCTCGTATTACATTATTTCACCATCGTATTTCTGTATAAAAACAGCAAGAAATGAATGAAATTCGACCTCTTTGGTTCTCACTAAGAATTAAAATACTTGCGTGTGTTTTATGCCTCCTTTGACCAATTAATCTTACATTAAAATTAAGTAACCTAGCTGTATTGTTAGGAACTAGTTTCGCTGTTTTTTTGGCGCGATAGATGTGATAAAAAACGTGGTATAAGTACTTTATTATTAGCTCATCAAAAATGTATTCGCAAACAAATGCAGTGTACCTATTCCATATTCACCATGACATTATGAAAACTTATTTATAAAAATAATATTTCTCAAAAATAAGCTATCAAATGTTATTGCTTTATCTTAAATATGCGAATGTTTTGAATAATTTTATCAATACAATGCACCTGTTTATTTACTGTTTCAACATAGTTTATGTTGATAACTGTGCTTCAAAGTTTAGTACCACTACTGTTTTCCTTATGCTATGTCCCCAATGATTTTAATAAACTTATTGGGTATTGACACAATTCCCATCAAAATATATACATACCTAATGTAATAAATTGGTAATGTCAATCACAGTTATCGGAAAAGGAAATTCTCAATAACATAATTTATTTAAATAGTATCCCTATTTGAACATCATCATTTACACCAGTAATTAACTATTTGATAATGTATGGCAACCGAAAATAAACTCTCCAAGTCTTAAAAAGCATCACAATGTCAAGAAATTCCTCATTTCTTATTCCACGAAATTATCAAAATTTCATTCATAACTTCATACATTCAGACAACTAGATGATGTGACTGTGACAAATCAGATAACTCTACTTATCTAGGCTGCACCTGTCCGTAACCTCTATCTATCTATCTAAAGGGTTTGGTTTCCGCACTTAGTCCCTAAAGGTGGACCATTGTGCGTGAGCCATGGTGGCCGTTACTCCAACCAGCCCACCTCCCTCCAGAAGCAGATTATATTTCGTGGTCTTCTCAGGGCATCCGCGAGGGATCTTGGTGTACCAAGAGTCTCCTCGCGGATCTGGGT
The DNA here is from genome assembly GCA_950005105.1 of Lycophotia porphyrea. Taxonomy (NCBI): domain Eukaryota; kingdom Metazoa; phylum Arthropoda; class Insecta; order Lepidoptera; family Noctuidae; genus Lycophotia; species Lycophotia porphyrea. The sequence goes on along the minus strand of OX465404.1, from coordinate 968,577 downwards.
GACACCAGTGCACTCGAGGAGCACATGCGCCACCGTTTCCTCCGCCTCCATGCACGCTCTGCACAGAGGGCTATCCGTGATTCCTAGGGTGTGGAAGTGTTTATTCAGTGAGCAGTGTCCAGTGATGGTCCCCGACACCAGTCGCAGGCTATCTCTATCCAGGCGCAGAAGGCGCTTGGTCAGCTTTGCATCCAGGGATGGCATAGCATCCTTGGATTGCCTGCACCCTGGTGTCGAGGTCCACCATTTTTCCGCTTGTGTCTTAGTGTGCTCCTTTAGCCAGCCCCTTAGCTGCTTAAACGGAAAGGGCACAATGGGTTCGGGTCCGATGGCCTTTGTGCTGGATCCCCTTCTGGCAAGCTCATCAGCCGCATCGTTTCCGAGTGATCCACTGTGTCCTTTGATCCATTGCAGTGTCACAGTGTTGCGGTTTAGCACCGTAACACGTTCTAGGGCATTGTGACATTCTAGTATTAATTTTGATGTGATTTGGTTTCTCTTTAAGGATTGTAGAACTGAGGCACTGTCTGAAAGTATACGAATATGGGTATCCGTAACTCCCCTGGCTTCTATGGCGTGTGCCGCTTGGATAATGCCTACACACTCTGCTTGATACACAGAGTTGAGCATTCCCAGGGGTCTGGATATTTTGATGTTTAGGTCGTCAGAGAAAACTCCGACACCTGTCCCATCGTCAGTCTTTGATCCATCCGTGTAGATCCTTAGCTCGTGTGGACCTGAGTAGTCACACATTTCCGCTGTGAGCTCAATATTATAGTGTTTTTGAAAATAGTGGGCCTTCAGGGTTCTGTCATTGGGTGATGCCATCATAGGCTGTTGTTTGATTGCATCATCCTTTATGCGTGTATGTTTTATTCTGGAGTCGTTACTTAGGGTGCCGGATACTTCAAGCCTGAAGATCCCTAGGGTTGCTTCCTCTCTTACGACGAGGTGTAGAGGTGGCAGTCACAGCATCACCTGTAGAGCGGCAGTAGGTGATGTCCTCATGCTTCCAGTGATTGCTACACATGCATATCTCTGTAGCTTCTCGAGTTCTTTCTGGGCGGTGCTCAGGTTGGTCCTGGGCCACCAAACTAAAGAGCCGTATGTGATGATTGGTCGGATGACTGTAGTATAAAGCCAGTAGGTGATTTTGGGGCTTAGGCCCCAATTTCTACCGAGCAGTCTTTTACATTGCCATAGGGCTATGCTGGCCCTTGTGGTGATGTAATCGGTGTGCTTTGCCCAGTTCAGCTGTTTGTCCAAATAGATGCCCAGGTATTTGGCTTCAGTTGACAGGCTTAGGGTGGTCCCAAAGAAACGTGGCAACTGTAGGGTTGCCAGCTTCCTTTTTTTTGTGAAGAGGACAAGTTCTGTCTTGGTAGGATTCACTGCTAGTTTATATTCCTTGCACCAGTCCTCTACTATCTTCAAGGCTTGGCGCATAAGATTACACAGTGTATTTTCGTGTATGCCGTTTATTATTATGGTTATATCATCGGCGTAGCCCACCGTGAAGTAACCTTTGTCGTTTAGACGCCTAATAAGGGTGTCCACCACGAGGTTCCATAGCAGTGGCGAGAGGACGCCCCCTTGGGGGCAACCCTTCGCCACGATGGCTCTGGTGGTGTCGTTTACCGTAACCTGTACGGCTCTCAGTCTGAGCATGTTTGTTATCCATCCTCGCAGGGTCGAGTCCACGCCGTGTTCCTCGAGGGCTGCGTTGATGCTGTGGAAATTGGTTTTGTCAAAAGCTCCTTCTATGTCAATAAAAACAGCTAGTGAGGATCCTTTGGAGTCTACTGCACATTCAATCTTTGAGATCACACTGTGTAGTGCGGATTCTGTTGATTTACCTGTGGAGTAGGCGTGTTGTTGCCTGTGGAGTGGTAGCTCTCGGAGAGGTCCGTCCCGAATGTGTCGGTCACAGAGTCTCTCGAGGGTTTTCAGTAGGAAGGATGTCAGGCTTATTGGTCGGTACGCTTTAGGTTGTGTATAGTCGGATTTGCCTGGTTTGGGGATGAAAATGACTTTCACCTCTCGCCATTGGAGTGGTACATAGTTATGTGCTAAGCAGGCCTGGAAAGTGACAGCCAGCCATGGCGCAAGGGCGTCTACACCCCATTGCAGCAAGGCCGGGAAAATGTCGTCCAAGCCTGCGGATTTGTATGGTTTGAAGGTTTTGATTGCCCATTTTATTCCTTCTGCGGTTACTACCGTGCGGGCTCTGGACCAGTCCTGGTCATTTGGGATGTGCGTTGGCTCACTTGTCCATGCTGTATCTTCGGAGAGATTGCAGCCTGGGAAGTGGGTTTCCAGGAGGACTTTGCTAGTTTCGTAGTCTGATTTTGTGTAGGTGTTGTCTGGGTTTTTCAGCGACCCGAGGGTGCGATCCTGATCGGTAGATAGGATCTTCCTTACTCGCGCGGCTTCGCTGTTAGATTCGATGTCCTCACAGAATTTCCGCCAGGCCGCCCTGCTGGCGGTCCTGACTTGTTTCTTGAAGGAGTACTGTGTCTTTTTGTATAGTTCCCAGTCCTCTGGGAGCCTGGAGTTTTTAGCTCTGTTGAATTGTTTGCGCATCACTTGCCTGAGCTTGCTGAGTTCTGCATTCCACCAAGAGTTCCCCTTACTTTTGGTGTTTGGCTCTGGTAGCTTGCAGCAGGCATGATAGGCTTCTATTATGCATTCTGAGAGTTTTGTTACAGTGTCTTCAAGTTGTTTGGGGTCCGTTAAAACTAGGGGTGTTTGGTGCCGTGTTAGCAGTGTGGCCAGAAGCCGCCTGTAGCCGGGCACGTTGGTGCGGCGCGGATTACGTCTAGGTTTTGGTTTTTTTGTGTTAGCTTCTAGTGAGAAACGAATCCTTCTATGGTCAGAGCAGGAAGGCTCGTTGGATACGTGCCAGTTGGATATAAGTTTTGCCGCGCTTTCTGAAGCCAGCGTTAGATCAATTATCGTTTGTCCGCGAGCTGTGACCCAAGTGGGTTCCGAGCCGCGGTTTACGATGTTAAGGTTAGTGGAGAATAAGTATGTGCATAATACCTCACCTCTAGTGTTGGCTTTGTTGCAACCCCAAAGCGGGTGGTGGGCGTTCGAGTCTGTGCAGATGACCAGGTCCAGGTTGGCGTCCTCACAGTACCTTACCAGGTCGGCCATCTCTTTTGGTGGGCAGTCTACATCTTCGCCTGGCATATAGACCGAGGCTAGGACGATGTCGGGTGCGTCGCCGTCAGTTTTGAGCCTGACGGCCGTCAGGTCTCTGGAACATAATTGTGTTAGTGTTGTGGTAGGTACATCTTTAGGTATATAGGCGCAGGTTCGCGGTTTATCTGTGCCCTGTGTGTCGAGGATCAGCTTACCTCCAATGTTTCCAAGGCCACATATCCTGTTATTTCGGATCCATGGCTCTTGGATCAGTGCGATGGTTCGGGGTTTCATCTCCAGCGCCCTGCGTAGGCAAGCCGTGGCAGTCTGGCTGTGCTGGAGGTTTATCTGGATGATGTTTAGGGGAGCGGATGTGGGCGTCGGCGGCGGTGGAGTGGAGTTATGAGGAGACGGATCCATCGGATAGGTCCCCCCCGTCCTCCAGCCCGTGCCGGCCGTCACTCAGTGTTGGTGAGGAGGCGAACGGGTGCTCTGTCCACCCTGGTGGTGAGGTAGGCATGCTCACGGCGTCGGCATCAGCCATCGCCGCTCTGGCCATCTCCTCCTCCAGTCCGGTCATGGTCAGATCTACCGTCGGTCCCGGTCGCGTCTGTGCAAGGTCTGTGGTCTCGGTCTGGGTGTCAGAGGGTTGGGTGTTGGGGAAAAAGCGCACGTATATCGACCCAAGTAGGTACGATACCCGCCGCTCCCTCCCCAAGACCTTTACGACCTCCTCCGGTGGGATACCCAGGGTCAAAAAAGTCCCATGCTTATCTCCACCGACTGAAGTCGCCCTGTATAGTGACCACCTCCCTATGTCGTACCAAGTATTCTGACGAATCAGAATACTCTGGAGCCGCGCTATGTCCCCATTATATCTGGGCACGAAAAGCGCAGCTCGGACACGGGTCGGTACGTCGGACTGTTTCATTACGTTCAGGGTCGCGTCTGTGTTGGGCAGTCTAATTTTCGGGACATTCTCAGTAAGCCAGGTCAGGGCGCCGTCGTCTTCGCACCACATCTGAACCGTGCCGTCCGCTACCCGTGGGTAACCGCGGAAGGCCGGGAGCGGCTTGGAGGGGTCGGTGTCCATGACGAGGTCTTCGAGGCTGAGCTTGATATGCTCCGCCTCGTCAGGGGTCATGTCGCGGGATGGAGGCGAGAGGCAGATTGCTACGGCGAGCCGCGCGGGAATGTCCTTTGAGGCCCGTGCGTAGGTTCTCTGCTCCCCTTGAGCGGTCTGGATTTTGACCCGCTTGGCGTCCCCCTGGAGCGTGCTCGGCGAAGCCGTGTCGTCCGGGCGCACCCTCTTCGCCTTACCCAGACCACTTGGTCCTGGTTGCGGCTCCGAGGAGCGTGGCACGGGGTTTTGTGCCAGGGATACCCTGCGTGTCAATCCAGATCGCTTGCCTCGCCTTTGTCTGGGTCGGTGTCGGTCTATGGTCGACTCGGTGTGGTGCTGGTCGCGTCCTCCGGATGGTCCTGGTGCAGGCAGTGGCTTTCCGCGCTGGGTTTCCCCTTCGCGTACTGGCCCTTGCCCGCGGGTTTCCGCGTCCGGCTGCTTTTCGCGCTGGGTTTCCCCTTCGCGTACTCGCGGCTGGTCGCGTACCTCCCTTCCAGCGGCCGTCTGCGCATCGCGCTGGCTAGTGCCTTCGCGGATTTTGCACAAACGGCTGCTGAGGACCTTCTCTCTGCTCCGGATTTTTCCGCACTTGCGTTTAAGCGTGCGTACTTCGTCCACAGAGACAAAGTCGGAACCACTGGATTCCACTTCCTTTCCCATTCCGTGGCGTCCAGAGTCAATTTCCCTCAGCCTTGCTTCGATCCTCTCGCGCTGGAGCGCCAGCATGCGGAGTTCGTCGTCAAGACTGGAGAGTCGTGCATTGTCGGTGTCGTTGTCAGGGTTGTTCGTTTTACTGTTCCGAACGATGCTCTGTTGCCAGGCCCTCGTGGAAGGTAAAACGGGTGTCAGGGTAGTAGGCGCGGAAGTCGCAGCCGTCGTGTCGGTTGGCGCAGGGTTCGCAGCCATCGTGTCAGGTGGCGCAGAGGTCGCAGCCAGGGTAGGGTTGGGTGGCGCGTGAGCCGCAGCCAGTGTTGTTGTTGGCGCTAAAGCAGCCTGCCGCGCAGAAGGCGCGGCACTAAGTGGCAGATTGTTGCCCCCCCCCAGATTACGGTGGAGGCTGACCGACGAGTCGGTGTGGGATTCCCCGGCATTGCCGGGACCCACCTGGGGAATATTTTTCACTTTCTGCGACATGAAGGGTTTGTGGGCTTTTTTATGGAGTTGAGGTTACCCCTCCTCATGGACCGAAGGGAGAAAAGGGAAAAGGAGGGAAGGTATTGGGCATGGGATCATGGGAGTGGGGTTAAGGTTTCCCTAGGCCTGGGAGTTGGCTTTCGGGAGTATGAGGAAAAAGGGCGCCTGGCGGTTTTTGTTTCGTCTATTTCTTAGGGAATTAGACCAAGAACAGGGCGGCAACCACGTGAAGGAGGAACCACCAGACTTGCCTTGAGGATCTACACGACTGTAGCGCTCCCCCTCAAAGCCCCGCCACCTTACCGCCTCTGAGGGAAGCAGTAAGGTAGGCCTGCATCTATACTACCAAGCAAAGCAGAAGCAAAGCGTGTCGTTGTGCAACCGCAAAAGCACAAATGCAAACCCTCCCCGTAACCTCTTTATCTATCAGTACCCTGCGTTTATACTCTGAGAAGATAATATTGAGTTAACAATTAGTTTGCAGTGATGAAGGTTTTATTCAATAGATTTAAAAATGAGGTTCTATTACTGGCACATAATACAAAAGTTTGGTTTCTTCATTTCTTAACTGTGTTGCTATTCCGTTTTCAAAACTATTTCATTGAGGCTGAGATGTGGGTATAACAATTTCCTAACTAGCTAGTCCATGCTGTATGTATTCCATACGTCTAGCGCTATGCATCCTAGCACATCTCTGATGGAAATACAGTCTTAGTAAAGCATCAAGGATTTTCAGAGTTAACTGCCAATGATAAAAATATCCTTCAAGTTGTTTGAATTATTTTTGTGGAGTTAATGAACTTTTTTATCAGTATTGATAAGGAAATTAGTGACATTTTCAAGATGAGTTGTGGAAGTAACATAGGCAGTTTTACGATGTAAAATACTGGTAATCAGCTGCATTTGGTTAGACTGGAAACCAACACCAACATAGTCGAAAAAAGCTAAGCAGATTATGAATTTGTAATGAATTTTCATTGAAATTTGACATGAGAGTAGACTTGTTCTGCAATACAACCATTCCATGGCTTGTTTGATCATAGCAACATAGTTTATACTTGCAAATTAAATACATATAAAGTCAAGGTTGTTAGAAAAACACTTCCTATGGCAGTCAATTTACTACAACAATTCTTAATACCTATAAAAAATGTTATGAAATATTTATGAATGCTAATCAGTACCTAGAGAAGTATGGAGGCAGAAGACATGATGCAACAACTTCAAATAATAGGCTAGTTGACAAGGTCAAAAATAAAATATAAAAATACGTAGAAATAAGCTAAAAACTACCATCACCATACAGAAATTAAATATTGGGGCACAATATGATTGTAAAATTGGATTTACTGATAATAAGTATTACATTTGATCCCAAATAAGTATGACGTCACAACGTGCTATTTCATACAAATCACGTACACATTTTGCGTTTTGAAAGTTCATAAAAAAGTAACTAATTTGACTTCCTGTCACATACCCTATTTGGGGTAAGGACAGGAGAGAGATGATGAGTAGGTACCTAGTTCAGTACCTATCTACTTCCCTCACAAAATTCCTGACACATAATTAAAGAACAGAAACAAAAACCTGATTATTAGCTCCTTGCCATCGATTTTGATCGGAAAGCAACAATACCACACAAGTATTGCATGTTGTGCTAAAAGAAAAAGTACTAAATCATATAAAAAAAGCAAAAGGGTATTCTGCATTCATTGGCCGTCCTCTTGAGACAGCTTGCTCGACAAGTGAGCAAAAAAAGCATGTGCGGTCCCCCAAGCATATCAGGATGCTTCAAGATTACTGCATAATGTCTGTCGACGAATTTCTTATCGATTTTTTTTTACTTGTTTTATAAACAGAGAGATAAATACGAAAGCCATGTGTGTTTTTAAGAATGCAGTTTAAAAAAAAACAAAGCAACATGCCAACAAGCGAGTATGTATAAAACGGTTCTACTTCAGAGATGGCATTGGGCTTTTGACCACAGCCTCAAAACTTGTAAAGAAACACAATATTAAAAGTGAAACATCATACTTTCATTCACAAAAATAGCTTTTTAATTTTGAGACAAAAAATACTGCTTTCCACATAAGAACGTCTTCAAAAACTCGCATTCATCATCATCTGCCTAGCCTTTTCCCAACTATGTTGGGGTCGGCTTCCAGTCTAACCGGATGCAGCTGAATACCAGTATTTTACATGGAGCGACTGCCTATCTGACCTCCACAACCCAGTTACTACTGGGAAATACGATACGATACCCCTTGGTAAGACTGGTTGTCAGACTTTTTAGGCCACTGACTACTTTAACGACTGTCAAAGATCTTCAAATGACAGGCGGGACCAACGGCTTAACGTGCTTTCCGAGGCACGGAGGAAACTCGGTATGTAATGGGTGGTCACCCATCCACAGACCAACCTAGGCAAGCACGGCTTAACCTAAAGATCGACCCGAGCGGCTGTTATTGTTTTAGCCACGAGCTTCAAAAACTCGCATTATACTAGGTAATACAACGAAGTCCTATTGCCTTTGTATTTCATCATAGTATTCAAAATAAAAAGTTAACTATGGTATGGCATAACTGCAATAATATGGCAAAACGGGCATAGTGGACGTTGGCAAGAAGCCTGATAGGCTAAAATGAGATTTAGTCCCTTAGTGAATAATCTCCGCCAGAAATTGCCGCGAGTTATTTACTACGTTTATCCTTGTACACACCGTACTACATTGTTACATCTTGCGTGACTAAATAGAATACTATCTAGGCACGAGACGGTAATTAGTCACCCACGTGGTCGAATTATTTGCTTGTGAATTGAATTTTAGATTAAGTAAACGGTCCTTGTTTGCGGCAACTGAGATAACGTCCTTACAAACCAGCGTAATTATTTAATGGGGATACAATTCAAGCTTTTTGAACGTGAAACAACATATGAAAAAGACTGCCCCGAACAAGTATGAACTTAATAGAAGAACTTAATTAACAACATAACATAGAGCCTGTAATCCCCGAAGGGCTAACAAGAAAACTTAATTAACAAGATTTCCAAATCCCGCAGTGCTTTTAACTATTTATTTTCGGTCACCTCCATTAGCGAGACCCTAATCTACAATCCATGTTTGAAGCTAGCTAGAATAACGGCTCTGCTCATGTTTCCCACATGAACAATAGTAAAGAAAAACATATTCATGAACTCCGCGCCTACCTACAAAATTATTCACGGGCCTCTGTATTTGCCAATACACAGACCAAACCGTATCAGCGTCCAGACATTTTTTGCACGACCTTGAACGAGTCGAGAACACGACTCCTATAAACTAATCTAAAAGATTTCCTCGACGCCGTTCATCATCATCACATGAAACTGTGTCTCGTCTATTACGGAAGCGAACGCCATTGAAAAACGCCTGGTCGTGGGCGAGTGTTACCATAATCTGTGTGCTTAGAAACCGGATTGGTGATCGGCGTATGTACGGCATATCAGGTAATTAAACAGGTGGATGCTGTTGGTATGAACTAGCGAACACCTGCTTTGCATTATTTTTTTCAGATCCAAATTCTCACCAATATTCTCAAAATTCTGTAGCGAAGACCCCGATTAAAGAAATCATTACTCATTCAAATGGCAATGCCACCTTTTCCAGCGTTAAATCTGTGAGTCATCTGCCCATTGACTGCGTTCAAGAATACAAATCAATTGGGAGTCTAATACAAATGCCAGAATGGTTAATACAAAAGTTATAAGTGCTAAGGTAGTATCTAGCAACAACTAGGGACAATGCCACTTGTAGCCACATTTGAAAGGTCTAATAGTTGTAGGTTTAGCCATAAATAGGTTTTATGTAGGAGGCCTAATGATTGTGGTTCTGTTTGTCATAGAGTCGTAAGTCGAGCAGATTGAAATAAAGTTCATTATGCATTAACTACGCAAGACCGATTGTTTACAGTAGCTGATACTATTCCACAACATAACCCATTGTGTAGAACTGTCGACATGTTTATTAAGATGAGACAATATCACATCATACACAACGCGTATGTTATCCACAAAGGTACGGCAATGTAATAACTCAATTAGGTTTAAACGGCAAGACGTCGGCGTCGGCCCTTCGCCCGTCCCTTCGAATAAAAACTAACGGACCGAAAATCATAGTACGTTCTATGTTTATAATCACCGTAGCATCGTGGCGAGTCTTTGGAGTAATTTTATAGACCAACCGGACTTGATTGTACAGATTACTGCAGTTTTTTCTGCGAAGCAGTTTTTGTACTGCGATTGAATTACACCAAAAATGGCCTTAGAAAAAGCTGTACCGGTTTTTGAACTCCGAATGCCATAGTTATATCCTCAAAACTATTGCCTTCCATTGCTAAATAAAGTATCCTATAATAATGTACCATGGTACCAGTTTCGAAATCAAAGCCTTCGATTTACGTCCAAAATACGCCTTCATAACTTTGTACCAACTTCCTAAAAAAATCCGGAAGAGCTTTAAGTACTCCATATTTTAAAAATAGTTTTCTTTAAAACACAGTAAGGTACGGCACCTTTATTGTCCAATTAGTTCGAGCAGGACTAGATGTTAATGGCGCAGCCCGACCCTTGGTATTGAAACCGGTGAAGTGTGACCGGCGTCCGCGCATCCAGCCGTGCTCAACAAGTGAACTACCGCTTGTGGTTTTTGTAACTTTATATGATGGTGTTTTTGTTCTGTCTGTACACGAAAGGGCAAAGTTCTCGAGTCTCGACCTTAGTCTGGTGGTTTTGATTTCAGCGGACCACGACTCGAAAGAATTCTGTTACGAACTCAAACTTAAAAACTTAGTAAAGCGACAACTTTCAAGTAGCGTCGAGAAGAACGATAAGTGTTCGATTGTCATCCTGCTTGTTTATGGTCAAAGATGTTAAAGATCGCAATTGCATTGACACCAAGTTTGAAAAATCTTCAATCGCTAGCTAACTTTAAAAAAAAATCTAGCGAATTTATACGAGTGCTTTCGGCTTTACTGTAACTTATTTTACGAGCCTTTTTATACAGCAAATCCGAGTACTATCGCTATTTGCATTGAAGCAAGGTGTATTGCAATCGCCTCACACGCCGACGTTTGATAGCATATCAAATTGAAACCCAATCAATGTGTAAACATCGTCACTTTGTTCGCTTACCGATACAATGCTCCAATTACTGAATGGGTTCAACCTATGGTATGTAGAAGTATGATAAAGTGTGTAGATATGGGCACACGCGTGTTACTATTAACATTAGTCTATGGGCACAGTGTAGTGTACGATAACATGAAGGTAGGAATTAATGTCTTTATTTCTGTTCGATTAATTTGTTGTAACATCCGCTCATTTAGCAACAAGTTTTTGGTTGCATAATACGTAGCCTGTTCTGTTTAACAGCATCAATATTGAGGTCATCTTTCACAAAACATATTCGTTTTTTAAAAGAGACTCCCTAAAAGATCATTTCGAATAGTAAGCCTCATCTTTCCCTTTTCATGTCGACAGTACAACTTCAATAATTGTTTAGGCTCAGTAAATGACCACATGCCATTACGCTGTAGAATCAAATCTGCAACTGCAACCTACCATACAGCTTCATCAAACATTTTCTTTTCATCTTTGCGTGTAGATGGACTCAAATCGTATCCAACCAAATTGTAACCTCGCCTCCATCGTTGGCTATACATGTTCCAAATACAATACACCTCCTTTACTAAAACCTCAAGTTTCTTCAAAGGGGTTCACCAGAGGTCATTGTAACTTGTCAACTATTTCTGCATATGCATTAACTTGCAAATCTTTAGAGAGCCGAGGAACTATACAGTTGTATGCAATGAGTTGTCAATAGCTGGTACAGGATGCATTTGTAAGGCTAGTTAGAGGATAATAGAGTAAGCGGTTCAGAAGTAATGCTGAGTAATTTGTGGAGATGTGGATAGAAGGGCTTGGTATTGCGATCTTTGTCTTAATTGGTGAATAGTTAAGGAATTTATCAATGCTGCAAAAATACCTCTAATTGCTCCGGGTTTTTACCTGCATCAGTAATCTGAGGAACTAGCCAATCGATTTCAAACCTTTTCATATTTCTGAATGGAAGGACTTCTGAGGATTAACATAAGTTTTTATGCTATACATTTAATTTTTTATTGCCGAATAGAACGTCATTTTGTCGAGGCTCTCTGCAGTTGTCGAAATTTCTAGGATATTTATTAAATTGTTTGTTGTCTGGCAGCTTTTTACATTCTTCAGACTTTCTAATTTCTAACATGCTATTAATACTTTTCTACTCAACAAATACTCATGCAATTGTTTGCGCACGTGTCTGTCGGAGTTGGTACAAAAATAAGTACTTTTACAATCTGACGGTAACGCGTGACACTGTATAGGGAAAAGTTGACGATTTCCATAAATAACCACCAACCATACCTATTTATATTATCTAATGAAGACAACAAAGCTGCGTTGAAATACAAATAAAATAAGGGAGTTTGAACAACCAGCTACACCTTAATGAACAACTTTAAGGCCAATCTTTTTGGCAGTAAATCATCTTGCAACAATTTTTGAAAGCAATATTTCTTTTTATGATCGCTGCATGTGACTATTGCATATTGACTCTGGCTGATTTCGTGTGTTAACAAGCCAAATAGCTACTTAAAAGCTGTTGTGCTTTACAAAAATCTCTTTAAAGCTCCCTAAACTTCATCACCGTCTAAACATGGTGCCGATATCTCTCAAAGAGCTATTCAGTCACCCATACAAGCCATCAATCGTCCATTACATTCAATAACACCAAAACCATACTCTGGCGACACACACTCACTCCTGGCACGTTTTGCATTGTGATGCATGTCATGCGCGCACCAATGCGCACACGCATGCCTCAATGGACCTTCTTCCTGTCGATGTCGGTACACAGCTTTATGCAGGCTCTACACGCCATCGAATATGGTGATATTTAATTGATGGAGTTCATGGTCAGTGGTTAAGTGATTCTGTTGGTGCTGTGGCACAAATGTGGCGTTTGAAAGAATATATGGGGCGGGTATCTGGTAAGAAACTTAGTTATACTCTTCAGAATGCTTGACAAACAATAAATGAAAGGCCTTGCAGAGATTTGCGTTAAGAATTTCCTTTAAAATTTTAGAATAGAAACGTGTGTAAATTAATTAAACGTGCAAATGCTGCAATTGGGGTGCAGAAAATACACCCGAATAGCAGTCGCATATTGTAGCTAATATGTATGTATTACGTATGCCCTTTGTGTTTATGGTTATGCCTTTATGATACAGGTATTTGCCTATACGATAAAGGCGTAACTGACCTGCCCTGACTTGCGGAGTGATCGATGCTATATTATATATTATAGCGTTTCGTAGCTATTGCTCTAGCGAGGGAACTATTGGAAGGCCAATTGTACCTAGTTTAAATAATTTTGCATAATATCTATTCAGGTAAACGAGAACTCAATATTGACTCGTATGTTTGCTCATCGTTAACGTGCCAACTTAACAGTCGCTAGTTACTATAGAACTTTGGTCCTTACTTACCTTCATTTAGCATGCAAAATAATGTTAACTTTACTGTTTTACACCAAGTGAAGTCCTGAGTATCGACGATGGTCCTTAGCACTATGCCTTTGGCCCTTCGACAGGAGCCTCGCACATGTACCACACCTACACCAAATATGGACTCGCAAATTTTATTTTACATTGACCACATACATGGTCGAGTGAGAAGCTGCTTTAAGTATTGTCTTAGGACCGATTCGCGAGACAACTGCTTTTGCTTAGAGTAGGTAAAGGCAAATAGCGTTACTTTTTAAAAGAGTGTATCAATAATATCTACAGCAAAATTAAATCTCCGTTATAACTTCATAAATCTTGTCAGTACATTTAAAATTTAATCCGTTAGTAGACCGTCATTAGAAATCCATTACAGTCTACCAGTTTTCAATGCGCTCGCCATACGCCAACTGGTTTGGTCCAATGTTGGCTCTGCGATGGGAACGTGTTGCATTCTTCACTTTAATAGTGTTGAATCACGATTCAGGGTAATTTTGCACAATTAAAGAAATGAAAAATATCTTAATTTGGCCTGTTCTATCTAAAGGGTTTGGTTTCCGCACTTAGTCCTTAAAGGTGGACCATTGTGCGTGAAAAAATTTGGCCTGTATTTGTAAAAAAAAAAATTTGGCCTGTATTTGTAACTAGGTTTTATCTGCAAGGAGAAAACAATACCTCAAACCAAATTAAAAACTTTTTCGTCGCTCAACGACAGTTTGAATTTTAGACACAATATGTTGGTTCCAAAGTTCGCCACATTGGATCATTACCTAGTCCATTGACCCTTATGGCAGCGGCCCAAAAAACACTTCTACAATCGCATATTGTGTTAAGCTAACAGTTAATTGACTTATATTACGATGATGAGTTGGAGTTTCTTGTGATGTTCTTGGCAAATATATTGGTCTGAACTTGTTTTGAGAGGCTCTGTGGTGTTTGAAAAGGAAGCCGTCATTTTGATGGTATTTAGGCGGCACCTTCGGTTACATGGGATGTGTATGTTTAGGTTCCTTCGAGGATAACAAGCTTGATTGTATGTGTTTTAGCTTCAGTATGTACCCATTCAGTATTTCTGATAGTCTGAAACAAAGCCAGTACATTCGTTTAAATGACACGTCCATAACAACATCGACTCGGCGTACATCGAAATCCAATACTAAACATAGCTTTCTAGGAAAGTGTGCCACATTACCCGTTTTCCGCATCCGATCTTTCTAAATCCAACTGCATAGCTTTCTTCAGACCATCATGCCTCCCATAATGACATAAACTACCTTACTTTCATCAGATCATCGATTCATTTCTGGCGTATGAAAGAGCTGTCCAACAGACAAAAATATATTGGATCGGCAGTCGCTCCATGTTAAATACTGGTATTCAGCTGCATCTGGTTAAACTGGTAGCTCAGGATCACGTTGAAAGTCGTTATAGAAAAATGAGACCCTTTGAAAACGCGAAATGAATAAAAAAAAAGTGTGTGTGTACTTATTACTCACGAAAGAAGTTATACTTCTTTGGCGTATAAAACTAAAATCTTGACTAGCTAACTTCAGGGTGTATGTTGACTAGCTAATTTCAGGGTGGTTTTTCGTGACGGTTTGCGCGCGCATCGTAAAAATTTACAATTATCATTTTTCCCTAACGCGCCAAAAGAAGTATAACTTCAATAACCATTTCAAAAATGCAGCTTTCAGGACAAAGATCAATGCACCAGACGAAACGAAGCCACAAAACGTTAAAGTAAACCTAACAATTTCATCTGACAAAAAATAGGACAATACTTTTCAATTTTTCAGTCACTTACCACTTTTTGTTAAAAAGATGCTGTTCGATTTCAGGTAACTGTGAATTGGATGGTTCTAGAATCTAGATTGTCTGGTGGTTAGGTCTTAAAAATGTGAAAGCTAGTCGCTAAGCTTTTGCTACTTATTTTTTGTTCAAATATTCAAATTACTTGAGTACTTATTTTGTATGTGCGGTTTTTGGGTTCAAAAGTCATGAATAGGTAGACATGACTTAAAATCGAAAGCGAGAAGCACTTTGGGAAATCTTGAAAATCTGCCACATTCGAATCGCAGTATTGGAAATATAATCATGCTTAGGACATAAGGTGTAGATTATTTTACATATCACATTTCACGTTTTAAGCAGTCACATCTAGTAATTGATGTTCTTAAAGATAATTCTTACGTATTTGGAAGGTGACCCGTAAAACACCTGTGTAGACAGCAGAAACCTTTGTCTACTAAAAACTGCAGAATTGCTGATGTCTGAAAATATTTTTTCCTTATTGACAAGATCATAAAATTAGCACAAGATCAAATAGGTACAGACGCCAGCCCACCAAGCTACTACAATCTGTCAAATTTCTTAATATTTCTTATGCTTTAGCGATAAAGTTGAAAATCTTAATAGATTAAGTTCGAGGTTAATTGGGAAAATTTGACAGTTTTGGGTAGTTTGATGTGCTGGTGTCTGTACATTATCTTTATTCATATATCCATGAATGAAGATCAAGTTTTTTTGCATACGTTTTAATGATATACTATACAGGCTAAGTCAAGAATTCATTTTTGCGCGATGAGTCAATGTTTAATACTAAACATAATATGAAAAAGCGAGTCTTGAAATATTGCTAAATGTATTTGCAATACAATGACTATGTTTGTTTAGTTTTCTAAATTAGTATTACAGCGGTGGTCTAGACTTTCTAGTTTCATGTTTAACTTGTATTTATAGGTATTGATGTTACCCACTTGCCACCTGCAAATGTTCCTACGTACTGTACATTTATTTCTTTTCCAATAGTTGTATACTCCTTCATTATGATTCCTTTTCTTTTGATTTAAACTTACTAAACATGGCACTAATGTAATAATCTTTTGACTTTCGCAACAAAACTTGTTTCTTCAGAACTCCGCATTAGTCGATAAACACACCCATCTTATTCTCAAGTTTGACAAAACAACAGGTTTACATTATAATTATGTGTCGAGTGTAAATTGCGCTCTTAATTCCACAACCTTTCTTGCTTTTAAGTGCCCACTGCTGGACAAAGGCCTCTTTTCCCTTTTCGAGACATGTCTTCTGCCATTGCGGGCATGTCCTTCGGTAGCAGTTAAGTTCGTCCCTTAATTTCGACTTGGTCTGCCAGAATGTCGCCTGGCCTTCAATGGGAAAATCCCGAGATAGATTCTTCTTATCAGTTTTAAGGTATCTCCTTATCTTGCATATCTTTTCAGCATCACATATGACCTTCTTAGTTGCTAACCTCCAAAATTGAAATGAGTTCCCCAAAATTAATCACCCACGCTTACACTAAGCTAATTTACACATTACAAAAAATCATTACATGTTCAATCATTTTTTTTTTGTCTTTAATTTACGTAACCTTAAATTTCAAGGTTATTTTTGACGTGAATTAACGAACTTACCTACTCGTAGTAAAATAGCGAATGTTTTGCCTTCAGGTTATGTACGGTTTTGATTTGGCCCTTGCATGAAAACTGGGTCAAAACTTAGTTGGAAGTTACACAAAATACACAGAAAAGAGTCACACTCACTAAGTACAGAAAAGAGTAATTAATACATAAATTAGCATCTCGATACATTTTTCATTCAGTTTCCGACGAAGCCAGGGGAAAATATCCATTCATGAAACTTGCTCTGACACTTGTTGCTGTAACTTTTATTGGATTTATAAAGAATTGATGTCACTGTGGTTTTTTGAGATCATCTCTCCAAAAATGAAGTATTAGTACTTAGAGGCAGTAAACTAAGCGGGAAGCGCCAGAGTAGCCCGCGTAACTCAATTTTTCTTACTGCAATTAGCAGGTCAGTGAATGAAAGTTGAATTTCGCGGGCTACTCTGACGCCTTAAGGAGTGGTTAGTTTCTTAAACGTAACCTAAAACTCGAAACTAAACCTGCTTACTGATTCTAAACACTTCCGACGTTATGTGCTAAATGCCAACCTGCCAACTGCAACTCAACACATATCTACTAATTGATCGTGACACCCGCATCTCTCACTTGACCCTTCGCTTAGGTCGTTGCACTATCGCATTTGCCTACGAATTGGAACGAACTGATGATGCGTCTGGCCAGCATAGAAGGTTAATAAAATATTGATAGGGTTCGTTGTGTCTCTTGAATCTTATCGTTCAATATTTGATTGGACTCGCATAATCTGTAGTGGCTCTCTTTAACCAATCAACACATATGTTCAAGTGCTAAGTATCTTCCACTTGAACACAGGTGTTGGTTGTTTTACTTTCATTTCAATTACTATTGGCATTCTTAAACTTTATATGCATGCTGTGTTCTGATAACGTGCGTTTTCACACGTAAACATTGCTAGCGAAATCTGTGTGATGGGTGCATTCTAATTATGTTAAGATGATCTGAAGGGAAAGATCTAAGGGAAGTCCTGAGAAGTGGTTTTTCTAGACCACAACTCAGGATTTACCTCTGCATCTTCCTAATCAGAACTTATATGCCTACCCTCCAGATAAGTAAAAAGATGATGATTAATCCCAAAAATTAAAACAGTCTGAATCAAAAGAAATGCCATAGTCAGCCAATAACGTTCCCGCTGCTGGGACACACTCCTCTGTGTGATCTATGGAGTTTTGGCCACCGTTAAACTATTTAAAAGGCCTTTTACATATCACAACTTGGCAACTAGTCCGTTACTACTAGTGAACTTCGCTGAACTTAAAATGGCAGTCACATAAGAAGTGATAGGGTAGTTTTTCAAAATTTGATTCTTCGACTGATTCATATGGTCAAAATTTCAGTACGGAAATGAATTTTCATATGACCATATTGTGTTACAGAAATGAAAGTCAAATTAAATTTTGGCCATATGAATCAGTTGAAGAATCAAATTTTGAAGAACTACCCAATAACCAATGCACGTTGCATATTTTATCAGTAATTCCGTGTTGACGTAATGTGAGTACCACACATTAATCAAGTGAACTATTAGCCGATAGTATTGATGATTGCGCTTAACTATAACATTAGATAAGTGCTATGCTGTCAAATAGTTAGAATTGGTGTGTTCAATTTGCACAGACCTCGTATACTATCGCGGTGTGACCACAACCAAACATTTGGCACACGACTGTTGTGATACACAAGAAATTTGAATCCCCGAAATCATTCAAAGAGCCACCATTATAACTATTAAATACTAGACTTCTCACGCTCGACTACTGCATTATTTTAAACATGGGAACTATTCCATCTTGCTATACCTTTGATATCTTGACACATACGGTCCAGAGCACTTAGTTGCTAAGGAATAACTTCGATAGGATACATAACACAGACCGGAAACCTCTATCTTATCAGAAACAAAACTTCTACAACTGAACCATAGCTTCGATAAAACATTAGATATTCAAAGAGCATTGTCTTATGGAATCTCTGCTCATTACTATTACTACATAAATTCACCATGAATCATCCCACCAATTTATTGTAAGGAAACAGCATAACCGGTTTGTCATACCTGGAATAAAGGACGATACCCAAACCCGTTTTTTGCATAGATTAGTCGAATTTTGACTTATGAGCTTTCACTTTTGGCGACGTATTTGGGAGTGCATTGCGATGCATGAAGTTCAAAGTGTAGGTAGCAAGGTGCAGTGATTGTTGTTAGACATTCTGTCTAGACTATTTTGAAACTAGTATTTTCAGTAGTGGGTTGTGTTGTGTAACTGTTTTTCAGTTTTTTGGTTTGGTGAGTGATCTATTTGTGATTTTATACAGCTTCGGTCGTGTTCTGTAAGTACCTACTCAAATCTTTACTTACCTGACTTACAGGTTTTTATTATCGAAAGATTGGGTTTAGTCGTAGAATTTTTATTTTGTTTTCAAAGCAATCTCTTAAAGGCATTTTTATAGCTATAATTAAAAGCACTTTTTGTAGTATGTTAACAGGATGTGAAGATTTGAACTGTGTAAATATTTATGTATATAATACCTCTTTCCCAACAAAGAGTTAACCTAAACTAAAATACATTACATACAGGGTGTAAACGGACTCTTCACGAAGCCGTCAACGAAGCATTCTGTACATCGAACTAAGTAACTTTACGCAAAAATTATTGCTGGGAAACGACTTTTTTGGGGTTAAAAATCAAATTTGACGTAGAAAACAAGTGCCTTTCGGTTTTGTTAAGAGTCTTTTTTGTATGACACCCTTCATTGCATTTTTTTTTGATGAAAAAATCGGGCCATAGTACCTTTATTAAAAACAAATCTGTTTGATAGTTTAGCATCAACACGTTGCAGACGGACCTATTGAACGTCATAAAGCAGCTATTTCCAAAAAAAAAAAACTATCTATCAGAACTAAATTAACGAACCGAAGGGCCCCAAAACCATCAATCATTCTAACAGAGTTTTCTGTTAGAATGATTGATGGTTTTTTGGCAACTGTAGTGATATCCTGACCGGGACATAAACAAAGTCAGAGATTTAAATGTTTCTTTAGAATATTTTACCTGATACCGAGAGCCAATTGTAAAAGGTTTATTTTTTAATCGAATTTTAAAGTTCTTTTTATATTCCGAAATAATACTGATTAAGCAGATTAATTAATTAAATATGTATTTATTCTTTGAACGGTCAATTACACGAAGTTAAATTTTTTTTCTCTTAAGAAATCTCTTCCAGTAAAATGTTTCCCTTTGCAGGTATTTGCAAAAAGAAAACATGGTACTTTATTATGTAAATGTCAAACAAACTATCGAAAGGTTTTAGAGCAAAAAATAAGAAACAAAACATCAATCAACGCTTTTGACTAAATAACTCCCATGCCGGTAGTCCACGTAACAGGTGGCCCATTTTAACGTTGACTTTAAAAATAAACCTGTCGTCGCCTTCCTAGATAGCGTTTCGATGTTAACTCGTAGTACAAATATAGAAGATAAAGCTGCGGTCATTAAAAGGGTTGATTTATTGGGACTTATAATTATACTCCTCTGCCTATCCCTTCGGGGATTACAGGCGTGATGTTATGTTTATGTTATAATTGGGGTGAATTCGCAAAAGTTTTGTTAAACTTAGTTTCTTACGTGGAATAAACTTGTGTTATGTAGCCACACTATCGAATTAGGATATTACCTCTCATGATAGTTGTAAGTTGTAAATAAATAAATAATTATACAGTGTAAAAAAAATGGACGATGCGAAATTTTGTAAAGGAATTGGGAAATCCAATTTTTTTCTAGTCCTACGTTCCTTAGTAATTGTAACTGGACTCCATAAAGTGGTTCGGTTAAGTTAGAATCATAACCTAAGAAGTATTATGTTTATTTTGTTAACTCTGTATTACCCTGAACGTAAAACAACCGTCATTTTGACCCTAGTAGCTTAAGTATTACGGGAACAAACAAGCTCTCCACAAAAAGTTAAAACAATGCTCATTCAGCAGGGGCTTCATGTTTGTATTGTTTTTAACCCTCCTAGTAGCTCTATTTACCCTATAATTGTCTTTGATTCATTTCAATAGGCCTACCCCGTGTTACGTGGACCACGTTACTGGTGATATATGGGTGTTAATGTTGCTGAAAACCTCTGTCTACATCTTCGTGCCTCTTTTAGTTGGCATGCTAAACAAGATCTGGCAAATATAGGTTTACCATTTCGGAAACAACCTGGCAGGAACCCGCACATTTGCCAAAAAAACGTTTGGACAAATAGCAACGCGAACGGGGTGCCAAAAAACTGGAAAAATCCGGATGGATGACATCCTTAGGCACTTGGTGATTTTAATCCAAATAATGCCAAATGTGGTCTAAAGAAAACACAGAAAATCTCAGATCCAGTTGAAAACCAGCGTTCGTCTGGTACTAGCTACTAGTTTGCTGAACTGGGCCTATTTGGCACAGTCGTGAAACAAACAATTATGTTGTTTTTTCTGTTTAAATTTAAGTTTTTATTATATTTTTGTTGTGTGCATTTGTGGCATGTGCCAACTAATTGTTTTCTTTCTTTCTTTCTGGACCAACTGCTCAAGTAGTAATCACGATTTGACGAATGCATTTATAAATAGATACGTAGGTATAACATCTGTTAACACAAGTGGTAATTGTACGGCCCTTGTGCTGATGGCCTTTGTAAGCGCCAGTATTGGGCTGCTGGGTAAGTGATAGGACGTAGCGAGTATGCAGGAATGTAATTGTTCTTATAATTTTTGATTTCATCATCATTTGCAGCCTGACAACCCACTGCTGGGTATAGGCCTATCTTCGCTTATTTAATGCCAATATCCACGTTTCTGTGTCATCCTCATCCAGGTTTTAGGCACGATGTCGATTTTTTTATTTTTTCGTCCTAAAATACTTAAGGCCCTAATTTTTAAAGCGGCATTGTATCTTATAGAACTTTTTTTTTTTTGGAAAGAATCTATAAATACGAATTCGCTATTCTTTATGTATGGCCCTCAAAACAGGTATTCAGCTACAATAAAATCAATTCTCATTAATAACAAGCAATGTTCGAACCACTAAAAACGAATTCTTCCCCGATATTTCAAAATCCATAATTAAAACAGAAAATATTAGTTTAGAATTTTAGACCACACACCAAGCTACCCGCCATCTATGTGTGCGCCTGAGTTCGTTCAACTCATCGTCACTATTTGTGTTAGAAGGGAACTATGTAAATAACTAATATCTCAGAGAAAGCTCCTATAGACTTGACCTTGATAACTGCCCAGCACCACAAGTGCATGGTCATTATATCAATTTGATGAGGTTGGAGATAATTTTGGGGTATTCACGTTGATGGCAAGTAATACGCTCTTGCGTTCAGTTTTTTTTTTCCTATTTGGTGCATTCAGTGCCATCGACCCCGACTTAGCGAGTTGTAGTTCGTACCCAAGCAGGCACTTTACTTTGTGTAATTTCTTTCACCACTGCTCTCAAAACCGTAAAGGAAAAAATCGTGAAACCGGTTAGTTTGCCCCGCACAAGGCCAGTGTTGTGAATTTCGGGACACCGCCACACACATTAGAGGTCTGTGTCTATGGCATGGATAATCTACAAACTCTATTTGTTGCTCGTTAAAACGGCTTTTCCTGCTAATCTTATTAGTGAGAAAAGGTTACATAAATAGTGACAATAGGCTGTCACGCGTTGTTCTTGTCATTCAAGGCGGTTTGCCAGCACATTACTAATACTTCCATTTTCCCCGAAAGATTAGACAGACGCGACCCACTTTTCACCAGTTCATGTTAAAGACCCATGTCGAGGGGGCGACCCCATTGCAATAAACCCGGTACAAACCAGCCCACGAGCTGCCACTTAAAAAAAAACCTTATGGAAAGACTCAAAAGTACTTGTCCATTATTTACGGCTATTACTATTGAATAATAAGTTATCTACAAAATAGAGCTGGGTAACGAAATCATAGGACCCATTTATTTTCTTCTGATTTCCTAAAAATATTTCTAAATTCAACAAATGAAATATTTCAGTTTCACTCAACCTCGCTATGACTAGCAACGAAATACGAGAAAGTGTGTTAAATATTACATAACGTGTCTCCAATACTAAAAGGATATTCAAACAACTAAGCACACAATAGTCTAGAGTCTAGGACATAATGGCGACACTATTTATCTTAGTTCTTACGTGTGCATACGCGAATACCGTTGTTATATTTAGCTAGTCAAGCTGTATAGTGTGTAAAAATAAAAGGTAATTTTCTAATTTCAATATTCATAGTAAAATTCAGTACATGATTGTAGACCCTCCAAACTTTGAAATGGTTCGTCAGAATTTTTTGTTTGTCTATCTTGTGTCCCACTACAGGGCAAAGGCCCTCTTTCCAAACCTCTTCATCGTGTGCGATCTCTGGCCAAGTACCGTCGCCGGTAATGAAAATATGGATATGTGTATAACATGACAATCCAGGTCATACAATTGTCTTGTAGAAAGGTCTTTCTGTTCACTACCTATTCATACAGATAGCTTCTCACAAACGCGTAAAACTTAACTATTGTCAGTAAGAATCCCATCAATACTTGAGTTGCGCTTTTAATACGTGTCACTGTCATTCTAAAAAGCTCTTTATTTTGTTACAGGTCAATCATGAGTCAGAAGGTGTCCCGCAAATCAGCGGTCACTGAGGAGAAAGAAAAGGTAAAGGTAATGCTCAATCGTAACAACACGTTTATTACCTAGCTCGTAAAATTAAACTAGGTCCCGACCAAGCCGTCCACATTTATCGCAGTAAGTTCTTAACTGAAACCATTTCACTGGCGCTAGGCGGGTGTAAACTAATCTAGTTTCTTAGCCGTATAATAATATCCTCAAAAAGTTCTAAGGTTCAGGCAAACCTGACGGACTAGACACCAGACACCAGGTTTTTACACATAATGTACAGACACCAACACAGCAAGCTACCTAAAATCTCTCAAATTTTCCCAATCAACCTTGAACCTAATGCTTGTAGTAGCTTGATATGCTGGCGTTGCACTTACTGAAGTAACTGTCAAAGTCGGAATCCGATCCAGTCGGTTTGACTAAACCTCTTCGTCATAAACTTTCACTCTCCCGTTCCTTTTGGTTTTCATTCTAACATAAATTCTGTCTCCTTTCCACAGAGGCAAACACAAAGTCCAGTAAAAGAGATGAAAAAGAAAATGGCAGCCAACGCAGAAAAAGAGAAACAAGCGGCCGAAAAAGCTTCAGACAAACATGCAGAGAAACCAGTCGAAAAACCCACAGAGAAAGCTGCAGAGAAAGTGGCGGAGAAAACTGCAGAGAAGGCAGAGAAACATGAGAAGAATGAAAAGCCTGATAAAGGTGGAGATAAGAAAGCAGAGAAACTAGATAAGGGTGCTGATAAGAAATCTGAGAAGCAGACGAAAGAAGAACAAAAGAAGCCAGAACCAGAGAAGAGTAAAGCAGAAAGTAGTAAAGAAGATAAGAGTGCAAAGGTTAGTGTTATTTAAAAACATAATATTACGAGTTCAGGCGAGATATGGGAAAAAATCTTTTATTAATGATAAATGGGGTATTACTATTGAAGGCTTGTCCATTTCAATTTCTACTGTTTTTTGTTTATGAATGTTACGACACACCGTTTGAAAATAATAAAAGTAGATCATTCGTATAGTGTATTATAATTAGCCCACGTTATCATTCATCAGTTGAAAATAGGCCTCAAATTATTATCTTTGCATCCACTAGCCCATTGCACTCATGTACTGTATACATCCTCCTTTGTATGTACTAACCATGTCCATTTGCACAATCCTTTACCGATCCAAGTGCTGGGACACAGGCTTCTTATGTGTGAGAGAGATGGACCACCACGCAGGCCTAGTGAAGGTTGGTCGATATCACAAATATCATCCTGTCCTTATCCTGTTTTTCCCCTTTGTATAACTCGAGCTGTTAGCACTGCTAGATATATATGCTCCTTATTTGTTATGATGTGCCAGCCATTTTTTCTCGTGCTTTGCTGAAGCAGTTGTCGAACTAACCAGCCGTTGGATCTCAGCTCCAGTTTTCCCCTCTGTATATTGAGATCACACTTATTGACGGAACTCGACGCCGACTCGAATGATTCGCTTTAATTGCATGTACATAAAGTTTTCTCTGTTCGGCCAATTCACGTGGCGTGGACTGTGATAACTCCGTACTGGTCTGAAATGTTCTGTCAAGGTCTCCTAATAAGCCAAAAACCTTTAAAAATTCCAGCCCGAAAAACCAGACACGAAAAAGGCCGAACCAACAAAGGCAAAACAGAACGGGCGAGATCGCGCGCACAACGGTGTGTCTGACGTCACCGTCACTAGTAACGGCACCGATGACGTAAACGGAACGGTGAGTGCGGACTCGGACGACGATGACGTCATGCTCGTCATCGATGACAACGACCAGGACGATGTGTTTCCGGAGCTGACGTATGAAGACACTTCTGACGGCGATTGTTTCGAACTGCCGACGCCGGAAAACGGGCCCAGTAGGAGTTTCACGCGACGATCGCAGGTACCTGCGATTCGGTACCTGTTGTGCTTTATTCGTTTTCTGAATGACGATTAACTGATTTGACTGTTGTTGTGGATTTTAGTCGATTTTTATTCCGATTAGTCGAAACTATTATTCAAGATGTCGATTCTTATTCCAATTATTCGAGTCGATTACTAAAGATAGTCGATTTTGGTTTTGATTATTCGAATGGAATGCTTAACGATTGTTGGTTTTGATTCACATTATTCGAGTCTTTTATTAAATGCCAGCCGATATCGATCGATAACGATGATCGATATTGGCTTTGATCACTTACGATAGTCGATTAATCAAAAGATGAATTGAAAATCGATTAAAATAGAACTGATAATAAAATTGATGGTTGGTGCAGGTTCGTTAATCTACTAAACCCGAATCTGACGATTTGTGTGACAGTCCTGTCAGAAACTCGATCATACATGAGAAATACTAGTTTCATCCATAATAGTGTATGAATACTTGACCATTATTTTTTAGAGAAATCGTCGTTTACTTGGATTGTGGTGTACATTTTGTTTTGTGGTGTCATTTTGTGTTTTATGTCTTACTGCTGAATTGAATATATTTCAAATTGAGGGCCCAAAACAGTTCAATTACATAACATTTTTTTTTGTGGTTGTGGTATATCCTCCATTACTTGTGTCACAAATTCATAGTTGAACATAAGTTTACTTTTGTAAATATCACAATAAAACAAAACACAATCCGTGTTCTTCAATTTCGACGGTGAACATTTTAAAACAAATTCAAAATGCTATAGCTTAAGGAAACTGTCGGATTTTAAACTTTAAGCGGTAAGCCGAACGTTGAATTTCACATGCCCACCGTCGAAATCCCTTAACTTGATAAAGTTTGGCAGTCAGACATCTCATTGTGTTTGTTCCCACCCCCTAACTAACTAATAGCGTTGTTGTGGTAAAGGTGAAATCGACGCGTACTCCAGAGACGCCCCGCCCCGCGTCCGACAAACAGCCGGACAAGGATGCGGACGATGTAAGTTTGGCGAACTTATGTTTGTCAAGGAGGAGTGGGTAAATGGAGTGCCAATGCATAGAGTCATCGACGATATGGCTTTGGTAGAGCTTTGTCTTTGTAACTCATAAACTTATAAGAAAGAAAGAAAAAGTATTTATTAGTCCGCACAGGACAAAAAATAGTTAAATTAACTGTAATTTTTTTATAAAAAGTAAACAAGAATAAAAAACAAACGAAATACTTATACAGGGTGTCCAGTAAATATCACGACATACTGCAGGGGGTGATAGCTTGGGTCAATACCGACCAAAAATAATACTATATATGTTCAGCAAAATCTTACGGGTTTTCAGATTAGATTCAGACAAAATTTTCCGAAATATCGAAATCTCTACCTTTTTTTTTACGGATGGGAAATCATCAAATGACTTCTCCCGATCCGGGCAGAGCGGAAGGGAGTGTCGGACTTGTACCGACTAAAACCCATCCATGTTCCTTCCTTGCCCTTTGTGTTCCAGGGCCGCGGTATCTCTTTTGAACAGTTCCGCAGCCCTGGCAGGCATCGGCCCTTGCGGGCCCCTACCTGTTTGCTGACATCTCTTTAAGGCGCGCGTGGAACACGAACGCGCCGTCAACACGGCCTGTCGTCAAAAGACGGACGGACGGCGAGCTAGCCCATTACTCTCCGTCCACAGGTCCGCGTCTACGGTGGCTGGAAGCCACCACGTGACCCCCGACGCCCGAGGCGTCTCCCGCGGCGGCTGGGACGAGAGGTTCTCCCCCTCTCACGCTCCGCCACCTCCTTCGCTCGCATGACTGCTTCGCAGAAGGAGAAATATCTCTACCTTGAAACAGATTTTTAACAGATTCTTGTTTTTGATAGAAAAAAGACTTATCAATGAGTAAAGAATAATTTGATGCAAAAAATATACTAGTAAAGGGATTCTTTGTTTCAAGGTAGAGATTTTTCGAAATTTCGGAAAATTTTGTAAAACTGTAAATCTGTAAGATTTTGCTGAACATATATTGTGTTGTTTTGGTAGGTATTGACCCAAGCTATCACCCCCTGCAGGATGTCGTGCTATTTACTGGACACCCTGTATAACTGTGAAGCGAAATCCCTTATTAATTTATAACCAATATAAATCCTTGATAAGAATGAGTACAATAAAAGGCTCCTGAATTTGAATCTAATTATTTTGATTTATCGTGAAGCTTAGATGTTGTAATGGCGTTGACACTCCATTTAGACACTTCTTCGTGTTTTAATAAAAAAAAAAGTTTTGCGAATGTGAAAAAATAAAAAGTATTGTTGTGCTATTCCAATCTAAAGTCAGATAAAATACGATTGTTCTCTGTAACCTTTATAGCTTCGTGAATATCTTGGTTCCTAAATTCTAATTACTATATGAATGCGAATACATTTATCAGTTTTCCACATTGGCAAAGCAGTGTTTCTGCACATATTTGCACAGCTAACCGCCCGCCCGCACAGTCTGTTACTACATTGCACATGTTGACTATACTAACACTACTGACCTAATTCTGTATCATATATCTGTATAATTATGATAATTATTTGCGTTTTGTATATCTTGGTGAAGAGAGGTTTTATTTAAGATGTTCGGCATGAGGCAAGAGTCTTGAATATAAATGCTGATGGATGGAGAGGGAACGGAGTGATATGACGGAAGACGTGTAAATGATAGCGTGACGGTTGACAGACGAGAATGGAAGAAAAAAAGTGTTGCGGCGACCCCAAGTAACATGGGACAAGGGCAGAAAGATTATTGAAGTTATACTTCTTTTGGCGCGTTAGGGAAAAATGATGAGAGTAATTTTTTACGATGCGCGCGCACACCGACACCAAAAACCTACATCGTGAAGTTAGCTAGTCAACATACTATGGATACATACATATGGTACTATGGGTACCTGGTGGTGGGGTGGGTAGCTCCAGCGGTAGATTAAAAATAATAACCTAGGCTTGTCAATATCTGACACCAAGCTAACTTCAGGGTGTATATTGAGATAAGGCGACAGATATTTTTTTTTAAAAGAAGTATAACTTCTAACGCGTGTACATAAGTACACACACACTTTTTTTATGAGATGTGGTGCGGCGTGGGGTGAACGATAATAAAATTGTGTATTTACATTATATTGTCTGAAATATTTAAAGATAAAATTGACTGTTAACTTTGAGCCCCTTAAAAACTTCCCTTGAACTACTTATTTATTTTATAGGCCAAAACTCAAACAAGTATAGGTAAAAAAAAATCAACCACTCCGGGAGTACCGACAGAAGTGAAAACTTTTTTCTCTAAGATTCTTGATTATTTAAAAAAATATTTCTGCATAAGTCTTTTACTGATACGGGGTGTAAACAGACTCTTCACGAAGCCGTCAACCAAGCATTATGTACATCAAACTAAGTAACTTTACGCAAAAATTATTGCTGGGAAACGACTTTTTTTTTTGGGGTGAAAAATCACGTTTCACGGTAAGACCCAATGTAGCGCATTCGAAACATGGTGCTGATGGATGGATTGAATAGTACGGGGGTCGTGAAGGTGTCTTAAGTAAAAAAAATACATTAAAAACATGTATTTAAAAAAAAACTTGTCAAAAAGTTGTAACTTTGACCCCCAATATCTCCGTAACTAGAAGATTCCCAGGTATGGTTTAGAACAAAAAAATGATCGCAATGACGGGGAGAACAAGTGCCTTTCGGCTTCGTTAAGAGTCTGTTTACACCCTTTATATTTGACTATACACTGTATTTTTTGGGCTTGTAATGAGTAGTAATACGGCTAACTCTGCAAGGAAAAAGAGGTCGTTTAACAGTGTCGCTAGTTAATTTTATTTTTCCCATCTTAAAAATACCCAACGCGCCTAAAGAAGTTTTCACTTCGACAAGATAATTTTTTCCCGAATACTTGAATTAACTACTTCATATTTAAGCTTATGTATAATTTTATTTATGTTATAAGAAACACCCACATAACCTAGTATTTCGATATTTATATAAAGTGCATTCAATACACCAATACCACTCACAATTAACTTGAAACCTTTCAACTATAAACAAAAATCTTCATCACCACTTGTAAATAATTTCAGCCTAAAGACAAAGTACTAAAGCTCAAAGATGATGCGACAACCACAACAGACAGAAGACTGCGCTCATCAAACTCGCCCAAACCTCAGGAAGGAAAGAAACCAGAGGCTTCAAAGAAGGTAAGATTTCATTATAGTCCCGAATTATGGACTCGTAGAGCTCGTGGCAAAATAATAACTGCGGCCCGGTAAGATCTTCAGGTTAAGCCACGCTTGCCAAGGTTGGTCCTTGGATGGGTGATCGTCTATACTATAACATAAAATTCAAATTCATTTATTGGTGTGATTTTTGGTACATTTTACGTGAGATCATCATAATAATAATAAATAATAAGTTCCTCAATAATCTACCTTAGAGGTGTACACTCTTTCACAAAATTATTAATTATTATAAATAAAAAAGAAGCAAAACATTTAAAATTGAGTAGAAATAATGAATGAAAATAAAGATAATAAATTCAATGTCAAAATTAAATAAATATCAGCGTCAATTAACTTGCAATTTATCATTAAGGAGGATCATTGAGGAGTTTTTAAATAAATATAATTCTATCATTGCAGGATACACTCTTGGACTCGCCGAAAAAGTCAGAAGCCTTGGAGAAGGTGGAGGAAAAAGATGAGGAAGCCGACAAGAGTGAGAAGAAGGAAGGAGATGTCGAGGTCGAAATTGTACTGGAAGTGCCGAGCAATGAGGGTATGTTGATAGTTTTTCTTCTACTGTTTGATAAATAATAGGAAAAATGTAATCTTGATTTGGTTTCGTTTAGATCAGGATGTGTAAGTAACCTCCTATTTGTACAAATATAAAAAAATACTGGGCAGATATACTACTGCCAGCTACTGACAGCTAACGTTATTAGCTTTGATCTATTTTTGAAGTGATAACTTCTTTATTGTGCACTTTTTGGGATGGGTAAAAACTGTTAAACTCGCATCAGATCGAATCGGCGGCGCAGGGCGCTTGCGCGACTGTGCGTGTAGTTGAAGCTAGATAGAGTTGTTTCAAGTTTTTTTCTACGGCAGCGATATCTTTCGTTCTTGCAGAAACCTATTGAAATTTCTGATATTTAAGCTAGATGACTTTGTTTAAAGTTTTCACTTCTGCCGGCACCCTCGGAGTGCAACCTGTTTTTTATTATTTTGATTTTTAAAATTCTGTGTAGTTAAGTTCACTGCAGACTAATATCTCAAACTACATAAACAGTCGTATTAAATTAACAAATTAAGCCGGCCAAAAATAGATTACTGTATAAGAAAAAAATATTTGTAGTTGTGGCGAGTACCTTTAATTACATTTTATGATCTTTACTCTGGGAAAGGGTTTATGTCTTTGACACTGGAAATCAGATCGCCATTGTAGCCATAGATGCAAAAATATTGTAAAAGAGCTGTGTAGCAATTTTGGTGTAGTACTGTAGTCATCATCCGTCAGATTTCCTCTCCAATTAAAAATGATCATGTCCAATTTTGGAGCACACAGCAATATGTTTATCCCTCAATTCTCCCCGAAAGTAACACAATAGACCTCAATAAACTAAGCCACGGATACGGTAACGTTATGTGTAGTGTGACATATCATTGCAGGCGAGGAGGCACAAGACAAGGAGAGGAGCAAGACTGACACGAACTTCTCCAAGTCGCGGGTCAAGGTGTCGCCCTACAGGCGCAGCATGAGGATCGCCGACCAGACCAACACGTCACTACAGGCTAACTATACTGGTAACTAAGAAAAGCATTTATTTGCGCTAAAACACCACGCTGCGTTCCAGAATGGGCGTCACAGGCAATAGTGCCACGTCGCCGCCTGCCGCCCGGACCTGCGGGACTGCTTCCAGCTGGTGCTAGGTACCAACTGGAAGGTCTCAGGGGCCTTATCTATCTATCTATCTTCTATATAAATAAAAATGAATCACCGAAATGTATGTACGCGCATAACTTCCGAACGACTGCACCAAACTGGATGTTTTTTTTTTATGTGTTCCTTATTGTCAGGACCATGTTTGTATATAAGAAAATTTAGGGTAATATGTCAATTTAAATTCAGTATTCATAGTTGACAGGACAGCGTCTTTCGGTTCAGCTAGTAAGCAATATATTTAGTTTAAAGAAAACATGATGCATAACGTAAGAAAGACCTTTTCACAGAGACGAAGCCTGTGTACGTGACCATGAAAACTAGATCCATAACACATAATAAAGTTTCCTTTATCTTCAACAGGCAACAACACAACAATGGAGATGGACATAACGGAGTCCTCCTCCTTCCTGGAGGACGCGGCGCTAGACGACAGCTCGTACCTGCGCGGCCTGCGCACCATCCGCGGCCGCTCGTCCTACAAGCCGCTCAACGACATGCACATCCGGCACCTGCCCAGCAGGACTCTGCGCTCTGCCGCTAGCACCAGTAGTGAGTCTATTTGTAGTACTCCATCTAGGTAGAGAGCAGCACAGGACTCACTGGACGAATAGTAAGACGTGGGTCAAACCCAGGCAGGCGGATTACTTTGTGTAATTTATTTCATCACCACTGCTCTCAGAACGGTGAAGGAAAATCTTCTCGGCAAGGTACGCACTACAGCCAATCAAGCCAGTTTGTGCGGATCTCTCATTGTATAGGAAATCTATACAAAGCGTGGCCAAGTTATGCTGGAAATGTTCATGTGCAAGCGTGTGTACTATTTAAATTAAAACTTGAGTATTTTATATGCTTTGACTATGTGAAGCATAGTATTGCTCACGTTAGTTGGGTTTCAGATTATAAAACTGATTTAAAATATTTCTATGGTTTTAGCTAAAAGTTTTTCTTATTCACGGCCATTTTAGTTTCTTCGAATGAAACCTACTCGACCTTAAGACAAAACTATTATGTTCATTAATACCTCAGAACAGAGATCCTATAGTACACACATACATAAACATTTGTAATAGGCAGGCTTGCCATATTTGTAATAGGCTTTGCCATAGTTAGATAAAAATTAAATTGATTAAGACCCACAATCGATGCAACTAAACAATTATATTTCAAAATATAGCAACATCATCCTTTGACATAATTATGATCATCTGTCAAATCCATCAACTGTCATTGTCATATCTGGATTTGACACTAAACTGTAATCTATCTTCTTATTAGCACGCCCACTATCGTAGTTTTCTTTTGCCATGGTTTTTGCCCTTTTTTATGACAATGAACCTTACTTGAATGATGACCCTCACGCGTACTTGGACCCTGGCTCCCCCCGATGTGGATATGGAAACTGTTGACCCCGCATCTAATGACGACCCTCGCCATATTTAAATTGTTTTTTTTTTCCAAATGGCGACTTATTTTCTTAACTGATAAGTATTAGAAAGTGATAATAACAACTTAAACTATAATTCCATAAACTATTTATCAGTGTTTACTGTGGGCCACGGTTGTTCTAATAGGTGGGCATTGACCTTTAACATTTGTATTTAAAAACGAGCACTTTCCGCCATCAAACTAAAATCATGGCGAGTAAATTGTAGAACAAAAAAATGTATGTTTTTAATAAATAAATAAAAAGAAGTTTTACAAATAGAAAGTAGTGGGATGATATCCTCCAGGTGATACGAGGAAAACACGGTGTGAATTATAATAGTGGACTGTATTACAAGATTTAACTAGGAGAAAACAAACGGTTCGATAAATTCGAAAAGACGAGAATGAAATAAATAAGTTGTCAGTCGCTCGGTGGACGATGACGCAGTGCTGTGCCGGCCGGTGCGAGCTCAGCTGGGCCGCAGTCCCCGGCGGCGGCAACAAGTGATATTCTCGACAGCAAAATATTGTATTTCCTCAAACATCCGGATAAAACTACGCTTAGACGCATGAGCGTTTAGCTAGAAACACCAATGTGTATTAATGGCATCGTCTTTGTTTATGTTTGATCTAAACAAATTTGTCCACTTATTTTATTCATTAACACATACAATTGTTTTCTTCTCTTCCCAGTAGCATCCCCCCCAGCCCTGGACGCGCACGTGCGTCCCACGGGCACCGTGGTCGGACGCAAGCGCAAGCCGGACGCGGACGACGTGGAGCTGGGCGGGGAGCTGGGCGCGGAGCTGGGCGGGGAGGCTACGGAACCCTCCCACGTGGCCTGCAAGCGTATGCGTGTGCTGGAGCGTCTCGCCGAGCCCTTCCGCCGGGTGGCTACTGTGGCCAGGAGGAACGCTGAGGTACGTACATTCATACATTATACTGGAAACGTCATATAAATGATATAGTACTGCATGGTTCCTTCGGTTTTTAGCAATCTACGTCCGTACGGTGTGGAAATCAAAAGAGCTCCTTGTAATGTTAAATACTGGTATTACTGCATTATGATTTACTGGAACCCATAGTTAGTTAGGCAATTCGATAGACACGCGAATAATACTGTGTTTTTAAAAGTACTGTTTGTGCACGTAGGTATATCCTCTTCTGCAAATCGCGCCATTGAAATAAGGTTTACTGAAAGAAAACCCAATTCTAGGTTAAGCTCACCGTTGTACATAAGTATATTGTAATTTTTGTACAATAAAGAATGAGAATAAGTCAGTAGATCTGTTGCTAAATATGACATATTCTACGAACTTATCAAGAATACAATAATGTACTCGTAATCACTCACCCAAGAACCAATCGCATTTTCTATCATAACGAAAAAAAATAACATGTAGACGTGTCCTTCTACCCTCCTCAGATCGTCGGCATCAACACGGACCTGCCGCTCACCGCGCCGGTCGCGTCCCCCGACACCTTCGACCCCGAGACCCTCAAGCCCGCCCCCCTCGCCCCCCTCGCCCCCCTCGCCGACCCCGTGGCCGTACCGCTCGCGGCAGACGACAAGGACAACAAGAGGTGCGTCGTCATGTAAGGGGAACTGAACCTTAGGGGCTCAAGAGAATTGTTATATAACCCCGGCGGACTCTTATCTAATTTTGTTTTAGGTACGTTTTAGTAAGAATTTAAGGCACTTGCGTGAGGTTAGGAAGTGGCAAACAAATAGTATACTCAGTATACAGCAGAAACTATGTGCGTAAGGTAGACGAGCCAGTCACGACCCGAAGTAATGCCACGTCTTGTGAGTCAGCGCTTCATTGGCCGATGCAAGTCGTCCAAAATAATATACAAGGATCTTATGACGTTCAAATGACCTTGACACAATGCTGATACTTAATTGTTTTTTTGCAATAATTTTGTAAAATGTATTGAAAATAAAGATGAAGCGCTAGTTCCGATTTGGGCCACACGATTCTTGTACACCAAACCGACAAATAGTTATTTCTCTAAGTTCTTGTTTGAGTTCATCATATGTTTAGTCACTTCCCAACCTCGTTTTGTAAGTGTCGTCTCGATGTATTTTTCGGCGTCGGATCGCTTCGATAGTGAATCCAAACGCCGTCGTCCGTATTTAAGTATTGTATGTGAAGTGTGTTTTGTACTAGAATTTAATCAATAATTCATCATTATCTACTATCATTGTAATTACAATCAAGCAAGGAAAACATAGTATCTTTAAGATATGAATCAACTTACATTCATTGAAGCATTCATAGATCGATCATTAGCTCGAATATTAAACAAATAAACAAGCGCTTTTATGTTGTAAAGGAAGTATTAAAGTGTTATATAATTGTTGAACAAGTTATTAGGATTATAGACTAAAAACAAAACAAAATAAATTATTATATCTCTGTCTGAATAAAATACTTTTGAGATATTTAATGTACAACAAGGAACCGATTCTCTTTTTGTTGAAAATTAAAGTTCAAAACACACTCCACTTGAAAAACAAAATAGGAATACATTAAAATGTAATATAGTAAAGTAGATATTATGATGATTAGTTGTAAAAGACAAATATATAAACAGCTATGTGTTTGTACATAATATTATTATGTATCGCGGTTTTACTCGCCAAATGATTTTATCCTTTTATCTGTTGACTTGTAATTGGACATGCTAGGGACTAGAAACTCTATGGTTAGGAATAAAAACTTTTTTAGAAGAACCAGAAGGAAGAATTATGATTGTTTTTTTTTTTTTAAATAGAATCAACTTTGTGGATTATCTTTATGATTTTGTAAATAATCTGCAAAATTCGTTTTATTTTTCTTTAATCAAATTGTATGTAATAAAATATTCTGTATTTTTGTGTATTTCCTTGCAAGACATAGAACCTATGTCAAAATGATTGTGAAATCTAAAAATATTTTGTATGTATATCTAGTCCTTTACATGTCCCAACTGTGTTAGATTTATAGTTAGGTATTGAAATTCGGTTAGTAACCGGTTTCACGGATTTTATCTTTTAACATTGATCATTTACTGTAAGTCTACCCAAAGAATGAACAAGAATTATGTTCCCCAAGCATATCTGTGCATTTTTTAATAAACTTCAATCTTATACAGGATTTTTTATTTCATAATATCATTTGGAGTTACTAACAGATCATCCTTAAGGGCTTGTCCAGAAAGCGCGCAATACGCGCGAATCACGCGCGAGTCGAGGGTCTGGCGTTATGGACGCGATTTACGCGCGTATTTTGAATTCGCGCTATGCTTGTGGACGCGATGTATTCGTGCCTAGTATCTCAATAGCGCGCGAATGAATTCGCGCGAAACGTTTCGCGACGAATTCGCTTCTTCTGGACAAGGTCTATAGAAGTAGGTTTTTTTCGTTTGCTGTACAGTCGCCAGCACATCAAGTTCCCACAAACTATCAAATTTCTCCAAATGATTTTAAACCATAAAATATTGATGTTTAAGTTCAAAATCGAATGAGAAAATTTGACAGTTTGTTGTAACTTGAGGTGCTGGCGTCTGTAAATTGCTATTATTTCATAATGTTGGTTTTATCATACAAAAATTATATGAAATTTACAAGATAATTCCATACGCTCGTATGCTTTACTCGAATCATGGCTAAATTTCTCAGTGTTAATACAATTATTTTCAATTTTTGTTCATGACAATAGAAATAAATTAGAACCACCGACTTATTGCCATCATCATCATTTCAGCCGAAAGATGTCCACTGCTGGGCATAGGCCTCCCCCAAGTGTCGCCACATAACTCGACTCGCATCGCAATGATTGCCATACACACAGTAAATTCACTAAACAACCCAATTTTGTGCATTTTGCTTTAATGTGTTGTGTTCATAGACTAGAATATTTTTTCTGCAAACTGAGATTAACCTTGTAAATGCTGCATGAGAGAATGATGTTTATCGCCTTTATGGTACTTGTGAAATGTTTTGATCAATCTACAAATGAATCAAAGTAAATGCTCGAATCGTTAGCTACGTACAAATCTAACGAACTTAACTCTAAAAACAGTTTTAACTTGTATTTATTTGTTATATTTAGATTGTCTTAAACACACAAACTTGTACAATGGTATTCACAGCTTCACACAACTAATACGGGGTGTAAACAGACTCTTCACGAAGCCGTTAACCAAGCATTATGTACATCAAACTAAGTAACTTTACGCAAAAATTATCGCTGGGACTTTTTTTTTTTGGGTGAAAAATCACGTTTTACGGTAGGACTCAATTTAACGCATTCAAAACATTGTGCTGATAGATGGATTTAATAGTACGGTGGTCGTGAAGGTGTCTTAAGTAAAAAAAATACATTAAAAACATGTATTTAAAAAAATACTTGTGAAAAAGTTAGAACTTTGACCCCCAATATCTCCGTAACTAGAAGGTTCCCAGGTATGGTCTAGAACAAAAAAATGACCGCAATGACGGGGAGAACAAGTGCCTTTCGGCTTCATTAAGAGTCTGTTTACACCCTTTAGATTACTGTTTTGCAATAATGTCTAAGTTAAGAATGTTAGTAGTAGTAAGGTTCTATCTTTATGATAGAATTTTTAAGTTTCTCTTAAATTGCTGTAAAACAAGGTTTATGTTTTGTTTTTAACACAGAAGTTTGTTTTAAAATAATAGCCAGGAAATTATGTTCTGTTTTTTATTTATTTTTAGCAAATTTGGCCATTTTTCCCGTACGAAGGGCTATGTAAAGAATATATATATTTTCGAATTCAATATTCATTGTATTTTTATATACAAAAAAATAGTTTTCAATTAGAAAATAGTTTCTTCGCAATGAGTATTATTTCTGATGTTTAAATTGGCAATAAGGGCCAGTTATATTGTTATGGAAGAAATCATTTGAATAATTTGAAAAAGACAAGCTCGTGGAACGAGGTCTTGACTGGGCTGATCATAAAAAAAAAATCGAAAGTTATAGAAATAGTAAAGTATTAAAAGGTGTAGTGGCTGGCCCTTCAACTCTGCGTTGAGATTCAAACAACTTGCGGTTGCTTCAAAATGATGTTTTGAAAGGTGTTGCCCGACCATAGGCTACTTCAAACCACGTTCGGAATTTTTTGCGGAAGTTTTGCTGAATTAACAGTGCGTATAGTTTATTAACCTACACTGCACTTCTAATGAAATTTTATGAAATTGTTATATTTTGAAGTAAATAAACACAAAAATAAAAATATTGTTTGAAACTCAACGCACATAAAAATAATTGATGTTTCTTAGAGTAGTTAAGGTATAGTTTAGTTCAATTGAATTATATAAAATATAATTATTAGAAAATAGAAATGGTGATTTTTGTTAAATAAATCCATGCAATCAATGTTTTGTGTTCTTATTTTGCAGAAATGCAGAAATGTCGACGTTTTTTGGAGATCATAATTCGGAAAACTTGCACGTTCTCCATGTTGTCGGTGCCGCCCACTCGCACCAACCCGCAGCGCGCGCTGCCTACACTCAGTATGGTGTCACAACAGGTTGACTGCTTCACACTGAGTGGATTCACACGGGCCGCATTTTGCAAAATTACTCTTGATTGTAAAAATAATTAATTATAGTCTTGATAAACTAGGTCTTGATGACTTTAAATATAACTAAGTTATTGTATTAGGTACCTAAACCTGTGATAATAGTTGTATGAGTGGTTTAAATAAATAAATGCTTTACGCTGCTGTGATTGGGAGAGACTATCATTTCTGCTACGTGTAGCTGGCACGGTAGTATTTTTTATAATTGATTGGTCCAAAACTTCGCCGCATCTACGGCACGGCTTCGCGTCATCGGTGGCAGTGCCACTAGCGCCAGAAGTCAGGCTACATATTTTGGGGCTCAGAAAGCAGGTTTAGAAATAATACTACTCACACGTGTCAGGGTTATTTTCAGATTCCGTTCAAGAGAGTAAGTATTCTTCGAAATGTTTGTTCACAAAACAAAATAAGAAAGCAGATATGTCGTAAACTCAATAGTTTGCGTTCCCATTGAGGGACCACATTTCAATTTTGATTTTTTGAATTCATGAGCCGTTAGTAAATGTTCCCAAACGATTGTAAATTCAGCCTTTAGTTTGTAAAAGCAGCCACTCAAAAGTTACAATCGTTTAAAGGTGGTCCCTCAGTCGTGACTGACAGGCATCCATATCTCAAAACCTAGTTAACATTTTAAACTCCTCTATATGACTGCGTATAGTAAAAGATTTGTAAAACTAATTTATTGAATATCAACCCTTCCTGTTCACACAGTAAAAAGAACTAGCATGCGGAAGGTGGTCCCTCAATTGAGCACCATAAGTTCCCGTGAGTGGAGACCACGATGGAATTTGAAATTTATATATGGGTCTAGCGTAAGTAAAAGTACTTGAACGATTGTATGTTCAACCTCTAGTTTGTAAAAGAAACCATTCGAAAATTACAATCGATTTAAGTTGGTCCCTCAATTGAAACGCTTATCATAAGTAAAATCAGTTTACGTAGCATTCGGAAGTTAAATAGACGAATGCTACAGTCTATCCTTTAGTAATTTTTTTTACTAACGATTACTTTACCAAACAGTATCAATAAATGTACCGTTTCATCACAACTAATCATCGAATTTCTGGGAAGAAATACTAAGATTGAGGTGACCACACAGCAGGATTTATCTAGTGACTGTTTGTTGATACTATTCCACTTACTTATATATGTATGTACTTTTGTATGTCTTGTCTGTGCACAACATTTGACATTGTTCAGATTGAAGTTTATAACTTTCACATAATTTTCCTGTTGGTCACGTAAGTTTTAACATAATTATTATATAAATTTATGTTCCCTCAAACGGGGTGGAAGAGACACCAAAGCGAAAACGGTTACCTACCACATATTCAGTAAATCATTGTGAGCCTCCACGTCCACACATAGAAATATTTCATCGGTTATTTTAAAAAAAAATCAGCTATTCCATACATTTTAACCGCGTAAGTATGACTTTTGTAGGAAACAGCTGATTTTTACGTGGTAACCGTGTTCGCGTACAGAGATATTGAAATCTTTGTATGTACATACTTTTCTTTCTGAATTGTTTGTAATGGATTATTACTTATGCGGTTTTTAAAAGTAATGCTCCTTTGCAGAGGCACGTTTGCCATGGGTCGAAAACCTAAAGTGAGTCATGAAGAACAAACAGCGTTATTTCGCAAATTTTATATCATTCGATTTAAACGACACACCTAAAGGATCAATAAGCGAAATACCTCGAACGATCAAAGTCAAACAAAATTTGTACAAATTAGTTGGAGCTCTTGAATTTATTCCCGGACCTAGCGCCAGTGACCTCGGCCATTACAGATGTCACTACTTTTTTAATGAAAGCATACGTATTTACGACGACTTACGCTTTAAATTTGATGAAAGTCCTTCAAACGAACAAATTTTCATACATACACTTTGCTATTGTCTCATTAGTAGTATAGTATGAATTAAAAAGTTCAGAGCTATGCTGTCAGTGCAGGGTATTTCTTTTAGTTTTTTTGAAGTTATACTTCTTTTGGCAGGTTAGGGAAAAATGATGTTTAATTTTTTTACGATGCGCGTGCACACCGTCCCGAAAAACCGACACCCTGAAGTTAGCTAGTCAACATTTTAGTTTTATGCGCCAAAGAAGTATAACTTCTTACGTGCGTAATAAGTACACACACATTTTTTTTTAATATCTTTAGCATTATTTTCTCTCTGTGTTTTTAATTAGCTAAGTGATGTCTAATATTAATGAGAGCACACGTTCTTAGTAACGCTTTAAGTTTGATGAAAGCCCTCCAAACGAACAAATTTTTATACATACATTTTGCTACTTTCTCATTAGTAGTACTGTTTGAGTTAAAAACTTCAGAGCTACACTGTCAGTGCCGGGTATTTCTTTTTTTTTATCATCATTAGCATTTTTTTCTTTGTGTTTTTAATTATCTAAGAGATGTTAAATATTATTAAAAAATAATATCAACAAACAGTCACTACCTAGTTTTTACTTTTTCCAGAAAATCCTGCTGTGTGGTCACCTCAATCTTAGTATTTCTTCCCAGGAATTCGATTATTAGTTGTGATGAAACGGTACATTTATTGATGCTCTTTAGTAAAGTAATCGTTTAAAAAAATTACTAAAGGATAGACTGTAGCATTCGTCTATTTAACTTCCGAATGCTACGTAAACTGATTTTACTTATGATAAGCGTTTCAATTGAGGGACCAACTTAAATCGATTGTAATTTTCGAATGGTTTCTTTTACAAACTAGAGGTTGAACATACAATCGTTCAAGTACTTTTACTTACGCTAGACCCATATATAAATTTCAAATTCCATCGTGGTCTCCACTCACGGGAACTTATGGTGCTCAATTGAGGGACCACCTTCCGCATGCTAGTTCTTTTTACTGTGTGAACAGGAAGGGTTGATATTCAATAAATTAGTTTTACAAATCTTTTACTATACGCAGTCATATAGAGGAGTTTAAAATGTTAACTAGGTTTTGAGATATGGATGCCTGTCAGTCACGACTGAGGGACCACCTTTAAACGATCGTAACTTTTGAGTGGCTGCTTTTACAAACTAAAGGCTGAATTTACAATCGTTTGAGAACTTTTACTAACGGCTGACGCATTCAAAAGATCAAAATTGAAATGTGGTCCCTCAATGGGAACGCAAACAACTCAATAAGCAACTTTAGCACAAGGTGCTCGCTGAGTTACTCAACAAACGCTTATAATTTGCTCTTCAGAATAGAAATGGACCTTTTTTGTCGGCATCATACCAAACTTGGCAATTAAATAACATTTTATAAGAAAGGAGTTCGTATTTCGACACGATGGAGTCACGTTCAGTGGGTGCAAAGATTGGCCGCCGATAAACTGAAATTGAGCAATTTTACATTTGCTTGGGTGTTCACGCTTCATTGGTTAAGTTCTAAAGCAAACTGGAGCCTTGGGTTTAAATATAATAGATCAGAAAATTATTCAAAAGTTGTCTTACATGTCAAAGCTAAGAAGTGGCCCAAAATTGAGGTCGCTTTAACGCCCAGGTAGGTACACACTCGCGTCGGAAGCTTTTAAAAAAAAAAACGGCTCGACGGTATTAGGCTCTCTCTCCATTAACCAACATCATATTCCCGCCCTTGTCCCATGTGATTTAAGATCGGCGCGTTTTCTACTTCCATTTTCTCTTTAAGCCGACATTATTTTCTTTCAAATCTTCCTCAGACAATTCTCCCATCGTTACTTTGATTTTCACCTGCCTCTTTACGTCCTATTCTTCTATGAAGCTTCGTTAATACATCTCTGTATACCCATTGGGCGAATATTGGCATGATAATAATGAAGTATGCTGTTGCAACAGTAATTAGCATTCACATTGATTGCTTCTTACACTATAATTTCAATAGTTCACGGCTCTCAGTTATCGTTTTATCTACCGATGTGAGTAATTTGACGATTGAGAGAACCATAGTGAATCGATCTATAGATGCACAGCTTAATTACATTATCAATAGGTAATTAACAGGACTAAACTAATATTTATCTTCTGTCCTTTTCATAATGAAATAGGAAGAAAAAGAAACACTCAACTTAAATTTAGTTTAGTTTGTGGGAATCCCTCTAGCATTAGCATTTAACTTAGTTCAGCCAGGCTTCAGACTCGCTAAAGTAGACTCATCTTTCATGGGGTACTGTTTGAGATGCTACAATAAAATTCCACAAAGTATTCTTGAACTGAATGAGACGAAATTTAAAACATGCATTAAACGCACACTATGTAAGCAAGCATATTACAAGTTGGACGATTATATCGCTGATAAAAATGCTTGGCTCAATGCCGGTCCTGCTCCACAAGGACAGGGGCGCATAAATGGATAGCATTAAACTGTATTGTTGGAGCTGCTGAAGATTGTACAACTATCTTTGCATTGTATAAATTCAATCTCTTTAGTATTATATAGCCGCATAGCCCATATTGTGTGAGTACTTTGTACTAGATAGCTATCGTTCACTGGTATCCTACTCTTTTCTTGACTTGAATGTGCCCTGGCGGTTAGGAGTATGTCATGCTCACTCAAGGGTCTCGCTGATGGTGGCGCGTGTGTCGGATCATTTAGTTCCCTTCAAAATGGTTGAGTTGAATGGTGCTGATACATGCGTCATGTTCGTGAACGGGCGCTGTCAGTTGTGACTGGTCATCTCTTGGTTGCCACGGCTTATTTGAATTAATTATTTTATTTTTGAATTGTTTATATTTTTTTGTTTTTACTATGGACACTTTTAACGTGCACACTGCACATCTTGTTACATCGTTCTCACATAATGTAACTACTATCTCAACATGAATGATGTAACCAAGGTTTTTGTAAAAATATACTGATTTAAAAGAGTGTCCATGGAGTTTCTTGCCCGTTCTTCTCCATAGAGATCTACGCTAGGGAATGGGCAACTACAGTACTTTCACAGTTTTTATGCCTTGTGACTGGGAATGTAGCTTCATTACATTTTTATCTTGTCGACAATTCAAAAGTGCCTGTAACTGGCCTACTTGAAATAAATGCTTTGATTTTGATTTTGATTAAGTAATAGCTACTGAAAGCGCTCTGTTAGATCCTCAACGATGGGTTCAGCTACAGAGTTGAAATGACACCAATGCAATAATAGTTTACTATTAGTGAATTTACGATACCAAAGTAATTTAGTAAAACTATAGACGAAATAGGTAAAATTGCCCAATTTTATATAAATAATTGCAGCTGTTCACGGCCACATGTTATCGAAACACACAACAATTTTTGCTAAGCGATAATTATTGTCTATAATTGCTAAATATCCTACGGCGTATCCTCAGCGCAGCGGTATGAGCGACCCAAATAGTGCAGTAGTGACGCGGGTTCGAGTCCCGCATCGTGGTAAAATATTTGTGTCATAGGAATAATTGTCTTAGTTTTTGTTATGTATTTTAACATAACATAATTCTGATAGCTTTTCTGTTAGGTAAGTATCTACGCACGAGGGAGTTTTTTTATAAAAGAAAGAAAAATATATATATTTATTTGTCGAAGGGACATATGACGCATACAAATTAAAAAAACTGGCCAAGTGCGAGTTGGACTAATGTACCGAGGGTTCCGTATAAACTTGTAGGTATTTTGTTATTAAACTATATATTTGCCGTTTTCAGATTTTTTCTTTACATGACGTGCTGTAAGACATTGCTTCTTGCCAAATTTTGTGATCCTAGGTCAACGGGACCTATGGTATGGTCCCGTTGACCTACAATCACAAAATTGTATAGGTTTTCGACACAAAACCTATAGGGTACTTCCGATTGACCAAGAATTGTCAACTTTGGTTAAAAGCAAGGTCTTACAGAACAAGAAAAGGGAAAATTCCGAAAAATAAAAAAAAGTTGAAAATTAAGGTATGGACAAGTTTTCGCGAAAATCGAAATATCTTTTTATCGTCTTAACTCAGGACCTTTAGGGACTATAGACCTCAGTATCTGGTATAAATTTCAACCTTCTAGGTCACCCGTTCCTGAGAAAATCGGTGACCAAGAGGGGAACTGGCACTACATTGTGCTCCTGCCATAACCTTCTACCTTCAACCATAAAAATGGTATCAATATATATTTTAAACGAAAGGCCTGAAGATTTTCGATTAAATAAACGTTATATCCATGGCAATAACGTTATACGAAATAAGTTTTAGAGTATATAAATGTTATATCTAAAGAAATGATATCAACAGTTGGTATAACTCACGTTTATTATATTTTGTGAACGTTATTGAAATGAAAATATACCAAATAAGTTTATATGATATGAGACGCACCTAGGGCTGCCAACATTTCTTCGGCGAAATATAGTATACTAGCTGACCCGCGCAACTTCGTTTGCGTCACATAATGCAATTAAATAATATATCGACTACTCTACCATACCTAAGTACCTAACCTACCCTGCCCTACCTAGCTACCTACCCTACCCTACCTACCCTACCCTACCTACCCTACCCTACCCTACCTACCCTACCCTACCTACCCTACCCTACCTACCCTACCCTACCTACCCTACCCTACCTACCCTACCCTACCT
Organism: Lycophotia porphyrea; assembly: GCA_950005105.1. Classification (NCBI taxonomy): domain Eukaryota; kingdom Metazoa; phylum Arthropoda; class Insecta; order Lepidoptera; family Noctuidae; genus Lycophotia; species Lycophotia porphyrea. Next base: position 924,016 of record OX465404.1, on the reverse strand, counting down.
ACCCTACCCTACGTACCCTACCCTACCTACCCTACCCTACCTACTCTACCTACCCTACATACCCTACATACCCATAAACCATCTACTAAATAGTCCGAACAAAGCCTAAACGTTTAGATAACGACTGCAGCGCCATCTGTCGGGCTGATTTGTGAATCTAAACCATCCAGGGTGCCACCCAAACGCATACAAAAAAATTCATTCAAATCGGTCCAGCCGTTTAGGAGGAGTTCAGTGACATACACACTCACAGAAGAATTATATATATAAAGATTTCAAAATAAGCTATAAAAAATTATAGTAGGTACACTTCAAAAAAATATAGTATTTTTTGCAAAAAAGCAAAAAATAGATTTTGTTATTTTATAAAAACTATATTTTGTTCCCGTTCTTGCACTTTTTGTCTAAAATAAAAGTGTCTTATTAATGCATTGTTTTTTAAATGAATGTCGATCAAAATCATTTTTTTTATTAATGATAATACTTCTGTTACTTTGTTATCGCTATTTTGAATTCATAACCGTTAATATCCTTTCTGTGAATGTCGAAGTGGCGCGGATAGAGAGCAGGAATGAATTACTTCAAATGTTGGTGAATTGTTTTCAGTAATCTTTAATATTCGGCAATTTTTGACATGTAGTTTCGTCAGTAAACTCACGACAATCCTTTACTTTTGACAGATGAGTTCAGATACCTGCTTATGCCATCAGTCAAAAGTTAATGTAAAGGCCCGCTTACAATATTTAAAAAAGAAGGATTTGTTTGTTAGATTTCGGTGTTAAAAAGATAGTATTTTTGCGGACTATATATTTCTTCAACAGTATATAGTACGCAGACCCGAAATACAGGGTGTAAACAGACTCTTCACGAAGCCGTCAACCAAGCATTATGTACATCAAACTAAGTAACTTTACGCATAAATTAGTGCTGGGAAACGACTTTTTTTGGGCTGAAAAATCACGTTTTACAGTAGGACTCAATGTAACGCACTCAAAACATTATGCCGATAGATGATTTGCATAGTAAGGAGGTCCTGGAGGTGTTTAAAGTCATACATTAAATACATGTATTTAGAAAAAAACTTGTGTCTTACATTAAAAACATGTATTTAGAAAAAAACTTGTGAAAAAGTTAGAACTTAGACCCCCAATATCTCCGTAACTAACCTTCTAGTTACGGAGATATAGTGGTCAAAGTTATGGCCCAGGTATGGTCTAGAACAAAAAAATGATCGCAACAATGGGGAGAACAAGTGCCTTTCGGCTTCGTTAAGAGTACCTATGTTTACACCCTTACTAGCACAATACTATACATATATTATAGTACGGTTGGCAACCCTAGACGCACCCCACAAATACGGAGTACACAGTTACAATTGTTTCAGTAGAATAATAAGGATGTTTTTATTACACATACATTGCAGTCAAAACATACTATCCAACAACAATAGTGCAGTACTGGATCAAACCCACGACCTATCGCTTGCCTTCTAAACTGTTGGGCTATAACCGCATCACTTTGCAATTTCCAAGTTTATATTAAACTATAGCATCAGAAGAGGAGGATTGCTCTGATGTTCCCAATGCTGAACTCAGTCGAGACTGATGATTGTGCCAATAGTGTGTTTGCTGTACGGTCTATTACAATTTACATAACATCAAGGTACCAGTGGCGAAGGTTCCATACAACTCGATTCCTCCCAGATTCTCTTTGAAAAATGGCACAGTCAGTATTCTATGCACAAATAATATAATCATATTAAAGATTATGTACTCCGGCTTAACTCATACAAAAGCTGACCCTTCGCTACTGCAAGGTACAACATCAACATCATGACACCCTTTCCCGAAAGGTTTAGGCAGAGGTGTTTCAAGCACACTTGTACACCGACATTTCGCCAGTTAGGTTTAAGTCCCATGTAATTGAGGGCGATAGCCTATCGCCATCAACCAGGCTCAATTCCAAATAAGCGTAACTGTCTCTGAGAAACTGATGGAAAAATCGAATATCACTTTACCTGACATGGGAGCCGAACCCAGGACCTCATGCGCAGCAGTCGTGCTTGCGACCACTACACCAACGAGGCAGTTTATTCAAGTTTAGCCTGAAGCAGATAATCCTAATGTTGATAGAAGTCGACCTTTGGTTAACCTGGGCAATTGTGACAATAGTCGCTTTGCTGTATGTTATAACTTAGAAAGGCCATAAGCCCAAGATCAAGGAGCGTTCTCAGGCTGCTATGTGTCCAACTAACAAAATAAATTAGTAAGCTAAACAGTATCGTCTAGTTAGTGTCGGCGACTGTAGTAGATACGTCACTGCTCAGCGAAACTTGACTCGCGCTTACACCGTACGACTGCGATACGATTGGCGATCGGCTAGCTCACCTTTTGACCAATGGTAAATACAATTAATTTTAGTGTAGTTACCAGAGATGCGGCTATGACTTTGGCCAACTAGCCGACTGGACGATTAGTCGGTTGCAAAAAGGCCGATTACTCGGCCAAGACGATTTTTGTTTTCGATGTAGTTCAAAGGGCATCGGTAATATCGATATAAGACTGTCTGACATCTTGGAATTTCTTTCTTAAGTATCATGTGCAGCTGAGTCGCTTCACGCCGTGTTCTTTTGGCACATATTTTTTTCTACTTCTAAATGAATACAGATTGACCTTTTCAAAAGATGTGCATTTTAGAAGTTATAAGTTTAAAACTGAAAAAGAAAAACAAAATTAGTGCACCACGTAGTTGGCACAGGTCTTGAATAGCTGCAAACTTGGTCTTACACATATTACATAGATCCTAGCAACATCCCAAAACATCAGTACAGTGCAATTTATGTGCGAGTTCCGACCCAGCGCCTGATGCATTACTTACTATACCTACGACTACCATTGTGTTGCTGGGGAAATGCTTCCACTACTTCTTCTACACAGTTAAAATAAAAACTGGCCAGTGGCCTTTCTTTTCCGTGTGGTTTATGTTGGTGGACACTAACATGCCTGCCTCTCTGTGTTTTCCCTTCACCAAAGCAACTAATAATTACACAATATGCACATGAATCCGAAAAATCAGAGGTGTCAGAGGAATCAGCGTGTCTTGGTTTCGAATTCCAGGTCCACGACATCTCCTTCACAAAATAAATCTAATCCGCGAGTCGAGTCGCCCGGTCTAAACGCGCTTTAATAGTAACCCCGCTGTATAACCGAGGCCGGTCAGCCAGTCAGTCGCGCACCGACTGCGGAGCACAACACGTTTACTGTGAGTATATTATATACCTACTCTTATATACGAAAATTCGTCGAAATAAATTTCAGCGAATATTTTAGTTCCAAAAAAACAATTGACAAATAGTTACTGTTACTGGTGAGTTTTTTGTTTTTTTTTTTTTGTTTTTAGAAACTGTTTTTTTTTACGTGAGTGTTTTGTTTTATTTAAATATTTATTTACTGTTGTGAATGTATTTATTTATATATTTGATTGGTTTTGTTTGGTATCGTTTCGCGACGTCTAATTGCTTGTTTAAGTTGAGGATGTTTTTGTTAAAAATATTTTACTGTTTGACATTTTAGCTTATTATGAATACTTCGAAGTTATAATGACGAACTCTTTAGGCAGTTCTATTTTTAAATATTAAGTTTTGAACTGTTTTTTTTTTAAATGCCCGAAATAAACTTATTTACAAGAAGATAATCTACCTACTTTTGAAAATAGTTTTCGAACTTCAAACCGACCTATTAACGTAACTTGAAGTAAGTGAACTTATCACTCGGTGATCAGAACCTCTAATCACAATCAGGTGATGGAAGTGGAAGTGATGGATCTCAAGCAAGCAGATAACATTCTAAAAGTGCATGTACCGGAACTAAATCATTAATTACCACCAGATTGATTGACTTGACGTTAAACAAAAACAGTGTAAAACAGAAGCTAAATGCGTTTTTACGATTTGTTGGCTTGAAATCAACTATTTACTTTTTAGGTATTTAATAAATATTTAAGCTAATAACAAAAATATTTTTTGAAACAGTTTAAAAGTTCGAACAAAATCAACGAAACGAAATCAACTGTGAAAGTGCATTATTATTTTTGAGCAGGAAACTTACAATGTCATAGGTTTACTTAATAAGTACAAATACTTGAATTAATTAACTTGCAATCAGCTACTCTAAAATGAATCCCTATGTAATTTGGAATTTATGTGTCGCCTAGACTCCTAGTGTTAGTGTTAACGGCCTAACGATACAGGGTGTAACATAATAAACGCAAGACCTCTCGTGTGTCGTCTCAGACCATGATACTATACTACTTTTGTTCTACAACATTTTATAGTTTTGCCAAACATGGTGATCAGCTGATCGCGTCAGTTCCTACAGAAAGTCTATATTTTTTGAGAATTTCAAGAACTTGTAGAACAAAATTTGTTCAGTTTTATAGTCCGAGAGACCACGAGGGAGATCTTGCGTTTATATTATGTTACATGGTTACACCTTGTCGACGAAATTTCCATAATCACCAACTCTTGTAAAATTGATTGGTGATTGTAAATGGTTGTTTGAGCAGAAACTAGCCATAGTGCTTATTCTAATCAGTTTGTGGCAAGTTTAATACCTACATGTCATGTCATTGACTGGCAGTTTGGTAATTATTTAATGTGTGCCGTCCAAGGTGGTGTTATTTGTCTAGAAAATTTGCATCGATATGTCAGACTTGGCACATTTCTTATACCTTTATGATCAGAGTGTCTAACTTTCAAGTCGTCTACGAAGCAAAATGCCTAAAATAAATGTCTACACAGCAAATTGCCTAAGCTGTAAATCGCCTAGAGATGAAAATGTTTAACAAGTAAAATAGTCCTGTGTTTTCACAACTGCACAGATATATAATATTATGTTGGTTGAAGTGTGCTTACTAATTGTGTTTTACATGTACCTATTTTAATAAAGAACACTTTTTTATTACACAGTCCCAATCGAGCCTATTCACTTACAGTTTATTTTTATTACTTATTTTTACCATATTGGATAACTAATTAGAAAAAAGATAAGTAAATTGGAGCAAACAAATATAGTCAGACTAAAAACGAATGTACCGCTACCGACGCGGAACTTTGATAACAAGTTAGTGTCAACACGACTTTTTTTACCAACCAACTTCCAAAAAAGCTCTAAGACGGTCTCCCCTCAATTCTTCACAATAGTGACAGTGTAGGTATATATAGGGTGTAAGGGACTACCCTCCACAAACTGACAGGGTGCATTAAGCTCCTAATTCTGATTCATATTCCTCTCTCTCTAACTCTTTTTTTCAACAATGGATGTTGAAATACTCAAGCGAACGACGCGTGAAATCAGGTGTTCATTTCCTGCCTAGCTACAGATTTCATCGAACTCGTCGTCGCGCTTGCCGTTCGCTACGTGGGTTTTGCCACGTTAACGAAACATTGCGATAAATTTGGATTCCCATAACATTCCTGAAATAATTTCTTGTACCGGTCATCTTAATATGATATACTGAATTCACCCCATCAGTTTGTGGAGGTCTCTCCCTTACACCCTGTATTTGTCTACAATATACATAAATGTAAATAGGTATGTATGTATCTGTTATGAGGAAAAAATAAAATCGCTTGCCAATGAGTGGGACTCAATTGGGTCGTGGTTTTGGTGTGCCAATGTGTCATGATGTGTCCGACCCGGCTATTCCCAGTAAAGAGTCGGTCACACCGGTATAGAAAAATTGTAGATGGGCTGAGGACACCAGGCACTGATAGATTAACTGCCAGGGTCTGGTGTCTGGAGTCGCGTCTACAATTTGTTTGTTTTGGCTCGAACCTCTAGCCGGAAAGCAGCCTGCTCAACCGAACGTTTAGATCATCATCTTCCTGCCTTGTCCCATTCTACTTGTACTCGGCGCAACACGTTTTCTTCTTCCATTCTCCCCTGTCAGACGCCACGGCATCATTTACTCCTATCTCTTTCATATCATTCCTTACACTATTCATCCATCTTTCCTTTGGCCTCCCTCTCCCTCTCCATCCATCAACATACGATACCTTTAGCCGAAAATCAGCTAGTTTGACCGAACATTTAGATAGTTCAGTTATTAATTTGTGACGAAGAAAAAATAACTTATGTCGAAATCCCTAAATTGCCGGCCGATGCCTAATACTTATCTTAAGACATCTTGTATAAGCATTCGCTCTTAGCCTAAGGCTAACGGATGACTTAACATTAGAAATGACTCCTCAAGCTCCAACTAGCCTCCAGTGCGAGGAGCAACAACCTCTTGTGTAAGAATTGTAAGAGTTAGCTCACCGCCTCGCTGCTAACCGGTGATCTAATCTGACTAGATGTAATGTGTTTATTGCTTTGTTTGAAGGCTTATTAATCAACGAGCTGTCTTTTTAAGTAGGTAGGTATTTGATTTCCGGGTTGGGCTGTTTTGTAACTTACCTAATTATAGTTTGATCGTTCATTCATTCATGATTCATTCAGAAAAGTAGAATTAATAAAAAAAAAGAAAGAAACAATGTATTGTAAGTATACTGCCAAATAAAAATCGTCAGCCTAACCTTTTCCCAACTATGTTGGGGTCGGCTCCCAGTCTAACCGGATGCAGCTGAATACCAATGATTTACATAGAGCGGCTGCCAATCTGGCCTCTACAACCCAGTTAGTAATGGGTAATACGATACCCCTTGGTAACACTGGTACTCAGAATTTCACACCTGTAACGACTGTCAAAGATCTACAAATGACAGCCGGGACCAACGGCTTAACGTGCTTTGTGGCGGAGGAAGCTCGGACTGTAATGGGTCACCTATCCACGGAGCAACCTAGGCAAGCGCGGTTTAAACCTGAAGATAGACCCGCGGCTGTTATTATTTAGTTACGAGTTCCTCCAAACAAAGTTAACTTAAAAAAAAAAAACAATAATAGTGCAAATACTGTTACGGATATGACAGCAAAAATGTTAATCAAACAAAAGTCAATAAGTTCTAGATTTTAGTGATTTTTTTGTTTATTTGTAAAATAGTGCAATATTAGGACATTACATAAAGAAATAAGAAGACTAATATCTACCATCTTGGTTGTTGAAAACATTTCATATATTTCGTTAAATTCGTGACTGTCTCATTGGTCTAGCGGTCGTAAGAACGACTGCTGAGCATGAGTTCTCGAGTTCGTTCCCAGTTTTCTGACAAGCAGCCACGAAGTATTGATTTATGATTGATGGTAATAGGCTCGCCGTAAATTACAAGGGACTACAACATAACTGACGACATTAATGTGTTTACTATTCAAGATACGCTCCTGCCTTCAAGGGCCACTACTTATATAATCAAGTCTAAATATAAAAAAATATATATAACTAAAAATCATAAAGAAATGTATTTGTAATCCTAGTTGTAACGTACCCATTGTATAACTTCCAATCTCCATTATAATATTGCAATAATATTGAGATTAAAATGTACAAAATGCAGTTTGCAAAAAAATAATCTTATTCGGAATAACAAAAGGGTGAAGTGGACCAAAGTCTCTACTATGGTGGTGTTTGCCCCAGGAACATTAGAGTTTACTTGTGCTTCAAAAGTCCATACAAGCAAGAGCTCTAGACCTAGGGGCACATGGTTTGTGTTTGTATTCTGTACACAACCAGTCGAGTTAGACCGGCACGACTGTACCCGGCTTACCATGTAGAGGGGGGTCCACCCCACAGAAGAATCTCCCACTTGGTTCATATGCTATGACGGGAAAAACTTTAATAGCGCGATGCAGCACTTTCCCATATAACTCATAAACGAGTCATATCTCCCCCAAAATATTAACTTAGATAACTCAGTATCCATCCTAGGAATGACCATAATAATTATTAAAATTTAAAATGTCATGATTGAAAAGAAATTAGCAGAAATGTCAAAAAAATCAATAAATAATTGCATCTGACGTTTCTCGTTTTGATCATGCGTGTTAAGGTCGGTGCATCTGTAGGTAGTTGCATATTTAGGTACGACTACCTACATTATAGACAGATATCGTGGAGGCATTCGGGGTGAATCGGGGGAGATCGGGAGCGATCGGGAGGCAGGTGAGGGCGGGTGGCCATACTTGCATGTAGATTGGTACCTCATTCATCTCGCTTTGATTTGGTGGAAAGATAGAATGAGTGTATTTTAGCTCTTATCAATCTTTGTTGACAAAGTTTTTTATTTTAAACTAGCTTTCGCCCGCGGCTTCGGTTGCATTAATTTAGAATTTGACAATCAATTCGGGTTGTAATAAAATAATTCAATCATGATTCGAAAGACGCGTGGTGTCACTATTATCATAAGACCGCTATTGTTGTTTTCCTCGGGAACTGCACTTATTTTCGGGTTGAAAGGTAACCAAAGTCCGTTTCTGTACACCTGACAACGTGCAGGGTGTAAACAGACTCTTAACGAAGCCGTCCAAGCATTATGTTCATCAAACTAAGTAACTTTACGCAAAAATTAGTGCTGGGAAACGACTTTTTTATTTGGACTGGAAAAATCACGTTTTACAGTAGGACTCAATGTAACGCACTCAAAACATTGTGCTGATGGATGGATTGAATAGTAAGGGGTCCTGGAGGTGTTTAAAGTAAAAATCTTACATTTTAATAAAAACTTGTGAAAAAGATGGAACTTCGACCCCCAAAATCTCCGTAACTAGAGGGTTCCCAGGTATGGTCTAGAACAAAAAAAGGGAAAACAAGTGCCTTCGGCTTCGTTAAGAGTCTGTTACACCCTTTATATGCAAAATTTCAGAATGATAGGTTCAGTAGTTTAGACGTAAAAAAGTAACAAACAAACTTACTTTCGCATTTTTAAAATTATTATATGTATAAATAATAATATATATACTAGTAAGGAAAGGATTAGTATGTATAATTTTCGGGGTGAGCGTGCGTCCTGAGTTCTAACCCCAGGAACGTATCTACTAGCACAAGCAATGTCGTGACTGATCCCTGTCGGTTAGCAAGCACCACTGCTAACCCACCCAGGGGTTCAGTCACGATATTTTACTTTAGTAGACCCATCTCTTATAACTCTCAGTTTTGACTATCACAATTTCAGCTTCAAAATGCAGGAAATATAAATTGTCATCAGAAAACTGAAAATGGTGACTTGAACTAATAAAGTACCTGTTTACAAAAACTGTTTCAGTCCACTATGTTTGTTGGTTCGTTCACAAAATTACTCATTATTCAAGGACGGATGACCGTTCCAAATGTCTGTTTGTTCTAGTAATAATTACTTTATTGCGGTATTTACGGTAGGCATTTTCGGTATCAAAATTACACAAATGTTTATTATTTAGACATTGTTGTTGTAGACTGAAGGTAAACTCAAACTATTTCATTTGAAAATGGAGATTTATTCATAGGATTAAGTAGAAAAACTAACTATATACATTCATAATTAAAAACTATTAAACTAAAATAAATAAACTAACAACAAACTATAAAAGGGCATTGAAAAAACTCCTCCGCAACGCTTTACGTCAGGAATCAGCACCTTCTCCATTTAAATTATCTATTTTTATAATTAAGTATGTCAAACGTAAATCTTACAGAGTATATTTTTATGGTAAAACTGGCCTTTAAAAAAAGGAATTCAAGGAAGAGCATGCAGAAATTAAAAAAAAATGTTAATGTAATTAGGCGTCTTAATGCTTGGCAGCTAGGGCAATTTCCGTGGTACAAATGTTACCATTTGTGCGGTTGTCTGTACGTTACCCATCGGAAGAGCTCGTCCGGTTTGTCCAATATTATCGTTTGAATTGGTTTATAGTGCCAGTCGCGTAGGGGGAAAGGTACGCAGGTACACACCAAATAATTTGATTAGTTGGCACTGGGGAATTTTTGGAGGTCTAACTGACTACGAGCTGCTCGCTAAAACGATATGCGTGTTGCGGCAGTATCTGTTGAGAAAACAAACAATTCGTCCACATCGCCGTCAACAGGAAAAGTGCCCAGAATGCTGGCAGCAGTGCCACATTGGATGGCAATGCTGATTCTCTGGCCAAAAATTAGGCCTGCCCTCTGGTTACGTGAGGAGTCGACCAACCGCTTGGCGATTTCCCGAAAAACTAGGTGGGCACTCGAACCCCATGGCCATGGCTAGTGTTTCAACCTCAAACGGCTCAAACACATAACTACCAATTATATTAATAGTTGACAAAAATAATAACAGTTAGAAAGATGTGACCCCAACACCCCGCGCGTGTCTTCTTCCTCCGCACTGTCGCCCATTGCAGACAGTTCGAAGTTTTGGTCGAAGCCTTTTTTGGCCAAAGGAGGACGCAACCGAATCCGAAGTTCGATCGGACACTAGAAATAAGGATTGAAATAAGTACGGCTCGCGCGTATTGCTTGATGCAAGTCGGGTCGCAAGTTGCATTTATTACCCGAGGTTGTGAACGGGGCAATGGCGACCGGGGCAAATAACTCTAAAGGGCCTTCTAAGTATGTCTGTGGAATCTGGAAGTGAACCCGGAAAGTTATAGATCTTACTTTTCACCGGTGTTAATGCGAGGAAGTTTAAAAATCTCCGCCAATCTGCTTTTTTATCCCGTAGCCTTATAAAGATCCTTGCTCCTGGCCTTTTGTTGGCATTTGGAAATCATCCCGACGATGATTTCCAAGATCTCATTTACCTTCGAAGATTTTGGCGACGTGGTACTTGAGGACTCCGTTTCCCTGGTATTTTTTATCGTTTTAGTGTCATAAATTCCTCTATACTTATCGGGTGACTAGCCCAGTGACCCCTTGCGTTCCCATTTCACTAGCTAATTTAATTAGACCCTGTATAAAAATATACCCATACATATTATTGAGTCACCTATCATGCTCTTCACCAGGGATATCGATAGAAATTGTACGATATCCATGGTGGTTTTACTGGCCAAGAAACTCAAGGGTGAAGTCAGCTCTCTGTAGGCACCTCTAAACACAATAATTGAACTAAATCGAAGCGCTCACGAACTCGTTTAGCTAACCGCTGTCATTTCCGACGGCATTCGATAACTGTCGCTCTGTTGCGTCGCCGTGTCGCCTTGTCGAGTCCGAAGTAATCGATAAACTTTCTCGTGATTATCTAGATGGCTTAATAAAGCTATAATTACCCACACTTCGGTGTACAAGCGAAGTTATAATTATTTGTGTGTTTTATTTACAAACAGAAGTAATTGTTCAGAATAGTTTTTGCGCATGGGTACCTATGTGATGCGGAGGATTGAGAAAAATGTCGTGAGGAAAATTTGGAGTATGAATATGGATGGCTATAGAGTAGAGGAAGACCAAAGAAACGATGGATGAACTGTGTGAAGGATGATATGGCAAGAAAGGAGGTGTCTGATGAGATGACGAGTAACAGAGAAGTATGGAAGAAGAAGACATGCCGCGCCGACCACAAATAATTTGGGATAAGGGCAAGAGAATGATGATGATGCTGATAGTTTTTGCCCGTTTATATTAAGAATATGAGGTCCTCGAATTAACACTTCGGTTAAGTATCTTGGTTTTTGAATAAGGACCTGTAAGTAGCAGTGGGATTTCTTCAGTAGTTGTAGCATTTGTGCCCAGTTTATGAGGATAGGTAGATAGGTGATAGGTGATAGGTTTGCCAAGACAAGACAAGAACTAGCAACATATGCGTGATATTATGTCACGTGTTACTAACTGTTGCCCGCGATTTCGCTCACGATTATTTTGATGTGAACGAGTGACTTTTTTTAATGTAGACCTAATGCTATTCCAGACTATTATCTATCTCTGCGCCCATCCAGATCCGTTCTAGCGTGATTGAGCAACAAACATCCATTCATCCAAACTTTCGCATTCAAATAGTAAAAGTACGATAAGTAAGATTATGAGAGTTTTTTTGGACATTATTGAATAAAAATGTCAAAGAAAAGAATGGAAGGCTATGGTATACCTTCGCCCTAAATAATTAATTATGTACAGAACCAGATAGCTGATATTTAACGGATTATAGGTTAATAGATGCTTCCTATATTTTATGGAAGACGTTTCCGTTCCACAGCAGGACGATTTCAGGCTTGTATATGAAAACTATAAAAACTACCCCTTATTAGTTATTACCTACATGCTATTGTACGATCTGACGAGACAATGCTTAACTGAAGAACAAAGTATGAACCAAACAATGCTTTTATTTGAATCAATAAGCATTATCATAACAGTTTGTAGGCATAATATTTATGTGAAATCTTTGTAGATCTACTCGATATGGAAGTTCATTGACTGCTAATGCCAATGTGTTTGTTTTTGTCGCTTCTCATAGTTAGTTCTCATCATACATAATATTAATATTGTCTATTAACGGATGTTTTACCTCTGCGTCAACATTCGTAAATAAATACAAAACATTCTTTGTTTTTATTAGAGCTGAAACACAGGTTAAACCAAATCTAGATCCGGCATGTCAGTACATTACCTTCAGAATTGTATTTTTGAAGTTATATTTCTTTTGGCGCGTTCGCGTTAGGGAAAAATGATGAGAGTAAATTTTTACGATACGCGCGCACACCGTCACGAAAAACCGACACCCTGAAGTTAGCTAGTCAACATTTTAGTTTTACACGCCAAAGAAGTCTAGCTTCTTACTTGCGTACTTATGTACACACACACTTTTTTTTTACTGTAATCTTATACAATGTGTAAACGGACTCTTTGCGAAGCCGTCAACAAAGCACTTTGTACGTAAAATGAGTAACTTTACACAAAAAATATTTTTGGGAAACGTCTTTTGGGCATTAAAATCACGGTTTAGGGTAGGACTCAATGTAACGCATAACTTGCATATTACTGCAGATATTAGATTATTTATATCGTTAGTAACTAGATTGTCAAAACTGTTCCTAAATGGCCGATTAGAGTGAAATTCAGTGGCTATATCATTTAATTTGGTACTTAAAACAATCCAAAATTATCGTAATCTCCACGTCCCTTTCTGTCCGACCTCGACACTGCCCTAACCTTCAAGCTACTGACCTCACAATTATTTATACAAGTTACTGCACGTCGTGACAATGTTACTGCACTGGACTTGACCTACGGATACTAAGGAAAAGACAGGTGACGTTATAAGAAACTTCGCACTTCTTCCTCATTTTCTTGAATGATTTATTTCAGCAAAGTTAAATTGCATTATCTCGCTTCCTCTGGACTACCTCGTTGGTTTTGGGTTCACTGGTACTTATTATTCGGTTTTTCAATTGGAAAGCAAATATTTATTTTACCAAAATAAATTGCAAAGTCCCTGAGTAACGCGCTTCTTGGTCTTAGACTAGCAAAGAGTAATTAATTATATATTTTGTTTATTCAGGATTTATGCAAAGTTGTCTTGGTAATCATAAAACGAAGTCAAAACGTCAATAATTTTCTTATCTACGGTTCTTGACAGATGTCACCGTTACGTTTGAACTTTCGATAGTTTTATCAATATTTATAACGAGATTTTAATTTTATTTGTTAGTTATTTGTTTAGAATCGTGAATTATAATATATTTGTGTGCGAAATATATAGTGCTATGACATGGAATTAGGTTTAACGGGAAATCTTGAGAATTTGACATGGTTTTGTTAATTATACGAACATTCAATGTGTTTTAGGTATGTTTTGTTGATATGTTTGTTTTATAAATACTTTTTAACGAAGAATTGAACAAAATTTTAATGAAGAAATATGGTTAGTAGCCCATCATATACGTATTTAGTATTTACATTACCAGAATGCGATATAGTCTTTCTATCCGTTTCGGTCTGTAGGAAATTAGTTTAAATTCTCGAATCTTGGAAAAGAGCTATGCTTCTTTTAGTTAAATAATTGTACATAAGCCTGTTGTCCATCGAACTGAGTTCAAGTTTTAATGTTTTGATCGCCAGAGTATAATGCTCGCCCCCCCTTCCCCTTCACGCCAAGCCACAATTTTACCATTTTGTCACATATTTGTGTCGTCAGGGCACGCGCTTGCTTGTCACGTATACGTGACTGGGGGTCAGAAGGTTAATGGTGAAATTATTCTGTATCGTTCGCGGGTAAAGAGTTCTAGATTCTCTTCCTACCAAGGCTGTAGCTAGTTTACAGCACCTGTTATTATCGGCGACCACTGGAATCAATCCTTCGGCAAAGCGTGGTGTTTGTTTTGAAATTACCTTTTTCCTTGTTCAATGTTTATCGTCCACGGTTGAAAATAGAATACCTACGATACGTACAACCTGACCACCTATTTCAATTTCAGCACTGGACATTTTAACGATTTAATAAAATTATAAGTTTTGCTGAATTGCAATTGAATATACATATATATTATTGGAATTACCCTTGGAAGGCAAGTTGCTCATAAAGTTGTGGTTGGTATATGATAATTAAGTATTTAACAAACAATAGTGCTATTACGTAAGACGACAAAACGAAAACAGTGAACTGGTCAACTAATCATGCATTTTATGTAAATAATTTACAACAATTGTATATTTTATTTGGATAACTTCACGTTAAAGCACACGACAATCACGGTTAGTATCACCCATAGATATTTAATGAATAGAGTTTTAAAACTAAATAAATATTGTGTGTGACAAGTATCTTATTTAACTGACTTCAAAAAGGAGGAGGTTCTATGTTCGGCTGTATGTATGTGTATTTGTTTACGTTGCGCGTTCTAAACCCAAAGATCAACATGATTATGTATTTTCGTTCCTACAATAATTAGGCAGTCGCTCCATGTAAAGTACTGGTATGCAGCTGCTTTCTTTTAGACTGAAAATTGTCCCCAACATAGTTGAGAAAAGGCTAAGCAGATGATGATGTTCCTGCAATCTTACTACTATTATAAATGCGAAATTTTGTGGGATGTATATAGATGTTTGTTCCTCTTTCACGTAAAAACGGTTGAACGGATGCGGGTGAAATTTGGCACACAGATAGTTTATAACCTGGATTAACACTTAGGATACTTTTTATTCCTGTAGTACGATCCCGTGGGATGTTAACCAAACTCGGCATCGTCGAAGCCGAGGGCATGAGCTATAGTATTTACATAATGCTAACTTTATAATACCAACTTAAACATCGTTGCACAGGTCGAAAGTACATAACTATTTGTAACTACAAAGTGCACCTTTCTACAATTACCTGTCACCAGTACCGATCGCATTGATCGTCGCGACATTCGCGACTGGTGACGCTTGCTTGTGAATTGGTGATAGTCACTTTCACTTGCAGTTTAAAGTTCGAACGCGTATGTAGGCTGTTATTGGTAGTGCCGTTATTATATGATAGCGATTTCTGTAATTATATGGCGCTTACTACTTTTTTTTAAATTTAATACATAACTGCCTCGATGGTCTAGTGGTCGCAAGCGATTGCTGGGCATCCGGTCCTAGTTTCGATTCCCAGATTATCAATCAAAGTATAGTTGGGTTTTACTATCAGGAATTTCTCAGTAACAGCCAGGGGTCTCGATTCGTGCCCGGTTGATGGCAATAGGGTCGCCTCTATTAACATATAGAACTGGTGAAAATGTGTCTGCACTATAGTTTTACCCCTGACCTGACCTTTCTGGGGATTATTACTGGAGTGATTATCTTGTGTTACTATTTTGGTATATTTGTTATGAAACTAAGTTATATAGTTCAGTCTAATCATCAGTCAAACATTTTATATCATTCTTGTTTCTTATTTAAAAATGGTCAAGTGTCACAGCTTAAGAGCCCCATCAAATGGATTAAGGGGCCGGCGGACGATGAATTCTCCAAACAAAGGTAATACCATAATCATTTTCAGTATAAGCATTTTTCGACCTTATTATTCTGTTATTCGGAACAAAACAGTGTTTACCAAGGTTTCAATTTTTTTTTTTTGCAAAATACTTACCTAAAACGAATTGTAAACAAATTGAATTTGTCACATTTTTCAGTATAACTAAGCTGTTTTCATCTCATCTGTTCTATATTAAAAACGGTAATATTTTTTATTTTGTTTATTTCGAAACATGACTTATATTGTTAAGTTACACAATATATAAAAGAAATTGGAAAAGCATTGAGTTTTCATTCATCATTTTTGGTATTACGGCTCACATTCAAATTAATCACAATTGTTCAGCGGTGATATGAATAAACGTTAATTATAGAATAGTAGCTAGGTAAACACTATCCACACATGTTCCCGCGCGGCTTCGCAATGCGCCGGGAAGTGTGAAACAGAGATAACAATATTTTGAAGGCTTTTTCCTTCACTTCGAATTGCAATTCCGCGCGGCCTCCGCAGGGCTCTTAAGTCATACTACAACAACGATCTATTTACAGAGTATTTACCATAATAACATGACACATGGCATACTAATGTAACGTTACATAAAGTTATGTTTTCCTTGCCAGTCAAGATTGACTGTGTTTTCTTAACCGTACCTTCACGCCTTGACGACCTACGCGTTTACCTCAATTACTTACGTTATTAAAGGTTTTTCTGAGGTTAGCTCCTTATCTATTCATGTACGATATGATTTATAGGGATCCATAACCGAAGGGTAGTTAACCAACGAGACCCTAAGCCTCCGCTGTCCATCCGTCCGTTCATCTGTCTATCAGCGGGCTGTATCTCATGATCCATAATAGGTAGACCGTTGAAATTTTCACAGAATGTGAATTTCTTTGCCGGCTATAACAACAAAAAATTAAAATAAATTAAAAATTAGAAGGGGCTCCCCTACTACGATGCCCTTCAAGCGCAAGTCCGACTTGCACTTAGCCGCTTTTTTTGAAGTTAACAGCTCTTAGAATCAAGCCAATTAAGCTCTGACCAAAGTGAGGCGAATTTCCGCACGGGATAAGAGAGGGAATTTAACTTGTTTGCGATGGTATTATTGTATCTAATTATTTGTTTGGAGGTTTTCAAGCAGGGTGAATAGTTGCGTGACATCCTCATCATCTTAACCCACATTCTGCGCGGGGTTAACCTCAGTGTGATCAGGACTTTTTGAGTCTTTTCTAAGGGTGCTTGCGTAGAGTACCCAAAAGATTTCAAACCGTAAAATATTGCTACCAACCAACCTAACGTAGCCATCTGTTCTTTTACGAAATGCATAGCAATATAAACTACTATAGGTACGAGTAGGTATACCTACATATTTAAATATTATTGATTTACGTACCTAAGTGGGTAGATAGACAGCACATTAGGTTTCTGTGTCGCTGCGGGTAACGCGGCCAAGGGCGGTGGAGTAAGGGTGGTTTTATTAGTATAGGAAATTGTTTAGGCATTTGTAGGTTCAAGTCACTTAGTAAACATGCAAGTAAGGTCACTTAGTGAAACGTCTACGACCGGACCTTTGTAATTAATAAACCAAGTTTTTGACAGTTTTGAGGAGGAGTGTTTTGACGCCATTTTTTTAGTGCATTGTTAAATTAGTTAATTTAATTTATAAATGTATATGTAGAATATTGTATGAATGAATTAAATGACTTTTTTATTAATTAAATACGTTGCTGCAAAAGTGTAATGAGAGTTATAAAAACAGTCTTAACCTAAACTGTAACTGAGATTAAAATAACTGGGGTTATTTGGAACTCTTGGTTTACTGAAAAAGTTGCGTATTTGTAGGAATTCCTTTCACATTTCAGAGTATTGCTCTAGTAAACACACAACTCACTCACTTGTTCAACCGATGTTGCTTACAATGTGTATTTTATTAAAATTATTATGTATTTTTTTTACTAAATGTGTAGAATATTTTGTTGCAGTACAGATCTCTTAGAAAAGATATGCGCTTAGGAAATCTTTTCTATTGGGGTTAGTCAGTGGCGCGACGTTTGAGCTGATTCGCAACGAAGATTACCGAAGCTCATACCTTGTCTGGTATATCTGTACACCTGTATCCCTGCTGCGCGCTTCCATGTCAATGTCTAATTTCATTTCATATTATTCCCCCCACTAACCTCCCTCTTTTTTCCACAGGCACAATGCGTTGGCTTCATACTCTAGCAGTAGCTTGCCTGCTGCACCTGGCTGCGCCTGCCGAGTACCTGCTCCCAGGAGACGTGGTGCCGCTCCACTATGACGTGAAGTACATCTTCGATATAGATCCCGCAACCAACTTTAGCTTCTATGGCATTGTTGATATATTGGTGAGTGAAAACCTTATTTGTACCTGAGGTTTAGATGGCAGATACGACCTGGTTGAGAGTTGCGCAGATCAGGGATGAATGGCGTATAAGAGAAGAGGTTTATATATAGGCCTATAAAACCGTCATGGCAGTCTATACTGAGTCGGACCAGAACTAAGCTATGAATTTAGAGTCTCGTCGTTACAGGTAGTCAGTGGCCCGAAAGTCTGAGAACCTGTCTTACCAAGGGCTATTACCCAGTACTAACTGGGTTGTGAAGGTTAGATAGGCAGTCGCTCCATGTAAAATACTGGTATTCAGCTGCACCCGGTTAGACTGGAAGCTGACCTCAACATAATTAGGGAAAAGTCTACGCAGATGACTACCGTCCATCAATTCCCGAAGTGTGCTAGCATCAGGACATTGTTGATTAAGCTGCATACCTACCTACTCACTTTATCAAACTCTTGCTGTATACCTTGGTATACGGGGTGTAAACAGACTCTTCACGAAGCCCTTAACCAAGCATTATGTACATCAAACTAAGTACCTAACTTTTCGCTAAAAATATTGCTGGGAAACGACTTTTTTTTGGGGTGAAAAATCACGTTTTACGGTGCGACTCAGTGTAACGCTTTCAAAACATTGTGCTGATGGATGGATTGAATAGTACGGTGGTCGTGAAGGTGTCTTAAGTAAAAAAAATGTATTAAAAAAAAACTTGTGAGAAAGAATTTTGACCCCCAATATCTCCGTAACTAGAAGGTTCCCAGGTATGGTCTAGAACAAAAAAATGATCGCAATGACGGGGAGAACAAGTGCCTTTCGGCTTCGTTAAGAGTCTGTTTACACCCTTTATAAGAATACATACTTACTATTAACACTGTAAACTACACTATTTAAAAACAATCCTCCATATTAGCAATATAGTCTAGTTATACATTTAAATACTGGTACACTTATTTAAATTACATAGGTACATACGTTTAACAATATTATTAAAATTCCTGCAAGTGTTACATACAATTAAAACGTAATGTAAGTAAATACACTGAATGCAATGCAATTCAAATGTTACCTGTTACACTTTAATTAATTAGTATATTTACCGTATAGGAGACGATAAATAATTGACTAAATAAATGATTGACTGCCTCGTTGGTCTGAGCATGAGGTCCTGGGTTCGATTCCCGGGTCGGGCAAAGTGCTACTGGGTTGTTTCATCAGGAATTTCTCAATAGCAGCTACGGAGTCTGGATTTGTGCCCGGTCGATGACAATAGGCTCGCCCCCTATTACATGGGACATAAAAACATAACTGGGCGAAATGTGGGTCTACTATTAGGTACACTTCTGACTAACCCTTCGGGGATTACAGGCGTGATGTTATGTTATGAATCTGAAATTAACACTGTAGGTATAATAATGTTTGATGCCTGTACTAGGATAATCCTGTATTACAGACTGGAGGAACTCTAACAATATGTTATTATGTAAGACAGTAGTGGACGATGATTCATTCGCGGTAAGCTTAACAACTTACGTCAGTTATTTAAACTGGATTTAATATTAATTAGTGCATATTATTAAATGTCATGATTCAACAAAAGACCGCATTGAAATCTGTCCATCTATCTGCGAGCTACGATGCAACAGACAGACAGGTTTAATACCAGCTTATAACTGTCCCACTGCTGGGCAAAGGCCTCTACTCATACAGAAAAAGTACGAGCACTGATCACCACGCTTGCTCAAACTCCATCGGCGATTCCAGATTTATAGATGTTTTCCTTCACCGATGTCCGGGATATACAAGATAACGTTGAAAAACCCCTCTTTTTTAAGTTAGTTGTTTTAAAAATTATTTTAAACCTAATTGAAAGATAGAATGGTACAGGTACTACTATAGGGTGCATCCTAACTAATACCTATTATAAATGCGAAAGTTCACGCCTAAACCACTGAACCGATCATCCTGAAATTTTGCATATAGGTCAGATGTAGGTACAGAAACGGACATTTAATTCCGAAAAAAGTTCTGTTCCCGAGGCAAACAACGATAACGTTCTTATATGGCGGATAATAGATGGCGGACGTTGCTTTCGAAAAATAATTGAATTATATAATTTCAAGCAGAGTATAACTCGAATTGATTGTCAAATCGTAAAACCGCGGGCAAAAACTGGTACTAAATAAAAGGATCACAGTAAAATTAGACACCTTTATAGTCTTATATTATGTAGTTGTATTGTGGGCTATAATACTCTCTTGTTTACGTAAAGTCCCAGTATTGCGTAAATTGCGTCACTGGATAAGATTTATAGTGTCGAGGTAATTTTATTGGATGAGAACACAACAACAACAATTTGTCAAGCGTCGGTAGGGTAACCATTCATTCATTCAGTCAGTACTGACAAAAAGTCGGACATTTTACTTCTAAAAGGTTTTGACGTTATACTTCCTTGGCGCGTTAGGGAAAAATGATGAGAGTAAATTTTTACGATGCGCGCGCACACCGTCACGAAAAACCGACACCCTGAAGTTAGCTAGTCAACATACACCCTGAAGTTAGCTTAGTGTCAGATATTGACAAGCCTAGGTTATTATTTTTAATCTACTGCTGGAGCTAGGAGGTTAGCTTTTATAGGTAATTGATATTAGACCTTGTTTCTACAAACGTAGGATAAGGCGAAAGATAAAATTTGTAAAAAGATTTTTATCTATTTACGCCAAAGAAGTATAACTTCTAACGCGTATACATAAGTATACACACACTTTTTTTTTGTAGGTAAGTCACTTTTTTTATTCCCGAAAAATCACTCCGATAAATGGTTAGGTAACGGGGGGGGGGGGGGGGGGTATCTGGACGGATTGTAACCCAGCGTGTAAGTAATATAAGCCGCAACAATAAACAATCATAGCAATTTGTTAAAAAAAAACAAACAATTTTAGGTAAACAGAGGAAACTGTCTCATAAATAAAAACAGCTTTTATGCCGTTATATTAGGTATAAACAATATATTATTCTTAAAACTGGTCAAAACAACGTCCATATTAATAAACGAAATATTAACCTTATTAAATCTAGATCGATACTCTATGGCCATTAAGACTATAAATGTGTCCACCAAAATAACTTAAATCCATAACATAGAGTTATTCATAGACAATAGATTTTATCTACCGTTATTGAACGGTATGACGGGAATTAGCATAAAAATAGTTTGATGTGTCTGTGGTTGATGTTTGATGTGTCAAAGGTCTATGGCCTGTTACGGTCGATCACTATTTGAATTTTAAAAAGCTCGTTTGTATTGTTTTGTTGACTTCATTTGTTTTAACTTTTTGTCAATTTATTTTGTTTTAAACACGGTTATAAGCTTTTACGGTTTAAAATTAAACTAACACGGTCACTTACGGAATATCTTCCGTATAGGATCACTTTGTTGTCCGTCTGACCGTCTGTCAAGACCTTTTATCTCGGGAACGCGTGGAGGTATCGAGTTGAAATTATATTCCCTTGATGCTGTGAAAAAATCAAACTTCTATGTTAATGTAAAAAAAGATTCGGCTGTTTATATAGCAAAAACGTATATTTCGACACTCTCAAGGGAATCAAAATTAGGGTACTTCCCGTTGACCTAGAAACATGAAATTCGGCAAGAAGAAATGTCTTACAGCACATTTAAAGGGAAAAATCTGAAAACTGTAAATATGTATTTTAATAACAATACAAGTTTATACGGAACCCTCGGCCTCGGTGCGCGAGTCCACTTGGTAGTATCATGGGTGCTTGCAACAGCAGCAGCGACGAAATATCACGGAAGATATCCCGTAAGCGATAGTTTGAGTTCATTTTGTTTTTTTTTTTTTACAAAAAGGATATTGGCTTTACTAATCGTTATGAACAACTTTTCCAAGGGACCAACCCTGTAATCGTTGAACAAAGAACCAGCTGCTCTTTGCTTTTTCTTTTGCGATTACGTGGTTAATCTTCAACAGCCGGTTTTCCGCTTTTCTCGTCCAGTTCTCCTTGTACTGTAAGACAAATGTGGAAATACGTTTTGAATAGCAGCAGTAAAAAATATTCTTAGAAGTACCTAATAAAAAACCTTTATAGCAAGGGCATATTTGTACAGTTTAATATTTATTAGGTATGTACTACCTTCCCTCCGTGTCTTCAGTCGCGTGTAGTTCTCTCTGGAAATTATCCCAAGGTGTAGTAGTTACTTACCTGTGCTATATCCTAACCGAGGTCATGGTGTACCCCTCAACATTTCATTAATATCGGTTCCAACATAGTCTTAAAAAGGTACCAGACAGAGAGTTACTTTCGCACTATTAGAATTTTAATACATAACATCAGGCCTGTAATCCCCGAAGGGTTAGGTAGATGTGAATAGTACACCCACATTTCGCTAGTTATATTCAAGTCCCATGTAATAGGGGGCGAGTCTATCTGCCATCAACCTAGCACAAATCCGGACTCGAAAATAATTTTCCTGGGTATCGAACCTCATACTCAGCAGCCGCGCTTGCGAATACTAGACCAGCCTTTTTAATATTAGTATGGTTGTAGTTTTTGTTGGCACAGGGATCAAGGTATGTATAACTTTTAGCATCTAAATATAACGTGGGCGAACAACGGCAATCGGTAATCACAG
The DNA here is from genome assembly GCA_950005105.1 of Lycophotia porphyrea. Taxonomy (NCBI): domain Eukaryota; kingdom Metazoa; phylum Arthropoda; class Insecta; order Lepidoptera; family Noctuidae; genus Lycophotia; species Lycophotia porphyrea. Next base: position 901,191 of record OX465404.1, on the reverse strand, counting down.
CGCTCAGGTCAAAGACACAGTTGTCGCGTGAGTAGCTGGTGACAATTCTATTGTGACTGATTTAGGTACATAAGTGCTTATGTAGATAAGGTTTAAAGCAAACGTGCCAACAGTTATAAGCATGCAAGGGTGGGGACATAGGATATGTATATCTAAATAAGCTCTAGACACGAACGGCTGCAGAGCTTATGACAAAAAGACACGAATGGAACACACCTGAAGAGGGCCAGGCCTAAAAGTCCAGTGTACGTAGATTCTAGGACATACACATAAAATCACGCCCATTTTCAATGGGGGTAGACAGAAAGCACAGAACAACACCGATCCTTACATAATCCTTTCGTTTCATCCACGGCCATAGACCCGTCAGGTAGAAAGAGACATGAATGTTTGTGTGGGTCACTACTACCTTAATCTTCGGGAAAACATGCGATGCTATGTTATGGGATATACAAATTAGTCACAAACAAATAGCTCTGTCTCTTTCCCACACTGGAATTACTTGGCTTTGAGACGTTAAAGTAAACCCCCAGTTCGAATCTCAACAAAAGAAAGAGATTTAAAACAAAAAAAATAAATATGAAACAAAATGTTGTAGACACTGTCAAAATGTCGCATTATTTGGTTTTTTTGACGATACTTACTTCGTTAAAATGCATAAAAATGGTTACCTACATAAGTAATTATTTAAACTCAAGTCATTAGTGACTTGGATACAAGTGTTAGGAGTCATCACAGACTTAAGAATTCTAGTTGTCAATGGGAAAGAATCTTCAAGAGAATAGAAGATCTAACCTATTATTGATTGCTGGAATGCTGCCCTATCTTTTAGCATATATCTATACATAGAAAATTCTATCTAAAGGCACTTGGTCTCCCCGTCATTGCGATCATTTTTTTTTTTAGACCATACCTGGGAACCTTCTATTTACGGAGATATTAGGGGTCAAAGTTCCAAGTTTAATGTATTTTTTTTACTTAAGACACTTGCACGACCCCCGTACCATTCAATTTATCTATCAACACAATATTTTGAATGCGTTACATGAGTCCTACAGTAAAACGTGATTTTTCACCCCAAAAAAAGAACATGTTTCCCATAAATAATTTTTGCGTAAAGTTATTTATTTATTTATGTAGAAGAGCACAAAGGTACTGCTTATTTCATTAGAAATTTCTTCCAGCAGACCTGCGAGAGGAAAGTTGGATTAGAAATGTACACACAGTGTGTGGACGAGTAAAAACAGGAAAATTCCAATTAGAAGTTAAAACAAAAATTTAGCTATATAAAATGAACATACACACAAATATAAAGGGTGTAAACAGACTCTTAACGAAGCCGAAAGGCACTTGTTCTCCCCGTCATTGCGATCATTGTTTTGTTCTCGACCATACCTGGGAACCTTCTAGTTACGGAGGAATTGGGGGTTTTAAATACATGTTTTTAATGTAGGATTTGTACTTTAAACACCTCCAGGACCCCCTTACTATTCCATCCATCCATCAGCACATTGTTTTGAGTGCGTTACATTGAGTCCTACGGTAAAACGTGATTTTTCAGCCCAAAAAAAAAAGTTGTTTCCCAGCGATAATTTTAGCGTAAAGTTACTTAGTTTAATGTACAGAATGCTTGAGTGACGGCTTCGAGAAGAGTCCGTTTACACCCTGTACACTTTGCTGTACATACCTACACCAAAACTTCATAAGTCACATTTTCACCAAAATTTAGCTCGTTTAAACGGGGTGGGGGACATGGGGTGACCTTCGTGGCCTCGGTGACCTGTTGCCTTACAATCTTTTTTCGTGTAACGTACATATTATTTTCAGTAAACAAGGTCTGGGTTGGGTTTAGGGAGCGCCTGAAATACAACCTCATAGATTTATAGTCACATTATATTATTTTTATCGAGTTTTCTCACACAAGGCGTAATGTTATGTTAAATCCGCATCAAAAAGTTATTAAAGCAAATGGACTTATAATCAAAATGTCCCCATACTGTCCTGCTTATCATATCGTATGTAATAGAGGGCAAGCCTATTACCATCAACTGGGAATCGAGACTCCGGGCTGATGAGAATCTAATAACACTTTGCCCAACCTGGGAACCGAACCCAGGAACCCTTAGCAGTAGCGTTTGGGACCCCCAAACGATGAGGCAGCTAAACATATTTTTCCCTCGCCACAACATTTCGTTTCAACGTTACTTTCAAGAGGTAGAACTAAAAGTTTATTTACTTTGCCGCCTAATTTAAAATTCAGAAAGAGTTGTCACAAAATGATTTTCTTTGTGGTGTGTAGGTAAGATCTAATTTTTCGAAAAAAATTTAGTGGAAGTCTTTCAACACCAGCTGTATGGATGATTTAAAACAAATTAGTTAAATACCCTCTCTTCTTCTTCAATCGGTCCCTCATTACTGAGGATCGTGGTCACTGGACCCCTTTAAACGGACAATCAGCCTCCATCGACTCCGTCCAAAGGTGCCATCACCACCTGCTGAAATTTGCTTGAGGACATTACCTTTTGACCATCGTGTTGGTGACCGGCCTGTCGTATTCACAACAAGCTTTGGCAAAATCTAGGATACTTCATTAATGTCCAAACTTAGAAGTTCTAAAATCATTAGTTACTTTAATAGAATGTTATGCTATTTAAAGTCTCCATTGCGTAAGAATGCAAATTGAGTAATCAGCTATATTTGAAGACTTATGTTCGTAATCGACTAGCCTTTCTTGATTGCTCAACCACTAACCCTGAAGTTGAGAGCTAGCAGAGTTCATACGTTACAGAGTGTAATTTTACAAAATGGTATTTTTCTAATTTATTTTTTGAACTCTATCACAACTCTGTCCTATTTGACCCAAAGGTTGACTGGTAGATAATGCCTTGTAATATGAAGTCCACCTATGTGCCACTCTTGTATGTACATGAAGATGAAAAATTGAAATAAATACATAATTTTGTAACATTTCAAATCATCCACACAGTCGATTTTGATTGGACGCATAGTATGATATTTTTCCAACAAAACCATATGGCCCATTCCCAGCAGAAATCATATCTGTGTCTTCTAATAACTGAACTTGAAGTTTTCTATATTTTGCAGTCGTACTCCTTTGTTTTTTTTTGTCACCTTTATGCTTCCTAAACTTCACTATTTTATGTCGATTTTATGATCTAATGCTGTCTTTTGTAAAGGCTCACGGTACCTTTATACATAGGTACGGTAAATAGTATGCAGGTTGTAATATTTATGTTGTGGTTTTCTGTTTAGCTATACTTGTATCATGTGATCATGTGGTAATATTGGTTATCTTGAAACTTGCCAGGACTATTATAGTCGGTGTCTTTCTTTGATCCTCAACAGCCCCCAGTTCCTTTCAACTGCAATTATATTTTGGCTTTGGGCTAATTGGTTTTTGAGCCTCACTAAATCATCAGTTAATCTGATAACAAAATATATTAAGTTCATATATCATTGAGGCCAGCTCATTATATTGACAAAAGGTTGTTTGTTGGACCTGGGTTATTTTCATATATGTAGGTATAATTCTACAAATGGGGAAAAAATTAAGAATCATCATTCCCACGCCCTTATCCCAATTTATTCGCGGTCGGCGCAGCATGTCTTCTTCTCCATACTTCTCTATTACTCGTCATCTCAGCAGTCACCTCTTTTCTAGCCATATCATCCTTCACACAGTCAGTCCACCGTTTCATTGGTCTTTCTCTACTCTTAGCCATCTAGATTCATACTCAAAATTTTCCAGACTAGATTTTCAACATTTACTTACTGTACTTACAATTATCCAACAATGGTGACCAATGCGCATTCCTTCTCTGTGTAAGATGAGGTATTTCCCCGGTAGTGGGACAGTTTTAGGCTAGTATTATTATTTTAATTATAAAAAGGGAACTTTTGTTCTTGAGCTCGGCTAGTGTGCTTTACTTTTATAATTCAAACCATCAATTTCTTCAACTAACCGCAACACTACGCGCGCACTAATTGTCATGCGCAAGAGAACGCCTGCACAAGACAGGAATGACAAACTTTGTCGAAGGTTTTCCTCTAGACGCTCTTATATAGAGTTTATATGCAAACTATCTTTACGAGTATTTAGGTGCTGTTTGTTTACTGACGACTTTTAAATTGATGTATGTACCGAGGTTATAAAGGACTGTCGGAGGCCGAACACAAAAATGAACTAAAACGTAACGTAAAATATGTACATTACGTATATGGCGGTACGTTGCACGTTGGCAGCAAGAACCGACAATCGTAAACACCCCTTTTGAAGGGTAGTCACGTAAAAACGTGTACATAAAGTTGACATACAGACAGCACATCCAGCACATCGAGCTCTGCCAGGGCTGCGGGACTGTTCGAAAGAGATACCGCGGCCCTGGAACACAAAGGGCAAGGAAGGAACATGGATGGGTTTTAGTCAGTACAAGTCTGACACTCCCTTCTACTCTGCCCGGAGCGGGAGAAGTCATTTTGATGATTCCTCATCAAAAAAAAAAGCACATCAAGCTACTACAATCTGTCAAATCTATTTAATAGATTTTTAACTTTATCGCTTAAACATTAGGTTCAAGGTTTAGGAAAGTTTCGGGTACTTTGATGTACTAGCGTCTGTGCATACGTATACCTCTCATAGACCTGGACTGTCGTATTGCCTACTGCAGCTATCAATAAACACATCACGCCTGTAATTTCTCATTAGCAGCCCAGATTCTGGAGTCGTGCCGGGGTGATGGCAATAGGCTCACCCCATGGGATTTAACACAACTGACGTAATATGAGCGGTTACCTCTGCCTACCGATAAAACTGTGTTACAATTACCTAATTCGCTTTTCTCTATGTATGATTGATTTTTATTAACGGCCCGAATTGAATTGAAATTCATACGAATTAGTGTCAAATGATCACCAATTTATGGCAAATCTGTTTCAAATCAAATCGTAACTGATCAAATCAAATCTGATTTGACGCAAATTCGTTTATGAAGCTAAGCTCTTGTATCTCTGCAACAAATAGAGGTTTTGCCTTTCTTTCTTAATTCTTATCTTCCAATCATTCGATCTCTGGTGAACCTTTTGGCATTACAGGGCAAAAATTAAATTATTGAGCTAAACCAGAAAGAGGTGGTGAGACGGTCAGGACGCGCACCACGAGGGCTGGTCCGAGGAGGCACGGGAAAAGAGCACATGGAAAGGAATTGGGGGAGGCCATTTATTAAAAAAAAGTATGTGTGTACTTGTGTACACGCGTTAGAAGTTATACTTTTCTAGAACATAAACGAAAGTAAAGTAGTTTATAACAAGGTCTACTATCAATTACCTATACAACCTAATCTTCTAGCTCCAGCAGTAGATTAAAAATAATAACCTACCTAGGCTTGTCAATTCTGACACTACGAAAGTAAACAAACATTGGGAGAAGTAAAGTAAAACTAGCTAATTTCAGGGTGTATGTTGACTAGCTAACTTCAGGGTGTTGGTTTTTCGTGACGGTGTGCGCGCGCGTAGTAAAAATTTACTCTCATCATTTTTCCCTAACGCGCCAAAATAAGTATAACTTCAAAAAACTTCCCATTCGGGATGGGTATATCGATATTTTACTTCAAATAACTCGAATACAATTGAGTGGTCGTCGATCTAAAAGTTCCAAATATTCTAGATTATAACTGAGGCCTGATATCCGTCCTTCTGCGAAGCAGTCATGCTAGCGAAGGAGGTGGCGGAGCGTGAGAGGGAGAGAACCTCTCGTCCCAGCCGCCGCGGGAGACGCCTCGGGCGTCGGGGGTCACGTGGTGGCTTCCGGCCACCGTAGACGCGGACCTGTGGACGGAGAGTAATGGGCTAGCTCGCCGTCCGTCCGTCTTTTGACGACAGGCCGTGTTGACGGCGCGTTCGTGTTCCACGCGCGCCTCAAAGAGATGTCAGCAAATAGGGAGGGGCCCGCAAGGACCGATGCCTGCCAGGGCTGCGGGCTGTTCGAAAGAGATACCGCGGCCCTGGAACACAAAGGGCAAGGAAGGAACATGGATGGGTTTTAGTCAGTACAAGTCTGACACTCCCTTCCGCTCTGCCCAGAGCGGGAGAAGTCATTTGATGATTTCCCATCCGTAAAAAAACAAAAAAAAAAAGGCCTGATATCCGTAAAAAAATTTTTTTATTAAAATAAACGCGTTTTAACGTACCTAACGGTTTTTGACTGAAACCAGTCAAAGCTGCTTTTAACTGATTAAGAGTTTTTTGGACTGTAACGTTTTATAATGATAAATTACACACATTTATATAAAGTGTTGCTGAATTTTAATTATAATAATGAAGTATTCCTTTAGGCCCCCGGCTTCGTACTCGTGGAGTTCAGTAATTGTCCCACGGGATATTATTAGTGGGATAAAAAGTAACCTATGTGACAATCCAGGCTATAAACTATCTGTGTGCGAAATTCCATCCAAAACTGGTCGTACCTAGTAGTTTTTGAGTGAAAGAGTAATAAACATCCATACAAACATACATCAATACTCACAAACTTTTACACTTAAGTATAATAATTATAATATAGTAGTAGTAAGTACTAGCTGTTGCCCGCGACTTGTTTCGAGGGGAAGTTAAGATGTGTATTTGTATGAGAAAAAAAGAAGTCTATGTGCCATTCCAGACTATAATTTATCGTGTGCCAAATTGTATCCAGATCCGTTCAGCCGTTATGGCGTGATTGGGTAACAAACATCCATCCATCCAAACTTTAAGTATAATAAAGTAAGAAAGTATACGATATGGTATAGTGTAGGTGTGTAAGTAAGAAGAGTAATTACATAATAATGTTTTAGTAAACAAGCAATAAGCTATTTTATGATCTAACGAATGACTAAAATTATGTAACAGTTAGGTAGTAATCAGAGCCTGGGTTCTAATGTTAACCCATGGAGACGGGCCGAACAAAATAAAGGGTGTAAACAGACTCTTAACGAAGCCGAAAGGCACTTGTTCTCCCCGTCATTGCGATCATTTTTTTGTTCTAAGCCATACCTGGGAACCTTCTAGTTATATTGGGTCAAAGTTCCAACTTTTTCCACATGTTTTTACGTTACACTTTACCCCTTTACACTTCAGTTCTTGGTGGCTCAACACCAAAAACTTTGGAACTTTCCATTGCCTAATCAAAGCAAAACTTTCCTTAATGTGAGACAAGGAAATATGATAAAATGTTTGCTTGATTAGACAATTATATTGAACAGACATCTACCACTGATGAGTGGTGACTTAGTTTTGTAATGAGTCTACAGAAATAGAAACATTAATTTTTCATGACATGGTGAAGGTCAACTAAATATTATGAATCACAATGTCTACATGTTTAGGTATTTGTCTCATCACCATCACCATATCAGCCCGGAATTACCCACTGCTGGGTATAGGCATCCCCTGTTTCAGCCACACTTCCCATTTCTGTGCTTCCTTCATCCAGGTGTTTTATGGTATTTTTTTTGCTGAAAGAAAACAAATACCTAAACCCGACATTGAGATCCCGCTATGAGTGGCAGTTCATTATATTTCTCATGTTTTATTAGGTAACCAGTTCATTATCTACATGACCTCTTATTTCTTGAACATATTAAATTTATTAGAATCACCTTCAACACATACCTAGGTCCCTAATGTCCATTTCCCCTCGTCCAATCAATCGTTATGACGTCACACAATAAATAACTGTCTCAGGGGATGTCCAGTTTCATAACGCTATCAATTTTATATTATCTGTTCTATACGATGTTGTTTTTATTGAGTAATGAATTTATGATAAACTATGGGGTCAAGGCTCATGGTTATGTAGATAAGGCAGAATTTATTTGGGGAGTAGCGACTTTTATCTGTTACTAGCTTTCGCCCGGGGATCCACCCGCGTGTTGGTCGAAAATTATCTCACTGGAAATCACTACCGTGATCAAACGCATAGTTTTTGTAGTTTATTTGGTCTCCACTCCTCTCAAAATCGTGAAGGAAACGTCACGAAGCCGGTATGTCTTAGAACGAAATATTTGAAGACATGTGACTTCTACCTCTTTCTCTCACCAAAAACAGGCCTGTGAGACTTGTGTCTAGCACAATCAGCCTATAATGTTGCCAGCTGTGGGAACATTATAGGCTGATTGTGCTATGTCCCTACCTACTAGATTCATGGTCTATCTACAGGGTGTAAACAGACTCTTCACGAAGCCGACAACCAAGCATTATGTACAATTACATCAAACTAAGTAACTTTACGCAAAAATTTGTGCTGGGAAACGACTTTTTGTTTTGGGCTGAAAAATCACGTTTTACAGTAGGACTCAATGTAACGCACTCAAAACATTGTGCTGATGGATGGATTGAATAGTAAGGTGGTCCTGGAGGTGTTTAAAGTAAAAATCTTGTATTAAAAACATGTATTTTAAAAAAAACTTGTGAAAAAGTTGGAACTTTGACCCCCAATATCTCCATAACTAGAAGGTTCCCAGGTATGCTCTAAAACAAAAAAAAATGATCGCAATGACGGAAAGGACAAGTGCCTTTAGGCTTCGTTAAGAGTCTGTTTACACCCTTTATATTATGCGTGGATCATAGGTAGACCATTTAATTGCAAGCCCTTAAAGCCTAAAAGGGAACAGACAGACATACAGACTTACTTTCGTATTTATACTATTAGTTTGGATGAGTTTATGATAAAACGACAGGGTCAAGCCTCGGAGGTTGATAGATAAAGTTTCGTGGAATTGAGTTGGGGAGTAGATCTGTTGTAGAAAGTTTCGTTAATGGGTGATTTACCTATAATTATCTGAGTTTGCTGCCTATAATTCTATGATGTGGACGATTTGATGACTGATGTGGAATGTGTGTATGTGTGTAAGGGTTAGGGTAGAGAGAGGGCACGTGTGTTTTCTCTCACACTTCATCATTCTCCTGGCGTTATCCGAATAATTTGGGGTCGGTCGGCGCAGCATGTCTTCAATACTTCTTTATTAGGTACTTACGGTAGTTCTATCGGGGTTTTCCATTAGAAAGTTGTGTTTCATTTTCGGCCATAAGATGTACATTAATTGAAAAAGAAGAAAAAATACCACGAACTTGGGAAAAATATTCTTTCGTGAATTTAAGCCTGATTTGCTGTGCACAAAAAGTAAAAGTATTTCAATTATTGCCATATTCTATTCAACATGGCGTCTTACAGTTTGCAGTCTGCTTTCGTTCTGAAATCATGTCACATAAAAACATAATATCACGTCGACGTTAAATATGAAAAGTATGTCGTCTTGTAATTAATTATTATTCCTTATACATCATTTTCAACTAATTATAAGCAATTGTGATGTTTTCATCGTTAAAAAAATATATATAATATATAATACTTTTCTGGAGTGTACTTCTGAACGAAAAATTCAAAATGACATTTTGTTCTGACAAAACCAAAACTCATCCATCAGTGTCAGAAAAGGTTTCAAAAGATTTGATCATGCCTTGGTGAGTTACTATTGTCTAACCGTGTAACGTTTTATTAAAACAGAACATAAACTTAAATACGCAAGTATTAAAAATAATCAGTTCTGATCAAGTTCTGATAGACAATTACAAATAACAATTTCTAGGTTATGTAAACGTCATCTCTACAACATGTCATGGCTGTCATAACTCTCGCGACAAATGTCAAACATTTTTAATTTTTATTATGTGCATAAAAACCATCTATTATCATGTAAAAAATGTTACTTTATTCTATTCAGGGGTTTGTTTCCCAGCTTTTCTGAAAGGTACAAGTTATGGCCGGAGTCCCATACAAAAATGAAACATCTCCTTTCTCGGTAGTAGGAAGTTAGCGGTATGATACGCCCCCCCCCCCATGCCTGGGTGCGCATGTGAAGCCGTTGGTCCTGCGCCTGATCTCCCCGGTCGTGTCAGATTGCCGTCCCATCAGACTATATAAAGAAGGAACCGAGAGTGCACTTGTGCCTGCGCACACACTTGTGTTAAAATTAACTTTAAGAATTTCGGGTGGGCATTGTACTCATCATTATCAAAAACTTTTATTATGGGACAAACGCTGAAATCGCGAAATATATATCTGTTGTTCCATACATTTTATTGAGATACGTGTGCATAAATGTATGGAATAGCAGATTTTTTTTTCGCGATTGCAGTCTCCGGCCCATAGTAAAAGTTCTTCATAATGAAGAGTACAATACCCACACGAAATTCTTAAAGTTAATTTTTTTAACACCGAGTATACATAATTACTATCACTACATAGTATAAAACAAAGTCACTTCTCGCTGTCTGTCCCTATGTATGCTTAGATCTTTAATACTACGCAACGGATTTTGATGCGGGTTTTTTTAATAGATAGAGTGATTCAAGAGGAAGGTTTAAATCTAAAGGGTGTAAACAGACTCTTAACGTAGCCGAAAGGCACTTGTTCTCCCCGTCATTGCGATCATTTTTTTGTTCTAGACCATACCTGGGAACCTTCTAGTTACGGAGATATTGGGGGTCAAAGTTCCAACTTTTTCACCAGTTTTTTTTTAAATACATGTTTTTAATGTAAGATTTTTAAACACCTCCAGGACCCTCTTACTATTCAATCCATCCATCAGCACAATGTTTTGAGTGCGTTACAGTGAGTCCTACTGTAAAACGCGATTTTTCAGCCCAAAAAAAAAGTCGTTTCCCAGCACTAATTTTTGCGTAAAGTTACTTAGTTTGATGTACAGAATGCTTGGTTGACGGCTTCGTGAAGAGTCTGTTTACACCCTGTATATTGCACTCGTGCAAAGCCGGCGCGGGTCGCTAGTTTTGTATATTAGGTACTCGTCATCTCAGCAGCCTACCTCCTATGTGAGTTTCTCGCACACTTGTGCACTCTGACAAGTCTGATATACCGAAAACGATCAAATGGACTATTTAAAGTACGTCGCGGCAATAACTACAAGAGAGGAAGATCAAAGAAATTATAGAGGCCATGTGTGAAAAATGAGATGGCTTGACAAGGGGTGAATACTGAGTCGACAGCTGATTGAGACGTATGGAAGAAGAAGACGACATATAATTAGGGAAGGGTCTGGGTGACTTCCGAGCTAACGGCTTATTGAGACGTAGGTTTGAGATAAAAAGCTCGGAATTAATGACGCTTGTCAGCTTGGGGTTCACAAGATGCGTTGGTAAACCAAGTTCCATGTTATGTAGGTCTAGGCTCTAGGTACTATAAGGATCGGCTGTGTGATGTAGTGATTGTATGTTGAGTGTAATAAATAAAAGGCGATTAGACATTGAATTCAGATAATTATTGGAAAAAAACATAAAACATTGACACACTTTGACGGACGCCTAAGCTGGCCTTAAATGGTAACTTTCTTGTTCTAATATCGACCATATAGTTTTTAGGGTTCCGTACCCAAAGGGTAAAAATAGGACCCTATTACTAAGACTTCACTGTCCGTCTGTCTGCCTGTCTGTCACCAGGCTGTATCTCATGAACCGTGATAGCTATACAGTCGATTTTTTTTTTCTTTACAACGTACCAGAGTTAATTCCTTCATGGCCATAAAGGTTAAGGTCTCTACAGTACCTATGAGACGATGAGCCTATTGCCATTTTTCGGGTCCAATTTGGACTCCGAGCTGTTAATTTGGATAGCCCCATAGATAAACTTTTTACTCAAACTGGGGTTATACCGGACCCTGTATTCAATAGTCGTGTCATCATCATCTGCCTAGCCTTTTCCCAACCATGTTGGGGTCGGCTTCCAGTCTTACCGGATGCAGCTGAATATCAGTATTTAACATGGAGCGACTGCCTATCTGATCTCCACAACCCAGTTAGTACTGGGTAATACGATACCCCTTGGTTAGACTGGTTGTCAGACTTTTTTGGGCCACTGACTACCTAACGACTGTCAAAGATCTTCAATTGATAGCCGGCACCAACGGCTTAACGTGCTTTCCGAGGGACGGAGGAAACTCGGTATGTAATGGGTGGTCACCCATCCACAGACCAACCTAGGCAAGCACGGCTTAACCTAAAGATCGACCCGAGCGGCTGATATTATTTAGCCACGAGCTCCGCTGTGGTCGACCATTATACAATATGAGATAGGCAGAAGGTAGAGGAATCTCATATCATTCTCCAGCTCTTATCTGGAGTTCTTGATATGTTTCCACCTCCTGACTACCTGGTAAGATCACAATTTATTTGAAGACATCACTCACTTGTATCCTTGTCTTTCTTTCTATCTTTGGTCATCATCTACTCTTATATCTATTTACTTCCATACTAACTGAAATTTCTCAATAGCAGCCACGGTCTGGATTTGTGCCTGGTTGATGGCAATAGGCTCGCCCCATATTACATGTGACTTAAAACATAACTGGTGAAATGTGGGTGTACTATTACGTATACCTCTGCCTTACCCTTTGGGGATTACAGGATGTTATGTTCCCTACTCAAACCATTTGTCTAGACATTTGAGACTGAGGATCTTAATGTTAGAGGAATCACTTATATGAAAAGCTGTTCAATATTTTTTTGGACCAATTGCCCGTCAATAATCTCCAAAACCCAATGTTTCCAAGCCCAAGGCACCCAAGGAGTGTCTTATATATAGCTACATATTCAACGAGCCCAAAAAACCAACAAGCGTTTATTTTTAGCCATGCCACAGTCTTGCCAAGGCTTAAACATTGACGCAATGTACTTTCAAATCATAACAAAGGTATAATAATAAAGTTTACATTATGAAAAAACAAATAAAATAACGGGCATTTGTGTAACAGTGTCAACAGATGAATGTAAAGAAAAAAATAAGGAGTACTATTATGTTTTTGGCATAGAGAAATCTAGTCTGTGGTCAAGGCTTGTCTGCGTAAGGAAGGTTGTATCAGTGTGGCCTGTGCCTTCTCGACGTTCTAAACGATTAACTAAATAAAACCGTTTAATAAACTAGCATTATAATATCGTTTGCGCACTATGATCTGATCATCAACTAGAGGGTCTATATAGGTTCTCACAGCGCATCAAAACGAAAGCGAAATTAGTTTGCCGTTAGACTAAACTGATATTTTAATCATCATCTGCCTAGCCTTTTCCCATCTATGTTGGGGTCGGCTTCCAGTCTAACCGGATGCAGCTGAATACCAGTATTTTACATGGAGCGACTGCCTATCTGACCTCCATAACGTGCCCTGGCAGTTGAGAGAATGTCATCACTCGAATGTCGAATGTCTTGCTGATGGTGGCGGGTGTGTCGGGTCATTTGGTTCCCTTCAATATGGTTGAGTTGAATGGCGCTGATCCATGCGTCATGTTCGTGAACGGGCGCTGTCAGTTGGGACCGGTCATCTCTTAGCTGTCACGGTTTATTTTAATTAAGTACTTTATTTTTGAATTGTTGATTTACTCTTTTACTCTGGACGCTCTTAATTTGCACGCCTCTTTACATCTTTCTCACATACATGTTTAATTTCAACATGAATGATGTAACCAAGATTTTGTAATAATATTTTGATTGTAAAGAGTGTCCATGGAGTTTCTTGCCCATTCTTCTCCATAGAGTTCTACGCTTTGGAATGGGCAACTACAGTCTTTCACAAGTTATTATGCCTTGTGACTGTAGCTTAGCCTTCTTTGTTTTTCCGACATTCAAAAGTGCCTATAAGGGTCTAATTGAAATAAATACTTTTGAGTCTGAGTTTGAATAACCCAGTTAGTAATGGGTAATACGATACCCCTTGGTAAGACTGGTTGTCAGACTTTTTGGGCCACTGACTACCTAACGACTATCTAAGATCTACAAATGACAGCCGGGACCAACGGTTTAACGTGCTTTCCGTGGCACGGAGAAATCTCGGTATGTAATGGATGGTCACCCATCCACAGACCAACCTAGGTAAGCACGGCTTAACCTAAAGATCGACCCGACCGGCAGTTATTATTTAGCCTCGAGCTCCTTTAAACTGACATTTTAATATAGATACTAATTTACACCCAGAATCTTGAGAAGAACATAGTGTAGGACCTCCTCAGCCAAGGTTGCAACGGAGGCTTGACAATCTTTGCTGGGTAGCTATGTATGAGGGTGTGTAAGAATTGAGCTCAGTGAATCGCTCTTCTGAGCTCAATGCTAATGTGTATCCGTGGACTGCTATGGATGCATAATGATGATGCTGGCGACGATCCTCGTTGAACTACACGGACCGACAACCAAGCATTCTGTAGTTCAAACTAAGTAACTTTACGCAAAAAAAATATTGCTGGGAAATGACTTTTTTTGGGGAGAAAAATCATGTTGTACGTTAAAAGTTTAAAACTTAATGTAACGCACTCAAAATTGTCAATAGTGCAAGGGTCATAGAGGTCAGGGCTGCGGGACTGTTCGAAAGAGATACCGCGGCCCTGGAACACAAAGGGCAAGGAAAGAACATAGATGGATTTTAGTCAGTACAAGTCTGACACTCCCTTCCGCTCTGCCCGGAGCGGGAGAAGTCATTTGATGATTTCCCATCCGTAAAAAAAAGGCGTCATAGAGGTATTTAAAGTAAAGTAATAAAATTAAAAAAAATTACAAACCTTGACCTCCAATATCTCTGTAACTAGAAGGTTCTCTAGTATGGTCCAGAACAAAACAAAATATCGCATGACGGGGAGAACAAGCGCCTTGCGGCTTTAGGGAACCCGCCCTTGCTTCCCACGGAACCACCAAGCACTTTCACAAAATTCGGTGGTGGTTTCGGATATTTTAAAAGTTTTTCAACACTATAGTGTCTTTCAGTTCTTCTAGGTATGTTAATACTCTAGACTCATTACCTACAAAAATGTATTGTTTATTTAAAAGACCATTTCGTTTTTGATATCATCTAAACTCTCTCTCCTCTTGTCCTCAGCTCCACGTTAAAAAAACTACATCGAAGATCGTGCTCCACGCGAAAGACTTCTCCATATCAGAAGATGGGGTGTCCGTCACAGGTCCTCAGATGTTCAAGGTGGCCGGAGCGAAGCTCAACGACACCTACAACCTGATGACCATAGCCCTGGATGCTGAGCTGATGCAGAACCAGAACTATTCGCTGACGATACCGTTCTATGGCGAGCTGAAGCCAGGTCTCGATGGGGTGTACCTTAGTACATACGTTAATAAGCAGACGAAGGTTAAAGAGTGAGTATATCAGAAGGTTTTTTGTAAAACAAATAGCCATCGGTAGTAGACAGAGTATGAGCAAAAGGCAAACTACTAAATATTGAGAGCAGGACACAATTATTAGATCCTATAGTAAAGTGTAGTATGAACATTCCTCCATAGGAAACGACCAACCCGAACAGTGCACATATTTGTCGACGTTTTATAAATTCCCATGAAGGCCTATGTGAAGTAAATATTTTTATTTTATATAGTAAACGAGATAGCAATATAATTCTTCTATCTTTTCCGCTTGTAAACTTTTGTCTGACCGATCCTACTATTGCTATCCCACAATAGTGCGGGTAAAAAGCTGCTGTCATCAGCTGTCACAGCACGATTTCTTTGGAAACTATTGCCCGATTACATTAGGTAATTCTCAATTAGTAGGTTTTTCTCATTCGATTTTGAACTTAACCATCAATATTTTCCGGTTTAAAATCTTTTGGAGTAATTTGACAGTTTGTGGTAACTTGATGTGCTGGCGTCCATACTATAAGTTTACAAGTGACTGTCAAATAATGTTGCTATTTCTTAAGGAATTCTTTGACAATTAATCTTTTGCATGCTTAATCTGCCTTATCGGTTCTTGAATGGACCAGCAAGGCAATGCACTCTTTGGATTGGTAAATATGTCTGAATGTCAAAGCAAGGTGTCTTCTTGTTTGGTTTACTGCCAACATTTGCTTGACAAGGATAAATGAGCGTGATGGTTTGCGTACTAATGAACTTATGACGACTTCCTTCCTTTGTGAACACACTTTTTCCTTTGTATACGCATTAAGTACCTATTTTAGCAACCCATGTTTGGCAGGCAGATTTATTACCTATGTCAAAACTCACTGGACACACAGATATTTGACTGGGGAATTTCTTCCGCTACTTCTTTTTCGCATCTAAAACACTAAAGAGAGTGAGAGAGTTATTGGGGTTTTTGAAAAGGAAAAAGTAGGAGCTTGAAATTTTCAATATAGGATAAAACATTACCGGTGCAAAGTGGCTTGGCGGTATTTTCCCTTCTGGCAACGGCTTCCGGGCTATACAGGAGCTATGATATGTTTTAGGTAACTGCCATACTTATACTTCCATATTTCTCCCCCAGATACCTGATAGCAACCCAGTTCGAGGCGATATCGGCCCGCAAAGGGTTCCCATGCTTCGACGAGCCGATGTACAAGGCAACCTTCACCATCACCATCGGCCATCACAAGGACTTCATCGCTATCTCTAACATGCCGCTGGTGAACGCTGTCTCTGAAAAGTGAGTGTTATATTAAAGGTTTCATCATCCGTCTAGTCTGATACACGAAGAGTTCGGCTTCCAGTTGAACTGGAAGCAAGTGAATATCAGTACTTTGCATGAAGCGGCTGCGTAACGGACTTCCGCAATCCAGTTACTGGGTATAAGGGTCGGTCTCCACCAAAGCGGAGATTAGTGGAGATGTGTGAAGTGGAGCGGTAAAAGCATGTGATGCGTAAAAGCTAGGGTGTATCCACTGAAGCTGTGCGGAGATGTGCAAAGCGGTACGCCGCTCACAGCACGTCGGGATCACGTCTGTTCTCGTCTCCGCTGGCCTACACAATTATTAAAAATTATTGGTAGTTTTCAACACATCACGTTTCCTCTCGTCTCGTCTCGGCTTTGGTGTAGTCCGGCCCTTACATGATATACCCACCTCTATCACTGGATTGTTAAACTCCAATGAAAGCGCATTGACACTGGTGTAGGGCTGCATGTTGTGTATGCACTCCGTGGTTTAGCCGACAAATTCTTTTCTATCGCCCTTCAAGAGCTTCGATGTCCATCGACAATGCTTTTGTATGTTCTTCAATGCTGTTATTATTTTTCATCGTAGTTTTTAAATCTATTATATGATTTATTTCAGCGCCCTTGAAGACATCTGGTCATGGAGTCAAATTGAGGAAACATTCAAGTAAGTAGTTTAAATACTTTTATAACGTTTAAGTTTACCAATGATGTATTACCTGGTCAAATTGCCTGAATCGCTTATACCTATACTAAGAAATTACGAATATTGTTAACCGCTAAATATGATTTCTTGTCCTCCTGGGCTACAAATTAGACTTATACGACATGTTTTCATTCTGTCTCTTTCAGGAAACCCAAAGCCGACTTCCTGTGGGACTCTTACGAGAAGTCGGTCCCAATGTCGACGTACCTGTTGGCCTTCGTGGTGTCCAAGTTCTCGTACGTCCAGAGCCCGGCGGAACTGTCTAACACCAAGTTCAGGATCTGGGCTAGGAGTGATGCTAGTGATCAGGTAAATTATGGATTAGAACTTTAGCTGCACAAAAAATGGTTGTGTTGACAGCACATAAGATTCGGTAGTATTTGTTCAACACAGCGCACCCGAAGCACTACACCGTGACTACACTTATTCGGAAACTCCTTAAGGGATGTTTCATCGCTGTATCATGTCCGGGTTGACTCGGCACTATTCGACTTAAGCCGAGCGTGGTTTTCGCGGACGTTTATCTACATGACGTATTTGATTTCGCCTCTAAGCCGGGGTGATTCCTGCACCTCTTACTTTACTTGAATTTGCTCACACAGATAAAGTAGGTAACCAAAATTGTAATTAGAGAAGGGTTGAGACTGCTACACACACAGTAGGTAAATAAACTTCTTTTGGTCTCACCAAGAAGAAGTAATTCATATGAATGTTTTTTTGTGGTGTGCAAGATATATTTTTGATATTTTAAGGACCCAGCTTCCGACAACAACTATTTGGAAAGAGCTTGCATCAGCTGATTTACTTCTAATTCCTGTAAAACTTTCAATGAGACACAGAGGTTCTAGTAAAATCTTAGTTTTGATTCTGATGTACTGTATCTTTGTTCCATGAAACTATCCTTACATTAACTTTATTACCAACTAATCAAACTCTATTTCACACAGACAGCCTACGCCGCAGTGACGGGGCCCAAGTGCCTGTCGTACTTCGAGCAGTGGTTCAACGTGTCCTACCCGCTGCCCAAGCAGGACATGATAGCCATCCCGGACTTCGCAGCCGGAGCCATGGAGAACTGGGGCCTCATCACCTACCGGGAGACGGAGCTGCTGTACGATGAGAGGCAGTCGTCGTTCTTGAATAAGGAGAGGGTTGCTGAGGTAAGAGATTTAGATTAAGTTTGTAGTAGATATTCAATTGAATCTAACGAATCCATTGCTTGGTGGGCGTAACGATAGACAATTAAATTAGGATTAGTACTGAAACCTAGCAAGTGGGCTGCGGGCTGTTCGAAAGAGATACCGCGGCCCTGGAACACAAAGGGCAAGGAAGGAACATGGATGGGTTTTAGTCAGTACAAGTCTGACACTCCCTTCCGCTCTGCCCAGAGCAGGAGAAGTCATTTGATGATTTCCCTTCCGTAAAAAAAAAAAACCTAGCAAGTGCTTAACGTGTAGCAAGTGTGCAAGTGATTCGTATCCACAAATACATTAACCAAAAAAAAACGCTTCATATTTTCCATGTTGTCCATTCCTATACGTAGATCTCTATAGAAAAGAACGGGCATGAAACTCCATGGACACTGTTTTAATAACCTAATCTCCCCACCCTTAGGTGATAGCCCACGAGTTAGCCCACCAGTGGTTCGGTAACCTGGTGACCATGAAGTGGTGGTCAGATCTCTGGCTCAACGAGGGCTTCGCCACCTTCGCAGCATCCGTCGCCGTCAACCAAGTGGAACCGACCTGGAACGCAGACAAGAGCTACGCGGTGGATAATATGCTGTCCGTGCTGAGCTTGGATGCTTTGGAGTCTTCACATCCTGTGAGTATTTTTAAGACAGTTTTAAAACCCTAACCGACGGCTTGTGCTTGATCCGTCTTCCTCAAAATAATGATGAATCGAGATCCAGAATAAGCCATTACATGGCCGATCAAATTTCAAATGGTACAGCAAAGCTATTGAAAATATTTATTTATTTACTTAATAAAACTTTTTACACAAGTAAAAACTGTACAAAACCGGAGTTAATGCTTTGAGCATTTTCTACCAGTCTACCTTAGGTTGATGCAGAGACAATACACAAATATCCCTCGTGCTGTTGAAAAATAATGCAAATTAGCAACCAAACAATTTTGGAATATGTAAAAATTGAACCAAAACTCTACTTACCCTGTTCCGAAATAAAGAAAGTTTTCTGTTTAATTTAATTGAAAGTAGGATGTAGCACCTCAACGTTCGGCGATACGGCCCTAATGGAATTAAACCTACTAAAAAAAATGCTATGCTACTAAAAAAAATTATGCAATGAAGGACAGTTTTTTAGAGTTCAAGGGAACCTCTGATTCCTTCATCTTTTCCAGCAAAAACAGTTACCAAACAACTATTGTTGATTGTTGGCAGGTGTCAGTCCCCATCGACGACCCGAAACGTATCTCGGAGATCTTCGACGAGATCTCGTACCGGAAGGGCTCCACGCTCATCCGGATGATGACCATGTTCCTCGGAGACGAAATCTTCAGGAAGGCTATCCACAAGTAAGTTATCGTAACAGAAGTTTGTAAGAACCATCTTTTTGGTAACCGATTGTGGCCTTTTGAGAAGTATATAACATAACAATTTCTCAGAGGAGTACCAGTAGTACATTTCGCCTTTTATGCTCAAGTTTTGTATAATTGGGGGCAAAGAAATTGCAAATAACTGGGCACAAGTCCTTGCTCCTAATAGAAATCTCAAATCAGCCCAGAACCAGATGCTGGGCAGTAGCTCCTGCGACCCTTAGACACAACGAGGCAGTCAGAGTAGTTTAATATCCAGTCTAAATAATTATTCTTATAATGTAACTCATTGTCTGATCACATTAGTAACTCGATATTCCTAAATTCAAAACACACACACACACAGCCACCAAGATTAAATTGAACTGGACTGGCCACATCTGTCGCATTAACAAGGAGTTATGGGCTAAAGTGTCTCAAACAGCAGACAGGCAAAACCAGAAGGAGATCTTTTGGTAGGACGAACTACGGAACTAGTCTCATTTCCATTTGTTGATAACATAACACATTAGGATTCCGTTCCCCCCCACAGGTACCTCATCAAATACTCATACCAGAACGCGGAACAAGACGACCTCTGGCGCGAACTGACAGCCGTCAGCCAGGAGTACGGCGGTCTGACCAGGAACGTGACGGTCAAGGAAATCATGGACACCTGGACCACGCAGACTGGGTACCCCATCCTGAATGTTGTCAGGGATTATGAGGACAAGTCGCTTACTATCACACAGGTGAGCTCTTCATCATTACTCTTCTGACCTTTCTCAGTTTATGAGTATTCTTCTTCCATACGTCTCTATTAGTCGTCACATCTGTCGTCACTCCCCTTTCTCTAATCATATAATATTCACACCGTCCATCCATTGTTTCTTTGGTCTTCTCCTACTCTTATAGCCATTCACATTCATACTCAAAACTTACATTCCGAAAAGAAGATTGTTTTTGTATTGATTACCCTTTGGTAAGAACGGTTACCAGGAAGCCCGAAAGATCGACATTCTGACAACCAGTCGTCCGTCTTACCAAGGGGTAGCGTATTACTCAGTATTAACTGGGTTGTGGAGGTCAGATAGACAGTCGTTCCATGCGAAATACTATTATTCAGCTGCATCCGGTTAGAGTGGAAGCCGACCCCAACATGGTTGTGAAAAGGCAAGGCAGATGATGAAGAATGGCTACCAGATATTCGGGCTGACTAAAAATTAAGAAATGATTGCCGAAAATAACCGTTTAACGTGCATTCCGTAGCACATTGGGATTTTAGTATCTAACGGACGGTCATTCATCCGAAAACTGGCTTCGTGAATCTTTTTTGTCCGACTTGTCGAAGACATGACCGTTATTGCCAAATCACGAGCCCACCATTACAATTAGTATCAGGCCAGAAGTGAATATTATCAGCGTCATGTAACCCACAGCGGCGCTACTTGTCGCTGGCGGCGAAGTCGGGCACGCGCACGTCGTGGTGGGTCCCGCTGAGCGTGCTGTGCGCGCCCGAGCCGCGCGCCGCCGGGGCGGGCCCGGGGGGGCCGGGGGGGGCGGGGGGGCCGGGGGGGGCCCCAGCCCCGCCCCTGCAGTGGCTGGCCGCCAGCGAGGGCGCGGCCGTGGCGCACCGCTTCACGCACGGCTCGGCGAGAGACGAGTGGGTGCTGTTCAACTACGATATGATCGGTAAGTCGAGGGTAAAAACTGTAAATGCTGCCTTATTTGGGAAGCTTCGACGGGGTTTCTCGTCGCGTATTCCACAGAGCCTTAAGACTAGATCTTTAATCAGTGCGTCCTACCTGTAATGAAGTTTAAATTATGTGCCAATCACGAGGGGGATCGACATATCCCAGTTTTACATTCTCGATACTCTGAATAAGAAGAAGGTGGACCGACCGAATAGAACAAAACCAGGTAAAGTGAGAACTTAAAGGAGGTGTTTGTCCAGCAGCTGACGTTTTTCGGTTGATATGATGAATGAGAAAGTCAGCCCTGTACTTCATCATTTATTATTTATCCATAGTTTTCTTCCTGCAGCTCCCTACCGCGTTAACTACGACACGCGCAACTGGCAGCTCCTCACAAACGCGCTGAAGATCGGCGACTACAAGCAGGTGCCCGTCCTGGGGAGGGTCCAGCTGCTGTCTGACGCCTTCGCGCTGGCCTGGACCAACCATCTCGACTACAACACTGCTCTCAAGTAGGTGTATTATTTTTAACGCTTTATATGAAAAATGGAAGAGCTTGTAGCTAAATAACAAGAGCCGCTCGGGTCGATCTTTAGTTTAAGCCGCGCGTGTTTGCCTAGGTTGGTTTGCGAACGGGTGACCGCCCATTACATTTCCTCCGTGCCTCGGAAAGCACGTTAAGCCGTTGGTCCCGGTTGTCATTCGAAGATCTTTGACAGTCGTTAGGTAGTCAGTAGTCCAAAAAGTCTGACAACCAGTCTTACCAAGGGGTATCGTATTACCCCGTACTAACTGGGTTGTGGAGGTCAGATAGGCAGTCGCTCCATGTAAAATACTGGTATTCAGTTCATCCAGTTAGACTGAAAGCCGACCCTAACAAAGTTGGGAAAAGGCTAGGCAGATGAGTATGATTTGAAAAAGGGAATATTCTCACAACAATATTTCTCGAGTATTTTGCTATTCTGTCTTTCGTTTCATTGACCGAGCAGATAATAATAGAACATATAAATGAATCGTCCATATGTCGCCATTTGGAGTATCGAATATGTTTTGAGCTGTCAACATAAACGATCAACGTAGATGGACCGTTAAATATGGCCTAGTTGCAGCTTTGTTTATAAATATTTCGGTTTAAATAAAAACTCATACCTGACATTCAATTATTTACGAGCGATACAGGGACATAGAAAATCGTATTCCAAACTTATTACTACTTGGTAACAAGTCGGTCTATCTAGTGTCATACACCCGCTTGTCAAGTGGCATTTCTTTGTCAAAATCAAAAATGTTAGGGATGTAAATTTAATATGACAATTATCATCATCTGCCTAGCCTTTTCCCAACTATGTTGGGGTCGGCTTCCAGTCTAACCGGACGCAGCTGAATACCAGTATTTTACATGGAGCGACTGCCTGTCTGACCTCCACAATCCAGTTAGTACTCGGTAATACGATACCCCTTGGTAAGACTGGTTGTCAGACTTTTTGGGGCACTGACTACGTAACGACTGTCAAAGATCTACAAATGACCGCCGGGACCAACGGCTTAACGTGCTTTCCGAGGCACGGAGGAAACTCGGTATGTAATGGGTGGTCCCCCATCCACCGTCCAATAAATTTAATATGACAATATTCCCTCTTTCAAGCTTTTAAATCTCTTTCCTGATACCTACTACTAATACCTCTTTTCCTTTCCATCTCCAGTTTAGCAAGTTACCTCCAACGCGAGACAGACTACCTGCCCCTCTCCACCGGCCTGAAAGCCCTCTCTAAGATCGAGAACGTTCTCAAGCGCACTCCCGACTACGGCGCCTTCCAGAAGTTCGTGAGGAAACTCATCGGGGAGACGTATGAGAAGTCTGGAGGGCTGGCCACTAAGAAGATCGTCAATGGAAAGGATTTGAATAGTGTTAAGATGCAGGTTGGTCGAGTTTTTTTTTGGAAAAGTCCCTACTCAGCAGCCCAACTCTTTTATGCCATTGGGTGGGCCACAAAAATATTGCGTCTGTCTGTTTTTAATAAAAATATAGAACAGAAGTTTTATTATTATTCGTTTTGTCATTAAATGGGTGCATTGTAGTGTATACAGGCAAGTTCTTAATTGCTCTAGTAATTTCCTTTAAAAAAAAAAATTAAAAATAAAATAGATGTGTTAATTTAAAG
The DNA here is from genome assembly GCA_950005105.1 of Lycophotia porphyrea. Classification (NCBI taxonomy): domain Eukaryota; kingdom Metazoa; phylum Arthropoda; class Insecta; order Lepidoptera; family Noctuidae; genus Lycophotia; species Lycophotia porphyrea. Next base: position 877,611 of record OX465404.1, on the reverse strand, counting down.
TCAAGCAATAAGCAATTTCTCCTAATCTACTCTAAGCTATTAGAATATTATATAATTTTATTTTGGAAATATGGGTAATACACAATAGTTGTTACGAAATATCAAAGCTCCGTCATATTTTACCATTCGGCATGCAAACATTTTTTTACACTACTTATGAAATTCGTTATAAAAAAAACATTATTTTACTTACAAAAACAAACATTTACAGTTAATTTCATTTTTTTAATAAATAAAATAAAACGTTCTAGGTGACGACAAGTTCGTGGGCATGCCGTATGAAGGTACCCGGCTGTGAGGAGAACGCCATGCAGCTGTTCCAGCAGTGGATGGACACCGAGAACCCCGACGAGAACAACCCGTGAGTTAACTACTTTTTTAAATCTTCTTCTTGCTCTTCTTGATGCCGATGGCAATCTAAATTGAGTCGGCACAGAACTTCAGTAGCGTCCATCAGTTCCAGTAATGAGCAAACAACAGAACACGCAGGACACGATATTAAGTGTCCCGTTGTTTGTGGAGCAGTACCACATTTACGATATCTTTTTTATAACTTAAACGTAAAAGTCGGATGCACGACAGTGTATTGCCAAGTTCTAAATGTAATCGTAAAAAAACAGTAAAAATATTGTATTTTGGGTTTAATGGTAAATATTATGTATTATATAAATTTATTATTTCGAACTGATGATTGATAAAGTACAGTTGATTTAAGCGGTGTAGACTTCCCAATGCAAAAACTTCGTGTGATGACACCGATTCTTGCGATGCGATGTCAAAACGCTTTTTTAGTCCTGACACAGTTGTTTAACTTCTGACAGCAACAAGCCTACAGCAACTTTATTCAAACTAAGATAAAATTATCTTTCTCTGACTTTACAAAGTCAGAGATAAAATTACGTCAGTAATTAATTTCTGACTTAAATTTTTCTAGATGACTGTTGCTAACTTTATGTTCCCTATCCACAGCATCCCCCTAGACCTGCGTCGCACAGTATTCTGCGTGGGAGTGTCTCGTGGATCTGTTCTTCACTGGAGGTTCGCTTTAGCAAGAGAACAGCGAGCCAACGTCGCCTCCGCAAGGGACGCGCTGCTGCAGGCTCTGACCTGTACCAAGGAGATCTGGATACTGGCGCAGTGAGTATATTATAACAAGTACTATGAGGCTAAAATTACTGACTACGAATCATCGAGTGTCATACCTGAAATGAAACGAGCTTCGTGAAGGTCGCTTTTATTGCTGGTTGGCGCAGAAGTGGCTAAATTGAAGGTAATGGACTAACAAAATTTAAAAAGTGTGACGTCATCAATACAAAGATGCAGGTAACTTATCCTGTTCTACAGTCTGAGTTTGTTCCGCCTCTTCCTCTCCACAGGTAAACACTAGGACGTTATGAAAGGCGAGCGATTTGGAGGACTGTCTTATGAAATTTTGGACGTTCAGAGAGTGCTAACTTTATCAGAATAATTTGAGTAAATAACTATTGATTTTGAGAACTGGAGAGAATATTTAGGCCTGGGTAAAAATTCTAGTCATCAATGTGTCAGACCTACTATAAAAGCGACAGCAGCGCAGGTGTTTCATTTATTGTGGAGTCCATTGAAATGAAAAGATTTTTTGTAAAGTGGCCAGATTTATGTAATTAGCATCGTTATTAATTATGTAGTGGTAAACTGGTACTTTATTACTATGTATACAAAAAATGCATAACACATGTTTTATATATCCTCGCTGAAAAATTCCTCTCTCCCTCAGATACCTAGAGTGGACGATAACAGAAGGCTCGGAGGTGCGGCGGCAGGACGCGGGCGCCGTCATCGCCAACATCATCCGCTCACCAGTCGGCTACTACGTCGCCAAGGACTTCGTCTATGAGAGGATCGATGATATTTTCAATGCGTGAGTATCTATTCCCACTGTCCCGAAAAGATAATTTTACAATTAGGTAAATTAATCGACTAAATGTTAATCTTTGGTGAATAGAACCAGTCGTTTCTAAGATGCCCGAATGATGTTGAATGATGGCCGATGGATGGATACAGTTCCACGCTCTTAAATAAACCATAATAATTTAAAGACAAAATTAACAAGAACATTAAAAAAATGCGTAAATTATTATTGTTTCCTTGCCGGACTTTTCTAGTAGCAGTTGACAGATCGAGGTCATTGACGTTTCTATTCTTATTTGAAGCGCATAAAGAATTAAAGATGGCTCGAGCGTTACGCCTACATTAAGACGTATTTGTGTATGCATAGCACACTCTAAATATTTGTACCCTTATAGAGAAAATTCAGCTTTCTCGTGACCTAAATGGCAGGTCATGCAATAAACGCTCGCACATTATGCTGTTTTATGTTGCCGTTATTACCTTGGCGGACTAGGGGAAGGCTTTTGCCCTGCAGGGAGCAGCAACGGCTACTTAAAAGGGAACGTATTTTGTGGCAACAGCCCTATTGCGTCAACCACTCCTACTGAGTCCTGGCATAAGCAAATAAACCATGACTCTAGCAAGAAAGAAGAGTTTAAATAGGTATACCAATTTACTAAAATTATTGTTCATAATTTTAATTTTATTTTCTTGACACGTTTCAGCTTCAAGGGTCAAGGTCGTCGCGTGGGCCACATCATAAAGGTCCTGCTGGAACAGTTCACCACGCAGACGGAACTGGATAACGTAAGTTTTTAACTAGATTGTATTTATAACTCAACAATCCATTTTTTTCCTCAATGTTGTTTCCTGTCCCCTATTCTATACGTTATATTTGTATGCCAAGATTTTTCTTTCAAGTATTTATCGTCTCCTGAATGTGTGTGTGTCAATGTCGTGGTTAGATTGCCAGTTTGTCATGTGACGCAAAAATCATCACGAAACTATATCCATAGCGCTCGTTCGTTACTTAATAATATCATTTGCGGCATCATAAGACCCAAACCACTGTTGCCCATCATTATTGGTCGAGGAGTCGCAACCGCTCCTGATGACCATGAGGTTTTGGGTTCAATTCCCAAGTAAGACCAAGTATTCGGTTGGATTGGGTTTGTCCATCAAAAATTTCAGTAACGGATATTACTGAGAAATTTTTACTCTAGGATAGAGTCAGGAGTTGTCTATTAATGGCCCCATGTCGCATGGAACTTAAACATGACTGGTGATAGTGAATGTCCTGTAGGTACGGGGTTACAGGCGTGATGTTATATTATGTTTGTTTTTTTTTTCAAACTTAAATTATTTTTGATCTCTCCATCACCAGTTCCTATCCTGGCGCCAGAAGAACGCAAAGTACCTAGCCGACTCGAAGCTCAGCGTGGAGCAAGCCATCGAGAAGGCCAGGGTGAACATTGACTGGATCGCCAAGAACAGGCGCACCGTCGTCGACAAGCTCAGGGAGTTCTCCACGTAAGGACCTTTCTTGCGATGCGGTGTAGGGATTTGTCAGGGGAATAAATAAATTATTTTGCTCTAAATTGGTTATAAAAAACAAAAGAAACACAAAACACTTTTACACATAAAAAATTAAGGGGTCGGTGTTTCTATATATCTCTGACTACTTTATGAAAAAACACCGAAACAAACACAGAGGTCTCTTTTAAAATGTCCAGACATAATCTGGTCAAGTAATTTTGAGGACTTACTTACACTAAGCATAATGCATTATTTATATGGAAATAAAGATAAAGTGTACCTCTAAAGTGGCACTCTTGAATTCCCCTGTCAAAATATCCAAATATTAGTGAAAAATTTGCACTAAGCAGTGGCCACTATGGGGCCAAAAGTATTTGAGTGTAAAATGCTTCTTTCAGTAGACGTAAGTAGTCAGTAAAGTAGTTTAAGTAGACATTACATGTATTAATCTGTATTTATGTACTTAATGTGATTGCTTTTTGATTCTTAAAAATCTGCTTACACGGGCAATTTTTGGTATTTTTGGCTAACTTGGCCAACCAAGCAATTCAGTGCAATTTAATTCAAAGATTGTATTAAATTGCCCAGATTTGTGCAATTTATTTGCCCACGCTTATGCGCAGGCCGCAGCCTAAGGGCAAGATTCATAGATCTTAGTTTGACTATGCTTTGCAAAGTAAAGTAATCGTCCTTTACGAATCGACGTGAGCAAGCGTTTATTCATTTTTTTTTTGGAGGCTGGCCTTTTTTTAACGGACTATTTCAGACTATTATGTGGGTGCCTTGAGTATAAAGCTTCCAGTCAGGGGGACAAAAAGTGTTTCTTTAAAGTGCTAGTTTCCTGATGGAGGTTGATAGGGTTCGCGCACATCGCTCCACGCTGGAAGCCAGCACTCAAATGCTCTACGATGCGGTGGACCTGTTGAATACACGAGTCCACAAGTCACGTTACGATCATGATACCGAATAACTCGTTAGGAATGAGGCCCTAATCTTCGACATAATCTTTGAGTCGCTTATAAATAAACCTCTCGTAGATTTTGCCGAGTGCATTCAGAAGACTGATCGGCCAATAGCTCGAAGGCTCGGACTTGGGTTTGCCTGGTTTTGCGATACATATAACCGTGGCCTCTCGTGGCTGAGGCAAGATACTATTACTCAAGCCGCCGGGGAGGAGTTTAAACACCTTATTGGTGATGCCATCGGAGCCTATGCTTTCCGCGGCTGAAGCCTTTTTATGGTGCACTTCTTGCTTCTAGCTTCTTGCTTACACTTCGTCAGGTGTGACTGGAGGCAGACGATCATCAATATCTTCTACGTAGGTGACTCTATGTTCGACTTCAGCATACACCTCATCAAGGTGTCGCTTGTTGAGAGCTGGATTTGCACTGAGATTCCAGGCGGTCGGTCAGGCATTCAGCCTACTTAGAGTCGTCAAAAGCGTTTTATTCCACTATGGCCAGTAACTTTATACTGACGAAACTCATAATAATATCTACATAAGACACTTACTTATCAAAGTAAAGTCAAAGCAAGGTTTGTGAATCTTGCACTAATAGATTTGTGTATTGCAGCATGTTTTCGCTTTGTAAGAAATTATGACAAGCTATCTTTTGTTCAAGATAAAATGCACTAAATATTTTGCGATTTCTCAGCAAGCGACTGACATCAAATTACTATAATTATTTACCAACGAGACTATATTTTCTATAAAATAGTATCTTATTTCTTACGTTATTTTCTTTTACAAATTATGTAGAAAAAAGATCATCTTCAACCATAATAAATATCATCTATATTTTCTTACATCATGTATTGTGTTCGTAGCTAGTACTTAACTCGTATAGAACAAAATAGTAATTTCTCAAATGTCTTTTACTCTTAGAACTAAAAGTAGTTATACAAATAGAATTATACAGGGTTACATTTGATTAGTTCGCGAAACTTCACAGACGGAATGGGTTTCAATCTTAACAAAAAGATTCAAGATACTAAAGAGAGTCATGCAGAAGAAATGTAATCCCAAGCAAAATTACATTATTATCAATTTTAGGCACGTTAAATAAAACTAGATGAGCAGGCAATAGCCCCTTGCAAGCACTTGCAATACTCCTGGAAGAAGATTTCGATTTTGTTTGCGTTGTATATTAAGTCTTTAGGTATCTAATAGCAATACCATCGCTCTAAGAAGTTTCGCTATTTAATTGAAATCTGCCCTGTATAACATTACGTTTATTTTTAGTCCGCGCCGACAACCTGCATCTACATGGAAGGGACGGCCTATGAACGTCATGTTACAATCTATATACGCGATACACAACATATCTAGAGAACGGATGAGGCCGTTTGCGTACTATGTAGAAAAATAAATCACATTTGACTATTATTGTGCTTTCAAATCTGTCATATTTTGACACTTAAAGTAAACAAGAGAGTATGATTGTCTACAGTCCTTTGACATTTATTGTACCTTTAATTTTACATCACTGCTAAAATCAACGTCATCTTAATTATCGATGCAGTAAAATATTGCTGTTGAGTTGATGCTACCGACGCGTTTGGCATAATCACAGTAATTCTTAATCTCGTTGCAATACGGTTGCTGTTGTCAAAGGTAAAATAAATATGAAAGGTTTGTAGTTATTGAGGGATCAACCACTCTCGCTGTTTCTGTTTAAGCTTAGCTTTGCAATGCAAGATTAACAGCAACCAAAATAGTAGAAAACAAACATACTTTAGGTATTTATAAACGCTTTATAAAAATATGATAAATAAATTGTATTATACCTTCTTCTGCAAGAAGTAGCGTTTATAAATAATAGGTGATGTAAATAAGTATCGACTTGGCTGTGCCACACTACCGTGCATGTTTGTTTTCATAAAAATATACTAGAAAAACTCTGTTTGTTTCTCTTATTTTTAGGGTTCCGTAACCAAAGGGTAAAACGGGACCCTTACTAAGACTCCGCTGTCCGTCCATCTGTCTGTCTGTCCGTCTGTCACCAGGCTGTATCTCGTGAACCGTGATAGCTAGATAGTTGAAATTTTCACAAATGATGTGTTTCTGTTGCCGCTATAACAACAAATACTAAAAACAGAATAGAATAAATATTGAAGGGAGCCCTTCAATATTTATCCCATACAACAAACGTGACTTTCTGCCGTTCCTTTACTTGATATTAATAACAATAACGGCGACAGGTAGACGCTTGAAATATTCACAGAATATTTAGTTGTATATTCACTTTAAAAATAAATAATTAAAATAAAATAAATATTGGGGGGGCCCATACAACAAACGTGATTTTTTTGCCGTTTTTGTCTAATGTAGTATAGATAATGGTACGGAACCCTACGTGCGCGAGTCCGACTCGCACTTCGCCAGTTTTTTATATTTTAGTTGTTGTTACCAGTGACCAAATCTTATTTTTTTTATTTCGTTTTACGCAAGCAGCCTCAATTTTTTATTAATTTAATTGAAATTTGTAACATTTTCTATAATCATAAGTTTTAGATGAATCTTGATAGGAAAATCTAAATAATTATGTTTTATTTTTATTTTATTCATTTTGTTGTGCAATGTTGATTTTAATCTATTTAAAAAAAAAAACTTTATAATATGTTGGCATCATTTTTCATAGATTATTAATTAGTGTTAATAATATTTAATACAATAATTCCGTCCAGTACAAGATAATATGCATAATATTGAGAACAATCGTTACTTAATTCGTAGAAATAGTATTAAAAATAAATGTGTCATTACCTATTTATTGTTTTGTTTTATTTTTTTCTTTGTTTTTTTTTCTTTAAGGTTGTTTTTTATTGCACGTGTACACACATAATCTAAGTAAGTACCATTGCTTTTTTTATTTACAAAATTCTGGGTTATTGGCTGAGAAAATGTGGGTGTATGTAGGTACTTTAGTAGGTACAGTCGCCAGCATATCAAACTACCCGAAACTGTCAATTTTTCCCAATGCACCGTGAACCTAATACTTTAGCGATAAAGTTGAAAATCTGTTAAATAAATGTGACATTTTGTAGTAGGTTGATGTGCTGGCGTCTGTACAATACTCCTCTACCTACCTACATTTTTAGGAAATGGAACAGTCGTAAAATGATAGCCGGAATACAGGCTTTTGCCTAATTCGGCTATAGCTTTTGCATAGTGAAAAATATAGCCTAAAAGATCTGATATAATCAGTTATTGTTCCTAAATTACCTTAGGCTTTATTATTCTCCTGCCATAACCCTAATTTATTTGTGGTCGGTGCAGCATGACTTCTGCTTCCATACTTCTCTATTACTCGTCATTTCATCAGACACCTCCTTTCTTGCCATACCATCCTGCACACAGTCCATCCAACGTTTCTTTGGTTCACATTTATACTCAAAACTTCCCTCATGTTATTCTACGTTCCATTATCCTTAAATCACATCAATGCTCGTTTACACTAACATTAGGCACACTTAAATGAATCCCTAAATAATCTGCCCGGACTTATAATATTCAACTACTTAGTGTTACTGAAAACGGGCATAACTATTCATCGAAATAAAATGAGGTTTCCAAATAATAACACTGATTCCAGGGAGGAGTACGTAAGCAACCGCCAAGACCGGACCATACACCTGAGTCTGACGCGGCCCGCGAGTACGGCCGCACTGAACAGCATGCATGTGATCTTTACGTGTCTTGTACTTACTCCCCTGTATGTTGTATGAGAAACTTTTACTATTTTTATCATGATACTGTTGTTTTACTTCTAACTTCCTGTTCAAAACCTTGCGGCAAACGACATGCGCGAGCGGCTCTCGTTTTCTTCGTGAGTAACGTCGCGTCGCGGTGACTCGAGATTTGTTGTAGATTAAATGCTCTAACCTTTAGGTCATAGAGTCGAAATCACTTCTTTCATTCGTGTTCTTCGCAGTCGCATGTCGCTTGAGCGTTTAGCTAGTGGCCGAGTAGTTAAGATTTACCAATAATTGTACGATAGCACACACCCAATCGTTCAACGATCACACGGCGCTCCGCACCGTTAGCTTATATCTCTCACGAGATCAGTCGGACAGTGATTTTGACAAAAAGGAGTGTAGTGTGAATGTGGGCGGTAGTGACAGTACGTTCGCCCCGGAATTACGATACAAACTGTCGCGTTGGTACAGTAGTCGCAAGCGCGACTGCTGAGCATGAGGTCCTGGGTTCGATTCCCAGGTCAGGCAGTGTTATTCGGGTTTTTCTTTCAGGAATTTCTCAATAGCAGCCACGGAGTCTGGATTTGCGCTCGGTTGATGGCAATAGGCACGCCTCCTATTACATGGTACTTAAACATAATTAGGTACACCGCTGCCTAATCCTAAGAGTCTAAACACACTATGCCGAAGGCACGCGACCATAGCGCCGAACTTCGGTCGGGCGTAAGTTCAGCGGCAATTCGTCGGCAACGTATTCTGTAGAGCACACAATATACGCGACTGAAGTTCGGTTCTATTCGTATATTCTTTCCTGGATGCGTCCTCTTCTAAAGCCTCTGCAATTGCTATTACTGTCAAATAGTTCATTTTTCGGGTTTCGGTTCGGGATGATGACGTATCAGCGAAATTCGCCTCATCTTCCTTTCTTTTCTGTACTTTCGGGGTTGTATGCTGGCGTGATGTATGAAGGAACTCACGAAGAAAATAAATGAAACATATATTTTGATATATCTATATCGTATAATAAAAACTTCAGTGTATACTTAGAACTACAGTAAATAATACTTTACAAAATGCTTCAATTTGGACGTCAACACAATGGCACCGCGGGTAACTTTAGTGTACATTCAATTATATACTTGGACATGTCTAAATACATCAACAGTTCAACCCAACAAAAAATAAAACGATTTAGCGTCTTCTGCGCCTAGACAGAGATAGCCTGCGACTGTGGGCTCACAGAACAAACACTTCGACACCTTAGGTATCACGGACAGCCCTCTGTGCAGAGCGTACATGGAGGCGGAGGTTATGTGCTCCTCGAGTGCACCGGCGTCACCCAGAGCCGCGAGGAGACTCTTGGAACACCGAGATCCCTTGCGGATGCCTGAGAAGACCGGGAAGTCTGATCTGCTTCTGGAGGGAGGTGGGCTGGTTAGAGTAACGGCTACCATGGGTCCCACACAATGGGTCACGCACAATGGTCCACCTTTAGGTACTAAGTGCGGAAACCAAACCCTTAACTTAGGACATAACGAAACGATACGCGAAAGTTTAATCAAATTAGTATCAGTTAACAACTGGCAGAAAAGTTTAATACAATTTTTCTTAATTTTCTATTCAGACACTGAAAAACACCCTTTAACATTGTACATTCCAGTATGGACTTAGATCCAAATCAAAATGTCTGAAAAAATACTGAAAACTCTGATGTAATACTATCCTTAGCACTTAAAAAGTGATATTGACACATTATACCATGCTTAATATTTTTTCAAGTTCCCGACACTTCGGCATTGCTGCAAGCGCACGCGCACGCTCACGGATATAATCAGACGAGTTTGTCAATGACCGTCTCAGTTTAAAAACTTATATTGTGATGAACTGTAACTCGTAAAGAGGCAGAACGTTCAATAAGTATTTAGACGTGTACAAGGTGATGGAAGCAAATTCTCAGTAACTATACATCATACAATAACATAAACTTTACATTATTAACATAAATCTTAGAGTATTCAGATCATGACGTTGTTAACTAAAACTAATAAGTCACAAAATTATTATTTTATTAACTAAATGTAATTGTCATAATATTGTCTCGGTCATATATCTTGTTAAAATTCGCATTTAAAATAACAACTCTGCCTAACCTTTCGAAGACTACAGGCTAATGTAATATAATTATCATTTTGAATACAAAAAGTAAAAAAAAATAGAAATTGAATTTTAATATTTCGATTGCTGAAATACTAATTATAATATAAATAATTTTGACTCGAGTCAAGCAGAAAAATATTTGCAAAAAAAGTTTCTTATTATGTCACAATAATGCTGCATTTAGTAAAAATAAATGCTGTAATCACAATCAATAGTTTTGGAATCATTATAAATACAAAACTTACTAATATCATTTTTAAAACACAACCTATTACCAATTTCAAACTAATTGCACAAATTGTTCGATGCCAATATTATTTCTAAAAATAATTACAATTGCTTCATAATATTTTTCTTTTTTTTATACTAGTCAACATTTAATATTTACGCTAATGGCAACACTGACAAAGATGGCGGGTAATACAAATACAATTGGCACTACTACACTCATAAGGCACTTTTTTTTGTGTACTTTTCATATTTTTGTAAAATCGTCTTTTTTGGAGATATGCAATGATTTTTAGATTTCCGAAAACCTAATCAACATGAAAAAAATATTCGTTGATTAGCCTTTAGGAAACCTGTCGATAGTATTATTCTTTAAGTTTAATTTAAATCTATAAAATGTCACATACTGCATTTAAGTTTTGAAAAATTCTTAAGATAATCAATTCCTATAGATAGATATGTCTGTTATTTATAATATTCTACCTAAAGTCGTATAACATTGTGTTCTTATACTATTTTACTATTATAATAATAGAAACATTTAATATAAAAAAGTAATAATAGCACAATTTATAGCCATCTATTTAGTGTAAACGTTTAAAGGACTTCCTTAGATCAAACTTAATATATTTGGATTAGCCTGAAACGGTTAAATCGGTTCCAGACGAAGCTTCAAAAATATGGGAAATTATTACACTTCTGGTTTTGTCTTCAAGCAAGTTTGGTAAATTTTTAGTAGAATTCATTTATTATGCAGAACACCAATGTGGAAAAATAAATCTGGGATAACACAATTTAAATTGCCTTCCAAATTGCGGTCATTGTCCTTTTCCTAATATTATCTCCTAGAAGAAAATCGTAAAAATAGTTTGTAAATTATCGTTTTTCATGCTTGAAATATATTGACGTCAACTTTGTTATTTATTCGTCAACTATAGTTATTCAAAACGTCAACTATAGTTATTCCAGACGTCAATTATAGTTATTCAAGACGTCAACTATAGTTGTTCAAACATAGAATATATTTTATAATTGTCATAAACATGAAAAAATCTAGGATTTTTGAATAAATTAATGATAGTACAATGACCGCATTGACACCTTATTTGGCACTAACTATAGAAGAAGCTATGTCTGGGCGGCTGTATGATAAGTACCACCCAGCTCACCGAGTCCCTAATCCCCTGCATGAGCGACGAGCCCAGGTCTGGTGCCGGAGCGCCTCTTCCTCAGCGTCCCGAGGATGGCGAGCATCTCCTTCACAGCTTCCGGCTGTTCTTCCTTCGCCTTCTTCTCGGAGACGGAGCGGTCGGTGGACTTCAGCTGGAACTTGCCGCCTTTTATCTGGTCTACTATCGCGTCTATTGCGCCGCCTGGGGAGAAGAAATAAGTAGGATGAGAAAAGGATTTTTTAAAGATAAAAAAGAATTTGACAAAATTTTTAGTTGATAGTTATAGAGGAAACTATCAGTATTCCAAAAAAAAAACGCCAAAACACAGTGCTTTTCAGTTGTAAAATTCCCCTTATCCCATTCATTTGGTGTCGGCGCAGCATGTCTTCTTCTTCCATACTTCTCTGTTACTCGTCATCTCAGCAGTCACCTCCTTCTTTCCATATCATATGATTTATATTCTATCTACTTGCGTACACCTTTTTAAAAATGTTTTTATGATTTATGTTATTATATTTTATCAGTAGTTAAGTCAAGTCAGTCACAAATTATTATTTTTTAATTTACCCAGTGTTCGTTTCGAGTTCATAATTTCCTATGAGAGGAACCGTCAAGAAACTCCATAGCTACTCTATCACACACACAATATTTTAATAACCCCCTCTAATAGCGATACGTGGGGCTAACCGTGGTCAATTCACCTCGCTACAGTAAAAACATAATATTACAAAAGTCCAACTCACCACACTCAGCTCCATTCTGCTTACTCTTCTTCAACGTCCCGCTCCTGTTCGCCAACATATGTGCCATGTCATCCACCTGGCCCAGCTCGAAGGGCATCGGCGCGGGCGGAGGGGGAGGGGGGGGGCGGGGGCGGGGGCGCTGGCATCGCGGGCGGAGGGGGAGGGGGCGGGGGGGCCACAGCTGCTGGGGGTGGGGAGGGGGGCGAGGTCGGCGTGGGAGGGGGAGTGGAGGGCGGCGGTGGAGGGGAGGGCTGTGACGGTACTGGTGGTGTTGTTTCTGTTGGTGCTAGAATAGTGGAAGATTAATGGTGAGTATTCAAGTTGTAAGAATAGTGTCGTCTAGTTTCGGAAAGAATATAGGCGTCTGTTATTATCCATAATATTTAATTTAACACAAGCTAGAATCTTTACAATCTTGAGCAAGGGTAATCATTTTATACAACATTATCGAGTATTGTCCTCATTTATAAATGACGGAACTAATGGTAAGAAGTACTTATCATTAGTTCCGTCATTTATAAATAGGGAAATGGGGATTTTTTAGATCCTTCCTAGAGATCCACACCAAGGGCGTATACAGTGTTTCCCAATGTGAACACTCACATAGTTCTGGGCAGAAACTAATTGCTTAAAGCTTTAATTAATTAAGCTGGAATATAAAAAGGGAAAACAAAGAGAAAGCCACTGGTACCGCGATAAACGTGGCCACCGCTTAGGCCTAAACAAATAACGAGATATATCAAAATAAATACATTTTATTCACTCACCAACAACCTCAACCACCTCCTCTGTAACTTCTTCCTTATCCTTCTTCTCCCCACCTTTTTCAAAGTAGGAGATCCTGGACATAAGGTTGGACCTTTTCGGAGGAGGCCTGTTCCTCTCCAACTCCTGCAGTCTCCTCTCGGCCCTCTCTGCCCGTTCCACCGCCTTCTGTGCATCTTCCTCTGCGAGTCTTATCTTTTCCTCCCAGAGGAGAATGTCGGTATCTTCATGTTTCTCGGCCAGTTTTAACTGTGAAAGATATAAAATATGTGTTTAAGAAATACTATTCACTTCTGGCTTTTTTTGTAGAGTAAATGTTATTTTGGCTTCGAGATGTTGTCGCGGTGGACAAGGCCCTCACCCCGCTCTCCTCGGCTAAAGAGAACTGGCGCTAACCTGTAGTACTGGACACTAACGAGCGCAGGTATGGCAGAGTAAGGAGCTTCACGGACGCTTTTTCTGGGCCCTGCATGGACCCGATGTAGACCTATCAGCGTAGCCTGGCTACGTTCCGGGGACCTTTTCGAAGAAACTGAAGGTTTTGTCTGTGCAATTATGGATGAACTTGTGATGACGAATAACTACCGGAGATTTATTGTGAAGGACGGCACAATTTGACTTGGATTTTTTCTAATTTACAAACCCTTTCGAATTATATCAAAAAACCTACAAGGATACCTATCCAGGGATAAATGGTCACATGGGGTAAAACTTGTAAAAATAAGTTCGATCCAAGAAGGTTTGTATGTTTGTTTTGTTTTGACGCAGCAATGAATCAATGTAATTTTTTGCATGAATATAATTAGCCTTGCGAATAATATAGGATTATAAAAGATGACATGCTTTTAATCTCAAAAAAAAAACCCCCACCAGGGAAAAAAGTTAGTAACAAAGAACAAAACGTCTTGTGACGACACGAGCGATAGGTTTCTTGAGTTTGTTCGTCTTTCACCCAGTAACAGAGTGAAGCATCGACGAAATTTCTTGCATAAATATAAAACATTGCAACAATATTTAATTTTTAGAATTTTTAATTTGTAGGAAATATTGTGTACTGTCTTATTTTTATTAATTTTTTTATAATTGTATGATGTTATGATCCAATTGATAATCGAAATAAAGGAATGAATGAATTGCGTTATTTGCCAAGAAAAAATCTCTAAAGAAGGTCCTGGAAGGCTCTGGAAGACTCTAGTTACCTGCAGGTCATCAAGCTGGTCTCTATGCCTGGCGCTCTGCTCCTCCAGTGCATCCTTCAGACTGTCCACCTCACTCAGCAGTAACATGAGTCTCTCGTCGAGCGCCAGCTCTCCCATCAGCAGTGAGCTCTGGTGTGTGAGCAGCTTTACGCGCTTCTTAGCTGCCCGGGCTTCAGTTTTGTATCTGGAAGTAGAGAAAAACCACATAACATAACACAACATGGTGTAAGTGTACCTAATAGTACACCCACATTTCTTCAGTTATGATTGAGTCCCATGTATCAGGGGGCGAGCCTATTGCCACCAACCGGGCACTAATCCAGACTCCGTGGCTGCTACTGAGAAATTCCTGATGGAAAAACCTAATAACAATTTGCCCACCTCGGGAATCGAACCCAAAACCCAGTAAATGGGTTATAGATATCATATAGGTCACTTCATGTAAAATGCAGGTATTCACCTGCATCCAGTTAGACTGGAAGTTGACCTCAAAAGTAATAAGTAAAAAGCTAATGCCATGATGATTCAGCATGTGGCTTCAACAGCTCATGCATGAGGATACGTCAAGGTGAAGTTTATTCATATATATTTATTTATTTTGCAATCCATATTGTAAACAAGGTGTTACATAGGGCTTAACGCTAGGTACATAAATATGGACCCTGTAAGGGCACAGCAAAGTAGGAGAGAGGAAGAGGGCTTTAATTTGATTAGTTTACAAAAGTAACAATATTGAAAAAAAAATGTGAATCATATTAAATTAAAATTTGTCATTTGTTCTTCTCCATAGAGATCTACGCTTTGGAATGGGCAACTACAGTACTTTCACAAATTATTATGCATTGTGTCTGTGACTGTAGCTTAGCCTAATTTGTTTTTCTGACATTCAAAAGAGCCTGTAATGGTCTAATTGAAATAAATGCTTTTGAGTTTGAGTTTAGATATTCATTAATAGCATAATAGCATTTATATAATAAAAATTGTTTTAGTTTATTATTGAATTAATAAAAATTTTGTTCATTTTTAATTCAAGTTTAAAGAGTAGTACTCACGTCTCTGCCATCTCCCGGTCCTTGTCGGCGTTATTCTTCAGTCCGGTGACCTCTTCCATCAGTAACTTGGAAACTCGGTTGTGTCTCTCTATTTGTATACGTAGTTCCTTTAGTTCCTTCTCTTCGGCGGAGGATTTCTCTCTTTCGGCTTCTAGTTCCTGTAATTGACGAGGTATTTTGTAAGTCAGTAAGTAGACAATGTAACTAGTTATTTTGTTACATTAAAAAAAAACGTTGTCCCCACTAGTATAGTGTCTAATGTCTATTGTGTCTATGTGCTTAGCCTTTCCTAACTGTGTCGGGGTCGGCTTCCAGTCTAACCGTTCCAGTCATGGTTTTCGGGGCCGCTGATAACGAAAATGAGGTGAAAATAAACATAGAAAAAAAAAATCTATTCTCATTTTTTTCTTCGGCTTCCCCTTACAAAATTTTCACCCTTCGCCAAAGATCTATATATGGCAGCCAGGACCAACACCTTAACGTCTTTCCGAGGCACGGGGGAAACTCGGTATGTAATGGGTAGTCACCCATCGACGGACGAACCTAGGAAAGCATGGCTTAACCTAAACATCGACCCGAGCGGCTGTTATTATCAAGCCACGAGCTCCATACTTATACAGTGACTTGTATTGAGTGGTGTAGTAATGGTTGTGGTATTTTGGGGGTCACACTTGATTTAAAAACATTTCCTTCTTGATCAAAAGGATACAAATAGCTCTTTTTTCCAGGTCTACGATATATCAATAACTGCATGCAGCCAGGCATTGAATAAGGGCTTAAATCTCATCACAACTACAATACACTACTATTACTATGATTCGGACCAACGACCCCTGATATAAAAAAGGCTTATTTATTTAGTCATAAGCCGTGCGCGATCAGATTTGATATCTCATCAGCACTACAAACGATCTTCCATAAAACTTTCATAGGGAGGTATCGGAGTCCTTTAGGGGGATAAAGCAGAAATCTTTCCTTAGTGCTCATCATCAGCCGAAAGACGTCCACTGCTGGACATAGGCCTTCTCCAAGTGTCGCCACATTGATCGGTCCCGTACTACTCGCATCCAGCGAACCCCCGCAACCTTTACCAGGTCATCGGTCCACCTAGTGGGAAGCCTTCCAACGCAACGTCTTCCGGTTCGCGGTCGCCACTCCACAACTGTACGGCCCCATCGGCCATCCGTCCTGCGAGCAATGTGCCCTGCCCACTGCCACTTAAGTTAGGCAATTAGTATAGGCGGGCTACGTCGGTAACCTTGGTTCTCTTGCGGATGTCCTCATTCCATTACCCTTTGGGTCCTTAGTGCACGCCTTCGTAAAAGAGACATAACATCACGCATGTAATCCCCGAAGAGTTAGTCAGAGGTGTAACTAATAGTACACCCACATTTAGCCAGTTACATCCATCAACTGAACACAAATCCAGACTCCGTGGCTGATATTGACAAATTCCTGATGGGAAAACCAAATAACAATTTGCCCAACCCGGGAAATGAATCCAGGACCTTTGCGATTGCGACACACAAATGTCAAGCTCCTAGAGGCAGCAGTTAAGAGTTAGCGTAGTCTGACAGTGAATTGAAGTTTTTCATAAGTAGATAGATCAGTTACCTGTCCGAGAGCCACATTGGCCTCCTGCGCCTCGAACTCCTGCAGCTTGGCCGCGTTGAGCTCGGTCTGCAGGGTCGCTATCTGTCGACTTAGCTCCGACACTGTCTGCTTTAAGAACTCCACTTCTTCGTTACTGCTGGCGTCTGATGCTGGAACAGAAAGATTTTTGAGTTTAGTAATGAAGGACTGTATCATTAGAACTATGACAATA
Organism: Lycophotia porphyrea; assembly: GCA_950005105.1. NCBI lineage: Eukaryota > Metazoa > Arthropoda > Insecta > Lepidoptera > Noctuidae > Lycophotia > Lycophotia porphyrea. The sequence continues at coordinate 860,367 of OX465404.1, read as the reverse complement.
TGGTACGACGCTGGACTAGAAAAAGTGCTTTATATCCACACAGTTAAAGTGTCTTTCCCCTTGCTCCCGCCAAACTAAAGATGATTTGCGTCTAGTGTGGGCACTTCCTAATCGTTTTGAACAATCACACTATGATTCGAAAGGCCGATCCAGTATTTTATTTTATTAAAGCAAATTTTATAAAATCTCATTTTAAGAACTATGCCTCACAAAACCGTTTTCGTAGTTTGTCTATGGGAACGAAACAAACTGTATCAAAATAAGGTTTATTGGTGCGGACACTTAATTTTCACTTATTTTACTTATAAAGTAACTAACAATAATATCTAATCAGCGATCATTGTGCCGGCAGTCGTATCAGCCCATGGCTTAATTGCCAAGAGCCTCGACCAACACCTGAGGAGGCTCTCGTTAGGCAGCTGGATCAAGGGCTTGATTCAGAAAGCGGTACTCCTGGACACGGCTCATATCGTTAGGAGGTTCCTCTCTCTGGAGCCCTGACCGGTAGCTTGGACCCTGTTCCCGATACCGGTGGGCTACTATTTTTTATATTTTTAAATGTTTTTTTATATTTAAATATTTAAAAATGTAAACGAATATGTATACAAATAAATAAAGAAAATAATAATATCTAATCTAATAAAGGAAATATCTAATCTTATTATGTACGGAAAGCAAATATGTACAATATCATTTGACACTATTAATTAGCTCTAAGGATTGCATCTAAATCTAAAGGTAGTACTTACCATCAATTTCACGATCCATCACTAAATATACATGTAACAACTAATTTTATAACCACTCTGAAATATCGACACATCAAACGCAGAAAAGTTAATGATTTCATTATGCGTGCCACTCGAAATAACACTTTAAATTTAAAATTAATCAATAATTTATTGCAGGGTACTTGTATACTTGGGAGTATCTGTTATCGCTTTTCCTAGCATTATTACAGAATTTCAGTAACTCTTTTTGTCTAACTAAATCAGCGTTTTGAATCACAGTCAGTTCATCCCCAAAATTTGACTCCGCTCAAGAGTGTAAATGTGGTGCTGTTCCACCAACGATGGGACACACTTAATAACGTCTCCTGCATAGACCCCATTAAAGACTCTTAAAATTGCCAATGATAATGAATATAAAGGGTGTAAAAAGACTCTTAACGAAGCCCACAGGCACTTGTTCTCCCCGTCATTGCTATATTTTTTTTGTTGTAGACCATACCTGGGAACCTTCTAGTTACGGAGATATTGGGGGTCAAAGTTCCAACTTTTTCACAAGTTTTTTTTTTAATACATGTTTTTAATGTAGTTTTTTTTACTTAAGACACCATCACGACCCCCGTACTATTCAATCCATCCAACAGCACAATGTTTTAAATGCGTTACATTGAGTCCTACCGTAAAACGTGATTTTTCACCCCAAAAAAAAGTCGTTTCCCAGCAATAATATTTGCGTAAAGTTACTCAGTTTGATGTACATAATGCTTGGTTGACGGCTTCGTGAAGAGTCTGTTTACACCCCGTATAACTTCTGACTATACCAGGGGCTTCAATATGGAGTTCATCTCACCTGCATCAATAGAGTCAGTGAAATCAATCTCCACAGCCTTAGCGGGCAAGGCTTGTATGAGCGCGGTGCTGCGTCGCTTCAACTGCTTATTCTGCTTGTACCATTCTCCTGCTTGCTGCATTACCCTGGAATTAACGAGGATATGGTTAAAATGTGACTGGAGGGTGGTGAATAGTTCAATGGTTAAGGCGTCGAACTGGCGGCCGAAGGCTCGTAATTTCGATATCCGATAGGTCATCATTATCATCTGCCTAGCCTCTTCTCAACTCAGAGCATTATGGTCGGGTTACAGTCTAACCGGATGCAGCTGAATACCGGTATTTAACTTGAAGTAACTGCCTTTTTGACCTCCATAACCTAGCTAAAGGGTAAGCTTCTACAGCCAGTTTTACTCATGGGATTCGTGAACCATACGGTATCCCTTGGTAAGCCTAAATATTAGAATTTCAGGATTTAATTCTATCTTTACTTATGTACAAGAAGTCAAAACTGTCATTCCTAATTAAAAAAAACATTTTTACCAATTAGGCAATCGATCAATTAACAAAATCCTTAAAAAACAGCAGGCCCTTGAATACATTATGTTTACCACTAATTAATACATAAGTTCCACATAACGCGTGCCCCCTTTAGTTAAGCGAAAGTCGGAAACGCTAAATGTTTAATTTGAACAACCTTTGCCAAGGTATGTGTCAAGATAAACTAGCTTTATTCACTTTAAGTGCGTTCTTAACATTCTTTAAGCCTAATTAAGAGTAAAGAATGACTAATGAGACAATAGGTTCAAAGCTATTCTTAAAGATACTGTTACTGTGTGCATAGGTATAGTCGGCCTTTTTTTATTTTTTTTTCGGATGGGAAATCATCAAATGACTTCTCCCGCTCTGGGCAGAGCGGAAGGGAGAGTCAGACTTGTACTGATTAAAACCCATCCATGTTCCTTCCTTGCCCTTTGTGTTCCAGGGCCGCCGTATCTCTTTCGAACAGTCCCGCAGCCCGGTATAATCGGCCTTGTAATTCCTTTATTACTTTGAAAAATAACTAGCCCATATTGTCCCACTGCTGGGCAAAGGTCTCTCTGTCCCTTCTCCACACAATTATAACTGATGCTAGTGCCGTGCCACTGTGCCAGCCCTCTCGGAAGTCCGTCATGATCCCACCATCTTCGCCTTGATTGATCCCACGATGTTGTCTAGCATTTAATGGAACCTACTCAATGGCGCTTTAACCTTTATAATGCCATTGTCACATTCGTGGCAAACAAGCGCGTACCCTGTAGGTATGTTAAGTCAAAAATATGTGACAAAATGGTAGGTCAATTTTCTTTTTTTAAATTAAAACATGGGGCAACGTTTTAATTTACTAGGAATTTCTCCTGTATCGTGGGTGCGTATACAAACATTTAAACTCACACACAAACAGCCAGACCCGGAACAACTACTTGTAAGCCGTATGGCTCGGAACAAATATTTGTATAAATATTTGTTCCGAGCGGGAATCGATCCCGTGACACGCAGCGCAGCAGTAGATCACTCAGCCACTGCGCCAACCGCGTCGTCAATGTGGCCAGTAAGGTGGCTTGGCATGCGCCTGCGTTTATGCTCTGGTGTTCAAAAGGTTAAGCCTGTTTCTCATCTGACATGCTGCAGACAATATCCAGCTTAACCCTACTTAAGTTTAGCGGTCATCTGAGTAATGGCTATGACTTTGGTTTTGGCACATAGTGTTCCCTATACGGCCTGAATGTCGAACCCCCTAGGATTCTTCGCTCCATGGCTCTGATTATAACGATACAGAAATAACTCAAAACCGCTACTCACTTGTGCATCACCCCAGCATCCACATCCCTCTGGTTCTTAAGCTGCTGGTACTCATTGAACAGCTTCTCCGACACATTCTTGAGCTTGTTGAGCTCCCTGGTCCGTTCCCGCAGCTCAGACTCCAGGTGCTGTCTCTCCTCGAACAGAATGTTGTATCTGCGTTGCAGGTCATCGTACTCGCGTTTGGCTGGAATGGGAAAAGGGGGAAAGTTTTTAATTGGAAAAATATAATAGGTACCACATACCTGCATTTGGGTACGGCCTGGCAGACCCACATTTCGCGAGTTTAAAGCCCGCTTGGTCCAGACAATACGTTAGTTAACCGTATTTTAAAACATCGCCCTGTTTCTGTCAATCTTTATCTTTATTTTAGACGCATTTAGCGAGTTGTAGTGCGCAAGTGGCCCTAAGCCCCATGTTATAGACGCCCAATGGACAAACCTTGTAACACTACTTTATCTGAATTAAGAATCCCACTAACGGCCCTATGCGCAGGAGTCAGCTAGAAAGAGGGGGGGACTAATGACATGACGACAAACAGAGAAGTATGGAAGAACATGCTGCGCCGACTCCAAATGAATGGTAATGATGATTAGCTACCAATATTGTTTTCGAAAAAATTAAAACAAACAAACCTAGCATAACATTTACGTCAATAAAATTATAATTATGTAAATTACAAAACCATAAACTTTACTAGAAAGAATGAACTTAATTATCAATGAATGTCAATAGTGTCTGTCGAAGTTAATTAATAAGTATGAAGAACAGTTACGTACTGTCATGTACCATACCTAGTAAACAGCTAGCTACATAACTACCTACATCCATTCCACAGTTCATTCATGCATTCATTCTAAAACAATGTATAAGCTACTTGCTTTTGCCTGCGGCTTTGCACGCGTGGTGTTCGCAAATTATCCTACGGGGACCTAATTTAAGTCATGGTCTACCTGAGTGCCAAATTACTCCTGCCCATGTTAAATGAAAATTCAATATTTATTTTATGTATTAAACACATAAACCTTTCCGTGATACATTTTCTAATAACGCAATTACACTTTGTCGTTGGCCCGTATTCGGGTGCTCGAGGAGTTCACTCCAATTCGGGGTCCTAATGCATTGATGACACTGGGTCATCGCAATGGAATACGAGCTTACAACTTCGAGTAGTTTGAATGAAGGCATTGTGATTATTGTGCCGACTAGCGTCGGTTATCCGAATTTGGGTACCAGAAACGATGAAGCTGGACTGGATTTTCCGAAGACGGGCGTACTGTACCTCATTCATTTTTCTTGGTCGGTTGCCCGTATTTGCGCCATTAGGAAATGATATTGAAAATCGAATCCAAACACGTTGCGTAGTATTGAAGTACAATAACAACGCGGTCACACATAATTAGATAAGCAAAGCGAATGTATTAATATTGTCTACCTCGCTGAGACAATAATAATCAAGAATTAAATACCCATTTGGTTGGCCTTGGTAGAAGTCCTTGTTACCCAACTGTGGCGGAGCCCAAAAGGAGGTATTGTTTTTTTTACCACTCTTCTTGGTATTAATTTACGGGTTAATAGACGCACAAATTATTTGATTTAGTTTGGAAAACATTGTTGAGTTGAACTTGGTCTGCAACCATTATTGACAAACATGAATTTAAGATTAAAGTATGGACTCAAAATTCAAGATTCAACTCAAAATTCTGTTCTCGGCTATAAACACATTACTAAAAACACATTTACTATTGTTCATTACAAGTCACTATAACCAGTAACCCCTTTGTATGTTATAACGGACAGTACTGCTTACTAATAAAGCCAAAAAATAATTATCAATACTTTCCTGCTATGTGTATTTCAGGAAATATTTACTGTTTCATTACTTGATAGCTGTGTCTGTGGTGAACTTACTGTTCATACCACATTTAAGGAAACGAGACCATATTTAAATTAAGTCTCATCATCATCATCTGCCTAGCCTTTTCCCAACTATGTTGGGGTCGGCTTCCAGTCTAACCGGATGCAGCTGAATACCAGTATTTTACATTGAGCGACTGTCTATCTGACCTCCACAACCCAGTTACTACTGGGAAATACGATACCCCTTGGTAAGACTGGTTGTCAGACTTTTTAGGCCACTGACTACTTTAACGACTGTCAAAGATCTTCAAATGACAGCCGGGACCAACGGCTTAACGTGCTTTCCGAGGCACGGAGGAAACTCGGTATGTAATGGGTGGTCACCCATCCACAGACCAACCTAGGCAAGCACGGCTTAACCTAAAGATCGACCCGAGCGGCTGTTATTGTTTTAGCCACGAGCTCCTCCCATATTTAAATTAAGTCTATTAATTAAAAATACTATAAACTCTAAAATACAGAAAATATTGACATTTTGTTATGTATTCTGATTTATAATGACTTTCGTCTCTCCTTCCTTGCTTTATGGAATCATAAAGTGAATTTATTTAGTGGAGTGCCTTCATTTTATAAAATTTGAAACATACAGGTTCAAACAATGTAATTTGATTTGGTAATTGATTGTTTAAAATGATTATAAGTTAAAATTCAATGCAAAATCAGATAGACCAGGGTAGAAGCCTTTAAAGATAATAAAAAATGAAACAAAATAATAGTAGGATGAAACCCATTAGAAAAGGAGGAGAATATTATAAAAATGAAAGGAAAAATAATTTACGGGCGATCTGAGGTCGGGAAGGGGATGGGGGTGAGTTTTTAAGGGCAAAAAACGGTTTTTCTCGATTTCCGGCAAAACTAAAAGTCCTATGGAAAAAAGTCAAATGGCAAAGTTGTAGGTAATAAAAAGATCTAAAACTTTTGTACTTACACTTTTTTCACATAACCTCAAAATTTATGTGAAATATTCAAAAAACCAAGTTTTTGGTTTTTTATTTTTATCTTTTACAATTTTGTTTTTCTTTTCACGAAATTTGGTGAAAACTTACCTTTTTGTGTCCCAAATACGCTGTAATTTATTTGATTAGAAATATTTATTTTTTCACCTTATTTTGAATTAATATCGAAAAAGCACCTTAATTTTCAATCGAAAATTCACCCGTCAAAATATCAGTTTTTTTCAAAAAGTTGGTATGTTTTCTGTTCGTTAAAATCTCTACTTCCCGATGGTGAAAAAAAATATATATGTTACTATAGTAAATCTTCTCAGAAAATGCAAAACAGAATCATCCATACTGATAATCTGAAAAGACAAAATCGAATTAATAATGCCTTCACAATTTTATCGTGAGTAGGTATACCCCCATGAAAAATAATATAAAAAAATAAATGACAAAATGTATAAAAAATATATTTTAAATATATTAAAAATCTATAAAAAATGTATAAATATATTAAAAAATATATTTTTAATAACTAACTTTTGGCCGATTTTCATATATATTTTATACATTTCAAATATATTTCAGATATATTCAAAATATTCTTTTTTTATCTTTTTAGCTATGTTTTTTATGTCTTTTAAGATATATTTTGAATGTATCTAAAGTATATTTAAAATATATGAAATATACATGAAAATCGGCCAAAAGTTAGTTATTAAAAATATATTTTTTAATATATTTATACATTTTTTATATATTTTCAGATTATCAGTATGGATGAATCTGTTTTGCATTTTCTGAGAAGATTTACTATAGTAACATATATTTTTTTTTTCACCATCGGGAAGTAGAGATTTTAACGAACAGAAAACATACCAACTTTTTGAAAAAAACTGATATTTTGACGGGTGAATTTTCGATTGAAAATTAAGGTGCTTTTTCGATATTAATTCAAAATAAGGTGAAAAAATAAATATTTCTAATCAAATAAATTACAGCGTATTTGGGACATAAAAAGGTAAGTTTTCACCAAATTTCGTGAAAAGAAAAACAAAATTGTAAAAGATAAAAATAAAAAACCAAAAACTTGGTTTTTTGAATATTTCACATAAATTTTGAGGTTATGTGAAAAAAGTGTAAGTACAAAAGTTTTAGATCTTTTTATTACCTACAACTTTGCCATTTGACTTTTTTCCATAGGACTTTTAGTTTTGCCGGAAATCGAGAAAAACCGTTTTTTGCCCTTAAAAACTCACCCCCATCCCCTTCCCGACCTCAGATCGCCCGTAAATTATTTTTCCTTTCATTTTTATAATATTCTCCTCCTTTTCTAATGGGTTTCATCCTACTATTATTTTTTTTCGTTTTAAAAATTATCGACCCTGGTCTAAGAGACAAAAATTGTAATATAAATTGTAATTCAGACTACGCTCATATTCAGCTTGTTTGAATGACTAAAGATACACACAATAGTGGAAGGGAAAATTTTACATGAAGTTTTGCTATACATATATTTAGAAACAAATTCCAGCATTCATAATATTAAGCAATTAACTTTATCAATTAACACAGCAACACCTAACACTTTCTAGGTCCAATTCAATTAGGATGTGCCCTATCTATTGTTGCATTGTAAAATATAAAACATAACCTCAAGCCTGTGTGCTCCCCACTACCCACACATTCCACCAGATTATGGTTCAGTCCCATGTAATATCGGGTGATCCTATTACCAACAACTGGGTACAAATCCAGACTTTGGGGTCCTACTTAGAAATTCTTGATTAAAAAAAGTAATAGCACATTGTTCAACTTGGGAATCAAACCCAAGACTGATGATGTTCAGCACAGCATCTCTACCGATGCGACAGATTGCCCACAGTGTAGAAAATTCCCATAAAACCTATTTACCTATATATTTTATGTGTTGTCCTTATGAAAAACCAATCAATTCCAATCACATTGAACACAATCTATTAAAAAACCATACACCTAGGAATTGAATCAAACAATACAATATTGTATTATTTTATTATCAGTATTATTTTGTAGGAGTCATACTAACAGGTATATTGTGTGCTGGTTATATGGATGACCTAATGGCTACCTATATTACACATCAAATGATTTCATTTGCTCCATTTTATTTCTTAGAATAAGCCATACTTTTTTATTCTAGGTATTTCATTAATAACTGTGTCTTATGGATGAGATTAGTAAGAAATGGATGAAATAGAACTTGATTTGTTTTACAATAATAGCCAGGGACACAATCAAATTGTTATCTGCCTAGTCTTTTTCCAACTATATCGGCTTAGGCTTCCAGTCTAACCAGATGTAGTTGAATACCAGTAACTTACATGGCCTCAGAGACTACCAAATAAGTTTCCATTTAAATGTTACTTATAACCACCATCGTGGGATAATACTATTTCGTTTATAGTTGGTGCAGCATGTTTTCTGGTCAGTGGGTCGTCTTAGGGGCGGATATACACATCTCTCTGAATTAACCATCATCATAGACAAATATTTTTATTCAACTACTTTAAGGAACATCACTCCACTCATATTATTGATATATTCACAAAATAAAACTTTAAATGATTACCTAACTAAACTTTTAAACTTAATTTTTTTATAAATAAATACAATATTAACAAGACAGTTCATCATGACAAAATGCAAATAAGTACTTAACTAAATATGTAATACAAATATTTAAAAATATAATCTATATAAAGTAAATCAAAGCTAACAAATCATTAAAATTTAGAGAAACTGGTCATTAGCTTTAAGATCAAAACACCCAATAATACAAATATTGTGGAAATATCTGGATCATTAATATAAGGTAGGTGTCTCTAGGCAAAGATTGTAACCAAAACCCAATTACCCAAGTAATCTTATCTATTACAAATAAACGATTACCTAGTGTTTTAAGTAATAAATCGTTTTTATCAATATTTTCTAGACTGTCTTCAGTGCTACAAATTATATTTTAAAGACTTTTCAACTTAACGACACAACAAGGAAAAAGTTGTACCTTAAAATGATTCATCATAATATTATAAATCACAAAGAAAAAATAACCAATTTGTTTGAAAACAGAAATAAAAATGTTCAAAAACAAAATATTTACTGTATATTTTGACAATTGACTGTTTGACATTTTGTCATGAGAAAACGAAAATAGTGTTGCGCAATTAAAAAGTCGATAATATTTTTCTATGAAACAGCTTTAACCGTTATTGAAAACGGTAATATAACTCTTTAATTCTATGGACACGATTGGTCATTATTCCAATACGTGTAACGCGTAGTAAATAGATGATGTCTTTGTCAATCCTAACCTACAGTAGCATCTATGTTTTGAATTTTATTTGGCAAATAAAAGGTACCTGTTCAAAGTTTAGGTATTTCATATGAGCAAGGATTGGGGAAGATTACGAATTAATGTCTAAGCAACAGGTTATCGTCTGTCATAATCCGACAAATACGGGAATAGGATTTTCAACTTGATTTTTCGTTTGCATACGACCCGGGAGATATTGTGACATGCGCAGTCTCAACCACAATAAAGTCGCAAAAACTAAAGATTTTCGCCGTAAAAAAAATGTAAAGCACTTACCTTTTTCTGATTTAAGTAAATAAGCTTTGTGTTTTCTCTCGGCGTCCTCGTATCTATTTTTCCACTTTTCTACGTATGTGGAGATCGCGATGTTAGCCTCCTTGGTGTGTTGTTGCGCGTCGGGCGGCGTCATCCTGGCGGCAGTGGCGCGCGGGATCCTCGTGGCCGCGCCGCCGCCGGGACAGAGCGAGACGGCGCTCCGACCGCCTTGACACTGATTGTTGCTCGACGCGATCGCAAATACATTATCACCGTTCCTTTTAATCATTTTTGCATTCGATTTTTATTGCACGGGCGCGTCGAACGCTCGCATCCTCTCGTTTTCACGTATGCACAGACGCGACACGTGTTAGATCAACAGGCTGGTGCGTCGCTAGTTGGAAAGTGTTGAAATTAATTCGCGAAAGGACTTCTTTGTTCTCGCCTTTGAGGAAAAATACGTGTGATATTATACGCGGCACATCGGAATATGTCACGCGTGTTCACCTGTAAAGCAGCCTTGATCGGTTAGAAGCTGCAACAAATAGTTCGATATTTAATATAAAAAAGCGCGTCAGGAAGACAAGAATGAGGGCCGAGTGTCAGATTTCAACTAAGGTTACTAACGTAAGCGTATGGCTGTGATATGATAATGAGGAGTTCGTCATTGTGAGTCATACGGCTTGGTGTTTACGCTTTTTGTTTACGTTTGACGTTGCCTCATAGTTAGTAGTGTTATCGTTCGATCCTTCTTAGAATCTAGTTAGAATTTAGTCGGAAGCACCTCTGCATGGAACGCTTGATAAGCTATCAATACCTACAATCGAAGAGCCGCAACATTATCGTTACGTATCAATTTATTGCCCACTTCGTAGTCATTGATTTGTGCGTTCGTAATAATTTCCTCAATTGTGTCCGTAGATTGAAGGTGTATATTTTTTATTACCTATTTGTCACTAGGCGTTTTCTATTAATTAATTAAGATCATTATTATAGGTCTCATGCTTGTTAGAATGAAATTAATATTCAATATTAAAACTGTATGGTATACTTAAATGGATAATGTTTGTAAATTTTATTTTTTATACTGAAAATCTCTCGGTATTTAACCGTCATTTTTATAGAATTTTATAATAAATGAATTAATTTAGAATATTAATGACTAAATATGAATTTAAATATCTGGGCCTAATTTTTTCAATGAATTGTGACTTAGCCAAAATTAAACTTTAAGCTAAAAATATCACATTTAAATCCACTCTTAATACCGCTAAATTAAATAATCGGCGCAATGTCACAAATGGTTACAATTCTACATACAAAGACGACTAAAAAATCAGCTTGATCTCAACATTCCCAACCATCCGGACGAAAAAAAAACTCACCAATACAAACACAAATACACAAAAAGTTCACTATCCCACATTAGTCACCGACAGATAAAATACCACTGAATTGAAAAATAAAACAAATTGGCGACACGCTACCACATGTTAAAATCCACAACTAAACGCAGTCAACGCATTATGTCCAAGTAGGGCTGAACGGAAATTCTAAAATTAAACACCATTTCCAGTGAAACGGAGAGCCGAACCGTCTTGTCTATGTAAGAGACATACAACGTGTGGCTTGTGTGGGCCGCTGGATTGTTAGACATCTCAAGTGATTTAATTGTCACGACCGAGATGCGAAGCATTAATCTCTTGTTGTTGCTAATGTCCTCTTGTTTATCTAAGTTTTATTGAACTCTTAATGGCCTGTTTTGAGTTTTGGAACTGTTGCATTAATTTTGTTTGATTGATTGAATTTGATAGCCTTTTTTAGAGTCGTGTGGCTGAGATAACACATTAAGCTATCAAATGGAATTAGGCAGCATAAAATTAAGAATATATTTCTTAATTTTATGCTGCCTAATTCCATTTTAATTAAAATGCTAACTTACCTCGCTGAACGTAGACTCATTTCAGTTTTATACTATTAGGACTGACAGCTTATATTACTCAGGTTATTAAAAGATAAAGATATTATTTTATATCACCACACTCACAGCTAACACTCATGAATAAATAGAAGATCAAAGCTGAATATTATCCCTACATCTCTTGCCTGTCATAAAGTCGCAATACTCACAACTAAGCCTTTAAGAATGCCTTGTTGTTATATTCCAAGTATGTTAAGCACCTGCTTCGGGTTTGAGTCATGTCATCATGTGGCAACCATGTATAATAGATGTGTTTATTAAATCTGCCAGCTTTAGTACAGAGACATCTTTCAATTAGACTTCATTACTTGCATTGCATGCATGTAGACCGTAAGTCATGCATTTTTGTCTGTAAAAGAATTCTAATACAAAACACCTACTTTATTACTTGAATTTGTTTTTCTTTATTCTAAAGCTCTTAGATGTTGTAATAGAGAATTGCAATGTGGTACATGTTGGTACAGCAAAACATTATAGTGACCCATTTATATCAATTGACTTTAACAACTACATCTTAGTTGTTTCTTTTCTCTCTTGTATCCACATGGAAAGAATTGGTTACTACAAAGAAGGAACATTGTTTCAAGTGTTGGCTTCCTTATTGCAACATCTTAATTTGTAACAGCACAGTTTTCTACAAAGTGATCATTATTTTGATTATTTCAATTTCATCTGGAACGTTTTCAACCTACCAAAAATGAGGAAAAAATGCTAAAATAAGATAATGTAATTGAATTAGGGTCCGCCTCATGAATAATGTTTAGCATAAAAAGCACCGCTGATACATTTAAAGTTCAAGAAACCAATCGAAACATAAAAAGCGAGGAAAAAACCAACTTGGAAACAGAAACAGGCGGGCCTTAAAGAACTTAACCTTATTTAGGTAACGAGGTTAAAGTGAAGTTCACCTTTGTAAAGAGCTTTACCAACATTGCTATCGGCAAGGCAATCCGATTACACCAACGATACCCAACATTTTCTTATATTGTATTCATTAAATACGACTTTCGATACTTCAAAGTGATTTGGTAATGATAAAAAGATAGTTATCGATAATATGCACATCATTATTATTAACGACTTCGAGTACTTCAACTTGATTTAATGGCACTTGCCATAACCTGCTTAAAGAAAGCCAGAAAAAAATAATTATTGCCCAATTATTCATGTAATCAACAAGTCGTTATTAATCCCACAAAATTACTCAATTATTATATAATAAGGAAATAAAGGACATTTGCAACTCATTACCGTTTCCGCAAAACAGGGTATTCACATCGAAAAACAAAGTTGAAATATTCGCGAAATTTATGCGACGGGCTAACAGAAAAGTGTGTTCTTTATGCCGCCCACGAGTTGCTCATTATTTTTTCCAGCTTGAGACGCAAACTTTGATTTAATGTGAAATTGAATTTATTACGTGTTGCTTGTGTTCTCTTTGAAACCGAGAGAAGGGAAAACTTTATCGATATGACCGTTTTAAACGTGACGTTTAGAAACATTGTTGGTATGTACTAGTTTTATGGCGGTGGGTAATACATATACGACTGATGAACGGGTTAAATAAGGCTTAAAATAACATTTTAGTAACCTAATGCACAGTTTTTTATTTTTAATGAAGAACCTACTTTTTTTTTTTCGAACTTTTTTTAATAAATTAACTTGCAAAAATCATGAGACTGGTATAATATGTTTACCTAGGTCAATGTAAAAATCCCATTTGGTTGGAGGCTTAAATATCAAGAAAAGCAGTACATTTTGAATAAAAAATTTCTACAACTTTGTCCTGCCCCCATTACGAAAAGCGTGAACATAACCCAAATTTCACGGAAACACTCACATCACTTCCTGCAGCGAGTAAATTCGGCAGATATTATTTTTATGAGCGAATAATAAACGGCTCAGCGACCATTCACCTCAGTCCTATTTCTGTGCTCTTGTTAACCTCTGCTCGTAAAATCTCGCTACTGGCAGTAAGGAGAGCGTAAAAATGTTGCTTATACTGCTTACACCATGTCAATGATTAGCAATCTTGTCGTGTTTATGGGTGAACGAGTATTTAACTAAATAAAAAAACGACTAGAGTTTTTGGGTGGTAATGGGCAGTGACCGTTTAAGCGAATTTCACTCATTTGTTTTAAATGGAGAGCCTTTAAAAATAAGTTGGTGAAGCCAAAATTGACTGTGTTACACTTCTGCCAATAAACACCGATTCTCTTCGCGTTTGTCTCTAACAAAAACATCGATAGTTTTCGATCAACATCGCATGGAACAACGAACGCATTAACACTGAAATATACGCTACCTCATTCATGTACAACAATTATTCCGCCAAATGACACCCAAACGATCCTCCTAACAACCGCAAAAACAGGGAAAACAGTACAATTTTAAGTCAACTAGTGTCAACTGCCTGCAATTATTTGATTCGATTAGCGCAGTTTTTGCGACTGCGAGCAATTAGAAGCTATAGTGGCAATCTATCTTGACTTCAAGCGACATTCCACTCTCCCACATAAAATGTGTCATTCTAGCCTGTCCTTCATTGTGGTGGCTACATGTTTTAGTGCAGATTATGGATTTGTATATTGCTTTTATCTTAAGCATAAGTTTCTTAATATGAAGGAAACAGTTCCTACCTTATGTGAGTAAGGTATCTTAAAAAATCATGGTACAGACACCAGCAGGTCAACCTACTCGAAACTGTCAGATTTTCTCAACCAACCATGAACCGACTGCTTCTTCAGAGATAAAGTTGAAAATCTATTAAAGAAATTTGACAGATTATAGTAGCTTGACGTGCTGGCGTCTGTACATACCTGTGCTTGCATTGACTATAATAGTCTTCTTTTCTGAGTGCATTTGTCCCTTTATATTATGGAATAGGCGGTTCAACATGTTTTCTTTCTTTTAATGGCTAATGCGTCAAAGACCTTTTAAGAGTTTTCTTAGCAGTAATTCAATCAAAATTCACAGCCAGTCCCAAAACTAGACTCTCAAAATCAAGATCTACTTCCTTGATTCAATGCATCTTACGGTAAGATAAAGATAATCTTAGTAAATTTAGTTATTTAGTTGTAGGTAGCTAATTAAAGCTAGTTAGACGTAGGTTATAGGTACCCAGAAAGCTCGTCTCCACTTAACCTTTAAGACATCACATCCGTGACATTTAAAGTAATATTTCTCAACCAGGGCATTTAAACTAAATGTCCTGTTAGTAGCAAGTCGTGTATCCCCCGCAATGTGTAGGAGGAGACAGGATTGTGTCCGTGACTCCGTGTTTATTACAAAAGTTTTTACTGCACTCGTGGGTGGTTGCGATCTAGTTTTGAACTGATAAAAGCTAAATTAAATATTGGAAATTTATTTTATGTAAGCTTTGTGGTGGTAAAATATGATTTCACTGACAAATTAAAAATATGCTACCAGAAAAATCTTGAATAAATAGCGTGCGCTGCGTGATTCAAAACTAAAAAAATGACATTTTTTTATTTGCAGATAACATATCTTAGTAGCGAAAGTCTGACATTTTAGCCAGCAAACATTACAAAACGAATAGAAATTGAAGAACAAACTTTAATTTCACACGTGTTTACGAATTCAAAATCTACAAGCCGTTCATCGAAATTTTTCTTGTCTATAACTGTAAACGACAACCACTCTACATGATTAATATCGAGTAGTTAAAAACCGTTACCGAAATAACCTTTACAAAATGCTAGATTCTATTCGTTATTTTCACCATAGAGAAATGTCATTATTATTAAATTAGCTAATGGAACATACTTAGCTGACATCATTTTATCCTATTTTCTATCGATCGGTCACGAATTTTACCAGCTATATTTTATTTTGTAGTTTTAATGTATTGAAGGTGATTAATCTATTAAGATAGATATCTAACTAACGGCCGAATTGTTCATCTTTAAGCGGGCTATCGGCAGTTCATTAATGGTTGACAAAAATCATCTGTTGCTTTAATCACTAGCTCCAAATTGCAGACGAATTTCCTATTGCAATTTGTTTTTATAGCATAGGACTCTTATTGCTTGAACACGACATCAAGAAGTATTTGGTAAACGTAACGTTCAGTTAGACTTAGACCGAAAGGTCAGGCCTCGGACTGGCTGTGGACATGGGACTTAAAAGATCGGTACTTACATTTTGTCAAAATCTGTCCGTACCGGTTTGACCGCACCTAAACTTCACATGATCGCGAGAGGGTGTATGAGGGTAATATATGGTACATATTACTATATATTTGGAGGAGGCTTTTACCCTAAGGGGGTCCGCACACTAATTATTTTATAATTTTTTAATCATGATTATACCATAAATTCATATATTTATGTTATTTATGTAATTTTAAATCGAAATAATAATGAATGTTTTTAATTTAATCTTAATTTAATGTAATTTATTTGTTGATTTTATAGTTATGGTTATTTTTTAATACTTAATTGTTTTTTTTTAAATTTCTTAGTGATTTGATTATTGTTTGATTGTGTGGAATAATTAAAGCTTTATTATTATGAGGGTAATAATACCAATAATACTATGTATTAGGCTTTATAAGATACCTACCTATGGGCTGGGATTTCTGAGAAGTATCAAAAGCCAAGGTTATTGTTAACCTGTTTTGCTCTAGGTACATTTAATATGTTTGACCTTGGCAATAAGTCAATCAGCATCCAATGTACCTAGTTATAAAATAACAGTCGCAGGTTGCATGCCTACGTTTAGGTATGTACATAACCAATCAAAACAGAAAAATATAAATTATCCTTGAAATATTGACACAAACATTATTTCGCTGTGCCTAAAACAGAATATATAAAAAAATCACGGTGTAAACATCGCAGGCAATTGGCGTCGTCAGTTTAAAAACGCTCGCAGTTATGTACCTATTATGCCGAAGGCAATCAAACTGAACAACTTTCAGCCTGGGGCTAACATCGTAATACCTAGTTAACCTACTCGACATTATATTTGTGTGTGTAAGATCCTAAAAGATTTTTTTTCTGTTTGATCGTCTGTAACACACGCTAAATAACACTCTTTTTGGGTTCACCGCATTCTAGTGAATATGACGACACCTTTCTGAAACATACTGTAGATAAGTGCTTGGTTTTCAAGAGATCTGGGACCTTACTTACAAAGCAGTCTAGACTTCCTCGTTATGTCTAGCTTACACACTTAGAAATTGGACTCTACTCTAGAACCTTTATTTACCCAAAATGGTCAAAGGCACTTCAGAGTTAAAAATGAAAACCCAAGTGTGTATTAGGATTACAGTCTAGTTCCCAAGCCCGAAAGAAGGAATAATGAAAACACCATTTAATTTCCTTCCTAGCTACTGCCATTTCACAGTCAATTTACCTATGACGACTGCAGTCCAACAGCAACCTTATAGTCTTGAAAATAAAGTTCACTATAACTTTGAGAGACTCGTCAGTTAGCTCATTGGATAGCAACCGAACAACATCCTTATTCCTATGAGCATAGAGATCACTGCTATTTAGGCGGCGAAAGAAGGGTAACAGGACTGTAAGAGCTAAAATTTCACTAGGTTTTGCCTGCAGCTTGCGTACATGTCGAAAATTCTCTTATTGGATCGTATTAACGGGGCAAAAGTCCTCAATTCTTCCTATCCCCGGTTATTTATCTACCTGCATACCAGAAATCAAAACCGTCAACCTGTAAAACATGAAAGGTAACACATGGAGTTACTTTCGCATTGATAATATTAGTATGGGTTATAATTATAAATACTACCATTCCTTAACCTATAAAAAATGCTCTTTCAAAAGGAATCACGCCATATTTTCTCATAATTATTGCTAAGTACAACTTTTTCTTATTGTGCAAGATCAAAGTAGGTACTTATTTACCTAGCTAAGAGCTTATGTACAAGGAAGTACACGCTCAGTTAGTCTAGATTTAACTATTAGGTAATGGGTACAATATATGGTAATTACAACACAAGAGTGATTGTCTTCCGAGAAACGAGTGCAGATAAGATAAAGTGAAATGTTAATGTCCGGTCTTATCACTGTTATTTTGTAGCTATGATGTAATTTAAATGAATCTCGTAATTTTATGACTTATTTGTTGTTTAAATGTCGCAACAAATCATCTTTTTTTTTTGTAATTTTGTTGTTTTTTATTTTTTTAATAAAGGCTGACTATTTTTTTTCTTTTTGTTAAAGTTTTTCTTTTAGGTTTATTGTTTATTTTTGACAGGGCGGCTTTTAATGATATGAACATAACAACAGGCCTATAATCCCCGGAAGGCTAGGCAGAAATGTAGGTACAGATGCCAGCACATTAAGCTACCCGGAACTGTAAAATTTTCCCAATCAATCAACCTCTCCTCCAGTTTAGCAATAAAGTTGAAAATCTACCCTACCTACCTTTGGTAGGCAAATTTCACTACTTAAGTTTGACTACCATGTAATGTAGGTATAGGTAATAGGATGGTAATAAGGGGTGAACCTATTACCAAAAACCGAGGACGACAGTCTCCGGGCTGTTACTCAGAAATGTCTAGTAGGTATGAATGGATCTGCCAGGGCTAAGGGACTGTTCGAAAGAGATACCGCGGCCCTGGGACACAAAGGGCAAGGAAGCAACATGGATGGGTTTTAGTCGGTACAAGTCTGACACTCCCCTCCGCTCTGCACAGAGCGGGAGACGTCATTTGATGATTTCCCATCCGAAAAAAAAAGGTCTGAATGGATTCGTATGATTAGGCTTTTCAAGAAAAGCAGAAACAAAAATGACGAGCGCTTTTCATGTTATTTCCTAGTAAGTCCCTTTGCTGGCATAAAGTCACCTAGAAAATACCCATGATGACAAAGGAATCAAGACAATGAGTAGTCTTTAACATATTTGAGTAAGTTATTGTTATTAACAAAGAAGTAAGTATACGTAATGGTTTGCTCGGTGACCGTGGTTATTTTCATGAATCATTTTCAGAAATGTATAATATTAGCTCCTTGCTCCATTTCTTGGTAAGAAATATTTCTGTTATAAATAAGCCTTTATCAACTCAGTTCCTGTTGTGTCAAGTTTTGTGTGGTCGGATTCCAGTTAAGAATCCTTATTTCTCTCGGAGCAACAGAAATGTAAGTACAGACGCCAGCACATCAAGCTAATTCAATCTGTCAAATTTCTTTAATAGATTTTCAACTTTATCGCTGAAGCATTAGGTTAAAGGTTGATTGAGAAAATTTGACAGTTTCGGGTAGGTTGATGTTCTGGAGTTTGTAGCTACCGAATTTCTAAGCAGTGTTTTTAGCAGACAGCCAATTAGATCTCAAATAAAAAAGTCTAGAGGAAAAATAATATGAAATCGCGTTTGTTTTCCCCGAAGGGTTAGGCAAAACTTCCTTAAAGTACATCCACATTTGGCCAGTTAATCCTGTTATGATTTGAAGCTCATGCGGTATTGTAAATGAACATGCACTCCTTAAAACATGGGCTTCTCAAAAGACTGCTGCTGCTGCACTTGGATTGGTGACCTCAGTTTTTTGTTACTGTGCATTCGTACAAGCAAAATATTCATGCAAATAATTATGTTGTTAAAATCTCCATTTCTATCTCTCTACTCTCTTAGTTGCAATCTTTAACAACCAACATTGATTTTGTCACCGGATGCATAGTTATAAGCGTAAATGACAGTGCTGCCCAGTCTCTTAACATTTTATCTTTTAGGGGTCTTCTACAATATCCATCTGAAGAATGGCCCTGATCTATTAATAGGAATTTCTCAAAACTAATCTATATGCATTTCTTGAAGCTCTATGTAACGCATAACTCAATACGTGCAAGGGTGACATCGTGTTTTCACAAGGCGAGCATTGTCCGATGTTTCTAAAAATAAACTATGAACTAACTTATTGGCTACAAGAACAGACATTTTGACCACGTGTACGAATGTACTACGTAGGTACATATACCTATGCTGTCAGTTTGCTTATACACGTACCTTCGACATTTAATGAAAGGGGAAATATGTGTAAAGCATGGTCTACGCACTTTAAACAGTCAAATGAATTTCCAAAACAAAAAAAAACACCACAGGGCTTAGGTAGTCTTTCCAAGGGGTATCATTATGTTATGTGGAGGTCAGACAGGCAGTTGCTCTAAAGGGTGTAAACAGACTCTTAACGAAGCCGAAAGGCACTTGTTCTCCCCATCATTGCGATCATTTTTTTGTTCTAGACCATACCTGAGAACCTTCTAGTTACGGAGATATTGGGGGTCAAAGTTCCAACTTTTTCACAAGTTTTTTTTGAAATATATGTTTTTAATTAGTTTTTTTTTACTTAAGACACCTTCACGACCCCTGTACCATCCATCAGCACAATGTTTTGAACGCGTTACATTGCGTTCTACCGTAAAACGTGATTTTTCACCCAAAAAAAAAAGTCGTTTCCCAGCACTAATTTTTGCGTAAAGTTACTTAGTTTGATGTACATAATGCTTGGTTAACGGCTTCGTGAAGAGTCTGTTTACACCCTGTATGTAATTTGCTGGTATGCAGCTGCGTCCGGTCAGACTGGAAGCCGAGCTCAACATGGTTGGGATAAGGCTAAGTGGACATGGTGGTCACTATGTTACAACTGATATTTCACGACAGCCACTTAACTGTGTTAGATAAGACTGAGTACCTATTGTAACTCAAATAAGTCTTTAATTTCAATAACAGCTGATCGTAAATTCACAGAAATAATCCCACGCACCGCCACCGAGACTAAAAGGGGCTGAGCTATAAATACTCACAAATAACTATTAATAGAAAAATACGATTGTCTAATATAGTTTACACCTCGGCTTTGCCCCTCACGAGCGGACTAATGCTAATAGGTTGCGTTCATTGAGAGGCCCATGTCGCCATGTGGTATAACTATAGACATAGTCAACAATGAAAATAGGTACAGTCAACCGAAATAGCACTTCCAATAGGCGGACCTTTCTGCTGCGAAATAAAGGCGATGGCAATGACAAATTCTTGCTAATGATGTGCGGTTTTATGTACTTACTTATTTCTCTTTGCCATGACATAGAATCTTGCCAAAACTAATAATATTTTAGGCCCTTATAAGATTTGTATTAACACATAAAATAATTTATTGCCATCAGAACTCCACGACCTTGCAGAATATCAATGCAATCGAGTTACTGAAAGTGGGTAAGAAATATTAATCCCAAATTCGCAAAACATCCGATGTTAATAAGACGGGTGTGAAACTGAATACAATTGTTTAAAAATCACCCACATTTCATGTTCTCATTGCCACAATGACAAGTTATTGAATCGGTTCAGCAGTTTTCAAGATGGCAGTACACAAAGAGACGATCTTTATTGAAGTTCAGATAAGATGCAAGGCCTCCTTTGTTTGTAAATTTTTATTATGCATCGAACGCGTCTTAAAATGCATTTGCATGGCCTAAATATTTACATGTAGATGCAATCTTTGAGCAACTTATGTCAATATATGTTTTAAGTGAAAAGGTTTTTTAATAGGTAAACTTCCTGGCGGCATAATTTTACAAATGGATTTCCGGTTTTTTATCTGCTTCACTCTGCGTTCGCAGAATTGATTTTCAGGAAACATTCTTTCTTCTTTGTGCATTCAAATATCATAAAAAATGTTTCACCGGTAAAAGATATTGTGTAACTAACATTTTATAAAATTGGATCAAAATATTCCTTTTTAATAAAAGAAAAATAAAGTAGTAAGGTGACGTATGCTCAAAAAACGATGATTATGGAATTAGGCATTTATTCAGGAGCATGTGTTTTCATGGCCAGTCATAGGTATATTCCGTCTATGAAGAATCCTTCTACTTCTGGGAATAACTAACTTTACGGAATTATTATATTTTATGAAAATAGTTCCTGAGTTAGTTTATTTTGTGTACAAAATTATCTTTGACGGAGAAACCTCTTTCCTCTCAATGAATATGTTAAATCTTCACAAAAACAATTTGCTAGTATGACTTACTAAAATTATTATTATTTTTTTAAATCGCTAGTATATATTGTCATTTCAGGGTGGCGCCGCTTGTGAAGAAAAAGAGCAATGAAACGTCAAATTCAGTACATTTTTGAATTAGTTGCCGTTCCGCACGGCGTATGGTTACATATTGGGAGTTATGAACTTATGACGCATGCGCTGACTGCGCTGAGTCAAACCCGCGTTTCGCAGACAATAGATAACAATCGTCTGTTTATTAATTTATTCTTTACTATACCTACAACTCCTACAAGTAACTGTATATTTAACGTTTAAAAACCGGTTTTAAACTAGTTTTTTTTTTATTTATCCACGTCGCTTTAAATAGGTAACAATTGTAAATTAAGCGACCTCAGCTCTATTTAGGTCCAGGCAGGATACGGTAAAACATAGTCCATTGTATTGAATAGAAAACGTTTATTTTCTTTTATTCAACTGAAAGTTTATTTGCTTAGCCTGTATCTGTGTGTCCTGATCAATGACGTATTATAAATAGACGCGTCATGCATGAACATCACGGCACTCGAAAACAGCGTAAAACTTATCGGTAGAGAGAGAAAGAACATTAAATGTCATCTACGGAATTCCTGTTGTTAACGAGAGATAAATATATTCTTTTAGTTACGTTGTCATCTTTTACGTACGGCACGTCACTTACCTCAGGCGCCGGTCGCGATTAGAATGCATCGAAAAAAATAAAATAAAATATATTTTTCTTGATACTTACAAATGAAATGATATTTTTTATATTTATTTGTTGCAGTATAATTTTTACATTTCCTTAAAACACAGGATGGAATTCTGTTTTTGGTTTGGAGGAAGTTATTCACACAAGTTAATTTAGTAGGTATTACGTACAGCTGCGGCACTGGTTGGTACGCGACTAAAGTGACTCGGGGCAATTACCCGGTACTTATGTTGCCACTACAGAGCGCGGGTAACGTATCTGATCTATAGTTTATATATCTCTGATGATGGGGTTGGTTGGAAATGATGTGCTTAAAATTTCACCAAACACGTTCTCTATTATTTCTAGGTTCTCATTTGACTAATCATGTTGGCTATAGTAAAATCTAGCAATACAAGGGCACGAAACATTTTTTTGTGTTTCGAATACGGTTCGATCCCGGATTCAAATTTAAACACTTCATCAAATCACCAGCTACGCTTACGCGGTTCCAGACTCTATCTATGACTATGATTCCATATCATGCCACCTACAAGTCAACAAATGAACGCCTTAATCTTTTCTGAAAATCGTATCTTTGCATTTCCAACTATTTAAATTTCATATTTTTTACCTATTACGTATTATACCTAGAAAAAACATAACCCTTCCTTGGCAGTCGGGTAAAAATAATAAAATTCCGTAGAACTTCAGTCCATAAAAATACTTTTGATCGAATCTGCTGTTTATAATTCCATAAAATAACATGACTCACTAGCCAATCATGAACATTAAATTAAGGTCAAAGCAGTTATCAAATGATTAGCATTTAATTACATCTGATAACGATAAACTAATAGTTTGATCATTGATAACGCCATCGCCAACACAGCTCACAGGTTACCGTTCTTTTATCATAGTTTAACTTTATATTTCATTGCTGCATTTATATGCAAAAAGCAGTTAAGTAAGTCATTAATACAGAAATGAACATAAAACATCATTTCATGACATGTTGATTGCCAGACCCGCCCACCCACTGGTAACAAAACCTTGTTTTTGCTGCATCATGAAGCGTGCTAGCGACATCTATTGAAAATGAAGTGAATCAATTGTAAACTCGTTCAAGTGGAGAACGTAAAATGTTTCGACGCTTCATTAGCCGTTTAGTTCCATAGTTTTTGCTAGATGGCGTTACTAGTATCAAAGCAGACTTTTCGTTCGACCTTCGAGAAGGTAAGTACGTACGGTCGCGGACTTTTCCGCCTGATCATTTAAAACATTTTTCGCTTGAATCATGCGGAGGCCCCCGCCCGGCTAGAGAGCGCTTCATGTTGTGAGGTCAAGCAAAAAATGAGCTTCGTGGTGATCAGGCAGGAGTGTCCTCGAAATGACAATGTCTTGCTTTTTTATATTATTCTTTTTAGTAAGGAGTTACTTGCTTAAATTTTGCCTTTAGTTAATCTCATCCTTTTGAGCAAAATTCTCTTTTTAATTTTAATGATGTAACTAAACCAGAGTCGATTAAGTCATATATTTAGTTTATTCTTTATCACCCCTTCCTTTTCAACAATATCTTAATTCCGTTCTTCCCAAAGCGGGTAGATTCGCCACGGCAAATCGGTTGAGATTCAATTCTCATTCAGCCCCTCTGCGTTGGGGGTTAGTTTGCACCACTTAAGTGACGACTCAGGGGGTTGCTAACACCATATTAGAAGTATTACCCTCTTGTATTTCATCTTAAAGAAGTTGCTTGTGGGAATTTGAGGCAACAATAGAAAGTTGACCAGGCCACCTCGAAATATAACGCAAATGAGCGTTTTACAAACTAATATCTGCTGAGTGCATTTGTGCGGACTTTGTTCAGCTTTCGCCATAACTTTTTTCCATATTTTTAGAAAAAAAGTTAGTTTTTAAAGAAAATAAATCTAATTAGTAGGTAAGGCAAAAATAGATCAAAAAATAAAATAATAATCCGGCTTTTTTTGCAAATTTTCCGAATGCACTATCAACATTTCAAAACGACTAATAAACTTACTTTCCCCTTTGGTTTACAGCATCATAGCATCTCTCACAATTCTGGACTCAAAAACAAAGCATTTATTTCAGGTAGGCCAGTTACAGGCAATTATAGTGACCTTATAAATGTACAGTCCCATTTACAAGGCATAGTAACTGAAAGTAGGTCTACCTACTGGTCTACGCTTTGGAATGCTTTAAAGTGTAGACCTCTATGGAAAAAAACTCCATGGACACTTTTTTAAAGCAGTCATTCAACCAGTTTCAGCGAGTGAAATTCCTTGGTTTTCCAACCGTTAAACAAAAACAGTGAGCTTTTATTTAGTCATTAATTCGGCGTCGCTTAGCGTTACTGAAAACGGTGAAAATTCTAAACAAATTAATCCAAGCTTCCCACAACGTTCCAAACCTCCCAGCTTCCCAAAATATAATAACAGAACGCTTCCACAAACCATGGGGGTGCAACCCTCGCATTACACCCCCTAGGGATGAATGGGGATGAATGCAGGGGAGTAACGATTACCTTAATGCATGTTATATTGAGACGAGACTAACTTGTCGCCGTACTTTGTGTAATGTGATTGCGTTTTGGGGAAATTGTCGTGAACTTGTGCAAGATTTATGGAAGTTGTTGGGTTTACTTTTTCAAGAATTGTCTTCAATTTGAAGAAGATATATTCTAGAATGAAAAATGTGAGTGTACCTAATAACAGGTGGAAACATGGGACAATGTTGTGTCTAATGTTCAGCTCGTTGGTGTAAAGGTCGCAAGCGCGACTGCTGAATATGGCGTCCTGCAGGGTACGATTTCCAGGTCGGGTAAATTATTATTGCGTTTTTCTATCAGGAATTTTCTCAGTAGCAGCCAGCCACGGAGTCTGGATTTATGCCTAGTTGATAGCATATGGCTCGCCTAATATTAAATAGGACTTAGACAAAACCTGAGAAATGTATGTACTTACATTTACTAAGAGGAGCACCTGTTCCGAACTCATCGGGAAAATTCAGGTACAGGTTCAAAAAACTCGACAGACGTGGTGAGAAGAATTTCTAAACAGACTCAGATAAAATCATCTTTATCATCATAACATCACGGCTGTAATCCCCGAAGGGTTAGGCAGAGAGTTACCTAATAGTACACCCACATTTCACCAGTTATGTTTTTAGTTCCATGTAGCGATCGTATGCACAAATCCAGACTCCGTGGCCACTACTGATATCTCAGTAGCGGCCACGAGTTCCTGATGGCAGAAACTAAAAACACTTTGCCTTCCCTGGGAATTGAACCCAGGACTTTATGCTCAGCAGTCGCACTTGCGATCAAGGAGAGCAACGACGCAGTCAAAACAAACTCAGACAAGACTTTCTTTTTTTTCTATCCTACATGGTGTCCCACTGCTGAGCAAAGGCCTCCCCTTTCTCCTTCCACACCTCTCTATTCTGTGCGATCTCCGGCCATGTTAGCCCCGCAAACACAATCAGATCGTCACGCCACCTTCGCGGAGGTCGACCTCGACGGCGCTATCCTTCTTCAGGCGACCAGTGTGTGACGATCCTTGCCCATCTCTCCGGGTGCATCCGTGCTACGTGGCCTGCCCACTCCCACTTCAGCCTGGCTGTTTTTTCTGCAACATCAGCTACTTGAGTTATGGAGCGCAGTGTGGTGTTTCTAACGCGATCTGTTCGCTTAACACCTACCTATTATGCTGCGCTCCATTGCTCGCTGGCAAATCTTGAGTTTGGACTTATGTTGTTCAGTAAGTGCCCAACTTTGTGCTCCGTAGGTTAGGACGGGTAGGATGCAAATGTCGACGAGTTTTCTTTTCAGTGTAAGTGGAAGGCTTCCCTTCATATATTTCTTCAGGGCCCAGAAGGTCTTCCAAGCATTTTCTTGCCTGTTTTTGAACGACACAACGTTTCTGGCCCAAATAGGTATACTCGTCGACATATTGCAGCGTATGCAAGTAATACACAAGACAAGACTTACTGTATTTTTTTCTAATCAACGAATGAACGCACGACTTTCTTTTAAAAATGACAACAATTTATATAGAAAACGTTTAACAATCTTGAATTGATTTCGTGTTCATGGGAAGTCTTTTTTCAGACAGCATGGCACTTATAAGTGTTAGTATAAATTCACGTATGTGTATAAAGTATTACGGATATACAGGATGAAAAACGAAGGCCACACGGAGAGTAAAAGTGTGGAGGTAACCTAAATCTTATGTGAAAAGCCGTTTACAAGAAAACATTATACCCAAAAATCTGTTTATTTTATTACAAACTAGCTGATGCCCGCGGCTTCGCCCGCGTGGATGTCGGTTGTCGCGAGCAAAAGTAATCATGAAATTTTGGTGCCGTTTCCGCAACAAAAGCTTGACAAATTATCCTCCAGAACCATTCAACCTTAATCCACCTTATCAACCTTATTAACCTTCCTCCAGAACCATTCTATCCATTGGTGAAAACAACATCAAAATCGGTGCCGTAGTTTTATTTCCCGAAAAAGCAAAAAACATTATAAAATAATATACGTTTAACAATGGCGAAAAACTAAGCAAACCTGTGTGTATCACTAAGCGTACCGAATAAAAAACAGGTTCGGAACCTATTTAGGGCCATAGGTTTTAGGTTCGGTGATTATTTAATATTCCCTCACTCTTATTAAGACCTTGCATGCATGTATTATTTTAATTCTGTATGTATACACATGTTTGAGCAAATAAAGTTTCTTATTCTTATTCTTATTCTTATCCCTGAAAACATATAATCAAACTGAAGTTTCCCTTAAAAAGAATCTTCTGCTTACCTGTAGGTAATACTCAAGGAAATTTCCCTACACGTGGAACTGTCTATTATTCCTCTTTGTATTTGAACTGTCGAAGGTTACAAAATAAAGCTGTTTTCATAAAATATAACTAGGTTTTTTCCAATAAAGTTTATTAAGTAGGATTAGCTTCTACGTTTGATCATTGATATGACGAGCAGGTACTGATTGGCGTATTCATAGCCTAATTAAAGCTAAAACACCCCAGTTCTAATTAAGTTTACCTAATTGACACAGAAACACCTGTATTTTTCACTCTGTGTTTTTGTAATTATGTGTTAACTAACCATGCTGTCAGGATCTGGTTGCCTTTTCCCAGCTATTTTGGGGTCGGCTTCCAGTCTAACTGGATGCAGCTGAATACTAGTATTTTACATGAAGTGACTGCCTATCTGACCTACCTCCACAACCCATGAACCCAGTACTGTAACAAAATAGGCAATACGATACCCCTTAGTAAGACTGGTTGTCAGACTTTTGGGTCACTGGCTGTAACGACTGTTAAAAATCTACAAATAGCAGCCGGGACCAACGGCTTAACGTGCTTACCTAGGCACGGAGGAAACTCGATACGTTATGGGTGGTCACCCATCCACAGACCAACCTAGGTAAGCATGGCTTAACCTAAAGATCGACCTGAGCGGCTGTTATTATTAAGCCACGAGTTCTGAACTAAACTTGAATAATTTTAGTTTAAAACATCCCTGGTGGGAACCGAACACACGACCTTCGGATTAGAAGTCCAACGCGCTATACTCTGAGCCACACATATGACGATAGCATGCAGTGAGTTGAGTTGAAAGGTACATGGCTTTCCGAACAAATCCTGAGTCCAACTTGCCAAGTCTATTAACAATATTATTCCTTTCCCTGCTTGTACTACATACATACATCCATACACTCACGCCCTCTTCCCATGGGGGTAGGCAGAAGCCACAGAACGCCACCTACTACGATCCTTACATACTCCTTTTGCCTCGTCCACATTCATACATCTGGTCACAAGTATATTCTGTTGAATATCATTGATTTGATAAGAATTTAGATTACTTTATTTTTTTATTGAACTGAAATGAGGATTCCTTCGTACTTTTTCCGTGTTTGGGTCTGGCTGGGAAAAATAGTATCCAGGCGTACTTAAAAGATCATCTGATTGTATATAATTAACAGAAGTTAATAAAATAAAATTGAACTAATACGTTGAGTACCTTGACGTAAATTGCCTGTTAAGAAATTAACAGAAATGAATACAATAATATTGAACTTATGCGTTGAAATATGAATATAATGATTTGATAGCTAATATTTTCAACCTGTTTTTCATTAATGAATAACAGTTAACATGTTGACGAATGAAAATTCGTTAAACAAACCGTTTATTGATTCAACGTCCACCTCTAGTTAAAAAGTGTAGGTCCTCAAAATCAAGAATTACATCACTATTTACGTACCTTGACCTAGGTTACTACATTCGAAAAATCACCTTCAAAATCCGTTTAAAGAAGAATTAATTGCTAAAGACAACTCTGCCAATCTCTTCCCGCTCCTCTTGGTCTAGTGGTCGCAAGTGCTACTGCTGAGCAAGAGGTCCTGGGTTCGAGTCCCAGGTGAGGCAAAGTGTTATTGGGTTTTCAAACAGAAATGTCTTAGTCACAGCCTGGAGTCTAGATTTGTACCCGTTAATAGGATCACCCTCTCTTTCATGGGGCTTAAACATAACTGGTGAAATGTGGGTGTACTCTAGTACACCTCTGCTTACCCCTTGGGGGATTACAGCCGTGATGTTTATGTTATGTAGAATATGTATGGCGTAGCGCGTAGCACCGTAGCAGCGTCGTAGCGCGTAGCGGGCGGGGTCTACGTCTACACAGGGCGGCGTAGTAGGGTGGGTTGCCAGAACAAAAGTGGGAGTTGGATTTCTTGTAGTTATAGTTTTTTTTATAACTTATTTTTGAATCTAAAGTAATAGTTTACTTTTCTTTGAAATTGTGTGAGTGTTACGTATATTTCATAGTGTTTTATTGTGATATTTAATTCATATTTGGTTTTCATATTAATTAATTAAGTATTAAAACTATGAACCGTTTATCTTTCCATTTAAAATATACCTACTATGAATAATTATTTTAGTAGATTTTCTTACTCTTCAAACTTCTTAGATACTTATCCTAATATTTTAAAATGGGTGCATAGCTTAACTTCATGCTTTACTTTTGTAAATATCGCTACCCTCAAATATGTAGCTAACCCATCTAAAAACTTTTATCTTTCCCAAAAAAGCTGGTAAATCTCCCTGAAAGCTCTTCCACCGCCAAAACTGCTTAGTACGAACCCGGCCGCGCCGCGGCAAGCGCGTATAGCGCTCCACACGACACTTAGCAATACAAAGTAACCATTCCACTACTAAAACATACTAAAAACCATTAAATAATAACGAAAACCGTTAAAAACTAACTGGTGCGAACACTAAAAAGTCTAAATGATACGTTTTAAAAATAAAAATCGGTGACAATTCCACGAAATTGCCAGTAAAAAGAATTGATTTTTCCGTGCGGTGTTCTCTCGGTTCGATTTTTGAATTTGAATTTTTACGGAATATGTTTTTAGTTTAGTTTGTGGGAGAGTTGTGAAAATTAAAACAAAAAAAAATACTCGTATAATTCGTTTAATGGTATCTTGTGTTTACTGTCCGTGTTTTAATCGAGATTTTTTAAATATTCACAAATTAAACGTTTATGGTCTGCAATTTATGTTTCCATCTTTTAAATTAAACGCCATTTCAATGATTAAAACAAAAATATGTTTTTAAGTGATAAGAAAATTAAAAGTTAATTAATATATTATATTAATTCTGCTGATATGTAAATAACATTAATAATCACAGTATAAATTTAAAAATCCAATTTAAAAAGTTTCCTATGCCATTGAAAATTTTATATAAATACGCATTTAAAGCTGCTTATTTACAATTTCATTTTCTCTATTCACTTTACATAAAAAGTGAAAAAATAAAATAAAAAATTTAGTGAAAAATGTTTCAGTTTACCCGCTTGGCTACTAAGTTGCCAATATGGCGGTGTGCTGAAAGAATTCAGACGCAAAGCCTTTAGAAACATAGTGAACTTGTGAAAAAAAAAAATGTGTGCGTGTAACCTTTACGCGCGATTGAAGTAAAACTTCTTTTTCTTTTATTATTATTTATTGATGAAAGAGTAAAATGTTCCTGGGACTCTGCCATTTCATTTAATATTCACTATTTCATTTTATAGTCTATTTAAAATTCATTAATATCACTTTCATATTTTATAAATATTTTCATTTGTTAAATAAAATAATTGAGAGTAGCAAATTGAAGGTTAGATCAGCACATGTCAATATAATCTTGTTATTGAATATTATAGAATGTCGCAATCGTCAGAAAATTTATTATTAATTTACTTATTTTAAAAGTAATAAATAAACAAGTATATTTAGAGATTTTCAAAAAAATTTGCAATTTAAAATAATGTTTTTAAAACTGTTGAATTTTTCATTCACTTTGCTATTCACAATTGATCCGTTTGAAAATTTGGAAATAAATAATCCTAATTGATTATGATATTTGCCACTAACTGGCGTATAAGTCAAGAAGCGTGGAGTATATGACATATACTTATGACCAATCAGAATTATTTATTTTAAATGGCGGAAACTACACAGACTATAGTAAGCGTTACTTCCGTCAGAAAAAAAATCTGAGTTACTTCCTAGTCGCGCCTAAAGAAGTTTTACTTCAAAAATGACGAAAATTGCTCTTTTTTCCCGATATCCTAAATATTTTTCGATATAAAATTGAAGTAACTAGAATTTGACAACGATTATTTGGCAAAATAAATGTTTTGGCTTTTTACTTAAATACGTAAATTAGGATGTTAGCAGCTCCTAGAAACCATTAATTACAATAGATTTAAGTTCGAGAGTGACTTTAATTTAACATAACATCACGCCTGTTATCTCTGAAGTGTTAGGCAGAGGTGTACCTAATATAAAAAAAAATGTTTTAGGTTACTGTATAGACTAAAATTAGGATGCTGCTCCTCTTAGACGTCATTTATATGCCAGATTAAGGTTTCCAAAAGACATACTACGAATGAGAGTTGGTAGATCATGAAGGAGGCTTAGGACCTCAGATTTTCAGTGTTTTAGGAAAGTAGGTGACTGACGATGATAGCTCATTTTTTTTTAACTTAATTTGGTATTCATATTAAAAAACAAAGTCGCTCCCGCTGTCTGTATACTTAGATCTTTTAAACTACGCAACGGATTTTAAAGCAGTTTTCAGCAATAGATAGAGTAATTCAAGGAGGAAGGTTAATATGCATATTAATCACTCCACACTGCCCCACATTAGTATCTACATTGCAGCCGTGCGAAGCCGGCACGAATCGCTAGTAAGGTATATTCTATAGATTTGAAAAGTAATCTGCAGATGAGACATGATATCAGAATGATAATTAATCACCATTTTTTTTCACACATTGTCAATAACCATTTTATGACCGCGGCTTCGCCCGCGTATTACGATAATTGTCTCACGGGATCGTATTAGCGGGATAAAAATAACTCTGTGTTAAGTTTAATAAAGGATGTGTATAATAGTGTGTGTCCAAATCCGTTCAGTAGTTTTGACGTGAAAGAGCAACAAACATACATCGCTTCCATACATATTTTAAAAGTACTAGATGTATGGCTGTCTTACATTTGAACGCAAATAACATCGGGCTTCACAAAAACGATATTTGTTTTTATACAGGGTGTAAACAGACTGTTCACGAAGCCGTCAACCAAGCATTATGTACATCAAACTAAGTAACTTTACGCAAAAATTAGTGCTGGCAAACGTCTGTTTTTTTTGGGCTGAAAAATCACGATGTACAGTAGGACTCAATGTAACGTACTCAAAACATTGTGCTGATGGATGGATTGAATAGTAAGGGGGTCCTGGAGGTGTTTAAAAATCTTACATTAAAAAAATGTATTTAAAAAAAAAAAAACTTGTGAAAAAGTTGGAACTTTGACCCCCAATATCTCTGTAACTAGAAGGGTTTCCAGGTATGGTCTTGAACAAAAAAAAAATCGCAATGACGACGGGGAGAACCAGTGCCTTTCGGTTTCGTTAAGAGTCGGTTTACACCCTTATATTCCGATAATTTCTAATGGTTTTTACATGGTATGTCGTACGCATGTGTACCTAATGTAGGCGGGTTAATATAGAAAAAAATGTCATACTTTCGTTTTTCTTTTGAAAAATCTTTACAGCACGATAAACCCTTATTAAGATTTTACCAAATTAAAATTAATTTTAGTACCTAGATATTGATGCCGATTCCCTTGTTCACAAACTAAACTAAATTTAAGTTGAGTGCATCTTTTTCTTTCTATTTCATTATGAAAAGGACAGAAGATAAATATTAGTTTAGTCCTGTCAAATAAGTGAGCACCTGACGTAATTTGATGTAATGTTAGTAGTCAACTTTTTAATCACGTCTAAACTTGTGTCAGGCGCTGGTTAATTTGACAGGACCAAACTAAAATTTATCTTCTGTCCCTTTCTTAATGAAATAGCAAGAAAAAGATGCACTCAACTTAAATTTGGTTTAGTTTGTAAACAAGGGAATCGGCAACATTGTATGCCAGTTACTGGGTTATGGAGTTCAAAGAAGCAGTCACCCCCATATAAAATACTAGTATACATCTGCATCCGGTTAGCCTGGAAGCTGACCTCAACATAGTTGTGCAAAAGCTAGAAAGATAGACCTAAAAATAGGTAGGCTTTACTCGTGGCAATAGACTCGTCCCCTATTACATGAGACTTAAACATAACTTGCGATATGGGGTGTACTATTAGGTACACCTCTGCCTTACCCTTTTTTTTTTTTTTTTTTTTTTTTTACGGATGGGAAATCATCAAATGACTTCTCCCGCTCCGGGCAGAGCGGAAGGGAGTGTCAGACTTGTACTGACTAAAACCCATCCATGTTCCTTCCTTGCCCTTTGTGTTCCAGAGCCGCGGTATCTCTTTCGAACAGTCCCGCAGCCCTGGCAGGCGTGTTATGATACCCTTGATGATGATATCTAGGTACTTAGATCAGGCACGAAAAGCACGTTTATCCTTTAAACAAAAATCTGTGTAGATTATTGTGAAGGTGGGGACCCGAATCACGATTGGCTCGAGTGTACATCGCTGTCGCAGTTGCCTTGGTGCAATGATCATCAAAAAGTGAGCGGGGCCTATACAGACAGCAACGTTAATAAAATATAATCAACTACCTTTAACCGGCGGCTTTGCTGCCGTTATGGTAATGTAGGACAATGAAGCCTGTGACACTCGGGGATAATGTACGGTGGGCGGCATCAATTGGGTATCCAAATCGTCAAGCTGATTGTACATAGTTTCTCAATCATTAGTGAACGAATTTTCAAATTGGGATCAGGAGTTTCGAAGATTTCTCCCTACATCTTAACTTACAAACTTTACCTATTTGAAATCTTAATACTTACACTTATTAAAAATCACTTTAAACACCCAACCGATATTTTTTTTTTGTAATATCTTTACGCAGGTCAACCTATAAGGCTAGCAACCGATTTCAATGAAATTTAACAAAAAGAATACTTTTGTACTTGATAAGTGGCGCCCTGCGAAGCAGTGGCGGATCGCTCGAAGATGGGATCCCCGTTTATCTAAAACTTTGCGACACATTCGAAAAAGCGCTGTCAGATTTTTGATCCTCAGCGCCGACATTTGAAATTCAAACCGTGCAAAAGTATATCATTTAGTAGTTAGGTTAGGTTAGGTTGATGAACGACTTCACGCTTACTACTACTGAAATAAGGCATTACATTTGAGCTATCGGTATCCCAATACCTATCAAATCAGTCAATTTAAATATCGACCTTGCTAAGGAAGCAATTTCGGAGACGATCGCAACTGCAGTGACAAAGCTATCTAATGGCTTTGTCAAACTGCAGCGACACGGCTGGTTCCTTTGAACTCTATCAAAACGGCTTCAGACGGCCATCTCGCCATCTATGGCAGCGTACACACAGCGACATGGAGCTATACATTTCTAGTATAACATGGCCTCGCTATGTATAGATTTCCCGTACAATGAGAGATCCGGTTATACTGGTTTACATAGCTTGATAGGTCGTCATGCGTACCGTTGCTGCTGCTGTTTGCTGTTGCGGTCGAATTGTACAGTTCTATCAAAGTTATTCAACATCTGGCAGCTTCAACGTTATTACTACAAAAATCTTAACAGTATGATCACTTTATGTGTGCAGTTCAACTTGGTGTTGCTTGTCTAGAAAATTTGCATCGATATGTCAAACTTAGTACGATCATTTTAATTGTGTTTCTCCGCCAGTTGATTGAAGAGTGTTCTCATAAATGTGATTTTGACAGCATTGCAAAGTCGCTTCATATTATAAAACAAAGTGCTCCGTCGCGTCTGTCTGTCTGTACGGGATAATCTCAAAAACTACTGCACCGATTTTTATGCTGTTTTCAACAATGGATAGAGTGGTTTTAGTATGTAATTTGTCAAGTTTTTGTTGCGGGAACGGGATAAAAATTTCATGATTACTTTTGGTCGCGATAACCGACATCCACGCGGGCGAAGCCGCGGGCATCAGCTATTTGGAATAGAATAATTATGAAAGGTCTATTCCATTACTGGGTTATCTTACAACGACATGTCTTTAAATTTCTCAGTATTCCATTCTCTTGGTCTAAATTAATTCAGCAGAATAATTCTGGCTAGTTACAGAATAATACCAAGAACCTCAGACATATGTTCTCTCTTAGTTCTTACTTTTGTTGTCTGTATACAAAGCATTCGTCAAGGCTACAAAGGAAACGTCTTTGTTTTAAACAAGACGTAAATAATCATGTTTATCTAGTAAAATATTGTGTAATCAAAGGCAAATATTTTAAGCAAATAATAAGAGGAATTGAGTATGATGAACACAAATAGTAATCAGCAATTAGCATCACAACAAACATCTTATATGTACTAAGACTAGGATTTTTTCACGACCTTCCCCGCGTGGTGGTCACGGGGATTAAATCATATCCTATGTTATGTTCCACCAGATTATGATCTACCGGTGTGCCAAACGCGGTCAGCATTCTTGCTCCTTGTAATTTATTTTAATAAACTTATTCCATCACGAAGTAAATCCAGTTCTTATTTTGCGATTCCCGTAACGCCGACACTAGTTAACAGACCTACACGCGCGAAAGCCTTCAGCTGTTAAGGCTTGCAACGACACAGAGTCACAGACAGAGTAACTGTTTACACTTTAACCAATTTGTCTTTGTAGGCGGGAAAATACAGAACTAAAATAACCAAGTTTGACAATCGATACATTATTTCTTAACTGTAAACTTAAAGTGGTTATAGTTTATAATATAAAGTAAAGTATATCTGTGTGAGTTTCTATGTAAACGTCAATTTTATTTTTAATTGTCGATTTGAAAAAAAAAGTCTGTGTGTACTTATGTACACGCGTAAGAAGTTATACTTTTTAAAAAAAATATCTGTCGCCTTATCTCAATATACACCCTGAAGTTAGCTTGGTGTCAGATATTGACAAGCCTAGGTTTTTATTTTTAATCTACTGCTGGAGCTAGGAGGTTAGGTTGTATAGTTAATTTACCCAATATCTGACACTAAGCTAACTTCAGGGTGTATGTTGACTAGCTAACTTCACGATGTAGGTTTTGGTGTCGGTGTGCGCGCGCATCGTAAAAAATTACTCTCATCATTTTTCCCTAACGCGCCAAAAGAAGTATAACTTCAAAAATGTCAGTAAGCCGTTTCTCTAACTGTATACAGAATAATGTTTGGTGTCAGTTATCACCAGATATTGTTTAGTGACGTCAAAACATTTTTGTTCGGAAAATGTTTTATTCAGACCCAGACTAGCTTTTAGTATTTAACATTTATAAGCAAAAAATAAATGTCACAATTTTATTTAAATAAAAACTATATCCAAAATGTCAAATAGTAAGTAATTTTCGCACTTTTACTGTAGTAGGTCTCCGTGGGCGGTAAGGTCAGGGTTCACTATCTGTGCTTGGATTAATATTCTAACTCCCACGTTTATTTGGGTCCTAAACAACTTTGAGATAGTGACGCTTCAACTAATACGTCACGACCCGAGAGTGACGTCATGGGTACACGGGGAAAGCTGCGAATAAGTATGACGTTTTCAATTATGTTTCTTTTTTTTAGTTGAGTAACTTTTATCAAGGTTCTTGTGACATACTTTTCTGTGCAATCACAATTTTTTTTGGTACCCCTCATGTCTTGACCTTGCATACACATTTAGGCGACTCCATTTAAATGCCTCCTCTATATAACATAACATCACGCCCGTAATTCCCGAAGGGCTCGGTAGACGTGTATACTCACATTTCGCCAGTTAACTTTAAGTCATGTAATAGAGGGACAAATCCAGATTGCCTGTCGGTCTTCTACAGGCTGTACTTCGGAGAGTTTGCGCAGGAGCTCCTCGACCTGATTCACCCTTTTACCACCGGACTAGCAGACGTACTGCGGCTTATCATCCACACTTGGTAGATATCCCGACTAGTCGTACTCAGCGCTTCTCCTCCACGTTTATTATGCGCAAAGCCAAAGTGAACAGGCATCTGGGCACGCTCGTTCCATCATAGACCTCATCCATCGCTCCTCATCGGGCTGAGGCCAAGGGCAAGTCCATCATATAATACAAAAAAATAAAAAATGACTCTGTGACTGCAACTGAGAAATTCCTGATCGATAGTCCCAATAACGCTTAGCTCGACCTAGGAGTCGAACCCGTAGTTGCGCTTGCGACCACTAGACCAAGGAGGCAGTCCTCTTTATATCGTCCTTTTTTTCCACCGTACCCTTGGCCGTACCCTGGTGGTATGGTGGGTTTTTTAAAGTTATTTTTTTCATTCTTTTGTTTCTCTTATGGTGTAAGAGACTATATGTTATAAGTATGTCAGCCAGTCACTATAGGGGCTCAAGTCTCAACTTAAAATTAGTGTTTATTTGACAAGACTGATGTGGATTGCTAACGAACTGAGAAGATGCCGATTGTAATAATTATCACACAGGTTTAGTAATCTACTGTACTATTCAAGAGCAACAAAATTAATTCATGACAAGAATTTGTGGTATACTTACAACAACTAAAAATGGTAAAATAACAAATTTTCTGAAAAAGAAATCCACTTCCAAAAAACACTAAAAAAGGTTTAGTTTCGGAAGTCGGTGACTTTGTTTGTTCCATTGACTTTTTTACCACCGACTTCCGAAAAAAAAATACAGCAGAATTGAGAACCTCTTCGTTTTTTCAAAGTTGGTTATAAATTATTACTTTATACCTATAGCAATCCTTCGGAAGTAGTTGTTATGAATCTCTTTTTATTGATATTATGTGATAGAATTACTCGAAAGCCTGGGTAGATTTTAAAGGCCATTGTAGGCGTTATTATTCTTTAAATCTATATAGCAGTCCTATATTAAAGCTTGTTCGTTTGAATGAAAATTATATGGGAATGCTGAGAATAGCATTTCGTGTAGGTAGTGACTTTATAATGAGTAGGTATATGTTTTAACATCAAACATGACAGGGTAGCAAAGGAAATTATGTTTTTCCTACTCCTCCGCTGTTCTTTTCTGATTAATTTCGTTGCGGGATCCAAGAGAGTTAAAATGTTTCTCTGGGACTTCGACGAGCTTCATTGTCTCGGCGCTTTTCTGGTGATCGCCACTGTTGATTCTGGCTTTCGGGAATTGCGGTGGTTTGGGTATATATGTGCGGGCGGGCTTGACCAAAATAAAAAATAAAAAATCTGTTAGATCACTGCTGGGCAAACTCCTCCCCCCATCACTTTCGATCCAGAACTAATGTAGACCACTGGTTTATGCAGCTCATCCCCCATCTTATATCTCTGTTTGTCGAGTCGCTTACTGCCTGTATCCGGGCACATAGTGGTTATTCTAGCCCACAGGTAATTGTTGAAAACTTTAGGAGACCATAAAAAAAAAAGAATTCTGGTGATTTATAAATCTCTGGTGAAAATGATTGTTGGCAGAGTGGACTGCCCCATCCAAAGACACTGGGTAAAAATAGGTATAGGTTTATGTTAAATTTAATTAAGCTCTAATAACACTAACATAGCATAATTATAAGTACAATCTGTTACTAACCACTAACAATTTATGGACTGATACAGGTCTGAAATAAAGATATTTTATTTTATTTATTTATTTATAAAAGTCAAAGGGTTATATCAAAAGCTGTAATATTTTTTTACCATAGCTGACAAAGTCAAACAAATTACGGAAATAAGAGTGTTGCAATGGGTTTCTTGCTTTTATAGTCCCTTTTTAAAGAAAAACCAGTTGTATAACACTTCCTCATTATTACGATTTCCCACAATATCTGCAGTTATATTATTAATTATGCGGTACAGTCGCGAGCACTCATATGTATACACTTAGCAACTTTTAAGATTGATTTTCTCTTCTCTGTTTGTAATTTGATGTTGTTTTGAACATAGTATTTTGGCGCAAGTTCTATTATGAAAGAGGTCTTATTATCAACGTTGTATACCGATAACCAACTAACAACCTAACAAGCCCCCAACATAATACAGGGTGTTAAAGAAATTGCATGCCATAGCTTAGGGGTAGGTTCATTATCGATAAAGGAACACAGGAAATAAAAAATAAAAAAAAGAAATTTAAAATAAAGACATAAAAAGGTTCCTACCTACTTGATTCCATTTTAAAATACCCACTCGTTCTTCTACTGCTGCTGAATACCAATAAAAATAAAATAATATTAAATAAGTTAAATAATATTTCATTGCATTCGATAGTAGGTAGGTACCTCTAGGAAACTATTAATTAGCATTTAAACAAAATAAAAAAATATTTTAAGCAATTTTTTAATCAATTCAAAACGATTGCTATTTAATTAGTATAGCTACTACATTAGGTTCATCTTATGATAATTTTCGTTTTTTTTTAACTTTATTGAAAGGTATTTGTTTTTTCGGGTTCCTTTATCGATATTGAACTCAACCTGAAGTTATGGCACGCAATTTCTTTAACGTCCTGTATAATAATGAATATTCAAAAGAGTTTTTTCGCGTTCTTCTCAATATTTTTTTGATTAACTGACCGACTCCTTGCCAAATCAGAAATGTTTATAAATAGTTTAATTGTAATAAATGTTGTATGTTTGAGCTGCAACTACTATTCCATCAGAAAATTTCTTTAGAATTTAATAAAATAATAGGCAAATAGTACCTACAATACTTACTCTTAATAATGAGTGGGATCAGTTGACTAAAGAGCCTATTATGTAGATACATCATACAAATTACAGGTTTCAGATCAAAATGTATACATATTAGTGATAATAACTGTACATTACTCAATACTATTTAACTTATGAAACAGACAGTTACATAGTTAAATTGGATTACATTCATTTCCTTGTTCTGCTCTTTGATGCATAACTTACATCTAAGTACATCTGCTTGAAATATTTTGAGCTGAGAATATTTAGTGTAGCATGTTGCTTGCTTAATTATTTAGTCTGGAAGTCTGGCAACTATGACTTAACAAGGAGTATCGTACTACCCAGGTCAAATAAACAGTCGCTCTGTGTAAAATATTGGTTTTTTGCTGCATCTGGTTTGACTGGGAGCCGACCCCAATATGGTTGGGAAAAGGCTAAGCAAATGATGATGTTAAGTGCTTTATTCAGGACTGGCATCGCCTGCGACTTCGTCCGCTTGAAGTTTTATTGTTTTATCATAAAACAACTCCAATGGCATTCGGTAATCATCATCTGCCTGCCTTTTCCCAACTATGTTGGAATCGGCTTCTAGTCTAACCGGATGTAATATAGCTAAATATCAGTATGATTTCCACAACCTGGGTTAGTACTGAACAGGATCTCCTGGTAGTTTTTATCAATGAAATTAGTTTTGAAATCGTTTGGCATGTTTTGCAGATTATCTCCAAATTACCATTTATTTTTTGTGTAGGGAAATATTATGTGAAAACCATTCAACTCGTTTTATAGGGTAAAATAATTAAATTAAAAAATCTGTGTGCCTATTTTTTAAGGTTTTTCGGCGTTTAGACAGTAGATTTTTTTTGT
This sequence comes from Lycophotia porphyrea, assembly GCA_950005105.1. Classification (NCBI taxonomy): domain Eukaryota; kingdom Metazoa; phylum Arthropoda; class Insecta; order Lepidoptera; family Noctuidae; genus Lycophotia; species Lycophotia porphyrea. The sequence continues at coordinate 819,758 of OX465404.1, read as the reverse complement.
GTGGCTTCAGCTTAACTTTGACGCATGTTTCCATAATTTGTGGTATTTCGTTGCCTTTTCATTCCTATAAGGTAATTAATTTATGGGTCTTTGAAGTTAGAATGATTTTTGTATGAAATCAACTCTGAAAAATAGCTTTGTGTAGACTTTTTGTATGAAGTCTGCAATGGAAAAAATATGCCTTATTATGTGTAGAGAGAGTCACAATTCTTTTGAATCGATACAAGATAAGATGCGACCTAAATTTTTTATGGCTTTTATGTACAGATATTATAAATTTGTTTACAAAAATTTATAAATACATTAACGTAACTTAGTGAAAAAAAGGTCTATGCGTGTGCGTAGGGTCGTAATCATAAAATCTATAAAAAAAGTAATACAGCGACGATTTTATTGTTAATTACTAATAACATGTTCTATGTTCATTAATAGACTTGTTAACCTTTAAAAATAAGCTAAATGCCTAATACTTAATATTAAACGCCTGCTAGGTAGATTCATTACTTTTACAGCATTTTAACGGCAAAACGTAGTCACGATTGTATTTATTCTAAATTAGGTTTGTGTAATAATAAGGTAGAACTATGAACACAATCTTTTGCATCATGCTTGCCTGGTAGTTTTCCGCTTATGCAACATCTCGGAGTCAATGACCGTCCTCTGCACTTAAAAAGAGCTTTCGCGAATATAAAATATAACTTGCATTTCTATGGGTTTTTGAGTAAAAGTAATTATTACAATGGCGACGCACCAGTTTGTTTGAAAAACGGGAAAAATAATGATTTAAGATCTTGAAGTATTAGTAGTTCTTGGGTACTTTCCATTTAAGTACCTAAAAGCTAGAGGTTTTTCAATGAAAAAGTTCATTGAACTCTATAACCCTTCTTCCCAACAGACTTCAGTTCCCATGTCAACCCATCATATAGCCAATTCTAAAGAAAGACTGTACAGAAACTCCGACAATAAATAGTTCGTAAAAAAGTAAAACAATCGTCTCGAATGTGACCGATTATAAGTGAAAGTAAACAAATGACGCAATCAGCGTTTGTACCGCGAGTGAAAGTGTAGTCTGTGGCGCGCAGTGGCCCCGCGCGAACGTACAACCGCGCGATTAATAAATCAAAACGTCAAAGTCAAAATACGCGGCAAAATAACTGTCAAAGTTTAATTTTTTTCTTTGTGGTGTGAGTGTGTTCTAAGAAGGTTTTGTCGGTGAAGGCTGTGTTGTTATAGCTAAACCGCCCCCATCGCTCGGCCAATGGCGGGGAGGGTCCCGCCCCCGCGGGGGTCGCATGTCTGCTTCGCGGTTACGATCCTGATATTCCTTGCCGGTAAGTCGATTTTCTTGATATTATGGTTGAGTTTCTTGTTTTTTTTTGGTAAGCTAAGACCAAGAAAGTAACCTCTTTTGAGAACAGTTTGGGAGTTATAATTAAACGTAACGTAAGGAGGCTGAAAGTTGTGTATTGTGTTACTTTAAATTTAAACTTAGTGATAACATTTTTTTTAGTCATTTTTACCCGACTGCAGAGAAATCCAAAATGGGTATAATGATTTAACTTTTATTATTTCTGCACCTAATATATCACAAATTAGAACAGTTGAATAGTTGCTTAATAAGTATCTTGTGTGAAATCAATAAAAAATGCCGCTCAAAACAACTAGGACAAATTCGGAAAATTTTCGATCTCCTCGTACCCTACATGAAATGTCAATTCATGCCGAAATGAGTCGAAATCGGTTTAAATATTATGTAATACTATATTTAAAGAATCGAGACTAAAACTGGTCGTAGGTCATTACAAATACAGTCTAGTAATCTCGTTACCTAACTCTAGTTCCATTAAACCAGTTTACAAATAGCCAATGGTCAACAATTATTCAGATTATCTCAAAATAACCTATACTCACATAACATAACATTACGATTCAACTATGATAACATCAGCCCACATAATGCTGGGGGTAGGTTGGGTAGCTTGATGTGCTGGCGTCTGTACCTCAAGGTTGGGAGTGAACGCATAGATGTCAAGCGAGCACAAATCCAAACGTTGGCCCGCTATTAAGAAATCCCTAACAAGTTTTGTTAGGGATCTCTTTGGACGACCCGGAATCAAACCCAAGTCCCACATGCTCTTCTAAAATCGAGGTGACGTTAATAAAAGCATTTTTAATACAAAATCAAGGTGTATTTCATAAAACCAGGGTAGTTTTCGTTAACCAAGTTTAGTATTTTATCATCTTAAACTTCGATTGGCAACATTTGGCATGGGGTAGATTGAAAATATCTGTCACATAGACAAATATACCTTGTCATTTTAAGTCATGCCAGTGAGGACATCGGCATGTTCTAGAACCAAAAAACGATCATTAGCGCTACGAGTGATGAATTAGGCACCACTCCATGCGTCATGTTCGTGAACGGGCGCTGTCAGTTGGGACTGGACATTTCTAGGCTCCCACGGTTTATTTTAACTACTTACTTTGTTTTTAAATTGTTGATATAATCTTTTACTCTGGACGCTCCTAACGTGCACATATTTCTACATCGTTCTCACATATGTATAATTTCAACATGAATGATGTAACCAAGATTTTGTAACAAATATTTGATTGAAAAGAGTGTCCATGGAGTTTCCTGCCCATTCTTCTCCATAGAGATCTACGCTTTGGAATGGGCAACTACAGTACTTTCACAAGTTATTATGTCTTGTGTCTGTGACTGTAGCTTAGCCTTCTTTGTTTTTCTGACATTCAAAAGTGCCTGTAATGGTCTAATTGAAATAAATGCTTTTGAGTTTGAGTTTGAGAGAGCAAGTCTGTGTCCCAGCTGTGGGGACATCATAGGCTGATCTTCTTCTTTACATGTCGATGAACTCAAATTGTGTTAGACCAATATGTAGCCACCTGCACAGCTCTAACATTCGCTTCGATTCAATCTTGAGGAGGTGGAACATATCCTGCAATTGGGCTCCATACTGGCAATCTGTTTGGATGGATCGAGGATACCCCATTTGGCCAGATTATATCTACAGCGGTCAACCAACAACAAAAGGCTAATTATGTTGATTAAAATAGTTCTTTAGGGTGATAAAGCAATTCTGTGGTTGACTATACAAGCTTGAAGTAACGCACGATCATAAAACGACTTTATGTAAGTCAAGTTCAAGTTGACAAGGATTACCAGTCTATTAAATCTAGATTCTAGATCAGTTATTATATAACTAGAATGGTAGGTTAAGTGCTGATGTGTGGACCTAACCTTCAAAGTTAATAATACGTGTGTCTTAATAATTGTGACCTGACCTACTGCACATAAATGACCTAATGAACATAAGGCTGTAATTAAATAACCTTACACAAACTAAGTTCTTAGGAATACTCATAGATCAAGATCTGAATTGGAAAGTACATCTGGATAGTTTGTGCAGTAGGATTAATAAGTTTGTTTATGCTCTCAGACAGATAAAGAATATTACCAACAATAAAACAGCAATTACAGCATAATTATCACGCCTATATAGAATCCATCTTACGATATGGGCTTATTATTTGGGGTAACAGCACGGATAGACACAGAGCATTCGTTGCGCAAAAGAAATGTATTAAAGCCATGCCCATTTGTGGTATCCGTCCGGATGAGTCATGTAAACCGTTCTTTAAACAGCTAGGTATATTACCACTTCCGTCAATATACATTTTCGAAATTTGAAATTATGTTTATAATAATAGGGGATTGTTCAAAAAAGCCTATCAATTGAACTCTCAAAATAGAGATCCATGCAGACTTGCATTGCAGGGTACACCAAAATCAGTCAAGTATGCGAAAAGTTTCCTAGTCATGTATATACGTATTCATAACAAAATACCAAAAGAAATAAAATTGTTATTTAATATTAACTCATTTAAAAATAGATTAATGAAATGGCTGAAAGAACATAAATGTTTTATGACATTAAAGATGTTTTTAACAATAAACTATAAATTTCTGGGCCATTGTAATTGTGGATAGTGTTGACTTAAACTTATATTACTATTGTTTGACTTTTATATCTGTGACATTATTTTGCATGCAATTGATACTTATCCTGTAAGTATAGCTAGCTGGACTTACCTGAAAGTAACAACTTTATACCATGTTAAAGACAAATAAAGACTTATTTTATCTTATCTTATCTAACATGTTAAAATATCGATGCACAATAAAGATCGAAGCAGGTGGCGTCATGTAGGTAGAGTCTACTTTATGGACCTACCCATAAAATATACGTCGGACATAGAAATGATTTTATGCTGTTTCCCGCGCGTAGTTATTATATAAAATATGACTTCTCTATTTGAATCGGTTGTTGTTAATAATCAATGGGTTTTTTTTTTGCATGGAACCCTAATCCATTTACAAAAATAAAAGTAGCCTAAGTTAGTCCTTTTTACATGTACTAACTGCCAGCAAAAGTCCCAGCCGTTTCGGAGATAAGCTGGAACAACAGACAGACAAAAAATATGAAAGTATAACGGTACTTAAAAGCTGTAGTGATAGTTGTTTTTAGCTGTTGTTAAAAAATGTTGTGGTAGTTAAAACCCGTTATTTTGAAATTGCAAACGGACACTTTAATTAATTTGTATAGATGTTACTGTAACGATTTCAAGAAGTGAGAGAAGTGATTTCAGACCTAATAATTTAGTACTCCAGGTTACATCAGCTTTAGAGGAGCTCGTGCCTACTTATAAACAGCCGCTCAGGTCTATCTTCAGGTTAAGCCGTGCTTGCCTAGGTCGATCCGTTGATGGGTGACTACAAATTACATACTGAGTTTCCTCTGTGCCTCGGAAAGTACGTTAAGCCGTTGGTCCTGGCTGTCAATTGTAGATCTTTGTCAATGTTAAGTAGTCAGTAAATCAGCCTGAAAGTCTGACAACCAGTCTTACCAAAGGGGTATTACCAAGTACTAACTGGAGAGGTCAGTTGGGCGATGCATGGGACGTAGTTGGGTAGATGTTGTACCCTTTTTGTTCCAGGGTGGAAAATCCTCATGGAGGTCGTGGATGTCCTCCGCCCTCAAGTAACGTCCAAGAACGTTTGGTGTATACTTATATTTTTATCAATCAACATTAATTACGTCAATATCAATATGATCAATATTATTGGTGCTTTAATTGTTTATTTATTTAGCCATCGTGTAAAGGTTAAAACACTAATATTATGTGTCATTTGTTTTCTTGGAAGCAGCTTGTGGATCCGCACAAGGAAAAAGTTCTGATTAAATATCTTAGAGTTTAATGTAGCGTATAACTTGTACCCGTGGTTTCGTCCGCTTTAAAGAAACATATCCTATGTCAGCCACTAATACTGTAGCTTTACATCAGTGAAAGAAGTTTTAAACTCAGATGATTAGTCTCAGAGAAAACTTACTTTGTGTTTACTCAGTACATAAGGAAAAAGTTTCAGATTAATATCTTTGAGCTTTTTATTTTGCGATGGAGACAAGTTTTTGGCGTAGGAATAGCCTTGAGCAACATACCCAGTTCTTATCGTAATTAGAGGTAGGTACATAGTATGTACATGAAGAGCTATTAACCTTGGCAGTGTCACGTTATATACCGGATCTTGTCGACTGGCAGTCTAGATCGTTAAGTAAATAGTGCGCAGATTTTGTATGAACATCTTAAATGGGAAATTCCTAAAGTTCATTTTAGTGTAACCTATCTATAACTTGTAAGAACGAATTCTTCTTCTTTGCGTGTCGATAGACTCAAATAATACCCGACCTGTTTATAGCCACCTGCTCAGCTCTTTTATTGGCTTCGTTTAAATCCTGGAAGGTCCAGGTGGCTGTGCAGGATGACCAAGAAAGGAGGTGGGGGATATCCTCCAGAATTAATTTAATTGTTCATCCACAATTAATTCCTCTGTTTGTCTGTTCCTCCACAAACTAATTTAGAATCCCATCTGACTTAAACTACTCGAATGTTTAAGTTTTAAAATCATCATCAGGTGCATGCCTGCACATGCCTGAACTTATCCATGCGTCATGTTCGTGAACGGGCGCTGTCAGTTTGGACTGGTCGTCTCTTAGCTGTCACGGTTTATTTTAATTTAGTACTTTATTTTTAAATTGTTGATTTATTCTTTTACTCTGGACGCTTTTAATTTGCACGCCTCTTAACATCGTTCTCACATACATGTATAATCTCAATATGAATGATGTAACCAAGATTTTGTAACAAAATTTTGATTGAAAAGAGTGTCCATGGAGTTTCTTGAACATTCTTCTACATAGAGATCTACGCTTTGGAATGGGCAACTACTACTTTCACAAGTTACTCGTATTATGCCTTGTGTCTGTGACTGTAGCTTAGCCTTCTTTGCGTTTTCGACATTCAAAAGTGCCTGTAATGGTCTAATTGAAATAAATGCTTTTGTGTTTGAGTTTGACTTATCACAATTTATTCGAGGTCGGTGAGGTACGCATCCCTTTTCTAGCCATTTCATCTTGCACATATTTCAGTCCATCACCAACCACGGTGATGGACGGTGTTTATTTGGTCTTTCCGTACTCTTATACAGACGCGGATTAAATGTCTACAGCGCCCTAGGCTAGCACCTCATCAGCGCCCCTCTAGTTATGCCATCTTACGGATATTATAGAGATGCGAAGGTGAAGGGATGCATTTTTGTTTCTCTTTCACGCAAAAACAACTTAACGGAGTATGAAGAAGTTTGTATGATGATGGCTATATACATATATAGCTTGCATATAAGATAGTTTTATTTCGGGAAAGTCACATGTCACGCGGGCGAAGCTGCTAGCAAATTAAAGTATATTATAAATAAATATTGTTTAAAAATCTTATGTTAAATATTGTTTAGAAACCTGTTATCCAATTAGCTATTATTAGAACGCATATCGCCTGTGATACAGGTTTACCCTAGTACAGGCATCGAACTCTGTTATACCTACATTATTTCTAAGATTTTTATGTAGTATTGTACCAATTATTATCTTTGAATATTTATTATTATTCCTTTATTCATTTTTCTTACTTATTATTTCCATTGTCAAATATTTTTAGTAACACAAGATATATAAAAAAAAAACATTGGTAATCCTCAACACACATTGAGCAGGGGTAGTGTTATTTTTCTCTCTGTATTCCTATATCCTATAGATCTTTGACAGTCGTTTATAGGTAGTCAGTGGCCCAAAAAAGTCTGACAACCAGTCTAACGAAGGGGTATCGTATTACCCAGTTCTAACTGGGTTGTGGAGGTCAGATAGGCTGTCGCTCCATGTAAAATACTGCTATTTACATGCATCCGGTTAGACTGGAAGTCGACCCCAACATAGTTGGGAAAGGCTAGGCAGATGATGATTACTATATCCTATAAAGAACTTCAGGAGGTGACCTACAAAATGGAAGCCATTTTGTTTAATACAACATACTGAAATCCTGTCTGTTTACCATGGGTCCCAGTTCCCAGTAAACTCAAACAAACAACAAAGCCACAGAAAAGTTGCATTTCAGAGTCCCTGTACCGAAATTAAAACCTTTTTACCCTCTTAAAAGGTTAAGGGATGTAAAGTGGACCCTATTCCCTAAAAAGTTTAAGTTCTAATGTGTAACCTAGCCTTTTGGAGCAATTCTGGCTTTCTCTTATATCCTTGGTTTTTAAGGCTTGATAAATCTGAATCAACGTGGCGTTGATATTGATACATTGCTATTTAGAAATGGGATAGACAAGTACCAATTTTTATTCAAGAATAGGTCTCCGAATTTTCTCATTTGTATGCTTTAAATATCCAACGCGAAATAGCAGTAGCCTTCAATTTTTTTTTCGTTAATATGTATTCTTTGTACGTGTGTATTTATACATTGTTATCAGATGACATTTTATATGAATTAATAAATGACATTTCATTCCAGTTTACTTATTTAGAAGAAAAACCAACCGTTTGGCTTAGCTGATATTGTTAAAATTCATGAGCTATTTTAGATGTCCGTTTGCCTGCTTTATGAACTGATACTGTTGGTATTTCTAACTAGTTATGCCCCGCGACTTTCGTCCGTGTGAAATTATTAAAAAAAAATATGACGTCTCATCTAAATCGGATTTTGATAACAATAGCAGGGTTTTATTTTTTTTGCACGGAGCCTAAGTCCATTTTTTTTTTTTAACTCCTAAAATCATCATAGAAAAAGTCACTCCTTAAAACATCAGCTATCTGCCAGTAAAAGTCCCGTCAAAATCGGTCTAGCCGTTTCGGAGATTAACGGGAACAGCCAGACAATTTTTTTTTTTTGTTGTACTATGTACCGTTTGTATAATTTCGTATGCATTCAGTATAAAGCTGTTATTATGAAATTGCAAATAGACAATTCAATTTTATTTGTTTGTTTCTCTATTTTAAAGTCTGCGTTGACCATTATGTGCGTCTGACAGAGAAACTTGATTGATATCATATGATGTTCTTGAGATACCCTAACAATGAGACGTTAACCTCAACCCGAAGCCGTTCCCATGAGCAACTGTAACAATGCACAAAGACGGAACGACGCTGTTGGAAACGACGCGTTTCGAGAAATCGGTGTTTATTTAGCAAGCCCACACTGAAGCAAGCCCTTACTGTGTAGATACTGTTCAGATTTAGTGATGTGCCCAGGGGCCAACAATACGGCAAGCCCCTAGGGTATGCAGACCCTTCAGGCACCCTAACATCGTGGAAAGTAGTAGGATATAAGAGCACGCCCTGTCTTTATTACGCATGCTTTTGACCCAGCTTTTTTTTGATCGTCAGTCCATCTGAAACTAGATTATGGATGTCCTGGACTCGTTTCCTCCATCGGCTATCGGTCATTCGACAGACATGACCAGCCCACTGCCCCGTCAGCTTACTTTAACTAGCTGATGCGTGAACTACGTCCCCGTGAAATAATTATAAAAATACTATTTACCCCGATGATGATGTGATATATTCTATAGCCATCCTCGATAAATGGGCTAACCAACACTAAAAGATTTCTTAAATTCGAACTAGTAGTTTCTGAGATTAGCGCGTTCAACCAAAGAAACTCTTCAGATTTATATTATAATATAATATAGGTTTCATTACATTACAGTTACTTTAACTCGCACAAATTATACGTCGGAAACTTAAAGAAGCTCATTCAGTAGAACATAAATCTATAAGCCACATCGGTAGGAAAGTAGAGCGGTGCCCACAGAACCGTATGCAATATGCACTAAATCATATAAACTTAGATTTGCTCTCACACGTATTACCTACCTAGTACACTCACGAACATAATATGTATGCACTTAGCAAAATTCAAAAACAATTTCAACTTTGGAACATACATTTGGACATATTTCGTAACAGTATGTATGGCTTCCAAAACACTATGTTTGTAACAACATAAAATTACCATCAATACAGAAAATCAGACAATGAGTTTCCTCCGTGCCTCGGAAGGCACGAACGGCTGTCATTTGTAGATCTTTAACAGTCGTTACAGGTAGTCAGTGGCCCGAAAGCCTGACAACCAGTCTTACCAAGGGGTATCGTATTACCCAATACTAACTGGGTTGTGGAGGTCAGATAGGCATTCGCTCCATGTAAAATACTGGTATTTAGCTGCATCCGGTTAGACTGGAAGGCGACCTCGTTATAGTTGGAAAAAGGCTAAGCAGATGATGAAAATAGAAAAAAACTGCCTTTTAAAAGATGCTGAGTACATACATATTAGTGGCATGACTGTACCTAGCTTCAGTTATTCATTTCTTCTTGCAATTCGTAACTGTTACAAGTATAAATTGTAGAGGGCTACTGGACTTTCCAATATTATTCTGGTAAAAGTGCTAAAAAGATTAGCCAGTCAGCGAATGTGTTCGCGCAATGTGCGTTTCTTAATAGCTCGGTGATAAATAATCGAGTTGAATTCTTTGCTCTTGGTCGTACTTTTTGATAAAGCTTTCTTAACTCTTTTATTCTGCCTATAGTTAAGTAGAACTCCATGTCGTCTCTGCTTCGTTGGTCTAGTGGTCGCAAGCGCGACTGCTGAGCATGAGGTCCTGGGCTCGATTCCCGGGTCGGGCAAAGTGATATTGGAATTTTCCATCAGGAATTTCTCAGTAGCGGCCACGGAGTCTGGATTTGTGCACGGTTCATGGCAGTAGGCTCGCCCCATATTATATGGGTCTCCTCTCCTATGGTAACTAGCTCCTCCTATTGTTGATGTCGGTAAAAATGTAGCATATGTTACTCAGGCCATAATAACGAATCGATTGACACCTTATTCATCAAAATCGGATGAATAGTTTACGCGCTACGGCGGAACATACGTAAATACAAACATACATAGAACTTATATACAACGTGTAACGAAAAGGGTATATATAGCCGAAAGGGGGTCACACAACTCGTCACTCGTCATTCTGAACAACTTTTGTCCTACGACTTTGAAAAATTCGCGAAAAAATAATTTGCTTCTCCATACAAACTTTGTTGGTCACGTGACTTTTTAGTATGGGGAGTAGAATTATTTTCACGAATTTCCGAAAGTCGAACAAAAGTGGTTCAGAATGAAGAGTTGTGTGACCCCCTTTCGGCCATATATACCCGTTCCGTTACACGTTGTATATTGTCACTTACGGGATATCTTCCGTGATTGTTCGTTATTTTGAGCTCCCGATATTTCGACGCTGTTGCAAGCGCCATGATCAGGGGTTGACATACATGTAGACTACTAAAATCATAACCCTTCTTTTTAGCTTCACCGTAGTCGGGTAAAAAAGACCATAAATAGACAATCTAAATAATTTCCCAAGCAAAAATCATTGCCATCAGCTTATTACCGCTCATATCAGCCGCATCTTTGAGGGGTGTAAAGTGCAGTACAAACACAATACTGTCTAAACTGGGGGCGAACAACCCACAGCCCGCTACACCCCTTACACCCCCGGATAAACATGCGCACACTGCTTATACACGGGACTAGGATATTGAGGACGCTTACTTGTAGGAGTCAAGGTTTTGATTTGACTTTTATTTTTGTGTCTTTTTTAAATGTGGTTAAAGTTAATTTTTAGTTGGTGTAGCACTAATTTATGGTTCAGGAAAACAACGTGTGAATACTATATTATATTTAAATTACTAAACGTTCTATAAATATTGGATATTTAAGGTGTCGAAATGAAATCTCGTGATCAATGCATTTTCCGTAAAGTTCTGGAGTGACGACCGGGAACCGAAAGACGTTGCATTGGAAGGCCTCCCACTAGGTGGACTGATGACCTGGTGAAGGTTGCGGGGATCAGATGAATGCGAGTCGCAGGGGACCGGTCAATGTGGCGCCACTTGAGGGAGGCCTATGTCTAGCAGTGGACGTCTTTTGGCTGAAATTATGATGATGATGATGAATGCATTTTCGTTTAGGAACATAAACGGGCTTTTTTGTTTTGCAATGCGATATTATTTGAAGCCGACTTTTGTCAGTGTTCCTATCGTCCCAATACGTATCTACTCACCTGCTTATGCTCGAGGTTTCACTCCCGTTATGTATGAAAATAACCCACGGAAAGATTTTAAATGTACCCATGACACTCGGGTATAATGTAGCTTCCCGTTAGTGAAAGAATTTTCGGAATCGGATCAGTATTTCGGAAGATTCCCCCTACATACAAACTTACAAACAAATACCTCTTTATAATAGTAGTATAGACTGTCGACTTAGCTAAAGCAACTTACATCCTCTAGGTGGACTATCCTCTGGACATTGCGCAAAAAAAAACTACTGGGGGGTTACTATGACGTCTTAAAGGAAGAGTAATTCCAGTGTGGGAAAGAGACAGAGCTATACAGGTCGTCTAGCGCCATCTCCTTCTCACACTGGAATTAATCCTGCTTTAAGACGTCATGGTAGGCCCTCTGATTACCTGCTGCAGGGCAAAGACTCCTCCACTCTCTTTCCACTTCTGTCTATTTAAAACCACAACGGTTTAGGACGAAATCCTCTAAGGAAACGCAAACGATTTCGTAAACCACATTTCTATTCCACCCAAGTCACCAACGCACACAAAAAAGAAACTGCCAATTTCACACGAAAATAATGGCAGCACTCAAACGTATCGTCTTAATATTCAACAGTTAGGGTGACCATGCTCGCAAGACAAATGACTAGGGTGCATACAATTTACGGTGTCCCCGGGAATTTCGTTAGGAAACTGCTGATTTGATTGATACAAAGAGATCATGGGATAAATGGGGTCGGTTATAGATTTTATGCGGGACCATGGGGTGCTCAATCACCCCTTATAGCTTGCGCAGCAGGTAGAGGGTTAGGATTTTATCCATGTTTATTAAAAACGTATTTAGAGTTGATATTTGCGGGGGTTTAGAAGTTTAGTTGCCTTAGAGACCGGGGTTGTCTAGGAAATATTTGTAGGTAAGGTAACCTCAGGTTGTATCTTTTGACCCAACTACGACAAAGCCAAAAGGAAGGGTTATGATTTTAGCAGTCTATGCATGTATGTATTTACGTATGTTCCTCCGTAGCGCCTAAACAATCGCCTGTCAATCGATTCGTTATTATGGCGCGGGTAACATAGGCTACATTTTAACCGACTTCAACAATAGGAGGAGTCGATTTTATTTTATAAACTCCGATTTTAAACGTGATTTTTCAGTAGCCGGGGTTTTTACTTGTAGTTAGTATACCACGTGAATTCTTGTCTAGAATAAGCCGGTCGTTGGTTTTGTTCTACGAGGTCATTCAGTCTTGTCCTACGTGATATTTACTGTTGTTAAATAATAATTTTGTAATAGAACAAAAACCACAGTCTATAAATAATTTCAGCGGCGACTCAAACTCAATGCTAAGTAGTAGACAGGTGTGCTCATAAAAGTTCAAGTTCAACTGCACACGTAACTCATTCACTTTCGACCTGTTTCATATATTACACCATATTTTTAACATTATTGCGAAATATATTCCACCACGCTGTTTTAATTAACATAATTTAGTCCAGAAACTGATATTCGTAATAAAAATTACAAACTGTTAGGGTACACAGTACACTACTCAGGCACACACGGGCATGATATTATGTTAACAACAAAGTACTAGCGCAAATAAAAATAATAGGTCGGAAATGGTAAAGAGACAGAGGAAAGTATTGGGCACACCTTTTCATTCCATGAGTGTAGATCATCACCAAACTATACTTTTCCCAGTATGCTGGCAGAAGACTCAGACCCCATCCTGACCGGGTATATCAGTACCGTATTTTACATGGAGTGACTGCCTGCTTGACCTCCAGACCCCGGCAATGGGTAGCACTCTTTGGTATTGAATGATTCAGGACTGTTTTCTGCAAGTTACAGACAAGCTACCATAAACTGTCAATTTTTCCCAATCAACCTACCTAATGAGAGACCTAATGAAGACCTAATGCTTTGGCGATAAAGTTGAAAACCTATTAAAAAAATTGACAGACTGTAGTAGCTTTATGTGCTGGCGTCTGTACATTAAACCAAAAAAAAAAGACGTGTGGCACTCGGAGACTGCCGCGGTAAAGCTATTGCATAGCATTTTTTATCAACTTATGTAATTATAATTATTTATTCACTTTCGTAGTGTCAGATATTGACAAGCCTAGGTATATGACACTAAGCTAACGCGTTAGGTTATTTTCGTTACGGAATTTCTGGATTCGGTCTCCACGCTCAAGGCCCGCGATAGAAGCTATGCAATAGCTTAAAAACAAAAACCATGTGTGCAATTCACACGTGGTAGAAGTGAAACCTTCAAAAATTTTGGCTTCAAGATAAACACTGTATAATGCTTCCTATCTCATTCTCTCCCACGTTAAATCTTATGAATTTATGTGTCTGTATTTATTTTTAGTGTTGCTTTTTCGTTTCATCGACTTTCAGATCACAACGATGCTAAAGAAGTTTTCACTTCAAAAACACAGGCATGGATCCTGGCTGTATGGCATTCATGACAGTTATTTTTTTTAAGCCAATTCTTTGAATTCGTTCGAAACGAATGAAGTCTACTCTGAAAAGCTAGGTTTCTTATACATGGCTTTCACACTTTACCGAAGGTCCCCCAATACACCTACACATTGAAATTCGAAACACTCTCGCTCAAAGCTCTTAAAATTTTACGTGAAGAGTGCCGTTAACTCCAGAACCTAAGGTTTTATTGACCAATTCACTTTTATTTGAATAGAAAGGGTTATTGGGCCGACGGATTCATATTCTTAAATGCGCTGCGAACAACCCCGGCAAGGGTTTGAGTATTTCTTGAGTATTTAAATGAGTGTTTTTGGTAGTGAGGTATTATTCAAGCTAGGTTGTGTTCGGAAATTGAAATAATTGAGCGTGATGTTGATCCTTGGCTGATACAAAGCAAGTGAGAGCATCATCATTATGCATAATGAAAACCCAACAAACTGCCCGCGGCTTCTACCGCTTGAAGTTCGGTAACTGTCCCAAGGGATCATACTACCGGGATAAAAAGTATTCTATATGTTAATCCAGATTATAAACTATCTATGTGCCAAATTTCATCCAAATCCGTTCAGTAGTTTTTGCGTGAAAGAGTGACAAACTTTCATCCATCCATCCTGACAAACTTTTGCAATTATAATATTAAGTAGGAAGTAAGACAAGATTCATAGAAACAGGGTGGCCCAGTGGAACACAAGCAGGAGAAATCAGCATCGTGGGGGAACCGTCATGTCCTAGATACAAAACTTCGAAGACAGGTGACATCCACCAACCCCTACTGGCTCTATCTCATAAAGGAGATGGGCATGTACCAACAGTGGGCACGTTACAGGCTGATCATTTGGTGATACCATGCCTTTTTTTTTCAGATGGGAAATCATCTAATGACTCTTCCCGCTCTGGGCGGAGTGGAAGGGAGTGTCAGACTTGTACTGACTAAAATCCATCCATATTCATATCTTTAATTGCTTTCCATAATGTGTGAAGATCTTACAATGGGCTTCAAGCTAAGGTACAATTACGGACCCTGTAGGGCACAAAAAAAGTATAAAATTTATATGTGAAATAAAATCAATACTGAATCAACTTACAATTTTAAAACGTGTGCTTGTCCATCCATGTACCTTCCTTACCCTTTGTGTTCCAGGGCCGCGGTATCTCTTTCGAACAGTCCCGCAGCCCTGAATTAGCCCATTCTATTCAGTAACTCAGATTCGGTCCTTTAGTCAGACAAACTATTTATATTTCTTCATAGGCTGGAGCAATCGAAGTTACAGCAACCGATGTTTCCTTCTATCTATACATCTAATTAGCAGTTACCTACGGCTATCGTCACATCCGAACATGCCTATAAAAAATCCCATAAAAACATGCAACACGCCAAGAATTCTGCAACGTCTGCAGATTCGGTACTTGCTAATCATGGGCACGCTTGGCTGGCGGGGTCACTCGGGTGAAAGGGCTCGGCTATCTACCTAGTACCTACACTACCTACCCACCTAACTGATGGCTGAGAGTATGGCATGACCTCCTTTATGAGACGAGCTTGTGTCCAGCAGTTATTGTAGTGAGGTTAGAACGGCGTAGCTGAAAAGGTGGCGCGGACAAGCTGGATCCTGAAAGTGCAAGATTGGGTGTTGTGACCCAGTTTTGAAGAAGTTCATGGCCAGCAGTGGACTACGATAGTTTGATTTGATTGAACTAAATACTGATAAACACATACGGGTAAATACTATAGGTATACTGAAACTTAGCCAAATTGTTTGAAAACACTGACGAAGGCGAAAATTGTGAAAATATCCCCAGTTTTTTAAATATTCAACATCCTTCCTCCTAGTACTACGTTAGACATAAGAAAATGTTTAAATGTCGCCCAAATGTTTAAACCAAATGGAATAAATTAGAGGAAGCTCTTATAGAGAATTTTAGAGTCAATATAGATTAACATACCTGACTGACTTTATGTTGACGGTATACTGCGTTTATGTACAGTGTGCGTGTGTGTCTGCGTTTGTGTGTTTTTTGGCCTTCGTAAATACGATCACATCTCTTCGTACCGTTCTCAGCTTAAATGGCTGCCTATCCGACTCAGGAGGTCCCTCAGATCTCTCTGCATGCTCTTCACTATTATAAACGATCCTTGTGCTCCCAAGTACCTAAAAAAATATTTCAAAGTGTTGGGCAGTTCTCACAGTCGTGACCTTCGAGCTTCTAAAAACCTACTCCTTCAAATTCCCTCTCACCGTACTGGTTTCATGTCCTCTTCTTACGCTATCTCAACAATTAGACTCTGGAATGCGCTACCCCTTGACATTAAAAAAGCTGAAAGCAAAATGGCTTTCAAAAGGGCAGTTCGGAAGTTTTATTTAAAGTCTGATTAAATTCCTTACTACCTAGTCATCACTGGAGACATGGTAATTATTATAAGGTTTCTCGTATTTCAGGCTATTTGTATGTATTATAATATATATTAGTTTATTATATCTTTATATATATGTATTAGTAAGTATCCGTTTATGTGTATCACTACTATTTGCAAAATGGTTTTTTGTTTATTTGTTGTTTTTGTACTCTACCACAATGCTGTCCTATTTGACCCAAAGGTTGACTGGTAGAGAATGCCTTGTGGCATTAAGTCCGCCTATGTACCACTCTTGTACATGAAGTTTAAATAAATAAATAAATAAATAATAATTCTAATATCAAGGCCTCATAGTATTAATAAGGCACTTTACTAACAAACAATACTCATTTAATACGGCTGCGTCTAGCTAGACGCATGGAAGTCTTCCATATATAAAAAAGATTGGCACTAATACAGTTTTTTTCTAAATGTATATACTTTTGAGTCACGGACAATTTGACAAATATTTGACAACACCTGTCAATGTCGAACATCAAAAGAACTATGCCGCATAACTAAAACTGTTTCATAAATCCACGCCTGTCAACCAGCAGCATCATAATAAACTTCTCCCAACAAACTGAGAGCTATATGATGTTTATTGACGGGCACAGGTTCAGCTGCCAATACCGACGGCTGACGGGGATGAGCCCGCTCCTCTCCTATGTTGATTGGGAACTGTAAACATTGTGTAGTCACGGGTACTAATAATACCTATGTATACGCTTAGGAATTAATACAGGCTGTAAACAGACTCTTCACGAAGCCGTTAAACAAGCATTATGTACATCAAAGTAAGTAACTTTCCGCAAAAATTATTGCTGTCAAACGAGTTTTTTTTGGGGTGAAAAATCACGTTTTTCGGTAGGACTCGATGTAACGTATTCAAAACATTGTGCTGATGGATGGATTGAATACTACGGGGGTCGTCAAGGTGGCTTAAGTAAAAAAAATACATTAAAAACATGTATTTAAAAAAAAAAACTTCACAAGTTTTTTTTTTAAATACAGTTGGAACTTTAACCCCCAATATCTCCGTAACTAGAAGGTTCCCAGGTATGGTCTAGAACAATAATGATGGTGATACATGTTGATGGATGGAGAGGGCGAGGAAGACCAAGCAAACGATTTTGTAACAATATTTTGATTGAAAAGTGTGTCCTTGGAGTTTCTTGCCCATTCTTCTCCATAGTGATCTACGCTTTGGAATGGGCAACTACAGTACATTCACAAGTTATTATGCCTTGTATCTGCGACTGTAGCTTCGCCTTTTTTTGTTTTTCTGACTTTCAAAAGTGCCTGTTATGGTCTAATTGAAACAAATGCTTTGAGTTTTGAGTTTTTTTGATGGATGGATTGTGTGACGAATGAAATGAAGGAAAAAGGTGTAAATGATAGCGTGACAATTGACAGAGGAGAATGGAAGAAAAAAACATGTCGTGCCGACCCCGAGTAACTGGGACAAGGGCAGGCAGATGATGATGATACGTTGAGGAACATTCAAAAGTGATTCTCACGTGGTAAACAGGGTGTAAACAGACTCTTCACAAAGCCGTCTACCAAGCATTATGTATATTTTATAGTAAGTATTGAATAGTAAGGGGGTCGTGGAAGTGTTTAAAAATCTTACATTAAAAACATGTAGGTATTTAAAAAAAACTTATGAAAAATTTGGAACTTTGACCCCCAATATCTCCGTAACTAGAAGGTTCACAGGTATGGTCTAGAACAAAAAAATGATCGCAATGACGGGGAGAACAAGTGCCTGTCGGCTTTGTTAGGAGTCTTTTTACACCCTTTATAAGGGTTGCTACTTTGAGATAACATCTTTTCCTTTATAGTAAGTTTCGTAACAAAATAAAATTACCTACAATCAATACGCATAACATAACATCATGCCTGTAATCTCCGAAGGGTTAGGCAGAGGTGTTCCTAATTGTAGACCCACATTTTGCCAGTTATGTATTATAGTCCCCTTTAATAGGGGGCGAGCCTATTACCATCAACTAGGCACGAATCCAGACTCCGCGGCTGCTACTGAGAAATTCCTGATGGAAAAACCCAATAGCACTTTTCCCAACTCGGGAATCGAACCCAGGACCTCATGCTCAGCAGTCGCGCTGGCGACCACTAGACCAACGAGGCAGTCAACAAACGTATAATAGTGCCTCTAGTACATTTATAGGCATAGTGTACAAAAGTATGGAAGCAGCTTCTTATAAATGTCAAATATTCATACTTCAACATACCATCGCGGTTGTTTATCCCAAAGGTTAGGCAGAGGTGTAAAGTTCTGCAGTACCACCCACACAGTGCCACGCTATAAATAAGGGGCAGGCATATTACCATCAACGTAGAAACAGTTTCGATTGAGGATCCAAAGGTTAACCTTTAAAACTTTTCTCAGCCTACGTCTATTTGATTGATTATGAAAATGAAGTTAAATAGAACGATTTATCATTAATTCGTTGTTTATTTCGGTTCTTGTCTCGTTTACTCCAACCGTGGGTGTGTTTGGAATAGATGGGTGTCCCAACCCGTGGGCAAACGAGGATAATGTCACAAGGCAGCTGGTAGCGGCGTCTGGTAAACAACAACAATCTGCAGATGTAATTTGTGGCTCAATCGTGATTATTATAAACTAGCTTTTACCCGTGGTTTCGCCCGCGTGGATATCGCTTATCGCGACCAAAAGTAATCATGACATTTGATCCCGTTCCTGCAACCCATAGGAAATAGAATTATATTTTAGCCAATGTTCCTGTACAAAAACTTGATAAATTATATACTAAAACCTTCCTCGAGACCCACTCTAGCTTGGTGCAAAAAAACATGAAAATCGGTGCAGTAGTTTTTGAGTTTATCGCGAACAGACAGACAGACGCGGCGGAGGAATTTGTTTTATAATAATTATGTGGTGATAGTGATATGGCCATTATTTTCACTACCTAAAAGTTCACGGTAATTTATAAAAATCTGCTGTTTCCTACAAAGTGCAATACCTATGCGCAAATTGAATGGAACAACTGATTTTTAGGGTTCCGTACCCGAAGTGTCATCACCAACGGGACCCCCTTACTATGCCTCCGCTGCCCGTCCGTTTGTCTGTCAGCGGGCTGTATCTATACTTACGTAATAATTATTCAGTTGATTTTTTTACAGAATGTGGATTTCTGCCGCTATAACAACAAATTAATTAAAAATCAAAAGGGGCTCCCCTACTGCGATGGTACGGAACCCTGCATGCGCGAGTCCGACTCGCACTTGGCCGGTTTTTGTTTTAATTACGGGTTCGGATGACTTACTGGATACGTGGTGGTAGCCATTTGTGTGTCGGTGTCCCTATCACCCTGTAGAAAGTTGATAAGCTTTTTTTTTTCGGATGGGAAATCATGAAATGACTTCTCCCGCTCTGGGCAGAGCGGAAGGGAGTGTCAGACTTGTACCGACTAAAACCCATCCATGTTCCTTCCTTGCCCTTTGTGTTCCAGGGCCGCGGTATCTCTTTCGAACAGTCCCGCAGCCCAAAGTTGATAAGCTCACAATAACATCAACCATGACTACGAAACATGCCTATCATACGATTACGGGTGTCGCCGAAAATTCACAGTTGGTTGATTACGGCCCCTCAGCCTCTCGTGAGGGGAGCCTATTGTGTTGAGACCTGTTCGAATCTCCGGTCTGTGATGCTGACGGAGATAGGAATCAAATAACTAATGTACGTTCACAATTTAGTTTCCGAGCATGTACATAAGTACGAGTAATTATAAAAACTGGATTCATTTCCCGGGTTGGGCAAAAAGTTGACTTTTCCATCAGATTTTTTTCAGTAGCTGCCTGAAGTTTGGATTTTTGTCCGTTAGATGGTAATAGGCTCGTCCCTTATTGCATAGGACTTGCCTTTGTTCGTTTTCAGGTATAACAAGCCCTTACGTTGTACCTACACATAAAGTTTGATTTTCGCTACAACTTCAATATCTTTCAATAACACTAATCATTCTAAAATCAACTTAAATTACACCAGCATCATAGTTGGTTTCTGTTTTGTGTGTCGATACAAGTCAATTAGAAACAAGAATTTGAATAGACCTTACACTGTTCATTCAGAATACATTCTCTTTTAGAGCCAAATTATAATTGTCCATCAAGATGAGTGGATACTGCTGCCATGTTGTTATTTGGTATAGCGATCTAAATAGTAGATAGCCCTGATGTTAAGCAGTGCTTAGCGTCTAGTAGTTAATTTTGCAATACATTGTATAATTTACTAGCTCAATACCCGCGGCGTCGCCCGCGTGGAGTTCGATAATTGTCCCACGGGAACATACTATCGGGATAAAAGTATCCTATGTGTTAATCCAGGTTATAAACTATTGGTGTTCCAAATTTCATCCAAATCCGTCCAGTAGTTTCGGAGCCTATTCGGTACAAACAAACAAACAAACAAAAAAATCTTTCCTCGTTATAATATTGGTAGAGATATAGATAGACGATGTCTGTCTTAAACGGGTTCACAGTATTTCCCCGGGCTAAGTCTTTCACAAGCAATGTTACCTCGACATTTTGCTCATACGTGACAAGAAGCTGACATCATCTGTCTAGCGCTTTCCCAACTATGTTGGTCTCGGCTTCCAGTCTAACTGGATATGAGTGAACATGGAGCGACTGCCTATCTGACCTTTACAATCTAAATACTGGGTGACACGATACTAGTTTTTAAGACTGGTTGTCAGACGTTCAGACTTTTGACTATTTACCTGTGATGTGAAAGATGTACAATAACAGGACGCAGATAGATCTCGGTTCTGGATAGTCACGACTATATCCACACTGAACTTGAAAATTAACCAGGAGGACATGAGTTCAAAAAGTATTCTAGTATTTTTTCTCCTGAAGATCTCCAAATACAAAGACTCTTTCTCCGAAAAAATAAAAAAGTACAAGTAACTCGAGACGAAATACGTGAAGAGTCTTGTTGAAGACGCAAACGAGTATCGAAATGGCGAGACAAAACTGTATTAAGTGTACGCGTCGGGGGCGAGGGGAAGTTCCACCCCTCAGGGGGGCAGGGGTGGAGTAAGGTTGTGGCGGGGTATATTTTAATCGGTTATGTTTCGGCTTTAGGGACTTCTGTGCGTTTGTGTATGACTGCTGGAGTTTTGTGAAGATGATTGTCGGTTGTATGTTTTATGCGGCTTAGAAAGAGGAGCTTAGTGGATGTAAGACATATCTATCTATCTAATACTTTAAACCAGCAATTCTTGTATATATGTACCTATATATATATATATATTTTCTGAATCTCGGAAACGGCTCCAACGATTTTCATGAAATTTAGTATGTAGGGGGTTTCGGGGGTGATAAATTGATCTAGATAGGTTTAATTTTTAGAAAAAGTAAAAAAAAATAACGAGCAAATCTCGGTCACCCAGGTACTTTCTTTTATAGAAATAAGGACAAAAGACGAAATTGGGGAGAAAGAGGGTAAAGCGTGCCACACACCTGACCGGACTGACAAAATTGTATACCTTTTAAGTAGATATCGCTCGAGAAAACACAACTGATTTAAGTTCGGAATGTACCGAGTCACGACGAGCCAAATGTGGGTAGTGAATGCTTCTGGTCGGCGTTATGTCTCAATAAATACAGCCGAAGCGAATGTGCCAACCCGAAGTAACACCCCCTTACACTTCAGCCAGCTTATCTGTTCAGGCGGGAAAACACATACTTAAAATAATTTTAGTACCAAGTTTGACATATCGATGCCTTTGTTCTGGACGAGTAGCGCCACCTTGAACTGTACCTACTTAAAGTGGTCACACTATAGTTTCTAAATTCTTGTTCAATTCACTTTCTCGAAAACTGGTTCTAATCGCACTACGATTAGGCTCAACATCCAATGTATTTCACACGCGTGGATTTTAATATTTTTCCGCACACGTGCGCAAATAAAATTTTCCTCAAATAACTAAGTTCAAATTGGTTCAATGTCTAAGTCGGTGATTATTTTTTTTTAAACTCTGCAAAGAGATATGCGTCTTTACGGCGTAAATGTTATATAAGTATTTAAATTGTGTTTATAAAAAAATATGATAGATTTATAAACTTGTTTATTTAAAATAAATATTTACTTTTATGAACAAATTAACATTTATTCGTGTTCTAAATTCAAAAATATTTGAATTTTCTATTTTTCATATTAGGCTGTTTAGCGGCAACATACCTTTGCTTTTTCATCAACCTGGCGAAAGCAAAGCGCGGAAAAAAGCAAATTAATTCACAGTTTCCTAATAATTCCTGACAAAAATACTTTCCGTTCTAATATTTTATTTCTTCGAAAGTGTATTAAAAAATGTCGTTTGATACGCGTGGGGATTTCTTATTGCAGTTCTCGGCTCCATAAATATTCCACCTCGAATGCAATAACAAAGTTTCTCCACTTATATCAAAATGTACTATTTCGACATAGTGTTTTTTATTTGAATTCAGTTTTGTCATATTTATTAGAATTAGACAAAAGTTCTTACTAAACTTTTATTCTTTCTTACGAAAATACTGTAGGTACAGTATTCAGCTGTATCTGGCTAAACTGGAAACTGACCCCAATATAGTTGCGACAAGGCAGGCAGATGATTCCCTAAAATACTTTCTAAAAAACCTTTTGATTACTGCGCAAAAACCAACTTCAGAAGCTATTCTTGAATAGTAATTTTAAAACGTTAAAGTTAAACTACACAGCAGTCTCACAAAAATCTCACAACTCAAACTCAACCCTCCCCCGCGTTCGCAACAAATCTCAGGGGTTGAGAATGTCAATCAAAATATCCCTTAATGGGGTGCTAGATCCCGCTTAGGATATTAGATAAATACGCACGAGGCAGTCGGTGATAACGATAATGTGCCTTGGGGACTGCAGGGGTGAACACAGAATTGAAACGGGGTGCTTTGAAACTGAGTTAAGATGTAGTATTTTAGGGCTATTATGATGATAAGAACTTTAGTAATTTTGTTAAGTTATTTATATACAGGGTGTAAACAGACTCTTCACGAAGCCGTCAACCAAGCATTATGTACATCAAACTAAGTTACTTTACGCAAAAATTAGTGTTGGGAAACGACTTTTTTTTTGGGCTGAAAAATCACGTTTTACAGTAGAACTCAATGTAACGCACTCAAAACATTGTGCTGATGGATGGATTAAGTATAAATCTTAAATTAAAAACAAGTATTTAAAAAAAACTCAAAAACCCCAATATCTCCGTAACTAGAAGGTTCCCAGGTATGGTCTGGAACAAAAAAATGATCGCAATGACAGGGAGAACCAGTGCCAGGCTTCGTTAAGTTGTTTGTTTGTTTACACCCTTTATGAGTGTGTCTGTCTATTACGCGGTACGCCGTTTAGAAATACAGTTTAACTATATACAATCGCGGGAAGAAAAAGTGGCTCATATTAATTTATTTAATAGGCCTTCTGTATCGTATGGTTAGTGCCTTACTTGGTGTTATAGTTTTTATGCCGCCCAGTAATTCTCTGCTTTCACCAGAAATAAAAATGAAAAAGTTTTAAATGTAATTTTTCCTGCCCATACCGTACTTCATTTGTAACAGGGAACTTCATCAGGCAGTAAATCCTATGTAATACCTCGAACAGTTACTACTGATCCGGTATGGAGTACTACAGTAGACACCCACATTCCAGGAAATACGGGGGTGAACTGAACTGAAGTATGTCAGTATATTAAGTCAAATAAAAGTATCTAGTGAACCTCTGCAAACGTGTTGGGTACATCTGTTTATTATAGTTAGCCCATACTGTCCCACTGCTGGGCAAAGGCCTCCTTCCAAGTCTTCCAACGGTCACGATTCTATGCTACTTCTTTCTAGAACTCAAGGAAGACATCCAGTTTGGGTTTGCGTTCCCATTGAGGGACCACATTTGAATTTTAATCTTTTAAATGCGTCAGCCGTTAGTAAAAGTTCTCAAACGATTGCTTAGTTTGTAAAAGTAGCCACTCGAAAGTTACAATCGTTTAAAGGTGGTTCCTCAGTCGTGACTGACAGGCATCCATATCTCAAAACCTAGGTAAAATTTACAACTGCTCTATATGACTGCTTATAGTAAAAGATTTGTAAAACTAATTTATTGAATATCAACCCATCCTGTTCACACAGTAAAAAGAACTAGCATGCGGAAGGTGGTCCCTCAATTGAGCACCATAAGTTCCCGTGAGAAATGTACATAATGGGTCTAGCGTTAGTAAAAGTACTTGAACGATTGTATATTCAAACTCTAGTTTGTAAAAGAAGCCATTCAAAAATTACAATCGATTTAAGTTGGTCCCTCAATTAATACGCTTATAGTAAGTAAAATCAATTTACGTAGCATTCGGAAGTTAAATAGGTTAATGCGACAGTCTATCCTTTAGTCTTTTTTTTTACTAAAGATTACTTTACTACTCAGTATCAATAAACGTACCGTTTCATTACATCTAATAATCGAATTCCTGGGAAGAAATACTAAAATTGAGGTGACCACACAGCAGGATACTCTTGAAAAAGTAAAAGCTAGGTACTAAGGACTGTTTGTTGATATTATTTTTAGTAATATTTAACATCACTTAGATAGTTAAAAACACAGAAAAAAAATTATAATAAAAGGTTTCTCAATTCGACTGTACATATATATATTTTATTGTGTTCCCGGATAACTTCGTCGTTTATGAACCAATTTTGATGACAGACAGGCATATCCCTGTTCTCCGCCTTCCGCATCAACTCAGTCACAGTTCAACGGTCAAACAGGGAGCGGCCCGCAAGGGTCGATGTCTGCCAGGGCTGCGGGACAGTTTGAAAGAGATACCGCGGCCCTGGAACATATTAGTCATACAAGTCTGATACTCCCTTCCACTCCGCCCAGAGCGGGAGGAGTCATTTGGGAGGCGTCGCACCAAGTTTCCTGTTCACCAGTTTCACTGGTCCTGGAGGGGGCTCCAGGACTAGTTTACTCCATACACAGCCACTTCGACAAATATAGCAGTCCAACTGCAACTTCAGCTAGTTTTATCTTTAACATCACGCCTGTAATCCCCGAAGAGTTAGATAGTGACAACCTACGTACAGTACCCTCATTTCGTTAAGTTTTAAATCCCATGCAATATAGGCAAGCCATATTGCCATCAACCGAACACAAATCCAGACTAAGCTACTGAGAAAATGGAAAAACCCAATATCACTTTGCCCGGACTCGCAGAACTAGAACCTCAGTATGGGTATGATAAATACCTACCCAGACATGCTATCTCCAAAAAACTTAATGCTATCCAAAAAGTCTTATATCCATAAAAAACTGGCCAAGTGCGAGTCGGACTCGCGCACGAAGGGTTCCGTATGATTATCTATACAACATTAGACAAAAACGGCAAAAAAATCACGTTTTGTTGTATGGGGCCTTACCTACCAGTAGTTAAAGTGTATATACAACTAAATATTCTGTGAATATTTTAAGCGTTGATCTGTCGCTCTGTCGCAAAAAAAAACGGCAAAAAGTAACGTTTGTTATACGAGGCTCCCGTATAACAAACGTTACTTTTTGCCCTTAAATATTTAGCTTTAAATATAGCGGCAACAGAAATACATAATCTGTGAAAATTTCAACTGTCTACCTATCACAGTTCATGAGATACAGACGGACACACAGTGGAACGAATGTATGGGAGCGGTTGGACGTAGACATGTCCGAAAAAAAAGAGTAAAATTATGCCAAACTAATGATGCCATCTTATTCGATTACTTAATGCCTTCATAACTTGTGGTGATGAATTTCTTCATAACTCCCATATTTCGGGAGTAATTTGAGAAAATGTGAAATTTTACTATGAAAATGAGTGTATCGAGCTCTCTCCCTCCTGATTCCGGGCTTGTTTCAAGTAGCGGTCTCTAATATCATAATGCTAATACTAAGAGCTATATTTAATACTAAGACACATAGTGCGCCAAATGTGCACTTTCTGGGATAAAGAGTGATGTTTATTTTATAACACAATTTTTTTATTTTTTGTTTATTTTGTTGATTAAAACCGTTTTTCTAAAGGTTTCTCTTATTACAATAACATTTCTGAGCAGCCAATTAGAGAAGATATAAGCTAATTAGGATATATAATTAGGGACTTAAGGTTTACATATAAAACTGATGCACTAATGATTACTGATAAGAACATTGCTATTATTTAATTACTAAATGGCTCTTAATACACTAATTTAGCATGCATCATTTACTAATTATCACAATAACTAATTACCTTGCAATATTTAACAAAGGATACCTGGGATACCTGGATTTTATATAAATAGGTCACTATTAGTAACTTTAAAATCAGTGTTGATTTACACCTCGTTGTATCCAAGCTAATCTCGCAATGTATTTTCCAAATTTTAATACAAATCTTGATATTCACGTTGCTTTATGCGCACGCGCACATAAAGATTTACGCGACTTTAACTATTTGTTCAGTGTTTTAAAAGATAACAGTTGTGTTCAGTTATGTGAAAGTGCTGAAACAAGTTTAAAAGACTGGTGTCGTCGATTTTGCTACCGCATTTATGCAAAATGGACACAGTCTGGAAGAAGCACAGATAAGTTTCGGAAGAAACATGAGATTTGGCTACAGGCTGCAATTCAATGGCCGGAATTACAGAATGAAAATATGGAACCTTCTACAGAAAATATAAGTGACGTCATCGAGCCCATAATTTCTCCTGCTAAATCTGATGCTTCAACTTGTACACATCCTAGTCCTCGTAAATCTTTTGAGGACCTTAGTAACCGGCAAAAAAGAAGACGCACTGAAGATAGTCTTTCATGCAGCAGTAGCAGCGCTGAAATTATGTTTTCGGCCGAAAGGGCGCTTCAAAAGGCAGGACAAAGCGATACAGCTTATGTTATGAAATACTTGACGGAGAATCCAGAAGAGGCCTCAAAAATCAAAGCCTTCATTGAAGGTAAATCAATTCAGGTACGGGAAATATCCCCTTTGAAGGCATTGGCTCTTTATGTATCGATGAACTTATCGAAATGGCGCTATAACACTCTTCGGGATTTCAACACTCAAGAAGGAGCTCTTCAATACCCGAGTTACTACATGTTGGTTAAAGAAAAAATTAAGTGCTATCCGGCCAAAGAAGATCTCACAGTTACAGAGAGCTCTGCAAAAATCAAATTACAAGCCTTGATGGATTTAACCTCAAGAAGACTTATTAGGTCGTTAGAAACCCCTGTTGATCCCAATCAACAGCTCGTATTGACCAGCAAATGGGGTTTTGACGGATCATCTAGCCAAAGCATTTATCATCAAAGGACGAGTGAAGATGAGCAAATCGATCTTGCTAGTAGTTTTATGATTAGTCTTGTACCACTGCGGCTCGTCTCAAAAGGTGTAACAATTTGGGAAAACGAGCGACCATCTTCCACTTCATTTTGCCGGCCAATATTGTTTAAGTTTATAAAGGAAACCAAAGAAAATGTGCAGAGAGAGATGGCTGAAATCGAAGCAGAGATTGAAGCCTTAACTCCATCCACCATCACTGATGGAATTAGTGTCAAACACCAACTGCTGTTGACAATGATTGATGGTAAAATTCATTCCATTATATCCGATACAGCAGCTTCAGTGTGTGACATATGCAAGGCTTGTCCTAAAGAAATGAATAATTTAGAGTTAATCAAAGATAAACACGCAAACGAGGACATGTATAAATATAGCTTAAGCACCCTTCACGCTTGGATTCGCTCAATGGAATGCTTATTACACATTTCCTACAAATTAGACATAAAATCATGGCAAGTAAGGGGTGATATAGCAAAAAGGCAAGTTGATGACAGGAAGAAAAGAGTTCAAGAGGCTGTAAGAAGAGAAACGGGCTTACTTCTCGATGTTGTGAAACAAGGCAGTGGATCCACCAACAATGGCAACTCGGCAAGGAGATTTTTTGAAAACTACACTAAATCTGCTGAACTGACCGGAATAGATGCTATGCTTTTAAGAAAAATCTGTGTGATCTTGCAGTGTATTTCATCAGGAGAGAAGATCAACGTAACTAAATTCCGAGAGTTCTGCTTTGATACTGCTAAGCTTTACGTGGAGTTATACCCATGGTATTATATGCCTTCTTCACTTCATAAAATTTTAATGCATGGGCCAGACATAGTTCAGAACATGTCAATTGTGCCCATTGGTTTTCTATCCGAAGAGGCATCTGAGGCTAGAAATAAAGATTTTAGAAAATATAGAGAGGGGCATTCTCGAAAGCATAGCAGTATCTCATGCAATGAAGATATTATGCACAATCTTTTACTGTCTTCTGATCCACTTGTTACAAGTATCCGTCCAAAAGGAAATAAGTTTGTAAAAAAATCTTCTTTTAAGGAATTTTATGAGCTTACGGATTCTGAGAAAAGTGATATCGAATTTGTTAACATAAATGATTTAGCGGACATCGATTCTGAATTTGAATTAATTGATGATGATGATGATGACGAAGATAATTAAATGATGTTATTGTTTTAAAATGTGTAACTTAGTAAATTAGAGCTTACATCTTAATTATTTATTGTACTTTTAATGAAACTAGGTAATTTATTATCAACTTACTTAAAAGTCATACTCTCATCAGTTCTTGTGAATATTTTTGTTAATATATATTTCTGTATATATATAATATATTTATAGACCTCTTAATAAGTCTGTCTGCGGTTTAAAGTAAATACAAATGGGGAAAAAACGTTTTTTTTTTTAAATTTTCATTTCCTTTTATCCCAGAAAGTGCACATTTGGCGCACTATGTGTCTTAGTATTAAATATAGCTCTTAGTAATAGCATTACGATATTAGAGACCGGTACTTGAAACAAGCCCGGAATCAGGAGGGAGAGAGCTCGATACACTCATTTTCATAGTAAAATTTCACATTTTCTCAAATTACTCCCGAAATATGGGAGTTATGAAGAAATTCATCACCACAATTTATGAAGGCATTAAGTAATCGAATAAGATGGCATCATTAGTTTGTCATAATTTTACTCTTATTTTTCGGACATGTCTACGTCCAACCGCTCCCATACATTCGTTCCACTGTGGGACAGTGGAATTTTAGTAATAGGGTCCCGTTTTACCCTTTGGGTACGGAACCCTAAAAAGATACAAATATGACGAAATATTCGCAGTGGATTTAAGCCGGTTTTACCCACAGGCTTAATTCCGCCGTGGGGAGAGGAATTACTGCTACCTTAGCTCACATATTCGAGTATTTTTCACCGTGTGCTGGAGGCTGGATCCTTTGGGATGAGTTATTGAGGTATGTGTATGTTATACGTAGTATTAAACATACCTATGGAAAGTGTGTCAATGTGCACTAGTGTGTAAATGTTTGGTTATGTTGAAGTAGTGCCGACAAGTGTAATCAGACTAGAATATTCCCACTGCTGGGTTTTTCTCTGTGAAAATGAGTGGAACGAAGTTCACTACGCGGGCCCAGTGCGGGTTGGTGGATGTGAATGTCACATGTCTTCTAAGTTTTGGTTCTATAACGATGTTTTTGCTTCACAATGTTTTCATAACATAACATCACGCCTGCAATCCTTGAAGGGTTACTTTAATACACTCACATTTCGACAATTATGTTTAAGTCACGTGTAAAAGTTAGCGAGCCTATTGCCATCAACCGGGCATAAAGTCGAGACTCCGTGGTTGTTACCTGAAAAAAATCCTGAAGGACAACCTGTATAACTGTTTGACCGACCTAGGAACGGAACTCACGACCTCATGCTCAGTAGTAGCGCTTGCTACCTTTAGATAGCAACACCTCTTGGTATCAAGTTCCAAATGGGCCTGCTTAAACCTATTTCTGAGCAAAACTAACTCCACCCACGTACATAAAATTTTTTAAACGCAATTGTATACAGCCACTCAACCTATATGTACTCGTATACTCCCACTCAAATAATAATATCTTGGGACAACCAACACACCGCCATCTGATCCCAAACTAGGCAGAGCCTGTACTATGGCAACCAGACAACTGATAAACATACTTATATATTTCTAAATACATACATATTATAGATAAATTATACACCCAGATACTGAACAAATAATCGTACTCATCGCACAAAGATTTGTCCTGTGTGGGAATCGAACCCACGACCTCCGTCCTAGCAGTCAGGGTCACTAACCACTAGACCAACAGGCCACTCAAAGTCAAGACAATGTATAATAGGTAGGAGTACCTATATACTGTCAGGCCGTTAACCCGAAGTACATAGACTGATACATAAAAGGAGCATCGCCTTAGAAGAGGACACTAAAAAGGTCACAGCAAACATATCATCTCGGAAAGGGATCGTCACCGTATCAACTCGAGCCATTCAATATTCTTTGTATGAAACACCCAACTGAAACGCACACTAATCGGAATCGTAACACGCTCACGAACCGCGAGCTATATAGGCGCGGCGCAGCGTCGCCTTGCCGTAGCCGATTCGACGTATCGGACCTGCAGATCCGCTTTGGTTTCGTCCTTACGTTAGGTTGACGCTTGTTTTGCGGCGAGGCGAAAGACGATACGGTGACGATCCCTTTCCGAGTTGATTTGTGTGCTATGACCTTAAAGAAATACCTATTTAATACGACGACGCTTACGCCCCCGGTAAAAACTCTGCGAAGATAGCTGGCTTTAAAGTTTATTAACCTGTATTTAAACCTGCATAATAGCGTGGTAGTTATTACCTAAGATACTTCTTTAAAAGGTAATTAGTGCTCGGTTAAAGGCATACCAACCCGCGTGGGCCCACGTGGTGAGTTATGCCCTATATTCATTCTTACAGGGAAGAAGTGTCTGATGAGATGACGACTATGGGAGAATTAAGACATGGTGCACTGACCCCAAATAAATTGGGATAAGGGCAGGGGAATGATGATGATGAGGGAGGAGGCCTGGGTCCCAGCTGTGGGAATGTTGTAGGCTAAGACAATTCAGCTTTGCTTCTAAGTTTAGCACAAACCTGCATATTATATACCTGGAATTGTTGATGTTCATAATAACACAACTTATAGATGACTACTTTACTTTATAGATTACCTGCTTGAGGATTGAAGTTCTTACATATAAGGTCCCATTAAAATAGATGGACAAACTTTTACAAATCATTCAGACCACCAAAATAAGGACAGTTGTAAAAAAAAAATATGAAAAACGTATTTGATAAGTTACAAGAAAATAAAATCAGTTAACGAAAATACACTAAAAATTTATTATTTTAGGTCAAAATAAAATCACTTTAAACAGTGTTTTTTTTTTGCTTGGATATCTTTGGTTAGACGTACTGAACGCTGTGTTGAAATTCGTTTATCTATTTTAATGGGACCCTATATAACTAGCTATAACCTGGGAGTTTTAATGTCTTAAGTGAGAGATTATGAGATGTGTTATTTGATACTTTTGGGTATCATTTAAGCTATCACCAATTTAATTAGTTTTGTGTTTCTTAAATAATAGGGTTTGTCCTCAAAATAGTAGATCTGTCACCAAAATGTAGTCACCAAACAATGCAAAATCAGTTCCACAATAAATCACCTAAAATCCTGAGATATAAGGTCTAGTACCAAATAAATGTTTTTGTATGTATTATAATAGGTGTGTCCTAATAAGTATTTAAGCAAACTAATTTAAAGAGATCACCAATAAATCATATTATGTTACTAGAAAATTGCATTAAGTTCAAATAAAAAAATAGGGTTGTCATCATCGTTTCAACCAAAAGATTCTGCTACTTAACTAGACTCCCAAGGTTTTAAATTTCCACTGGTAGTATAAATTATATTTAAATAAAATTTTTAGCAGAGTAGTAAATAAAACAATTAAAGTCAAAATAATCAATATTTATTGTTTAAAATAATTACGACTGAACAATCAGCGCTGGTTTAAAATAGCTGGCTTATGGCTAGCAGAATAATAGATAAAACACTTAATTAAAGTTAAAATAATCAATATTTATTCTTAAAAAACAATAATCACTGAATAATCAGCGCTGGTTTGGATTTCGAAGGGCGCCCCCTTTTTCTTTTCTGGCCGATAAGCACATTTTTTGCTTCTGGTGGGGGGTTGGCCAGCTTTAAGCGTATGGCTAATCCGATAATATGTTTGCACATATATTTCTTGTAAAACGCAGGGCAGTTGCATTTCCCATGCATCCAATCAATATTGTGCGGTAGATCCACTCTCCATTTGCTGAACCATTGGACAAGCGCGCCAATTTGTCTCCGCCCCTTTGATCATTTTTTCATTAAAATTATAAATTGATGTATTAAATTGGTAACGAATACTATTAATTTAATATCTGAACGAAATAAAATGTTACTACTGTATTGGTGACAAAATATCAAATAAAAAGGAGTCGCAGTCAGGGATCAATAATCGATTTATTTGGTGACAGATCTACCATTCTGAGCACAGAGCTATTATTTAAGTAACATAACTGTTATTATAAGAACGAAGTTTATATTCATGTAATGCAATATAATTTTATTGGTTATCGATCTCTTATTTTACACATATATTAACATTAATTTGATAATTCATACCTGGGAACAATTTTTGTTTATCTGAGAACGAAAATATTTCGTGGCGATAGATCTATTTATTAGGTGATACAACTTGATGACAAATATAAATTTTGGTGATAGAAAATATAGTTCCCGATACTTTTAGCACACAAAGTTGTACTACAGAGAGGCCGAATGAATGCCGTCGACATTTTCTTGCTTTGACACAAAGAATGGTGAAAAAAAACTGTGTAATGAGTCTTTCTCTAATTTACGAGTTTTACCCGAAAACCTTACCCATAGCCCCACGGCAGCGATGGTGACTTATCAAATCGAACATCCGTCTGCTAATGGATTCGACTGACTATCCCCTCCTCCCCCCAGCCAGCTGATCGATCGCAGCTTTTAAGAATATTGCTTTGAGAAAAAACTTCATTTATAATTCATTGAGCATTCAATCTGTGCCTTATTCTTGGTTGATTAGGTCTTAAATTTCAGTCGGGTAGCGGTGGAGTTAAGACGTTTTGTTGGGGGAGGGTGGTCCCCTAAATTCGGAAATTATTGTCAGTCCGCATTATACACGGTGTATTGTCTGGGAACATTGTCAGGGCTGATGAAGGAGGGTAACGTGTATTGATGATCAGCTGAGCGGAGCCTATTTTTGCGGATTTCGTTGTTTTTTATTGCAATCCTGGTTTGGATTGATAAGAATTTGTGTTGTGTTCAACGTTTCGCTTTGTCTTTTTTATTATGTTAGCAGTGCTGCTGACTTACTATATTTACAGTCAATTTTTTTAGTGTATACTGGAATCAGTATACACTAAAACATTGGAATAGAAAAAAAACCTTATTTGTTTCATGAATTTTCATGGAATAAGCACTAAATGCAGTGTTTTAAGAAAAACCTACAGTTGCGTTGGCTATTTCAGAATTAATTCCTTTTAAAACAAGAGACAAAGAGATTTATGAGCCCTTTACAAACTTGTCATAGAAAAACTGTGATCCCGTCTCAGCGAGACTTTCAATTTTCTTCGTTATATGGCCTTACTAGCTTAAGCCCGCGGCTTTGCCTTCGAGTTCAGTAATTTTCCCACAGGATCGTACTACCAGCATATACTCTATTTTCAATACACTTTCTCAAAAACTAGTTCTTATCGCACTACGATTAGGTTCAACATGTAATGTATTTCACACGCGTGGATTTTTAATATTTTTCCGCACATGTGCGAAATTAAAAATTTCTACAGATAACTATGATTATTTAAAACAAATATTAACTGTTATGAACAAATTAACATTTATATGTGTTCTTAATTTTAAAATATTTGAATTTTCTATTTTTCATATTAGGCTGTTTAGCTTCTTCTTCAACCTGGCAAAAGCAAGGCACGGAAAAAAAGCAAATTAAATCATAGTTTCCTGATAATTACTGACAAAAATTCTTTCCGTTCTAATATTTTATTTCTTCGAAAATGTAGGTATTGAAAAACGTCGTTTGACACGCATGGGTATTGGTTAGGTACTGCAGTTCTCAGCTCCATAACACACTCGCCTGCAGCTCCGGTGTTAAATCCGCCTCAAATGCAATAACAAAGTTTCCACACTTTTATCAAAAATGGATTTGAAATTGGTAAATTTCATCCATATCCGTCTAAATAAAGAAAATCATCCAAATTATTAAGTTTTGCGTGAAAGCGTAACAAACATTTATCCATCCTTACAAACTTCCACATTTATAATAGTAGTCAGGAGCGGTCAGGTTAACACATTGCATTAAAGTGTTTCTATAACATTTCTTCTGAAAACCTCTTTGTAGTATTTAAAACCTCTTAGCGTACTAGCTCCTTGACTAGCTTATATACATGAAGGTATAAGGCTTTAAGGTATTGTCATAGTTATGACAATACCTTAAAGATCCAGCTGACATTTCATAGAACATACCCACTAAACATTTGACATCATATTCCCGGAGATATTGAAACTAGAACTACTTGAATTTCTATCGATTCTTGAAGGTAGCTGACTAAGATTAACCCATTTCTCACGTAAAAAATCATATAGGATTTTTTTTTACTGCAACGTAAATCTTGCTACAGTTAATTTATTTTTTGACATGTGGCAGGTGACATGGCATATTGAAGTAGTGTAGTCAATGTGCTGAACAACGAATTTCCTCGACTGTACATTTATTACTGAGGAGGTGTCTGATGAGAAGATGAGTAATAGAGAAGTATGGAAGAAGAAGACATAAATTGAAAAGAATCAGAATTGAGATAGAATGTGCAGGAGAGTGAACATGCATCTTCTGCGCACGCTCGTTCCGTCATAGACCTCATCCATCGCTTTCCATCAGGCGTAATCGAGGTTAACAGCACGCCCATTTGCAATAAAAAAGCAGTCTCATACATTTTTGAATTTTCTTCGTTTATGCTGATATAATAATAGGACTTTGTCTGGTGATTTTAAACCAGAGAATTTCACAATGCAGGTTATACTGGAGGGAGGGGCTTTTTATTTATCTTCATGATAAATAAAAAGCCCCTCCCTCCAGTTACTGAAGGGTAGCCAGGTTATCTCGGACTATTTTACGAGGTGGAACGGCTCAGTGACATTCATGATTCCAATCCATTCGCGAAAGTTTCTAGTCCCATTTCCTCCAGCCAATACCGCTTTTAAAAAAAGGGTTTTAAGTATGCATGGCACTAAACGCCTTTTTTCTCTTTCTTTTGTCCACAGGTTCAGTCACATCACGTCGCCCTGAACCCTACTACGGGCGCCTGATCGGCAAGCTCACACAATACGCTCACGGCATCCGCGGCACCGTCTACGCAGTGGACGAGAACACGGTCTTCGTCCGAGGGTTCGCGTACGATGGAACCGGCCCGGACGCCTACTTCTGGGTCGGGGATACGCCGCAGCCAAGTCCCGAAGGGATCTTGGTGCCGTATCCAGAGGATTATACTACCAGGTGAGTGCTTTGAGGATCGTTTTATTCATTTACTCATAGTGGGAGTGGGAACTATACCTTGTGGAAAAAAAACGGGTTGCACTCCGGGAGTGCCGGCAGAAGTGAAAACTTGAAACAACGCCATCTAGCTTAAATATCAGAAATTTCAATAGCTTTCTGCAAGAACGAAAGATGTCGCTGCGGTAGAAAAAAAACTTGAAACAACGCCATCTAGCTTAAACTACACGCACACTCGCGCCAGCGCCCTGCGCCGCCGATTCAATCTGACGATCTGACGCGAGTTTAACAGTTTTTACCCATCCCAAAATTGCACAACACCGATAAAGAAGTTTTCACTTCAAAAATCATCAAGTCAGACTTTCGGGTTTCTGACGACTGTCCAAGATCTACAAATGACAGGTAGGACCAACGGTTTATTGAGCTTTTCGAGTCACGAGGGGGTCTCGGTGTGTAACGGATAGTCTTGATCACCGATCCACAGTTCGACCTCGGCATTCGTTGCATAACCTTGAAGAACAACCGGTAAAACGGTTGTTATTATTTTCCAAGAAGAAGGATAGAGACCTACTAACATTCACTGATGAAACCTTTCACATAGTTTTAGTTTAGATTAGTTGAGTTTAGATTACATTCTGTGGTAAGGGTACAGCATTAGACAGTATGCCAATCTTTAGATTCTATTGAAAATCTGAAGAAATGATGAGCTTGGTTGCAGAACAAGTTAGCGGTAAACGGTTGTCACCAGGGGCGAGGAACTTGTTACTTAATTTATAAAAAACTAGCTGATGCCCGCAGCTTCGCCCGCGTCGATGTCAGTTATCGCGACCAAAAGTAATCATGTTTTGATCCCGTTCCCGCAACCCATGGGAAATATAATTATTTTTTAGACAATGTGTACAAAAACTTGACAAATTATATACTAAAACCTTCCTCGAGAACCACTTTATCCATTGGTGACAATAGCATAAAAATCGGTGCAGCAGTTTTTGAGTTTATCGCGGACAGACAGACAGACGCGGCGGAAGACTTTGTTTTATAATATGTAGTGAAAGTGAAGTCGGTAAAAGATGCCTAACCAAAAGAATAACATCTCACAAATTTCCAAATCTCGACAACCCGATCAACACCAACTTTCTAACCAGTCCAATTTAAGAATGATTAGTTGATTACACAACGCTCTCGGTTAGTGACAAACAAACATAGGGTTACGTATTGTACCAGTTCACAGTTGTATCTACCCATGACGGCAAAGTTGAGCTTCATTGACGAAGTTCCCGTCGCTACCGCTACGGGTACACAATACAATGTAAAGGTCAGGGATTCTATCGGTAAATGGAACTTTAATCGAGGACCCATCGCTTGTTGCCGATCGGGCGAAGTTATAACTGAAGCAGATAGATATAACTTTCGTTAACACTAAAGACTTGGTATTTACCATATTTACTCAAACTCAAACTCAAAAGCATTTATTTCAATTAGACCCTTACAGGCACTTTTGAATGTCGGAAAATAAAGAAGGCTAAGCTACAGTCACAGTCACAAGGCATAATAACTTGTGAAAGTACTGTAGTTGCCCATTCCAAAGCGTACATCTCTATGGAGAAGAATGGGCAAGAAACTCCATGGACACTCTTTTCAATCAAAATATTATTACAAAATCTTGGTTACATCATTCATGTTGAGATTATACATGTATGTGAGAACGATGTAAACAGGCGTGCGAATTAAGAGCGTCCAGAGTAAAAGAATAAATCAACAATAATTTAAAAATAAAGTACTTAATTAAAATAAACCGTGACAGCTAAGAGATGACCAGTCCCAACAGACAGCGCCCGTTCACCAACATAACGCATGGATCAGCGCCATTCAACTCAACCATTTTGAAGGGAACCAAATGACCCGACACACCCGCCACCATCAGCAAGACATTCGAGTGAGCATGACATTCTCTCAACTGCCAGGGCACATTCAAGTCAATGAAAGATAGCTAAATGTAAACGGTAGCTTTTCAATACATAGTACTCACATGTGTGCTATGCAATTATATAATACTAAAAGAAGGAATCTATACAATGCAAGGATATTTTTACAATCTTCTGCAGCTTTCACAATACTTATCATGGTAATCAATTAATTTGCTCCTATGGTTGTGGAGCAGGACCAGCATTGAGCCAAGCATTTTTATCATCAATGTAATCTCCCAACTTATAATATGCTTGCCTACATAGTGTGCGTTTTATACAAGATTTAAATTTAAATTTAAAATATATTTATTTTACCGAGTTCCCGATATTTCGGCACTGTTGCAAGCACCGTGATCACGGATAAACGAAAGTAATTTGTCTGCTCATAAACACCCACCCGCAATAACAAGGGAATTAGAAAAAAGACCTTAACACGTATAATACTCCGCTGGCCGTCCGTCAGTCTGTCCGTCTGTCACCAGGCTGTATCTCATGAACCGTGATAGCTAGACAGTTGAAAATTTTCAGAGATGATGTATTTCTGTTACCGCTATAACAACAAATACAACAAAAGTGATTTTTGTCGTTTTTTTGCTCGATATTAATAACAGCGACAGGTAGGTGATTGAAATATTCACAGAGTATTTAGTTGTATATTCACTTTAAAAAATAAATAATTAAATTAAAATAAATATTCAAGGGTGGTCCCCACATAACAAACGTGATTTTTTTGCCGTTTTTGTCTAATGTTGTATAGATAATCGTACGGAACCCTTCGTGCGCGAGACCGACTCGCATTTGGCCAGTTTTTAAACAGCTTCTATCTTTGATATTGAATTATATTATCATGTTTTTAATATAGTTTAATAGGTATTATTCGAGGTTTCAAAACCGTTTATCCGCGATCATGGCAGTTGCAACAACGCCGAACAATCGGGACCTCAAAATGAATAGTTAACATCCCGTTTTATAGTGTTCATGATAGCGTTTGTGACCTGCATGTCAGTTGAGAAACTTATACTGAAACTCACGCCTTTTCCCCATGGGGGTAGGCAGAAAGTATAAAGCGCCACCTGCTACGATCCTTACATACTCTTGTCGCCTCGTCCACGTACCTGCTCCATCTACCATCGGTTCTTCGACTAACGTGGCTGGCTTACTGCAAAGTCGAAGTTAAGCCATTTATTTAAATTAGGCACTTATGAATGTCAAACTTTAAAACAAAGGAAATAGAATTGATTCTACACTGAAGTACACTACCGGGAAAGGGCTGGAGTTACCGACGGAGTTACCGCTGAAGTGCCAGTGGGGTATAACGCACATTTACCCCGAAAGACGAAACAGATATGTAGAAAGAGATGGATATATAATGTTTATTCAAACGCCAGCACATTAAGCTACCAGAAACTCAAATTTTCCCAATCAACCTTGAACCATCAACACAATGATTTGAGTGCGTTACAATGAGTCCTACGGTAAAACATGCTCTTCACTCTAAAAAAAAAGTCGTTTCGCAGCAATAATTTTTTGCGAAGAGTTGCTTAGTTTCATGTACGGAATGCTTTGTTGACGGCTTCGTGAAGACTCCGTTTACACCTTGTATATTCATGATTCAGATCAATTCCTTTGTTAGAACTCCCCTAAGATTCAAAATGACATCTAGATCACCATAATATCCCTCCACTTTTAAATAACACCCTGCATCATCCCCCTCTTCGGTATTCATCCAAATGAGTATCACATTCGTCACAAGTCGGTTCCCATCGTTCCCCCAACACTTAGTATTCATGGAACGAAGTCAAAACGAAATAAATTCGTCCGACGATCAATGAGGACTTTCCTTGTTCAGCTCCTTTAATGTAATGACGTAATTCAAGTAAAGCTTTTCTATTTAAATTAGTTACAATTTTCATTTTGGTAAGTGTTTTTATTTTTTGCTTTTCCGCGTTGCGCCGGCTCTATACCTAAGTAATTATTCGGACGACTGATTTTATAAATGTACATTTTAAAACCTTAGTTACCTTAGTTGTCATCCTGTAGGTGCAGTCAGTAGTGTCACTCGCAGAACGAAAACTGTCGTAACAGCTTTGACATAAAGGTGCTGTCAATGTCAAACTTAAAATTGTTTCACGCATACACGGTGTAAACAGACTCTTCACGAAGCCGAGTCAACCAAGCATTATGTACATCAAACTTCGTTAAGGGTCTGTTTACACCCTTTATGTGGACGTGAACGAAGTACAATAAGAGGGCTTATAATTACGTGAAAAAAATAAGGTGCTAGCTAAGTGTTAATTAAATCGTTTCTTTGGTCTTCCTCTACTCTTAGAACGCTCTCTATATTTTCATACTTATTCGAAATATTCCACTCAACGATTTCCTCTGTCCTCATATAAATTTCCTAGACCTAGAACTCCTTTTTCTCTTCGGTACCCAATAATTTTATAGTTTAGTATTTATTTCCTTACTTTCGTCCTTCCTAGAACCACATATTTTTTAATAGATAGAACTTCGCCCGCTACTTCGTCCGCAAAAATTATGATAATAATTTTATAGCCCATAGCACCCACGAATTATGTACTTTTCTGCCAGAGTGAAAGGATTTTTGGAATTGAATCATTAGTTCCGGAGATTACTCCCTACATACAAACTTACAAACTTTAAACTCTTTATAATATTAGTATTGACTTAGCTCGTGGCTAAACAATAACAGCCGCTCGGGTCGATCTTTAGGTTAAGCCGTGCTTGCCTAGGTTGGTCTGTGGATGGGTGACCACCCATTACATACCGAGTTTCCTCCGTGCCTCGGAAAGCACGTTAAGCCGTTGGTCCCGGCTGTCATTTGAAGATCTTTGACAGTTGTTAAAGTAGTCAGTGGCCCAAAAAGTCTGACAACCAGTCTTACCAAGGGGTATCGTATTTCCCAGTAGTAACTGGGTTGTGGAGGTCAGATAGGCAGACGCTCCATGTAATATACTGGTATTCAGCTGCATCCGGTTAGACTGGAAGCCGACCCCAACATAGTTGGGAAAAGGCGAGGCAGATGATGATAATATTAGTATTGACTATGACGGTATGTCCGGTTAAAAGCTTCGGAACTACATAGCAATTACAGTCGCAACATTTCTAAAATCAATAAATTCGTGACAAAGCAAAGTTGTGACCTGACAATGTGTTACATAGAATCGTATAGTTTCGACAGATACCTAGATACACACATATATATGTATTTATGTAACATGTTGATGGAAGACATAACCTAGATGTCTGTAGGCCTAAGTTAGGGTCATGACACTACCAATTAGCCTAGATTATGTTTTTTATGTGGAAAATGACTGTTAAGTAGTTAAAGACAATATTTCACCAAGGCTAAAGTTATTTAAAAGGGGGACTCTGAGTGTGTTAGCATAAGCATAATCAGCCTATATTGTTCCCACTGCTGGGACACAGGCCTCTCTATGAGAGGGAATGGGCTATAATCCACCATGCGGGCCCAGTGCGGGTTGGTAGATGTCACATGTCTTGCGAATTTCTTCCCAAAAGATTATATCACACACTTTAAAATGAACACATAGCTCAACCCGTTGATCGATCCTAGAATACCGAGGATACCCAGGGTACCTCAGCTCAGTAATCCCTCTTACAATACCCTAATATTATCAAGGTATAAAAGCAACATGTATGGAATACTTGAACGATATAATAAAGGGTAAGCGAGATAATACAGGCATACTATTCAAATGTTATTGTGAAACGTGACCTTGTTTTTACGCTATGTCGAATCTGACAAGTTAAATATAACATTACATCACGCCTGTCATCCCCGAAAGGTTAGGCAGAGGTGTAACTTGTTCATCCACATTTCGCAAATTATGTTTAAGTCCCATGTAATAGGGGACAAGCCTATTGCCATCAACCGAGCACGAATCCAGACTACGTAGGTGCTACTGAGCAATTCCTGATGGAAAAACCCAATAACACTTTGCCCGACCTGGGAATCGAACATCAACGGCCGCGCTTTCGGCCACTAGACCATCGAGGCAGCCAGTTATATCTTTGACTAAAATTCCTTTACAAAAGTAGGCATAATAAAAAAAAGTCGACGACAAAAAAATATATCTACGCAAATACGCAAATCACTCGAGCCACCCCATTAAAAGATCCTAAATATATCTCTGGGGAGGAAACAGAACGTTTCCTAATTTAGGGGCATAAAAATATGAATAATACAAGATAAAATTGCTTTGTAATTAAATAAAGATAATTACGGGGGAGACGTAATGGGTCTCTTAGAAGAGGGTGTGTCGTCGTTGTCGCCCTGACAGTCATTGAGGAAATGAGGATTTTCTCTCTTTGTTCCTGTTTTTTTATGGTTGTTTAAGATTTGTGTTTATTTTTATTTTCTTGATCTCGTTGGCTAGGTCGCAAGCACGACGTTTTGTTGCGGGAACGGGATAAAAATTACATGATTACTTTTGGTCGCGATAACCGACATCCACGCGGACGAAGCCGCGGTTATCAGCTAGTACTAGAATAAAAAAGTCTCGGCTGTTTTGTCATGCCTTACAAACCGTGCGAAGAAGGAGTCGCTACTAGAAATATAAAAGCATCTTCACGTCACGATTCGCTCCGATTACAAAACGTGCGAATCGTAAAATATAACAAAGGTCTTTTTAACAAACCGTGTATGTACAACGACATATATAGACATATGTACTCCTGTAGTATATACACTCGAGTACAATGCCCTCACGAGAGGAACAAGTACTCGTTTATTCTACTAGAGGGTTTTACAATTCTTTTCTCGTTCAAGTATAACAAGTTGCCGAAGTCAGTTATAGAACTGGCCGATGGAAAGTTCAAAATCTACATCAAACGTGTACTTGTTAAAAAGCATATTACAAAATCAAAGACTACGTTGAAGATAAGAAAGTTTGGCTTTAGTTCCTTCTGCGCATGCGCCTTCCCTGGTAGCTCATAAACGGCACAAATATGTGGATGTCTCTAACTATTCCCAATCTCATTTTTTCTCTTCTTTCTTTTTTTTTTACACTGTAATTCATTGTTTTATTAGGTTAAACTTCTTTCTAATCAGACTTTTTTACAATAGTTTTCAAATCATTTATACATCTTTTGCTCAGAATAGTTAGAGCACTGATGACAATATTTGTGTAACTTGTTTAATCATAGTATTTTACAATATTTTCTTATCTTTGTATAGTTTCCTTTTTTTTCTGATGCGTTACAGCAAATCCTACAATGTATATTTTTTCCACAAGCCTATGGTTAACAGCCTGTTCTCTCTCCTTCCAGGGACCCTCCAATATTGTCAGCGCACAGCAACTCTGACATCCTGCTGCGACTCCCGGGGGGCAAGCGCCTCCGAGACATCAAGTGGATCAGCGTGTGGTGCCGGAGGTTTACCGTAAGTGTTCATAGTTGATGATGATGTATATAGTTCTAGGGGGCGAAAAATGGTGGACATGAAAATACTTAGATTGGCAGTAACGGTTACAGCTTTCCTAGCGATATTATCGGCCTTGTAGGATTTATTATGGTAATTCTTCTCCTTCGTGGTCTCTCCCTCAATGCTGAGGATCGCGACCACACACAACACACCTAATCTGCAAATTATATGGTCTTCTGTAGTGTAGATCACTTGATACACGCTGCCTCCAACAGTATTATAAATCGCGTCTGTCTGAGCATCTTACAGATACTCTGCTTTAACCACGCTTTTCTTCTACTTTTGAGAGTAGGTAAGGTTTATCCTTTATAAAAACAGACATTTAAAAAAAACGAGGCTGTCTTGTAAGCATAGAGATACTCGTAGTAACGGATGCTTGTTTTTGTTTGGTTTGGATGAATATGCGTCGTTAGATGATCGCAAATGTATCCAAAATGTTGTCATTTTATGTCAATCTTGTTGGCTGTCATTGTAGTTTTGACGGCTTTTCCAATATCCTTGAATGTAAGCCGAGAATATTAAGAGTCGATTCCGTGAAGTCGTTGAACCTTACAATGGGTATGATCGGAACTATTTCAGTAGCGTAAGATTGAGATAGAAAAGAGTACGTTTTTAATGTAATTTTATACTATTAATACATTTTGGTTAGATTTATTTTAAAGTGTTCATACAAGGATTTTAGAAAAACTATAAGAATCATTAACTCAATTGAGGATTGAATCTTTTCTTGGTGTAAAGAAAGTAAATTAATATTTGCAATTTTTACACTCATAACCCAAAATTCTCTCGTACATTTAGTTCCAAATTATTACCGCCTTTTATACGCAAAAACGGGTACACCCGCAAGTAACAACCGAAACAAAATATCGATTACTTTCGGCGCGCATGCTTACAACTTTCGCGCCAAAATGTGACGTCTGGCGGCCATTGCCATCGTAATCAATGG
Source organism: Lycophotia porphyrea (assembly GCA_950005105.1). Lineage (NCBI taxonomy): Eukaryota > Metazoa > Arthropoda > Insecta > Lepidoptera > Noctuidae > Lycophotia > Lycophotia porphyrea. The sequence goes on along the minus strand of OX465404.1, from coordinate 775,401 downwards.
ATGCGTTCAATTGATGTTAACTTGACAAGAAAGAGGTTTTATATTTGACGTGTTGAACAATTTGCATTTGAGGTGCTGTAAAAGAATTAATGTAGGTATACAGCATAAGTTGACTAAGGAGTGACATATCTGTCACTCCTAAGTCAACTTAGCAACAAACAGAAAGTCCAAATTCTTGGTAGACCTAGAAATATATGAGCACTAGCTTATGCCTGTGGCTTTGCCCGCGTGATGTTCGGTAATTGCCACACAGGATCGCATTACCAGGATAAAAATGTGTGTTAATCCAGGTTATAAACTATATGTGAGCCAAACATCAAAATCCGGTCAGTAGTTTTTGGGTAAAAGAGTAACAAACATCCATAAATCCTCACAAACTTTCCCATTTATAATTATTCGCAACACATTAACATCCATTCTTAATGTGGCCCTGGAGGACTGAGCGTGGCTGCAAGACACCCTACCCATTCGTTTTGGTGGCCTCGGCGTCCGCAAAATTTCTAGTGTAAGCTGAATTTCTAGTCGGCATTCCTGTCCCTCTGTCCACAAAACTGAAAAGCTAACCAGAAAATTTTTAAGTGAAGTTGGGTAGGCCTTTGGTGTGGGACGCAACTTGCGTCGACACCCTTGCGCCACCCCATCTTCCTAGCACAGTGGGCTGTGCTGGGGCGGCTGCTGCAGGTGCTAAAAACCTCAAACGGCGCAAATACAATAATTTAATTGGTAGTTATGTGTTTGAGCCGTTTGGGGTTGAAACACTAGGGCCATGGGGTCCGGGCACTCGGTCTCCGGCTCTCCTAGTATTTCGGGAAATCGCCAAGCGGTTGGTCGACTCTTCACGTGACCAGAGGGCGGGCCTATTTTTTGGCCAAAGAATCATTGCCATCCAACGCTGCCAGCCTTCTGGGCACTTTTCCTATTGACAGCGATCTGGACGAATTTTTTGACGCCCTGTACTGCTTTTGATACTTGTACATATTTTTATTACTATTATAGATTTGTAGAGTGTAAATAATGTACATAACAATAAAAAAAATACAGTTACTACTTTGCCCCCAACAACTTGCAACTGATGGAGCTACTGAAGGTAACAGAAACTTTCAGTAGCGCCATCAGGATGGAATTTGGCGTGGACAAATGTGCAGTTATGCATGTAAAGCGAGGGGAGATTATGGAATCCGTGGGAACTCAACTCTCGGATTCCATACACCTTAGATCCCTCTCCTCAACAGAAACTTATAAGTATTTGGGTATGTCGGAAGCATTAGGCATCAACACTACCGACATGAAACAATCATTGAAGGAGCGCTTCTTTGGCAGCCTGAAAAAAGTATTTAATAGTCTTTTATCAGGCGGAAATAAGGTGCGCGCCTTCAACAGTTGGGTCATGCCGGTTTTGATGTATTCTTTCGGCATACTCAAATGGACTCAGACGGAACTTGATGCCTTGGATAGGAGGGTCCGCGTACTGCTGACCGCAAATCGGATGCATTACCCACGGTCGTCGGTGATGAGACTGTATATCCCACGGAAATGTGGAGGTCGTGGCTTCTTAAATGCTAAGACCCTGCACAACCGTGAGGTATGCAGTCTCAGGGAATACTTCCTAGAAGCCGACGTGGGTATGCACCGAGAAGTGGTCTCAGTGGACAAGGGCCTCACCCCGCTCTCCCTGGCTAACGAGAGCTGGCGCAAACCTAGAGTATTAGCAACTAATGACCGCAAGGAGGTATGGCAAGGCAAGGAGCTTCACGGACGCTTTTACCGGGCCCTACATGGGCCCGATGTAGACTTCTTAGCGTCCGTATGTTGGCTGCGCTTCGGTGACCTCTTCGGGGAAACCGAAGGTTTTGTCTGTGCAATAATGGACGAAGTTATGATGACGAATAACTATCGGAAATACATTGTGAAGGATGGCACGGTTGACATATGTCGGGCATGCCACCGTCCGGGAGAATCGATCTGACACATTATTTCTGGGTGTTCTAGTCTAGCTAACGGAGAATACTTGCATAGACACAACCTCGTTGCCAGGATTATCCACCAGCAACTTGCTTTGAAGTACAGCCTTGTGGAATCAGAAGTGCCATACTATAAGTATGCGCCCGACCCAGTTCTCGATAGTGGTAATATCACGTTGTATTGGGATCGATCTATCACCACTGACAGGACTATTGTTGCCAATAAGCCTGATATTGTGGTGATAGATCGATTGGAGCGCCGCGCAATGATTGTTGATATAACAGTCCCGCATGCCGAGAACCTCGTGAAAGCAGAAAAAGATAAGCAGTTCACGTATCTAGATCTGGCTCGCGAGGTTGTCGACATGTGGGATGTGAGTACAGCAGTTATTGTGCCGATAGTCGTGTCAGTCAATGGCTTAATAGCCAGTAGCCTCGACCAACATCTAAGGAGGCTCTCGCTTGGCAGCTGGATCAAGGGCTTGATTCAGAAAGCAGTACTTCTGGACACGGCGCGTATTGTCAGGAGGTTCCTCTCTCAACAGCCCTGACCACCGGTAGCTCGGATCCTGTTCCCAATGCTGGTGGTCTACTATTTTTTATATTTTTAAATGTTTTTTTATGTAGTTTTATATTCAAATATTTAAAAATGTGAAGTAATATGTAAATAGATAAATAAAGGAAATAAAAAATATAATTATTATAATATTAAGTAGGAGAATCCTACTTTTCTCCAATAGTATAACTACATCTGTTGCAGGGGTATTTACGTATTATATTCCTAGAGCGGCCTCTGCCCACGCGGCGTTTACTTCGTCTGCCGGTGTCTCCTCCCACGCAGTCGTACGCAAATGCAGTTATAGTACTACGTAGCTGACGAGTGTAGTAACCGTAAATAGATAAAAGTTACCTCTTTTGTTGATATTGTAATTAATAGTAACACGTGACACAAACGTGCGATAGGTGCCGTATTGATGGCAATAGGCTCGCCCCATATTACATGGAACTGAAACGTAACGTGGGTGTACTATTAGGTACACCTCTGCCTAATCCTTCGGGGATTACGGACGTGATATTATATATTATTTCTAAACTAAGCTATCCATTCAAGAGATCAGCGTCGGTGATACAAGTGCTAAGACTAAACGCTGCCAACATTTCTGTAACTGCAGTTATTGTAATAGAACCTCATACTAACTCATCACATGTCTTCCTCCCCAGGTAAACTTCGGCGATGTCTTCATCCCCCCCGGCATGGACCCTCCCCGCCCGCGCGTCCTCCCCGAATTCAAGCGCCTGGCCCATGGCCTGAGGTCTGGCAACATTAGCGTCCTGGACGCGAAGACCTTCTATATCCCGAACCTGCACTACGACGGAGCCGGCCCTGATGCCTACTTCTGGGTCGGAAACGGATCCGAACCGAATCCTTTTGGAACCAAGGTGAGAATCAATCCCGCCACACTATACTCTAAAACTGTAACTCTTGATAGCCAGAACCAAGAGTGGCGACCACCAGAAAACCTTCAACGAGGCAATGAAGCATTTTAAACAAAGTAAGAATGTACGGGTTTATGGACAACCTCGGCGGAGTTATGTAGATACTTCGTATCCCCAGGAAAAAATATAACTGTTTTTTTTTAATTGCCATTCTTCCAGTCGATAGAATTGGAAGTCATTTATTTAAGGAATTTCTTAGAAACTTTTCGCGTCTGATTTGTGTTCGGCAAATCTTACTTCATGGGATTAAACATAAATGGCGATATTGTTTTATTCACTGCTAGTAATCCTATCAGACAAAAGGTGCGAGATGTTATTGATGACGTCAATTATTCATCAAAGTTGACAACCCTAATATTAGGTATCGGGTTATTACAAGCAGTTCCCAAACACAAACTAATCATAAGTTTCAAACGGCCAGAGTAAACATTAAGTTGAGCCCGATATACATAGTTAACACGCTCATATTTCATTCATGTTAGTTCACGATATTGTATATTAACAGTCAGTTCGAAATATGAGGTTGATTTCAGGTGAAAATAAATCTGGTTGGATATGTTATCACAAGCATTTTCGTTTTATATTACCCGTTATGACCCCTACGGAGTAGTCTAGCCATTGGGGCCCACATATGATTTAAGATCGTCCTCCTGCCCCAGTGGCGTAGCTACCAGAGGGCTAGACGGGGCAGTGCCCCGGGGCCCCCAAGCTTGAAGCTCGAAGAAACAATTATAACCTGTCTATGGCAAGGTGTCATAAAAATTTTGAGCGCTCGCTCTTGCAGTCTACTTCCTCTTAAATGCTGATTTTATCTGTAAGTCGATCAAGTAACTTCTGTATGAACAAAAGGTCAAAACAATTCTAACCTATCCAAGGTATGGTGTTCAAATTTTCGAGCTCGCTTCGCTCGCTCTTGAAGACTTGGTTTATTTCATTCTTAAAATGGTCGCCCTAAGGCGATTAAGAAACATCTATTTTTGAATAAAAGGACTAAAGAAAAGCTAACTTGTCTGGAGAAGAGAGCTGAAATTTTCTTATAGTCCATAGATTTTTCAAGTACTTAATACCTCTTCAACCATCTAAATTGACCCCGACACGAACTGTTCACCAATTATGTAAGGAAATTGTAACTAAATATGCAATGCTAGAATGCGGATTTATGTTAACCACAATTTTATTAATCTATGATGATGAAGTAGTTTTGCATCTTTGAAGCATTTAAGTAGTTTAGTTTAAATAGGGCCTCAATTTCATTTTTGCCCCGGGACCCTTGGTTACCTAGCTACGCCACTGTGCCCTTATAATATTTTTTTCGAAAGCAATCTATCATAATTCTTAGGTCCAGATATCTTAAAATAATATTAGTTTTTATTTATTTAAAAATAAATAAAAAAATACCCTAATTCTGGTATGCTTCTCAGTAAACCGTTTCATTCATCATCATGGGAATGCTTAAAAATCTTTGGGAGTTCACTATATTGGATTTAGAACGACGTCATTTACCTAATCATGCATTGTCATCCAAACTAAACATGCATGCAAAATTTCAGCTCCTTCAGAAACCGGGAAGAGGTTCAAATTTAACTTCTAAGATTTGTTTACATAGTTAAAGCGTGTTACTAATAAAGCTCCTACGCCAACTCCCAATCATCAAAGAAATCTTAACATTCCAGGTCCCCAACGAGATGGGTTCCCTCCATCCCTTACGCGGGTACCAGGGCGAAGACATCGAGATCCAGCTGCCGGGCAAGCTGACGGCCTACGACATCGACTGGCTAGCCGTCTGGTGCGTCGAGTACAGACACAACTTCGGCCATGTGTACATCCCGAAGGACCTGGACGTACCTCCTGCGCTGGGACAGACGAAGATTACTGTGAGTTACAGGGTGATATTGGGGAGGGTGAATGTGGAGATGATAACCAAAAGAGTGAAGAACATTAATGTTGATGGATGGAGAGGGAGAGGAAGGCCAAATAAAAGACGGATCGACTGGGAGAGGAATGATATGAAAGACAAAAGAGTAATTGATGCCGTGACAGAGGAGAATGGAAGAAGAAAACGTGTTACGCCGACGCCAACTAGAATGGGATAAGGGCAGCTAGGAAGATGATGAATGTGGGATTGATGACCGAAGTTGTGTGGAAATGGTTGATAAGGTGTGAGCAAATGTTACGGACGATCATTCGTCCAAAGAAGAAATTGTCCGTAGAAGAATGAAGAAAGGTATAATGATGGTTAAGAAAGTAGGCGAATATGAAAGAAAAGATGACTGGATTGTGTGAAAAATTATAGGGAAAAATATAGATGAGAGAAAATGTTGCATTAGCAAAAGATAATTAATCAGAAATCTGAAATGTTAAACGACGAATATATATAACGTGGTTTCGATAGTATTATTATCCCATTTACGCGCAAGACTAAAGTAGCCACAGGGAAATGAAATAACTTGTATTATTTGGTGGAGAATAAAACAAATGATAAACAGTATTTTTTATCTAGTTATAAAAAAACATGCCATGCTGAAATGAGGACATTCATCTGAAAATATTTAATATAAAACATAAGACGCACTAATAACCTCGACAATAACTTAAATAAACTAAACTTATCAGTTGAGGGTAGATGAATTCACCGCTAGAGGCGTTCGTGTAGAGTAAGGTCTTCTCAAATGTCAGATGTCATAGAGTTTTCGCGCGTTGCGTGCTTTTTTATCACATATTTTAACTAATATTCATGATTCTGGTCTATATTGAGCCATTCCTGATTAATTATGACTTGAAAATTTTAAGTAGCAACTTAGGATCTTATTTGTTATTACTTGGAGGTAGAATGATTTTTAATTGTTTCATGCTTGTTAATGTTAGGGAGAATATTGTAAATATGTATCTGAAATTTACACTAAGTTCATATACAAAATGAAATAAACTTTTTATGAAGTTATTTGTACATTAAAGTATAAAATAGAATTAATGACAGGACCTTACTCGACAGTGGCACCATCTGGTGAGCTTAAAAACGATAGTCCCATTGGGTACGGCAGGCGTAAATGGGTGACCCGAGTAGGACTTGCACAGTTCCACCTGGAGCTTAGTCCGGCATTGTCAGGGAAATCGGATTTCGTCGTGTGAATAAAATGTCCTTTTGCATTTGGAACAGACGAAGTAAATGTGAAAGAGTGAAAGTTTTTGAGTACAAATCTGTATACCGGAAGCAAACAATCATAAGTCACATTAAGCTAATTATTCAGTGCACATGTTTTAAGTCTCAATTTGAACACTACTCATTTAAGTAACTTGACTACATAATTGTGTGAACTTCTAGGTAAAATTTTATTTGTTGTTTAAAAGTAGGTTAGTGGCTTAATGTGACTTATGATTGTTTGCTTCCGGTATACAGAAATATGTTAATAAGGAGTGCTGACGTTATAGACGTTTTCGAAGACTGAGCTATTCTTTTCTAAATACCTAATGTTGGACAGTACAAGCTATTATAATCTTGGTGTGCTAGACTTCAGACTATGCGTTGAAGGAGAACATTCATTACGTAGTTTATTGATGTGAAACATCTATAGCCGCGGGTAAAACCGATTGTTGGCGTGGCGGTGCATGCCGTAGCGACGCATCGCCACGCTATGCGATGGTATACATAGATAAGGGTCCCATTAAAATACATAGATGGACAAACTTATAGAAATCATTCAGACCACCAAAATAAGGATAATGGTAAAAAATATATAAGAAAAACGCTTTAGATACTTACAAGAAAAAAACCCAACTAACGAAAATACACTAATAATACCGACAATTTATTATGTAAGGTCAAAATAAAATCACTTTAATCAGTGTTTTTTTGCTTGGATATCTTTGGTTAGACGTACTGAACGCTGTATGAACATTTGTCCATCTATTTTAATGGGACCTTATACATATATTGTACATTGTACTGTTACTGTGTACTGTTCTTTTATGCATATTATTACTGGTACAAAATAATTTCGATGTTTCACATCAGCCAGGCGTCCCATGATGGCTCACAATTTTTTTTTCAGATGCTTTTTACAGACCACACTAGCACGTTTTCATCAATGTTTGAATGAGATAGGAAATAGAGTGAACGGAAAGTAATGAAAACACTTTCGTAAAACTAATGTTACTAATCGCTTTTTTTATTTACAAACTCATATATTTATTGAAACACCTAATTATACAGGGTGTAAACAGACTATTCACGAAGCCGTCAACCAAGCATTATGTACATGAAACTAAGTAACTTTACGCAAAAATTAGTGCTGGGAAACGATTTTTTTTTGGCTGAAAAATCACGTTTTACCACAGAAATCTTAATAATAAGGCAATAGAAATGCTATAGTACTAAATTTTAAATTTTACAGTAGGACCCAATGTAAGGCACTCAAAACATTGTGCTGATGGATGGATTGAATATTAACTAATCGTTAAGGTGTCTTAAGTAAAAAAATGGCACCAAAAACTATTAAAAAAACAACTTGTGAAAAATTTGGAACCAAATATCTTCAGAACTAGAAGGTTCCCAGGTATGGTCTACAGCAAAAAATGATCGCAATGACGGGGAGAACAAGTGCCTTTCGGCTTCGTTAAGAGTTTTTTTACACCCTTTATTTATTGAAACACCTAATAATATGTCTTTTTCATCTCACTAACAGCTTGCCCGGATTACTAACACCACATTTCATATTATTAACCAGTATTATCTTTATATATTTTTATTCCCAATCTTTACAGGGTAAAGGGAAGCCAAAGCCACCCAAAGGACGCATTACAACTAAATCACAGAGACTAACTAAAGCTCCATCTAGTGTTAAACCGAAGTGGTTCTCTTTTGACTGGTTCACGGGTTCGTGAGTCAACTCTTTACGAATCAGGATCAACAATGTTTATATATTTAATGAAAATCTATACACAGTTATTAGTAGACTGCCTCGTTGGTCGAGTGATCACAAGCGTAACTGCTGAGCAAGAGGTCCTGGATTCGATCCTGGGACGGGTAAACAGTTATTTGGTTTTTCTATCAGGAATTTCTCAGTAGCAGTCACGTAGTCTGGTTTTGTGCTTAAAAAAACATAACTGGCGAATTGTGGGTGTACTATTAGGTACACATCTGCCTTACCCTACGGGGATGAAAGGCGTGATGTCGGTGAGCTGGTGAGGTGGCGAGGGTACACCTCTACCTAGTGCTCTCAAGTACGACTACTAAGCATGAGGTCCTGGTTTCGATTCCCACATCTGGGAACGTGTTATCGAGTATTTCCGTCAGGAATTTCTCAGTAGCAGCCACGGAGACTATATAATTATGTGACGGCAAATTCACCCCTTTTACATGGGGCTTAAATATTACTGACTACTGTGGTCACATCATATTTTTGAAGTGAAACTTCTAATGCGACTTCCAACAAGGTTGCGTTAAACGTTTAACGCTACCATGGAAGGGGTATGAAAGCACTGTTGCGTTAATTGTTCAACGCTCCTGAGGGGGGGGGAATAGAAAGAGACAGAGCGAGAGTGAATGCGATCCACATTACGAAGTTTCACTTCTTCCGCGTGGAGGGACTCCACGCAATATTTTTATTTTATTTTATTTATTACATTAAAGTGTCATTTTATTATCACACTCACAAGTTATAACATCAATTGAATGATCCTGGCTCGTAAACCCAACTAAGACTGAATCATAAAACGTTGTTATTTAATGTTATGTACTTAATAAATGTCTGTTATTTACCTTAACCATCTCGTTATGTGTTTATTTCCTCTCTGCTTACCCTGGAATGTTGGATGTTATTTACAGCCTGCTTGGTGGTATAACCCTGTAAGTATTTATTTTATTTATATCATTACAGTCATTTATTTTATATAAACTCTTATTGACGTGACAACGTCTAATAAATCGATGAACGCCGGCTGCATGCACGAAAAATTGTACGCATGCGCCACTTTCGTAGTTTCAGATATTGACAAGCCTAGGTTATTATTTTTAATCTACTGCTGGAGCTAGGAGGTTAGGTTGTATAGGTAATTTCTCTCTTCCACTCGATTTTATGACGTTGTCACGTTAAACTACCTTCCGTAAACCAACTTTACAGACAACCAATTTTTTATTTATTTATAAGGATGCATTATTTATTTAAATATTTTTTATTAAAACTTTTACAATATTAATCTATAGGATAAATATCAGGTAAAGTTATCCACACAATTGTACGTCTGAGGTTTACCGTACTGTCAGCAAAAAAATATGAAAAAAAGTAGTCCTAAAAAAATTTGCCGAGTACTTTAGTCAACACTATATTTGAAATAAACGACTAACTGTCCTGTTAACCATTTATAATAATTAAATATTATTGGACTATAATTGTAGCCAATAAGCCTGATATAGTGGTGGTGGATCGATCAGAGCGGCGCGCAATGATTGTTGACATAACGGTCCCGCATGACGAGAACCTCGTGAAAGCCGAGAAAGATAAACAAATCAAGTATCTTGACTTAGCTCGCGAGATTGTCGACATGTGGGATGTGGACTTTGCGATCATTGTGCCGGTAGTCGTATCAGCCCATGGCTTAATTTGCAAGAGCCTCGACCAACACCTGAGGAGGCTCTCGTTAGGCAGCTGGATCAAGGGCTTGATCCAGAAAGCGGTACTCCTGGACACGGCTCATATCGTTAGGAGGTTCCTCTCTCTGGAGCCCTGACCGCCGGTAGCTTGGACCCTGTTCCCTATTTTTTTTTTTTTTTTTTTTTTATCTCGTTTTATGTATATTTTTTTTTATTAGCCTGGTTGAGTGTCCCACTGCTGGGCAAAGGCCTCCCCTTTTTCCTTCCAAACCTCTCTGTCCTGTGCAATATCTGGCCATGTTCGTCCCGTAAACGATATCAGATACGTTATATTTAAATATTTAAAAATGTAACAAATATGTATGAAGTTGAATAAAAGATTAGAACAAATTAATCATATTTTTTTATACTTTTGTTTTTTTTTAATATTTAAAAATGTAATTACTAAGTTAAAAAAAAATATAAATAATAATAAATCTTTATTCAGAAAGCATTGCATGAAAGCCGACACGAACTTTGAGAAATATAAAACAACATTCGACTTTCATTGACAGCCGTACGTCTCATACGTACGTACGGCTGTCAATGAAAGTCGAATGTTGTGCTTGTTCTTCGAAGCTATTTTCCCAAGCTCTGAGAGCCCTTACATATATGTGTGGATAGGCACATGTGTCCCAGTTACCTAACACTATGTAACGTTACAGACGAGCTCCACGACCTCGCAGTCTCCCTACAGCGCCACCAACAACTGCAAAGAGATCCTCGACAAGAGATTACAAGTGCGCTGGGAAATACAGGTAACTGTCATTCTTTTGCCTCCTTATCTTACTGATCGTTGGGCCTGTGGTTGCAAGCGCTACTACTGACCTTATAATTAAGGGTTCGATGCTCAGATCGGGCAAAAAGTGTTATTCCGTATTTCATAGACGGTGTAAACGCGGCCTTCACGCAGCTGTCAACCAAGCATTCTGTACATCAAACTAAGTAACTCCACAAACCCAACCACTCCGGGAGTGCCGACCGAAGCGAAACCTTTTTTTTTTCAAGATACTGGATTATTTTTATAAAATATTTTTGCACAAGTCGTTTACTTATACATTTGACTATACACCGTATTTTTTTGGGCTTGTAATAATTATGTAACAATACTGCTTACTCTTAAACGAAAAAGAGGTCGTTTAACGGTGTCGCGAGTTAAATTGTTTTTCCCCATCTCAAAAATGCCCAACGCGCCGAAAGAAGGTTTCACTTCAAAAATATTACTGGGAAATAGTTTAAATCATGTTTTACGGTAGGACTTAATGTAGCGCACTCTAAACATTGTACTGATAAATGCATTGAATACAGTACAGGAGTCATGGAAGTACTTAAAGTTATAACATCAAAAACTTGTGAAAAATTTGAAACTTAGACCTCCAATATCTCCGTAACTAGAAAGTTCCCAGGAATGGTCTAGAACAAATAACTGATCGCAATGACGGGGACAACAAGTGCCTTTTGGCTTCGTTAGGGGTCTTTTTACACCCTTTGTAGCCCAAAATGAACATGCCAGGAACTTGCACAAAAGCTTGCATGCCATAACGACTTCTTATTGGATGGTGAATGTTACAATATGACATACTTTTGAGCAAGTAAATAGGCTTTATCTCTACTGGAATATTAACTATACTTAATATAAGTGTGTATTTCAAAGGCAACAGTATCGTTTATCAAACTACTTAATTTTACAACATCAACATCTTATTTGCTAAGAGATACATAATTATATTTTATGATAGTTTTGTGAAGTTTTTTGACGTAACAACGTCTAATAAATCGATGAACGCCGGCTGCATGCACGAAAAAGTGTCCCGTTACCCTCATTGTCCCGTTACGCCCATTATTCCGTTACGCTCATTGTCCCGTTACGGTCATTGTATGCTTGCGCTGCATCTATCTCTCTTCCACTCGATTTTATGACGTTGTCACGTTAAACTATCGTCCGTAAACCAACTTTACCATTTTTTTTTGTAACAATTTTCATTTCAGTAACAGGTAAGATAAAGAAAATACTAATAATGTAAAGCAATGTTTATTTTTAATTCAATTCAGCGCCCATCAAGGATAACATTTCCCTTTATTGCTGCTTTGGATGGTTGGTGCCCTTAGTCCATCGGTGGACGTTGAATTGATAGTTAAAAAAAAAACTAAGTTAAAAAAAAACTTTAAATCTGGCAAGACTTTACTATTTTGCAGAAGAAAATATGTACAAAATCCAGAAAGTAAGAACAGCTTCTTTAGAAACAAACAACTTCTTTGCAAGTCTTTTGCTTACGTTTTAATTACACCATTACTTATTGTTACTTTCACTAATATACCTACTTTAGCCATAATAATTAGTCCGTTAATCTTTTCATTCAAGCTGGTATCCAGAGAATATTGAAGGTAAAATATCATTGTCCAAATCTGTTAAAATAGTCATTATCTAACTTACTACTTCCCCTGGGTAAAAAAAGCCTCTACCCATAACTGAGAAATAACTGGTCTGGAATTTTTTCGACCCAAGGTAAACTGAGCGCTGGTCTTTTCCAGCTCTTCCCGATATCTTCTATGGACCCCCGCCACTTGTCCCACGGATCTAACATTTAAAAATCCTATGGAAGTATGTAAATTAGGTAATGATGTTGGCCATTAGATTAAGACCTATGTAAATGGGATCCAGATGTAAAAGTATTTAGTTTTTTTTCGGGGCATTTTGCAACCGGTTTTGTATGATTTTCGGTTGCGGTGAAACACTCCTTACAAACCAAGATATATATATGATCAATACCAGTGAAAAGGATTAAGTGATCCATTTAAAACAGTTAAGCATTTACCAATAGTCTCTTGTCATCCCTCCTCACCATTCACTTTCAAAGCCCTCCATCGCTAATCGCCATCATCACGCTTCCAGGGCGACCAGGTGCAGATCACACTATCAGCCCGGCTCCGCAAGGAACAATACATGGCGTTTGGTATCTCCGGAGCTGAAGGTAGACCCGCTATGTTGGGGGCTGACGTGGTCGTCGCTTATTGGGATACCAGGTTAGTGACCATACTGACCATTGATATTCGAGTGAAAGTTGCTCTGGGTAAATGCTTATTATCAACCTCAACACCGGTTAGGCACCGGAGGATTCTAATGAGATAGTGATCTTTGCCTTAGCTTACCTTCTGTAAAAATGAAGTTGAATAAAGAACAAATTTCGTTTTATCTGTTCTAGGGTGAACCAGCCTCGCGTGTCAGACTACTCCATCAGTTACCTGGCGCAGTGCGACGGAGAGCGAGGAGTCTGTCCCGACCAGAGAATCGGCGGGACCAACGATGCACAACTTGGTAAAACATTTCTGTTATTACACCAAATACAAAAACAGATTGATAATATTATACTAACGCCAGAAAGGATGATAGCATAGGTATGCATACTGCTTTACTTGATTCAGAAATCAGAAAACGAGAATGCTCTCGTTTTCTGAATCAGGTAAAGCAGTAGGGACTACTATTAACAGCATCATCTTACTTAAAGTTTTTTCAATGTTATTATTAGTCCGTCTCTCTTCAAAGCTAGGCTACTACATAACAAAAGTAACTGGATGACAATCTTGACTAAAAAGCTACTTCTTCTTACCATCTTCCTTACTCCACAGTATCTGGCAACCAAAAGAACGGCATAACAACGATCACGTACCGCCGGCCCCTCGCAGCCAAGGAGTCCATCAAGGACAAGGAGATCCTCACGTCCAGGTCGCAGTCGGTCATCGCAGCCTTCGGGCCGCTCAACTCCCGGTACGAAGCCAACGCGCACTCCTTCATGGATACTACCAGGAATGATGTGCAGCTCGACTTTGGGGCTCAGGTAATCACTTGGAGTACCTTCTAGGTTTAACTAGATCTACGGTTTGAACAACTGGCCTCAAACCAAGTGGACTGGAGAGTAGACCAGCCTGTGGACAGCGGACTTTGAAGGATGATGTACAGACGCCACCAAATCAAGCTACTGCAATATGTCAAATTTCTTTAATAGATTTTCAACTTTAGTGCTAAAGTAATGGGTTCAACGTTGATTGGGAAAATTTGACGGTGTCGGGTAACTTTATATGCTGGCTACTGAAATATCTGTTTTAGTCCGCAGCCAGACCGCCGCTGTCCGTTCCGCTCAGTTCCACCGCACTTTAGAGGAGATAAAACTCATCACACGGTACAATAAGGGCCCAAATGTCAATGAGGAAGAAAACCTATTACTATTAGGTTCTAGAGTTATTCAGTTATTCCATAGAGCTGCAATATCTTGGTGGCTGACCAACTTGGTATGTAAGTTATGAATTAATTTTGAGAAGCAAACAATACATCCAAAGGACTCTATGGATAGGTGACAGACAACATATAAAATCCTTTTATAGTCTGACATAGAAACTTTACACTAAAAAAAATCTGCCGAAAAAATGCGACCTCCTTAACAAATTCCTTATCTCTACAGAACGAGAAATCGTGCATCGGTCTAGCAGAGACGGACTCAGCAGGGCCCCAGCCGTGGGCCCCGCGTGTCATCTCCGGCGTCACCAACTTCACCGCGCGCATCGGGCCCGCCGGCGGGGCCAGAGGATACACGCCTATCACGGGTAATGTTCAGGTTTTAAAGTAAAATCTAATATTTGCACTGCTGGGCAGTTATGCTCAAGGCTTTATGCTGGACAGGGAGCCCTAAGCTCTTTAAATATATATAGGCCACAATTTTTTTTTTCAAAGAGTTAAAATAAAGCATTATCATTCTCTTTTGCGCTGATGACCCAGATGATAAAAGCCTCATTGGAGTGATGAATTTATTTATACTAACTATCACGTTTTCACTATGTCGGTAGATTTAGACATCATGGGTGACTATCACATCTGCAGAAACTACTGGCTTTTTTTTACCTGATGTAATTTTTTACATTATTCTGTTTCATGCAGACAATGATATAAGTAACGGATTCCTTCCATACGGTAAGCTTTCTTTCCTTTAGTTTTACGTGATTATCTATTCTTGTCCATCTCAAAGTGGTCGTTGCAAAATTTTCATGGAAAACTATTACTGCCTTATCTAATTTGTCGTCGTTTGAATTCAGGTCACCCATCCTGGGGCATCGCATGGTACATCAATGACCAACTGATCCCCGAGGTGTACGTGGAGCGCGGGAAGACCTACACCTTCTTGGTGGAAGGAGGAGACGACAGGACCAATCCTGCCAAGTGAGTCACAGTTGCTATCGTCACGGAGTGTCGCACGCATTTAGTTCAGCACAGTGTTAAGTCGCGTAGTCTGAACCCAAAACTAGGCGAATTCTCACTTATAAGTAATTTCATGGACACAAATGACACAATGGTAATTTTGGTCGACATTTTTAAATACCGGTTGGCGGTCTCGAGCTTCTGACGACTAAAGCCCATATAAATTCTTCAATATTAACATATTTGAACGTTAATTTCCAGGTTCCATCCGTTCTACATCAGTGACTCCTCCGAGGGAGGCTTCGGTCAGAAGAAGGAGGAAGACCAGAGGAAACAACGCGTGTTCGCTGGAGTGGCGTATGACAACGAGGGGTACCCGTACCCTACTGCTGGTGAGTCAGAACTACAGGTGTAAATGTGTAATGGAATTGAAGGATGTGTATCGGATAAATCCAAAAACCAAAATTAAAGTTGAAAATCAAACCATTTATTTCAATGATGCAACTGTGAAACTAATGTGGCGCTAGTAGAGCTAGTGCAAAGCATCGTCATTGGTTGAAAATCTGTCAATGTAATTCTTTATTTCAAAATAGCTTGACCTTATTGGTCAGTTTGAGACTTAGCTATGGTCTCATCATCTAAAATTATGAGCTTTGAACTGTCCCCACTAGGGCATTAAGTATAGTGTTGCATGGTTGCATGTTTCTTTTTGCACCGGTTGAGTCAAATTGACAGAAGGGCAAGTTGATAAAGGTTTGTGTGGAATCTATGGAAATTGTACTGTTGTACCAATTTGGGCCACGGCAACGTTAGTTCCATTTTAGCAAAAGATACTCGTTCAGCTAAACTTTAACCCTGATATTTCATCTGTCTCCCAGTGGGCCGCTACTGCGAATGGACTCACAAGACAATCGACCAGGCGGCCACGTCGGAGACCTTCGAGGACTACATGAAGACTATCCAGCTGGAGTGCAACGACGGAGAACCGGCCATGCTCAACTGGACTGTGGCGCATGAAACTCCGGACTTGGTGTACTATCAGGTGATGTTGCTTTTTGAATAAGACTATATGTTAATCATTCCGTTCTGACATATGGTGCAGACTTGATCTTTGACTAACATCCAGAAGTCCAAACCAGAGGAAAGTTTGCCAACTATCGATGGGGCGTAGCATAATAAATGTTAAATTAACTGACCGGATTAGGAACACCTCACGGCACTTCAGAACACAGATTGCCTACGTAGTCCACAAAGTTGCAAGATTGAAATGGGACTGGGCAGCTAGGCCACCTCTACGGGATTGTTACTATCGAATTCATGATCTGACCCTACTCTTTATAATTTCCAGTGCTACACCCATAACAATCTAGGCTGGAAGATCCACGTGGTAGAACCAGGGACCCCTGTGCCCGTCGCGGGCGAGAAGCACGCTCGGATGAACGCGGCCGACACTCACACACACACACAGCACACGCACAAGCTGTCAGCCCTGGCGCCGCTCGCCGTCGCAGCCGTCAGGCACCTCGCCAACAGGATCAGGTAATCAGGGAACGAGGGACACGGAACATCGACGCGAGAATAACTCCATAGACAAAGGATTTTTTAGAATTTACAGGTTTTTTTATACCAAGCATTGATTCAATGCCGTTGTGAACTTTTTAGAGTAGACAACAATTTAAAAAAAAATGAAATCTTCACAAATTAACGAAGACAATAATTTTGAATCTGTATTCATAAGACATAGACAATGCATATTGATTCTGTCAAAATAATGACAATAATGTAGGGTAAGCAAAAAAAATACACTTAATTATTATATTTTCTACTTTTAAAATTGTTCAACAATTAATATTATGTATTTAGAAATATACAACTTATTTATATTGTTGGTTGTTTTTATATAGAATAAATTGAAATTATATACATTTTAAAATTGGCCTAAATAATATTTATAATTAATATGCCTACTTATATTGATACACATTCAAAAATGTAGCATTCGTTCAACTTTATCCGTATGTATATTTGAAAACGAATTGAAAAAGACAATAACATTCTATATTATATTCGCGTCGATTTGTCCGAGTTAAGATTGTGATATTGTTGGACGAATTTAGAATGTTAAGAGTATGGAATTCGCCAGTTTGTACAGGTATTTATAAAGAAAATGGGTAAATAATGTCAATCTACGTACATAATATCAATTTCATATCAGATGAGGAGCGCGAAAGTGCATTTTTACAATAAATTTAGAATTTTGACGATATCTAGTAGCCCTTGTATTTAAGAACCCCTTTAACTTTGAACTCTTTAAGTCCGTTCAAAGTATCATATCTACCTACATAAGTACCTATGTACGAAACTATAATGTACGTCTACGTACTTTGTGTATGACGTGCTGTTTATCGGAAACAAAGTATTAATACTACATATTCAATAATATAACATCACACCTGTGTTTCCCAAAACGGTTAAGCAAAGGTACCTAACAGTACACTAGTTGCCTGTTATGTTTAAGTACCTACTTGTAGTGGTTCTGTTAACATTTGTAATAAAGTTAAATGGCACTAAGCAGATGGGACGGTTACGATAAATGTAACCAGTTTTCAGCAGCAGCGCAGATTACAACATAATAAATGGATGCTATTATTAAACCATCAATAAATTCAAGATTTTCCTCGGGGAAAACGGTTTGTTACTTACATCGTATTTATATATTTCTAAAAAAGACATCTTTATATAATATGTATTTGTACTGTTAAAAATAGGATTTTACACATGGTATTTTTTTCGAGCAATGACAATTTGATTAAAAAATATAGCGCAGGTTTTTCGGAAATGATTGAAAATGTTTGATGGTTCTCAAACTAAAAATATTGTTAGTCAATAATTACACTATTGTATATTTACCTAAAAGAGAACCACTGATCTAGCTAATTAGGTATTACTATTATACTTAAAAATAATATATATGAATAAATAATTGTATTACGGAATTGAAATCCGACTTTAGGAGACAGTTTTGAATTCGGTAAAAATCACTAAACTGAACTAAATTAATAAATTGCTATGTGCAATAGAAACGTTGACAATAAAATATACATATTACTAGATCATATACTAGAATCATTTATTTTTAAGTATTTGTCGTGTGCTTGACAATAACAAATATATATATTAAGCCCTTTTATATAAAATACAAGTTACTTAGTGTAATCTTTATTCTTAGAGACTATAAAATTTGAAACGTCGGACAATAAAACTTATTAAAAAATAACTTTAGTATATGCCTACTATTAAAAAATTCACTCGCTTTCTGAATGGACTTCGTTAATTGACAATAAATAGTTATTAACTTTTTGGGCTGTTTACATATTAATTTTAATGTAAGTAGAGTAAAGGTTCTCAGTGAATAACGGAAGACAATAATTTCGTCTTATTAAAATAAGGTTGCGATCAGATATAACCCAAAGTTACGGGCTAACTTAAAATATAGTGGCTGTATTTTCAGAAATAGATAAAATGTTTACTGATTTGATTAACATAAAATACTGCTTGATTACTTTTGAATGTACGCAGCCTTGGGATTTTTTGGGAAATTTTTGTAAGTTAGTTTTCTGACCGCAATTATGTAAATTAAAATATGTGTAGTTTTGTATTTTATTATTTTAACAGCTGGGTAAAAGGCTTTTGCCTAAACCATCTTTCATAATCAAATAGAGCAGTATTACTTTGACAGCTACATTCTCATCCTTATTTTGTTTCATTTTTATTCATTTGAAAATGTAAAAAAGTTTCTTCGTAATATTTAAGTAATATAATAGTACGTGTATGTATAATATCCTCTGTTTTATACAATAACAGCAGCATTATAATAGGTGTATAGTTTATAAAATAATTAGCTCAAAATGTTATAAGTATTGTATACTTAGCGCCTTCAGGGTTATTTTTACAAATCAAACCATCATAATAATGCCTAATACATGCCCTTAGATATCACAATCATAGATAGTTGATTAAAATACCTTTATTATATAACTAAATCATATTTTTGTGTAAACCGTACGTTTCATCGATTGGCAGAACCACAAAAAAAATTGCCACAATTGAAAAACTAATAATGAGTAGATTTTACCGATTGTTTTATTTTTTTTATTCATAAAGCTACTTTCTATAATATGTAGTTAGTGTTGAGCCTAAAAGGCATCTTGTTGCATTCCCGTGCTTGTAGATTTGTGATCAATATATTACAAAGTTAGCGGTTTTTTTTTTGCAGCTAAAAATTTTATTAATACGCCTTCATTTTGACCCTAGATAGATTGATTTGAGAAAAATATACTACTCGTATTATGTTAGGCGAAAAATCTTAGAAAGTAATTTAAAAAATCATTTTACACTTTGTAGTTGTAGATGTTGATGCACAAATTTCTGTTAAACATAAGAATTTTATTGATAGTTAATTATTGTAATAATATAGATAAACTTATACAAATTTATACAGTGCAATTAAAGACAAAGCCTGCTACGATGTGTGTATGATAATATTAAACTCTTTTGATGATAGACATAATTAGCCATTTCTAAATAACTTATTTTATAATTTTTATTTACACATTTATAAACCAAATCATATGATAAAAATTTATACATAATATTTTTTTTTGTTAAAAGAAATAATTACATTATCATGTTGGGCATATCTAAAACGAATATAAACATTTAAAATATCATAGGTTTATAGTTGTATATGAAGATCTTTAAAGAAAACCACTAGCTTTTGGTTTAAAATCTATTGACGCATACAAAAAGTTTTTTTTTAATCATTTATAATTTTTAGAAAAAAAAATAAAAAGTCCAGGATCAATACTACTACTTGCCTTTACTTTAATTGAGACTAACCTATGTATAAATATGGCAAGAACTATAATTTACGAACGACAACCTTATTTTTATTATTATACTTAGATATTTTTATAGGTTTTACCAACTTTAACAGTTTACGTGGTAGTTTCATTATAGTTACGCAATTTAAATGTTTTTTTTTTCAAATAACATGTTCTATTTGTCTGCCACAAATATTCCATTATTACATGTTTTTTTATATAAATATTTTAAATGTCTTCTAACCTTTACCTAACATGACAATAATGTAAATAGTCGAATTGTACATTTTTGATCATTGAATGAAAATAGAAATTTATTTTTAAAAATAGGAGTAAGTAGTTATTTGTGTAATTTTTACATCGATTGCACAATTTTTTCAGCAGATATATAACACAGAGTTTTAAAGCTTTTTACAGACATTATCATTGTATATACTTTTACATCTCCTAAGTCAATCTCGAATTTGTAAACTAAAGTTACAGATTTTTGACTAACATTGCCGTTAATATTGTGTAATTTATAATAAACTTTGACAATAAAGACCTTTTCTTAAATTATATTGGTGATTTTCTTTAATAACCGATATTATTATAGGGCATCTCATGTACAGACGCCAGCCACAAGCTACCCGAAACTGATAGATTTTCCCAACCAACCTTAAACCTTAAAGTTTGATATATTGTCGTAGTTTGATGTGCTGGCTTCTGTACATCAAACTACGCAAAAAATATTGCTGAGAAACGACTTCTTTTTTGGGGTGAAAAATCACGTTTTACTGTAGGACTCAAAGTAACGCGCTCAGCACATTGTACTGATGGATGGAATTGGCAGGGAATTGGTATTGAATATTACCGGGGAGGTATTTAAAGTAAAATTTTCAACATTAAAACTTGTACCTATTTTGAAAAAACAAACTTTTGAAAAAGTTGAATCTTTGACCCCCAATATCTCCGAAACGATCCCAGGTACGGTCTACAGCAAAAAAATGATCGTAATGACGGAGAGTACAAGACGTAATGCCTTTCGGCTGCGTTAAGGGTACTTTTACACCCATTAGCTATTTGCACAAAATAAAAATGCTTTTCTCGAAGCATGAAGATTTATAAGTTAACAAGACACAAAATCCATGTTAGGCCCACTCAAAATAATTTGAAAACTATTTCACAAAATGTGATAAAAATCTACTAACCTTCCCAATGATAGTAATTTTTATTTTTCTCCGTGGTAGAAATTATAATTTGGTGTAGTCGCAACTAATACTCGGTCAGTGACTCACGCTTCTTTGACACATATTTTTATTTTATTTTCAAATAATTCAGTATTATTCACGTTTTAAATAAGTGTAAAGTATTTTAATTGTGTTCACATTAGTATGTTGAAGTATAATTGTATTCTTTTTGATTAATTTTACAGCAGAAAGTGAGTTGTGCGTGTTTATTTAACGCAAGGAACAAAACAAAAGGTTACGATGGCCGAAAAGGTAAGTTTTAACTGTATTTTACTGCCATTCTGGGAGCCAATGCCTCCCACATAAAAGTTTTACAGTTGTAAATTATCTTGGTCTTCAGTTATAATACAGAAAATGTTAATTATCTTGCGAATTGATTAAGCAACTTGACATTTTATGTGTTCAGACACCCAATGTTTTTTTTACGTATGCATCGAACCTCTTTGCAGGTGTTTTATGCGTTAGACAAACAAAAAAAATACACCTGTCTTGTCTGTGGCACGCGTAGGTCTTCATTTTGGCATGTAACGCGAAATTCCAAGTTTATATTACTCAAGTAGTTAATAAAAAACACACTAAATTCAAAAAATTGCATGTGTAATAAAATTTTGGGAAATGATTGTGAAATCTTGCATATCTGAACAAACAAGGATGCCTGTGTTACATGAGGTAATAGTCCAGTTATATGCCATGGTCACTTGCTTAGTCAGTTCTTTGCAAAAACCATTGAAAGTTGATAGTCCACAAAATGATTAAAGTTAAACCAGCAATCACATTGTTTATTGTCATAAAATCTTAAATTAATCTCTATAACCACAGCAGTTGACCACCCAAACTTATTCACACAGAAAATCCAAGAAAACCCGCTTCCGGAAGACCAGCCAGCCGAGACTATGGACAAGCCAAAAGACACAGTACCTAAACCACTACCAGACAAGACCATAACAACAGTACCAGTGGTACCAGACAAGAACATGACAACGGTACCACTACCAGTGGTCACCCCACCAGTAGTAGCACCTCGGCTGTCGGTACCCGTGTTCACGAAGACCTCGCCCAATGACTTGTACAGGAGGCTGCTGCCGGCAATGCTGTTTGTGTTGACGTTTGTCACGGTTATGACTATGCTGCTGATTTATATGGATACTGTTGGTGAGTAGTATTTTGTATTAGAACTATTTTAGTTCCTCACTAGTCTAATGGTCTCAGCACTGCTACTGTGCATGGGGTCTTGGGTTTGAATCCCTTGTCAGAGGGAAGTGTTAATGGGTTCTTCCATCAGGAGTTTGTATATGCCTGATTTATGGTAATTCGCTGAACCCTCTATTACATGGGACTTGAACAGATCTGGCAATTGTAGGTGTAGGTATTATAGCCACATACCTTTGCCTAACTGTTTGGGGATTACGGGTGGTATGATTTTATGTTACATTATGTTTTTATTTTGGTAGTAGTTTTGTAGTCTCTTGTTTTACTTTTTATCAAAAATATACGACATGGCAATTCCATTACACTGTATTCTTTGAGTACACAAGCCCTTACCTCATTAACTCACTTAAAATAGTAATAAATTCTATATTGTGGGTCACTACTTAAGGTTCATTTTATAAAAAATCCTGTGAGGATACCAAGATCTGCAATGACAACATAACCATCAGCATTCTTTGTTATCAAAGATGACAGAATGTATTATTAACAACATAAAAATGTTTTCACTTGAATCTCAGTTATTGTGGAGAAAGAAACACCTGATATAACATACAACAATTAAGGATTGTTTTATGTTAAGCTTGTTTTAAGTTGATATTCTGGTTTCTTGTACCCACTACCTAGCGTGTATAACCAGGTTTTTTAACGTAGACCAAACAAAAGAGTATGTCATGTAGGAATTTGAAGTGGGTGAAGGTTTATGAGTTTTCTTCTGTTTGCGTCATATGCCTTTTTTTGGCGAAAATTTTGGTAACAAAACTTCTAAAATAGCTGTATAGATTTGGTCAATGAACTCATATATTATCACCCATATTTTCAACATTTTTTTGTAAGATGTCTCGAACTATAGTGTTGCGTTTAGCATGTCAGGGCTGTCGTATTGATAAATGGTTACATTTTATGTTGCACAACATAATAAAAAGTTTATTTGTCAACCCTGACGCTGCAGTGTGTGTGATACTAACCACAATCTTCTACACAGGTCAAGCTAAGCTAGCTATGTGATTGGTTAGTTTTACGCATATCCCTTGCACCTCTTTGGTGGAAACGCAGTTTAATACCCGCATATTTCACAAAAAGGGTCTAGTTGGTTTACTGTTTGTGTTCGCTTAGCCCTAGGCGCGCAGAAGTTCCGCGCCAACATGTCCCGCGACTATGAGCTGGCCAGCATCGCGCAGGGCTCCGCGGCGCTGGTGGCCTTCGTGCAGCAGCTGCACCTGGCGCCTCGCCACGCCGCGCCACCCTCCCACCCGCCGCCCGCGCCCACGCCGCAGATCGATGTCATGGATAAACTTTATGGAGAGATTGTGAGTATTCTGTTTATTTTATTGTTATGGACCACTGCAGACAAGAAAACTAGCTACTACTATACTATTATTTTTTCGCCTATAAGAGATACATAGTAGTTTTAATAGTTGATCGCTGGCTGTTCGCACCGGCGAATACTACAGTTTGCCGCAGCGACAAGAGTTATCAAAGAGAGTACTCGCTCAGCGACACTCGCTTAACATATGAATGACCTGTTGGTCTAGTGGTTAGTAACCCTGACTGCTAGGACGGAGGTCGTGGGTTCGATTCCCACACCGGACAAATCTTTGTGCGATGAGTACGATTATTTGTTCTGTTTCTGGGTGTGTAATTTATCTATAATATGTATGTATTTAGAAATATATAAGTATGTTTATCAGTTGTCTGGTTGCCATAGTACAGGCTCTGCCTAGTTTGGGATCAGATGGCAGTGTGTTGGTTGTCCCAAGATATTAGATATTATTAACAGGCCGCATATTACCCCAATCCATACCAGCGAGAAGTCGCCCGTTGCCGTCGTGCACTCGCTCATGGCTTAGCGTCAAATTACACTATCCGAGTATCCGAACTACACAATCGCTGCGTGTTACTCGCCAACAAGTTTATAGTTGCTAGCTCTTACTCGCTTATCACTAATCGTCGGCGGTAGGACACAGGCCAAGAACATAAACACTATCTACAGCCTACACTGGCCGGCTCAAGTCGAGCCGATTACCAAGAAGTCTAAACCCAGTTACACAGCTCACACTCGCTATCCGGGCGCCAGAAAATGATACTCATCTTGAAGCAATATGTATCATTGTTGAGACTTGAGGTGCTGCGTCATAACTATCAGTTTAGAAACAATGATAAAATATTATTGGTGTAGTCACCAATATTATAATACGTACGTAGGTATATAGGACTTTCAATTAGTTTCCTGTCAATGACGTCTGTGATTTCAATATGGACACAAGGAAACAAACAACACCGACTAAGGCAATATTTAACAAGACCGCATCGTCAGAAACGAAAAGAAGACAATTTCTGCTAATATTGTAAATGCTAAAGTAACATTATTATATTTAGTACTTTATAATATTAGTATAGATTAATGGCTTATGCTGTGCTGGACTGGAGCTCGTGGCTAAACAATAACAGCCGCTCGGGTCGATCTTTAGGTTAAGCCGTGCTTGCCTAGGTTGGTCTGTGGATGGGTGACCACCCATTACATACCGAGTTTCCTCCGTGCCTCGGAAAGCACGTTAAGCCGTTGGTCCCGGCTGTCATTTGAAGATCTTTGACAGTCGTTAAAGTAGTCAGTGGCCCAAAAAGTCTGACAACCAGTCTTACCAAGGGGTATCGTATTTCCCAGTAGTAACTGGGTTGTGGAGGGCAGATAGGCAGTCGCTCCATGTAAAATACTGGTATTCAGCTGCATCCGGTTAGACTGGAAGCTGACCCCAACATAGTTGGGAAAAGGCGAGGCAGATGATGGCTTATGCTGTACTAAATGTACTAAATATACATAACTCTACCTGCCTGCTTTAATTGCTGAACTGATCGTTACAAAATTTGTCAGATATGTACAAAATATAGGCAGACGCAGTCGTCTTACCAAGAGGTATTGTATTACCTAGTTACTGGACTGTGTAGGTCATATTAGCTCGCTCCATGATAAATACTAGTATTCAGCTGCACCCTGTTAGACTGGAAGGAGACTCCAAACTCTTAATTTAGTTAGGCAGAAGATGATGACGCAGTCGCGGGCAACGACTAGTGTTTGAAAACATTGTTAATGAAAACCTTTGTTTAACATGTTTTAAGTTTAATATTGATTTGCCATTCTCACGCCACTGTTAACGCATTCCTTGACCTTTTGTTCTATCGGATTGTTTCTATGCGCTACTCATTATAAAGCAGAATAAAGCGGTATTTCGCTTTTTATTATTTGAGTAGATAAACACTCAGTACAATGCTCGATGACCTCAGTAGAGCTTCCGAATGAGTGGGTCTTAAAATGAACATGGAACAAACAGAGGTGATGTTGAATGCCCATGTAACACCCACTCCTATTGAGATCGGAGACTCTACAATCGAAGACGTAGACAATTATGTCTACGTGGGACGAACGGTCCAGTTAAGTAGGTCTAACTTCGAGAAAGGGTTAATCGTCGAATCCGACTCGGCCGGACCGATTCGGCTCCGTTCGGGAAGTTGCGTGGTATCTTCTCGTCCAACTTACCGCAGTGTCTCAAGACGAAAGTCTATGACCAGTCTGTGTTGCCAGTGATTAAATACGGGACCGAAACGTGGTCGCTCACAATGGGCCTCATCAGAAGGCTTAAAGTCACCCAAAGGGCAATGGAGCGGGCTATGCTCGGAGTTTCCTTGCGTGATCGAATCAGAAATGAAGACATCGGCAAGAGAACCAAGGTTACCGACGTAGCCCGAAGAATTGCCAAACTTAAGTGGCAGTGGCAGTAATGGATGGCCGTTGGGGCCGTAAAGTTCTGGAGTGGCGACCGCAAACGGGAAGACGATGCGTTGGAAGGCTTCCCACTAGGTGGACCGATAACGTGGTGAAGGTTGCGGGGATCCGCTGGATGCGAGTCGCACGAGACTGGGCAATGTGGCGACACTTGGGGGAGGCTTATGTCCAGCAGTGGACGTCTTTCGGCTGAAATGATGATGATGAGATAAAGACTAGTAGATTCTTCATTAGATCCGGTTCAATCTGGCTTTTGTGACATCATTTGTGAGCATCTATAAAATGTACCATTTATATTGCCAGTGCGTGACAGCCTCGTTGGTCTAGTGGTCGTAAGTGCGACTGCTGAGCATGAGGTCCTGGGTTCGATACCCAGGTCGGGCAAAGTGTTATTGAGTTTTTCTATCAAGAATTTCTCATTAGCAGCCACGGAGCCTGGTTTCGTGCTCGGTTGATAGCATTAAGCTCGCCCCCTATTACATAACTGGCGAAATGTGGGTTTACTAATTGGTACACCTCTGCCTAACCCTTCGAGGATTACAGGCGTGATGTTATGTTATGTTATTTTGAAAGGTACCTAACAGCAGACAAAGCTACTTTCGCAATGCAAAAAGAACTCATTTTCCACACACGTTCTTTTGCAGGATTGAATTCTTATCACAAGCACTTCCGCCTAGTGCATTGCAGTTTAATCTATTTCCGCAAAAAGATTAGAATACGATTTCTTAGTAAACTGGATATATTCCAAAAACAGACGTTTGCAGTTTTAGTTTTAGAAAGGTTAACGTTTCAAACTTAGTAATTTATTTATTAGAATATGGCCTCATTAAAACAACCAAATAAAATAAATAATGAATGCTTCATAAGTTATTGATCTTTCGCTATAAGACTACATGAGGAAACCGGAATTTCCAAGAACCATACTTTGGAAGACATGTAATATCCACCAAACTGGGCCACGTGGTAGATTGCAGGCCACTCGCCCTGACACAGAGCAGGCCTACGGCCCAGCAGTGGGAACTGAGCTGATTATGTATGCTCCATATCGTGTCGATGGCAATCTAAATTGAGTTTACTCAGAATTCGGTTACGAGTTAATGCATCTTCAGTGGCGCCCATTAGTTTGTACAACGGCCCGCGTGGTGGATTACATCGAAATCCCTCCAACAAAGAGCAGGCCAGATACTCAGCAGTAGGGACATAGGCTGCTTATTTAGATAAACATGGCTACGGTTTAGCCGCTGAGAGAATGTGTTCCTGACAGGTCGTGAGCGAAGAGACGATTTCACTTAGAAGTGGCGCAGAATTTACGATAAACATGTAACTATCGTTTTTTTTTGCCCTATCAACAAATAATATAATTAAAAACGATATCATGAAATTAATTAAATAAATGTTATAATTTCGCGCTAAATTTCAAGACCAACTGACAGACATCAGAAACGCATTCTCTCAGCAGCCAAACTGTAGATGTGTATCATAGTGGAATAATGAACCGTCGATATGAAAACAAGATATAACATATTTATTTTTGTTTGTCCCTGCAGTACAACGGCACATTTGTGGAGTTTGTCCCGCGCGGGTCTCGGTCCACGACGACGGCGTACCTGGAGCGCGCGCGCGGCTGGGACGGCGTGCTGGTGCGGGCCGCTGCGAGGGACTACCTCGCCATCAGAGGCGCGGCGCGAGCCCTGCATGCCTGTCTCAGCCCCACTGCGCATCCTAGAGAGGTCAGTATAATGTCACCGTTTGTTTAACGGTCATCTCAGACGTTAATCTGCATTGTCCTCATAAGACTTTGGCCTAGATTATGTCTGGAAGTAGGAAACACCGGCCTCATGTAGTTTATTTAATAATTGTGCTTGTAAAACCAATTTACAGAATAAATATCATTAATGTATCACCATCTTCCTACCTTTGTCCCATATGAGGTACTTGGGATCGGAGCAATACGTTCTTATCTTCCATTCTCCCCTGTCAGCTGTCACGCTATCATTTACTCCTTTTTCTTTCCTATCAATCTTCAAACAATCCACCAGGATTTCTTTAGACTATATATTCTTTAGACTGGATATTTAAGTACAACATAGGGAAGAGAAATATTATTTTAAGAAAAGATTATTGTGTTTAAGAACAGACTACAATAGTCTGTTTAAGACCTAGTTATGTGTTTATTGTATTAAACGTTTTAGTAGCCCCCAGTGGCGAAGGGTCAAAATTAGGTCAAGGGAAGCCAAAGAAAAAAAAGAGATTTGATTTTTTTTTTGTATACTCTTTTTTTATGTTAATTTTGACCTCATTTTCGTTACCAGTGACCCTAAAAACCACGAAAATGATACCCATGACGAAAAAACAAAAGTTTTTGTCGGCTCCATCTTGGATTTACATTTTTACCTCATTTTGGTTATTAGCGACCCGAAAATGACACCCATAAAAAAAAACCGAAAACTTCCTTCGCCGCCACTTTTAATTTTCATTTTGACTTCATTTTCGTTATTAACGACCCCGAAAACCACGTAAATGACACCCATGACAAAAAAAAAACAAAAAGGGGTTTGAATTCAATGGCCGGCCTAACTTCCGCCATTTTAATTTTTTTCAAAGTAGCGGGCACGCATACTTAAGACACCTTCACGACCCCCGTAAAAGTGTAAAAAGTGATATTTTACCCCAAAAAAAAGACGTCCCAGCAATAATTTTGTAAATGCTGACAGTGCGAGACATAAAGTTGGACCTAATTTTGTTGATAATTCTGTACAATACAAATTTCGTCTGTATTCGATGATCCTTTTTTCGATGCATTGTTCGCCAACCATCTTTAACAGCTAGTTACCCCTATTTGCGGGAAATTTATACAGAGCAGGGCAGAAGTATTTTGTCATGCATGACAAGATACCTCTGCCTCTGCCCTGCCTCTTTGACATGCCGCTTTAATTTGATATATAAAAGATGAATATACGTCATAAACACATAACAATGTAACAAAGTATTACCTGTTTACACCTGGTTGCGAATAGGTTGCGGCCGAGTGGGCAAATGCAACCATACGTTTCCAAATTACATTGCTATAAATTTGATTGTAGCTTATTTTCATAACAAGCGAATTAAATTTTTTGGGAAAGTCAATTAATATTATTTTAAATAAAAATACTCCTGGGCAAATTTTTATTGGTACCTTGGCAAAATAAATTCCCTCATTTTTTTTATACATAAAAAAATGATTTTGATTACATACACGAAGAACGTAGTGTTCCCGAAGGGAAGCCCGCAGGAAAATCGGTTTCTTAGGTGCCTTCGAGCCTGGTACCTTCTCAATTGTATGTTTTTGACAGTTTCGCCTGGTTAATGGCAATAAACCTATTCCCTACTACCAGCGGCACGTGGGTTACCAGTTTTATAATATTTGATAAGAGGGAGGAGGAGGGAAGGAGTGGAAATTATACTTTTTCTTACAACTTTCCTATTCTAAACTGATAAATCATATTTTTTCTTCTCACTACTCCCCTATTCCAAATTGATAAATTTCAATTACGGAATGCAATACATAAAAATCTTTTCATTGTTTCGGCGCATTTCGGTCGGTCGCCACTGTTTTGCAGTGGTCGGGAATAATTGTAATACATAGTGCAAGAGTGGCAGGTGACGTACCAAGAGACGGAGAGCCAGGAGAGCGTGTTCAGGTCGCGCGTGCTGTGCCTGCCGCTGCTGACCGTGCTGCTGGCGGCCGACGCGGCGCGCGCGCGCTACGTGCTGCTGGGCGGGCCCAGCGCGCTGCCCGCGCTCACGCACCTGCCCTTCCACGACGACAGGCTGCATCTACAGGTCACTCATTATCACCTATCATATTCCCCCTACCACCGTAATCCCTCAGGCGGGCCCAGTTCGGGCTGGTGAGAGTCGTCTTCGATTCTAATACAAACCGGTTTCCTCACAATGTTTTTCTTAACCTTTTAAAGATAAGTATCAGACAATACTTATCAATATTATAATTTTCAGAACTAACTTTGAAGGAATGGAAGGCCTCTCCTTCCTCTCGTCTCTGTCGATGTATTCTGAAACCCATCATTTAGATATGAATAATGTTTCTCTCACTTTCTCCATTAAGGCCTGCAATGCAGGGTCCAAGTTGCTTTATACTGGGAGGCTATAGGTTAAATACGAATAAATCTTTTGCTGTTTGCAACGTCTGTTGCCCGTTTGAAACTTAACTAGATTTATTTTAACGAGTGATTCTACCAATTCCCGCAGATGATCGAAGTACAATTCAACAACGACACGACACGCAACAAGACGACCCACTATCTCCTCACAAAGAACTACACCGTGGCTGCGTCGTTCGACACAAGCGTGATGTACGCGCTCAGAGGAGACGTGTGATCGCAGCCGAAGCCGCGCGCGGACTGAGAGGTGAGCGGGGATCACGGTAGGTGGCGCTAGTTGCTTATGAAGATTTTCTCATGAATTTATGGGCGTTTTTAAACAGTCCTTTTACTGTTATTTTACCTTTAATTTTACATCTATTTAAATCACTGATTCTTTATTCTTGTTATAATAAGGTTGTGATTTGGTTAAAATAACTGTGGAAAGACTAGGATGTTTTGTATTCCGTAAATATGTATGAATAAAATTGTGAAAATATTATCAAAAGAATTAAGTGATGTTGGAATGAGTTGTGACATTGGTATTCGTATTGATTATTGTTTAGTTTAATTGTAACGCATATTGAAAATTATGTTCGGTTCCGTGAATATAATTTAAAAATCACTATAAAATTAGTGTATTTGATCAGTGTTGTTTCGGTTTGTTCGACTCATAGATCTGTTAATAATCGAATATAAATTAATTTAAAATATGATTAAATGTTGCAACACTCGTATGTCACTAGCGCCATCTACTTTTAATTCGTATTACTAGCACAAAATAACAAAAGTGGATCCTAACTGTAATAATGATTTACTATTAATTTTAACGATTCTCAGTGAACTACAAAACTTTCAATTTTAATTTAATATGTGATTTAATTTAGTTGTAATTTTAAGTGATTTTAATCCAATTAAATTATTAATTAAATGGACCTGTAATGATTGTGTATGAAGAATTAGAAATTAAGGGGTGTATACCTCTGCGCCATACTTATGCGTTTAGCGTAATGTCTTGTATGTTATTTGGTCGATTTATTAAAATAATTCCTTAAAGCTGATATTAAAAAGCTTGTGAACTGTTTCCATTCAAAAAAAAAGATAAAAGGGTTTCGTAACCGTATTATAAAATAGATTTTGATAACAAAATCTTGCATTGCCCATGACAATACGACTCATGCCTTTACTAATTAGTACTAAATGATAAAAATATTTTGCTAACGGAACCCAAAATTACATCGACCATAGTTTTAAATAGAATTACAGTCAAAGTGCCTTAAACACTTGGTTTACAAAGCTGTCATTGCTCATCGCAACTATTTGAATCTGCACTGTTTTAACTACACCGTAGGATAATGCTAGATGCAATTTATCTAGAAACGAAGGAAAGAAAGGTGTATTTTTGATACAAGTTGAAAATTTTCTTTAGTCTAAGTTTAGTTAGATTTTTCACACAGTATAGGTACAGTATTTTTTAAATCTATTTCAATTGGTTTTCGAATAATAAAATGAAAAATGATTATTCGCGGTCTCAAAATGAGTATTTTTTTGACATTTCGTCTTATTTATTTTACTTTTGTATTTTTTTATAAACTTTTCAACTTGTGTCAAGTTTGCTGTCAAATGTAAAGATTCCGTGTTGTCAGACTGACAATAATAAAGACTTATAATAACGCTAAAATTATTGGTGTATGCAGCTATTAATGTTAACGCGTAATAATCTGTAATTTTAGTATTATTGCTATTCGCATTGTTGCGGAAATTTATCAGTTTCTACAGAATTTTAACAACTTTTCCATATTAGTGATAAACCGAACTGAAAATAGAATCTATCTTACTGCCGTTATCAAAGTAGGTGGATACCACTACATCATCATCTGTCTGCCTTTTCCCAACTATGTCGGGGTCGGCTTCCAGTCTAACCGGATGCAGCTGAATACCAGTATTTTACTTGGATCGGCTGCCTATACTGGGTGAATACCACAATGATTTTAAAACAAAATATTGGATACCGTCAAAAAATATCGGTGCGGTAATTTTCAGTATCGGTACTATATTGAAATTTATGAAAACTCCATTAATACCAGTGATATTATCATCAAATACGATGAATTTGTTAAAATTTTGTAGAAAATGATAAAATAATATCAGTCAAGAGAAGGTTT
Source organism: Lycophotia porphyrea (assembly GCA_950005105.1). Lineage (NCBI taxonomy): Eukaryota > Metazoa > Arthropoda > Insecta > Lepidoptera > Noctuidae > Lycophotia > Lycophotia porphyrea. The sequence goes on along the minus strand of OX465404.1, from coordinate 742,724 downwards.
GTGATGAAGAGTTGTTATTGAAGGTAGCTTAGTACGTACGTACGTATGCCGCGCACCACACCGCGAATTAGATAGAATAATCAATTATAAAATGTCTTTCACTTATTTATTGAATAAAGTAATAGTATTTTAAAGGATAAATAAAAAAAGTAAATAAAATGGAGCGACACTTGGCCTATGTCCAGCAGTGGACGTCTTTCGGCTGAAATGATGATGATGAAATAAAATCTGGCAGTGGAAACTATTATCGGCCCGATATTGACGTATTCCTGCTCCGAAAATATTAAATTTATCATTCCGAAAAAGTCTCAATTGGGCACTGTGTTTAACAGAGAAGGCAAAAAAAAAGTAAATTAATATTACGATAAATAAGTGCAAGACAGTTACATTTTTTACTCACAAATTCTGAGCGCTTTATGTATTTATTATCTTTGTTCACTGCCATTTTATGTCCAATTATTCCTCTAAATACGTTTTTTTTTTATTTTGTCGTACAATTCCATCCAGCTTAGTTTTATTTGAATTATTATTTAATAAAAATAGAAGTGTAATTGAATAACTTTGATCTGATTTAGTATTTTAAATAAACTGCACCACGAGGTATTAATTGAACTGTATTTAATTTTAATGTTATGATGATAATTGATTATGCTGATTTTAAGGACGTCCTCTCAATTAACAGTATTACAAATAAAAAAAATGTTTTAAAGTTGTGGTGCAGTTTTCCAATTTTATATTAATTATTATAATATTGATTGTATTGCGTTTAATAATTATGAATACTTGTAATTAACGGTAATGATTGTGTCATTCCATTTGTTTCTATTTTAATTCCATTTTTTTATTTTTTATTATTAATAAGACTGAATAAAATCGAATATTTTTTTTAAATATCAATGAACGTAAAGTATTTATTTTCCGATGTTCAGTAGTGATGTCGCTTCAATGAATTTTAACTGAAATTAAAAAAAATATTTCATTAATTGTATTAATTTTAGCGTTACGTAGTTAGTTTTAAGTATATTTTTGTTTAGGCTTAGTTTAAATGCGCTCAATTTTTCACGAATAAAATTTAATGGCTTTAATTATGTTTTTGTTTTATTAATGAATACCCAATAGGTCTTAATTGGGGTGAAAGAAGGCACACCTACCATCTCAGTGCTCTAAGTCAACCTAACCTGCTCGTGTAGTATCCTGCTGAACAACAAACGAGGCTCTGACGACCGATAAATTGCATTATAATCATGTCTAAACAAAATGTTCGCAGAGCTAAATAGCGCAGACTAGTGACGAGCGGCAGCGTCACTAGTGCGAGCTGTCATCTGCGATCGCCAACCCGCGTGCCCAGCGTGGAGATTATAACCCAACTGACTTGGCGACGTTCAATGGACGCGCGATACGGCACAACGAACATCTAGTGCAGCTTGTGCGAAGTCCGAATAGAGAGGAGGACACAATAACCCTTGAGTCGAGCCACCCAATGTATTTCGAGATGGAGGCCAGCTCCCAAGGCGAAGTCGGGTTCCTGGTACGCAAATCCCTTTGTGACAACGTGGTAGGAACAGAGTAGCGTACCTCATAGTGAAGCTAACCGAGAGGTATAGCCTCAAGTTTGTTGAGGTCTACGCAGTATTATATATGATGCTCAGTGGGTCTACGCACCGACCAAGCCACACTAACGACATAGTCGAGGAAATGTTTGAGGTCATCTCCAAGGTCTTACACTCCACTACTAAAGCCGACTACGACGTTCTCATGGGGATTTTAACGCTAAAGTAGGAGAACAGAATGTATGGTGCAGTGCATCGGTAGTAGAATCCTATAATTCGCATTGGTCTCAGGGTTGACTTAACCCAAGTTAAGTTCAACGAACACGTCACCCTCACCTATTGTCGTCAATGGTGGTCCAGTCGAGGTTGTTCGAGAATATGTTTACCTCGGGCAAACTCTGCAGTTTGGTAAGAACAACTGAAGCTGACAGAAGAATTCCACTGGGCTCGGAAGCGTCGTCAGAATCCCACTAGAGACTCAAGGTATTCAACCAGTGCGTCCTGCATATTATGACTTACGGGGTTGAAACGTGGACACCCCCGGTACGGTTGATCCATAAATTCAAGGTCGCTCAGCGAGCTATGGAAAAACTATGCTTGGAGTCACTAGGAGGGATCGCATCCGGAGGTGATCCAACAGAGAACGCAGAATAAGTAAGCTGATGTGGCATTGGGCCGGCCATGTTAGACGTAGAACCGATTACCGTTGGGAGACGTGTGCTTGAGTGGAGACCGCGAATTGGCAAGCGTCGCGGCCAGACGCTCTCAGGCGAGCGAACAGCGACGATCTTCGCGGGGTGGCTGGTTGCAACTGGATGAGAGTTGCCGAGAATCTAGTCAAGTGGCGTGCGATTGAAGAGACCTATGTCCAGCTGTGGCTGTAGGCTGCTGATGAAATGGGGTTGTTATTGTACTGTCAGCAGAGAAGTTACAAATTACACGTGTTTTAGAAGTTTTACGTACATTTACTAATATATCGTACATATGTGAAATAATGAATGATACAATTGTTTTGACATGTTGATTCATTTTCTTGGTCTCTGTGCGTACGTAGCTAAGCAGAACTTGACCACGCCTTACCTATAACTCATTTGTTGCTAAGCATTTATGGATTGCATCTAATACTAAGTTGGATGCAACTCTGATTTCTACACAAGGCTTTTTTTTGTGAGAGGAATAAAAAACAAATAAATTAATAATTAAGTTTTATTCAATACATTTCATCAACATAGACAATTCTTCCTTGATTCTATACCATGTCTAAACATCCGCCACACGCCGAAATCAACAATCAGTTACATACAGTTGAACAAAATATTACAAATTACATAATAATTAATTATATGGGCTATTTTATTACAATTGTTGATGATGCCCGCTGGTGACACCCAGGTGGGGTTATTATTAAAATAAAATATGTAATTAATCATAATAATTGTGCGAATAGTCGTAGGAATGACACTCAACACATAATTATACATTATAAGATAAACATTCTATATTAATATAATTTTTTAAACTAATAAAATTCGTTTCTATCGATTAACTACGAACAAATGATTTAAACCATAATTATTGCTTCATAAATCTCCATTAAGATGAAACCAATGGAAGAACTACGAACATTAGGGAATAGTTATATTTACATACATCCTATAACAGACTGAATTCATCACAAATTAGTTGTCCTAACAAAAATACTGATCAAATCCACACTACAATGGTGAACACTAATGAAACTGAACACGTTCAACATCGATTAAACTGCGTTTAAGAGCTGTCAGTGTCATAATTGCTACGTAATATTGACACTAACAGGTCTTGAACGCAGTTTAGGCGAACTGATCGCATTTAGTTGCATTTGTAAAATTGACACAAATCATTGTTGTTAGTTAAAGCATAAACTCTTATGGTACTTACTTTTACAAGTATTTTAACAAGCTTATAATTTTATTAAGAGATCAATCAAGAAACCGTTTCCTTTCAGATGTTAATACTTTGTCGTCTTGTTTTTCTTTCCCTTCAATGTGTGACGATTCAATCTGTTTGTAGGATGCGACTATATAATACAATGACCGTAAAGAAACACCAAACAATTTAATTTCAAATAAATCTACGCACCAAAATTACAGAAGCACTCTTAATTCATTACAACATCGGTTTGATTTAGTCTCATAATTAAAAAAAAATATAACGATGCTTTTCAGTATGATATATTTGACTATTTCGAATATTCAAAATTGATCAAGGATGTATATCCTTGATCAATTTTGAGAAGTTGATATTGAATTTTTACACACCATGCAAAAATAAGATAAGAATAATTAATATTTTTAATGTGGAATATGGTTGGGGCTATATTATGACCTGCATAAAACCACCGCTTTCTCTATCTGAAATATTACTAGAATAATATTTCTATACGTTGAGGTTAGGTCCCAGGAATGTTAAAATATAAAGCTGAATCTTCAATCACATTAGTTAAATCTTGAGACTAAATCAAGCTGAAAGTGTTATTAATCGGATAATTATGATGCGCCCGCCACTACAGTTCGGTGAAAATAAATTTTGATACTTTGGTCCCAAATATTGATTATGTTTCGCAAGACGCATTACAGCAACGTGATGGTTAAATATACATTCAAATAAATTATATTTAAATACGGTCTGTTCAAAATAGTCGACTGCTTATAAATTGTGATACTCTGCGCGTGGTAGAAAATGTACATGAATTGGTTGTAATAACCATAAAACTACCATATTGGAAGTAATAGTCTACTATTTCGAACAGAAATTATAATAATTTTAAGCTGCCGACACACAACGCTTGAAATATAAAAACGGAATGAATTAAATGCATAGATAACTCAGTACTATGAAAATAAATCTTTAAATTTTCAATACTACATACAAATAATAGTTTTAAGTACAAGTAATAATGAAATATATACTTGATAACCCTACCAGTATACAAATTCATTCCGTATCTCCAAACTCTCTTTTATTTTACGTACAATACATTTATTTAGTTTTGCTCGCATTGTAACATTTCTTTCACAAAAAACGAACTATGTTACCCTCTACTGCTTTCATTTTAATTAGAAAGAACACGTTTCGTGTCAATTTCTTTCAAAAGATCTACATCGAATGGTCAAAAGATATTTGAGCTGGATACATTTTACTAAAACTCAACTTGTATTGGTTAAGCGACTGGTTCAAGCCGATTCCGCGTGATTAAGTTAGTAAACCCCTTCAAACTCATTTTACTATTTATGTAAAACACGGACAATACTTTTTCAATTTCAGATTTTTCAGTAACATTTCGAGCAAACACAACAAGACAGTACGTACATACATTACTATATAATACATAATATTAATTATTGTAACACTTACATCAAAAACTGTAACACTAAGGGTTTGACACTACACATCAGCTACTTCAAGCGGGTATAAAAAATATTCTATGACCTCGGATATACACTAGTTTCTCTACAACCTGATTTCGTGATAAAATCGTAAATTTTATGAAACATTCATCGTTGGTAGATTGTTCATTATATCTTGATTTTATTGTTGATCAGTTCTTTCTTTACAATTTGTTAATGCCTCGTGGTGTTAACTGTTGCTCGAGGCGAGGCAGCCTTTTTACCTGATATTGACATATTTCATTATCATATATGACTTGCGATCCAACACGATGTGATCCCTATATTTGCAAATCACAAGATTGCTTTCGGTCCAACTTAGCTGTCGGTGTGACTGCTGCATCGAGGCGTCGAAATTGCTTTCTCCGAAGCTGCCTCGTTTCGAGCAATAGATTTTAAATATTTGTGATAAGTCTGTTATCTATCTACTCATAATCAATGAGCGGAATACTTAACTAATATTTAACTGAGCCTTATTTATCAGATAATTCCTTCGAAACGGCAGTTTGTTTATACTATTGTTTTTTATTCTATGGATTGTGTGATGTAAGAAGCTAAAATGGGAATTTTCAATATTAAATAAATAGAACATTTTAAAAAATCCATAATTTTATTAATTTAAGTAGGAAATAAATAGAAGGAATGTAAAGTGAGCATTTTAGATTTACATATAAGAGGAAAACCAAAATTTCACAAGCCCAAGATAACATAGCTATAATAAAATAGTTTTATAAGAATATTGTTAAAAACAAAAATATTACTTTTACAATAAAACATATCAACAAAAGTTATTGTAGAAGATTTTAGATAAACTCTTTGAAGTCATAATTTTATTGCGTTCATGTTTGTCACCCGTAGACCCAATGTTTTGTAAAGTAAACATTTTATTTTACAGAAGAATAGCAAAAGGTTTGTAAGACAGTGGCACTCAACCTTTCGACCTCAAGGAGGTTACATGTTACAGACCGCATTAGGAATACTTTTTACGATATGCAGGCCCTTAAAAATACTTGCCACATTTTTATAACAGCGACTCTCTAAGAGAAGTAAATTCTTATAAGGATTTTAAGTTACACAACACGTATATTTCTTTACGAACTCCCAAGTTACACACCGGTTGGCCACACAACTCCATAACATAACTGGTTTAAATAAACAGTTTTATGGAGTTTTAAACGGAAATAAATATAGTTTGCAAATATATGATAGTTCTCGCGTTATCTCTGCTTCTAGAGCGAAACAACACAAATAATATCAGGCGATATATTTTGATATGTACTCATGTACATTCGTGGGCCTCGACAAATTCATTATAATATCAAATTCGTATAAAAATTGTTTTCATTTCACTTTTAGAACTAATTTTCGAAACCCACATCGATAGGTACTTTTGGTTTTGGAGCAATGGTACGTCTACTTGCGCAGAAGCGGTACTCTACGATATCTTGCTACCTCCATGCGCAGTGCGGTAATTTTATTGTCAGATTAAATATTTTGATATTAATCTACGAATAAATTAGAGGAACTTTAGGGATAGGTGTGTTTATTGAAAAAAAGCTTATACACATGCAAAATTAACAGGACATTTTTAATGTTACATAATTATTATTATTTAGCACGAAAACGCAGATAAAACCGACATAGTCTCAACATTGATGAATCGGGACATAATTAAGTTACAAACTAACGGAATAATACAAAATAAAAAATACGTTTTCTCTCTACCATTGCTCCAATCCTTCCTAAATCTAACTCAACCATTCTGGCACAAATCTGCCAGTAACCAATATCATTGGAGGAACGAGTTCTGGTTCGCGAACGCGGGCGCGGGCCGCATCATGTTGTTGTTCTGCCCGGTTGGATTCACGAAGTTATTGTTCATGATATTGTTTTGCATCATGAAGCCCCCCATGGGCATTTGTGGGGTCATCATGGGGAGTTGTTGGGGTACATGAGCAGGGCTGTTGGGGCTTGATTTTAATTGGTTGATGGAAGGTGCTGGGCCTGCTTTTGGGGACCTGGGGGCTAGTAGGTTGTCTACATCAATGTTAATAGCGCCGGTGGTGTCTGCCCAGGTTGCCCCGAGCTTGGTTGTCGGTTTAGCATTGGTTGCTGTCAGTTGCTGCTGCTGGTTGTTTGGTGCGATCGGTTGCAGGAGACCGACGGGCGTTGGTTGGATACCTGTATGGATTGTTGGAATTTGTTTTATTCGAGATTCATCGGCTGCTGTTTATGAAGAAAGTGTAAGGTAAGGTACAGTAAGCGAGAGCTGTATATTAGTGTTTTTTAAATATTATTCAGGCACCTTTCCTGTGCTAAACATTTCAATTATAATTTGAGCTGTCGCATACCGTACGAAGTTTTACTCGAAGAATGGCATAATAATAGCTTCGTAATTGATCTTTTTATTTTTCTTTTGCATATAGTGTGCATAGTGTGTAAAACCCGATTAATCCCATTCTTCTAACAATGAAAAGATTATGAGGAAATAAAACAACAAAATATACAAGTCATTATATTTTATTGACGGTGGGTATATACAGACACATAGATCATTTCAGAATCACTACATTATACCTATGCTGCAATAGCATCAATACCTAACGCAGTTACTGTATGGAATCTCATGGCTTTGCCAGCTACCACTTACATTCAAAAAGACAATCACTACACTTAAACCTAGGACATACGACATTTTAATTATACACTGATATAATTAAGTATCTGCTAAACTTTTCTCCATTAAACTGAGAATTTGTCCAGCGAAAATGGCGGCTTCAGACTTAGGGCCGCCAAGTCTCATCGTCAAGTCAATATTACTCAAACAATCTACGAGCCAAGACCGGAGCTCTATCATCACATCGAAAAATTCCTTTTTGAGGATACTGGCGGGCAAAGCGATGACTACAGAAGCTAGTAATGACATGACAACAGTCTGTATCTTCGGGTCGGGAGTGTACCTCATGTATAGCACTATTTGGATAACTTCCCAACAGTACATTGATATTTTCGGGCAGTTTTTCGAGGCTAACACCACATTGCCGACCACAGATAAGTATTTTAACAGTAGAATGTTATCTATATCCTGTTTTAAGTTGTGGTGGCTCAGTGTGAGCTGTTTGTGACCAAAACCTCCCAGTAAAGGGTAGAAGAAAAAGTCAACGACGCTCGCGAAACGATTTTTCTTGGCTTTTGAGAAAGGGTGCGATTGGATTGTGTGAAAGTATCTTGTTTTATTGATCAGCCGTCGCCTTATGATCTCTTCAGCTGGGACGTCTTCCTGTGGCTCACAAATGATCTCGGCCTTCGGCTCAACAGTACTTTTCTCTGAGTATACGTCAGCTATTCGGTTCACAGCTTCCGATAGGACATCTAGCATGAATATCTTCGTGGCGATCGAATACCGTCCCATATCGGTATGTATTTCTCGACACAAATGCTCGGCAGCCACCTCGGGCCGTTCGGAAACGATGGCGACGCAAGTCTTGAACTTTATAGTATCAAAGTTGTCTATTTGGTATTTAGCCTCGAGGTGTACAAATAAATCTAGTAATTCTGTAGCTACTTTGGCATCTTCATCCCTTAACTGTTTCTCAACCAACTGTTCCGCTACTTGTAGGCTCCCTTCGAACAGTTCCACGTCTGACGCGTCAACTATCAGTTCTATCAAATCGCGTAAGTATTTCGGATGTTTCTTAGCACTTGCTGGTACATCGTTGCTCATATCGTAGGGAACCAAGTCATCGTCCGAGTCTAAATCCTCTTGCTTGCCGTCTAGAGCATCTAATTTCACGGATATTATAGTTTTAACAATTTCTTTAGTTTGTTCAGGCCCTTTGACAGCGCAGCTGACTATAGTGTTGTGAACTCTAGAATTCTCGTCGTCAGCGAATTTGCGAGCAATACTATCTAAAGTCCTTTTCAAATTCAAAGCTCTCGGTACGTATTTCTCGGGACCTTTTCGTCGATGATCTATCAGACATCTGTGTGATAGGTCTTTTAGATTCCGATATAGTTGTTTGCATTGATCTGCCATGTCCTCGTATTGGAATTTTAGTTCGGCCTTATCGGCTTCTAATTCGGACATTATTTTGAGTATGATTTCTATTGTCGCCGTGCCCACGCAGCGGAACTCTTGGGACAGTATTTCTAAATGTTTCCCCATGCCTCGTAACATTATGTTCTTTAGCTCATTCATCTTCCAAACGGACTTACTCCACAAGGACATCGTAACTCTATACCTGACAGCTAGAATAAGCAGCTGAGATATAAAGATATGCTCCTTTAGATTGGAAGCATTCGCAGTTTTTATATCAGCCCAGACAGTCGCCAACCTTATGATCAAATCGTGCATATTTCCTTCAGAATTCTTTGTATAAGAAAGATAATATAAAAGATTTTCTTGTATACTTGTGTCTCTAAAACATTTAGGTTTTACGTAAAATGGAATTTTGTAGCTAAGTATCTCTTTCCAATCATTGTTGGTATCAAAATTATCTCCAATAACATTGTATATGATTTGTTGATCAGCTTTATAGTGAATTGGGCATCGTTTCAACAGAATCACGCAAAGATATTCTATAGCTTGTCTGGATAAGTGCCTCAGTAATGTTTGTATGAGCCTTCGTTTGACATATCTATTTGGGTCAGAGGTTTCTGTCCATCCTGCCAGTACGTCGACGAAACTGGCGATGACAGGGGACTCCCCGCTCATATAGTAATTCGTTATGATTTTCGATAGTAGATAGGACAGGAATTTCACAGTATACTGTGTCCCTTCGTAAAAACTGCTGTCAGACATAAAATCAATCGCTCGAATAACGTGAAATATTAAGTAATAAGAATAATTTTCATGAGAAAACCCTTTCGGGGTATTCGTTTCCAGTCTATTGGCAACCCTTTGCGGCAGTGTTGCCAGCAATTGAACATAGACCTCCCACGCATTCTCTTGTACATACATCATGGTATGGTATGACTCGTTGAACCGACTAACATCGACTATCGCTGTGAATATCATATCACTCTTAATATACGTCATTAGTATTTCAGATAGAGCTTTCGTCGTCACAACATCCCTTTCAGTCTTCAAGAAACCGCATAAAATGGACAATATCTCCTGACTAACTTCGAAACTCTCTTCTACGGTGAACAGGCAGAGTATTTCGGGTCTACAAACCGGCCACTGTGGGAGCAAAATCCTTACGAGTGTAGTCAGTAGTTCCGTATACGTGTCTAAGACCGCGGGCGTGAATACTATATCTTCAATCTTGCTAAGTTTCTGCACGGTGACCGGTCCGGGCAGTAAGGCTAGCACTTCTCTCAGGCAGTTTTCAGCTGTTTTCAGGTCTTTTTCAGTCTTAATGGCCTGTCTGTCGTGTAAGCGCTGGATGGCGCGTTTCATCGCTTGCTGGCTCGGCGGGTTCGCTTCGCCTGCAAAACAAAAAGTCCTGAAAGGGTCCAAAACTGTTGGGTACATCTTCTTACTGACACACATGCACTGTTGTAGAAGAAAACGAAAATAAAAGACGCGTTCGTGAGATAGAATTCGTTGTTTTTTTTGTCATACCGGTTAGGAGTTGCCAGATTCGAATACATGACAAAAGGACATGTAATGAATCGTTAGTGGATATTAATTAAAAATCGCGCGTTCAATTGAAATTTTAATATTCAGAGTTGAATAGAAAAACATGAGTAAAATATTTTGGAAATGAAACAATCAGTGTCTTAAAGCGTGAGTGAGTTAAATTATGTTTGAATTGTTATATATAAATAATAACATAACATTTTATATATACAGAAACAACTAAAATTTCTCACCACAAACATTCAAACATCTAGATTACGAATTGGTCTACAAAAGAAAAAGGCTTGATACACAATTTTCGGTCAGGTTTCCACCAAATGTGTAACATTCCTTATGCTTAGAAGTGAACAACTAATTAAATAAAAAATATGTGTGTGCACCAGAGTACACAGGTAAGAAGTGAAACTTCTTTACGACATATCATTTTTCTACTATTTGCAACTTCACGAAAATGGGGTAGATAAGGCTTAAGCCTTAAGAAAAACATTTTTTTCCGTATTAAATTAAAGCTATTTTATTATTATAGACATGCATACAATTAATGAGTAATTTATTTTATCATTGTTCTTATTATAATATCTTTGCTATTGTTGTATTTCATCAATAATGATACATTATATTCTTTACGTCACTATACTAAACTTTGATAAAAAAAGCAACATGGCGCGTAACCGAAAAACGTGACGATACGTCAAAAAAATTTCTCCCATACGTCGATAAAGAAGTTTCACTTCAATAATCAATCATCTTTCATTAAATCATTATTGAGTTTTAAGTTTAATCGTCTGACCCAAACTGAATAATTTTCGCCATGGGACCTTCATCGAAATCGCGAAAAAATGGATGGATGGAGGCCCCATGAAAAAAGCTGTTCAGCTTGGTGGTCTGAATCACACCCTGAAATATGACCCCACCTATCTGGTACACGCTGTATAAGTATAAGAACAGTTTCTTGGTCGAGTTACGGCCGTTTTCAATAACTTACTAACAGTTGACGAAACATTGCTGTCTCAGACGAACAGTTGAAGTGACGTTAACTGTAACTGCCGTTTCTATAATTTTATTGTCAAACGTCAATCTGGCGTACACGGTTGATAGCCCGTCTAACTGCTCGTAGGCGCATCCCTCCGAAGCTTTTCGTTTACAATTTACATCATATTTCCTTAACTAATTAATTTATCGACCTAATCCTTTCGTTTTTAAATACAAACCTATCGTTTGACACTATTTTCACTAATACATGTATCTGCTCTAATTAAAATTCACAATTTCAAGTTACGTAATTATAAATTCGCCGAGGTACATTTTTGGTTTTTCGTCATTGGTGCCGTTTTCGTGGTTTTTGGGGTCGCTGATAACGAAAATAAACTCAAAATTAAAATCCGAGATTTTTTTTTGGCTTTTCCGTCTTTGGTATCGTTTTCGTGGTTTTCGAGTTCGCTGATAACAAATATCAGGTCAAAAAGACACCCAAATCCATTTTATAACACTTGTTGTCTCCAATTATACAACACACACTCCGTGATAGCGTCGGTTACTTTGATAATCTCCCGAAGTAAAGCAGTAGCAATCAACAGCAACCGTTTGGCATTTAAGCTACGGACCGTAAGAAACAAAACTTTTCAGAAAAGCTTTCTTTGTTTTTGAACTTATACTTCTTTAGGCGCGTTATGAAAAAATGATGAGAGTGAAATTTTAAGATCCGCGCGCATCTGTGACACAAAATGAACAGTATGAAGTTAGCTAGTCAACATACACCCTGAAGTTAGCTTAGTGTCAGATATTGACAAGCCTAGGTTTTTTATTTTTAATCTACTGCTGGCTGAGATAAGACGACAGATATTTTTTTTAAAAAGAAGTTTAACTTCTAACGCGTGTACATAAGTACACACACACACTTTTTTTTTTTCTATGAATCAACCTATTCAGGCAAGCGATCGATCCTCCGAAAGACAGGTAGGTGACGTGGATAGGATATTCATTGCTAACTTTGTTTATAGAAACACCGATAACTACTATAGGTATATTAACTAACCGTTATACGTAAGTAAGTTATTGAAAATGGCCGTAATTCTGTTTTTGTAACTGATCTGTAAGGTGGTCTAACGAGGCTGCGCCCGCAGCGGTAATGACGGTTAATTGCAATGATAGTTAACAGCGACACGGCTGGTTTCTATAATAGGTGTAAACAGATCCTTACCAAAGCCGGAAGGCATTTGTTTCCTAGTTCGAGTAATGCAAATATTGGAAAAGTCCCAACTTTTGTTTTGAAGTAAAACTTCTTTACTCACGCTTGACTTGGAAAGTAAGCTGGTGAATGTGTTACATTACGAGGCAAACGGAAGTTGAAAAAGAGAGAGTAACATCATCATCTGCCTGCCTTTTCCCAACTATGTTGGGGTCGGCTTCCAGTCTAACCGGATGCAGCTGAATACCAGTATTTTACAAGGAGCGACTGCGTATCTGACCTCCACAACCCAGTTACTACTGGGAAATACGATACCCCTTGGTAAGACTGGTTGTCAGACTTTTTGGGCCACTGACTACTTTAACGACTGTCAAAGATCTTCAAATGACAGCCGGGACCAACGACTTAACGTGCTTTCCGAGGCACGGAGAAAACTCGGTATGTAATGGGTGGTCACCCATCCACAGACCAACCTAGGCAAGCACGGCTTAACCTAAAGATCGACCCGAGCGGCTGTTATTGTTTAGCCACGAGCTGAGTAACATATGAAAGAATATTCTTTATGTATAAAGCTTTGAGTAATTTTGCACCCCAAAAGAAGTCGTTTCCCAGCAAACTTTTTTGGGTAGAGTTACTTAGTTTGATGTAGAATGCTTTGTTGACGGCTTCCTAACGGCTCCGTTTACACCTTAACCTCGATGAAAGCGGCAAGTTTTGGTCACGTGCAGCGTTCTGGGCAGCGGTTACCGTAGCGGTCGCAATCGGAATGTATCTTTGTATCTGCTTACTTGCTTAACTTAGATTTTGTTCTATTTTATATATGGTTATGTACGGTCGTGATGGATATCGATATCAAAGAGTCATGGCCAAATGGGTGTAAGTCCAACAGAACTGAAACATATCTTACAAAAAGTTCTCCATATTACATTATTGCGACCATTACCAGTCGCCGGAGAATTGCCAATATAATCTAAACTAAGCTGCCGAAGTCCTACAATCGATTAGTGTAACGGAACACCCCCTTTTAAACTTGGTTTATTAGTAGTTAGAATATTAGGTCAAATCTTTGGTAAAAATACATACAAAGGCGACATTTCGTGGCTCTATTTCTGTTCTCCGGCGACTAAGGTACTTGGTGTTTTAGTAAGAAGTGAAGAGGCTACTATTTGAGGAGGTATTTTAATTTTGTTTGTCTTATGACCTGATTTTGTAGAAAATTGCCCATTGTCCTTTAAATGTCTTAATTTCAAGTATTATTTGCATAGGGTCAACTGTCGCAAGATTTATTATATGTTGTATTTATGAATTTATATTTGTGGTTTATTTGAAATAATTGCTTTTAATTATCAAGTAGTCAGTCAGAAACCTAGTTGTTTTGATACCGATATCCATTATGTCAGAGCAGTTCCGCCGTTCTGCAGTTTCACCAAATGGTTCGTATATGTGTATAAGTACAGTAGTGTGTAACTGACCTGGCGTGAGTGTGGGCTGCAGTGTGCTGGCTGCCAGCTGTGACGTCAGCGCGTCCACGGAGCCCAGGGGGGGCAGGGGGGGCAGGGGGGGCAGGCCGGGCAGGGGGGGCGGACACAGCGAGCTCAGCAGCTCCAGGTTGGAGGATGCTGTCAGAGAAAGATCTAGTAAGTATATAATAAATAAAAAAAAAAACATTTGTGCTATTCACACGTGGTAGAAGTGATAAATACTGTATAATGCTTCCTATCTCATTTTCTCCCACGTTAAATCTTATAAATGTATGTGTCTGTCTCTTTTTACTGAGGCTCTTTCGTTTAATCGACTTTCAAATTACAACGATGCTAAAGAAGTTTTCACTTCAAAAAACGACAAATTATAATGTGCTCGAGCGGACATCAGCAGGAAGCGCGCGGTACACGTCACTGCATACCTACAGTTATGTTACTGCGAACCATACTCATTTTTTGTCGCCCTGTATGATAGAGATAGATAATATTGATTAACAGTAAATACTCTGAGCGGGTAACAAATATGCATATGGTTGAGATAACTGTAGATGGACCATTCTTCATTTTGAGAAGTCAGCGTATTGAAAAAAAAAAACATAATTAATTCATTGATTCGGTAATTCTTTCTTTAGTGACTCTATCCACACTGCGATGGTCCAGCCCCCGAAAGGCGCCTGAACCCAAACTAGCGTGTCTGTTACACGCTAGTTTCGAACCACCATCACAGAAAGAACCCATGATTTTATTATTTGATAATTTAAATTCTTTCTTTTATATTAACTAGTACTCTACCAACCAATGTTAGTGAAAATATGATCGAAATTTGTTGGATAGCTTAGTTAAAAAAATAGTACTATCACACAGTAGTCTACAAAAAGAAACTTCAATTTATAATATATATAAATGGTCGAAAACTCACCCGTCGGCGGCATGCTGCTCGTATTATTGCTCGAACTAAGCAAAATATTGCCCGAATTTATCAGGCTATTGCCCGTAGCCATCAAATTATTGCTCGAACTCATCAAGTTATTGCCCGAACCCAACAAAGCATTGCCTGGTGTCATCAAGTTATTGCCCGAACTCATCAGATTATTGCCTGGGTTCATTAAGTTGTTGGTGTTGTTGGTAGACTCGATGAATGCGCTAGAGAAGTCGGCGAATCCTTCGTTATTGTTCGCGGGGGGGCCGAAAGCGTTTGTGAAGTCGCCGAACTCGTTTGACACTTTACGCGGTAGGGGCGGCTCTTCGGCTCTGGAAGTAAAGAAAATATAATGTTATATTAAAATAAATTCAAAGAAACTTTTAAAATAATCATGAACCAGGATTCGTGACAGGCCATGACCCTGCTGTCTCGACATTAGTAACGACGCTGTCAAAAACAATGTTTGTGTGCAAGTTAATTCCAAAATATTAAATATGCAAAGGTTTGAATCTTGTCAACCCATCTTCAAATCACCGTTGTGTTATTTTTATTTAAATGAATCCTATTCCTACCAATGAGAAGAATACCCTATTCGTACATACATACTACATGTTTACAGGTTAGGTACGACTTACAGCCTTAGAAGGCCGTAAGCACAGCTTACTTCGCTACAGACAATAGACCTTCAAGTAATAAGCCCGTTCGGCACAATTTTTGTCAGTAATCCCGTAAAAACCACCAATAAATTAGCTTATGATGCTACCGAATCACTTTGCGGGCGTCAAAAATGGTCGCTAAATATATTCGTAATCATTGCGAAAATCTTAAAGTTTGCGACAAAGATGACATGAAACACCAATGACAGTCTCGTTTTAAATAATCCCCCAAAGGAAACCAAACCTTGTTTTTAACAAGCCAAAGTTTATTTTCAACACTGTAAAAAGAAAGCACAGTTTAACATCTCACACGTTGTAAAAGATACACTATTCTTCTTAGCACAAAGTTGAGTTTTAAGTGTGTTGGAGGTGGGTGGGTTGTTATAAGTTTTGAGTGTCGAGACTACCAAATATAGCAAAATCCGCATCGATATGACTTTGACACCGAATTCGGTAGTTTTGCGATCGCAAACTATGTCGAGACTGCAGGCTCAGGTTATAATGCCACGATTATCACAATAAGAATTGACAATCACTTGTCAGTCAAAACTGTTTAGTAAGAACTAACATGTTTTTGTTAGAGATTACATTGTTTACCATTACAGGGCAATGGTGCCGATTCCCTTGTTCACAAACTAAACTAAATTTAAGTTGAGTGCATCTTTTTCTTTCTATTTCATTATGAAAAGGACAGAAGATAAATATTAGTTTAGTCCTGTCAAATTAACCAGCGCCTGACACAAGTTTAGACGTGATTAAAAAGTTGACTACTAAAATAACATCAAAATACGTCAGGTGCTGACTAATTTGACAGGACTAAACTAATATTTCTCTTCTGTCCTTTTTGCACTGAACTTAAATTTGGTTTAGTTTGTAAACAAGGGAATCGGCACCATTGTCTTCCTTTTAGTTGAGGAATACGGTAACATTAGTCCTGCAAACGTGTTCAGATCAAAATTATCATATACTAATGTTCTCACTCACGCCGTAAGTTCACCGCGCGGGCTCAGTGCGGGTCGGTAGATGCAACTTGTCTTCGAATTTCCGTAATGCAGTTTTAAACATTGTAATGTTTTGGTGATCTTTTTAAGACCAATTTCACCAATAATTCTCTTCATCATCATTTCAGCCGAAAGACGTCCACTGCTGGACATAGGCCTCCCCCAAGTGTCGCCACATTGACCGGTCCCGTACTACTCGCATCCAGCGAACCCCCGCAACCTTCACCAGGTCCACCTAGTGGGAAGCCTTCCAACGCAACGTCTTCCGGTTCGCGGTCGCCACTCCAGAACTTTACGGCCCCATCGGCCATCCGTCCTGCGAGCAATGTGCCCTGCCCACTGCCACTTAAGTTAGACAATTTTTCGGGCTACGTCGGTAACCTTGGTTCTCTTGAGGTTGTCCTCATTTCTGATTCGATCACGCAAGGAAACTCCGAGCATAGCCCTCTTCATTGCTCTTTGGGTGACTTTAACCCTTCTGATGAGGCCCATTGTGAGCGACCACGTTTCGGTCTCTATGTAATCACTGGCAACACACACTGGTCATAGACTATCGTTTTGAGCCACAGCTGAGTCCACGGTAAGTTGGACGAGAAGATACCACACAACTTCCCGAACGCTGCCCAGCCGAGTCGGATTCGACGATTGACCTTTTTCTCGAAGTTAGACCTAGCTAACTGGACCTTTTGTCCCAGGTAGACATAATCGTCTATAACTTCGAGTGTAGAGTTTCTGATTTTGATAGGATTGGGTGTTACATGGGCATTCAACATTACCTTGGATGTGTCTATGTTCATTTTAAGACCCATTCTTTCGGAAGCTCAGGTTATCGAGCTTCGTACTGAGGTCCCCCATGGTCTCAGCCATGACCACTATATCGTCGGCAAACCGAAGGTGAGAGATGTACACGCCATTGATGTCGATGCCCAGCCCTCTCCAGTCCAGAACCTTAGAGACATCCTCCAGTGCAGCGGTGAACAGTTTCGGAAATATGACGTCTCCCTGTCTCACACCTCGCTGCAGAAGGATAGGTTCCGAGGTTTGGTCCCAAAGTCGGACTGACATGGTGGCATTTTTGTACAAACACTTCAACACCTCGATGAACTGATAGTCGATTCGGCACCGTCGGAGAGACTGCAGTACGGCCCGAGCGTCGATCGAATCGAAGGCTTTCTCGTAGTTCACAAACGCTAAAAAGAGAGGCAGGTTTTACTGTTACTGTACTGTACGGCATACCTGGGGTCGAAGTCGTCCAGCACGGGGGCGGCGCCGGCGGGGCTGGGCGGGGAGGGGGGCGGGGCGCACGTCTTGAACAGCTCGTCCAGCAGCGACGGGGCGCCCGGGGCCACGCCCGGGGCGCAGGTCGGGGCGCAGGTCGGGGCCGCGCCCGGGGCCGCGCCGGGCTGACCGTACGACGCCGCGGCTCCTACGGAAAAAGAAATAATCAGCCGTTTCATACATTCTTTACTCAAAAATTACAAAGAGAAGATGCTGGTACTCCATCAATACTAATACTTTCTATGACATAAATAATATCGGTATGCTGGAAGTCCAACAACATTTCTACGCTTTGGTTTAAGGGGTGACCCTTTATCAGTTTTGCGGTCTGAAAACAGAAAACAATACTTTTTTCAGTTCAAATTTCTCAATAACCATAAGGTATCTGATATGTTTTATAATGAACAATTATAAATCACTTAGATGTCTAATAAGACTAAAAGCAACGAGCAAGCACATCGGCTGCTTATAAGGCATTATTTAAATACTTTATTACAATTAAATAAATAGTAAAAAAAAATAGTTGTATATAAAGTTGGTTTACGGACGATAGTTTAACGTGACAACGTCATAAAATCGAGTGGAAGAGAGATAGATGCGGCGCATGCGTACAATGACGTAACGGGAAACTTTTTCGTACATGCAGCCGGAGTTCATCGATTTATTAGACGTTCTCACGTCAAAAAATATGTTTTTTATTACTTAATATTTATTGATATTTGCAAAAGAACATGTTCTTACGAGTAGACGACGATTTTGCGCATCATTTTATCGGATTTTTTCAATATGAACCACTTTCTTTTAAAGGTACCTACTAATTAAAATAATTTAAAAAAAAAACGTAGACTTACTAATATGTACGATTTTTTTTTCACATAATAATAAATTATCAGTTAGCCAAAAAAGCTATTGAAACACCTGGTGTTTCGTGCTTACATACGTAAAAACATAATATGTTTGATTTTTATTTTTCCTTATTTATGTTGAGTGGTTATCAAAATAAAAATTCGTATACTTACTAATTTTATAGGTGATTTATAATTGTGCATTAAAAAAATACCAGATACCTTATGGTATAAGAAAAATTTGAGCTCAAGAAAGTAGTATTTTCTGTTATTAGACCGTGAAATTGGACCCTTAAAATATATATAAACAAATTTTACCCAGATCAATCTTCTTGACGGGCGTACTAGGCTTCTGCTTGGCGGGACTCTTGGCTGTAAGGTTGATACTAAATGGTTGTGGCGCTTTCCGCTCGCTCCGCTCCGCTCTGTCAGCTCGCTCTGCTCGATCTACTCGCTCCGCTCGGTCTACTCGATCTCCGTCCAGCGAGCGCGCGCGGGGAGGACTTGAGCTTACTACTTCTGAATCGCGGTATACGTTTTCTCTGAAAAGAGTTACACGAAATTTTCTTTATTTTTAGTGGTTTCGCGTATGATGAAATTGCTCTATCAATCATTAAATACTTTATAAAAAACAACAGGTTTTTTTACAAGGAGCTAGTAATTTTTTTAGCTATATTGGTGCCGATTCCCTTGTTCACAAACTAAACTAAATTTAAGTTGAGTGCATTAGGCGCTGGTTAATTTGACAGGACTAAACTAATATTTATCTTCTGTCCTTCTCTTAATGAAATAGAAAGAAAAAGATGCACTGAACTTAAATTTGCTTTAGTTTGTAAACAAGGGAATCGGCACCATTATATTTCTGTAACATTTAATATTGGTCTATCTACTACAGGATAATTTACTGATGAAAAACTTCCAGAAAACCGTCGTCCGCACGGGTTATTTTTGTCCTGCACTGACTTTTCGAAGCTCAGCATCACAGCGTGCCAAAAAATGCACTATTTTCAACACTCTGTGCTAAGATATGCGTTGAAAATAAAGTGCTCGATAAAAACCTCCCCAATGCGAACAAGAACTATTTGAAGGTAACTTACTTCTGTGGTCTCCGCTCTCGTGGCGGTCCATGGCTGTAGTCTCCTCCGTCGGAATCTTCTCTCTCGTAATCATCTTCATCATTCCTCTCTTTTGGCTCCTCTGGAAAGACAAAATTAATAATATTACTTTACTTTTTTTTGGGCTGAAAAATCACGTTTTACAGTAGAACTCAATGTAACGCACTCAAAACATTGTGCTGATGGATGGATTGAATAGTAGAGGTTCTGAGATATGTTTAAAGTAGAAATCTCACATTAAAAACATGTATTTAAAAAAAAAAAAACTTGTGTAAAAGTGGGAACCCACAATATCCCCGAATTAGAAGATTTTTTTTTGTTTTAGATATATCCCATACCTGGGAAAGGTATGGGATATATCTAAAACAAAAAAATAATCGCAATGATGGGGAGAACAAGTGTTTTTCGGCTTCGTTAAGAGTCTGTTTACACCCTTTAGGTATGGTGGAAAACCTTCTCCTGGTAAGTACTAACCGAAGACCGAATGTCTGGATCTTAAAGTAACAAACACACGGGCTAAGGGACGTACACGTGCAAACTGTTACTATGACTTCAGCACATGATTCTAGACTCTGTAGCCTTTGCTGCAGGGGTATGGAACAGACTGGAATGTTCGTCGGTTATTAAGTAAAGAACCAGCTATGTGTACAGACCCCAGTTCCCAGCGCTCCGGTCGCTGTACTCGCCCCAGCCGCCCGCCCCGCCCGCCCCGCCGCGCATGCCCATCACTACTGCGTCGGACGACATGCCTGTAACCAACACATCCTATGTTGAAGCTATAGTTCTGCCAATATAAAATAGATCTGATAGCTGTCATATATATATATAATTTACTAGCGGCCCGCCCCGACTTCGCACGGGTGCAATGTAGATATAAACCTTCTTCTTGAACTACTCTATCTATTGCTGAAAACTGCATTAAAATCCATTGGGTAATTTAACCCATTCACTACCCAAGACTTCGCGAACACTATACTCAATACTCAATCTTTATTTGCATTCCACAGTGTGTACTTTCGCGTGCCCACAACCCGAAAACTTGTATTCATGCCCAGAACCCGACTAGCGAGTCCATAGCTACAGGTACGGTTTGTGCGAGCGAACGAATTATTGTTCGACACATATGCTGGGTGCTGGGCAATGAATGGGTTAAAAGATCTAAGCGTACAAACAGCGGGAGCGACTTTGTTTTATATTATGTCAATATGTCATAGGTTATGGTGGACGTTGGTTTGATGTTGAGTGTGCTGTTAGGATTAAACAACAGCACCACAACTTTTCTTTTTTTCTGAACTCAATCACAAAACCCAGAACCAACAACAAAATTCAACACAAAAATTTGCTATAAACAAATTGACAAAATTTTGTGAACAGCTGCGATTGGTTGACTGAACAGCCAATGAGATCACTTGACACAAGTTTAAATGATAACTCATGTTTATCTTGTTAATTGGTTTTTAACATTTTTTAAACATCAAAATTATGTTTTTATAAAAACTATATGAGGTTGATGTTTCCTATACATCTACTCTGAAAGGAAACATCATTACATTGTTAACTTTGTCGACAGTTCAAAGGTGCCCTTAACTTTTTTTTTTTCCTTGTTAGTAAGAACAAAATTCTTAACAATTAATTACGATCTAGCCTACATAAAAGACTAATAAGCAATTTTACTCTTACTTAATATGCTACATGATAGATTATGTTACAACTAAGAATAGTGTCCATTTGCACTTTTACAGAAGTCCGTAGCACTTTCTTAGAGTCTGATATAATTTATAAAAACACTATGTTCATGTGTTATATGTATAGCACAACATTGTCACTATTATTCATTCACTTTTTTTACACTACACTAATTCAAACGGTTTAGTTCTTTTTAGCCTACGCACTAAATCTGTGTTGTCTAGGAGCTGTATAGCGTCAACATTCACGTGTCGGTGAAGTCTGTGTTCGTGGGCTTCAGCAAATTTTTGGATGATGGTGGTGACGAATTCCATTTTAAGGTCACGGTGAAGGTCGTCATTTTTTATGTACGAGGGTGGATTCACAGCTTCCCTGAGTACTTTATTTTGGAATTGTTGGATTATTTTGATATTGCTTTGTTTTGTACAGCCCCAAAGTCGGATACCATACGTCCAAATTGGCATCAGTATATGCTTGTATAGGGTTATTTTGTTATGTATTGATAGACAGGATTTCCTTCCAAGTAGCCAATACATACTTTTATAACGTGTATTACGCCCTTAACTGGCCAAAGTTCTTTTAAAGTCCAGACAATTTCTTGTCAAGTCATATGTGGACCTTGCAGATAATTGTCTGAGATGGTCTTTCGAGTAAGCAAACCATACCGATTTGAGTGGGCCTCATCATCATCATCATTTCAGCCGAAAGACGTCCACTGCTGGACATAGGCCTCCCCCAAGTGTCGCCACATTGACCGGTCCCGTGCGATTCGCATCCAGCGAACCCCCGTAACCTTCACCAGGTCATCGGTCCACCTAGTGGGAAGCCTTCCAACGCAACGTCTTCCGGTTCGCGGTCGCCACTCCAGAACTTTACGGCCCCATCGGCCATCCGTTCTGCGAGCAATGTGCCCTGCCCACTGCCACTTAAGTTAGACAATTCTTCGGGCTTCTTGGTTCTCTTGCGGATGTCCTCATTTCTGATTCGATCGTGCAAGGAAACTCCGAGCATAGCCCTCTCCATTGCCCTTTGGGTGACTTTAAGCTTTCTGATGAGGCTCATTGTGAGCGACCACGTTTCGGTCCCGTATGTAATCACTGGCGCAACACACACTGGTCATAGACTTTCGTCTTGAGACACTGCGGTAAGTTAGACGAGAAGATACCACGCAACTTCCCGAACGCTGCCCTGTCTAGTCGGATTCGACGATTGACCTCTTTCTCGAAGTTAGATCTACCTAACTGGACCGTTTGTCCCAGGTAGACATAATCATCTACAACTTCGATTGTAGAATCTCCGATCTTGACAGGAGTGGGTGGTTACATGGGCATTCAACATGACCTTGGTTTTGTCCATGTTCATTTTAAGACCCACTCTTTCGGAAGCTCTACTGAGGTCATCGAGCATTGTACTGAGGTCCTCCATGATCTCAGCCATAACCACTATATCGTCGGCAAACCGAAGGTGAGAGATGTACTCGCCATTGGCATTGATGCCTAGCCCTCTCCACTCCAAAACCTTGAAGACGTCCTCCAGTGCAGCGGTGAATAGTTTCGGAGATATGACGTCTCCCTGTCTCACACCTCGCTGCAGAAGGATAGGTTCCGAGGTCTGGTCCTGAAGTCGGACTGACATGGTGGCGTTTTTGTACAAACACTTCAACACCTCGATGTACCGATAGTCGATTTGGCACTTTTGGAGAGACTGCAGTACAGCCCAAGTTTCGATCGAATCGAAGGCTTTCTCGTAGTCCACAAACGCTAAACAGAGAGGCAGGTTATACTCTTCGGTATTCTGTATAACCTGCCGCAGCATATGTATGTGGTCTACGGTGCTAAAGCCTTTTCGGAAACCGGCTTGTTCGGGAGGCTGGAAATCGTCGAACCTGCGCGCGAGACGATTCGTAATGACTCTTGAAAACAACTTGTAGACATGGCTCAGAAGTGAGATGGGCCTATAGTTCTTCAGCCGGGCATTGTCGCCATTTTTAAAGAAGAGTACCACAGAGTGAGTGGGCCTGTCTTGTTATAATTTTACACATTGTTGCTTCTCGCTCTATCAAACGGGTTTAAAAGAGACCTTGAGGGGTAAGAGAGGGTCCTGCCAGGGCTGCGGGACTGTTCGAAAGAGATACCGCGGCCCTGGAACACAAAGGGCAAGGAAGGAACATGGATTGGTTTTAGTCTGTACAAGTCTGACACTCCTTTCCACTCTGCCCGGAGCAGGAGAAGTCATTTGATGATTTCCCATCCGTAAAAAAAAGGGGTAAGATAGGGTTAGTTTCATGCAACCGTTCGGCTCGCTGCCAGTTAGTCTAAATAAAAATCGTCGTGTAACTGACCCTGACCTATATACTTGTCCTTGTTCTTCTTCGCCTTCTTCCTCTCTTCGCGAAGCTTCTCATCGTCTTGTATGAAGTCTATCAGCTCTCGCACTTTGTGCCTTATGTTTATACCCTGAAAGCATATTATAGGATGTAACAAGGGACATATTAAAAGTGATTTCGTCACGCTTGCACAACAATTTGATAATCGAAGCGCGGTAATTAATTAGCCACCGTGACAATATACAGGCAGTTGAAATATTTCAATCAGAAGGTTTTTAATCAGCTTCAAAAGGTAAAATTAGCCTTGGAGGACAACATCCATATGACACTATGCAGAACTATAGTTTGAATCTTCCAGATCCAAGTCATGATGGTACAAGAATAGCTCAATTGCTTGCGCAAATAACGCACAACTAGGTCCTACTAGGAAGTCAAGTACAGGTAGGGAGAGTCTAATTTAATATAGTATTGGACGTATATCGTTTATTGGACTCAGTAAAATATAGCCTAATACAATACAATTTCGTTATAAAGGTCGATACCAAACAAAGGCTGCAAAAAACTAAATGGACGCCTGACTTCCAAACTAGGTAAAGAACCTGTATCTTGGAAATCAGTTCACTTCTCTGGACAAAATTAAATGGAGAAGTTTAGTTATTATATAGAAGTAATGTGACAACTCCAACACTGGTAGTAATTCGAATATAACTTAACTAATCTACATAAACTACAAAAAAAAAGTTTAGTCCTCACCTGATCTTTCCCCACATCGTCGACGTATGTGTAGTTCTCGAGTGAACGGAGATCATAAATGTGTTCCCTCGCCGATGTCACCACCCTCTCAGAGCCATTACGGACCAAGTAGCTCAGGAGAAGCAAACACTGGAACACAAATATGAATTCCTGAGTTACGTCAGAATTAACAATAAAATATAAATTGACTTCAAGGTAATATTCCACGAATAAGTAGGAAGTGAAGTCAAATCACATTAAAATACAGTTTGGTTCTTCTGGTGCTTTTATTATTAAATTACACACATTAGGTACAGACTGCCTCGTTGGTCTAGTGGTCATCAAGCGTAATTGATAAGCATGAGATCCTGGGTTTGATTTCCAGATTGGGCTAAGTGTTATTGGATTTTTCCATCAGGAATTTCTCAGTAGCAGCCACGCAGTCTGGATATGTGCCCGGTTGATGGCTATAGACAGGCTCGCCCCTCTTACATGAGACTTAAATATAACTGGCGAAATGTAGGTGTAGGTGGGTGTAGTATTAGGTACACCTCTACCTAACCCTTCGGGGACTACAGGCGTGATGCTATGTTATGTATCAAAAGCATTGAATGACATTGTCAGGAAAACAGTTATCTAACAGGTCCCGTTAGATAACTTTTGTGAAAATATCGGTGGAAATTGTATTAAAAAACAAGATGGCAGCAGTGGTTTCGATTAAAAACACGCGTCAAACGAATCATGCAGTTAAAAGTTACAATCATAGAATTATGGAGGGGGAGATCTATTTACATTTTCAGATTCCAGGTAAAATGTTACCCTACTTTTGGGTGCAATTAACTAAAGACAAAATGACGTGTTTCAATTTAATAAAGTACATAAATAATATGTGGTCGATGATCACAGTCGTAAAAACAATTAATTGGACATGTTCCAATAGCTTACTAATGAGTTTTTCAATTAAGGACATTGAAGTCGATGACTTTGTACAGTAATCCAGCTTGGTCTCGAATCTATAGTGGCGACATGACTGAAAAACTATTTCACAAGAAATCCTTGTTAAAAATAAAATGAATATGTATATAAATAAATAAAGGAAATAATAAGCCTGACATTGTAGTGATAGATCGATTGGAGCGCCGCGCAATGATTGTTGATATAACAGTCCCGCAAGACGAGAACGTCGTGAAAGCAGAAAAAGATAAGCAGTTCCAGTATCTAGATCTGGCTCGCGAGGTTGTCGACATGTGGGATGTGAGTACAGCAGTCATTGTGCCGATAGTCGTGTCAGCCAATGGCTTAATAGCCAGTAGCCTCGACCAACATCTAAGGAGGCTCTCGTTTGGTAGCTGGATCAAGGGCTTGATTCAGAAAGCAGTACTTTTGGACACGGCGCGTATTGTCAGGAGGTTCCTCTCTCAACAGCCCTGACCACCGGTAGCTCGGACCCTGTTCCCAATGCTGGTGGGCTACTATTTTTTATATTTTTAAATGTTTTTTTATGTTGTTTTTTATTTAAATATTTAAAAATGAAATGAATATGTATGTAAATAAATAAAGGAAATAATAATAATATCTTGGGACAACCAACACACTGCCATCTGATCCCAAACTAGGCAGAGCCTGTACTATGGCAACCAGACAACTGATAAACATACTTATATATTTCTAAATATATTATAGATAAATTACATACCCAGAAACAGAACAAATAATCGTACTCATCGCACAAAGATTTGTCCTGTGTGGGAATCGAACCCACGACCTCCGTCCTAGCAGTCAGGGTCACTAACCACAGACCAACAGGTCATACTACGAGTGTATTTTCCGATTTCCGCGGTCTGATCGATTTTACCGCACTTTTAGTTTCAAAATGCAGCAAGATAAATATGGCACCGTATTTTTTTTTCGCAGTATCCAGCTTCATGGTTGCTCCGCACGCCCAGGAAAGGCTGGTTATGACTATACTAGTTGGAAATGCCCTGTTCTCACCTTGTAAGTCCTCCGCCAGTGGCTGCGGTTGTCGTGCAGCATGCGGCGCCACAGCATGGACATGACCTCGGGGAAGTGCTCGTACGTGAACGTGGCCAGTGCTAGCTCCTGCATCTGTTGCCCGGTGGGGCCCCACGCCTCGTCTGATGTCGCTTCCCGCACCTTGCCTTCTACTTCTGTGTAGTTCATTACTACGTTTGTGCTGTAACAATATGAAAAGTTCTAGTTAATGATACTGGTATGGAATTTCGTGTTCTCATCTCAGATATTTTTATTTTTTTATTATTTTTTTTATTTCGTAAATAACATATGGCTGTCCTATTTAGTTTCGGATCAGACTAGACAAATTGTTTTGTCTTTCAGTGAATATGTTGTTAGCTGTTGTACAGTATTGGTTTAAGTCCCTAAGAGTTGTATCTGGGGTAGTGGGTCTATTGACAGTGGATCTTACTTTCATTGATAAATCTAAAGTAGAATGATGAACAATACAACAAAATATTCTCTATTTTCTTATATTGTTCATCATCCATTCAAAAGAAAATTCGAGTTGATAAGCACTTAGTTACACCGAGATGCAATGTGCACATTGATTAATATTAACTACAATTCAACAGCGATGCATACAATTTATTGTGTTGCATAGTTCTATCGTACACAATCTAAATATCTTTCACAACCATATAAATAAAAGCATGATTGTAATCTCTATCGATTCACAGTAAAGTGCGAAAACAGGCATCTTTGATTTCGATAAGATATTTACCGGAACTTAAACAAAATTATGTCGAAATGTTATGACATACTAAACATCTTCTATCTAGGATTCTAGGAGGTCATCATGATAATAAATTAATAATATACCATTGCAATGGAGTTTCTTCAAACAATTATCTATCTAAAGTTAAACGCAAACATCAACATTTTCTGTGACTTGTAAAGAAACCCAGAACTACCTAGAACCGACCAGCACCCTTCTCAGAAAGGTCTGTTTTCCAGCAATGGAAACATTATAAGCTGATTGTCTAAATATGTCTAACAGTGAATCAAAATGGCCCCAAAAAAGAACAACTCATAAAGACATTAAAAACACCAGGCACGTGTTAGCCTCATTGAAGGATCAGCGAGGGCGTACCTATCACAACAACGATGTCAACGTCACAACAGTGAATAGTGCCGTTTTACACCTTGAACTTAAGTACTTTATGGCGCATTTTACGATTTATTGTACTCTATGAAGTACTCAGCTTTGAATGAATCTACCATGAATGAGTGGAAACCATGAACTACACTCGCGAGCAAAAGTATGGAATCACTTATTCGGAATTGATTCCGCGCGATCTTGAGTACTTAATAACTAGGTAAGAATAACAAAAATGGTACCATTTTAAAGGTTAAATTGTTAACTTTAAATTGATACCAAATTCATTTAAAGCTCGCCAGGATTTAAAGAGCTATCCCGGTTAGAGCGAAGAAGTTAGGAAACCATAAGGATAATGGAAAAATAATAAATGAAGCAAACAACAAAAATTAAGTGATAAAAAATTTAATTGGCCTTAAAATTAATTTTCAATATTTTGTGTTCCCTCCCCTCGCCCTAATTACTGCTCGAAGACGGTTCTTCATTGACCTAATCAGCTTCTGAATCGATTCTTGCGGGATACCTTCCCACTCTTCTATCAAAGCCAATTTCAGCTCATTTACACTTGAAGGAGCAGGATTTCTGGAACGAACCCTCCTCTTCAGTTCATCCCACACGTGCTCAATGGGATTCAAGTCCGGGCTGAGCGCTGGCCAGTCCAATGTGGCGATACCGATTTCTCCGAGGAATTCAGTTGTGGCACGGGAAGTGTGACAACGAGCGTTATCGTGCATAAGGAGGAAGTCATCACCGATATATCCCGCATGAGGAACGACATGATCCAGCAGAATATCGGAAATGTAGCGGTCTGAAGTTAGACCGCCTCCTCGTCCCCCGCCAGGCACGAAAACAAGCTCCGTTTTACCGTCGAAGGAAATGCCGGCCCACATCATACAAGAACCGCCCTCATAAGCCACTGTCTCAGCGAAACAGCACTGCGAAAATCGCTCCCCAGGCCGCCTGTAGACCCGACCCCTTCGATCGCTGCCGTGCAAACACATTCTGCACTCGTCGGAGAACAGAACTCGCCTTCATTGCTCAACCTCCCAATCAAGATGGAAGCGAGCAAATTGAAGGCGTGCTTGTCGGTGACCTGCCGTCAGTTTCGGGCCTGTGGCAGGCGTTTTTGGAGTCAAATTAGCTTGCTTAAGTCTTCGACGAACTGTCCACTCGCTGGCAGCTACCCCACGAACATTTCGGAGCTCCTGTTGGACGTCGACACCAGTCATATGTCGATTTCGGAGAGAGGTTGACACGATAAAACGGTCATCCCTCTCCGATGTGCACTGGCGCCGTCCAGATCTTGGTCTCGGGATAAAGCCACCAGTCTCCCAAAAGCGTTTATAAACTTTCGAAACACAGGACTGGCTTATGTGGAGCTGACGTGCGACAGCCCGCTGGCTGAGTCCTTCTTACAAAAGGGCGACGATTCGTGCTGCTTCTGTAGGTGTAGTATCCATTGTCTTCCAAGTTCAAGGGTCACAAGTAGCGGAGATGTGTACCGGTCAACGTGTGAAAGCCGACTGATAAAAAAAATCCGATAACACGTGCTTTTATAGGGGGTCAATAGGGTGCACCTCGCGGCGTATCAAACAATTGAAACATATCTTTTTCCTTACTTCTTCACGTATTCCGGGATAGCTTCTTAAATAATGGCGTGATGTGGATGAATTTGGTATTAATTTAAATGTAACAGTTAAACCTTTAAATTGGTATAATTTTTATTATTCTTAACTAGTTATTAAGTACTCAAGATCGCGCGGAATCAAGTCCAAGTAAGTGATTCCATACTTTTGCTCGCGAGTGTAGTATTCTTTGGAGCTATTTTCAATGAACATATCATATTAATTGAAAGACAAGAAAGGTTAGTGAGAGGTGTACCTATAGTACACCCACATAATCGTCAGTTAATTAAATCCTTTGTAAATAGAGGGCGAGCCAGTTGCCACCAACCGGGCGCAAACCTGTAGTCCGATACGTTGCATTTGTCTAGTGGTCGCAAGCGCAGCTGCTCAGCGTAAGGACCTGGCTTCGAGCAAAGTGTTATTGGGCGTTTTCCATCAGGAATTTCTCAGAAGCAGCCACGAAACCTTTATCTGTGCCGGGGGGATGGCAAGAAGCCCGCCCCCTATGGGACTTAAATGTGCTGTTAGGTACATCTCTGTGGGCTGCGGGACTCTTCGAAAGAGATACCGCGGCCCTGGAACACAAAGGGCAAGGAAAGAACATGGATCGGTTTTAGTCAGTACAAGTCTGACACTCCCATCCGCTCCGCCCAGTGCAGGAGGCACTTGAAGATTTTCCATCCTAAAAAAAAGGGTTTATCTCTGTCGAAGTCTTTCCTTGTTACTGGGTTTTACCAACAGCAAATTCTTAGTGGCCTAAGATAAAATTCTGCGAAGATCTGGAGAAACTTTCATTCTAAAATATTATGTAATGATATTATGTGGGTGATTCGCTATTCAAGGAAAAGTTGTTAATTACTCGATACCGTGGTTACTCGTGAATGCCTTGTGAAACTGTGACGTTTGTTTGTGTTACATTAATATGCATCTAATCCAAATATGGACTACTAGCTCATGCCCGCGGCGTCCCCCGCGTCGAGTTCGGTATTTATCCCACGGGATACCTACCGGGATAAAAAATCCTATATGTCGTGTCAGTTTTTGCATAAAAGAGTAACAAACATTCATCCATGTATCCTCACAAACTTTCGCATTTATAATATAAGTAGGATATAGGAAACCACAAACAGGTACAACCAATATTTTTGCGACGATCGGTGAAGGTAGCCATTTGCAGGTGCGATTAGTATGTTTTTAAAAGTGCATCTGATTGGCTCCTCCACTGCTTGCTAAGCAGTTGGGTAAGCTTGACGCGTTCTTATTCTCAAGGGTTGAGAATAAGCAGTAAACGCGCTCCGTAAGGTGTGAAAACATTAAACTTTCTACGTTGATGCCGATAATCATACCTACTTTCATTGTTATATACTTATTTGGAAAGGAAACTGTATATTACGGTATCGATAAATGGATGACCTAAATGTTAATAAAATCATGGAACGAGGATATCATTTCGATACCTAAGTTAAGTTTTATGCAACTTTTTAGTAGAACTCGTTATATTCGCTGCAGATGGAAAAAAAACTAGGACAAAAATAAAATAAATTAGAATAAGGTCAGGAGGATGATTTATACAAGAAGCTTAGATCGTCAATTACTGGAGTGGAGAGAGGGACTGGACACCTGGTGGAGGAAATCGCCGCCGAGGTAGACCGCGGCGAAAGTTACAGGTCGAACCTGGTCAGAGATTGCACGAGATAGAGAGGTTTAGAAATAGAAAGGGTCCCTTGCCAAGTGGCTGAACTTGAAAGGCAAAAAAAACAACAGCACGCCCGTAATCCCCGAAGAGCTAGGCAGAAGTGTCCTTATAGTAGGCTAGGCACACCCAGATTTCATTATATGATTTATCTCTCTAGTTTTGTATAATTTAATTCCACTGCCAACATATCTATTTTCTGTAACACATAGCTTTTAAATATTGCCTCTCAGCCCATCACCATTTACTATGTATCAATAAACTGTTTCAATAGCCGTCCGTTTGCAATACTTACGGAGATCAACAAGTTATTCGCATACGAGTTATGCAACCGCAGTGAAAGGTTACAGCAAGGTTGCCGCAATGCAAGCGAGTCGGTGTTTTGGGCTCATTTGTAACTGGTAGAATGATAACAGCCAAATTTTGGTGGTGGCGAAATAGCGAGCCTAGCAAGGGTGTCGCCAGCAGGAGGGTACGAGTAAAAACCGATTTGTGGGTTAAGTTTACTATTTACGGATGCAGCTCAAGTTTAAACAGCTGACAATTTATTTACTGCTTTAAAACCAAGAAAAAAGCCTTATATGGATCATTATGAAAACGTTGAACTAAGAAATGCTTTTCCATGCTGATTAGTAACATAATGTATAGGCACTGTAGTGTAGAAATCATTTCCTTAGTTTACGCTATGAGAAGTGATGCACCTGTTATACATTACGCAGACAAAGGTATTTCCAACCATACTAACATTATAAATGCGAAAAATCCTCTTGTTAGTCTGTCTGTTAATAAACCTTACATGCCTTAACGACTGAACGGACTCCTATGAATTGCACATAAGCAGACCTTGACCTGGAGCAGGACATAGGATACATTTTATCCCGGTAATGAGTTTCAAAGGATAACTTTTGTAACTCAAACGGGCGCAGCGTGAATTAAACAAATAAAGCTGGTATGGGACAAGACTATAGCCACCCTATTATTGATTCCTTGACTGGAAGTAAACAAATAATGCAGAACCATAATTGTTATTCAATTAGATTCGAGTGGCTGAGTCACTGCTTGCCCAGAGAGGGGTCGATTCTACCAAATATTTGTATGATCTACTTATTTCGGGTATTGCTGTTTGTTTATGTTTCGAAACATATCCACGGACAAAGTAACTACGAAGTATTTGTTTTTGGTCGAATTTATACCATGGAAAAAAAGTATTTCTGCGTAAAGCATTAGAAACTCAATTGTGTAATGTACGAATTAGATAAGAGCACTGCTGGAATTCCCGAGTTTGCGCGAGAATTATCCGGAATACACTCGATTTCTTGTTCATTAGTTCATGCTTTGTAAAAAAATCTAGAATGATCCAAAGCAATGTGAATTGAGGCTTAGGTAAAGGAATCCACATCTAAACTAAACACCCAACGAATATTACTTAAATACTTTGTAAAACATTACAAATTAATTACGAACTAAAGATAAGGAAACCAACACTTTTTGATTTCCTCAAACTGTTATTTGCTTGGAATGAAAACTGTTGCAGGCAATGATTACAAATAAAAATACTCAAACAACATGACTAGTACTGGACATTGTGTAGAATTCATGTTTTCATTCATTTATTCACAATATGAGATTGGTCACACATTAGTGTGCAGAGTGGTTAAGTATTTTTCATTCCAATTAGCAATGAAAACCCTGCTGCCAACTAACTATTGCCCACACTTTCACCTACATTGAGGATGGAAATTATTCAATTAATCAAATTATCAAGAAATTATTCAAAACTTAGTTCACCAGTGCCCATCAAAATCAGACTTACTTTCGCATTTATTTATTTATAAACAGGAGTACTAACAGCTATGCCTATAACAGATGGATACCAATTGTATATGTAACACAGAGCCAATTACAGGTTCTTACAAGTAAAAACAGGACAAAGGTGTAGAAATCTTAAGATCACGAACAAGCACGAGAAATATAAATGGATTGTCATCATCATCATCTGCTTAGCCTTTTCCCAACTATGTTGGGGTCGGCTTCCAGTCTAACCAGATGCAAATAAGAATATAAATGGATAGTATGGATGTGAAAAGATAGACAAGAGTGGCATTAGTGGAAACATAAAAGAAAAGCCATGGCATCCCATAGACACGGACAAAGTTATATCAAGAATATCCAGAAGTACGTACTGAACCATAAAGAACATCTGCATCAAACAAAAGCGATTTAAAAAAAGTGTCAAGGCAAACATGACTTGCAAGATTTTTTATCTGTCTTAAATATA
The DNA here is from genome assembly GCA_950005105.1 of Lycophotia porphyrea. Classification (NCBI taxonomy): domain Eukaryota; kingdom Metazoa; phylum Arthropoda; class Insecta; order Lepidoptera; family Noctuidae; genus Lycophotia; species Lycophotia porphyrea. The sequence continues at coordinate 709,206 of OX465404.1, read as the reverse complement.
GAATGTTGATATCATCCAAAATCTAAATGATCTATGCATAACCTAAACTGCAGTATCTTTTAATAAGACTGGAATTATGACTAGATCTGACATTCCAGTTAGTTCCAGCATAGTTAGTAAACTATTGGATAAACCTCTTGAAGTGCAGCCAGAACTGCATTGTTTGTAAAACAATAAGATTAGTGAGACCAAGACCTTTACAAGACATTTTGGAGAGAAGCCAGGGAGAAAGAAAGTGGGATAAAGATATAAATTAAGTGCATTCTGCTTGGTTTATTTTGAGATAAATATTATTATGACACATTGTCATGGTAAGTGCTTATTTTGGAGCTTGCTCTTTGAATTTAGGTTAGTCATCATGCTTTTAAAAATTATCAAGGATAGTACAGCATGTTTTCTTCTTAAAAAAAACATCTCTTTATTATAAATAGTGACTTTTGTTTCTGTTAGTCTGTGTCATCCCACTCCTGGGTAAAGGCCTCCCTTCATGACCTCCAAATCTTTTGATCCATACAGGGCCAATGTGGACCACTTTCAATACATAAAAAAATATATTACTTGGGGTCAGCACAGCTCAATGTCTTCTTACAAACATCTTTAATTTAATTTCTGGCACCCAAAACACAATCTAAATCTTACATTGGGTGCCAAAGTTCATCGAAAACACTGTTCCCTAGTTGTAACGCTGCAGCGCTTAGATAAGTGTTTCTTGTACAATTGTTGAAGGTAATAAAATACTTATTTCTTTTTACAATAGCTATCACCCTCCTTTTTAGCCATGTTGTCCTTCATTCAACACATTCACCATTTCTATGGTCTTTCCCTTCCATTGCCTCTATGGACAAACATATGGCAACTTATTTTACTGTATACAGGTCAATGGACAACACTTGATTGTGTCAATGGTGAAATTCTTGTTCCAAGGTTGAACAGTTTAGTAGAATTACTCATATGTGGGCGGTAACTTGTTTATTTTACCATCAGAATTAACAGTGCTGACAACATTCTGATGTAGTATGGAAAGTTAAAAGTGGGTTTATTCTTAATCAGTTTAAAAGAAACAATGGATGGACTGTGTGAAAGATGATAGCTGATGATATGGCTAAAAATGGCTATGGCTATGGAAGGAGACATGCTGCGCACATCTCAAATAAATTGGTTTAGGACAGGAGAATGATGATTGCAATAATATTATTATAATTTATTTTTATTTAATTCAGTAATTTGATTTTAAATGTCATGTACTCATGTATTAAAACTGAACAAGGTTAGTGTTTCCTGTTTGTTAGTGATTGTTTAGTTTCTGCTACTAACAAAAACAATTATCTTACAGGAATATTAATTACATTCTTAGGTAATTGGACATATTATGCAGATTAAAATTATCTTGTATCATCATTTCAAGATGTAAGGAGGGGTTTTGCCTTATTAGCTTGTATTCATCATTATGATTATGAGTTATGAGTAGATATTTGGGCCATCTCTTTGAGGAAAATAGTATGGCTGAATAGACACATGACAGTTTTCATTGTCTCCGGATTATCATGAGAAAAATTAAATATTTCTGTCAGTTTGTTGCAGTGTACCAGTGCTAACAGAGTTTCAGTTTTGAATGTGGTGAAAAGTGAAACTATTTAACAACTATTAGACCTTTCTCATTACATACCACTTCTAAACTAGAGTGGCCATGATAATTAATGGTAGAACCAGGCTAGCTCATTAATTGAGAGCTTGTTAACTTGCGGCAAATTACTGGTCATTACGTTATTCCTTCATTTAATCAATTATTTGGGATATTTACACGCAAAATTAAAGTAATGAACGCAAAGGTCATTGCTATACTGTAATTTTCGTCTCGTCGTTAAATTTTGCCGCCGAAAAACAACTAAAACGTGGAACCGGTTGTTAATCTACCAATTCATTAGGCAAAGCACTGATAACATTCATTTTCAGTACAGTTCGATAAACACCCTATATTCATTCACTAAACCGACCAAGACGGGTTTGCAAAAACAGTCAAGTAAATCGTTCCTAAAGTTAAATACATCAAGATATAAGCAACTTTATCATCAAGGTTCGCAAAAAATACAATAAATAACCACATTAGTGAAACAGATTGCTGCAATTTACATAAAAATTAACAAAAATGTTCGTCAGGCTTACACTTTGTCCGCCAACTCCCGCACCTTCCACATACTTATAAAACGGTCCATTTTTGCTGTATCAATAAAAACGATATTCAAAACACAAAATCACTGTAATTTAATGAGCGTTACCATAAAAATTAACTAAAAACTCGCTCTGATGATTTGGCTGACATTCTTGCAAAATGGCGAGTGGGCAAATGTTGCCAGGTGACGAAAACAAAAAACTAGTTAAAACGTTGCGTCAGCTGTAAAACGGAACGTTTTATTAATTATACAACCGCATGACCGCACCAGCACATAGACAGTGTCGCCACCCCGAACAAGAAAACGAAGAACCTGTGTTAGAAGATTAGAAATCTTCCGATCGTTTATTTTAAAACACGGCATTGAGGCAGGTCAGTCAAAGGTGACCTCTTCTAACTGCATCTTTTGCGGTATGAACTTCCAAAGAGCCGGATAAAAGGAGGTGATATAGTTTATACATTTACAGACGCTCCCACGGTGCTGGCCTTTCTCAGGGAACTGGGGTAGAACGAATGATTTTTCCACCCGTACGCAAAATACGCACTTTGGACGTGAAGTTGCGGACACCAGCCCGTTGCACATTAATCCCGTCATCACAATCCAAGATCCGATTTTGTACAGAAACAACCGATTGTTACAAATAGTATCGTCACAGGTTGCGCACTGTAATGATCGGTTCCCCTCACTTCCCGATGTAATACTCGAATTTGGAATTGCTCCATTACAGACGAATAATTTGCGGTGTGCCCGGAGCTAACTTTGAAAAATACAGGGTGTAAACCGACTCTTCACGAACCTTTTTTTTCGGCTGAAAAATCACGTTTTACAGTAGGACTCAATGTAACGCACTCAAAACATTGTGCTGATGGATGGATTGAATAGTAAGGGGGCCCTGAAGGTGTTTAAACTAAAAATATTACATTAAACACATGTATTTAAAAAAAAACTTGTGAAAAAGTTGGAAATTTGACCCCCAATATCTCCGTAACTAGAAGGTTCCCAGGTATTGTCTAGAACAAAAAAATGATCGCAATGACGGGGAGAACAAGTGCCTTTCGGCTTCGTTAAGAGTCTGTTTACACCCTTTATGTTAAAATTAATATTTATTGTAGTAGCTTTTGATACCACAAACCGAACAATTGCCAATTGTCTATTGTAGGGATAGTTGGTGGGTAGGGCTGTAATCAGGAATTTGATTTGGGGGGCTTACCCTAAATGAAGAAAGCAAATAGGAGGGGTTAACCAATGATTGAAAGACAAAAAAAAAGAAAGGGAAACAGTCGTTTGACCATTTTTTTTATTACCAAATGGGGGCCTGTTCTTGACCTCGATCCCGCCTGATGGAAAGCGATGGATGAGGTCTATGATGAAAAGAGCGTGCCCAGAAGATGCCTGTTCACTCTTGCTTTGAAGGCAGACGGGTTCAAATGTATGCAAGGACTAATTTTGTCGACTTATATAGAAAAGCTTACCAATTGAGAAAACGTAGGATTGAAGAGCGAGCGTAACGTAAAATATTAGCATTCACTTCGATTAACAGGGCGTATCAGCGAGCTCGAAAATTGTAGTATATCACCTGGGATAGGTTGGTTTGTCTATAGTTGTCAGAGATTTCGGAGGGGCTTGAACCCCCAAAACGGCGGTAGGCGGGTTTGAATATGCAGGGCCCGTAGCAATTGGCACTGCTTTGAAGACTTTTGCTCTTGTGCCGACGTGGGCTAACATATTATAGTTCTATAGGTGACTGTAGACCTGACCCCAGTACCGGCGTAAGGGCCACTGACGCCCCGGGCAAGAATATTGTGGCGCCCACTTAAGGAAATCATTAACAAGTGTTAAATTTTTGCTGAACCAATGTCAACATATAACGTAACATTTGCCGTGTCGGCCCCAGACCTCGGCGCCCCTCCAAACTTGGCAACCCGGACCGTCGCCCCATCGTGCCCCCCCCCCCCCCCTAACGACGGCACTGCCTGACCCAAGCATCATCGACAGGTCCCTACTAACCTAGTGGATTACCGCGACCGCCGATCTCTTTTACTTGTGTGAAAAATAAAACAAATTATTTATTTTTAAACCATTTTATTTATTTTTTATAGCCAATTATTACGATATCAATATAGAATGGAGATCGAACTTCAGAATACCTTCTAAAGGCCCTTATGAAATGGCGTCGGCTCAAAAAGCTTTCTTAGCTAACTTTACACATCACATTGCACTTCTAAGCTTAGTCTAAAGTAGCAAAATCACATAATTTACAGCTAAATTCAGTATTATTTTTTCTTTAACATCCAATCTTATCTACAGATTCATAAAACTCCTTGTTAGCTGGCCAATGGCCCTTCGGGGTAGCAACTTAATTTATTAAGCATGATTTCAAGTTTTATGAAACTTTTCCGACAACATTAATTAATTAGGTATTGTGCCAAAAAAATACAAGTGTTGCCACTCGAAAAAAACATAGAACTCCTACAAAGGCCACTGCATACAGGTTCCTTAACTTAGAAAGCTAAGCTGTCGTAACATAGATCCAACTCATACATAGACAGTCCGTTTTCCTTCTAATGAGATCACCCCATTAGAAGGTCATACATCATTTCTTGGCTAAGGTGTCACTTTGGGGCTGGGCGCCGTAGTACTGCCACAATTCAATAGCCTTGTTGGCTACTACTTCTTCACACTGTTCTGGAATCTGGAAAAGTAAATGAGTAAGTACAACAAAGTTTATTGAAGTGAAAACTTCTTTAGGCGCGTTGGCCATTTTTAAGATGGGGAAAAACAATTGAACTCGCGACACCGTTAAACGATCTCTTTTTCGTTGCAAAGTTCTGTATTGCTACATATTACAAGCCCAAAAAAATAGTTTTAATATATATACACTTCCTTCCGCTCCGCCCAGAGCGGGAGGAGTAATTTGATGATTTCCCATCCGAAAAAAAAAGGTTGGCAAACAAGATTTTTCTAGGATAAGAATGGAATTATAATTATTCCTTCATAAAAAATTAATCTCTTCGATTGTCTAAATTTTATAGCAAAATTTTATCGAAATCCGTTCAGCCATTGAGGTGTAACATGAACTGACAGCAAACAAACTCACTTTCATATTTATACAGGGTGTAAACGGACTCTTCACGAAGCCGTCAACCAAGCATTATGTACATAAAAGTAAAAGTGTTTGCGCAAAAATTATTGCTGGGAAATTACTTTATTTTTCTGGTGTCAAAAATCACGTACGGTAGGATTCAATGTAATGCATTCAAAACATTGTGCTTATGGATGGATAGAATAGTACGGGGGTTGTGAAGGTATCTTAAGTAAAAAATAATACATTACAAACATGTATTTAAAAGAAAAAGTTGGAACTTTGACCCCCAATATCTCCGTAACCAGAAGGATTCCAGGTATGGTCTAGAACAAAAGAAATGATCGCAATAACGGGGAGAACAAGTGCCTTTCGGCTTCGTTAAGACTCTTTTTACACCCATTATAAGTAATCAGATGTTTTTATAGCAATATCTACTAGGTTTTTCGAGTATTAGTTTTCTTATTACCTCAGATACACATTTCAGCACTTCGTCAGCATTCTGGGAGCGCAATATATTTCTGCGTAACGTTACGATCAACATAACGGCGGCAAAAGCGAGAATTTTTGGTGCACCACTGCATATCTTGTCCCATATTCTGAAGAAATAAAAAAAACGTTGTTTTTGAGGACACAAAAGATGAAGTTCACCAACAGTAATAAATATATATTTACAAATTCTTACTTGGTAAGAGAAGTGTCGTCCAAAACTCCCGCAAAACAACAGTTGAACCATTTTGTGAGTGGCAACACTTCCAAAGCATTTATGTCAACCAGATGACTGAAAAGGAAAGCATGTTTAAGGTGGTTGCGTTGTAGGGTAACCCGCAATATTCAAATTTTCTTACGTTTTTTGCAATTTGCAGGTCATTTTCAGGTTGTATGTTGATGAAAAATAAAAGTAAAACGTATGTAACCCTGTAAGTTAGTTTAACTTTTTCATGAAATATTCATTGAATAGGGTTACATACATTATAAATAAATTAAAAATAAAAGTAAAACGTATGTAACCCTGTAAGTTAGTTTAACTTTTTCATGAAATATTCATTGAATAGGGTTACATACATTATAAATAAATAAAAAGAGCCAAAGAAAAAAAGTAAATAATGAGAAAACAACATAATCCATTTCAAAACATCTGTATCATGTAACATCACAAATAAACATCACAATAAATTTGATTTGTAGTTGCAGCATATCTGTGAGCTGTGCGAGTTTACGCTATGTCTCAAATAAAGAACTCATAACAATTTTCAACTTACTTGAACAAATCCCCATCTTCCTTCTCAAGCATGGTGGTGAATGCCTCCTTCAGTTTGGGCAGATCCCTCTGCATTTGACGCACCACATCGGTCAGGCTTTTTGCCAGCCAGTACACATCCACCTCATCATCATACAGTTCTAGCAGAGTGTTAACTATTGGCAGGAATGTGTCGGCAGACTGGGGAAGAAATGGACGATTTTTTTGAAATATATATGATCCATATTAAAAAAAAAAATAATGTCTCTATGAGTATCTTTCAGTCAGTAAATTTATATACCAACGCCAAGTGGTGTAAAATCAGAAAACCGCAAAATTGTCGGCTGCTCGTAGGAATATGTTGAAAATATCAATAAATATGAAGTATTATAAAACTTAAGGTGTTTATCTATCCAACGCAATTTTTTTTTTTAATAAATAAATATTAATAATAAATAAATATAAGTATGCGCCCGACCCTGTTCTTGATAATGGTAATATCACGTTGTATTGGGATCGATCTATCACCACTGACAGGACTGTTGTTGCCAATAAGGCTGACATTGTGGACTGTGGTGATAGATCGATTGGGGCGCCGCGCAATGATTGTTGATATAACAGTCCCGCATGACGAGAACTTCGTGAAAGCAGAAAAAGATAAGCAGTTCAAGTATCTAGATCTGGCTCGCAAGGTTGTCGACATGTGGGATGTGAGTACAGCAGTCATTGTGCCGATAGTCGTGTCAGCCAATGGCTTAATAGCCAGTAGCCTCGACCAACATCTAAGGAGGCTCTCGCTTGGCAGCTGGTTCTAGGGCTTGATTCAGAAAGCAGTACTTCTGGACACGGCGCGTGTTGTCAGGAGTTTCCTCTCTCAACAGCCCTGACCACCGGTAGCTCGGACCCTGTTCCCAATGCTGGTGGGCTACTATTTTTTATATTTTTAAATATTTTTTTTATGTAGTTTTATATTCAAATATTTAAAAATGTAAAGTCATATGTATATAGATACCTAAATAAAGTAAATAATAAATAAATTTTATTATTTTTTTGACTACTTAATTGTAATCAAATATTTTAATAATGCCTTATAAGCCGATGCGATTGTTCATTGCTTTAGTTTAGTAGTTTAATTTCGCCCAAGGGTACGATTTTCTATACATAATTATAATAAAATCGTAGGAAAGTCAAAACTGTACATTGATTTTTTTTTAAATAATACTTGGGGCGTGATCTACAGTTGATATCGAAGCTAAAAATATAGTTTTTAGAATTTTTGTCTATTTGTCTGTATGTATGTCCGGGCTAAACTCAAAAAGTACAGCATGGATTTACTTCAAATTTTGCATGAATATTACTAAGAGGTGGGGTCAACATATAGGCTACATATTATCACGCTATCACCTACGGGCGAAGAGCTGTGAATCTTTATTTTTCTTACGCATTCAGTGACAGCGTGTAATCTGACGAAGCATATTTAAATGTTGTTTTTGAGTAAGCCATGCTATTATCTAGCTTTATACTATAAAAACTACGCCATTTAAGTAACTCGGGCAGAGAAACATAGTTTAATGAATGTTAGTAGTTTATAGACAATTTTGAAGCAGCGCCATCTATGAGATTTCATAAAAATCAAATCAAGTTACATGTTAACACTTTTTGGAAATTAATAATTTAAATTTGATCATGTTGGCGAGGTTAGTAGTTAGTTATTCTTAAAATTAATAGATGGTAATGTGCATTATCTTTTTTAAAAGTTGTATCGTTTTGACAAATTCAAGTTCCAACAAAACCCTCAAAATCTTGAGCAGAGTTGAGGAAGACAATTTAAACAAAATGTGGTGTTAACTATTACCAAAAAGTTATGTTCATTGAAGATGGATCATTTCTTCATCAATTTCATGTTGTTAGTACAAAATAAACATTGACTGTTAATACTGTTGCTCGGTATTTATCTGTGTGATTATTGCTTGGTAATTAATATATTTTCATGTCGTATACCTAATTATAAACTTAAATGTGATGTAAAACTAGGTGGATTCATTTTTACTCAATCACAGCCATTTTATTTTATGTTCAAAATAGTGTAAAGTCATAATAATTTTTCACCACATAAAAATGTTTCTTTTTTCCTAACTAGATGGTGTTGCCGTCGAATTAGATCACGCTATGGTTTCGTTCACAAAAGGTAATGTTATGGATACCGATGTCGCCGCCTCAACCTATGAAATCGGGGGTTACTTGCGTTGTCTGTTAGTTATTGTGTGCTCGCCGCTTGATCGAATTTAACGTGGTAACGTGAAAATATAAATTTATTCTCCGATGTCCTCCTAAGTCTTGGCGAAGGCACTCTACCAGAAGAGAGAGCCGAGAGAGGTGGACAGGTGGTGCTTCCAGAGTCTCTCGGTAGAGTGGTATCCAGCTTAGAAGAACTCATTCGCTATTTGTACGGGGTTATCAGTCGTATACCGCACCAGCAGAATTCTTGGGTGTGTGAGCGGGCCATTTTGACGCCCAAAAATGATCAGGCTGCAACAATTAACGAATGCATTCTCTCGGAAATTGAAGGGAATGAAGTGGTCTACACCTCGATAAACACTGCTGTCGAGCAAGATGACGCCACACATTATCCCGTGGAATTTCTGAACTCCCTGTCAGCAAGTGGACTTCCAGCGCATACCATCAAGCTGAAGGTCGGTGTCCCGATTATGCTTCTTCGAAACCTATCTCCTCCGAAGTTGTGTAACGGGACCCGCCTTAAAGTCATCTCGCTCCACAGACACACCATTGAGGCGGAAATTCTTACGGGTTGTGGCGTCGGCGAGGCAGTATTTATACCCCATTCCCCTCATACCTCATAACTTCCCGTCTAGTTCAAGCGCGTACAGTTCCCCGTGAGTGTTTACTTAGCGATGACCATCAATAAGTCACAGGGGCAGACACTGAGGGCAGCGGGTGTCGACCTGAGGACGAGTTGCTTTCTCACACGGGCAACTGTGAGTCATCAGTCCTGACTCTCTTTTCATTTTGGCTCCTGGCAGCATAACTACCAACGTAGTTTTTTCATAACTACCAACGTAGTTTATAGGGAAGTGTTGGGGGAGGGTTTGCATTTGTGCTTTTGCGGTTGCACAACGACACGCTTTGCTTCTGCTTTGCTTGGTAGTATAGATGCAGGCCTACCTTACTGCTTCCCTCAGAGGCGGTAAGGTGGCGGGGCTTTGAGGGGGAGCGCTACAGTCGTGTAGATCCTCAAGGCAAGTCTGGTGGTTCCTCCTTCACGTGGTTGCCGCCCTGTTCTTGGTCTAATTCCCTAAGAAATAGACGAAACAAAAACCGCCAGGCGCCCTTTTTCCTCATACTCCCGAAAGCCAACTCCCAGGCCTAGGGAAACCTTAACCCCACTCCCATGATCCCATGCCCAATACCTTCCCTCCTTTTCCCTTTTCTCCCTTCGGTCCATGAGGAGGGGTAACCTCAACTCCATAAAAAAGCCCACAAACCCTTCATGTCGCAGAAAGTGAAAAATATTCCCCAGGTGGGTCCCGGCAATGCCGGGGAATCCCACACCGACTCGTCGGTCAGCCTCCACCGTAATCTGGGGGGGGGCAACAATCTGCCACTTAGTGCCGCGCCTTCTGCGCGGCAGGCTGCTTTAGCGCCAACAACAACACTGGCTGCGGCTCACGCGCCACCCAACCCTACCCTGGCTGCGACCTCTGCGCCACCTGACACGATGGCTGCGAACCCTGCGCCAACCGACACGACGGCTGCGACTTCCGCGCCTACTACCCTGACACCCGTTTTACCTTCCACGAGGGCCTGGCAACAGAGCATCGTTCGGAACAGTAAAACGAACAACCCTGACAACGACACCGACAATGCACGACTCTCCAGTCTTGACGACGAACTCCGCATGCTGGCGCTCCAGCGCGAGAGGATCGAAGCAAGGCTGAGGGAAATTGACTCTGGACGCCACGGAATGGGAAAGGAAGTGGAATCCAGTGGTTCCGACTTTGTCTCTGTGGACGAAGTACGCACGCTTAAACGCAAGTGCGGAAAAATCCGGAGCAGAGAGAAGGTCCTCAGCAGCCGTTTGTGCAAAATCCGCGAAGGCACTAGCCAGCGCGATGCGCAGACGGCCGCTGGAAGGGAGGTACGCGACCAGCCGCGAGTACGCGAAGGGGAAACCCAGCGCGAAAAGCAGCCGGACGCGGAAACCCGCGGGCAAGGGCCAGTACGCGAAGGGGAAACCCAGCGCGAAAAGCCACTGCCTGCACCAGGACCATCCGGAGGACGCGACCAGCACCACACCGAGTCGACCATAGACCGACACCGACCCAGACAAAGGCGAGGCAAGCGATCTGGATTGACACGCAGGGTATCCCTGGCACAAAACCCCGTGCCACGCTCCTCGGAGCCGCAACCAGGACCAAGTGGTCTGGGTAAGGCGAAGAGGGTGCGCCCGGACGACACGGCTTCGCCGAGCACGCTCCAGGGGGACGCCAAGCGGGTCAAAATCCAGACCGCTCAAGGGGAGCAGAGAACCTACGCACGGGCCTCAAAGGACATTCCCGCGCGGCTCGCCGTAGCAATCTGCCTCTCGCCTCCATCCCGCGACATGACCCCTGACGAGGCGGAGCATATCAAGCTCAGCCTCGAAGACCTCGTCATGGACACCGACCCCTCCAAGCCGCTCCCGGCCTTCCGCGGTTACCCACGGGTAGCGGACGGCACGGTTCAGATGTGGTGCGAAGACGACGGCGCCCTGACCTGGCTTACTGAGAATGTCCCGAAAATTAGACTGCCCAACACAGACGCGACCCTGAACGTAATGAAACAGTCCGACGTACCGACCCGTGTCCGAGCTGCGCTTTTCGTGCCCAGATATAATGGGGACATAGCGCGGCTCCAGAGTATTCTGATTCGTCAGAATACTTGGTACGACATAGGGAGGTGGTCACTATACAGGGCGACTTCAGTCGGTGGAGATAAGCATGGGACTTTTTTGACCCTGGGTATCCCACCGGAGGAGGTCGTAAAGGTCTTGGGGAGGGAGCGGCGGGTATCGTACCTACTTGGGTCGATATACGTGCGCTTTTTCCCCAACACCCAACCCTCTGACACCCAGACCGAGACCACAGACCTTGCACAGACGCGACCGGGACCGACGGTAGATCTGACCATGACCGGACTGGAGGAGGAGATGGCCAGAGCGGCGATGGCTGATGCCGACGCCGTGAGCATGCCTACCTCACCACCAGGGTGGACAGAGCACCCGTTCGCCTCCTCACCAACACTGAGTGACGGCCGGCACGGGCTGGAGGACGGGGGGGACCTATCCGATGGATCCGTCTCCTCATAACTCCACTCCACCGCCGCCGACGCCCACATCCGCTCCCCTAAACATCATCCAGATAAACCTCCAGCACAGCCAGACTGCCACGGCTTGCCTACGCAGGGCGCTGGAGATGAAACCCCGAACCATCGCACTGATCCAAGAGCCATGGATCCGAAATAACAGGATATGTGGCCTTGGAAACATTGGAGGTAAGCTGATCCTCGACACACAGGGCACAGATAAACCGCGAACCTGCGCCTATATACCTAAAGATGTACCTACCACAACACTAACACAATTATGTTCCAGAGACCTGACGGCCGTCAGGCTCAAAACTGACGGCGACGCACCCGACATCGTCCTAGCCTCGGTCTATATGCCAGGCGAAGATGTAGACTGCCCACCAAAAGAGATGGCCGACCTGGTAAGGTACTGTGAGGACGCCAACCTGGACCTGGTCATCTGCACAGACTCGAACGCCCACCACCCGCTTTGGGGTTGCAACAAAGCCAACACTAGAGGTGAGGTATTATGCACATACTTATTCTCCACTAACCTTAACATCGTAAACCGCGGCTCGGAACCCACTTGGGTCACAGCTCGCGGACAAACGATAATTGATCTAACGCTGGCTTCAGAAAGCGCGGCAAAACTTATATCCAACTGGCACGTATCCAACGAGCCTTCCTGCTCTGACCATAGAAGGATTCGTTTCTCACTAGAAGCTAACACAAAAAAACCAAAACCTAGACGTAATCCGCGCCGCACCAACGTGCCCGGCTACAGGCGGCTTCTGGCCACACTGCTAACACGGCACCAAACACCCCTAGTTTTAACGGACCCCAAACAACTTGAAGACACTGTAACAAAACTCTCAGAATGCATAATAGAAGCCTATCATGCCTGCTGCAAGCTACCAGAGCCAAACACCAAAAGTAAGGGGAACTCTTGGTGGAATGCAGAACTCAGCAAGCTCAGGCAAGTGATGCGCAAACAATTCAACAGAGCTAAAAACTCCAGGCTCCCAGAGGACTGGGAACTATACAAAAAGACACAGTACTCCTTCAAGAAACAAGTCAGGACCGCCAGCAGGGCGGCCTGGCGGAAATTCTGTGAGGACATCGAATCTAACAGCGAAGCCGCGCGAGTAAGGAAGATCCTATCTACCGATCAGGATCGCACCCTCGGGTCGCTGAAAAACCCAGACAACACCTACACAAAATCAGACTACGAAACTAGCAAAGTCCTCCTGGAAACCCACTTCCCAGGCTGCAATCTCTCCGAAGATACAGCATGGACAAGTGAGCCAACGCACATCCCAAATGACCAGGACTGGTCCAGAGCCCGCACGGTAGTAACCGCAGAAGGAATAAAATGGGCAATCAAAACCTTCAAACCATACAAATCCGCAGGCTTGGACGACATTTTCCCGGCCTTGCTGCAATGGGGTGTAGACGCCCTTGCGCCATGGCTGGCTGTCACTTTCCAGGCCTGCTTAGCACATAACTATGTACCACTCCAATGGCGAGAGGTGAAAGTCATTTTCATCCCCAAACCAGGCAAATCCGACTATACACAACCTAAAGCGTACCGACCAATAAGCCTGACATCCTTCCTACTGAAAACCCTCGAGAGACTCTGTGACCGACACATTCGGGACGGACCTCTCCGAGAGCTACCACTCCACAGGCAACAACACGCCTACTCCACAGGTAAATCAACAGAATCCGCACTACACAGTGTGATCTCAAAGATTGAATGTGCAGTAGACTCCAAAGGATCCTCACTAGCTGTTTTTATTGACATAGAAGGAGCTTTTGACAAAACCAATTTCCACAGCATCAACGCAGCCCTCGAGGAACACGGCGTGGACTCGACCCTGCGAGGATGGATAACAAACATGCTCAGACTGAGAGCCGTACAGGTTACGGTAAACGACACCACCAGAGCCATCGTGGCGAAGGGTTGCCCCCAAGGGGGCGTCCTCTCGCCACTGCTATGGAACCTCGTGGTGGACACCCTTATTAGGCGTCTAAACGACAAAGGTTACTTCACGGTGGGCTACGCCGATGATATAACCATAATAATAAACGGCATACACGAAAATACACTGTGTAATCTTATGCGCCAAGCCTTGAAGATAGTAGAGGACTGGTGCAAGGAATATAAACTAGCAGTGAATCCTACCAAGACAGAACTTGTCCTCTTCACAAAAAAAAGGAAGCTGGCAACCCTACAGTTGCCACGTTTCTTTGGGACCACCCTAAGCCTGTCAACTGAAGCCAAATACCTGGGCATCTATTTGGACAAACAGCTGAACTGGGCAAAGCACACCGATTACATCACCACAAGGGCCAGCATAGCCCTATGGCAATGTAAAAGACTGCTCGGTAGAAATTGGGGCCTAAGCCCCAAAATCACCTACTGGCTTTATACTACAGTCATCCGACCAATCATCACATACGGCTCTTTAGTTTGGTGGCCCAGGACCAACCTGAGCACCGCCCAGAAAGAACTCGAGAAGCTACAGAGATATGCATGTGTAGCAATCACTGGAAGCATGAGGACATCACCTACTGCCGCTCTACAGGTGATGCTGGGACTGCCACCTCTACACCTCGTCGTAAGAGAGGAAGCAACCCTAGGGATCTTCAGGCTTGAAGTATCCGGCACCCTAAGTAACGACTCCAGAATAAAACATACACGCATAAAGGATGATGCAATCAAACAACAGCCTATGATGGCATCACCCAATGACAGAACCCTGAAGGCCCACTATTTTCAAAAACACTATAATATTGAGCTCACAGCGGAAATGTGTGACTACTCAGGTCCACACGAGCTAAGGATCTACACGGATGGATCAAAGACTGACGATGGGACAGGTGTCGGAGTTTTCTCTGACGACCTAAACATCAAAATATCCAGACCCCTGGGAATGCTCAACTCTGTGTATCAAGCAGAGTGTGTAGGCATTATCCAAGCGGCACACGCCATAGAAGCCAGGGGAGTTACGGATACCCATATTCGTATACTTTCAGACAGTGCCTCAGTTCTACAATCCTTAAAGAGAAACCAAATCACATCAAAATTAATACTAGAATGTCACAATGCCCTAGAACGTGTTACGGTGCTAAACCGCAACACTGTGACACTGCAATGGATCAAAGGACACAGTGGATCACTCGGAAACGATGCGGCTGATGAGCTTGCCAGAAGGGGATCCAGCACAAAGGCCATCGGACCCGAACCCATTGTGCCCTTTCCGTTTAAGCAGCTAAGGGGCTGGCTAAAGGAGCACACTAAGACACAAGCGGAAAAATGGTGGACCTCGACACCAGGGTGCAGGCAATCCAAGGAAGCTATGCCATCCCTGGATGCAAAGCTGACCAAGCGCCTTCTGCGCCTGGATAGAGATAGCCTGCGACTGGTGTCGGGGACCATCACTGGACACTGCTCACTGAATAAACACTTCCACACCCTAGGAATCACGGATAGCCCTCTGTGCAGAGCGTGCATGGAGGCGGAGGAAACGGTGGCGCATGTGCTCCTCGAGTGCACTGGTGTCACCCAGATCCGCGAGGAGACTCTTGGTACACCAAGATCCCTCGCGGATGCCCTGAGAAGACCACGAAATATAATCTGCTTCTGGAGGGAGGTGGGCTGGTTGGAGTAACGGCCACCATGGCTCACGCACAATGGTCCACCTTTAGGGACTAAGTGCGGAAACCAAACCCTTTAGATAGATAGATAGAGGGAAGTGTTGTAAGGTATGATACCTTTGTACATATTTTTACTCTTTTGTGTCCTGGAATGTATTTCTGCATTATTTTCTCTATTTCCTTCAGTCACATCTTATGACTGAACTCAGCAGGATTCCCATATAACGCTCTTCATTTGCTTCACTTGCAAAAAAAACTTATATTTTAATGCTATTTTAAAAGTTGTTTACTTATAATGCTATGTGTACCAGCTTAGGTATTTTTGGTGCTGTAGAGCCTTCACGCAGACGACGTCGCGGGCAGCAGCTAGTTAGACATATAGGTGATTTATAACTGTGTATTATGAAACTTACCAGATATCTTATGATTATTGAGAAATTTGAGCTGAAAAAGTAGTATTTTCTGTTTTTAGACTGCGAAACTGATACCCTTAATTATTATGCATATTGCAGAAATCATCATTACCACTACCATCATCCCTAATAAGTAATACTCAAATTTAACTGTCCCAGCCACATTTTTAAGGTTGATAATCCACTTAGCTGCTAAAACGAGGAAACATAAAAGCATCTATCTGTTTTATGTCTATACAAAATATTGATCATCCATCACATTACAACAACTATTTTTTAAGTATTACTCACAGAGAAATTAGTCTCCGGGAACAATGGAGGCTTCCTCTCCTCATTCTCAAGGAGCCACATCTCCAACAACACTTCACAACGTGGAGCATCCATGTCCACCAGCTCAAACATCTCTACAGCATACAATAAGTCTTGGTACTGCTCCGTGCGCTGTTCCATCACATATTGGTGGGAGTCTGGGTAGACGGGCAGTATGTCTGGAATAGTCAATGGTTCAAGAGATGATCTTACAAATAGACTTCACGACTTATTCCTATGGAGGTAGGCAAAACTTACAGAATGCTACCTGCTATGATTCTTACAAAGGAGTTTGTGTATACTTAGTTGAAGCGGTAAGATAAATACCATGAAATGGAATGAATACCTATTATATATTTTTTTTGGATGTAGGAGATTATGTTATGTGGGTACTTTAAAATTAGGTTATGTACAATAAGATGTCATTGTTTGTTGAATCAATAGGTATCTTTTTCTTTGTTTAATTTGACAATTTCATGACAAGGTTGATTGGTAGAAGTAATTGGTTGGTATAGAGCCTCCTAGTGATCCTATGCTGAAATCCAATTTTTACTACTATTATTTATTCATTCCATCTGTGATCATCACATTTATTAATTTGTCATTAATAGAGAAAGATTGCTGCCTATTCCTTTGAAAAAAAGTATTCGCCTTTTTCAATCTTCGTTGGTGAAAGCGGGGCAGCTCATACATCATTGTAACATTTTCAAACCCAGTCAGTGACCATAATTTAACGAAGAACTTAACTTACCCAATAACACTTTCCATACCAGATTCCTGTAAGCGGCAGGTACAGTGAACCTCAAACAGAACTGTTTTAATTTCACTTTGTCCCAAGGTTTCTCTTTCATCAATATTTCAAGCGATTTCTTTTCCTCGACACCCCGGCATCCCACTTTTTCGTAGTACGACGAACGAAAATTCCTTTCGTCAGTCATTTTGTAATTTTACGGCCGATTTTCAGCTTCTATCTTCATTCGTATCGAATCAATTCTCCAGTGAATAACAATAAGAATGTGTAAAATGTGGAAATCGGAAAATAGATAGGTGTACCTATTTATTTTGAAAACGATGTTGACATTTTTAGTTCATTTGACAGCACAGCACTACAGATAAAATATGAAATTCCTCCCATTCCGATTCCAATAAGCCGGGTATCTTCTGCTTGATGTTATGATATCCAAAGAATTATTTTCTATTGTTTTATTGCTGTTAAAAACGTGCTAATTGTTGTTGTTTATAATCTATTATCATGGTAAAAAAGTTGGAATTCTAAATTAATCTTCATTTTGCATTGGCGAATTGTAATTCCACATTTAAAATCGACCAAACAAAATAGTCTGGTTACTATGGCTATACGTAACAACGCCAATTTTTGTTTGATTTGTGTCAAACAAAGCTAATGTAATACGTTATTATTTTATCAGGTAAAGCTAAAGATTGTTGGAATTAACACAGAAGATTAACACTATTTCAATATAACATGGAGGTACCCGATGCTTTAAAGGATCCTGCATATGTGGAGAAAAAACGGGAAGAATTGCGTATTTTCTTCGAAGATGCCAAGCTACCTAAAGAGATGATTGAAAAAGCCATTGAAAATGAGCTCAAACCTTTACAAGTGGGATTTAATAAGCCATATATAGCAGCTTCTCACCCTGGTGAAGTTAAAACTGAGCATGAAGTAATGTCTGGTCAGCCTTTCACCAAAATAGATGACCATAATAAACCCTTAACTCTAGAAGAAATAAAAGAGATATTGAAGGACAACCCTATTATAGCCGAAAAAGCGCGCCAAATTCAGATAATGACACAAAACGAATGTTTGAATAGGCAAGTAGGTGTACCTTTTAACGAAATAAACCTTACTGACTACAAAGATATGAGGGAGGAGCTGGATGCTGCTAAAGGCGATCAAGAGCAAATTAACAAGATAAATTACAAAAATATGCTTTCTTTAAAGACTTCTGTATCCGACTACAAAGCGAAATGTTCTCGTCAATGCAATATCACTGCTTTAGAGCACAGTGGAAACGCCGGCTCGGATGCCGACGAAAAAGAATACGATGCGATAGAAAAAGTGGTTAGTCAGTACACCACCAAATCTTATGAAACTAGATATCAGGAAACTAAAGATATGTTGGGGAAAATGGCTGATAATTATGATGAGGCAGAATCGTCTCAAGATCCTAAAGTACAAACTATAGAAATAAAGAAGAACCCGATACTTAAAGATTCATCTGTGCAGTTAATAAAAGGACAAATAAGGCGCTCAGCATTTGAGGAAGTAAAAGAACAGTATGCTATAAACGCAGCCATGAATATACCTCTAGTAAATAATCCAGTGGCCCCTGATCTAAGCGGTAAAAGTAAAAGAAAGCCTAAAGATAAACCAAAATTCGAAGATGACGAAAATATCAACGTAGAAGATGTATTTCCTAAAAGTTTTGCAGCGAAACTTAAAGATACTGAGAAGAAACTACGTGAAATAAACACCGTGCTGAATAATGCTGTACCGACGCCACCCAATTTAAATAAGACAACAGAACACAACAATGATAACAAATCCTGTAATTCTGATGAAAACAAAATCGACATCAGGGAAATACCATCCAAAACGGTTCAGGAAAATGAGTTACGTAAGTTTGATCAAGAAGCAGAGTACACGTTACAAAATACTCTGGAAAATATATTTGAACTGACCAACAAGGGAGAGCCAGACAACAATGAAATGGAATTCAAAGAAATGAAACATCTAGCACGAAACATTGTTGAAGGTGCTGAAAACCTGAGTACTCTCATACGTGAAGATATAACAAATAAACTTAACAGTATGAACGAATTATTGAATGACGTTAATGAGGCATTAGAAACTTCAAGGAAATCAAACATTGCTTATGACAAAATAAAGGAAGAGGGAGAAATACTTAGGCGTGGAATATATTTTGAGGAAAAAGTAACGGAACTTCAGGACGGAAGCGAAACGACCAACAAGGCAGAAGAAGTTCCGGAAGCAGAAAAACCAGCCGATGGAGTTTCAGACCCACAAATGGATTCCATACATGATGCTATTAAAAATCTGAATTCCGAGTTAAAACATCACGAAGAGAGAATAAACCAAAGCAAGGCTAGGTATGAACTGAGAAATGAAGAGTGCAAGACGTTCATCAAAGAAGTTGATGAAATACTTTTAAAGTCTAATGATATTTTGCGCCCAATGAAGAAATCATTGGAAGACAGAAAAGAGAAAGAAGACGAACGTGCTGCTAAGTCTATCGAAGAAAAGTCTGCCACTGAAACCAAAACAGACCAAGTGGATGAAAATGGCAAGAAGATACGTAAGGAACTATGGGATGTTGACTTCTCTTACCATGATGAGAAACTGAAGAAAAATTTAGAGGCGCAAAAGAAACAAGAATTTGAAAGGAGCGAAAGGATAAACAATCTTCTTTATGGTATAAGGGATAAGATGAAAGATAATAAAGACGTCTTTAGATTAGCCAATAATATGCTTAGGAGGGAAGAAAATAGAAGGAAGTGTCTTGAATCTGGGAAGATTTGTGAGTTACCACCAGAAGAGGCAGATTCGAGAGCTCAAGGAGACCATATCGAGGTGGGAGAATCCCAATCAACGGGCGGAAAAGAAGTACCCATGATCACTGATGGACAACTCGAAGGTAACTTTACAAAACGTATTGCCTGGTAATAGAATAGTATTTTGCTTGCTTGGTTAACGTCTCAGACATAGGAACGTTAGGTACCCAAGAATAGGGTTCATTTTCTCTAACTTTGGTAACGGAAACGTACAATTGCCTAGAACTTAAAATCAATTTCAGTAATGGAAACTGAAGAAAATAAGAAAAAAGCTGCAGAGAAGAAGAAGGAAGATGAAGCTAAACAAGAAAGACTAAGGCAAAGAGAGTTTCAGAGAAAGGTGGAGAGGGAACTGGAGGAAATGAACAAAGCCCCGCGGATGACGAAGGAATTCATCAAACAGCATTGCAGACAGCACAAACTGTATACCACGCCTTATCTCAATGACATTCTGTATTTGCATTTTAAGGTAAGAGTTATTTAACGAGACCAACCCAGACCCACCATGGCCCCCTCCCTTACACAGAGAGGAGGCCTGTGCCCCAGCAGTTGGAACTTTATAGGCTAATTATAAAGATACTTAAGTCAAGTTGGATACCTCAACTTATTAATTTAACAATCAACCAAAATTGTCAATTTCATATTGAGGTATCGACCGAATGCCTTGTTTGACTTCATCGCATGACTAGGTCTAGTTGTTCAATCAATGGAATTTTGAAGTATTGGTCAATAAAATAAAGTTCTCATGGCTCGCGATCGTAATGTGATAAAATACAGTTTAGTAATATTAAAATACTAAGAAAATCAAGGAGGAATTTAATGAAACTTATTTTTTTTGTACACAATGTTTCTACAGGGTTTCTCTAAAATTGAAAACCTAGAAGAATACACAGGTCTGAAATGTATATTTTTGGAGAACAACGGCATCCAAAGGATTGAAGGACTGGACACGCTATCTGAACTGAAGTGCTTGTACCTACATTACAATGTCTTGAGGAAGATTGAGAACTTAAATGGGTGTCCTAAGTTGGACACTTTGAATATTGACCACAATTTCGTTGGGAAGATAGAGAATTTGGATGTGGTTCCCGATTTGCACACGCTAAGCATTGCTCATAACATGCTCAGTGCTGTTGGTAAGTATGAGTTTCTACAACTTGATAATGAAAACTACTAATCTAAAACTTTTAAGCAACAATCAACACAGCCTATCATAATCCACTGCAGGTATAGGCTTCTCTCAAGTGGTCCACCCTGCACAACACCTTGTCCTCGACCTTTTGCATCTATTTAAGCATAATGTGAACCTTAGTCTACCTTCTATGAACAGAGTCAAATGCTTTACTTAATTCCAAAATATTCAAACAGCATGTAACGATGTTTCAGATGATCTAGCGCATCTGAAGTTTTGCAGGAATCTATCAGTATTAGACTTATCCTACAATCGCTTAGAGGACCCTCTAATAGTCGATGTGCTAGCTGATATGATTATATTGAAAGGTAAGTAATTAAATTTAAATACTGATTCAGCAAATATTTTACACAGACTTTTGGTCATAGCAACTTGATTCTCGCACATTGTGTCTGACAAAGACGATGCTCTACAATGCTAATCGTTTTCCTAAAACACTGATTTATTGCCTAATGAGCTTACTCTTACCATCAATCTCACCTGTTGAGAAGCTAAGGATGAGGTCTACGATGGAATAAGCATGCCAGGAAGATGCGTCCTCACTTTTGCTTTGAATGCTGATGGGTGTAGGAGGAAGGACAATATATACGACCGGGTACCGTTCTTTTTGTGATTTCACTAACTTACGCCCTTTATGTAAATCCCAGTGCTGGTTTTAACCGGCAACCCAGTGATTCGCAACATCCCAGCCTACCGTAAGACTCTAACTCTGCGGCTGAAGGAGCTTCTCAATCTGGACAACCGGCCGGTGTTCCCCAGGGACCGCGCTTGTGCCGAAGCTTGGCAACGAGGTGGAGTGCAAGAAGAGATTGCTGAGAGGAAACGGTATGTAGACTAAGAGCACGGCAGAATCATATCGTCTCATTATTTCACGCCGAAGCGATTTATGAATATTGGTTTTACATCTTATAAAACAAAGTTCTCCGCCGCGTCTGTCTGTCTGTTCGCGATAAACTCAAAAACTGCTACACCGATTTTCATGCTGTTTTCACTAATGGATAGAGTGGTTCTCGATGAAGGTTTTAGGTTTTTTTACATTGGCTAAAATATAATGATATGATATTTGTTGGAGGTGTCGGAAAAAAAAAAGCCGTCTGCGAGCTTTCAACGAAAACGCTGCCTAAACCCTTTGAGATATAACAAAATGATGTATGGTGGAATTGTGTATCTTATATAGGTCTACAGAAAAGTCCGGGATGGCATATGTCTATCTCTTAAGGATGATGTACCTACCATATCCATTTTAAAACTTTGGTTGCGGGAACGGGATCAAAATTTCATGATTACTTTTGGTCGCGATAACCGACATCACCGCGGGCGAAGCCGCGGGCATCAGCTAGTAGTCTTTAAGTACAAGTGGCATGTGTATTGTGTAGTAAGTTAATGTAATAGTTGGGGGTTTCACAGGGAATATTAATTAAACTCTCCTTTGCGGGAAAGGAAATAACCCCATGACAACACTATCACCGGTATATTAGGGTTCCATAACCGAAGGGTAACCAACGGTACCCTTTTACCAAGCCTCCGCTGTCCGTCCGTCCGTCTCTCTGTCAGCGGGCTGTATCTATTGATCCGCAATAGGTAGACAGTTGTAATTTTCACAGAATGTGTTTTTATTTAACAACAAATAATAAAAATAAATTAAAGGGGCGAGTCCGACTCATACTTGGCCGGTTTTTATGGTTTAAAATCTTTATTTTTAGCTGGATAGCCAGAGACCAAGAGAAAGTGATGGATAGTGTTCGATACTTGATAAAAATGCGTGACGAGAAGAAGGCAATAAGATATGCTAAGGAACAGGAGGCACGAGAGAAAGAAGGACTCGCACCGAAGGTAAAGATTAAAATACATACATACACTCACGCCTATTTTCAATGGGGCTAAACAGGAAGTACAGAACGCCACCTGCTTCAGTTAAAAAGATTGCTATCTTACCTTGAATCTCATAAGTAGAACATAACGTGCCGCTGCCGACAGCTGCAGTTTGCAACTGTTTGCTAAGAAAAGTCTAGTTATAAATATAATTGTTTAACGCAGGAGGAAAAAAATCCAGATGGAGTCAAATCAGAAGATGAAACCCAACAAAATAAGCAAGACTTATTGGAAATTGAAGGTCCGTCATCTCTGGAACAGAAATATGGACCAGAGGAGGTACAAGTCAAAGGTGGAGTGGCTGTGGACATGCTTTCAGGATCTGAAGAAGACGATACTACAAGCGAAGACAGCAGTAGTGCGGAGGGCGATGATAAGGATGATGGTGAGTAATAAATACCATAACATAACATCATACCGCCTGTAATCCCCGAAGGGTTAGGCAAAAGTGTACCTAATAGTACATCCACATTTCGCTAGCTATGTTTAAGTTCCATGTAATAGGGGGCGACCCTATTGCCATCAACCGGGCACAAATCCAGATTCCGTGGCTGCTACTGAGAGACTCCTGATGCATCACAACCGGGAATCGAACCACGGGGCGAGGGAACGAGACTGGGTAATAAATAATGTTTAGGAAAACGTAGAGATTTTAGTATTATGTAGACTTTTTAATAATTAATGATACCGGGTTCATGTAACGCGATGTCATATCGTATGGTATGTGTACAAAAGGTTCTAGTGCTTTTTAATGATGAAAGTATTCAGACTTATAAAAACTGGCCTTTAAATTTCCAATTTCTTTTCGTATGTAATCCAAGATGATTCCCTTTGATTTGCTATAGGATAAACTTACTATTAAAATTATTGTACAGCTATATTTCTGTTGTTCATATAGGGCCCGAGACAGGCAATATCGAGTGGTCGCAAATAGACAGCGGCAAGCGTTTGGTGCAAGAGATCACGAACGAGACTCCCCCACCACCGCCGGAAGACTACTGGTATGGCTACGGAAACATCAAGCCGAAGAATCAAAAGCCTGAGTAAGTGTCTCATAAGATTATGCCAGTAATCCCTGGAGGTTTAGGAAGAGGTGTAGGTATCTAATAGTAGACCGACTTCGCCAGCTATATTTACATCCCATGTAATACCCCTATTACATGGCGACCCTGTTGCCGTACACCGGTACACACATCAAACCTCCTTGGCTTGTTTTGTGAAATGGCTGATGGAAAAATTTAATAACACTTTGCCTGACTTGGACATCGAATCCTTAGCCTCATGCTCAGTAGTCGTGCTTGCAACTACTAGACCAACGAGGCATATTTATATCAGTTCCCCATCAGCATCGACCTATGACCTTGACATGGGTATCTCCTATCGCAACAAAATAGAACTCGATCATATGCTTCTTTTATCCAGCCGCTACCACTTTGAGAATATGGTCTCCTTGCCTTCAAATATAAAAACAAACTTTTTCGTTTTCAAACAAACATCTTTTTTTTTTGAGTTATCCTGAACTGTCCCCCTCCTGGGCAAAGGCCTCCCCCCATTCCTTCCAGTTTTCCGGATGTTGTGCCTCTTCTTGCCAATTACCGAGAAAGCCATCCAAGGCGTCCCGCCATCTTCTCCGCGGTCTGCCGCGACCCCGTCTAACTGTCTCAGGGCTCCAGTTTTGTGATATGCGGGCCCACTGATTTGCCGACATCAAACATCTTATGCTTATTTATATTTACAGTGATATAACCACAGATTGCACTGCTATCAACAATCTGTTATTCAGTCAGGCACCACACACGGGAAGGAAGGGAGTAACTAAGATTTTAGAAGGTAATATTATATTTTAATTACGTTTTACTTTGGTTTCGATGGAATTATGTAATATCTAACATAATTATTAACTAATTCTAGACGGCAAAAACCGTAAGGATAAAGTAACAATAACGGAAATCGAACCAGAAGATGAAAAAGCTGCAGTTTCTGCTGAAAAGAAACCATTGATTGAAATTATAGACACAGCCGAGAAAAAGCATGCAGAGCAAACTGAATCCAATGCTTATGACAATAAACCTATTATTGAAGACGTGACTAACGTTGATAATCAAATTATAGAAAAAGAAAACACTGAAAAAGTCAAAGAAGAAAATGCGTTAGAAAAGAAAGTACTTGAGATTACCAATAATACAGGAATTGTAGTTGAAGGTAAAAAAGTCATAGATCACGACAAGAAGATTATTTCCAAAAAAGGAGAAAACACTAAGAAGATTCAAATCAAAGAAATACCTCTGAATTCGACAGCTGTCCAGTGTGTGCTTGTAGCTGAAGACTCGGCAAAGAAAACCGAAGAAAAAAAGGAGAGTGTTAAACAAAGAGATGACAAGAGTAAAGATAACGGGGATAACACTACTGCTCCTGCAGCTTCTACTAGCGAAGGAGCTGGAGAAAGGAGACCTAGTGGTGAGCTTCATAATTTATTTATTATTTTTTTATAATAGTATTGATGTGTTTATAAAATACGATAGTGATTTATTTTGGACCTTAATCATCTCGAAGGCGAAAGAAGAATTATAAAATAGCATCACGCCTGTAATCCCCGTAGGGTTATGCAGAGGTGTACCTAATAGTACACCCACATTTCGCCACGTTTAAGGTCCATGTAATAGGGGGCGAGCCTTTTGCCATCAACCAGGCACAAGTCGAGACTCTGTGGCTGAGAAATTCCTGCATAACAACACCTTTCAACGTTACCAAACAAAATACAACAAAGTGGGCAGCTGGCTAACAAGTTGACCATGACACGACCGCGTAAATTGATCACTTGTAGACCGACACAGAAAAAAACGTCATTTAGTAATAAAGATAGACAACGCTTCTTACAATAAGGATAAAAATCCGATTACTTTACATGCAATGAAGCATTTGGTCTCGCAATAGGACACATACAGCCAGTATTCATTCAATAATATCGTTTTTTTTCAGCACAATTAGAAGGCGAAGGTGTAGCCCTCATCAACTACATGCACCGCATGAACAACGAGAAGTTTGATAATGATCAAGACCTGGATCTGGAGCCAAGTGCTGAGGATCTGGAGATCTTTGCTGAGTTGGATCGAGAACAGATAGAACGACAGGCCAGGCTTGACAGGGGAGAGCCTGCGATTGACCCAATGGTGAGTAGCTCTTGATGATAAAAGGTATCACCTTTCTGGTACACTCAGATTCACTACAACCATATTCTCTTTTACAATATCTGTCAATTCTAGCTTTGGTCTGCCTCTGATCTTTTATATTTATCCGCATTCCTCCTTAGCTCTTTAGCCTCCATGCACATGATTAAAGACATTTTTATAACTAAACTTACCTACACTTAGTAATAGCTCTGGAGTACTATTTCTAGCGCTGGTCTGCACATTTGATTCAACAGTATTTGTTGATAAAAAAAGTCAACCCGAAGCAACGACACATATTTGTGTTTCATACTGCTCGAGCCAAACTTCTTTCGCCATATACCATCGCCGAATCATGTAAGAAGTGGAATTGGAGCTACGCCGAGCGGTTTTTCTCGATAGAATTATTAACGTATTACTCGTATATAATAGATGTTGGCGCACGGGTGTGTCACAGCAAACAGAACACGTGTGTAGCACCTTTCACATATTTTTACTTCCCAGAAATTGTACGACAAGAAATTGATGGACGCTTACCACAAGGAACAGGAATCAACACCAGCGCACTTGGTGAAAGAAAAGACAATGTTCACGACCTATCGAAATGACAACGCTTTCGACCGCATTGCATTAAGCCAGCTAACCGGTGGTGACAAACCTGGTAAGATTAAACGTTTACTTATAGACAGGTAGGGTAATGCGAAGCACGGCACAATACAGATGACGCATATTATAATCAGTTGTTAGATTAGGCAACCACACTCCCGAAACCGAAGCATTATGGTTGCCTTCACTTGTAGGTCAGAACAGGAATCTGATGTGGGTGGTCTTTTTTTTTTTTTTTTTACGGATGGGAAATCATCAAATGACTTCTCCCGCTCTGGGCAGAGTGGAAGGGAGTATCAGACTTGTACTGACTAAAACCCATCCATGATCCTTCTTTGCCCTTTGTGTTCCAGGGCCGCGGTATCTCTTTCGAACAGCCCGCAGCCCTGGCAGGCATCGGCCCCTTCCTATTTGCTGACATCTCTTTGAGGCGCGCGTGGAACACGAACGCGCCGTCGACACGGCCTGTCGTCAAAAGACGGACGGACGGCGAGCTAGCCCATTACTCACCGTCCACAGGTCCGCGTCTACGTTGGCCGGAAGCTACCACGTGACCCCCGACGCCCGAGGCGTCTCCCACGGTGGCTGGGACGAGAGGTTCTCTCCCTCTCACGCTCCGCCACCTCCTTCGCTAGCATGACTGCTTCGCAGAAGGAGGTGACGGCGTCCCATTCCCTCTCGCTCCGGACCATGGTTTGGACCAGGACCGGACGCGATAGGTCGCAGCCGCCAATGGCCTTCAAATTAGTATTGTTTATGAACATTGTTGTCCTCTGGGCGACCTTCACATTGGTAACGCCCGGGCGTTTCCTCCCGCCCGATTCGGTGCAGGAACCTCCCGAAACAACCGTGTCCGGTGAGGACCTGCGTCAGGCGGAAGGTGAGGGTGCCGTGGCGCCTCTCCAGCCACTCCTCAAAAAGGGGACTTATCGCCACTATTGTGGCGTGCCCTGCACGGGGTTGCGATAGTCGCTCTCTCCATGTCGCCATGAGATCGCGCCGGAAGACTGTCCGCAGCGCGACAATTTGCCGCGGCAGCGGAGTTTCCCCCCGGCGTAGTGCCTCTACGCGCCACTCGTGTAGGCGCGCGAGGACTATCGCCTACAGATCCCATGGCGGCAATCCAGCAAGGAGGCTCGCCGCCTCGCCGGAGATCGTGCGGTACCCCCGGACTAGCCTTACGGCTACCACCTTCTGCGGCGCGTTCAGGTAGTGGGCGGCTATGTGGGTGGTCTTTTGCTTGAATCGCTTGTTTGCGCGGTCCTGTTTACTTTATCCCATGAAAGATACGTGTACGCTTCACTTAGGTTAACTGTTAAAAGTTATATAAATGGTATGGATGTAATCTTCTTTCTCTTCAAGAGCGTCAATGGCATCTAAAATGAATCGGCCCAGAATTTAGACGGATTTGGCACCTTCAGAAGTGTCCATAATTTTCTTCAACTTGATACTAATTAAAAGGATATAATAATGAGCTTCCATTTCAGACGAAGCTAAAGTTAAGTTGACTCACGTGCCGGGCGCCGTGCTGTTCCAATATGTGGAGAACCAGGCGCCCATCACTGATGTACAGTATGAGATTGGCGAGGAAGAAGTCGAGTCTGCCCGTAATTTATATGATAACATGTTGTAGTTTAAACACAGTTTATAAAGGGTGTAAACAGACTCTTAACGAAGCCGAAAGGCACGTGTTCTCCCCATCATTGCGATCATTTTTTTGTTCTAGACCATACCTGGGAACCTTCTAGTTACGGAGATATTGGGGGTCAAAGTTCCAAATTTTTCACAAGATTATTTTTTAAATACATGTTTTTAATGTTTTTTTTTTACTTAAGACACCTTCACGACCCCCGTACTATTCAATCCATCCATCAGCACAATGTTTTGAACGCGTTACATTGCTTTCTACCGTAAATCGTGATTTTTCACCCAAAAAAAAAAAACTTTACTTACTTTGATGTACATAATGCTTGGTTAACGGCTTCGTGAAGAGTCTGTTTACACCCTGTATAGTCCCAAAGCTAGTTTTAATTAGAAGCATCTCTTATCATCATAACATCACACCTATAATCTTCGAAGGGCTATTCAGAGGTGTACCTGTAGACCTTTGTCCCAAAGCTAGTTTTAGTTAGAAGCATCTCTTATCATCATAACATCACACCTATAATCTTCGAAGGGCTATTCAGAGGTGTACCTGTAGACCTTTGTCCCAAAGCTAGTTTTAGTTAGAAGCATCTCTTATCATCATAACATCACACCTATAATCTTCGAAGGGCTATTCAGAGGTGTACCTGTAGACCTTTGTCCCAAAGCTAGTTTTAGTTAGAAGCATCTCTTATCATCATAACATCACACCTATAATCTTCGAAGGGCTATTCAGAGGTGTACCTGTAGACCTTTGTCCCAAAGCTAGTTTTAGTTAGAAGCATCTCTTATCATCATAACATCACACCTATAATCTTCGAAGGGCTATTCAGAGGTGTACCTGTAGACCTTTAGTACACCCCCATTTCAAACAGTTATATTTAAGTTCACAGTAACAGGGAGGCGACCCTATCCTATCATAATTAGATCACTATTTCTTTATTTAGTTTAGTTGTTTATAAAATTAGAGAGTCCTTTGAAAGTATACAGCTAGAAATATACTTACTAAGCAGTCGAATTGGCTACATTACTAGAAACGAATCGTAACTGATGAATCAATTTTCAATTACAGCATCATCTGGTGAAACAGATTCAATAAGCATATCATCAGACTCTGACTCAAGTGAAGATAAATCAAAAGTAGAAATACCTAAAGTCACCAAGAAGCCATCTAATAGACCAACCACTGCGTCTACACCTAAAGCAGTTGCTGGATCTTTTTCTAAAGCTCAGAGCAGATATAGTGTAAAAGAAAATAGAACTCAATCAGCAAAGACCGTTGTGAAGAAGACGACTCCTGAGAACGGTGCGGGAGAAAAGGCAGATAGAAAGCCTGCCGGTAGACGTCATGATGATCTAGATAGTGAAGATACAGCAGCGGGGGTTCCTGTTGATCGACAGGAACCAGCTCCAAGTGCGTCTGGTGATACAAGTAAGATATTTCCGATGTCGTTTTAAGCACATAGCTTCGCATTTAGACAGTCTTAATTTTTTTTATTTAGGACTGGGCAGGCCACGTCTACCGTATGCCCAATGACTCGTGGGCCAAAACAGTAATTATGCAGACCCGTGGCACATCCAAAAGGCGATGTAGCAGCGCTCCTAGAAGAAATTGGCGAGACGAGCTTGATAAGACCAACGATCTCATATGAGATGAAGTCATGGGCAGAGGCCTAGCTCAGATTATCTTTGATCGGATGATGTGGGCTAACCGTAACAGTTTTTTTGTAATCTTCCATCTTTCACGTGCGACACAAAATTATTGATGATATGATTGCATTTTTGCGTCGATCTGTTCTTGAGAGAATGTATTTCCTTTCTTAAAAGACTTACACTGACTTAATTTGTCTTTGACTTAGGTAGAATTGTTGTTTGTCATTGTTTCTCTTTCTTTGTGATTTAAAAAGGTTTTTGTTAATATAGACGATTTAATTGTAGATGCAAGCTCAGCCTATCCCAGTGTTAGTAACGTTTTGCCTTCGTCCTACGATACGATGTTAAATATTGATCGCAGAGAAGCCAAGAAGTCCATCATAAGCACTATCAATTCTTACAACGATAACAGATTCCGTTCACAAGGTAATTTATGAAATAGAGGTACATACTTCCCCAAAAAGATTTAAACACGCAGTAAATATTTATTGTCCAACAAGTCTGGGTCCAACTACTAACTCCGGGCTCGCGTGTATTATGACTCGCTTCCTGTCACACAGAAGGGGCCTATGTCCTAACTGCTGGATCATTATAGGCTGCTTGATATTCTTCTTCTATCTACTGTAAATAACCATTCCTGCTCATGAAATACTTTTACGGCTTGTTTCCAGGAATCAACCGAATGGATATGGCAGAGAACGCTCGCATCGACCAGAGCGTGGCGACAGAGATACTGGACCGTACCCTACAGTATGAGGAGAGGGAGTTGTACCGCCAGTACGACGTCATGAACAGCCATGCTGGGAACATCGATAACAGGACCAACACTATCATCGAGCACATCTCTGATCAGCTGGAGAATGAGTATACTGTGAGTATTATTTGTCTTTCTACTACCGGTTGTGCGGCATTCAGTATTTTTTTTTGTAAGTATGTAGATAGCCATTTTCATCGATGATGAAGGCCTCTTGTTGATCGGTGCCGTTTAGTATAAAGGCTGTAAGCTATATAGTTAATTGCGAGATACATAGTATACACTGTAAGGAATATCGATGCGCAAACCAGACCTTAAATTCAGTACAATGATGGAAATATTGTTCTGGGGATTCGAGACTTTTTTTAATCATATTTAGGATTCACTTGAATAGTTTGCGTATCGTTGTTTGTACATCATGTCATTGTTGTTGTGTGTTGTTGTTTGTTCATATCGTCAATGCATTTCTGGATTGACTGGATGCATCTTGGTTTCAAAATTCTCAAGGTAATTGAAGATGCGCACTATTTGTGCAAATAGAAACTACCTGATTTAATTTATTAAAATACATCAAGTCTGTACTAAAATCATCCTTATTTCCAGCTCCCCGAAGTATCCCGAATCCTCGAAGCTCATATGGACGTCGCCGAACAAAGGTGGAGGGCTGGCGAGATGCTACAGTTCATCCCAGGCCGTCCCGACGACGTAGACGAATCTATCAACGAAGTAGCCGATGATAACGAAGGGAACGATGACAACGAAGCTACCCTCATCGCGAGCCACAACGCCTCCCTATCCTTAGAAGATACTCTTACAGACGAGAATGTAAACAAAATGGCGGCTATCGTCGAAGATGATTCTGGTATCGGTAATGATACTACATTAAGTGATACTGCTGAGGTTAACAAAAGTGTCGATGAAGGTGATAAAACTGAGAGCGATAATGTTGATGATGTTACACCACGAAATAAGGATGAAGAAGCAAAGGATGAGCAAATTTTTAGTAGTCCTATTGCTTCTGGCTCAGGAGACGCTTCGTATTCCAAAGCCTACGAAAAAACAAATGAATGTGAGGGAAATGATGATCTAAACGATTCTAGAATCTATGAATCGATACTCAGCGGTGAAGTTGATATATCAACTGATGATATCTTTGAAGACTGTGTGGATGATACAGAGGTTACCTCAGGAGATAAAAATAATGAGGAAGAAGGCAAATTTGATCGAGTTGAGCAGAATTATTCGTTAGAAATGAAGCTAGCTTTAGGTATTGAGGATGGAAAGTTGTAGATTTTAGCTCTTATAGTTACTTTCACAACGCGTATATTTATTCCATTGGTGTCAAATATAGTGTCTGTGTGGCTTTCTTAATTTAGGGCTGTAGCAGTGGAGTGTTTAGGGTTCATCATCACGGTAAGCTGGGGCAGGGAGACTGTCTTTTGGGCACTCCTCTAAGTGATGCCAGCTGTCATAGGTTATGCGCAAGCCAAGGTTTGTTGAGGGGACCGCAACTTTGTAGGGGTATGAGTGTTTTTACCCGTTTAGCTATCTGTGGTATACTTGTATTATTTCTCCCAAATGTAGAGGAGTGTATAATGGTTCTGGTATATCATAATCCGACACTTGATCTCATAATTGTGTGGTTGTTATAATAAGGTCACAATTTACTGTACCTTTAGGTAATTATAGTTTACTTTTTTGTTTCTTTATGAAATTATGTTATTTTTTGTTCATTGTTATTTTTAATTAGCTATGTTCACTTATAGCAATGTAGTAGATAGTTTAATATTGACCAAACTTCTTGGTAACATAGCGAGGTGTGTGTACAGTCCTTTCAGACGTTTGACCTCTGATCTTTGCCAAAATCACAGTAAACTTTGTTCTCGTTACAATAAGGTTGTGTTGGTATACTGTTGTTAGAGGTAAAATAACTGAAACGACTGTAGCACGGTCACTCGGTGGTTATTGTGTGTGCCGTGATCCTTCACTAATTGCTTAGATTAGATTTGGTGATGTTTAGCGTGATTTGAAAATAAAATAAAAAATTATTAAAAGTGTTTGTGCAGTATTACTAAAAAACTAGCTTACATACTTACATACAAGGTGTAAACAGACCTTTCATGAAGCTGTCAACCAAGCATTGTGTACAGTCAACAACACAGATAGGTATGCAGGGTCGAAAGATATAGTTTTAGTTTTTTTAGAAACTGTTGCACATCTTCAAATGAAATTTGAATTAATTTAACCAATTGATTATTTTTCTTCATTTAATTTTAATTTCATTCGAAAACATTGATCGGTTTTTAAGAAAAAAAACAATTATATCTTTCGACCCTGCATACCTATCTGTTTTGTTGATTGTACATCAAATTTAACAACTCTACGCAAGTGCCATTCGGCTTCGCTAAGAGTACTGTTACACCCATTAGAGGTACACGTAAAGCCGTGCTATCGTAACGACACGATTGGTTTATATGTAGACTGCAACAGCAGCAATGTCTAATTGGTATAGTTAAATAAAACTATAAAATAAACAAACTATAATATATTTCCTTCTTATAAAATACATTATTGCACTTAAAATATCGTGTTCTAAACGTTAATATAAAAATAAACTTCTCTTAATTAACAATTAAAGAACTTTTTAAAATTAAACTATTTACAGCTTATAACAAAATAAATATTTTTAAAATTTTAACGAATTTTATGTGAGTTTTTTGATAAAATTTGAAAGCATGGTACATTTTAGATTAGCAAATTTTGTTAGTACACAAAGATTTGTGTCGTGGAGGTCAGATAAGGGGTTATCACTATTATATTCGATTTGGCAGTACTGGTTAAACAATAAAGCCGACCC
The DNA here is from genome assembly GCA_950005105.1 of Lycophotia porphyrea. NCBI lineage: Eukaryota > Metazoa > Arthropoda > Insecta > Lepidoptera > Noctuidae > Lycophotia > Lycophotia porphyrea. Next base: position 675,649 of record OX465404.1, on the reverse strand, counting down.
GAAATAATTACTATACATATTTGACTTATGCCGATTGGCAAACATAGATCCGATTTGCTGGCTCGGCACAATTTAGGCTAAACCGAGCGGCGTTTTCTTCAATGTACAGTCAGTGTCACGATGTGGGTACCCTTCTTGAAAGCGCTTACGTTCCCAACTGGGGTACCCAATTGATGAAGCCCACCATACATATATCTGCATGTTGCCGCTCGGTTGTGCCGACTCATGCCGACACGAATACGTGTGAGAACCCTTAAGAGTTGCTCCATTTTAAAATATTTATATTCATCTGATAATCACAACGTAGCTAATATAAGGCTAGGTAAACAAAGATAAAAAGCTTGATTAAAACAATATTTATTTAGGTTAAAAAAATCAATAAATAAAAATAAGAAATAAAACTGAAAATGTATAAATAGAATGGCAACTGTGATGCTATTTTAAAGAGATCGTGGATAAAGATAAAGGCAATATTGCAAATAAGATACAGTCAAATATTGCCAACATACCCTACTTAATGTCTGCAGACCCTATGACAAAAATACTATTACAATCTTAAACTCTGTTTCTCTAAGTGATTTTCGACCGTAAATTATTACAAATAGAGCTTAAAACATGTGTGATTTAGAGGTGTTCGCCTATTTGTCCTTGATTCTATAATCAACTAAAATGTGTTAATATAAAATCGCCAATTTGTAGATTAATCATAAATCAATTAATATGAGGTTTTTTTTGTTGAACTTTACTTTACTTGACTTTAGCAAAATTGCTTTTTAGATTTACTGAGCTTGGCTTTCGTTGCAGTCAGCAAAACATTACCCAAGGTAAGGCACCTGTCTCTCCGCTAGCAATTAGCGAGTAGAGCCAGCAACTAGACAGTGAGCAACATACGAGCACCGAGTATGGTTTGGATAGTTTGTCGCTGGACTATGAGCGAGTACGCGACGGGGGCGGGTGATTATTCACTTCTTCTTTAACACGTTAACTGCCGTGTCAGGCACCGGCGCCTGACAGGCGCACTATCTGTTCAGGCCATGTCAGGCACCGGTGACTGACACTGAAGCATCAAATTCAACAGACCGCAGTGCGCCACCTGGCACGTAGTTTTTTTACCGTTTTTTTTTTAATCCAAATAAGGAAAAGGGAACACTTTTTGATACATAACTATTAAATATAAGCCAAAAATCAATAGCTAGCATAACGTTTGCTTCGATTAAATTCAGAAAGGTGTACTTGGTAGGATGGGCAGGACTACTCGCTGAAATACGTAGGTACCAAGCGAGTCTCTCAGCGAGTGTACTCAGCGCTAAAAAGGGCAAAGAGGTCGCAAAGAGTGCATTGGCCCTCTTTGATAACTGTTGTTGCAGCGACAAACTAGTGGAGTGAGAGAGAGAGAGAGTTCTTGTTCTAGTGTGTCAGTCACGAGCAATGAAGTTATACACTAAGCTACATTTAAAAGAGATTATCTCATAAAATAACGGTGTCTACTTAGAGATAAGACCTATTTCGTAATAGTATGGCTACCAAAATACTATGTTCGTGATAAACGTAAAACTTTAAATGATTCAGTTCGAGACAATCGCTTTTAAAAGTTGCTGTTGACATTTCATTTCTAGTACAGTCGCCGATAAATTATTAATTCACAGGAGACTTATAATCTTTTGTACAGTCGCCAGCGCATTAAATAACCACAACCTGTCAAACGAAGATGTTTCAAAATGTATGGAGCCCCGGCCAGGTCTTTGTTCACCATAGTAAAAATGGGGAAACACAATTAAAACATTTTAGTAGTCATCCAATTACTTTCAATTGGCTTTGTTTGGTAGTAAAGCATAAGAATGTACACTTGAAATTGCAACACTCAACAAAAACCCGTCATGGCGGTAAGCTGTCATGTTGATTGATTAATTATTGACGTTTGACATGTTTATTTCTGTCATATTATATTGTGATGTGACAGTAGAGAGTTCACGATTTATGATCATAGTCGATCTATGGTTTAATGTCATTGTTTTTAAACGACAGAGTATCTAAATTGGCGAGACGCCATATTGAAAGTCGATAAAAATAATTGATAAATATCAAATTATTACAAGAAATATATGCATTTATGCATTATTATTATCTGCATTTTTCCCGAATTCTACGGATTCTTCTCGATTTTTCGAGGTACTGTACATATACTGGGCCCGTTTTGAAACATCTCCTTTTCTCATACGATTTTGAACTTAACCATAAACATTTTATGGTTTTAAATCATTAGGAGAAATTTGACATTTTGTGGTAACTTGATGTGAAGGAGACTGTACATTTTTGAAGCGAGGTGATAGCCGATAGCTAGTCGCTGTCTCGCCGATGGTGGGACAGACAGGCGCCTTACCCATCACCACTTCCACCCCTAACCATATCTATTTGTGAAAAGCGACTAATACATACTTATTGTACTTATAACTAATTATAGGCGTTGACTACACAGACATACATACTATATACACTTGTAAATCGTGAGAGATCGGACATGTAGCCTAGCCTTACGATTTGTTAGTTCTTTCACATTTATCACAAATATTACAAATTTGGCATTTTTGATTTAATTCATGTTTTTATGATATGTCGGTGTGCAAACAACATTTGTACAAGAATACCGTGTTTTATTTATTTAAAACATCTTATAAAATGGAATATTATAAAAAAGAAATCCCAACGGACTGTGTGACTTATGAGTAAATATAAATATTTCCATATATCAATATGGGTACAGCTTTTTAGGCCGATGTGACAGACGGACAAAGATAAGCGGACACGGATTGGTAAAAAATGGAGTGCTAATATTAACACCAGTGTAAATCTGGCATTTCTTGTATAAAATTGATGAGTAAGATCACGCTCACAAGACTGAAATTCAGAGCGATGTTTTTTTTACAAATTAGTAAATACCTACAACAAAATTAAAAATATATATATATTTACCGTCGCACATCGAAACAACTCAATCTGTGTCGTGTACTTGACGCCCATAGTGTCCTATTTATATTCATGTTAAACAAATTGGAAATACAGTGGCTAAAGGTACGCTTCTCACAAAACGGTACAAATCGCTGGAAACTTTGTCGCTTAACTCGTCTAACATGAATAGGAAACTTTATGTGCCTGGAATGTTGTTACATAGCAACACGTTACAGGAACTGACGAACGCAACTGAATGCGCTAAACTCGTTAAAAATATGCTAAAAAGAAGATTCATGTTTTTTTTACAACATAAATAGTTTAGCAACGAATACGTGTTTTAACGCGACTTAGTATCGAGTTTATTCCATATGCGACGGCTAAACACCTAACACTCCATTCCGTACCAATCCGTGTCCTGTCATAATAAATACTTACAAATATAACTACGCTACGTTACCCTGTCTCATGCAGCATGATGCTTTAGGTCGAATATCTCCATCAGCAGAGGTTCTATCGGGTTCACGTCGAGGTACACGCCGGTGACTTCTTCAGCCAACTTGCGCAGTTCTAGAATCTTCTGTATGAGCTTGAGGAAGGTGGATTTCGCTTCGCAGCCGGGGTACACGCTCTCCAGGTAGCGCCGGAGGAGGTAGTAGTACGAGTTCTGAAAAGCAGCGGGTACATTATTATGTGACAGGTTAGACAGTGGTGGAGGATTTGTCATTTGTTTTCAGGCGAGACGTGATTTTATAATATTGATGGCGTGTTTTAACAGCTCCTGATGAGTTCTAGCTACCTCACTTGACTAACTATCTCACGAAAATAACGTTTTGTACTGTATGTGGTGGGCATATATCTTGAATGTCGTAGATAACTCTGCTCGCGATGTAGGATTTGCCCCCCCCCCCCTTGCTCGAGCCAACCCGCGATGCTAAGTAGGTAGTTTTAAATCAGCCCCTCAATAATCTCAGCTCCAGCCTGAGCCTTCGTGCCCTCCCCAGCGACGCCCTAAGCCGAGGCTCGTACCCCACAGGGGTGCCCGTAGCATGCTATCGCTTAGTTTATAAGTTTTATGCCCCTAGCTGGAGCCCTTACACTCGAGGCACCCACAGGATAGTCCGGTTAAGCAGAAGCCAACCTCATAGGATAACCTGCGAGACGCCATTAAAAAAAGATGTAGGATTTGCGTGGCATCAAGTACCATGCGTAGTTTGTATGGCAGTGGCGTGCAGTGGTCCTCCACGGAGGGTAAGCCACGCATACTGACACCCCAAAAAAAAAACAAAAAAAAAGAAAATCGCGCATCATCACAGTGTCGCAGGTCGCTCTACTCTACTTTAGAATTATGCCTTTCTATATCTAATCTTAACTGGCTGTTAATACTAGTTTCAATACGTGATTTACCAAATGTATTTAACTTTAAGCAAGCCTCTAAATGTTTTTCTGATAGGTCATGCTTTTTTGCCGAGGAATGAAAATTATGTAAATCAATGAATCCCTCACTCCACTTACTGGAAGCATTAAACAAAATTCACGGAAACCAAAACAATTTATTCGTGTGTACACAGCCACACAGCCAGCTAAATGTTGCATAATTTTGAGGATTGAAATGACGAGTACGAGATGAATTATTATATTTTTGAGTTAAATCTCGTAATTCGGGTACACATCTACCTTTAGGTACAACTAGAACTTTATCATTATAATGTAATTGCCCAAACTTACTGCTTTTAACTTCTAACAAACACACATTATCAGCGCAAACTTCACAACAGAACACCATTTTTACGTAAATAAACAAATAATAAACACAACAACTAATATTTACAGCACCTATACGTTTCAAAACGAATTACTTATAACTTATTAAGTTAGAAAAAGCAAAACATTCAAGATTGCGATATAAACTGCTTGTCACATGAAACAATATGGCTTCTTTAGCAAAAATAATGTCTAATTTCGATATAAACAACACTACCAAATTAAATTGCATCATTTTCATACCGTGATCTTTTACAAAAGCGGTTATTAAATTTTGGCGGATAATACTGAGAGTTTCATTCATTAAGCTGGTTGCGTTAGAGGAGTCCGCGATAATTCAAATTTTCTCACGTTTTTTGTAATTTACAGGTCAGTTTCAGGTTGTACGTTGATGAAAAACAAGTCGCGCCAGTAAAACGTATGTAGTTACAGAAATACAATAATGAAAATCATCAATGACCTGAAAATTACAAAAAACGTAAGAAAATTTGAATTTCGCGGGCTACCTTGACCTTACGTCTTGACTTTTGTAGGGCAGCCATTCGGCCAATCACAAGCCGTCTCCAGTCGCAGGAGACGACGGCCATTATCTATGCATGTGTGCCGTTTATACACACGAAAACATGCATCAGTGTGCGTAAACTTATGAATGACTACTAGGCCCTCAATGTTCGAGCCTAAAAATACAAACGGAGCGGTGTAGTAACGTATATTACGTAGGTACGGTGCGTTCACACGGGCGCGACAAGTTGCTATAAGTATTTAACAGGAGTTTTAACTTATTTTTTAATATTTTGTGTTATTTTATTACGTAGTTGTAATAAATGCATTTGGCGTTATTGGTAGGGTAGGCTAGGCCTAATTGCCTTTATGGACGGCACGCCCCTGTTGTATGGGGCGTTGAAGCTGTCGCCAAAGAGGTACGTTCGCAGGAGGTCGATGATAAATATAGTCGCTCGTCACCTGTTCCAGCTTGATGACGTCAGGGTGCACGACCTTGGGCCGGTCGGGCGCGAACAGCAGGATGGCGCACATGATGAGGATGACGTGCTCGTCGGTGCGCCAGCGCGCCTCGAAGCTGCGGATGAAGGACTCGTGCGAGCGGTAGATGTTACCCTTCGCCAGCTTCAGCACGTCCGTGCGGATACTGCCGAACTGCTCCTGGCAGTGGGGGATCTGGAATGTTACAACATTATGTAACCTAGGTTGAGACAGAAATCACAGCGTGAGTTAATGTAGTCTAGTTGTTAAAGACACCGTACTAGGGAACAAAGTTCCAAGTTTTTTTTAATACAAGTTTTTAATTTTATAATTTTACTTTGAATACCTGGAGGTATTTACAATAGTACGACCCCCGTACTATTGAATACAACCATCAGCACAATGTTTTCAGTGCGTTACATTGAGTTTTGCCGTAGAACGTGACTTTTCACCCCAAAAAAAGTCGTTTCTCAGCAATAATTTTGCATAGAGTTACTTCTTCTTCTTAGCGTATCGATGGCAAAAAGTCTAAATAGTATGTTTAGCCCAAAACTCAGCCACGCGAACCCCGCTCACTGATGCAGTAAATAAATCATCAAGAGCGCAGGTTATAGGGCATGCAGTGCAAAATGGAAGGTGGGTCATTGTTTGTGGGGCGACGCCGCATATGCACTTGAGGTCTGAGCCGTCCGTGAACCCCCATTTGCAGAGATTATCTTTGCTCCGGCCGACTTGGGTTCGAAGTCTGTTAAGAGTTTTCCAGGTCGGCCACGGCAACTCGTGCCCAGGTGGAAGGTTCTCTGATGGATCGTTGAAATTATCAGGGGGTTTAAACTGCTCCCGCCAGAGATCGCATCTTGCTGTGGAGGCGTTGGAATTGACTAAGCTAGCTGGGCCCACGCACCCAAGAAAACTTTTACGGCTGTTGAGCCTCTGGGGAACTGAGACGTAGCTGTGCATTGGGTGGCGTGAGTCAACTTGTAGCTTCGTCCTCTCGATACGACTAGCTATAGTCCTGCGAACTTGAGGAGGCGCGATGCCAGACAGTGGATACAGCATTCGTATCGGGGTCGGTTTAAGACAACCAGTAATTATCCGGCACGTCTCATTTAGAGCTGTATCCACTAGGTGTGCGTGCGCAGAACGGTCCCATACTGGACAGGCATATTCACCAGCAGAGAAGCAGAGCGCCATCCCTGTGGTTCGCAGAACTTTTGGAGAGGCCCCCCATTTGGTGGATGTAAGGCGGCGTAATAGGTGATTTCTGGCATGAACTTTTAATTTTACATTTTGGCAGTTGTTTTTGTAGGTGAGTGACCGGTCTAAGGTTATGCCGAGGTATTTCGGGTGGGAAGTGTGTGCGATGGGCACCCCTTGCCAAGAGATGTTTAATTTATAACCTGCATGTTTATTACGGAGGTGGAACGCGCATGACTGCGTTTTTGAGGGATTCGGTTTCAGAGCGTTTTCAGCATAATAATGGCTGAGATCACTTAGAGCTGTAGATAGAGTTGTTTCAATTTTCTCAAAGTTGGTTGCTTGGCAAGTGAGTGCAAGGTCGTCAGCGTACAGGAAGCGGGTTGTGTTTGGGCTAACTGGTTGATCGTTAGTATATACGTTGAAAAGTAGTGGGGCTAATACACTACCCTGAGGTAGTCCATTTTTTTGGGTTCGCCATCTGCTTCTATCTTCAAGAAGATTTACCTGGAATCTGCGGTTGCTGAGCAGTTCACGGAGGATTCGTGTGAACTTTAGATCCCCGGTCAGGTTAGTCACCTTCCACAACAGCCGTTTGATATTTACGGTGTCGTATGCTGCCGATAAGTCGACAAATACTGTACCCGTCACTTTCTTTGTTTCAAACCCGTCCTCAATGTGTTGAGTGAGGTTAAGAACTTGGCTGCAGCAGGATTTACCAGGTCTGAATCCGGTTTGTTCTGGGATTAATTTTGGATCTACGAGTGTGGTGAGACGAGCTAACAGTAGTCTTTCGAACAGTTTGTAGGTGTGGCAGAGGAGCGATATAGGACGAAAATTCTTAGGGTCGTCATGTGGTTTTCCTGGTTTGGGTATAGCGATCACTTTTGATCTCCTCCAAAGACGAGGGATAATTGCCAACTCCAGACAGTGGTTAAAAAGATGCAGTAGCCACGACACAGATACCGGACCGAGATGTTTGATTTGTTCGACTGATATGTGATCCACTCCGGAGGCCTTACCAGAACTCAGGCGTTGAATGGCTAAGACGATGTCTGTAAGTTGGAATGGATCACAAACAGTTTCACTAGAAGAGGGATTGTCGCTGATTTTAGGAATTCTGCCTAGACGTTTCGGTGGTTTGCCGTTTAAGAGAAGTTGGTGGGCTACTTGATTGGCCGTTACTGTGCTAGGCGTACGTGGTGCTTGTGGTTCGCTGGTGAGTTTGCGGATAGTGGTCCACGCTTTTTTGCTGTTGTGAGTCATATCAATATTAGTAACCGTTTCCATCCATTTTTCTTGACGTCGCTCGCTAATAAGTGACAGCAGTTTTTCACCAGTTTCAACGGTCTCCTCCGAAAAAGGGTCATTATCGTAGAGGTGTTCGTACGTTTTTAGAAGTTCGCTAGATTCCTGGGATATGCCGGGGATGTATGATGTGCGACATCCTCGGGGGATACATTTTCGGGATACTACTGATATTACGTTAGCGAATTTGTCGTAATTCTGTGGGGTAGGCGGAATGTTAAACAATTCTGCATCCACAGACTTCGAAAATTGTTCCCAATCAGCTTTCAGGTAATTGAAACGGCGCTTAAAAGGCATGACCACTGGGTGAACGGCAGACTGGATGTTGCACATGATCGGTCTATGTTGGGTTCGGGGGATCGGAGGGCATATGGTCTTTTTGCTCTGGGTACTAATATTTGAACTGACAAATATCAGATCTGGGTTATACCCGCGCCTCCATCGTCCGCTATTGAATGATGCCGGTTGTTTTGGATCATGGATTAGAGTCAGATCGTTAGCATCTGCCCATTCTTCGACAGTTTGACCGTCCGTGTTAGTTGAGCTATAACCCCAAGTGGTACTGTGACTGTTGAAATCACCAACTACTATTTTAGCGCGCTGACTGTTAAGGTCAGGTGTATCGAGTTGGAAAGGGGTATTGGGGGGTTTATACACGGATGTTACGGTGCAATTACCGAGGTCTAGTGTGATAATTTCGATGTTATTATCATCACAGCATTTTGTGGAGATGACACTTACGCCGGGAGCAACAAACACTGCGTTACCGTGCTTCGGGTTACTTAGTCTGATGTACATAACGCTTGGTGATGGAGTGATGGCTTCGTGAAGAGTCCGTTTACAACTTGTATAAAGTCATGCTGTTCTTCAAAATGGATCAATTTTAACACAGCATTCAGTACGTCTAACCAAAGATATCCAAGCAAAAAAAGTGATTTAATTTGACCTAAAATATTAAATTGCCGGCATTTTTAGTGTACATATTATCGTTAGCTGATTTTTTTTCTTGAAGTATCTAACGTGTTTTTCTTATAAATCTTTTTACCACTGTCCTCATTTCAGTGGTCTGAATGATTTTTAAAAGTTTGTCTATCTATTTTAATGGGACCTTATATATTAAAATGCGATCACCAAACCAATTTACCAAGTATGAATACGGGTTAGAAGGGACACCGACGCGAGAACGGCTAAGCCCCCTATATGGACATTTGTCATCAGTTATTAAAATGTATCTTTCGTACGGGTTTTTTTACCTGAAATGAGTTTTATATTATTAAAAAATACAACCGTTTCCTACAAAAGTGCAATACTTACACGGACAAAATGTATGGAACAGCTATTTTTCCTCAGAATGATGTACTGAATATGTGGTGACTGTTTTCACGTCGGTTTCCCTTCCACCCTGTATCACCAATAACAATGAAGTGACTTACTTTCCACTGGTTCCTCTGACCGTCATACGTCATGGTACTTCTCAGTACCATCATCTCTATACAACCGCCTTTGAGGAGGGCCACCTGGAAAATAACAAAATTAATTACATAACATCACGCCTGTAATCCCCAAAGGGTAAGGCAGAGGTGTACTTAATAGAACACATTTTACCAATTATGTTTAAATGTTAATAGGGGAAGAGCCTATTGCCATCATCCGGGCGCAATTCTAGACTCCGTGGCTGCTACTGAGAAATTCCTGATAGAAAAATCCAATAACAACTTGTCCGACTTGGGATTCGAACCCAGGACCTCATGATTAACAGTCGCGCTTGCGACCACAGTACCACTAGACCAACGAGGTAGTCAACAAAATTAATTCTGGAAACAAAATCAATTTTTATTTTTCCAAGTTATTGTCTACTCTTCTTGACACTTGTTTCGGTAACCGTGGTATTGTGTCGAACCGACCCGAAAGTAATTGTAAATGCCGAACGAAGTTTGCCAATCGGTACGAGCCGAATATGAGTATTAATTTCTTCCAGCCAGCTTACTGTTCAACAAATAATGCCGAACCGAAAAACTGTGTAGCACCCAAGTTAGCTTGTTTTTATTTTTGATCTAGCAGCATTTTTATAAAAAATATAGGTTCAATGCCTAGTGCAAAAGTTGTTCCAAAAAAGACTCACTCAAAAAGACTTGAATTATGGCTAAAACTTAAGCTAACATAATCGCACCAGCTACTAAACTAACCTGATCTTCTTCACACATATTCTTAAAGGAGTTGATCTTCTTGGCCATCTTGATAAACCGCCTTATCGCCACAGCAGTAAGGTTCACTATCGTTATCAACCGGGGATCGTGCTTGCTGCTTCCTTCCTGTAATAAAAATAAAATGTTTCTGTAGGATTTCTAACGAAATTTTGCGTAATAAGGGCCGCTGGTACCGAACATTCTTGAAAAAATGTGCTACATGATTTTAAAGCATTGCTATGTCTCTGCCAATCGTTTGGAGATGAAATGCATTTAAACGCAATTCCTAATTAATGGTGTCAGTGGCGTGCAATACGGCATGCCCTTAGGGCAAGCAGACTGTTCTGAAACCCTAACATCATGAAGTTCCACTGGTCAGCATAAGTGAAGATTGAACAAATTAAGTGCTACTAAGATAGTTCTAAGTCCCATTTATTGACACAAGTGTTTAGTTTAGTTTAAATGTGTTAGTTCATAAGGTATGCTTCAGTAGCGAAGGCTCAATTTTTGTAAGAGGTAAGTCGGAGTACATATCTTTAATGTGATTATAATATTTGTCTATATAGAATACTGACTGCCATTTTTCATAGGGAAGCCGGTAGGAATCGAGTTGTATGAAACCTTCGCCACTGGTATACTTGCATGAAAGTATCGCCACTAGGTGCATGAGGGCCTAAGTCTCTAAGCACGCGTCTCAGATTATGCGACACACTTGGCTCAAGTCTGAAGCTCGCGTCAACGGGTCGCTCTGAGGTGTCTAACAGAACACTATCAGTGACTGACGTCATAGAGTATTTTTTAAACTGCAGTAAGCCTTCAAAAAAGCCATAACAAGTCGCCGTATACGTTGAAAGGTTACAGTTGAAGCTGTGCACAATCAGCAATGCTTCAACTGGAGCCGCCTCCTTATATGAAAAGCAACTTATTACGACTTTGCCTCGGACTGGGCACAGCTAGTAAAAATGGCTGATGACGTTAACAGGGCACGCAAGCCTAAACAAATCTATGCATATTACCCTGAAGCCAGCCGACGCGGTATCTCCTACTAGTTGCGATATGTCATCGTCTATAGGAGCGTTGAGCGCCTTATTCGCTACTATTAGCTCGTTTAATTTGGCACGTTCCACCTGGAAATAAGGAGCAAAATTGAGTTAGAGCTCAACATCTATACAGCTTCGAGTCGAGGTCTGCAAGGAAATGTGAACACTTCAGGAATCATCACGGTATTATACACATGTTATTTATTTACTCAACTTGACAGCCTCGTGGGTCTAGTGGTAGCAAGCGCGACTGCTGAGCGTGAGATCCTGGGTTCGATTTCCGGGTCGAGCAAAGTGTTATTGGGTTTTTTCATCAGGAATTTGTCAGTAGTAGCCACGGAGTCTGGATCTGTGCCCGGTTCATGGCAATAGGCTCGCCCTTTATTACATGGGACTTTACCTGTTGAAATGTGAGTGTACTATTACGTACACCTCTGCCTAACCTTACAGGGGATTACAGGCGTGATGTTATGTTACTTATTTTCTTGAACTTTAGGCAAGTAAACATGTTTATTCTGATCTCTGATGATGAGTTATGATTGCAGTTTATTACTGAATTAGTCATAATTGGTCAATTGATTGATAAAAATAGTTGACTGACCCAAGACTGCCTTTTAGGAGCAATCTAGCGCGAATAGGAGCATTACTCACAATGGACGCGCGTTCATAGTTGCGCGTCAGTGTGGTCAGGCTTAACGTATGGAGAAAGCAGCTCTTGCCAGCATACTAGTCGAAAATTATCTTACGGGAACATAGTACCGGGATAAAAGATATCCTGCGTTAATCTAGATTAAAAATTATCTGAGTTTGCTAAATTTCATCCAAATCCGTTCGGGCGTTTTTGCATGAAAGTGTCATAAACATCCATCCATCAAAAAGTTCCGCGTTGTTCATAACTCCTAGTATATTAGAATTCCTAATGGAGTAATCCTACTTATATAAAACAAAGCCGCTTCTCTCTTCTCTCTTTTTTAGTAGATAGAGTGATTCAAGAGGAAGGTTTATATCTACGTTGCACCCGTGCGAAGCCGGGGCGGGTCGCTAGTAACTATCATAAATGCGAAAGTTTGTGAGGATGGATGGATGTTTGTTACTCTTTCACGCAAAAACTACTGAAAGGATTTGGATGAAATTTTGCACACAGAAAGTTTATAACCTAGAACACATATGATACTTTTTATCCCGGTAGTATGATACCGTGGGTCAATTATCGAACTTCACGTGAGCGATGCCGCGGACATAAGCTAGTATTATAAATGACTTAAGAAAGCTTCGTCTTACCTCGTTTAACTCTCTAGAAGAGCCGCTGCACGGGTTGACTGAGGTATAAGCTTCGAACTCCAACTTTATCGCTTCACACAATATTGACTCCATGGAGTTCGGTTCTATCCTGAAAAGATGACACAATACATGATTATAATGAGGTTATGAACTAGTCTAAATTATCTATACTAATATTATAAACAGGTAAAATTTGTATGTAGGGGTATTCTCCGGATTTAATTATTCAATTCTAAAAATTTTGTCACTATTTTTTCGTTTATTTATTGTATCTACGCATTCATTTACATTTTTAGATATTTGTTAAAAAAAAACCATATAAAACATTTAAAAATCTAAAAGAAATCACTTTTTTATTATAATTTACTGAATATATATATATTTTTTTTTATTATTCGTGGGTAAAGCCGAGCTATCCCATTTTTTGCGGACGAAGCCGTGGGCGAAGTGTTAGTCTTTAGATAAGCATGTTTCAGGATAAAAAGAATTATCAGTCAGATCGGTGACGCATGTGGCAAAAAATTAGGTCTGTGACTGCAGTAAGCGGGGATTTTAGTTCAATCTGTGTTATATTATTTTTTTATTGTATGCGATAAGGGCAGGAGAATGATAAATGTACATAAACATAACATCACGCCTGTAATCCCCAAAGGGTTAGGCAGAGGTGTACCTAATAGTACACCCACATTTCGCCAGTTATGTTTTTAAGTCCCATGTAATAGGGGGCGAGCCTATTGCCATCAACCGGGCACAAATCCAGACTCCGTGGTAAGTGTATTCATAAATTACAAATTACGGTTAGACTGGCAGTCGACCCTAGCATAGTTGGGAAAAGGCTACAAAAGGAAAAAGAAAGGGAAGGAAAGGTGGTGATACTATTAGAACGACATAGTAACATTGACAGCTATGTAGGTACGCGAGCTACTAGAATACAGGATTTTTAGGCGAGTTAATCGTCATAGAATTCTACTGGAGTCACTTTTTTTGCTAGCTTAGTGACAATAGAGTCAGCCTTAATTTCAGGAAGCTACACTTGTTTTGACTTGCTATATTAAAGGCCAAGTGATATTTATTCTCGATGTAATAAAGTTGCTATTTGAAGTAAAAAAAATGTAAAGGGCTATACACCGAGTTTAAAAAGTTTGTCTTTACAGAGCGTTGACTCCCTCACTCATATCCTCATAATGTGGAAAAACAGAAGACTGTTCCATGTGTTGTTACTGACCAGCCACTTTAGAGTGCGTGTCGTCCGTCAACTGTTGCTAGCCTGATACGCAAGGTCAATGATAAGCTGATAAGGAGATTATCGACGTATTCTCTTATCTATATCATTTTGCACTGACTAACAAGGTTCGAGAGCAGAGGTGTGAGTCGCATCGTCATGCTGCGCGATGTTCAGTCGGTTTGTGCGTACGTGCATAGCATTACAGCCTATAATATTCCCCCTGCTGGGACACACGGCCTCCTCTCTAGAGAGGGATTGGGCTATAATCCACCACGTGGGCCCAGTGCGGGTTGGTAGATGTCACATGTTTACGAATTGTTGGTTCGAGGACATGCCGGTTTCCTTGCGATGTTTTTTTCACCGTTTTGCGAGCAGTGGTGATGAAATAAATTACACAAATTAATGCGCCTGCCTGGGTTCGAAGCCACGACTTACTGTTCGTAAGTCGGTGCCGCCACCACTGGGCCACCGCTGCTCTCGTACGTGCATAATACTTAAGAATGTGAGGAAACTAAAGGTTTGATAACAAGGGATTAATTAGTGCGACATTTCACCATTACTGTATAAGATTATTTAATTATTACTTTTCTTTGATTAGCCTATTGTGAGGCACAAACAAATGCTACTAAGAATTTCCTCATGATTTATGCCTAAGTCCCATGTAATGGGACATGTTAAGGGGCGAGCCTTTCGCCATCAACCGGGTCCAAATCCAGACTTCGTGGCTGCTACTGACAAATTCTTGATGGAAAAATCCAATAGCCCTTTGCCCGACCTGGGAATCGAACCCAGGACCTCATACTCAGATTAATACAGCAGTTTTATTCAATGCAAGAAAAAACTAAAACGAATTGTTTATTAACATTGATTTGACCTACACATGTCTAAATATTAAAGTATCTAAACCAGGCTCATAATATAGGTAATAAATATTGCGTTTATCACGATGAGTATTTTCTTTTACAACTTTTCGTCCCAATCTAAACAAAGATAAGTATTGTTAACAAAGCTATGAGCCACTCGACGATGCTACCACAGACATGTTCACTATCACAGCTGGAAGCCTGGTAAACGAGTCATTTACGACTGAATTCACGTACGATACCTCACTGACGATTACTAAAATTGATAGAGATAGCAAACAGCTACGCAGGGCCAGAAGATGATACGGGGAGGGGCCCGCAAGAGCCGATGACTGCCAGGGCTGCGGGACTGTTCGAAAGAGATATCGCGCGGGAGGAGTCATTTGATGATTTCCCATCCGAAAAAAAACGAAATGACGATGGCAGGACGAACTTCACTTTTATAAAAGATTGGTCAATAATAACAATAGATACGGGTCCGTAGTAGGGGGAAGGGAGGCCTTTGCCCTGCAGTGCAAACTAAATTGAGTAGAATGCCAAGAACTAAGCGGAAATATCTCATACGCCTGTAATACACGAGAGGGTGGCCCGCAAAATTTAAATTTTCCTAGGTTTTCTGCAATTCGCAGCCCTAATTAAAATCATCAATTCAACCCTCTGAGTTCATATTATAACCCCATTGAATGACCTTTTCATGAAAGAGTCATTGATTGGAATTACATGAACTTCAAGGGTTGTATTTATGATTTTAATTAGGTATTACAATTCTGTAACTAAATACGTTTTACGGTCGCAAATCATATTTTGTTTAACATGCAGACTGAAACTGGCCTGCTAATTGCAAAAAACCCAAGAAAATTTCAAGCGGGCTTCCCTGTAGTAACGCTTCTTGGCGGTATTAAGAGTAAAGGGTGGCAGTTGTACCTACCTCTCTGTTCAATCTAAGAGAGAAAGAGCTTGATATAGCTGAATTATACGCGTTTTCACTAACACTAAAGTACACCTAAATGAATTTCTAATATTATTGTACTGTTGGAATTTCAACTCTCAGTTTAAAATCTGAGAGTTGAAATTCCAACGACGACGACAACGACAAGTTGACAAGTTGACGACGAGTTGAATTTTCAACGTTCAGCTTTAAGCTTAGCAGCTAAAGCTGAAAATCGTGCGCTGTTATTAACTCGGCATTCATTCAGTTGACTATTATAGTGTTGGCAAAACGACTATATGCCGATATCATCTATGAATTAGTTCGTAAATCTGAGTCACTAATAAAGGTTACACAGGTGTTCTATCAGCGACCAACGAGGTTCCCGTATCGAAGATAACGCTAAACATATAAACAACTAGTTTGCTGTCTGTGTGAACGTCGGAAGATATCACACGGAATGTGCTACCTGGCTAAAAATCCTACATAACGTAACATCACGCCTGTAATCCCCGAAGGGTTAGGCAGTGGTGTACCTAATGGTCATGTAATAGGGGGCGAGCTTATTGCCATCAACCGGGCACAAATCAAGACTCCGTAGCTGCTACAGAGAAATTCCTGATGGCACATTGCCCGACCCAGGACCTCATGCGTAGTAGTCGCGCTTGCGATCACTCGACCAACCCGACAGTTGCTAAAACCCTAATCTGGCTAAATACCCGATTTTCTATCCCAGATCCTGGCCTATCTTAGTGCCGAATTTCATCAAAATCCACTCAGCCATTACGGTGTGAAAAGGTAACAGACAGACGTAGTTGCAAATTCGTATTTATAGTATTAGTAGTTATGGATAACACTTTTACCGCAGGTGTATCCTTGAGATATAATTTGGGGCAATTTGGATCGATATTAAACAGTATTTGAATGTACGTCCGAGGCAACTCAAAGCCTAAACAGCTGGGTCAAATAATGGCTGCATAAGCTGGGTAAAATAATGGTTAAAAAAAACCAGTAAAAAGTGGAAAATAATTTTACTTTCAAAAGTCGGTGACTTTTGTTTGTTTCATTGATTTTTTCATCCTTCTTTTTTTGAAGTCGGTTAGAAACAAGATTTTTGCTATAAAAAACATCCTCTAAAGCGGTTAGCAATTAAAGTTTGTATAGAAGTTCATTATATACCTATGGGAAATCCCAACACGGAAAAATATATTGTAGAATGTGCGTGATAACGCTCCAAATTGAAAAGACAAGCTGAAAACAGGAAGTCAAATAGTATTTTTAGGGTAAACAAACTATTTCGGTACTTAATTGGCGAATGGGTTTTTTCGGAGGGAAGTTTTCAGTGGCAGCTTGTCTTTCTGACCAATTAAAGGCAATGGCTTGCTCGTGTAGTACCTAAATGGCAATTATCGTGGTAATTTTAAACAAATGAAATTAAACTGTATTTCAATAAGACTAGGGTTGTTTCACTATGTTTCAGAATTAATACAGTGCTCAAAAAGTATCCACCTAACAAGAATTTTATTCAAACGAGATAAAGTTTAATTTTAAATGCCGATTATACACCTACCATATCGAGATATAGGCAAGTAATGTCATATTCAGGTTTCGTTGGCACGGGTAATTTTAAATCGCTCCCTGGATTTTCAACTCAATAAGTAGTGCTGAAAGTTGACAATCCAAAGTTGCACTTTTTTGACATGCTGGGATGCATTCAGTTGGATTCTCAATGCTCGGTTCAATACCGAAAGTTGAAACTTTCGTACGATAGAAAATCGCCCAAACACTAGGGCTAATATACATCATCATTCATCATCATCATTTTAGACGAAAGACGTCCACTGCTGAACATAGGTCTCCCCCAAGTGTCGCCATATTGACCGGTCCCGTGCGACTCGCATCCAGCGGATCCTCACAACCTTCACCAGGTCACCGGTCCACCTAGTGGGAGGCCT
This sequence comes from Lycophotia porphyrea, assembly GCA_950005105.1. Lineage (NCBI taxonomy): Eukaryota > Metazoa > Arthropoda > Insecta > Lepidoptera > Noctuidae > Lycophotia > Lycophotia porphyrea. The sequence continues at coordinate 657,975 of OX465404.1, read as the reverse complement.
TCCAACGCAACGTCTTCCGGTTCGCGGTCGCCATTCCAGAACTTTACAGCTCCATCGAACATCCTTTTTGCAAGCAATGTGCCCTGCTCACTGCCACTTAAGTTTGGCAATTCTTCGGGTTACGTCGGTAACCTTGATTCTCTTGCGGATGTCCTCATTTCTGATTTGATCACGCAAGGAAACTCCGAGCATAGCCCTCTCCATTGCCCTTTGGGGCTAATGTACAGTCCTTTCACAATTGTTTTACACCTGATTCTGCATCACTGTCATTATCATCTTTATTTTAGTTAAAATAAACATAACATTATGCCTGTTATCACCGAACGGGTAGGCAGAGGTGTGCCTAATAGTAGGTACATCCACTAGGTCTCAAAATGGACTACTTAATAAAGTCTGAAAATTAAAATGATCTTTGTTCTAAATGCAATAAGGTTTTTGTTAACTGCAGTTAGAGGTAAAATTACTGCAAACGGACCATTTGACAATTCAATATATTATTAATCTTACCTCTCAACATCTTGTAGAATATCCCGCGCCTTGTTGACATCGGGATTGTTGCTGGTAGACGGGATCTGCTCACACACGTGCTGCGGTCTGGTCTCTCTGTGCGAAGACTTGTCACTATTTGTCAATATTGATCTGTCAATTACAAGCATTATATTGGGGCTACTATGTGAGGGAGTGTGATGTATGGACGGATTATGTTTTGATGAGTAAAACATTCAACAAGTATTGATATTGCCATGTATGTTCAGCATCACTACATATTATAAAACAAAGTCCTCCGCCGCGTCTGTCTGTTCGCGATTAACTCAAAAACTACTGCACCGATTTCCATGCTGTTATCACCAATGGATAGAGTATCAATGTATAGAGATCTATACTAATATTATAAAGAGGAAAGATTTGTATTTTTGTTAACGAATAAACTTAAAAACTACTGGACCGATTTGAAAATTTTTTTCAGCAATGACTAGCTACATTATCAGCGAGTAACATAGGCTATGTTTTATCTCTGTACTCTCACGGGAACGGAAAACTACGCGGGTGAAACCGCGTGACGTCCGCCAGTAGTATATAATTTGTCAAGTTTTTGTAAACATTGGCTAAAAAATAATGATATTTGTTGAAGGTGTCAGAAAAAAATGAGGCATCTGGGAGCTTTCAAGGAAAACGCTGCCTAAACCCTTTGAGATATAAAAAAATAATATAATATTTTTTATACCGGTAGTATTATCCTGTGGTACAATTACCGAACTCCACGCGGGCGAAGCAGCGGGCATAAGCTAGTACATTATAAAGTAGCTAAGCTTAAGTGGGACTGGGCAAGACATGTTTGCTGTATGTTGTATGCAGTGTGGGCTATGACCACCAAAACAGATCCCTGAAAACATCCAATGAAATCGCAGATGACCCAAGGCAGGATTGGTTCCTTTGGGTTAAGGATCCAGTTAAGTGGAAAAACGAAAGGGAGATATTTGCTCTGCAGAGGGACGACACAGGCATTCTATTTGATTCTAACTGGAATATAGCTAGGAAGCAATCTGTTTGCTAATTTCATTTAGTCTATATTCATTGACATAATGATTGATATTTAAAATCAACTCAGCCTTCAAACCTATCCTGAGTTTTGCCACAAAACCTGTCATTGTCAGACGATGATTAATTTGTCAAGTAACAACTAAGTTTTTACAAATTAATTCTTCATATTTATAGGAAAAAGTATGTTTCATTTTTTTTTTCCTTCAACAAATAACGTCATCATCGTAATATCCATTTATTCATCATCATCATCATTCATTCATTCATTTTTCACGCCTAAAATGGAAAAGTGGTAATGTTAAAATATGTATATTAAATGAATAAACAAAGTGATAATCTCTTTTTCTTACCATTTGTGGGATATAGAGAAGTATTTCTTTTTATAAAAATGGGGCTTTATATTGCCAGTGAAAATGAGAAATGCCATAAGCGACATTGAGCCATGCTATTGAATCGGAACTTTGTTGGGAAGTCGACTTGGCATACTCTCCTCTAACAGAGTTTCGAAAGTAAACAAATTACAAAATTTGTGATATATTATTAATGGATGCTAATTAGGCTTTTCGAATAAATACTAGTGCAGTTCATAAAAAAATTGTACAATATAAGATAGACAAGAGGCCACAATATAATATTAAAAGTGGAAATTTTAAATGTCCTAAGAGTTGAATGTTGGAGATTTCAACGTCCGCAACAATTTCAATGTCCCAATAAAATATGTTTAAAATGTTTTCTATGTATTCATTCAAGTGTGGTCATGCAAAGCAGGAACAATGCACAAAGGCTAAATTAATGAATAACAATAAAATGTTTGTACAAACCTTATGCTATTCTGTTTCGGAGTCTCCCCATACATATTACTTTCACCATTCTCATACAAATAGGAGTCCATCAGTCGTTGTTCATAGATTGCTCTATTAATAACTGACTTCTCATCTATCGGGTATATCTTCATTGTGTATTGATCATTACTTGTAACAGGTGGAGCGGGAGTGTAGTATTGAGGAGATTGTAACGACGTATCCAGGTCATTTGACAGTGGAGACTGGACCGTCGTGCTACTAGGACTACATGTTGTACTAAGAGTATCATACTGAATCACTGTGTCTTGTAACGGAATGAATCCGGTGTCACCTTCATCGTCTCGTTTGACATTCTTCGAGCTAGTTACCGCGTCGTCAGGATCACGTTGACGTTTCCTAGCTCTGTTTTCTTCTATCTTCCGTCTCTTTTCCGCCTTGTCTTCTTCCGACATTATAAACTCTTTTACCATGCCTATAGAAAGACACTTTTCTAGTCGACATTTTTGACAAAATCTTCTTGTAACCACAGTAATCACACAGTTGTTCGTAAATGGACACTTGAATTCCTTGCTGGCTAAGGCGTTTCGTCTGAAAAACGCCTTGCAACTCTCACAAGAGATCGCATTAAAGTTGTAACCTAGAGCCTTATCGCCACACACTAAACATATTTTTTGCAAACTCGAGAGCACCTCTTTCTTCTGAGCGCTCGTATCGTCTTTCTTATCACTGCTATTATCCATTTTAACTAATAAAAACACACTGAGGTAAACATTGGAATACAACTCCACACTAAACTTTTCCACTTGTTCTCATCGCACGCGCGTCCAACATTCACTATCACGCGTTACGTGAAAGTGATTATCAGTAATATTAGCTGTTTGATGATAACTTTGTATTTCGCTAAAATATTTTGAGATAAATAGCAGAAACATATCGGATGACTAATGACATAAGTCATCGAGTGAGCGTTTGACAGCTAAGAGTCTAAGACGTCAGAAATGTCAAGTGTGACAGCATAAAAACGTATTTTTATGACGATGGTCACACTTGCTATCCAATCTAGATACGTTCCATTTTAAAAGAAACTTCTTGGACGAATTTGGGTTAATAAGAAACTAACTTTTAGCTATTATAGTTCTATGAGATGAAGTGCATGAATTTTATCTAAAATTATAACTTTCTTTGTCTCAAGTGTAGTCAGTCTGATGAAGTACCAAGATGGTTTAAGGTGGAAGCCGGCGAAATTAAAATAATCTTACTTTTTTTACAAATTGCAAGTCAGTGTCAGGTTGTATGTTGATGAAAAATGAGTCGCGCAAGTAACACGTGTGTAGTTACAGAATTAAAATCATGAAAATCATCAATACAACCCTCTAAGTTCATTTAACCCCATTGAATGAGTTTTTTTTATAAAATATTAATGGGCCGTTCTCAATAAATTATCTAGCTATAAATGTAATTGGTGAAAAGACGTTTTTTTAAATAAATAAATTAGGTTTCTTTCTTTTCTATTCTTTTCTAATCTATCTCTGTCAGTAGTGTGGACCAACCTTAACTAAAAGCATTGTGGACGAGCCTTAAGATTGGCTGTGGTCGAAGAATGTGGAATATAAAAATAGAGAACATGGCTGATTATGAGTTCGTGCAGTTTTATTTATATATTTTATATAGAATCCCAGTCCCTACAACGATTAAAGATTTAATAAAAATATCATACTAAACGAATCAAAAAATATTTGAAGGTTTTTCCCAAGTCGCGACGAGGCGCGGCGGCGATCACATTCACAACACACAGCAACAAACAACAAAGTGTTTTAAATCCGCAATTAAGCTAATTTTCATAGGATTTTATAGATAAATACCTACATAATGACGTCATAATGATGATTATAACCATGTCAATTATTTCGTTAGTAGCAAGTACAAATTGAGGTAATATTGTACTTGTTAATCCACTATTTATCTTCTATGTATGTAAATAAAAATTTAATGGCTATTCCGTTCGTTACGCTGATGATAGATAATTATTATCGATAGATAGGAATGTTGTTTATCGAAGTTGTTATGCTTGAAAGTGATTTGAATACCTACGCATTTATCGATATGAAAGTTACCACATACCGGATCTGATATCGCTATCACAGTATGATGAAATAGACATTATTTAGGGTTCCGTAACCGAAGGGTAACCAACGGGATCCTATTACTAAGCCTCCGATGAGCGTCCGTCCGTCCGTCCGTCTATCAGTCAGGGGGCTGTATCTCATGATCCGTAATAGGTAGACAGCTGAAATTTTCACAGAATGTGTATTTCTGTTGCCCCGATATCATCAATTAATAATAAAATAAACAAAAAAATAGAGGTGGCTCGCCTTCTACGACCGTACAGAACCCTTCATGCGCCAGTTTGACTCGCATTTAGCCGGTTTTAGTTCTTTGGGCATACCGAGCACAGCACTGGGCCTACGTGGTAGATTATAGCCCACTCCCACTGTCAACAGGAGATCTGTGTTCCGCCGTGGGGAAGTGTTTTGGCTGCAAAGCTTACGTAATTTACCACTTAAATGTTAAGGCGAAGGAGTGGCACTCCAGGCCCGGCTGAAGAAGCAATGCCTCACGAAAGCATAATTACTACGACGGCCTTTTCAACTATGTCGGACCACCGACGTGTTTCAACAGAACGACGATGATGATGACATGAATCCATTAAAATATCAGTAGCGGCAAAAGGGTCACTAACTCCGTAGGATCTTCGATCATAACTGGTAAAAGTGGCGAAATGTAGGTACCTTAGTTAGTGTAGTATACCTACGTAGATACTCCGCTGGCTGCTCCTACGGTAGGGCTGCCAGCTGCCATACGTCGCGGATTGATACGGTATGTCCCGGTCAATAAGTCGCTTGTCCCGGATCAGTTGGTTTACCTACCAGAACAGAACCCCAGACTGACACTGCTTGTCCCCCCTCTCCCGAATACAAATCACCACTTACCCCCTACCAACTAGTTAGTAAAATTGACTTGTGATTGCGTACGAACCGAAGTCTGGGCTGCCGTTACTACCTACTGGGAATGAGAATCAATTTCTAGCATTTCCCAACTATGCTATGGTCAGTTTCTAGTCTAACCGGGTGCAGTTGAATACCAGTAGTTTACTGCTATCTGAACTCCGCAATCAGTCACATTCTAGTTAATTCTGAGTAATACACCCTTGGTAAGACTAGTTGTAACTCGGTATATAGGTCATCGATGGTCCCCAGCTACTGCGACTCTTGTTATTTGGAGCTTCACGAGCTCCAGAGATTTTATACGGATGATATTTCGTGCCTAAATAATAAGAAAAAGACAGAAGTGACAATAGCTAATACGCATTTTAAAGAAAACATTGTCTTATTCAACCCCATCTTATCTTTTATCTTATTTACGTCGGGGGTTAAAAAGTTTCCGTAGTGTGTAAGTACCTTGTATTGTAAGTAATAATGTACGCATAATTCACGTGACAGATTAGATCTTGAACACTATCTTTTATTTTTATCTCTTAAGTACAGGGGCACCTAAAAAGTTAATCCGAATTAGCTACGCACGTAAGAAACGCATTTCGCAAAATTATTCACAAGAAATGAATGCAAGTTCAGACGTGCTATAATGTACATAACAAAATAAACAAACCTTGTGAAACATTTGCTATAATAATGTATAATACGAAAAATGCATGCCTTTCAATATTTTGCTTGCTGCGAGAGTCATCATTTTTGTGTTGCTGACCGTAATGGGTATTCGGGGTTTGGTTAATCTGCCAGGATTTGCAGCTTGTAGGTACTTTATATCTTAACGTGGCTTGCAATCAGTACCTTAATTGCTTAACCTTGTTTTTTAAAGCATTCTGAAAGATATCATGAAATCATTTGCCAAACGCTCGTTTGTTGTTGAAATGCCAAAATCCTTAGCATTCAAAATCAAAATCAAAGCATTTATTTCAATTAGGCCAGTTACAGGCACTTTTGAATTGTCGACAAGATAACAATTTAATGAAGCTACAGTCCCAGTCACAAGGCATAAAAACTGTGAAAGTACTGTAGTTGCCCATTCCCTAGCGTAGATCTCTAAGGAGAAGAACGTGCAGGAAACTCTATGGACACTCTTTTAAATCAGTATATTTTTACAAAATCTTGGTTACATCATTCATAATGAGATGGTACATTATGTGAGAACGATGTAGCAAGATGTGCAGTGTGCACGTTAAAAGTGTCCATAGTAAAAACAAAAAAATAAAAAATAATTGGGAATGCAAGTGAGTTACGCAGTACGCAGTTACCCGAAAGCGGTTAATTGAAACTCACACAACTCTTAAGTCACTCATAGAAGTATAAAGCTTGTGAATATTAGATTATAACTAGAAAGACTGGCATTGGGCCATGAATTCAACTTTGTTAGCGTACATGGAGCACAGATGTACCTTAATTCTGTGCTATAACACCTGATCCATTGCTGATAGGAACCTAATAGGTTCTAAAGTAGTGTCACATTTATACGTAAGTGTTAAAACTGCCCAGAAGTTATTCTGTCCAAACTTTACCTACAACACAAGTTCTTCCTGAATAGACGTCGATATAAACGGCATTTGACACGCTCAACATTGTTTTTCGCGCAGTCGACGCGATGGGGACTACTATACATTTGTTTCTGTTTATCCTGCTAAGGTTTCTGTCCCTGACCAGTGCCGATACGTACAGCGTCAAGATAAGTTCGGAACAGCATGTGAATCTGGTTGATAGCAGGTTTTTGAGCTTCACTATAGATCCTAAGTATTTGTTTTCAAGCAGTGAGAAGTATAGTAGGTAAGTTTGGTGAACCATTTTTTGTTGATTTTGCATTTCGCTGGAATGTACTTACGTTGTGTTCGTTGTACGAGTGTGTTAAATACTTACACTTAATATTTGTTTATGACGTATCCTGGACATAAATAATATCTCGGATTTTGGTCTTTTAAAACATAATTTCTGTCTTTTTGATGGAGTAGTTGACATGCTAGGGTCAGAGTGTCGGCTTAGGTAGTACTTAATCTCTGAATTGCAAGTCTTGTGTTATTGGGTTTTCCCATCGGTAATTTCGCACTCAGTTTTGGGAGGTCCCATAAGTGGTTGGTCGCCCATTAGTACTAAGCGTACATCTCTGTCTACTACGCTCGGGGTATATAGGCGTGATCTGGTGTTTTATTTCGATTAATGCCACAAGCAAATGGTGACTTTGTACTTAACATGTTTTCCATGTCTTTCAGCAAAGACTGCATCTGCATGGCCTCATCCCTCACTCCAGCATACCTCCGCATAGCTGGCCCATCCACCGCCCACATGACCTTCCACAACACCACCATCTCAATCAATGACGTGGATTTTCCCGACCACAGACAAAACTTCGACATCACAGCCATAGACTCTGATGCTCCAAGAAAGGTTCCATTAGATCTCCATATGAGGAACTTGGCAGTGTCCCATAGGCAATGGAAGAAATTCGTCTATTGGGCCAAGTCTACTGGTTTCGATCTGGTCTTCGCATTGAACAATGAGGAGAGAACAGCTTCTGGCATGTGGGATCCTAATACTGCGCTGAATATACTGACGGTGGCTGAGAAGGTCAAAGTTGGAGACATATTCTGGGAGCTTGGTTATGGTAAGTATTTATTGCATAATCAGCCTATAATGTTCCCACTGCTGGGACACGCGGCTTTCTTTCTATGTGAGGGAATGGGCTATAATCATACCACGCGGACCCAGTGCGGGTTAGTAGATGTCACACGTCTTCGATTTTTTTTGGTTCTAGGACATATCGGTTTCGTCACGATGTTTTTCTTCACCGTTTTGAGAGCAGTAGTGATGAAATAATTACACAAAGTAATGCGTCTGCCTGGGTTTGAACCCACGATCACGATTCGTAAGTCGGGGCCGCCACCACTGGGCCACCGCTGCTTCTATGTATTTAATAATATAGTTAGAATCTTGTAAATTACAATATTATGGTTTCTATAAGTACTAGTGTGCATAATAGGCCCGATATCTAGGTAGAAATCTGTCCCCTCGACAGAAGGAGCAAAGCCGTGACAGTTATTATATTCAAGAGAACGAGAGTAGTTCTCTTACCAGAAGAGAGAGCGAGAGCTTGGCTAAGCTTTAGTCTATCTTCACTTCTAGTCTTTGACAATAATCCATCATGATTATGTTGCATCATCAACCTCTTCGGTTCTAATACTTATTTATTTAGCGACAGCGAAGCATTTTCCATACATTTCTAGCGTATTCTCCAAGTTCGCTCCTTACTCCACATTTCTTTCCCCCAGAATGTACAAACCAGTCCATAGAAGAATACCTGAATGACCTGGAGACATTACGCGTTATCATCGAAACTTTTCCCCCTGGGAGGACAGCAGAGTGGAAGGTGGTGGGTGGAGACGTCACCAAGTGTCTCCAGGCAGAGTCAAAAAGTGACTTCAAGGATTACATAACGCTGTCCAATGATATGATGGATGCGTTGCTGCTGAATGGGTATGTGGATTGTAATTTTTATGTTAGAGGTTTATTGGATTTTTTCACCCGGAATTTGTCGGTGCCCCCGAGCCTGAATCTGTGCCTGGTTGCTGGCAAAAGGCTCGCCTTTATTACTTAACACTTTACCATAACTAGCGAAATGGGCGTATATTATAATATACGGTACATCTCTGCCTATCCTTGTGAGGAAATAGAGGCGTGATGTCATGTTTTTTGGATTCTTTAACAATTCCTATTACATTTTTTAGCAACTCATCATCTCACGAACTAGAACGCATGACGGAACACGACCGTCTGAGGCTCTTGCGGCTTCTCGCTCGCAGCCGGACGCCCCTGTGGCTGACGGAGACCAGGAAGAACCGATACAACGACCTGGAGCGGGCCGCTGATTGGCTAGCCAGTTTGGGCTACTCCGCTAAGAACGGCTTTGCTGTGCATTACCAAGAGTTAGAGGAGGAGGAGATGTATGAGCCGACGTTGGTACGTTCATCAAAGAATTAATTTTAAGGTCGGGATACATTTTAATAGCTGGCCACTTATATTAAAAAAAAATCACTACATCATGAAATCATCGTCCGATCACATCACAACACCGACATCGCCAGCCCGGACTGGGTGGTGACGCGTGGTGGATATCAGCCCACTCCCTCTCGAGTTAAAGGCCTGTGTCCTAGAAGTGGGAAGATGATAAGCTGTTTATACTTATGTACCTTCCAATATTAGTCTATTATAATGTGAGGTATAAATGGGTTTTGGTTTTTTTCTATTAGCAGTTTCTCAGTAGCAGCACTACGTTTAGATTTGTGTCCAGTTATTAGCAAAAATACATCATTTTGTGTCATTTATTTCATCACTGCTCTTGAAATTCTTACAGAGAGAAGGCCTATGTCCCAATAGATGGAACGGTATGGGCTGATTATGCTGATAGCAGTCAATTGAAGTGAAGCCACATCTTAAAATTGAACTGGTGAAATCTGCATTTAATATACCTTATCGCTAGTAACGGAGTAAAGGCGGGATTTAATAACATTTTCAGAGCTTCTACATGGCACTCCTATTCAAAAACTTGGTCGGCGAGCGAGTTTTGAACGTAGAAATGGATCCTGAACAAGCGATTCTCTTCGCTCACTGCACATCGCTCCGTCACAAGCCAGTAATCGGTGCTGTTACCCTGTTCGGAGCGAACATGGATGACGAACCTGCGAGATTCTCGCTCAAACTGTCCAGGAGAGAAGAGGGCGGTGATATCATGCAGTTTATACTGGGGAACGATCATAATGGGCGAGTATTTTTATGTATTATCATATAAGAAATTTTTAACTTTGTAGAGTACTTCAACGCATCCTTACGTTTCTGTATGCACGTATAGTTAATTCGTTATTTAATTATGTACCTGGTGTAAATAGTTTGGTGTATAATCATTTACATGTCTACGAGTATGTTAATTTTAATCTTTTCTTCCATACAAATGAATGTTTTAACATTATATTCCATAATCCCACACCCATGGTAATTGAGTCTGAAGGCCTTTCATGAGAGCAGGGTATCAATACCATAGTAGTACCATTCTTCCCCCTCTACCAAGCTAAGCTAAGCAAAGACGAATAATAAACCATTAAAAAGGCATTACAATAACGTTACTCCATTTTCAATTATAGGAACATCGTAGTGAACGGACATCCGATGTACTACGAAGGTGACATCAAGCCTGTAGTAAAACGAGTCCGTCCATACAAGACCCTACTCATCAATCTGCCACCTAAATCTTTTGGATTCTGGGTCCTCGCCAACACCAAGATTGAAGCATGTCAGATGGTGGATAAAGAAAACAAAACATTTATCAAAGCAGAGACTGTTAGCCATGAAAACTTTAGAGCTAAACGATCCACCGACGATGATTTTGATGACTACACACACATAGCCGACCTTTCTTATGACTTTGAAGATGGTGATGTTTTTTTTCCTGACAATCATCCTTTAAAAAGCCGAATTAGTGACATGAATAAGGATTTAGATAAAATACAAAATGCATTCAAAAGAAACATGGGTAAGAAAAGATTTAAAAGAGAAGATACTGATATGTTCGGAAGAGGTAAACTCCGGAAACAGGGTTACAGATATAGAACCGACAGAGGATCTCTATTTAAGGATCTTGACTTTAATCCTAGAAGTGTTATTGACGATTTGTTAGAAAAAGCAAGACAAAAAGTAAACGACCTGAAAAATCTTCGACCGAACCTATCAAGATTTAACCTCAACAGAGTAAGCAAGAGGCATTCGAAGAACTCCAAAGTACGTTCATTAAACTCATTGAAAGCCGATAATCAACTTTTTGGTAGAATTCCTAGAAAATCCAAATACGTTAAAAAGATTTCAGAAGATAATGACGACTTTCTAAAAAAAGTCAACAGAAAAAGCAAAACAGAGAAAGACATTTCCAAAAAAAATTCAGACACACAAGATAAAATAACAAAAAGGAATCAAGAAATTAACAAACCATCTGCTGAACCACTGAACACTTTAGAAACAGTAGTCAGAAAAAGACGAAGCATTAACAACGAAATTGAAGAAATATCTGCAGAAAACGATATTGACCTAAGTGGTACAAACAAAGCAAAATTATGGAAGATGCTTAAACAATTAAAACAAGAATTTGGGGACTTTTCAGAAGAACAAATAGATAGTGGTACAGATTCTACAGAAGGCATAATTTTAAAGACTGAACTATCGGACGATAGTGCTACAATAAGGGTCAAAGACTCTAACCACGGAATGATCAAAACTACTATGAAGAGTATGCTTCACGTTTTAGAAGATTTGAACACGAATTTGAACAAAGTATGGAATGCTATTAATTTTTTAGATTAATGTACAGTGAATAGGTTAGGTTAAATATAATTTTTGTATATTTTGTGATGAGTCGTTTTATTTTTTGATAAATTTCATGATCTTGCACCGTTTGCTGCGGCGTACCCGCTACGGTAACGAACTGAATGCTAGCTACGCCGTCGTAGACTTGTAGCAGTAAATGCTAAGCGAATGCTACGGCGTAGCGGATTTTTTGCTCCACGTAGCGATGAGCCATTTTTCAGGGTTCCGCTTTTTAGGGTTCCGTACCCAAAGGGTAAAACGAGACCCTATTACTAAGACTCCGCTGTCCGTCCGTCTGTCTGTTTGTCGGTCTGTCTGTCTGTCCGTCTGTCATCAGGCTGTATCTCATGAATCGTGATAGCTAGACAGTTGAAATTTTCACAGATGATGTATTTCTGTTGCCGCTATAACAACAAATACTAAAAACAGAATAAAATAAATATTTAAGAGGGCTCATACAATAAACGTGATTTTAATGGTACGGATCCTTTGTGCGCGAGTCCGACTCGCACTTGGCCAGTTTTTCTGTCGAATACTAACCGAGCCAGCCGATAGACGTAGTCCTTACCGAATTTTCCGAATTAATGGGTCATTTATCCAATATTTATTTTCTTATTCTGACTGCCTCGTTGGTCTAGTAGCAAGCGCAAGCGCGTCTGCTGAGCATGAGGTCATGGGTTCGTTTCCCAGGACGGACAAAGTGTCATTGGGTTCTTCCATCAGGAATTTCTCAGTAGCAGCCACGGAGTCTGGATTTGTGCCTGGTGTCAACCAGGCAATAGTATCCCCTATTACCTGGGACTTAAACATCTATTTTTTTAAATGTATATGTAGACAAGTAAGACGATTCGCACGCAAAATACGCGCTCAGACGTGGAGTTGCGGACACCAGCCCGTTATACAATACAAGTAATACGATTGTTGTCAGGTAAAATGAAACATACAAATAGTGGTACAATGTAGTTTATTTATTATTTAACAACATGTTAGATAAACCATTTTCACATTTAACTGAACGTACATATGAAAATGGCTACCTCTAAACTTTTATACAATAACTAATAGGGACCTTGTAAATAAACGGTAACAATGCTCCGCGACAGTTATGGCGAACGAAGTGGTAGCGAACAAGCGTCCTATGTACTACAGTGATACAGTCGTGGAAGGAAAACTAACCTTATTCATATATAAGAATAGAGTTTATTACGGCAGTTTGTATACAACTAGAAGATGAAGCTACAGTCTATACGGCCGATTCGATTGTGTTCGAGGTAATCTGAACTCGATCTTAGTGTTTGGTGTTTAAGGTTACATATATCTTGTGTTACATTTTATGAGGTGATTGATGGTCTTAGGCATAACTTTCAGCAGAGATTTTTTTTCTTGTTTTTTTTTTTTATGAGAATCGGCCATGTACCTTACTGCAAAAAAATCTAATTTATTGTAAACAACAAGGTGTCACAGAAGCTCAATCCGTTTTTTTTAATTACCTAAAAACATTTTTCAACAATAACCTTTTTTTTTCGTTATTCATCCATAATCCCTAAGTTTAAATTTAATTGTGGATAAACTACTAACCTTTTCTTCTTTTAAATATAACAAGACAACATACGTATGAACCGCGTTCATATTTGAGTAGGTACTTAATGGTTTCATTGAAATTTTTATACATTCTGTAAACTTGCCATTTTAACATTATCATGTCACTAATATTAAAAGCTAACGTACTAGTGTGTTGGCCAATAACTATAATAATATATAATATACAAACAATAAGCACTGGAAGGAATGCGCCGAGATTTAGTGTACAACAATTGGCAGATATTACGAGGCAGAGACGTACTCCTTCCAGTATAATAACATATGTTTATAAAACTATTAATAATCACATTGAATAGACAGCGCAGAGAAGGAAAAATAACTTTTTTAGCGCAATATTGTTAGTCTGTGGCACTTTAAAATCAGTTCTTTGTTAATTCTGCGCCGTCAGAGTTTAAAAATGAATGTTCTAACAATAACTTAATACTGGCGTTATATGTAGAAGCTCTTGAGTGTGTGGTTCAGTGTCGTTGTCTCTAATTGTCTATACTATATTGCAATCACCGACTTCTGTTGTCTTTGGATGTAACGAACAGTTTTTGAAATGTTTGTGCGTCGGTAGGGTTATCATTTGAATGGTTGAAAGTTAGAATAATAGTTACAAGAATGTTTTAAAATCTTACTTGAATGTCAGTAGTTCGTATAAAATGTTCTCTCTCGTTCTTTTGTCTCTTTCCTCTTTCTAATAACGATTTTATGACATTTTTAAGTTCAGATGATAAATCTACCGACTATCTCCCCGCCTCTGTATATCTCTGTTAGTAAATGATGCATTTGTACTGTATTAGTCTTATCGCGTCTCACTCACAGTATTCTACATCGTTCGAGAGTATCTTAGCTGATTCGTGTGTGTCAACAAATGCACCATCACATGCCTCTCCCCTTACATTAATCCTAGTGCAACTATCAATAGGCTAGTTTATTTAATAAGTTTAACAAGTTATGTCATAAAATGTTATTTAGTCTACCATTTCATAACTCCTCTAAGGATTTAAGAACAACAGTGAGATATCAAGACGATCTACCGTTTGGGTCAAAGGGTCACATTAAGAGGGAAAAGTTTAGAAGAAAGGATTAGTAAAGCCTTCGTAGGCCAAAAAGTCATACATTTCATACCTAAAAGATCTAAATGATACTATGAACAAATAACTATAAGTAGTATATTACCCTGAGTATGAGAGTCATAAGATTTGAAAATATCCAACTGTTTCATCAATTTTATCTTCCTCGTGGCAAAAAATATAAAAAATTGGTCGCGACTTCTTGGATTCCTTAAAATTAACACTACGGGTTTTCACGGAAATAATTAATTTTATATTCTTTTCAAAAATTTTGATTTTACAATTATTTTCTTTATGTCTAAACTACACATCTACCTTGTATAAACCTCTTTATAAATTCACTATAATATTATAAAAAAGAAACGTGTATTGTTGTGTGAAGTTACATTACATTATGAAATACAAGTTCAGTAGGGTGAAGAGATTGATGTGTTACATTAATTTGTTATTATTACAATAATTATCAAATAAACCGTGTCCGTAGAAACTCGTTCGGTTCTACAGAAAAGAATTCAACAACCATTTGATATCACCCAAATTCCTTTAGAAATGGCGCAGTTAAGCAACGTTATATAACTATGAACTATACACTGAACATCGAAAGCTTAAATATACACATTAATAGAAGCGTCTAAACATTATGTTTAACAAACAGCTTGAAACAAGACTAATTAGGAGAGAACGACACCAACACGCCAAGAGCACACTTGTCAACATTGCCATGCAAGAAAACTTACAATTTATCGCAAGAAACTGTCGAAGTTACATCGTCTCCACGCTGTTACACAATTTTACTGCCAGACAAGAATTTAAATACAAATGACAGTGGCGTTTCGAAACGTCAATGTCATCGTGACAGCTCACTGACAGCGCTGAGAATGTAATTTCCGTTAATTTTAAATTAGTGACAGTAAGTCCACACTCCCGAATACAGATTGTTCTATACCAAAATAACGTTTTTATCTAAACTATCAGCTACTTGAGAGTCAACAACGTAGAACGCAGACTAAACTACGATAGATTGAAGATATAGACAAAGGTTATAGATTAGTATTCTAACACACAAGAGGATGTAAGGAAAGATAGATTCGATCGAAATTTGGTCATCAGACAGGTCCAATAGACTTAACAACTATTATTGTATTGAATGTCTACATACAACCATTTAGCTAGATTTGCCATGCACATACGGTACAACTATGTTTATAATATTATTACCTAGTCTAACCACACATACATTGTGAAAATTTAAATATATATATTTAATGACTTACGTTAGTGATGTGGCCGGACGGGGCCTGGGAGTGATGCCCATCTTACGATACAGCGTGCGTGCTCCGAATAACATAACTATGAAACAAGCTATGAAAATATATCGAGTGCAGTACAGTGCGAAAAATAGACGATTCTTATACTCCAGAAAAATAGCATTCTCAATAAACAATCTGAAATTATTACTTTTTTTATTTACATGTTTGTATATTGAATAGTATATGTGTGAAGAGAAGGTAGGTGTAATTGACAGAATGTCATAACGTAACGTAAGATAAGCAAGCGTAAGTGTGTAAGTGAAGTATCTAAAATAATCTTAGTATTAACACGCGATGCGATTTGTTGAGAATCGATGCATCGACTAACTGTCAGACCACTCGACTAATTAGTGATGTACCATCAATTTAAACTATGCAGATTGGTGTCAGTGTCCTTATTCCTGTTGTACTTAAATAACTGTATTAGATTATAAACTTTAAACGAATAAATTAACCTAAAGATGCCTATGTTTGTGTAAGTTATTATCATAAAACGGACACAGTGCAGGGTGATTTACATTAACATCTGTTACATAACCTCAAACATGTATATGTACCACTTCAACTATCACAATGAGGTCTACACATAAGTTTAGTCTACTTCAAGAACTTACTTAACTATACCAAAAAGCATCGCGTGTGAAGAAGATACAACTAAAGTATATGTAATACATGATGTGCTGATTGAAGAGATTGTAATCCGAACAGGTACGATCTACAAGAAGGTAGAATGATAGTTTCGTGTCGAATATTGAAAGATTGAAGAAGCTAAGAGCGCGAGCGGTCCTCGCGTTACGCGCTTTAGTTTATTATATTCATATATCACAGCTTTTGACGATAACAAATCTTTTGCATTTGCAGCTTTATAACTATGTGGACAACATTGTTCGAACCATTAGCGCGACTGCCTTCACCACGCTCTCCTCTTACTCTTCAGTCCTGCCCTATCGACCAGCTGCGAACTGCTTATGTGTCAACGTCCTCATTTTAATGTATCGCTGTTCTACGGTCTTTACGCTCCAGTATGTGTCTATCATTACCTACTTTATAATCTATCGATTACAAATCATTTCCCATCACTACTTCAATCCAAGATGGCGTAATCGCTCGAATAATTTGCTCACACCACAATGTGTTATTTAACTTTAATACCTAAGCGTAAAACATCGATAAAACATTAGATTAGAACAACGCTCGCCGGCGCGACGGTAACACAACGCCAATTACTTGTTTATCTACAACATTTTACACATTAAACACTAAATGAACATTGACTCTTATATTAAACATGCAAGAAAGTATTGGACAACGACAGCCGACGCGTCGCCGCGCCGCCATAACAATTACCTATTATATTCGATGTGGATATTAAGGCTAGGTCGATTACAGGTATGTACACCTAAACAAAATTACATTGACACATAGATAAACACTGCATAAGCACGCATGCAAAAGATTTAGAGGCAAAAGTCGAAGAGCTCAAGCGAATCGTAGAGAGCCACGGAGAGCGGCAGGGCGCCGGACAAGCGCGGAATTTGGATGAAACAAATACCCTGAGGGACGAATACATTGTTATTTCAATGTAAGTGCGAAATAGAGAAGAGAAGGCGATGAATAGTCGAATGTCGATCGAGTCTACACGCGTGCTTGAGATCCTTATAATAATTTTGCTTCCTTTTTAAATAGATTACACCGTTCGTTCTAGTTGTATTTATATTATTTCAACTTTACACTTAAATAACAATATATCACAAGCTTCAACATATAAAACGGATTGTTTCCCGAGTGTCGCGAGCGCGTGCTGCCGCGCGGTACTTCATGACTTTTTGACCATACGTTCTGAAACGCGCTTCACAGTTGTATCGAGGGCTGCCTTCCAAAATTTTTTATGAATGTATAAAAATATTATTGCTTATTATCAAGCACCAACGCGCCACTAGCCAACTACGTTCCGAAAAAATTTAGAATTCGAATCTCTCCTACAAAAATTTTGAGCGCGAATGATTGATACGTCCGAACGAAATTGTTATTATTTTTGGTTGTTTTTTTATTCGCTATTCGGGGGTCGTGTGGGGGTGTTGGGGTGTATACAGGGGTTGTGAAACATTGTCGTAACAATGACCTTAGCTCAGCTACATCATGTATTCAGATAGTTTACATAAGTGGAGAGGCGCTCACTGCATCACGCACTTGCTCTCGATCTGCGACTTTAGTTCGTTCACTTGCGTTTCGATGGTGTTTTTCAGTTCTGAAACGAGAAAAATATTATTAAAGGACGTTTACGTATCTTTACAGAGTTAACAGGACACGGGTGTAGAAAAGTAGGGAAGGGCCTTTATTTAGTTGGCAAATGTCACACGTCTTCGAAGTATTTGGCTCTCGGACATGCCAGTTGCCTCACGATACTTTCTTCACCTCTTCAAGAGTACAAGTAACAGTTAATTTCCCGCCTGTTTTCAAACCCATGACATGATTTGGAGGTGGCTGCGGCTTACTGGAGCTCTAAAGAAGGAGAATTGGTAGGAGTTTCGATTTCTTCTGTTCAGAGAAGGTGGTACTTACTGGTGAACTCGTCCTGGTCTTCAAGCTCCGCTTCAGCCGCCAGTTCTTCAGGAGTCTTCTTCTTCCTCATGAGCGGGTTGTCAGGCTCGAGGGGCTGCTGCTCCACCACCTCCTCTTTCTTCGGGATTTTGTACTGGAAGCAGAATAAGAGGGGGACTTTAGATATCACATAGCACAACCTGTTCCCTCCAAAGGGGTATGTATGGGTGCATAGAAAACCTACTAATCGCCAGGGTTTTCGAGGTTCTAAAAATGATTCAGATTTTTGTAAGACAACCGTACACCTATATATGTATATATTATGTTGCCAGTTATTTCAGGTCAACGACACGTCCGTACGCACAGACGAGTAGCGCGAACTTGAGTACGATTTAGCATTTTTTTTTTTTTTACGGATCGGAAATCATCAAATGACTTCTCCCGCTCTGGGCAGAGCGGAAGAAGAAGAAGGAGAGTGTCAGACTTGTACTGAGTAAAAGCCATCCATGTTCCTTCCTTGCCCTTTGTGTTCCAGGGCCGCGGTATCTCTTTCGAACAGCCCGCAGCGTACGATTTAGCATCAACTGGGTACGTATCCAGATTTGAAAAAATCCTAAAGAAAATACGCAGTAACTTTACGCCCCGCCTTGGGAATTCAACTAAAATGGAGGAAAGAGTCCTACAATGCTAATACGAATTGCACTAAAGTACCAATTCTAAGTAGCTCCATTTAAAGTTGCATCCAGTATTATGTAGTCAAGAGATCTCAATGGGAACGATTGCCAAGTTTGATTTGAATAGCGAAAGGAATTTGTAGAATTATCAATTATTTTAACAAGTACTAAACTGTAAGAGCGCGAGAACATGAACAATCATTAATTCCTTGACCAGCCATCGGTGCAATAAATATTATAATGTTAATGTGTGTGCACGTCTCACAGGTGCACTCTCTGTTCCCTCACTCATATACATGTATGTTATAAGCTGGAACGCCAATCAGACATGACTGGAGAGGGATCAAGCACAGGTGACAGGACCAACGGCTTAACATCCGCACCGAAGCACGTTAGGTACGCTAGATACCAGACGGTGCGTAGATATGTCTACGGTAACCTACTCTTTACATCCATTGTGATAAGTACTGTTATTGATTGACATACATTCACCATATGTTCGTGCGTATAAACTATTCCGATAATTATTTAAAAACCGACTTAACATTAGCTCAACTTAATTTTCATTCGATAGCCAAACCAAAAGGCAATTTTCAGAGTTCCCAACTGCGAATAACGATGCTTAAATTCCGTCGATCTCAAACGGGTATTATTGCATCCATCAAGCCACCAGTTATACATTATTCTGTCCTAACAAGCTATGACGGCTCCTCAGCGGAACCGCCGGGTTGCCAGCCGTAGTAATTTCCCAAAGGTACAGCGCATTCGATTTCTGAACGCTCTGTGTTGCCACACTCAAATAGATTGGCTTCTTTTCTGTAAACTCACGATTTATTCCCGCAGCTGGGACTAATGCAACCTTATTTCATCGAGACTTATTGGAACTGTTTTTCTTTGCATTTTTTTCTGTTTGTCGTCAAAGAGTTTTTGTTTGTTTATTGTTACTTTATTTGTCGGCGCCTTTTGTTTTGTTTACGGTGTAGTTTAACAACGGTATTGTATAGCAAAGTGTTTGAAATGGATACGCTAGGTTCCTTTTCTAAAAATGTATTCGAAGACTTAGCTGAGTATGTCTTTAAAAGTCTTTAAGGTTATATGAGAAAGGTAGAGGAATAACTTCAAATAGCAGAAGCAAGCAAGTTATATAACACCTGACCTGTAAACCCCGAAAGATTAGGCAAAGGTGCCCTAATAGTACATCCATATTTCGCAAGTTATGTCACCTACCGGGTACTGAAAGCATTTGTGACCGGTTGAAGGAATAAGCTCACCCCCTATTCCATGGGACTCAAACATAACTGGTGAAATGTGGGTACACCTATGCTTAAACCTTGGGGGATTATAAGTGTGATGTTAAGTATGTAAGTCTTAATTCATTACTGTTAATTCAAACGAATGCGTAAAATTGATCACATTGATGTCAATGCGTGATATCGGAAAAACAATTTGTCAAAGTAAGTCAACTACAGTACCTTCACAAGTTAAATTATGCCTTGTGTCTGTAACTGTAGCTTAGCCTTCTTTGTTTTTCTGACATTCAAAAGTGCCTGTAATGGTCTAATTGAAATAAATGCAAAAGCAGTTTGATTTTAAGATGACACCTACAAGACTCCATGTCTTCAGTACATCCTCACACAAGTACATCATCTTTAATTGTAACCCACACCACTAAACCCCTAAGCCACTCCAAATCGAGGACACAAAGCGGCTTAATTATAAAATAGAAAATTACTCCGCGAAGCTCAGAGCAATCCTCTTGCCTTTAATCTTCAATTGATTACATGCAGCGAGGCAGCCTCGGGAAGAATTTATTTTAATTTTAAAAGCATTTTTTCCGCTGGCAACCCTCTGGAGATCTCATTAGGACTGTCTCAGTAGCTGGAGATTGAGTGAGGCTTTACGGGTATCGGTATTAAATTATAGATTTTTATTGTGGTTTTTAAAAGCTTCTTTGTCATAGTATTGTGACGGCAAGGATACTAAAATATGTATTCGATCTATCTATGTAAGCTAAGCTTCTAGTATTAAACTATACCCAGCAGAGTATATCGAGTTTGTTGACAGAATAGGAAATCATTTTTACTTAAAAGCATTATTTAGCTGGCAACCCTCTGGAGATCTCATTAGGGTTGTCTCAGATATTACGGAGAGAGGATTTACTGGTATTGATTTTAAATTGGATTCTGAATTGTAAATTTAATTTTAAAAGCTTTCTCGTATACTGTTGTAATGCGTTGATGGTTTTGGTAATCATAAAATCTAAATCAGGCTGAAACGTGTTAGGTTTGTGGATAGATGACATGTAAACATACAGAGGAAGATACACATGATTAACAAACAAGGTGTCCAGACAAAGTGCGATGCTAATGAAAACGATAAAAATGTCAAAAACGAATGCGATTTACATTCACACACCTACACAGCTCCGGCGGTACGGTGTTGTAGAAATACGAAGAGCTTTGAAAGCAATCGCCACTCGTATAGGCCCTTAGATGCTCAAATGACAATTACAATAATGATATGATTTGTTTTGTGTACAAGTTCTAGTTCCTAGACTCAATATAATGACCGTGCAACAAAATTGACATAAAACTCAGTAAGAGAACCAACATAAACATAATTTTAAAGTTTATTACAATATTACCACAACAAGCCGAATATTTTACCTCTGGCAACATCACTGAAAGTACGAAATATAACATTTTCCTTAATCATGTAGATGGCACAATTTAAAATAATCACCGGCTTAGCGATACCCGGGGATTCCCTGGGATTTGATTAATTAAAATGAGGCTGAAATATAGTCGGCGTTACTTGCGGTAATATTGTTAAAAATACTTTCGGTGCTAAGTAAATCAAAATAAATTGTGTTGGATCTAAGCAAATTATTCAGACTAAAATAATAATCCAAAAATGTAGTATGAAATTATTCATACGAATAAAATAATTAAAAAAAAGATGTAAATGTATAAAAAAATGCTGTGATGGAACAAAACAGCACAGATATGACAATTTTACGCCACAAATCTTCTGTGTCCTTCCGTCTTCTTCTCTTCTCTTCTTCCCCGTCGCGCAGTGTTAGCCTCGTAGAAGTCAACCTGACTCGATTAGGGAGTCGCGCGTTGATACGGACTCCCTACTAGAGTCAATTTAACCTCCAAGAGCTGTGTCTTCCTCCTTCTGTGGTTTTCTTTCTTCTGCTGTGGCATTCTTGATGCTAAATGTGGGTAAAGTGCAAGGTATTTTATGGAGTACCAAAAAAAAGCATGTAGGTGTACAAGGATCTGTTGGCGTGTGACTCAAATCGAAACTAATGTTAGCGACATGACTTTGCAATATGATTACTAAAGGCAATTGCAAGAATTCTTACCAACAACGTTGCCCTGTGTAAGCGAATGTCACAAGATTCTTGTATAGTGCAAGATATGTCAGGGTCGTAAAGAGTACAAACATAAATGTCAACGTATTTAGGCATTCATTCAGCACATAATTTTTTAAATTATAGAAATTACTTTTCAGTCAATGTAGGTAGATACTTCATGATCATTCATATTGTAATCATTTAAAATATGTATAATAAGTGAGGAATGAATTAATGCCGAATCGCGCTCAGAACAATTTAAACATAGCACAGGAAAAAGAACATGTACATTCAGTGAAAAAATGTAAATAATATCGGGAATGGATGATTTGTATATTAAATTCGGTTTTTTTTTTGTTAAATTGACACAACTGTTTTCCATTTTGACGCGGAGTTTGAGTTGCATCTGTTATTTAGATTTAATACAGTGCTGTTTTTAGTTAGATCATATTATTATCTAGTGTATATTGCGAATTTCATAATGGAATAAAACATCGAACCAAGAATTTGTCTTAAATTTTGCATCGCCAATGGAATTTCGTGTTCGGAGTCCCTGAAAATGTTACAGAATGCTTACAGTGAATCGACTTTATCAAAAATACGTGCTTATGAATGGTACAAAACGTTCAAAAGTGGTCGAGATGTGATAGAAGATTTGCCTTGCTCTGGTAGGCCATCAACGTCTTCTGAACTGAAGTTAACATCGCAAAAGTGAAAGAAATAGTTACCGAAAATCCTCATTCAAGTTTGAGAGAGATAGCCGCTGAACTTTCTGTGTTTCACGAGTCGATCCGTATCATTTTAAATAATCAATTGGGTATGAAACATATTGCCGCTTGACTAATCCCATAAAACCTAAATTTTCTACAAAAACTCAATCGCATAAGAATCGCTGAGGACATGCTAGAACGAGTCAATTCTGACATGAACGTTCATGAATGTTGGACGCATGGTCACTAGTGACGAAACGTAGGTATACGAGTTTGACATGCAAACTAGTCAAAAAGCTTCGGAGTGGCGCCTTCCAACTGAACTGAAACCGAAAAAACCAGGCCACAGTCAATCAAAAGTCATAGTCATATTGAGCGTTTTCTTTAACTATCGCAGTGTTGTGCACAAGGTATTCTTGCCGGAAGGTCAAACAGAAAATAAAGAATATTATTTGAGCTACGATAATGCGCCTAAGGCGCACAAGGCCATCATAGTGAACGAATTTTTGACCAAAAACTGTTTAGTTTTTAAATACAATTTTGCGCAACCACCTTATTCACCAGATAGGGCTCCAGCCGACTTCTTTATTTTTCCTAAACTCAAATGACCACTTCGTGGCACCCGTTTTCATTCGGCAGAAGACATAAAGGAAAATTCGCGGCGAAAACTGAACTCAATTCCGGAAAAAGCGTTTAAAATGTTTTGATGATTGGATTATTCGTTAGCGTTTCTGAAACTGCTCCTTTAGAAACGCCAACGAATAACTTTAAAGGCGATGCAATAACTTTGGATGAATAACTAACAGTTTGTGCATTATTGATCGTTTCCCGGTACTTTCTTGACAAAAAAAAAACAAATTTTCAGTAAAGAATTGAGAACTTTTCAAAAATGGTTGGAAAATTAAACATACCTATAGCTATAAGTTTTAAAACATTTTTGAAGTTTTACTATCCGCCCATCGTAAAAACACATGATAAACAAATAATTTATTAAACAACAAAACCTACAGTAGATGCTCCTTAGTTAACTTTCAGCTCGTAACAGTTTCAGATATCTGATAGTTTTCATCAAATTATGTATTATTAACCCATCGTTTATTTTCGTTATAACAGAAAATTATGTTCACAATCAATTTACGCAATTATAGTGGCGACGTCCGGAAGCCTGCGTTTTTTTAATAAATCCAACTCATGCACAAACATAAAATCACGCCTGTAATCTCCGCAGAGTTAGGCAGAGGTGTAGTTAATCATACACATCTAGAGGAAAAAGGGATTAACTTAACTTATTCTTCATCAAAAAACACAAGGATGAACCTTAGTATAGAGCAGAGCCTACATCAAAAATATTATACAGCATCCCATTCATAAATGTATTTATTTATACTCACTATAACATACATAAACTTAGATCACAAACAATTTTAGGATAGTGAATTCATCACTTATAGAAGTGCACAGCACTCGCAGAATAATAAAAATAACCATATAACATCACGCCTGTAATCCCCGAAGGGTTAGACAGAGACCTTCCTATACTACACCTATATTCACCAGTTATATAACCCTAAACTAGACACTAAATAATGTTGGGGTACAAAGTGATACATTTTCGAACATCGCCGTCCCGCAGCCACTATCATTAGCCGTAGCGATGCTTCCAATTTGCGCAAGATTGCCGCGTTGGGGCGCGCTAAACGTGTTAGGAAACTCATCTGGCCAGAAATTGAGCGGCCACCGGTGTATTACTTATAGTATAGATAGTGAGGCGGCTTTTTTATTCGATGGTTTTTGCGATTGGGTTAGGTCGTGATTGGGAAGATAGCGGGGTTGCGTTTAACGGGTTGAAAATTATTGCGTTTTCATCTTACAGTGTGGAATCAGGGCTTTAATTAGTAGTAGTGACTGTCGGACTGTGAAGGTATAGGTACGCACCTCTGATTTTTCGGATTCATGTGCGTATTGTATAATTATCACTTGCTTCGGTGAAGGAAAACATTGTGAGGAAACGAGCATGCCTGAGAGTTATTTCTCGACGACATGCTACATGTAAAGCCAAGTCAGAGACTCATGGGCGGCATAAAAACTCTGCCACTAGGTTAGGCACTAACCACACGTTATAGTAGTGTTATTTATGAAGGTTTTACTCAAAAATTGTATACGAATCTATTATATATGCTAGACCATGCAGGTCAACTTACGACTTTGTATCCATATATCTACTTAGATTATTCGGAAAGGAAATACCTATACGAAACCTGATGTAGTTTTAAAACACAAGTTAAATAGTTCATAGTTCGATGGTTAGTTCTTAGTTCTTAGGTAACGCATTCATATAAAACTCTGAGAAACAAAGGCGTTTTAAATGTCTCATTTAAAAAAGTCGATTGTTTAACATAGCAAATAGCAGAAACAGCATTAAATTTAATCGACCGTCTTTATTGTTTCTGTGCTATTCATGAGTGGAAGATAAAACACACACACGCACACACACCATCACTCTCGGACATGTAAAAAGTGTGTGTGTGTGTGCGGAAAATTGCTATAAAGCCTTCTTACACTTCGTCGCCCATATTATAATTTACTGGCTTTCCGTGGTATTGTTCTTGTTATTATTTTGACATGGTGGTTAACAGGATCTTATTGTTCTTCCATTATTGTTTTTTTTTTTGTTTTGCTTACTAGCGAAGCGATTAGGAGACATGTAGCTTGGAAGTGTCTAGAGAAAGTTTCTAATTAGGAAAATTATCTTTTTTTTCGCACTGACTATATTAGAATTTTTTCATTTGCCGATCATTTATTTATAAACTATACTATACTATTTACTAAATGTGTGTATGTGTTCGATAAAGTGTCACCAGTGCTTGAAAATAAATCAACCGCTGTACATATTAATCTCCCTATGCAATACAAATGCATCAACGTACGCATATTGATTATACACATAACCCTTTGTGTTGCATGACGCATAATTGTTACAAGACCTTTCAATACACCACATAACTCTCTATACATATGATATACATGTACACAAATTACGTCATTATTGTTAGTATAGAAACGCAATAAGACATTGCACGCACACAGACCAAATATATGTTTAGACGTGTGTGCAAATACGTATTGTGTTTTTGTATGTGTGTGTGCCGTGCGAAATCGGTATAAGATCATTTATTCACACATTGACACTTCCATACATTTGTATACATCTATATGTGTGTGTTATGGTGGAAAATTGCTATAGGGAAGTTTATGGGGCGCATGGCTTCGGAAAATGACGTGTAAAACGTTCGCAAGTACGGTTTGCATAAACAGGGATTTTCTACGCCTTTTTATGCGGAAGTGAGTCCCAGAGCCGTATACTGTGTACTTATTTTTGAAGTAAGCGGCGTTTATTAAAGTGTGAATGTCAGTTTGATGCCTCTGTTAGACGTATATTGGGTTGTTTGATAACGTCTGATAGTAGGAGATAGGAGTTCATGTAGATAGTGTTAATGGGGTGTATTGATCGTGGTTTATTATTTGAGTATATTGTTACATCAGCTGTTGTTATTGTTATTGAAGTCGGTAATGTGTTACTAAGTGGACATAGACAACCGCTTTTTCATCGTTTCAACTTCTTGTTTATTTTGTATTTCTCTCTGGTAATCGGCAATTTCTATCAAGTTGACTACTTCTCAGTGACACCTCAAGGTGTAGGTACATTTGTGCCTGGTTGATGGCAATAGGCTCGCTCTCTTCTGCATGTGACTTGAACATAACTGGTGATAATTATGTGTATATGGGTACACCTCTGTCTAACCCTTCGGGGATAACGGTCGTGATATTATGTTTTTTTAATCTCACAACACCATTTCACTATAGAACCCTGTACAACAAGAAAACTCACTTAAACCGTTCGTCTAATCATATTTGTTGTCGCTACGGACGTCGTGGGGCGAGCCTAATGTATCGGAAGTATTGCCAACGTGTCCACTGCGACACTTTGTTTTGCACACGCAAATAGTACCTCTTCGGGTTTCATGGTGTCCTAGTACTTCGACATGGATATGGAAGAATGATTATACTTGTTGTTGCTCATTTTCTCATTCTTCTGGATAAAAAAACACATCATCTGCCTAACCTTTTTCCAAATATGTTTGGGTTGACTTCCAGTCTAACCGGAGGTAGATGTTGTCATGGATAAATCTTATAATACATCCAGTATTACCCAGTGGTATTGTATAATACCACTGGGTAAGACTGGATGTAGATTTTCAGGCCTCCGTAACGTTTGTCAAATATCTACAAATGACAGCCAGAACCAAAGGTTTGTTTTACATGCTGTCTGAGCCACAGTTGGGTCTCGTTATGTGATGAACAGTAACCCATCCACGGGGCTACCTCGGCAAGCGTTGCTTTACCTTGCGGCTGTTGTTACTAAGCATCGGGCCCGTCAATTTTCTACTAGACCATTGACACAAAGAACAGAACCTTAACAAATAAAATTCAAATCCAACAACCCCATGATAAGAGGCAATTTAAAGCTAATTGATTGGAAAGCGGATAATCGTCAGCTGGGACGGAAGGTCTATAATCGCTCGCCCGGAGAATTACTAATAAGGCCGGGCCTTAGTCATCGGCAGGGCCCTGTGACCTAGTAAATTTTACGATTCCATAACTAGTACGGTCGTTATAGACGATGGGTGACCCTTTGCTGGATATGGGATCCTAGTACTTTACATAATCCGCTAAGTATAACAGTTAAAGTTACAGTCCCAAGTAGGAATGTTGTGTGTGGCTGATCGATTTCTTCGTCAGTAAAAATTTGTTGGTTTTTTGGTGAAATACAGAAAAGTAAAGTAAAGTTTTATCACCAATGTCATTTAAGCCATTCTAGGTTTAATTTTAACACACTGCACTGTATTATAAATCCGTGTTAAAATTTAAAGTGGACAATTATTTTGAAGAAAAAAATGTTACTGGAAACGCCTAACTGTCGAGTTACAGAGTTTTGAGTATTATTTAGGCAGATAAGAAAATTAGTTTGTGTCATGTTTACCCGTAACTTTGACTTAGAATATTTAATCAACCATTTCAATAACAATTTCTACATTATTCCCTGTCTATAATTCACTAATGAAACTATTCAATAATTCCGAATAATACATAATTTACAATACGTCTATCATGATAGACATGATTAGGCTGTCTAGTGCCAGTCCATAGCCAATGACTATTTAATAAATAATTTAGGTAAAGGCTGGCAACAGTCACGCATGTGTTGCTAGTCACGCGATTACAATTAACGTTTTACGTCGATTTGTCAGTAACTGCCGCGCTTGTACATTCGAGTTAATGAACTATTAAATGACGGTAGTATAAAAAGGTTTGATTTATTGGCCACCAACTAAATTAGTTCCATAAAAAAAATAGTTTAAAAAATATTATGTCATAATCGATTCATGGTTTTGTCGGTTGCCAAATTATAGTCTAGTGTGACATTAGTTTGTGAATTCTAGTGTTACCAACACAATATATGTAGTTTGTATTATTCTATTTTGATAGTACTTATTTCTTTAACTGTCCTGTAATTTTTATTTGTTACGAAATAAATGAAACAATTGCTTTGCGATTCTCGTTACCGTCGCATGAAAATGGCCGTTCAATAGCTTTAAAGGCTAAAAAGTATCAGGGTCTCATCATGGGATAGAGCTTACTTCATTTAACATTATTTTCTGCCTGGCATTTTCCGAACTACGTTAAGGTAGACATCCAGTCTTACCTAATGTAACCGAAATGCAGTATTTTACATGGATCGTCTGCCTATCTGCCTACCCAACCGAATTACTGGGTAACACGAACCATTAGTGTGCGTATGGCTCCTTACTGCAGAAGAATAAATAACCTTCAATTATTGCGATAAATCGCAAAGCGATAAAACAAAAGTTTCTCCAATAAAACACGGTTTATTAATCAGATCAAGAGTCCCAAGTACCAGGCGCTCATAATCCGAACAGAGCTCCGCTACACTTAATTAAGGACTCGTCATCAAAGTCCGTCCGTCACGTTCGCGCGAACATTTGCGGAAAGTTGCAACAACTCGCGTAAAAGTTTCGTTACTGCAAGTTTTAATTGTGGGGTCAGGCAGGGTCCCAGAGCTCCCAGAGGGCGGGTGCGTAATGTTCGTAATTAAAGGGAATTCGAAGGAATAAGTGCTTTTATTGCGACGATGGGGAGTAAGAATTAAGGTTTTTTAGGGCAAGATTTGATTTAATTAGGAAGGGTTTTTTTGTAGCATTATTGTATTGCCAATCGACAAAAGATGCTTCTAATTATTGCTTGAAATAGCACGGTCTTCGTACGTGTTTTGCATAAAATGGATGACGGAACTAATGAGAATGGCCGAGACAGTTGTTATATTATTTTAATTAACTTTACCTAGCCAGACTAAATATGTCTATTCTGTCACACCTTCTAATCCGAATTGTGATTTTAATGGGATAATAGTATTCACGTACAACACGTACCATTACTTACGTACAACACATACCATTTCACGAAAAAAACAGGGTGAGATTCTCAATTCTGAGACCCTCAAAAAGACATCCTATCTGTGGTAACGATGATGAAAAATCAAAAATGTATTGTATCTAATCTAATACCTTTAAACGAGCAATTCTTGTATATATAACATCTGAATTTCGGAAATGGCACCAACGATTTTCATGAAATTTAGTATACAGGGGGTTTAGGGGGTGATAAATCGATCTAGCTAGGATTCATTTTTAGAAAACTTCGATAAAACGAAGTTTTCAAGCATCGAGATACTTAACATAAACTACTATACAAATTCTGCTTATTTTGTCTGAAATCATGGTAGAAATATGAAAATCTTTGAAAGCTGTCCCTTGCCCTCTGGAGTCTATGGACAAAACATCAAAGGCACCATGGAATTCCACTCCATAAGGGGCAGAGCCTTTTACTAAGTAATAGAGGAGGGAAACGGAACTGGTATAATAAGATCAAGAATTAAGTTTACTGACGAACTCCATAGATGGTGACACTGATAATTGTGTCAATTGATAGACGGCAATTATTGTATTAGGAATATATATTGGATGATATTTGGGTGTGTGGTGTCGAAGCATAAATTAAAACATTTTGCATTTCTCTCATTTATACAGTCTAGCTAGGAGACGAAAACCGTTGAACGGAATTATTGTGAAAATATTCTTTCTAGTAATGAGAGTGTTCGTAAATGGATCGGTTATCGCATGATTGCTTGTCATAACATGTTTTTTGTAATTATTTGCGTAAAAGTATACAAATATTTGATGTTTGCCTTATATGGTAGTTATCGCTCGAATATGATAAAATATCGCCAAAAAATAAAAATAAAAGGTTTTCACCATTTATTTTTAAAAATTGTTTCCAACTGGGTTGTTACTATGTAACGTATTGTGCTGTTAAGGCTTTACATGATGATAATGGCACACCAGCAGTGTAATAGCGGCAATAAAAAGAAAAATAGGCAGTTTTCTTACAAAAAAAGCCCGTCACGAGAGTTTTCCTCTTTGATAAGGTATTCAAGCGGCATCAACATTATTTGTTTAGACGTTTACGAGATCGCGCAAGTGAGATGTATCACATTACCACCCTTTGCCTAAAGATCAGGTTTCTGAGCAAAACTTTCAGTTGAAACGACGTTTTCCTCAATTTCGTAGCTTTTTTTTTACCTGATCAGATTCTTCCACGAATATTTTTTTAAAGAAAGGAGAGCACCCAGCCTCCATACATTTTTGGGGTATTTTCAAAAGTGCCAACAAAAATAAACTTATTATTTGGATAAAGTATAACAAAATAAACATTTGTTATTATTACACCTAAGTCGTAACCCCACCCCCGTCCACCGTGAAGTTGTTCAACCACAAAATATCTGAGAACATCCAGATCGGCGTAATTTTCTTTTTGCCGGCCAACTAATATAGTAGTAATAACTAAATAGAGCGTATGGATATAAACATTTTTTATTATGCTACCCAAGTTTTCAATAAATAATAATGATTACTTTAATATAAAATCTACTGGTCGATGTAGACACTAATGAAGGGCGGTCTGCCGATCTCCTTGAAAGCCGAATTCATCGATGTGTTTATCCTGCCTAACCTACGGTGCTCAGACCTAGTCACTCAACGAATTGCAAAAGTTCCGCCTTGGGGTCAGCCAAAGAGCAATGGAGTGAGGCATTCTGATTGTAAGAGATAAAATACGGAACACTAACGTGCGCTCAAAAACAGGACTTACAGGCTCAAATGGGATTGGGCAGGTCACGTGACCCGCATGTATAACGACCGCTGGGCAAACGTCACAACACGATTAATTCTCACCGTAAACATATTCGAATTTTATCTATTATTATCCATTCTTAGCCATTACTTGAATGCATAATTATTGTTGCTATTTAAGATAATATTACAATTATATGGTGTCTTTTTTTACCTAAAAACGAATGTATAGGACTTCATTTAATTAAAATAAGTAATAATACTCGAAAACACAGCAGATTTATAATAAAGTTACGTTTGGTAACTATTTACTCAGGAACAGAAAATTCATGGCACTATTTCTGTGTCTTCTTGTCAAATCTACAAAAACTCTAAAGTAGTTTCTTAAAGACCACAAGTCTACAATTTGCTTCACTATCCTATCCACCTATAAGATCCCATCACAAGTGATTCCCACTCCCGCTGCCGCTCATACCTGAGACCCCACGAGCACCCAACTCGAAATTACCGACGGTCCTTTGACGTAGCCATTTAGGGAACAAATTTTATTAGTGAGGGAACTCGACGGAACACTCTGGCGTAGTAATGACCCGACTAATAGTCCAAGCCGGCGAGTAATGTAAGTGTTACAGTTTTAAAGTGTTGCCAATTATACAGGGTGGTGCGGAGGTTCGTGTAATGTGATCGTGTTTTGTTTTGATAGTGAAATGATCTGATGGCCATCGACAGTCTGTGTTTAATCAGGAGTGAGATTTGCTTAGATGTTAGTCTACAAAGCCGAGAATCGAAATCCTTTCTGATTGCCTTAGAACTTTAACTATCCGTGAATCAAAATCAGAACCAGCACTGCCATCCAACGTGGCAATGCTGGCAGCATTGCCACGCCTTCTGGGCACTTTTCCTATTGACAGCGATGCGGACGATTTTTGACGCCCTGTAACCTTTTTTTACTTGTACATATTATTTACTATTATAGATTAATTGTAGTTTGTAAATAATGTAAATAAAATTTACGTCTCCCGTGAATTGAATTAGTAAAGTTAAGTAATAGTGAGTTGTGGTAGCCCCGTGGGAACTGTTCCGACTTACGAGTTCTAGATCGTGGGATCGGGTTCGGTGGATGCTTTCAAAGTGTTGAAGCAAAACATCGTTAGAAAAACGGTCCTAGAACCAAAACCTTGAAGACATTGTGATAACCTCCAATACGCACTGAGTACGTATGGGGGATTATTGCCATACTATTTTTCACTTCTCGAAGGGGAGGCACGTGTTACAGGTTGTATTCCTAAACTGAACGGATAGAAAGAGGCTTCAGCCAGTGGAAAAGTTTCAACTTAAATCAAAATTAAATCGACATCACCCAATCATTCGCCTAGCCAATCTAGTCCTAATTCGCGTCACTTTTCCCGCGGCAACTTCTGGGCTTTTTACGCGCAAATTGCTCGTAATTTAACGCGCGAGTTGCACAATGGCGTCGCGGTAAATTACTCGAGCAAAGTGCCACTTCGTCTTTACGCCGGTTAGAAAAGTTAGGGAAACGGGAGGGGTAAGGGTAGGGGGGAGGGCGTTTAGTGGTACTTATTTTTATGGAAAAATGTGGTGAATATTGTAGTGCATGTAATGGGGTTAAGTGGGGGCGAGTGGTGTGCATTTTAGTTTTTCTTCGCAGTCATGGAGTAAAAAAGGGTTATGTAAAGTTTCAATATTTCATAGAAACAGTGTCTTCAAACTTTTTTTTTTTCGGATGGGAAATTATCAAATGACTTCTCCCGCTCCGGGCAGAGCGGAAGGGAGTGTCAGAGTTGTACTGACTAAAACTCATCCATGTTCCTTCCTTGCCCTTTGTGTTCCAGGGCCGCGGTATCTCTTTCGAACAGTCCCGCAGCCCTGGCAGAGTGTCTTCATACTTTGACAGCTCTTTAGGCGGTTTAAATGAATTTATTGGATTTTTAAACTAATATAATATAATTTTCATTCAACGGTATGTTGCAACAGTCTACATTGTAGTTTATTTACCGAACCATGTTTAAAACAGTTTCTAATTCTAATTATGAATACGATTTTATTATTACGGTCTTTTAGTAAGTTTTGCCATACTTGTCTTATGATCTAAGCTTGACAGACATTAATTAATCTTTAGGACGAAACTCTATTATATGCTGAAAACCTCCACATTGGTTGGAGAACCTATCCATTGTCAAAACTAATCTATTTTTCTCTAAATAAATATCTTCATATGTACGTCTGAGCAGACAACATGGACAACCAAATATTATCATACATACCCCACTACACCGATATTGTATTTGTATAAGCCTAGCAAGGTGCACCAATTATGTAAATGGGCCCGCCAGATGGCGCCACTGGCGTAGTTTGTGATTCCATTTGTGCAATTGAATCTATGTTTCTGTCCAATTGAAATTAGTGAGACTTGTGTGTGTTCCTAACTCAAGGACGACGTATGAAGATATGTATCTACGTAATTTCTTGAATTGATTTTGATATGGAAGAGTCACGAATACAAATAGATATAGGTTTGCACTTGGCATGTGGTCGACATTAACTCTAGATTGAAAGAGCTGGTAGTTATAGGGAGAGGTCTTAGCCCGGCAGTGAAATGATGTAGGCTGAAAGTAACCAGCGACTTGGCAAAACTTTAAATACATATATTTCTAGAGTGACTCACAACAACATCAACAGCAATTTCAACAACAACAAGAAACCAGAATAACTTCAGTGAACAAGGAGCCCTTGTTCCATGCTATTTGGGGTCGGTGCAACACGTTTTTTCCATTCTCCCCTGTCATTCGTCACGCTATCATTTACTCCTTTTTCCTTCATATCATTCCTCACACAAACCATCCATCTTTTCTTTGGTCTTTCACTCCCTCTCCACCCATCAACATTTTGGGACCTAAATTATCGGATGGTTGTGCATTAATATAAGTTTAAAAGACAGGTTGGAAAACTATTAAAAGAAAAAATATAATCAGCTTAAAAAAAATGGCAGAACTTCTTTTTCTTTCCCAGAAAAGTTTTTCCGCAAGAAACTTCATTCGTTTAGTTCGTTATATTTCATAACATAATACCGTAAAATCCTTCAGTGGCTAACTTTCAGCACAAAGAGCTAAGCTTTCAACGGAGGATTTATTCAAAAGCGCTAAAAGCTCCGAAATTTAGTTTTTAGGAAGCACTCTACGTGTTTGTTGGTATATTATTTATTTTGTATACGGGGAAAATGGTTTATTATAATATGTTGAAGTGAGTTGCTTGTTTGCTACGTTTTATGTGATAAAGCTGGCGAACACATTTTGGTGGTTTTGCGTATTATTTTCGTTTTCGATAGTTTTTGGACAAACCTAGCGGTATGTAGGCGAAGTACCTACCTTAGTATTTTGTAATCCTTTAGTATTTTTTACATGTGGGTAAAACAAAATGTTCTGCTAAGGTTTAGTACATTGAAATAATTTACATAAGGACTAGGAAAACGTAATTATGATTTGGTATTGTAGTATTTAGACTTTCGATATTGATGAGTTTTACAAGTCTCTTTCTACCACAAACACTTAAAAAAAAAGATAAAATATGACGACATTCTCAAGCCTATCCTTTTATATACATGATGTTGTTTGTAAACCGTTGCTACACAGGGTGTTTGCTTAAGGCCAGACCAATCGCGGCCCCTTTAATCACATACGTAAACATTGTGTGCGTAGATTATATTGTTTAGTATTAATAATGTTTTGCACACACGCTGTATAAGAATAAATGTGATTTTGTTTATGTTTTTAGATGATAGTATACGGCGTCTTTATTGAACTGTTTTAAACAGTGAAATGATAAATAGATTATTTTGAAAACTTATGTTTTTTGGCATTATATATTTTTCCAAATTGACTGAATATTCGCAACCAGCATGCGTGTACACATAGATAAAAATCGTGGATGCAGCAAAAGGCGTATATTAAATCGGCAAGTATGGTTAAATTAATGAATTAAATAAAAACTCGAATTCTTAATCTTCATTTTTAAACTTCGTCAGCAAAAATAAAACCGTTTATTTATTTAATGTACCTAAGCTCTGAAGCATAAAATTAATGGATTTCATTAGTATACTGTATAATATCAACACCACATTTTAATCTTTCACATTTTTATCTTGCTCGTTCCGACCGGATGAAAAGTGATACGACCGAAAAATAAACTGTGAAGAACAGTCTTCATTTAGCTAAAGAGTTCCGTATATAAAATAATATTATTTAAATTTTTCTTACAGGTTGAATATGGAGATAACCTTTATAGTGCTTGTTATTTTCAGCTGCACAATCATTTGATTGTTATCTTTAGGAAATAAAATAAGTGAATATTACTTTTCACCAGAACATTTATCTATCTATCGGAGAACTATGCCAAGACTATGAAAATTGAAAACCAACACGTATTTCGCACCACACTTCGAAAAATGCGAACAATCCATAATATTCTATATTAAATTCCTCTCCGATATCACCCCTATTATTTACCCCAAAAGCCTTAATAAAGCGCTGAACGGAATCTTCAATTACAATCCTCACACTGGGGTACATTGGAGTACTGGGGTGCCACGGAACCCCATAAAAATGTCGTGGTCCGCATACCGTGGTCTGTGAGAATTATTAGAATTTTTTAATTAAGAATAAGTGAACCCACCCGAGCTTCTTTGTTTTCCTAAATGAAGACGCGATTTTATTTCAACCGCGATTTATGTCAGTTTTAGGTCAATTTAAATGTTATAAAGGCGGTCTTAAAGAGATTTTTTAATTAGCCGGATAGCTCGGAGGGTTTTTGACGATATTTTCATTGTTAAATTATCCTTGACATGCTTTGGAAGGTTTTACGTTTATTTTTAGACATTTTGAGGTTAAATGGGGTAGTCTGGATTATGATGTTGTACCGGCAATCTGTCCTAGTTTAGTTCTATTTTTTGTTTTTATATTTATGGTATCTTTATAGATAGATTTCTATATTATCCATGGAGTTTCTCGCCTTTTCTTCAACATTAAGATCAACATCTTAAATAGCTTTAGTTTCTTGCCTAATTTACCAACCTTTTGACAAATCAAAAGTGCCTGTAAATTAACAGAATTTGACTGATTCCGAAAATTCAACACTTGTAAAGAGATTTAAAATTTTGACCGCAACAAACTGATGTCTTACCAAAAAATCACATCAATATTATCCATAATGCTCACCAATCCATTAAAACCAAACCAATTACCAAAAAAATATTCATACAACACTCAATTACCGACAAACAGAGATATAAAGGTGATCCCACACTCGCCGGCAGAGGGCGCACTCGACGCGCGTCGAACAAATTATCTGACATGTGTGGAAGGGCCTTGGAGGGCGCTTGACATATTTCCGCGCGTCTGCGATAATTGTTGACTTGTTTGTGTCACGGCAGGCTGGCTGGTGAATGGGCGGTGTTTATGTTAGCTTTAGGAGGCGCGTGAAATTATGATTATCTAGATTAATAAGCCTAAGTATATTTTGTAAGAAAAAACATTTACTCTTCCCTTGTTTCTTAACAGATGTTATTTTAAAGTGTTTTATTTTCTTCCTATTTATTTTATTTTCATAGATGTTGTTACATTCAACTTAACAGAACTTATTTGAATTTGGTAGCTATTTCAAATCCCTTATCGTCCATATTTATCCTTTCTTATCCCAACCTTATTAATCATTTCCCCTCTCCTTTCCTAAAACCATCGTCTGCTATCTAGTTCTCTTTAATCTATTTTAACGAAATGCGATTTCTTCTTCTTCCATTTCTTAGATTTCATATTTCCTATGTCAACTATTGTTGCTCTGCTCCTTATCGTTAACCTCTTCATACTTGTCTCCAGCTTCATTAATATCTGCGTCTCATTGTTGCGTAGTCGGTCTACTCTCTACGGCTTATATTATCCCTGATTTAACTTTATCTAAAGGGTGTAAACAGACTCTTAACGAAGCCGAAAGGCACTTTTTCTGCCCGTCCTTACGATCTTTTTTTTTGTTCTAGACCATACCTGGGAACCTTCTAGTTGCGGAGATATTGGGGGTCAAAGTTCCAATTTTTTCAAAATAAGTGTTTGTAATGTAAGATTTTTACTTCAAACACCTCCAGGACCCCCTTACTATTCAATCCATCTATCAGTACAATGTTTTGAGTGCGGTACATTGAGTCCTACTGTAAAACGTGATTTTTCAGCCCAAAATAAAAAGTCGTTTCTCAGCACTAATTTTTGCGTTAAGTTACTTAGTTTGATGTACATAATGCTTGATTGACGGCTTTGTGAAGAGTCTGTTTACACCCTGTATATCTGCGTCTCTGTGTAACATAGTCTGCCTACTCTCTGCGGCTTACCTTATCCCTCATTTAATTTCATCTATACCTGCGTCTCTGTGTTGCATAGTCTGTCTACTCCCTACAGCTTACCTTATCCCTGATTTATCTTCAACTATATCTGCGTCTCTAGTGTTGCATAGTGTCCCTACTCCCTATAGCTTACCTTATCCCTGATTTAACTTCATCTATATCTGCGTCCCTGTGTTGCGTAGTCTGTCTACTCCCTACAGCTTACCTTATCCCTGATTTCCTGTCGCATCTTCTCGCGCTCCTCCTCCATCTTGCGGTGCTTCTCCTTGCGCCGCTCCTCGGCCTCGCGGATGGCTTCTTGTCGTTCACGTTCTGCTTCTTCTTCCTTTTCCTTATCGTCGCTGTCATCGCCGTCACCACCGACTGCCCCTGGAGCAAGGAGAGGTTCTGGGTTAGTCATTTGTTTTAAAAATAAACTAGCGACCCAACGCTGCTTCGCACGGTTGTAACATAGGTTCTTTAAAATATGTGAGTTAAATATATTTCTTTTCTTTCATTAATTATTCTCTAAATGTATGTAAACATCAGTTAAGAAGTCCAGAAGAGCGACGCTATCATACCGACAGACACGAAGAGTGATTAGAGATTGTGAGATAGAAGAAAACTTTCAACAATATTTATTGATGTTTTACGTTTACTTATAGCTATAAGTTTTAGAGTTTGATGATTTAACTCTAATGGGCGGCATTTAGTTTGGCTCTCCAACATAATTCTGTAAAACAGTAAAATATAAAACAAGGAACACAGGTACCCGTTAATGTTTAAATTAGCAAAGCCTTTGTAACTAAACTCTTGATTAAGTACCGAGCTTACTTTTAGGACCTTTTGTTCTTTTAATCTTAGAATAGAACTGCTAAATAAAAGGAGGTTATGTACAAGAATAATGTTGTTTATGAAGTAGCATGAAATTGTAGGGGGAAACTGTTTGAAACTTTTGACAAAGTGGTACTTACTAAAGTACGCAATATCAAAGTGTATCATCTCCTAACTACGGCAGGCGAGCCGGTCCTTTATGAAAATCTAAAGAAAACATTACGATATACAGAAGTTAGAAAATTATTGGTATCCATCGTATGGTTTCTAAAATATCAAGGAAATTCCATAATTTCAATTTAAAGACCTAAAATGTTTCAAAATATACGTCAAACTGATACAGCTTGTACTACGCGTGAATAAAAACACCCAGCATCTACCGACACTAAGAAAAAAAATAGTTTAAATCAATCCCCTCATCAGAAGAACGCATTAAAATTAGAAAACACATTTGCACCGTTTCCAACCGCTCACGGTCGGTCTGAACCACCTCAAACCGGTTCTATCCGGTCGAGTGGTCGATCTAACAGGGCTGCTATTCAAAAATCCATTTCACGTCAATCTGAACAATTCTCACGTCGAACGCACGCGTTGGCGCGAACGCTTCGCATACAATTTTCTATTCTGTTGAAAAACAAAATGGCGGCCGATTTTTTTTTGTATTGTCTGTGGTTCGTGTTTAGAATATGGTGGTGTATGTTGGAGCTGTTTGAAGTGTTTATTGGATTGTTTGATTTGCATGTGTTTGAAGTGAACTACTATTCTTAAATAAAAAAAAAAAAAAACAAAAATATATGTCTGTTGTACGTTTTTATTAGGTTATGTTAGTAATCTATAAACAAGATTAGACATGTCAAAAAAGTGTTCAGCATGGAATTAGTATGTACTATATTGTATCTTCAGTAAATTCTGTGTGCAAAAATGTTTCTATCATTCCTTTACGTCTGCGAATATAAAATGTATCTTGGAATGGCTTTTTCATAAGCTTCTTACAAGAAATTCTTGAAAGCTTAGACCTGTCTGTCGTTTTGTAGAAAATACAATTTTACTCAAGTTCCACAATATGATATTTGAAAGACCAGACTTCAAACGAGAGATATTTTTTATACAAGTATTTTTATAGCATTGTAAATGATGCAATATTGCAGTAAGTAGCTTACTAAAACCTCAAAATATCTAATGATATTAAACTAAAAGAACAATCAAAATCTAGGGTTTTCTTGTGTGTGCTCTTAAATTTAAAATCAAAAGTTATGTATTCAAATTAGACTGAAATGATCAGAGCTGTCGTTCTGTATGGATCGGAACGTCTATTAATTCCCACTAACATTAAGTTTGTTTGTTTTGTTTGTTTCATTTCTTCATTTTTTTTATCTAAAGTTAGTGGGACAGGGTAGTGCGGCTAACGAAACGATGGTTTTGTTTTTTCCCGTTGACCCCACCAGTGGGACCAAGCAGTGGGGTCAGTGGGAATATACCAAAATCAGCATATTTTGAACTTAAATAAAGAAAACATAAGTCAGTCCCCAAAAATTTATTTTATAAAAGAAATCCCACTACCAACTTCCCAAAAAACATCTGCCTGTCAAATTGGAAGAACTTTCCCACATCCCCTCATGCATTGAGGAAAAAGCATACTATTATACATTATCCTCAATGCATCTTACCCATATCCTCTGCACTGCTCTGTGATCCTCTATCAACCCCTACAGTATCCCTACATCCCCATCTCATACCAGCTCATCTCACAAACCACACACGCACACTAAACATTCCGACCGCCAAAAGAGTTCCACTCATTTCCATAGCGCGCCGAACAATGTCCCCGCATTCAATATCGCCGGTAAACGAATTCCGATGGAGCAGCGTCTCAACAATTCAATTTACTGCCGAGGCGAGTCCCCAATAAATGATTCCCATTAAGAAAAAGGCGGTCGTACATGCTATAGAACCTTTAATTGATCCCATCGTGTCTCCGACAGAATAATGAGTTCAATTCAAATTCAATAATTTTCGAGGACCGTAGATCGACACGTCTTGAGCTCGGTTTTCATCGACGCGGCGTTTTTTAAATTAAATATCCGTTGAACTTTACGTTTTGTGAATATTAATAGGTTATTTTTAGATTTAAATGATAATGAATTTGTTGTTTGTGTTGCGTTATGAATATTTTTTTTGCTCGATGGCTTTGTATGAATAAGGTGAATGGATTGGATTCGATTTTTTCTCTTATATATTTTTTGGAAGGAAAATGTTTTTTTAGGGCGAAAAATTTGTTCAGAGACAATAGAGTATGAATAATAAAATTCTTATTTAGTAGGGAAACGCCGGGAGGTCCTAGGAGGACTTACACCGACCTTATTCGTGATGAGTATGTAAAGATCGTTACAGTTTCTTGGCGTTCCGTAGTTTCTGCCTAACCCCATGGGAAAATTGCGTGAATTTAAGTACCTATGTATAAATATCAAATATAACTGTGTATTTGCTCCACAAAATTTTATCATCTTACTGAAAAAACTAGTCCAAAATTCACTTTCGCCAATAAGACTGACTGCACAAAACATATATACGAGTATACAAGAACACACGCTCACCACAGCCGACATGAATATTTACAGCAAGATAATTACATAACAAGCGATTGGAGTAAGGCTTCCCCTTATAATTGAATTGGTATACTCCAGTCTAGCTTGAGCTACACCGTTCG
Source organism: Lycophotia porphyrea (assembly GCA_950005105.1). NCBI lineage: Eukaryota > Metazoa > Arthropoda > Insecta > Lepidoptera > Noctuidae > Lycophotia > Lycophotia porphyrea. The sequence goes on along the minus strand of OX465404.1, from coordinate 616,774 downwards.
AGTCTAGACCTAGCCTTGTTGGCTGAGTTTGTGACTAGTCTGTTGGTTCAGACTTGATTCGTGTGTTAGCGTGTTTAGGAAGAAAGTGGATTTGGATATTATGATTCAGTTTTGCCTGTTAGTATAGAAGTTTTTGAGATCATTATGGGAGTTGATATAGCAAAAACCGGCAGACGGACATCAAAGTGATCTTATAAGAGTTTCGTTTTATGCCAACTGTGATACGGAACCCTAAAAACCAGCTGTTTAGGATTTGGCAAAACCAGTTTTTAGGGTTTCGTACCCAAAGGGTAAAAACGGGCCCCTATTACTAAGACTTCGCTGTCTGTCCGTCCGTCTGTCTGTCACCAGGCTGTATCTCATGAATCGTGATAGCTAGACAGTTAAAATTTTTACAGATGATATATTTCTATTGCCGCTATAACAAAAAATTATAAAAATATAAATTATTTAATATTTGAAGGGGGCACCCATACAAAACACGTGTTTTTTTCGGTTTATGGTACGGAACCCTTCGTGCGCGAGTCCGACTCGCACTTGACCAGTTTTTTTAGTTTAACTAACCAGGCTCTCGATACATGTGGTGATGGGAGGATAGTTCTTAAGTAATTTAGTCAAGATAGTGACGATGGTTAATGCTGGACAAGAACTATTTTTTTGATTACTTTGCAACTGATCTTTCTGTAAAGGCTGTAACAGCTTTGACAATTTTGTTCAGACATTGTTTTCACATTGCAATAGTGTATCTCATGCCAGAGTAAAGCCGACATACGATCACTCCCTGCAAAAGAATCCATCTTCCTGCCAGGGCTGCGGGACTGTTCGAAAGAGTTACCGCGGCCCTGGAACACAAAGGGCAAGGAACGAATATGGATTGGTTTAAGTCAGTACAAGTCTGGCACTCCCTTCCGCTCCGCCCAGAACGGGGGGAGTCATTTGATGATTTCCCATCCGAAAAAAAAAGGGTCCGTCTGCTACTTGCCGAAACTCTGCCGAAATACAACATCGTTGGATCTGTGTTCTAATGGATTCATTTTGTATTTCAGACGTTTTCTTCGAGTGAAAAACAAAAATGAGCCACTGTCAGCAATTGTCAACCTTATCACACTTACCACCAAAAAATCACTAGATCAATCCTCAACAAGATGCCATATCCGTCACCCAGGACACCCACCATCACTTAGCAAAGCAAATACAGTCATAAACGTATCGGTAACGACGGCATTACTGTAATGGCGGAGTCCGGTAAACAAACTCGTAAAGTTAATTGGAACGGAACGCCGATGCTGTTATTATCGCAATATTTTGAAAAAGGGGGCGAGATTTAGGGGCGGGTAATGCAGGTTAAGTGCAGAATGATACAGGTTTTATGAAGTGTGATTGGAGAGGGGAGTGTTGGGGGTGTTGGTATTAATGTGTTGCTTGTGCAGTCAAGGAAACGTATAGTTAACAGATTGTTAATTCTTATTATTGACTAAAAGTGAATGTATTTTCAAATCACTCTAATTTTTCCTGACTGAAAGAGCTGCTACTCTTCAAAGAGTATTATGATCTTAGTAGCAGCTTGGAGTTTGATTTTGTGCCCAGTTCATGACTTTTAAATAAATGGCGACATGTGGGTGTACGATAAGTAAACCTCTGTTGAACCCTTCGGGCTTTACAGGTGTGATATTTGATATTAAATATAAAAATGTTTCATTTGTTCTTTAAGAAATTCTCATGAACAGTCTACATGCTTAGTATTCCTTTAAAACGCCTTAATATTAATTTCCAAAACATAACCGGCGATATGCGTGCCCACTCTTTCTAGGAAAACTGTCTCAATATAAGAGCGTATTGTGCCCACTAGCTATTGGTATTGTACAGCATTTGACATTTGCTTGGCTTGCTTCAAGAAATATTAAAGAAGACAACAATAAAGAGTTCACACAATTGAAACCATTCCACTGCCAATACAATGGAGGTTCTAACAAAATTGAACTGTATTGAAAATGGTATACATATAGTTGAAAATGGTGCGTAGTATCTAAAGAGTTATGAAGGTCAGATGGTTGTCGTTGTGAAAACCTAGACCTCATATTTTAATAAAAAAAGGTCTAGCTGCTAAACCCTTTTAGTCATAAACAATAAATTAAATAAAGGCTAGTAGTCTAGCCATTGTTGACCATTTTTCTAAGAAATTGGCTCTTAAAACATCCAATCTCTAGGATTAATATTATTATTTACAAGGCTTTGACTAATATTTTATGAAAAATTGCTTTTATGACGAAACATCGTTTTTATTTATTAAATTTAGATTTATTATGAATAATATTACGGACACACACAACTTCAGAATGCATTCTCTAAATGGTGGTTAAAACATCAACATTCATTGTTTCATATAAAAAAACAACGTAGACATGAAAAGTGACCTTAATTTATAATGTTTTTCTAAAGAATACATTTTTTAAAGTATAATCGTTTTACAAATATTTGCCAGTGTACCTCCAGCTTAGGATATAAATATCTTGGTGCCACGTAAAAGGTATACGTTTTTATAGCTACTTTATATTTATGGCTCCTAAGGGATGCAAGATGGAATATAACTTCCTTTTGCTTCAACATTATGTTACAACGAACATTATTATGCTTGTAGGTACTCATTTGAAATAAAAGTAAAGGAAATTATAAGACAATTTTCGTCCAACTGGAGGGGAAAATATTTGTTCTCATACAAAGAAGGCGTGAGCTGGCTTATATTTCATTTCACAAGAAACATTCCATTAGAAAGTGTATTCTAATAATTTTCTTCGAGAAAACAACCACTAATAAACTAGAGTAACAGCTGATATAGTAATTAGGAAGTTTGTAGGATCGTTCTGTGATTATGTTTGTATGTAGGTAACAGACTTCATCATCAACATAGGCCTCCCCAATCGATTTCCAGCGTGACCGGTCCATTGCCACCTGCATCCAGCGACTCCCTGCAGTTTTGACAAGGTCGTCGGTCCATCTGGCAGGTGGCCGTCCCACGCTACGCTTTCCAATGCGTCTTCACTCCAGTATCTGTTTGCCCCATCGGCCGTCCGATCTTTGCGATATGTGGCCTGCCCATTGCCACTTCAGCTTGCTAACCCGCTGGGCTATGTCGACGACCTTGGTTCGTCTACGGATTTCCTCATTTCTGGTAACAGACTTGCTTTATCCCAAATAAAAAACAACTTATTTCTAAAATAAACCAGCTGAACAAAACATAATATATTACAGTCAACATAAAAAAAGTTGATGCGTAAAACCCGTTGGAAAGAGAACAAAATGATAGACATTAACATGGCCATGTGTAGCCCATTACAAAGATACAAGAGTCATTAAAATTACCCCGAGATAACCCCCATTAATTCTGTCTTTGTCAAATGTAAATATAAAGAGAGGGACAAAATATACAGCCCTTTTGTTCATAAAGAGGTTGTGTATGTGTTGTGTAGTAGATAATACATGGTATGGGGGCCTAATGTAATACCTTCCCTTTGCCTATGGGACGACCCAAAATTGATAAGTTAGGGTGTGATGTAGTGGTAAGCAGAGCGGGGAGCGACAAGCGGTTTTCTTAACATGAAAAGGAAAACTAACAAGTTTGGTACTGGTAACTATTTTTAAAGATTTTTATAATGAGATTGCTTTGTCTTTGTTTTGTAGTGGGTAATTTTACGGGTGACCTGCAACGATATTATAACCACAAGTACTGAAGTTTAAAAAACCGGCCAAGTGTGAGTTGAACTCGCGCATGAATGGTTCCATACCATCGTAGTAGGTCCCCTTTAATTTTTATTATTTGTTGTTATAGCGGCAATAGAAAAAACAAATATTCTGTGAAAATTTTCAACTGTCTACCTATTACGGATGAGACACAGCCCGCTGACAGACAGACGGCTGGACAGCGGAGGTTTAGTAATAGGTTCCCATTGGTTACCTTTAGGGTACGAAACTCTAATAAAGATTTAGGGAAAATCTACCAATTTATTTGCAATTTCGACAATATTTACAATACACAGTTTATAATTCAGAATCTGTCACACAACATAACATCACGCCTGTAATCCCCGATGGGTAAGGCAGATACTATCTATAGTACCACCCACATTTTGCCAGTTCCAGAATTAATCTTTTAACACACGACACAACTAATTTCCACCAAAGGGACTATTTCCCCTTTGATCTCCCCCAATCAATAAAAAATCTTCTTCAATTTTCCGCTCCCAGTACTCACTCCGCTACCTGTAACGTGGCTAAGCTCAAAGGGACTGAAAGTAATCACGGCGGAGTTTTTCAGGAATCCTTATCGCTCACCTAGGCTTTCAGCGAAGGTTTTATTTTATTATGATAACGCATATTACGTGTTTCTTGTCCGACTTGTTTTTCCAAAATATACTTGGTTATTTGTATTTTTGCTTCAGTTTTTGCAAGGTGATTTTGTTATATCTCTGTTTTATAAATGTTTGATAATTTTTGAGGTGTAGTTTTTTTTATTAGTGTTATTACTAGTAAGAGCAGCTGCTCGGTAAAAATTATAAACTTCGAATAGATAACAAAGAATACTTCATTTTATTCATAGTTTTCACTCCCTATAATGAAATCTTTTTAGGGTTCCATTGCCAAATAATTATCAAAAGTGGAATATTCGTCCTGTTTATCTGTTTGTCCGTCCGTATGCCACAGCCATTCGACTCCGAGACTGTTGGCACCACGCAATTGAAATTTTAGGAGCAGGTGTCTTCTATGAATCGCTCCAAAAAATAATGTGAAATTACGAATATTTTCTTTTATTTTTTTTTTTTCGGAATGATGAAAATTCGGAAATCCCTTTGTGAAAAGATAAACACAACAATTGAACAATATTAGCACATGTGTTCGTCAAGGATTTTAAAAAGATGATGCTAAAAAAAAAACGCTGTTAATGAGTTAGTAGTACGAATATGAACATAGTATTTTGGAACCCATACCATATCGTCTTATCTCAACGTTCGCAATGGTTATTCCAGCAAAAACTAAGTTTTGAAAATTACGATAAACACACGTATATATATTGTATACATAATATAGAGCTCGTAACTGACCAGAGCAATGCGACTGCCCTTTTTTTTTTATTCGGATTGGCAATCATCAAATGACTTCTCCCGCCTTGGGCAGAGCGGAAGGGAGTGTCAAAAAAGCAACGCTACTGCCTCAAATATCGTTCGAGATGACAAAAACCAAACCCGATGACGCTACCCGGCTACCCTAGTCCGCCTGTATAGCTAGCACTGGTATAGGGGTACACACAGTGGTAGTGGTGGTGGCGACAGGCGGCGCCGGGCGGCTATTATTAGCGCGATCGATATCGTCGGCTCCGTCGAGTTTGTTGAACTAAGTCCACTGAACACTACAACTACTGCGGTGAAAACAAAAGTTATTGTAGGATTTTTTTGGTTGAGTGGATTTGTGTTTAGTTGTAAGTGTTTTTAGTAGATTAAGTCCAATATATTTAAAGGTTTATAAAGCGGTCAGTAACCGTTTACATATTGTGTTATACCAATAAAATATGTTTACATTTTTTATTTTTATTTTATTATATCAGAGATCATAAACCTTTGAACCAATTTTTTTACTAAACTCACTTTCAAACAGTTCCCAATAAAATCAAATAAGTAACGTTTAGGGTCGTAATATAACCGCGTTATAACCTTACCTAACTCGAAGTCAATTACCTTGTATATTTAGAACAGTTCAATATAACTTTAACATCTCTTTCAAACTAAATTATAGGTGTCTTATTTTCCAAAGCCATAATTACCATACATACATACATAGCATCACACCTGTAATCCCCGAAGGGTTGGGCAGAAGTGTACCTAATAGTACACCCACATTTTGCCAGTTATGTTTTAAGTCCCATGTAATAGGGGACGAGGCTATTGCCATCAACCGTGCACAAATCTAGACTCCGTGGCTAGTACTGAGAAATTACTGATGGAAAAACCCAAAAACATTTTGCCCGACCTGGGAACCGAACCCAGCCTCATGCTCAGCAGTCGCGCTCGAGACCAACGAGGCAGTCCATTATTACCATTGTACCATTTTAAATGTATATTTCTTCGTATTTAATCAAGCCACACTCAATAGGCGCCTTCAAACACAATACACAAAGAACACAAGAAACCGTCATTTCAAAAGCTAAAAGTCGCAGTTAAGTAGCACAAAGAGAGCTCGTTATCATAATTGTGGCCAACTTAACTCCCTAAGTTACAGTTAAGTTAAACTTAAGTTCGAACCTTTAATAACTTGAAGTTGCTTCACTCTTCTCTTGTTTGAATTATTTACTTTGATTTCAGGGTTTCAAGTTCGCAGGCTTTATTTTGAGCAATAAGTTATAAATTGTTGGCGTAGCAAGCGTAGCGCTACGGCGTAGCAATGTATTGCGTCGTAGTAATCTCGTAGCCTTGACATGTGCTAGTAAGATTTTGTGTTAGAGGAAATCGATTTAATTTAATTTTGCTACTTGCTTCAAATGGAAACAGAGCGATGTAGCAAGAAACGGTGAAGGACATCGTGTTAACTTTTTATTTTTTAAAGTTTTTTCTCAAAGACGGTGAAGGAAAACATCGTGAGGAAACCGGCATATCCTAGAACCAAAAATTCGAAGACATGTGACATCTACCAATCCGCACTGGGCCCGCGTGGTGGATTATAGCCCATTCCCTCTCATAGAGAGGAGGCCTGTGTCTCAGCAGTGGGAACATTATAGGTTGATGATGATGAAGTTTTAAATAAAAAGAAACTTTAAACTTACTGACTTACTTAATTATTTTTTTAAAGTTATTAAATATGAGGAAACCGGTACGCCCTAGAGCCGAAAATTAAAATACATGATTGTGAGAACCGACATGGCGGATCACGTCCCACATCGATCTCACAAAGAAGAAGCCTTGGTCCCAGCAGTGGGAACAATTCAGGCTGAATATGTTCAAACAGCAACAAGAACAATTCTACAATTGGCTATAATAAAACATACAACTTTGGGAAAACAGATATCGAAATAGACAAGTTACCTATTACACAATCGATGATGAAACATACACAGTTCAACAACCTACAGTGGTGCAACGTTGTGCTCTTTGAACTCTGTTGACTAGTTTACTGCCTCGTTGGGTCGTTCTACAAGTTTTTCTATGTTTTTCTTGGACTGTTCATGGGATAAGTCACGATAGTTGAAGCATGGAAAAAAGGGGTTTTCAGGTTTTCAAGTTAAATATACCTACGTAAATCCTCGAGGGGTTTGACAGAGATTTAATAATACTAAACCCCAGTTCGCCATGTAATAGGGGTCGAATGCCATCAAACGGACACAATTACCGTGAAAACAGTTTTGTGGGGCATTGTTCTTAAATATTTTATTTATAAACCTCCCTTTAATAAAAAAAGAAAGAAATAAATATTGGTCTGCTGCTAAGGAATTTTTGATGGAAAAATCAAATGAGATTTGGCGCTGCCTGTGAATCTAACCCAAAAGCCTTTATTACTTTGAACTCATAATACTTCTTAAATGGAATTCTCTGTACTAAACGAAAAATAAAAAGTAACAACATGACAAAAGTACCCCATTTCTCTAGCCCCACCCTCCAGATAGCACTGAATTCACAAACCGGACATATCTAGCAGATAACTCGCCAATTAAACGCAAAAGGAATTCTGAACTTTCAGACTTTTCAGAACAAGTCAGAACTTTTTGCGGTTAATTAAAAAAAAGCCGTCAGAAAAGTTCCCGAAGAACAATGCGAAGTATGGAATCTTCTTTGAATTGCTTTTTTGAGGAAATTAATCTTATTTTTGAGGAAAGTTTTTTTTTACTTTTTCTAATTTGTTTTTTTTTTGAATAGTTTAATTACTTCGTACTTCGTTGTGGCGTTTATGGGGAAAAGTATTTTAGGAAATAATTATTTAGAGGCTTGTGTCCAGCACAACAAGGAAATGCGTTATTTAGATAGAGTGAGTTTCACAAGGATATTGTATTTGGTTAGTATTTTATAATAATTATTGTTGTAAGTACTTTTTTCTTAAATAGCCCTAAACGACGCTGGGTTGTGGGGATCAAATAGGCAGTCGCTTTATACAAAATACTGGTTTTTAGAAGTTTTACTACCTTGCTTAGATTTTAAACAAAATTGTCAAACAATAATTTATTTACCACATGCCTACCAGTGGTCTTTTCTCAGTTGACCGAACTCCACATAACCGCCGTATACCAACCGCTAGATAGCAATATTAATACATCGCCGCGATACAATCAGGGCTGCCAACATAAATAATGCGCGCTCGTTGAAACAAGCTATTATTTTAGCGTGGCAACACTGTAACCTACTTCTCGGAATAGATACCGCGGAATAAAAATATGGACGTCAATTGTTGTTTTTAAAATTGGGGATTTGTTGTAGTTTATTGGAGCTTTAAATGGGTTTATGTTAAATAAAATAAAATAGATTTGGTTGTGTTTGTATTTCATTTTTCAACTTTCTGGGAAAAATTTTGCAGTTCGATTTTTCAGGAAATACATGGTGCAGTGAGTTTTATGTATAATGTGTAGTAACTTGGTAGTAACATTTCACAATTTATGTCTTATGTAAGAATAAATGTTGTGTTATTGGTCTGGTTTGAAAAAAATACCAGCCAGTTATTGTGCCGGGTAGTCTTTTCCCTTAAGAGTATCGTTGCGTCTTGGCAATTTTATACTTAAAAAAAAAACACACACATACACATACACACACGTACATTTTCTAGGTCCAGGTTTCCTCACAGAGATTTCTCATTATATGTCAGTATAATGTATATATACAAAACCCAAGGCTTTAAACACACTGAAATTGAAAATACAAAACAAAACAAATTAACCACTCAACATTTAAAGTTAGTTATTAACACTGATTAAGTTTACGGTACGTTTGTCGTAGCATCGTAGCACTATGCTACGTCGTAGCAGTGTCGTAGCAATGTCGTAGCCAGACAAGTTTCGTAGACATCTGCCGTAGACATCAATACGGGAATTGTGTTTATTATTGTTGAAAGTAGTTTGTAGCATGTTTCGCTTTTAGTTAGGGGACTGATAAGTCTGTTATGGTTTAGTTAGGCAGAATTACTCTGTATCTTGCTGTCGTAAAATTTTGTCTTGTAAGTTTATTAAAATAAGCATGAAAATATACAATACATACAAGAAATGAAAATTAAACCTTTGTTGAAAAGCAAAATAGGAGAGAACTACTTAACGTAAATACGATCAGACGTAATTATTCCATTTCGCAGAAGTTGCAATTATAATTCAGCCACATAAAACGATTTACAACAGACTAAATGGAATAGATACCAAGTTACTGGAAATCGCGTGTTTTAGTAATGAGCCTACTGTAGATATAAACTCTGTGCCTAAGGCGGCGGTCCCACCGCCGGCGATTAGCGAGGAGCGAGTGGAGCTACCACCAAGGTTAGCAAGGTTACCGACGTAGCCCGAAGAATTGCCAAACTTAAGTGGCAATGGGCAGGGCACATTGCTCGCAGAACAGATGGCCGATGGGGGCGAAAAGTTCTGGAGTGGCGACCGCGAACCGGAAGACGTTGCGTTTCAAGGCCTCCCACTAGGTGGACCGATGATCTGGTGAAGGTTGTGGGGATCCGCTGGATGCGAGTCGCACGGGACCGGTCAATGTGGCGATACTTGGGGGAGGCCTATGTCCAGCAGTGGACGTCTTTCGGCTGAAATGATGATGATGAGTGGAGCTAACAACTGCAAACGAATTGTTTGTTTGGCACAGTTCTCGCCGGAGGTGTGAGTAGTCAGTGATCAACGTGTATTATGCATACTTATCTTTTACTAACACAGGAACTACAATCTTTTGTACGTTTTTAGAGCGAAAATATCGTGGATACCTAGTCGAAAATGACAACTTTGGATTAATGTAAATAAAGTTGATTTTGAAATGAATAGTTTATTGATAAGTCATAAAGAGGTTTTAGTTTCAACCCAAATTGAACTTAAAGTTTGGGTCATCATTCGACAGCCATTATTCCAATTAATTTGTGGTCGGTGCAGCGTGTCTTCTTCTCTCATACGAGAGCATTTGTTTTACTTGTCAGACACTTCCTATCTTGCAGGTACAGAACGATCAATATTAGCTATTGTGATATACAAGAGTTGTCAATTAAGTAAGAAGTACGCGAAGAAATAAACCTAACTATTGGTCTATTCTGTTATCAACACTAGTCATAAGGCAGAGAATATTCTTGCCCTTTTCCTAATGTATCTGGGATTTGCATTAAATTTAGTCGAACTCAACATAAGAATCTAATAAAAGAGTTTTAATAAACCCTAGAGACTTAAAAACTTTGCATTCCCTATAAAAACTCGACACACGACCAACGAAAATGGGACTTCGGGGTGAAAACTATTTTCACCCCTCGTCAACTCGCCCACACGAAGACAGAACACAGTTCATTAATCTCGAGGCGAACACGAGAGGGCGCTGCTGTGCTTGTTTTTTAATTTCCACTGACAAGGATGCAGTGAACAATATGTGGATATGTGAAACTAGATGAGGTTGGATTTTTATGTGGTGTAGAAAATAAGTCTGAATTTGCTACATATTTTAAACTAGATATGGTAAAGTACAAATATACTTAAAGAGTTTTTTTTTACAAAAATTCAGGCTTTTACCTATATTTGTACATATCTCGCAAAACATGGATTTTATGAGGACTGGAATAATAAGGGAGAATTTGAAAATCGTAGGATTTTCCAAGCATAAATCCTAAAAACCGAAACGACTTTTAGGATTTCAGTATGCTTGTTTTTTTTCAGTATTGTCCTCTAAATAAATCAGTTTACTTTAAAAATGTCTGTGATATCTCTTCCAGTCTGCGTCTACGCCGCACATGGCTTTTTACTTAATTAAAAGTTTCCGCGACGCGCAAGTCTTTTTATTATACAGTTAGTTGTAACTTGTACCCCAACTACGGAGGTACATATGGGTACCTGTACCTATATAGGGAACATGTTTTGGCACAGGTTTCTCTTTTTGGGGAGTTGTAAAGAATGCGTGTGTGTGTGATGTGTGTGTGTTGTGTGTGTTTGGGTGTTTGTGTGTGTTTGATGTATGTGTGTGTGTGCTGGGACGGGCAAAGTGCTATTGGGTTTTTCCATCAGGAATTTCTCAATAGCAGCTACGGAGTCTGGATTTGTGCTCGGTTAATGGCAATAGGCTCGCCCCTATTACAAGGGACTTAAAAAACATAACTGGCGAAACGTGGGTGTACTATTAGGTACACTTCTGCCTAACCCTTCGGGGATTACGGGCGTGATGTTACGTGTAAAGAATGTGAGTTTAGTTTGTATCTGCATTTTGGTTTATTAAGTTTCAAAGTGAAAACAGGAGAGGTGTAGACATAGCAGAGGTCAATGAAATGTTATTAGTTATTTATTTATTTAACATAAGCATAGCATAATCAAAGGTTTTACGGAAAAAAAAAACAATACGTGCAAAATGGGTGCTTTACACGCTCCTGCCTGCCCTATTCAGGTCATATTCTGTTTATGAGTACATAATAGTCGTTTACTTTATTAGTACTATTATGTATCGAACTTGAATACTAACAAGATAATTCATAATAATATGTAGTAGGCAAGTACCTACATACAGGCTTTGACATTAATAATAGCGAATTAAGATATTAATTAGGATTACGACAGCCCATTTGGGTAATATATAGAGATGTTATCATACATTCATCATATGTAATGCTATAGTATGTCTGTTCATAGTTAGAACATATATAGATTTTAAGCCAAACAAAGATTTTTTTTATTATTAGTTGGAAAAACTTGAAGTTAATATTATTTGGGGCTGGGCTGTTGACAATTATTTGCGTCTACTCCATCTAATATGTATTATATGGTTCTAGATCTAATTAATTAAAGAAATCTAATTCTAAGACAGTATAGCTTGGCTTTTAACTTGGCCAGAGGGTAAGTGTTGCCATACAACGTGGCAACGCCGCCAGTCTCTTGGGCACATTACCAGCTGACAGCGTTGAGGAGGAGTTTTTCGATGCCCTTTTATAGTTTTTGTTAGTTTATTTATTTTAGTTTAATAGTTTTTAATTATTAATGTATATAGTTAGTTTATCCTAATAAATCTTTATAGTATATATACCAACAACATAAAGGTTGGAACGGAGATTCAGAGGTCGGGAGTTCGACCACAGCGCAGGTGACGTGAATTCACGTTAACAAGAAGAAAAACCGACCAAGCGAGTTGCGAATTGGATTCGCGCACCGAGGGTTCCGTATAAACTTTTAGATATTTACAGTGTTCAGATTTTTTTCTTTACATGTAGTGTAAAACATTGCTTTTTACCAAATTTCACGATCCTAGGTCAACCGGAAGTACCCTATATGTTTTGATTCCCTTGTGAAATCGCAAATAAACGGTCACAACTTTTGATCGCGTTGACTTACAATTTTGCAGACCTGAGTATTTGATACTGATTTTAGCTTGATACGAAAAAAGGTCTCGGCAGACGGACACACGGAAAACAAAGTGATATAATGAGGGTTTCGTTTTTACCGACTGAGGTACGGAACTCTAAAAACAAACAGCTGTCTCAAAGACATAGGGGTGCCTATTCCCTTCCCCTCAAAAGTAACCAGCTAACCTTTTAACCCAAAGTTGCTAAAGCTTCCTTCACTGCTTTATTATTACCTACACTTAATATTAACTACAGTTACAATAAAACAAAGTACCTATTATTTATGTCTTGCCTACATTTCCCAGTAACTGTGTTTTACATTAGCACGTCAACTCGGCCTACTTTCTGTTCGTCTGGCGAGCTCTAAAAGTGTGATTGTACGAGAAATGTAAGCTACATTGATTATGATTTATTATGTCGTTTATTGCCCGTGGTTCGACCGCGTAGTTCTACTAGTAGGACCAAGGGTATTTTTCTTTTCGGTAGTTCTATCAATCGGCACATAGAGAAATCAAGTTCAATCATTAGTACTAAGGGCAACTTTGTTTGGCTTCCGGCCACCGTAGACGCGGACCTGTGGACGGTGAGTAATGGGCTAGCTCGCCGTCCGTCCGTCTTTTGACGACAGGCCGTGTTGACGGCACGTTCGTGTTCCACGCGCGCCTCAAAGAGATGTCAGCAAATAGGAAGGGGCCCGCAAGGGCCGATGCCTGCCAGGGCTGCGGGCTGTTCGAAAGAGATACCGCGGCCCTGGAACACAAAGGGCAAGGAAGGAACATGGATGGGTTTTAGTCAGTACAAGTCTGACACTCCCTTCCGCTCTGCCCAGAGCGGGAGAAGTCATTTAACCACTTTGCTTGTAAACTTCATTGAGGAAATGTTAGAGTTACCGATATTTAAACAAATCTGGCAAGACCTTCCACTAATACAGATTATTATCATCATCTTCCTATCCTCGTCCCAGTCTACTTGGGGTCGGCGCAACACGTTTTCTTCTTCCATTCTCCCCTGTCAGACGTCACAGCATCATTTACTCTTTTCTCTTTCATATCTTTCCGACACAATCTATCCACTAATACACATTATTATGGAGATATTTAAACCTAATATTGAATCTATCTAAGTAAACTAAATTGCTATATAAAGCAGTAAGAATTGCCCGCGTTAGCCCAGTATTACTCTAGCGTGTTAACTACGATCAGCCTAGTTTCCTTCGCCGGCTCCTAGCAAGCCGGTGCGGGCTGACTGCACGCGATACCTAACTGCTACATGTAAATTGTAGCGGAAGCCGGGGGAGTAAGTTGTACGCTGATGGAGGTTTTATTTGGTTATGAAATCCAAGAATCTCCTATCCCTTCGGAGAAATACAAAAGTGTTGGTGTTCTTTTATGTTAGTTTTTTTTTAGCCTGTCAAAAAAAAGCCTTCTCATTTCTCCTTCTAAACCTCTATCTTGTGCGATCTCTGGCCGTGTTTTCCCGGCGAATAAGATCAGATCGTCACTCCGCCTTCCTTCGCGTATGTTAGTTAATAAAAAAAAAAAAAAAGTAATGATTGATTCAGAAAGCAGTACTTCTGGACACGGCACGTATTGTCAGGAGGTTCCTCTCTCAACAGCCCTGACCACCGGTAGCTCGGATCCTGTTCCCAATGCTGGTGGGCTACTATTTTTAATATTTTTAAATGTTTTTTACGTTGTTTTATATTGAAATATTTGAAAAAGTAATCACTATGTGTAAAAATAAATAAAGGAAAGTAATGCTATTTTTCATATAAAAAAAAATGTAAATAATCTTTATATATATAATTCTACTGTGCGTGTGTATGTCACTGAACTCCTCCTAAACGGCTGGACCGATTTGAATGAATTTTTTTGTATGCGTTTGGGTGGCACCCTGGATGGTTTAGTTTTACAAATTAGCCCGACAGATGGCGCTGCAGTCGTTATCTAGGTTTGACGCAGACGAAGTTGCGCGGGACACCTAGTAAGGTATAAAAATGAATAAATGAATTACTGAATTTAGTTGAACTGCTTATTATTTTAACTTCGGTAGATTTTGGCAATTCACGTAAACCATCAACAAAACTATTGTATATATTATATAAAAAAATAATGTATTTTGTTCCCATTTTCCAATACCGATTACAAAAACCGAGACAGCAACAATAAACTAACGTGTTCAACCAATAAATCTGATAAACAAACTCAACTGACATCCCGAATATTGTCGTACATTTGCTTCAGTTTATACCGCCCGCGTCTGCCTGTAAATCAAACCGCGATGATTTAAAACGATTTCGCGGCCGATTCGTGACCCTAATATTGATTTTCGGCGTACAACCAACAGTTACAAAAAAGGCGATGCTATACAATATAAACTAGACCTTTGCCCGCAATTTCGGCCGCAAAAAAATGATAGGTTGGCTAATATTTTTATGCATAATATAAACATAATGTTCCCACACAGGACAAATCTTTGTGCGATGAGTACAATTATTTGTTCTGTATCTGGGTGTATAATTTATCTATAATATGTTTGTATTTAGAAATATATAAGTATGTTTATCAGTTGTCTGGTTGCCATAGTACAGGCTCTGCCTAGTTTGGGATCAGATGGCGGTGTGTTGGTTGTCCCAAGATATTATTTCCTTTATTCATCTATATACATATTACTTTATATTTTTAAATATTTGAATATAAATCTACATAAAAAAACATTTAAAAATAAAAAAATAGTAGACCACCAGCATTGGGAACAGGGTCCGAGCTACCGGTGGTCAGGGCTGTTGAGAGAGGAACCTCCTGACAATAAGCGCCGTGTCCAGAAGTTCTGCTTTCTGAATCAAGCCCTTGATCCAGCTGCCAAATATAATAGGTTAAAGCACCCACGAGTAATATAACTTTCTGCCAGTTTCAGATTTTTCGACTTGGATCATTAGATCCGGAGCTTACCCCCTACATACAAACTTACAAACAAATAACTCTTTACGATATTAGTATGGATATAGATAAATAACGTCGGCACATTTATTGAACAACCAACAGCCAGATGGATGCATGACATTGAGAAGATTGCGGGTGTTGAAGAGCAAATGGACTGTAGGTATTTAGGAATTAATTGGAGGATGATGGAAACACTGTAAGTATGAATAATTACTATTTAATTACACAATAATGGGACAAAATATGTACAAGGCAGTCGCGAACACTGACACTTGACAACTAATATAAGGAAATCCTTTCTTTTGTTCCAAAAGTATAAAAACGTCATTATAAAAATATATTGTTCTTAAAAAAGATGGCATCCCAGCCAGTCGTCAGACTCGCGCAGACCAGGGATGCATGGCACAGAAGAGGTTTATACTCAGCAGCGCGTGGAACAAGGTTGCCTATGATGATGATAGTTGACCAGAATCACAATTCAGCTAATGCCAATCGAAAAACTCTGTTCGACATAAACTATCGTCGAATCATGTTGGGGTCGGTTCAGCGTTATTCGAGATAAGCGATGCGGCTTTTTCCCGGCAATATACTGACTCGACTTTTGCGCCCGTTTGTGCCGAAACATTTCGAGCTGAATATAGGTAACAACCCTAACATTAATTGTATGTAGCCAGTACAGTGCTAGTGTTGTTGTTGCCAGGCTACAATAAAATACGATTTTATTTCGCTTTCTTTTGTTTTCACTTGTTAATTGAATTTAGACTTTAATATTGTATACTTAACTTTGTTTTTCGTTTATTGAAAGACTTTATGTTAAGCAAACACGCGAAGATCGGAGGTAAATTAGTGGATGTCAATATTTTTTGTATCGAAGGCAGGTTTCTTACGACGAAAGGCATCCATTTTATGTGTGGATTGACGGGTTATTGACTTTATGATAGTTTGGCTTTGGCATAAAGTTTATAGAGGACTACGGAGAACCAAATTTTTTGGAAAATTACATTTTAGCTGTTGTGTTAAAATACTGGAGTTACTGACCTCAGTAACTATGGTAAACTATGTTTTTTTGCAGCTTGCAGACGAAGAAAACTGAAGTGGCAGTAGGCTAAGCAAGTAAGCATGTTTATCAAATGACCGACGCGCGACGGCCGATGGATAATGAGTCCTGGAGCCAATTAATAAGAACGCAAAAGTACTTATGACAAATGATTTTAATTGACCTTAATAATTACTGAACAGAGGAAAAACAAGACAAAGGACTGCTTCAAGAAGGCGAAATATTAAGTGCTAACTAGTAACACATGGAATACACGTCCACTTTAATTTCACACCCCCATCCAGAACCACAATATGCAATAACGCTAAATCTAGAGATTCATATCGGACGCTTACATCTGTAATTACAACTAGAATAACATTTGCGTTTTGCATAACTATTGTAGAATGCTCGGTTGCTCCACATTACACCTCTGAGAGTTGAGAGAATGGGATAAACTGGACTTTACATTTCTATAACACTTGTTTCTTGTTCATACAAAGGGGAATTTGACCCGCAGTAGGTTACAGAATGATAATATTTTTTCAAAAAATGAGACAGGACTGTCGTTTTAGTGCTACCAAGACGGTCAAGCAACGGAACCATGTATCCTTATTGGTAACTAGTTTTGGCCCACGGCTTTGCTCGTTTTACAGTCGGAAGGTATCGAACGGGAACGTCTTAAATAAAGCCTAAGATACTCGAGGTTAATGTAGCTTCCAATATTAAAAGAATTTTTGGAATCAGATTAGTAGTTCCGAAGATTATCCCATCCATCCAAACTTTACCTCTTTTTCATTTTAGTGTGGACTAGAGTTTTGAGCCGTTTCGTGTTATGGGGATAGAAAGTGCATCTATTTTTTTTTAAAGAAAAATTGTGCCTCTTTATCTTCATATTGTTGCGATTCTGGTCTTAGGACCCCTGAACAAAATTATTAGTAATATTAGCTTTGTAAACTAACATTTAACATTTACCGAGATTGAATTACTAGTTCTAAAGCAATCTCAGAGGCACTAAAACGTCACTTTAATGACAGAGGGTAACTTTGCCAGTAACACTGGCAACTGCGGCTCATTTAACGAGGATTGCTAGAATCACTGGCAGGCTGTAAACTATTTTAATTGGCTCTTGCATTGTTATTATATGTAATCGTGCAATGTCACTGTGCAGGAAGGAGATACACACTAATTATGCAATTAACAATGTGATAGTTTATTTCACTTTTTTTTGGTGAAATTAAGTTAAATATTTCTTGACCAACGAATAGTTTCTTGCAAGAATAGCATGCCATACCCCTTGTAAAGATTAAAAGAAAAGTTGGTTTGGGCAGACATAGTGTAAAAGTGTAGTTTTCGAGAAGACCATGTCCAGCAGTGGAGTGTGAAGAGTTTTATTGATTTCTTAACTTATGAGTAGTATTATCCTTTTAACTTTTAAGTGACGATTAAAACTTGTCTCAACAAGTAAAAGTATGCTAGTTATTTTGAATTCAAAGCTATAGTTTTCAACAATACTTAACAATCCAGTAGGTATGGTGTTCGTTAGTTTTACCCGTTTGCAACAAGTTCACTGAACTGCTATCAAATTGGTCTAATTGGATACAGAACTATGTAGGATTGTAGGCAATATAATTTGAACTAGATTTTGTTCATGCGACTTGAATAACTGAAAAGAGTATTTAATGGTTACAACTTTTTCGATGGCCATGGAGAGGGCTATGCTTGGAGTTTCCTTGCGTAATCAAATCAGACATGAGGACATCCGCAAGAGAACCAAGATTACCGACGTAGCCTGAAGAATTGCCAAACTTAAGTGGCGGTGGGCAGGGCACATTGCTCGTAGAACGGATGGCCGATGGGGCCGAATAGTTCTGGAGTGGCGACCGCGAACCGGAAGACGTTTCGTTGAAAGGCCTCCCACTAGGTGGATCGATGACCTGGTGAAGGTTGCGGGGATCCACTGGATGCGAGTCGCACGGAACCGGTCAAAGAGGCGACACTTGGGGGAGGCCTATGTCCAGCAGTGGACGTCTTTCGGCTGAAATTATGATGAGATTTTTCGATCATTGAGGAAATTGTACAATCGTTCAATATTAGAATTTAAAAAAAAACGTCGGTGTCCGAAATATTAGAACTGCTACTGTTATTAGTTGACTACTTCAAGTTGGATTGTGTTTACTGAAATTAAACAGATCTTCTATATATAGCAAACAACACATGACCCCTTTTAAAAAAAATCAACAATTGTTTTAGAAACGAAAAAAAAGCAAAAAACCCAGTATCATCCTCATAACTCAAAAAAACACAGCTGTTAATACAAGAAAATAATCCCACATTATTATAAAGTACTCGTACATTATCCCAGACATAATCCCGCAGGATCCCGCATGATCCCGCTGGCGATCTAAAAGCATAACGATGTATGTTTGGTCAACACACCATTCGTTGAGAGTGTTTCTCTGTCCCGCTCTCCCGCCATGGGAATGAAAGAGATGGAAGATCGGTAATGGCCAGTACTTGCAGGAGGGTATTTTTTACGCTGTCGTTAAAAAGTTCACTCTTTCTAAGATTTGTAGAAGAATACGTGTCTTACAGAGAGGGGTGAGGGAGGGGGAGGGGGCAGAAAGCTTTATAAGTATACGTAGTTATAGGGAGAAAAAGTTTTGAGTTCAAGAGAA
This sequence comes from Lycophotia porphyrea, assembly GCA_950005105.1. NCBI lineage: Eukaryota > Metazoa > Arthropoda > Insecta > Lepidoptera > Noctuidae > Lycophotia > Lycophotia porphyrea. The sequence continues at coordinate 597,590 of OX465404.1, read as the reverse complement.
AGTGTTGTTCCGCATCGGTGTCACTGCGGTGAAGCTGTCGACAGCCTCGGGCACCATGGCCTGTCCTGCTACAGGAGCGCAGGCCGCATTGCACGGCACGCCAGCATTAATGACATTATTCGTCGAGCTCTTGCCAGCGCCAGCGTATCAGTGGTTTTAAAACCAAACGGCTTGGTACGTGACGATGGCAAGAGACCAGACGGCATGACGTTGGTGCCTTGGAAGGTGGGTAGGCCTTGGGTGCGCCATCCCACGTTGCAAGTACAGCGGGCAGTGCGGACGCTGCTGCTGCTGCTAAGATCCTCAAAGGGCGCAAATACTGTAACCTTATTGGTAACTACAGTTTTGAGCCGTTTAGGGTCGAAACGCTTGGGTCATGGGGCCCGAGTTCACGTCCCCTTTTTAAGGAAATATCTCGCCAAATGGTCGACACTTTGAGTGACCAGAGGGCTGGCTCTTTTTTTGGCCAAGGAATCAGCATTGCCATTCAACGTGGCAATACTGCCAGTCTTCTGGGCACGTTTCCGGATGACTGTGATGCGGAGGAGTACTTTAACGCCTAAGTGTCCTATTGTTGTCGTTGTAAATGTGTACGTACTTACTTTTAGTCTTCTTTTTTTTAGCATTATTTTTGTTCTATTTGTAGTCTGTACATAGTATTGAGTTATTTGTAATAAATTTAGTTTAGTGAAAGTTAAAATCCTAAATATTGGAGTCTACTTGGAGGATATTCAGTCATGTTAGTGAATAGTCTCGCAGTTTGATAAAAAAATGGTTTTAGCTAGTCGATATTTGCACAACAAGAAAATTTTCCTCATGCAGTGAAAATCTTAACATCATTAACCATATAGATTATGAGTAGAAATAATTTTCCGAAATTAATTCATTTCATTTCAAGGAAATGCTTTATTCCTTAACATCTTATAACATTTTAACATTCGCAGTAAATGACTGCAAAGTTCCACTAAAGAAACAAAAATTACAAACCATCTCAAGAAAATAATCTCCAAAAGAAACCCTCATTTAAAATACAAGACACGCCCAACTTACACAAAATATGAAGCCTCCCTGAAGTAGCCTGGCACCGTGCCAGCCATCCTGGCACAAACTGGTATGGACTGGTAATACTGGCAGGCTCATTAGATTAGCCTCCGTGGCGTAATTCGGTTACCGGCCAGACCTTTGTGTTCGGCCCGGCGCGCGTCGGTAGGAGCAAAGATGATCAAAGATGGAGCGATGTTTTGGTTTTGAGTAAGATCTTTGATTTAGAAAGTAATTTTAGACGAAATCTAATCGAACACCCAAAGGTGGGCGTGATGTCATATTATTATACTTTAGGCAGAGGTGAACAATACACCCACATTTCGCCAGTTATTCAATATAGGATGTATGTGGTGTTATATAATTCTGAGGATAATTTTTATGTATGAATTAAGTTCCGGGTTTGAAGTATTACCAAGTTTAGCTTAGGCTTCATCGATATACGATGCAGGAAAGAACGAGAGATAAACTTATTGAGTCTGAAATTTAATCCACCTTAAGCAAGTATCTAGACAAATGATCATGCCTTCTTTTTTAGGACAGGACAGGACAGGACAGGACAGGACAGTAATATACTGTTTTCTATTGTCTTTTAGTGTTCCTTGTATTATAAAGGGTTAACATAATTTATAGAATTATGTACTATAGTATTGAAAGTATCTATTGATTGATAAAGAAATTGTAGAATGCCTTTTTTTTTCGGATGGTAAGTCATCAAATGACTTCTCCCACTCTGGTCAGAGTGGAAAGGAGTGTCAGACTTGTACTGACTAAAACCCAACCATGTTCCTTTCTTGCCCTTTGTGTTCCAGGGCCGTGGTATCTCTTTCGAACAATCCCGCAGCCCTGGCAGGTTGTAAAATGCCTCTGGTATCTTTTTTTTGGATTACAGGCGTAATGTTATGTATCAATGTAAGGGTGACATATCAAACAGCTTGAGACCGTCTGAAATACTAAAAATTCTTTTCGTCATAAAATGTTTCGACATAAAATATGTCGTCCGAATGTAACTTTTGTTTTTATTGAATATTACATTATGTAATTCATGAATACATAACATTTCATGTAATAATAAAACGGTGACCCCTCCAGTACAAGAGCAATAATTTTTATGTTAATGCTTAAATTCTTGGCTATGGCGTAGACGCGTAGCTGCTACGAATATAATGTAGCCGCTCGTAGCAAGTGCTACGTGCCGGAAAAGTTTTTTTTTTAAACTCGTTGAACTGTCGTAATCGTTTTTATGAAGAAACGTTTGATGATGTTGAAGTTTAGAGTTTGACGAGTTCATTCTCATTTGAGAACAAAGTTTTTAAAATTAATGTTTTTTTTTATTTGTGAAAATTTTCATTATTTGCTTTTAGTACAGTTTTAAAGCTTGTGTTATTTTTTCATTCTATGAACTATTAATTTATTTGTAACATTATTGAAACATGAATGAAGAAGTTGTGAGAATTTTAATTAATAAAAGACTAACTCTCATAAAGAAATGTGTTTCAGTGAAAATTTTACGGAACAAAATAAATTGCATTTTCCAGCTTCCGTTCAAATTTCAAAAATCTCATTACACTTTTCAGAAACACATTTTAAAAACATAACTACATTTTCCGAGAGAAAAACCTCATACTTTAAAATAATACCACTATTATTTTAAACTGAAATATTTTCGCGGACTGAAAGAGAATTTTTCTTTCAACTTGGTCGCTGAAACTGCCTGTAAATAGCACACATGAAGTTTGTGTTCGTATGAATTTCAATGGGCGCCCCCTGAACTATTCGTGCTCAACGAAGTGAACTAACTCCTATAATTAGTAGCTGTGCTGATTTCGACTGAAATAGATATCAGTCGATAAGTTGAGGGTTTGTTTTAGTTTCAGATTAGCCGAGTAATTGGACGAATTAGCTGATACTAAACATTGTATTTGTGAATTCTGAAGAAAAGACAAATTAATTAATTTGGTTTTTGTCGTCTCGTAATCAATTAAATCCAGGAATCTCGGTTGGTTTGATAGCCATTTCTGTGGTTAATCCCTGTAACCATCGCCAACTTATGTCACCATCATTATTTGGTTTCTGAACGATGATGTTTTAGACAACGAGATGAATAGAAAATTAAAAATCGTTAGATTAACAGCTTTCTGTAACTAGGACGATGACAAGATGAACGCCTTTTTTTTAAATTGTTTTCGTACTTCTAATTGAGTTCAGTTCATATATTCCATAATAAAAATAGGTCCCAAGCATACTTCCCCGATATAATGTTGAAAAGAGTACCTCAAACTACAAAACTTCCCTAAACTATCCCCTAAACTAAACAACACCATACTCAATACAACCGACTTCCCCAACTCTCATACTTCACGCTCTTAAACTATTCAACATTCCCTAACTCGGCTAAATTATTTATATAGTCTGGCTATTCAGGCTGCTTCTACTGTCAACCTATTTCGGGTTCTGGCGGCCAACCCGCCAACCCGCCAACCCAGTTGGCACGATGCCAGTGGCCTTGAAAGAAGTCGGTCAACGCGTATGGCTGCGCTTCAAGTTTTGCCCAGGATTGCCTGTGTCAGCAGGGGACGATGGGTCTCAAGGAAAAGTAAATTTATGTTGTTTTGTGAGAAGGATTTGAGTGAAGGTCGCGGGGGATTTGGCAATATTCTGCTTTTATTTAAATTGTCCAGGGACGTTTTAGGAAATGTTAGCTCTGTATTTATTTTTTCTAAATGTATGATTTTTTAATTAAAGTGTACGCAAGAATGTCTTCTAAGGATATAAGAAGAAATGGTTTTTATCTCAAAAAACTAAGGATTATTTCATTGAAACCCGTAACCGTAATTCTATCGATTAAAAAGTACCGCAGTGGGCTTTGTATTTCCATTAGTCGAACCGCTTATCCTAGATATAAGTATGTGGGAATTGAGGTTGCAATTTCCTTATTGCAAAGTAGGAAAAAACATTTGATTGCAAATAGGAAACTTTAGAGTAGTTTTCTAGGAAAGCTCCAAGAAAATTCGTTCCAAAAACACGTTGGCTCGGCTTTATTTAGAGGTTATTTTATAAAAAGAAGGCAATGTACGTGCTACGAATACTATAGTGAACATGTAAAAACCCGCATTTTATGTAACCGTAGGCGGAATACGAGGAAAAGGTTCCTTTCAGGTAATAGGGGTGAAATGAAAATATGCATATCCAGAAAAGTAATGGCTTTAAAATGTATTGAACAGAACACAATAAGAACAGAACTGCAAATTGAAATAAAGCACAGAATAACTCAATTTAAAAAAGAAAAACTGTGGAAAATTTCAAATGGAACTAAAAAACTACAAGAAAAGCGTTTAAAAGTGCATGTTACTTACCGATGAAGTTCATCTTGCTTCTCTTATCACACTTTCCGTACCAAAAATATAATATATATATCCTACAATCTAGTAACAAGTCGCCATAAAGTCCGTATATAAAAAATACTTTTAATTTGTAATATTGAGCACCAAATTTTGCCTACATTAGAAAATACATGATACGTATTGTTATAAGAAGAAGAAAGAGAAGTACGTAAGAAGCTATGTCATGTTTGAACGGAGAGATACGTCTGGTCGACGCGAGCGGCGGCAAGCCAATGCTGCCCGGAGAGCGCCGCACGCCTATTTAAGCCTTGTGCGCACTGCCGGCGCACTCACACAGGCGCCTCCTCGCCCGCATGCTCGCTCACACACCCGCGCCACTTAAGAGGGCGCACAAGGGAAATCGTTCCGCCATTGTCGTCGTAATGGAAATGGTAAAATTGATTCCCGTCAAATTGTACTTTTAATAATGATCGTAATTATCTTTATCGAGGGTTTTTTTCCTAGATTTTTGAGCGAAAGTCTCATCCCTCCGGGACAGGATAGCAGATAGTACCAATTTAGGAAATCAAAGCTTATCTCTGGTGAAAGGAAAAAAATGTTGCGTATTTTTTAACATGAAATAATCGTTAAAATCTAAAATTCAATCGCCAATAGGACGGAATGACGATAAATAAAATGTAAGTAAGAAAAATTGGATGCGTATTTCACCCCCCTTAACGCACACATGGGTGGGGGGTGCGGATTGCGCATGTGTGGGGGTATAAGAACAAAGGGAGCGCGGTGGAGGCGTGGCCAGGGGTGTGTGTGCGTGTGTTAAATCTTTTATAGGTCGATGCATTAAGTAATTTAGTATTATACCTTGCATTTGACAGAGGCCGGTTGATATACGCGTCCTGCGGCCTGCGGCCTGGCGGGCGGCGGGCACGACTCGTTTCCGTATTTTTAACCGTTTCCGTGTCGGGAACGTTTACTTAGGCTCTTTGTGAAGATGTAGGGCGGTTTCTAATGACAGTCGAAATAACTTATGGAAATATATTTTCTTAATAACATTATTGTATTTTATAGTCTACTAATACTACATGCTGATAACTGACTAAAATATTACAATATTCAAAGATTAAGTTTCATGCCTGTATAAAATCTAGTTATAGTACCTAACTAATCAATTCGGAAACTACCAAAGTCATGCTTAGTGCTGGCAAATTATGTTATGATCATACTGTCCTGCCGTTGCACGTAACTAAAGGAGAAAGTCGTCTCTTCAGCAGTGCTATCAAAAGTACTCTTTGATATTGGCAAAGAAATAAGACGTATAAGTTTTAATTAAAAACCCAGGAAGTCATTTTAGTGAGACATTAATCTTGATCTTCTTATCTCATTAAATGAAAAGTTTTAAAAACCTACATTTTTTGTGAGTCCATAATGTTCCATTGCAGAGTAAAAGCCTATTCAATCTTATTTCTTTTGCATTATGATCCCAAATATTCTATTAAGAGTCTGATAAATAATTAATCAATTACAGAAATAGTATACAAAATGTCAACGGACTCTTCACGGAGTCCGGAAGAATTATGTGTTTATTATTGGTGTTTAACATAACATAACATCACGCCTGTAATCCCCGAAGGGTTGGGCAGAGGTGTACCCAATATTACACCTACATTTCGCCAGTAATGTTTTAAGTCCCATGTAATAGGGGGCGAGCCTATTGCCAACAACAGGGCACAAATCCAGACTCCGTGGCTGCTACTCAGAAACTCTTGATGGAAAAACCCAATAACAATTTGCCCGACCTGGGAATCGAACCCAGGACCTCATGCTCAGCAGTCGCGCTCGCGTTCTTACGTAAATAAATGTATATAAATGTATAGTATACACGGTGTAAACGGACTCTTCACGAAGTCGTCAACCCAGCATACTGTACATCAAACTGAGTAACTGTAAGCAACAAATATTTTGAGGAAACGACTTTTTTTGGAGCCTTCTTTATCGTGTGGTTAGTGCCTATCCTGGCACAAATACACGGTTCTCGGTAGGACTCAATGTAATGCACTCAAAACATTGTGCTGATGGATGCATTGAATAGTACCGGGATCATGAAGGTAGTTAAAGTAAAGTTATAACTAGTATTAAAAAAAAACTGTCAAATTGTTGAAATTATGACCTCCCTTGGTCAGCAACAAAAAAATCGTAATAACGGGGAGAACAAGTGCTGTTTGGTTTTGTTTGGGGCTTTTTAACATACATCATAGAAGAACAACGAAATTACTGTCAAATGAAAGCTCTCATGCTGTTGTCCAGAAGAATATGGCTTTAATTTGAAAGTAATTAGCAAAGTAGAAGTACTGTACTGTGCTCCACAGGGTTCATAACAATCATGTCTTTGAAAGCCTAGTTTATCACCTAAGTTCACATTATCATCATCATTTCAGCTAAAAAACACCTAATGTCCACTGCTGGACATAGGCCTCCCCCAAGTGTCGCTACATTGACCGGTCCCGTGCGACTCGCATCCAGCGGATCCCCGCAACCTTCACCAGGTCATCGGTCCACCTAGTGGGAGGCCGTCCAACGCAACGTCTTCCGGTTCGCGGTCCCATCGGCCATCCGTTCTGCGAGCAATGTGCCCTGCCCACTGCCACTTAAGTTCACATTATGGAACGTAATAAATATACTGAGTATTCAAAATATATATGTATGACTTAATCTAAAACCTAAAAACCCCATTAAAACTTCAGTTCATCGTTAAGTTCATTTACAGCACATCCACAATATTGACATTCTCGCAATTCCTGCCGTTCTCTGGGAGACTTCATAATCCCTGATTAGGATTCAGCTCGACTTCGAACTACCCGCGTTATGCACTCATTTGAATATTATATTAAACGGTGACATAAACGCGGATCTTCTATATAGTTCCTTCATTTATTATATAATATGCGACACGTTCCCACTTCGCATGGTTTTTACGACTTGACAATTTATCAATATTTTTTATGATTAAAGTTTCGTTTTAATCTTGATTTACTAATATTATAAAGAGGTAAAGTTTGTAAGTTCGCATGTAGGAGGTAAACCCTTAACTACTCATCCGATTTAAAAAAATCTGTCACTGATTGACAGCTACTCTATTGTTGTACTATATCATTATATTTTTTCGACACGGACGAAGTCACGGGCAGAAGTATATAATGGGTGTAAAAAAGCCGAGAGGCACTTGTTCCCCCAGCATTGCGATATTTATTTTTGTTCTAGACCATCTGGGAACCAGTTCCAACTTTTTCACAACTTTTTTTCAAATACATGTCTTTCAATGCATCCATCAGCACAATAATGTTTTGAGTCCTACCATAAAGCGAGATTTTTCACCCAAAAAGAAAATTAGTTTCCCAGTAACGATTTTTGCGTAGAGTTACTCAGTTCGATGTACAGCATGCTTGGTTTACGGCATCGTGACGGGTCCGTTTACAACTTGTGTACTATACCTATAAAGGGTGTAAACAGACTCTTAACGGAAAGGCACTTGTTCTCCCCGTCATTGCGATCATTTTTTTGTTCAAGACCATACCTGGGAACCTTCGAGTTACGGAGATATTGGGGGTCAAAGTTCCAACTTTTTCAAGTTTTTTTTAAATAATTGTTTTTAATGTAAGATTTTTACTTTAAACACCTCCAGGACCCCCTTACTATTCAATTCATCCATCAGCGCAATGTTTTGAGTGCGTTACATTGGGTTCTACTGTAAACGTGAAAAAAAAAACGTTTTCCAGCACTAATATTTGCGTAAAGTTACTTAGTTTGGTGTACATAATGTTTGGTTGACGGCTTCGTGAAGAGTCTGTTTACACCCTGTATAAGTGTAATATTAATGTTAAATAGAAGTCTTCTAGACTAAATTCAGTAAATGATGGAGAAACCCGCATAAAAATCCATTACGTAATTTTGAAGAAGAACATGTCTGACAGTCAAAAATGAACAGCGTTTTTCAATTTTAATACGAGTATGTCTGTGTGTGGATTATGTCATTTTGTCGGGAAAATGGCGTAAGGGAACAGAATTTTGATTGGTTTTAGAGTTTTAATGGTTTACTTTTAATTATTCGTAGTTATATATGTGCATGGCTGAGTTTAGAAGCGTTTGTCTAATAGTGCCTTTATTTGGCTATAGGATCAGTCTATAGGTTTTATAAGAATGTGGTGAAGCATGTAAGAGGAAGTTTGCTTATGGCATGTCAATGTTTCTTAGTTTACAAATCGTGCAAGAAATACAAATAAATAAATAAATAAAACTTTTTTAATCCGCGCCCGCGCCTGCGCCTCCAATCGTTCGCAAGTAAAAGCCTGAAAGGGGGCAATATTCAAGAATTATACTTTTCATAAAACCAACCGGTCCACTTCACTCAAGCCCACCCAATAAGTCCCGCCAAAGAAAGTATGCATTACCGTAAAAATAAAAGTCGAAACCTCTTACCGGGGTTGTACGCGCAAATTGTCCTTACCGCGAAGCTGACAGGACTATGCCTGTCTCGCTCGCACTAATGGTAAATCGTATAGGTTGCGGTGAGTAAGTGATTTTTGACAAAGGAAAAGATTCTGAGTGCGTGATTGTAATACTGAATATGACTAGATTTAAGAGAAATCGTGGCTTTTTTATAGTGATTTATATAGTGCTGTAGGATTGTAAAAGTAGGAAGAAGATATTCCTGAAATACTTGCAATTAGAGGAAAAAAATACTAGGTAAAAGTTGAACGGAACGTTCTTACTTTCCGATGGTGATTTTTAATATTTTCAGGAGCCAATGTTTACCTGTAAAAGAAGAAATGAATATCATTAGCAAAAAGAAAAGAATTATATCGTAACTGTAAATTTAAAAAAAAACGTAATATACTGATACTGTTAGCTTGCGTCATCCCCCTGCTGGTCAAAGGACTCTGTACTTAGAGATATAGCTTTAGTCACACATAGTTTTAAAACATTGTTGCTGTTGGTTAACTTCTGTTACTAAATAATATACTCTTTGATTCTATAAACCAACTTAAAACAATCTCGGAAAGTAAACTTATTCATTAAAAACAAAAGAGATGCAACAATCCGTATTACAAACCTACGGCGTAGCTATGTTGCTACGGCGTAGCAGACGCTACGAAACCGTAGCGCTCGAACAAAAGAATAATGCAATGCCTTTACATTGAAGAATTCAGTTTATTCTATTCAATTCCTTACTTTTTTTGAAGTTTCATAAGATGCGGGTAGTTTTTAAAAAGGTAATTCCAACTTGAGGTATGGAGGGGCTTTGTTAAAGCGGTTTTTGTGAAGTTTTTTAGAGTTAAATAGTTTTAATTTTTGTTTTGTAACTTGTTTGCCTGTAAGTAAATTATAAGTACTTAATATGTTTATTTAACTTATTATTTAATAAGTTTTAGGGTTCAGAAGAACCCACTTATTTTGTTGAGTTTTTAAAATATTGAACAATGAGGAAATTGTGTAACTTTTTTATCACTGTCGACGTTTCGACATAGTTTGTCTTATTAGACAGTTTCTAATTTCCAACTGCTTAAATGATATTTATTCAGTTGGCTCATACAACCCTGGATAAGTTGGTATTCAGCCCCGTTACTATCGTATCAAGTGGAGACAAATTCCTTGGCATGAGCTAACATTGTATAGTTTCCAATCTCAAATCGTGTATTGCTATGTCCATAATGTATATAGCAATACACGATGTTGACGACTTTTTTTTATTTACCACCTACAAGTGTACAGGTGGTGAATAAACAAATAATAGAAACAGTTATGGACCCCGTCGGGCACAGCGAATTTGTTTTTTTCTATAAAAACGTTGATGTAGACTCACTATAAAAATAACATGTGCGCAATTCACACGTGGTAGAAGTGAAACCTTCAAAAATGTTGGCTTCAAGATAAACACACACATTTTCTCCCACGTTAAATCTTATCTTACGGTCGCTTTTTTGTTTCATCGACTTTCAAATCACAACGAAGCTAAAGAAGTTTTCACTTCAAAAATACAAGTATAAATCATTCTCTCACCATTAACCAATCACGCATGTGCTCCGAAGGGTACACCTCTGTCTAAGTGTGCGCTATGTGAAAAGAGAAGCGCCTATTGGCATAAACTAGGCCCTAAAACCAGACTTCAGGCTGTTACTGAAAAAATCTTGACTGGCAACTCAACACCACTTTGCCCGACCTGAGAATCGAACCCATCACATCATAAATAATGATATTAGTGTCTGAGGGCTTTTAACGGAAATAATCACTCAGTTTTAGGTGGGCTTGTCCAGACAGCATGCTCAAATGTATGATGAGAATGACTAGGCCAAAAAAAGCCTATTCAAAATCATCTTTGACTATCAACCAATTAACATTTTCATTACTAAGCCAACATTATGTTAAAGACTTCCACCACTGTACGCGGTACGTAAGCGGTAAACAAGCGGCATACGGCAGGTCAGCGGTACGGCACTGGAGCGATAAACCGGGGCCCACTCGCGTCTGATTTCATTTACAATTCATTTGATATACTTAACGCGGAGCTTTGATGGACGCCAGGGTTGGCCCGCCGCGTGTGCTGAGGAGGGAAGTAAAATGGAAGGGTATTTGTTTATATGGATGAGGTGGGGTTGGTTTTTTGTGGATATGGGTGTGTTTTGCTGTAGACGTACATGCGTAGACATACTCTTGAAAGTAGCCTTTTTCCAATGGAGGTAAGCAGAAAGTACAAAATACAACATGCTGCGATCCTCACATCTTTTGATTTGTCCATCTTCAGACATTGCCCACTGTTTCTTTTTTATTTAAAATCAATCAAACATATATACATCGTGACCCGTTCCTGCTAGACAAAACAACTAGATTTATCATAAACATTCCAGAGTAAATACTAATTAAGACCAGAGTGGCAGTTTAGTAATTAATTGAAAACACCAGAAAAAAATAATAAGTAGAAAATAATACAAAAAAAACTCTTATCCCTTTTCTGGAGTAGTTTCGAATGGTTGGTTTGTTTTTTTATTCAACAAAATTAGTTGCCTCAAACCTCTAATAATCTCTACCCCGACAGCCCTACCACCGTTTAGGTATAAAGTTACGTCTGAACGCAAGTGGTTCGGGGGTAAATACGTTTTCTTATTCCTCTCTACGCCCCCTCCCCGTTCACCCCCGTTCACCCCCTGTTGCCTGCTGACCCTCGAGGACGTGTACACACTGGAAACGGTTTTCCAGTAAGTGTTAATGGTTTGTTTGGATTTGTAATTAGGAGCTTTTCAGTGTATCGAGGGGATATGAGGAATACGGGGATGCACGGGGGACATGATAGCGGGGAGGGGGAGTAACGAAGTGAGGTGTTGTTTGAGTCCTAACCTAGGTATTAATCAGAGAGTTTTTGGTTTAGCAGAAACTATTTACCCAATGGCAAAGTAAGTTCACAAAAGTGCTCAGTGTGTAAAACTCAACAAGGACACATCAAATCATTTACCAAGCCAACTACTACAGGTATATTGGGGTCGGCTTCTAGGCTATCCAGATGTAGCTGAATACTATACGATACGCCTTCGCATGACAGTTGACAGACTTTCGGGCTTCTGACTAAACAAAAACATATGAAAATACTTAACTTTCTGTCAGCTTTATGGCTCCACGAACGTAGTCTTATCGGTCACGTTTCTATATCTTTTTAATGTTAACTTGTATTCTCAATGAAAATGTTTAAGGTTGGAAGTCGGTTAAATTTTTCACTTACAAGGATCAACGTCTTTTAAAAAAAGGAAACAATTTCAACCAACCGATTAGCCTCAAAAGCAAAATGCAATTTCTTCAAGAAAAAGAAAAGCCTGAAACTTTTCCCCTTTCTCGCTAATCTCCACATAGACAATCGAAGTGGTTCTTCTCAAACAAATGGAAGTTAATTGTGCGTGCCTTGTAACAGTTAACTCAGTGAGGGCTATTAGCTTACGTTCAATCCGTGTGTCAATCCAGACTGTCAAACCGGAATGTCTGACTGTCTGGAGGCTGTGGGCGAACGTTGTGGCGCTTAAGTGATGGGTGGGAGTGGCTGGTTGGATTTAATGTTTGTGAAAAATAAAGAATTCTTATTGCAGTTCGATTTGGCTGTAAAATGATTGCTTTTTATTTGGAAAAGGGTTTTCAAAATTAAGATTGAGTGACTTTATCTTTTACTTAATTTTCTTAAATTCTCTAATAAACTTCACATAGACTAAATATTAGAAAGTCACAAGCAAAGTCACAAGCAAAGTCACTTTTCGTCTCTATCTGTGTGCCAACGTTATTCTTCAAAACTACGCAATGGATTTTAATGCGTTTGTGCATCATCACCAAACATCGTTTAGAAGATTTTGACATATAACGCCCTATATCTGACAGATAACGCACTGCCAACACCGCTGGGTCTAGAAAAATGTGCACAAAATTTCTTTTTATTAAAACAAAAATGAGAACTAAGAAAGGATCTTTAAAAGTTATGCTCTTAAAGGGGATAAATATTGAATTAAAGTTTGTATCGAAGTTTATCAATTTTGCCGATGAAAAATCCCATGGATACTCGGCTTATTTATTTAGAAATATAATTAATAAAATATAAGTTCGCGTTATTTCGTACACAAATTAGGTTGTAACTTACACTTTCGCACACACTACACAATGCAGCTACATTACATTGTTTACGAAAGATTTATTGATGCAGCCGGTGATACAGATGTGCCTCGATATTGCATTTTTTACCTCAAGTTGTACGAGTATATATGGTTTCTACAGTTTTCTCGATACGATAAAAAGATATTGTCAAATTTAGATTTCCGCGAAAACTTGTAAGTACCAAAATTTACCTTAATTTTCAACTGTTTTTTTATTTTTCGGAATTTTCCCTTTATTTGTGCTGTAAGACCTTGCTTTTAACCAAAATTGACAATTCTGGAAACGTTAAACAAAATTACGAACCTTGGCAAGGAGTAATGTCTTACAGCACATGTAAAGGGAGAAATCTGAAAACCGCAAATATGCAGTTTAATAACAAAATATCTACAAGTTTATACTGAACCGGTGCGCGAGTCCAAATCGCACTTGGCCGGTTTTTTCCCAAAGGGACACGCAGAAACTGTAGACACCCACCTGCTACGATTCTTACATGGTTAAAGTCTCCACACCCGCCGGTTGGGAGTACTACGCACCTGAATTTTCTAATCAACATCACCAATTAAGTCATAGTATTTCCTTCAAGAGTGTCGCTTTCCGGCGTTTCAAACTATTTAAGCTACAAATTAAATCCACCAAATTACTTCACTTAAAATTGCAAACGAATAAGTCCAAAAACTCCTGAAAAAGTTTTGTTACAGTTTTGGGAGTGTACGTCGACATCCTTTGGTCAGACACAAAGCTTTGAGGATCTTCTGCGACTGACAGCCTAGTACAGACAAATGTGAGGGCAGGCCACTTCCAGTTAGTTGTAAGGATGATATGCATTTTTAGTTTAACTCTGTGTAATTTGAGTTAGTTTAAAGGTTTGATAGCAAAATTTCATGCATCATGGTGAATAAAACGTGCTCGTTTATCAAGAGGATGTGCGGCGTCGTTGTGATACCAATTAGTCATCGTAAATTACGCTCATCTATCTGTAGCTAAGTTATCGGATTGTAGGCATTGCTTGTACGAGTATGTCACAATGCCATTACATTGTGGCTTTGATCACCAAGAGCCTTAACAAAATGACATTAGTCAGCAATAACGATATGATATGTTTTTAAGTTTTTCGTTAGGATATTTTACGTAGCAGTCACGGAGTCTGGATTTGTGCCCGGTTGATGGCAATAGACTCGCCCCCGTTACATGGGACTTATACATAACCAGCGTAAGTAAGTCACATAACTAGGTAATGTGGGTGTACTACTAGGTAAGCCTCTGACCTTATCCTTCGGGCATTACAGGCGTGTTGTGACGATGATGGACAATTCAAAAGTGTGTTGAAAGTCGATGTGTCGACGAATCGTTTTTAAAGCATAGTGCATTTTTCTTTTAGACTCCCCAGCCTAGGTCCTATGCTTTATGCATATTTCTTGCAGATAAAGAATAATTTATTCTATTATTGATAAAGAAGAACTCAGAACGAGCACGGTCTAAGACTTATTTACGTGTAACATTATGCAGCGTAAGATGATATTTTGTCTAGGACTATAAGTACTGAATTGAGAAAAAAAAAATGCTTCCTTAAACACAAAATAAAGACGAAAAATCTAGTTCTAAGGCCCCTAAACACTGCCATTACACATTTAGTTTCCAATATAACAATAAATTGATATCGATCAGCCTTACTAACAGGAAATAAGCTAAAACAGCGGACATTCGATAATAGACTATTATTATTTATCGAGAGGCGGATATTATCGGATATTGGCGGATATCGGTGGATTTCGGAGCGTTTCTAGTGATGTAGTTAGCAGTTCAGACGTTTCGGAGTGTTGAGGGTGAAGAATAAATTCTTAGAGGGGTTGTAGAATTTATTGAATTTAGTGAAAGGCCGGAAGGTTTCTTTGTAGAGGCTGTTAATGTAGTTAAGTTCAAATGAACAGCTTTTGAAATTATCTCACGGGAAAATACTACCGGAATAATAAATATCATATGTCCTAACTCAGGTCATTGTCTATTTCTGTGCCATATTTCAACTGAATACGTTTATCGAAAAATGCAACAGACAGACTGACAGACAAGCAAACATTTTACCTTTTCATTAATTAGTAAAAGTATGGATAATGGTGACAGTAATGTTAAAATTCTAATCGATTCCTTCATTCATCGATTTCATTTTCAAAACTTGATCTACGACTAAAAACTGCGAAATGCTACCATTCAGCAATTATATCCTTTAAAATCAGCAGTTATCTCAATATTACAGTTTTATACGGTCAATGGATGTCTTTATTTTCTGGTAGTTGCTCTCCTAAGGTTGAATGTCACTACAAGGAAAACACGTCATAAAACTACAAGGAAAATTTAATAAAAACTGTTTAATCGAAATTGAAGATATTTATTTCTAAATAACTTAGCTTTAAATAAAACTACCCTCCAAAACCCCACGCTATTTCATTTCACCACCTCCTAGTAACGAAATCTTCCCATTTCTTACAACCCCCGGTTTTTTTGTCGGCAAACGAATGGCGCCCGAATGATTACCATACATCGAACGCGTGACGGATGCCGTGTCCGAGCCGTACCGAGCCGCCCCGTGACGGACTGATGTATAACCGGAATATTTTAACAGCAGGTTTTCTCTTGGATGTTTTTCGGTGTAATATTTTAACACTGAAACAGAGTGTTTGCGTTCTGTTTTTATGTTTATTTGTGCTGAAGTGAATGTTTTTGATGGTTTTGTGAATTACGATTCGGTTTTGATTGATTTTCAGCAATAAAGAGTATGGTTGTACAGTATTTTTACTTTTTTTTTTGTATAAGTCGTTATATTTCACACATATGTACATACATACATGGACACGAATAAAACGTGAGAAGTCAGGTGACCGGTTTATGTTGGTAGTTTCCTATGGGGAGGAATCATCAAGATATTTTGGCTATAAAGATTACCATCAGCAGACAGGCAGCGTAAGGGCTGCATAATGCTGACAAAGTATTTTCAAGTTCAACTTAACATTGGATCTCAGACTTGGTCTTTGACAAACATTCAAAAGTCCAAACTCAAGTTCTACGAACGTGCAATGGAGCGTGGAGCGCAGCATTCTTGGTGTCAACCTAACCGATCGCACACAACACCACACTGCGCTCCAAAACACAAATTACTGACGTTGTAGAAATAATTTAGTAAGGTCCCTGAATTTGAACAGAACTGATGTAGGCAGGCATGTCCCATACAATTCTATCCCAAGGTTTGCTTAAATTCATGGCCCACGTCTTGTGAATGTACAATTATTTAGGATACAATGGGTCTAACATACGCTATGCGTAAAAGCCCCTTTAAACAGTAAAGAAAAAAAAAACAATTACTGAAGATGCTCAAAGCTGAAAGAGACTGAACTGGCCACGTCTGCCGCATGTCCAATGAGCTGTGGGCCAAAATAGCCACTTCCTGGAGCCCTGAATTAGCCAGAAGGCGTCGCGGCAGACCTTGTAGAAGTTGGTAGGATGAGCTGAACAAAACCAACAACCAGTGGTCCACATTAGCCCTAGATCAAAACAACTGGAAGTCATGGGGAGAGGCCTTTGCCCAGCAGTGGAACATGGCAAACCGAGGTCATATATTTCCGCATAGTATAGGAATCTATCGCCGTTGCGTCGCCATGGTAAGCGAATTATAAAATAAGAACCTTTTGAATGACAACACGCCTATTCAAAACCTCCTCTTCTAAAGTAACTCATAAATAATTATCTCGAATACTAAAAGCAGTGCACAATTAATTAAAGTAGGACCGACCAACGAGGCAACGAGCCTGCAAACGATGCCACAATGACTGGCAGACTAGCGCAAGTACTTGTGCCATGACTGGCAGGGTGGCTGGTATACTCATGAGAATATTTATAAATTATATGAACGCAAGATTGAAAAGTTATGTCCTTCTCAATTATTGATAAAACTTATTTATTTATTTAAACGTTTTGGACACGAAAAAAAACCAGTGTGCTCTAGACCACACGACTGAAGCAAAACTTAAATAAATGACGAACAATCGTCTGTCAAATTAAAAAACGTAACTCTCTCTCTTTCTATCTTCACTAACTTCAACCTCCGTTTGCCTCGTAACGTAACGCATTCACTAGCTTACTCCCCGTAAAATAGTTTTACTTCCAAAAAGGTACACAGGAGGAATTCATAAAAAAAAGATCGTGGAGATATGGCAACATGGCCGGTGGCTGAGGTGCTACGAACATAGCATTTTAAAATATGTTAAATATTTTAAAATATGTTATTTGAAGCAGGTCTTTTCTCAAAGTATACTTCACGAGAATCTAGTTTTTGATATTTGCGTAAGTGTAAGGCATTTATGCTCATGACTGTACATGGGAGAATGTAGCAGTGAGTGCGATTATTATAGTTCAAGTGTTACTGTACCGTAACATGCTGTTGACCGTACTATAACGCTAACGTTCACTTGGCAATGGGTAATTACTTGCGTGAGTTTACAGTGATGTCATAGTTAAACGTGTTTTAAATACCTAGATTAATACACAACAATATCGTAACAGGGAAGATTTCGAAGAAGAGAGAATAGAAAAGATAATTTAGGAGAGCAGTTTTGAGAATCTATGGTCGTTATACATGACCAACATCCCATAGTTTACAATCCCACTGTGTGATATTATCTGCCTGCAACCACTGCAGTAGACTTCCGTTCCACTATTTAATAATATAGAAACGTTAGCTTGATCATTCGGAATTATTATTGTGAGTTTTGCGCGTCTCACTCACTGCGTCAAGCTACGGATTTACTACGGCGTAGCTCCACAGCTACGGCGTAGCAAATATCATAGTAAATCATTTCTACAGAAAGATTTTTATTTATTAATTTATTTAACTGCCTTAAACTATCATTACAGGTCTATAACCTAATGCAATAGCCTAGTCACATACACAACAAAATATCAATTAAAGCACCAAATACATAAGATCATTGTTTGTTACACAGTATAAACAATAGTATTTTTGCGAATTCACCCAAGTGATATATCAATTTCGACCTGAATGTAATTGATGGTTTGAATTGCTCTAGGCAGAGGGGTTCTGGCCAGTAAGTTGGTCCTAGCTGAAGGTACGACCAGCAGTGGCGGGGGCGGTTGCCTCCGTACATAATGGTCGGGTACGCACAAGTGCGACAAGTGGACACCGGACTTTGACAGATATTTCAGTGCATAACAACATAACATCACGCTTGTAATCCCCGAAGGGTTAGGCAGAGGTGTACCCAACAGTACACCCACATTCGCCGGTTATGTTCAAGTCCCATGTAATAGGGGGCGAGCCTATTGCCACGAATCGGGTACGAATTCAGACTCCGTGGCTGCTACTGAGATACGAGTATATACATTTGATGTTTCAGTACATGAGAACTCGAAACGCCACCGCAGTCCAGTCCCCTCTCCAGTCTGCTCGATTTGACCGAATCTTAACACAAGTATTAAAACAGTTGTGTAACTATTATTTCATAAATAAAAAACTTGCATCAAAAAAAATTCAGCACAACATTTGCATCCACAACCTCACCAGCATCCCAACTCAATTCAAAATAACGTAATCAACAATCAATTCGACCAATCACCGACGATTGTCCTCCCAACAATAGGCTCTTACTTCCCATTGATCATCTCTGGGGCCGGCGCGCGGCGGTACCCCAGCCTTGTTCTTCGATTAATAAAGGGTTCCCACCCTTAAGGAAATGCCGCTCATTCACAAGATTGATCTGCGCATACGTCTTAATGACTT
The DNA here is from genome assembly GCA_950005105.1 of Lycophotia porphyrea. NCBI lineage: Eukaryota > Metazoa > Arthropoda > Insecta > Lepidoptera > Noctuidae > Lycophotia > Lycophotia porphyrea. Next base: position 578,747 of record OX465404.1, on the reverse strand, counting down.
GCCTTTAATTATGAGTTATATTGTGGAGTAAGTGGGTTGTAAGGTGCGGAGTTGCTGTTGGTATTATTGAGGAGGCTAGGTTTTTGTGAGTACTATAAAGGGCAAAAAGTCAGTTAAAATTAAAATTAAAATGTCTCGTATGTTCTAATTAACGCCTTTTAGGCTTGGTTAACCCGGTACGGCTAAGTGCGGACATGGCTCTGGACATCGGACTTTGATAGAAAATGTTTTAAAGTATCGCGTATTGTCAGTGTCTGCATTCGATTTGCAATCTGTCCGTACCGGTTTGACGGAAACATTAGTTTTATGCCCAAAAAGACGGTGTCTTCTAAAAATTACATCATGCAAGCCATGTGAGTGCACTCATGTTTTGGACCAATATATTTTAATTTTTGCTTTCAAATAGAACAACATAAGTGCTACATTGTTAAAGTGTAGTTTAAATTGTAGTAATGGTTAAATATTGTGTTGTTACAGTTACAGTTACAGTTTGTGTTTTAATCAATAAATTAATTGATTCAGCATATTGCATTCCAATATATATACCTATATAAAAATTATTAGGCCTGTCATTAAATTCAATCCCGTTATACCATTGTTCAGAATTCAGCGCACCGCGTAAAAATGCGAGCTGCATGCAAAACACGAGTAAATTGATCGAATCAATTGAGTCAGTCAATCAAATGGTATTGAACAATCAATTACTGATGACCAATGGGAACGCATTGACAAATATGTGGACATGAAATATTCGCGAAATAATCAACCTTTCCAGTATCCCTGCTATGGAGCAGCTGTGCTCGGATTTTAGAGGGTAAAAATCTGAAATTAAATTATCTAGAATAGAACTGGTGTTACCAACGTAGCTTGCAGGGTAAGCAAGCTGAAAAAAGGGGTAGTGGATTGGCCATGTTTATTGGAAAACCAATGGGCGGGTAGAGTAGACGTGTCCTGGTGTGGAACCCGGTTATTTGCAAAGCGTAGTGTGGGACACCACACAGCTAGATACACTTGAGACCTTAAAAAGAGGCTGCGATAGACTGGATGCGAAATGGATAGGGGTTTCTGGCATAGCTTGGTAGAAGCCTATGCCCCTCAGGTGACTTTTATATAACATCACGCCTGTAATCCCCGAATGGTTAGGTAGAGGTGTACCTAATAGTACACTCACATTTCACCAAACTTATATTGTCACTTTCGGGATATCTTCTGTGATTGTTCGTTATTTTGTGCTCCCAATATTTTGACGCTGTTGCAAGCGCCATGATTGCAGGGTGACTCTCCGTTGATACCCCGTAAGAGACAATATAAGTTCCGTTTTAAGCCACGGAAGCTTAAAACAGTGTCACATTTTACCAGTTATGTTTAAGTACCATATGATAGTGAGAAAGCCTATTGCCATCAACCGGGCACAAATCCAGACTCTGTGGCTGCTTCTGAGAAATTCCTAATGAAAAAACCCAATAATAATTTAAAACCCGGGAATCTAACTCAGGACCTCATGGTTCAGCAGTCGCGCTTGCGACCACTCCACCAATGAGGCAGTTTACTTTTACAATTTGTCATACAACAATGACAACTTTCATTACAGGCCGAAAAATTCACAAATACGTATGTGAGTGACAATTGGTGGGTAATAAGCGGGTGGGAGAGGTAGTGGCCCGCTCACAGAATGGAGACCTGTGTGTCAGAAATGGGGACTTATAAGTTGATTCAAGGCTCTGAAAGAAACAAGCAATCAAACAAAAATAAACCACACGGCCAACAATTACTAAGAGTACCTATAACCCTAACCAGTTGACTACAATTTTACTACACTACACCACCGCAGCGCGCCAAGGGTTAAGTCCATACATATTAATTGCATGGACAATCGGCCAAGTGTCTCATACATATGTAGTGACGTGCTGAAATGAGAGAACGCTTTCTGAAATTATTCTATAGGTAGGTGTTGTAGGGGTACGGGTAGGAGAGGGGGGTACATTAATTCGGGTTAGTCGGCCTTTATTTCTTGGGCTTTGGTTTCTAAGTAAAGTCTTTCAGTTGGTTTAGTTTCAGTTATATTTTTTCTTGCCGAGTATTTGGTGCAAATAATTTGAGTTGCGTCGTGTTATGTCGGGTACGTAATGCAGAAAAAATCCCAGACATTCTCCTTCGAAAATGACATAATTCCAACTATGTACTGCTTTTTTGCCACCAAATTGTATTAGAACTACATACATATGTGTGATATTAGATAAAATTATTTGCAAATTCGATTTCCAACGATTTTAATGTATTATATAGTTAGAATAATATACACTTTTTATGCGAATAAAATAAAATGCACTCTTTTACAAAATGTGATAAAACTTTCAGAACAATCAACAGGTGTCCTTTCGATCGCGAGCTCAAAGAATTGAATCTCACACTTTTCATGCAGCTTGCACGTGATGCGTTAATCTTTACACATACTGGCAATACTTAACATTTCTCATAGGTACTTTTGGTCAACAACTTCTACGGACAAATTGCGGACACTTTGGTCACAGCAGTAAGAAATACGAAAAAAATATTCTATTCGATATTCTAATTTCAAAACTGCCAAACGTCAAAATATTGACAGCAAATTATTATAAAAAGTTGAAAAAACAAATGATGGATGGCAAAAGACTGTATTATCCACTTCTAAACCATTATTTCCCATCTAAAAGCCCAACTATTCTAAAGTAACTTCACAAATAGACCGCAACTAAAAAATCTCAGCTCAGAGACATGGCGGCCATATCTCAGCCGCCATTATCCCGACTCCTCGCGCTCATTTCTACGGCACGACGGCACCTACACTCTGCTGTTATTAGGAAAATTCTAACTTATTGCTGTACTAGTCGTGCTCTCAAGATGTCTGGGGCTGTGGTCTGAAATAAAAGCGGGCGAGAGCTGAAAAAGGCATTATCAATAATGTAGAAGGTCTTTAGTTTATTTGTGTTCGGCTTTTAGGTTAGATTCTTTGTTAAGTTGAAGGTAAGTTTAATAATTAAACTAAAAAAATACATTGTTGAACCGAAATAACAGTGTGTAGATTTTCCAAACCACCATATACTGACGGAAACTTTATAAACCTTCTATTGATGGAAAATGAGCTAAATATTGAGTCGTGAAAAATGTTTAGATAAAAAATAAAAAAAAAACGTTGTGTTAAACACAACGTTAAGGACGGGAGTTTAAGGAGAATGAAACATCTCAGATGCCGAGTAAACGCCGAGTATATTTGGTGTATAACTTTTTAATGGTCTTACTTAATTATTCTTTCGTTGTCTTCATTTCAAAGAACTCTTTACAGTTTACTACTCGCCCCGCTACCTCTCATGCCTCACACCACACAATGGTAGTGCTAAGCGTAATGCATCGAGAAAGGGGCGCGCGTGACTGTCGCCGCGGATCTAAAGCGGGCGGCGAGCCGCGCTCAGCAGATCACTTGTAGAAATGATCACTTTATTATATACATTAGGAAAATTTATCGTTGTATAATAATAAGTATTTATTTAAACTTCATGTACATGATAAATAGGCGGACATAATGACACAAGGCATTTTCTACCAGTCAACCACTGGGTTGAATACGACAACATGTATGTATAAGTAGAAATTATCGCTAAGTTATATGCATTTTGCGTGCGTAGTGATCTGAACTTGAAGTTATATTTACAGTGAGTGGTACCTAACGAGTATTACGAGAATAATAGTCGACGGATAGTTTTAAAATCATCAATTGCAATGGTCTACAACTGGCATGTTTTCCGCCGAACTTCAGATAAAATCTATGGCATGATTAAGTTGCCGACAAAAGTGTAAAAAGTGGAACACAGGATTCTAGTTGCCTAGAATCTATTCTAGTTGTCTTCTAGTTTCTATTCTAGTTGAGTTCTTCTTTCTGAAATGAATGAATTATGTTAAACAGAATTCGTCAAGTAAAACCAACGACGCCAGATTATATTTAAAGCTAACCGATCTGTCTATTTTTACGGTTCATAATTTGAACCTTGATATCTTGACCCTTGCTTTCAAATGTAAAAAGAAGGTACACAATATCTCGACAATAAACCTGCAAAAAATTAACCCCAAAACCTTCTCATTATTTTTTCCACCTTTCTCTCAACGCCATCCATTTCTCAGTCACACATTCATAAAAGTAGCTGCCCAAGTGCCCACGACCCGGGTTAACCCTCCTCGCGCCAAGATTAATTACCGCGCTATTAATCAAAACATGACTGATAGATGACATCGGCGAGAGGGTTGACGATAAGATTCGTTGGTGAGGTTATGTACCTACTTTATTTTAGTGAGGATTATGACTATGTTAGGATATGATTTATGGCTTCTAGGATTAAGTCTAGTTTAGCATTATGTCTTAGATTGTAGTATTTGAACATTTTCTCTCATTGTTTTTAATTTTAGTGTATTATTTACAGAAATTGATGAAATCTCAAGGTTTTCTCTTTTCTTGAGGAGATTTTATAAAAGAATCATGATCATAATTTTAGCTTAAAAAAGCGGGTTTAGACTGGTATAGACTGACTAGCGGATGGTAGGGTTTGACTTAATTCGTTTTTGATGTTCGTCTAAAAATACAATAATAATATACAAGCTGATTGATAATTTCAGTTCACATAAGTGTGTATAACGGATTAGTTGTTATTTGATTTTGTTGCCGATTTAAAACTAAAATTGATTGAGTGAATAAAAGTAATACTTTTGTAATTTTTTCGTAAATACAAGTGTCCGTCCTATCTATTATATGGTTTTTTTTTATGAACGTTGTGTAAAGTGTATTTATGTTAAGATACAATAGAAACCCCATTATTTGGACCCTTCCTAACTTGTATTGAAGTTAAGACTAGTCTCGGAGTACAAAATGTTTATTATAACTAAATCAAATAGGACTCGAGATGCGACGCTTTGCTTCGTTTTGATTAACCCTAATAAATCTGCTGGCAGTATTGTGCTGCGTTCAATAGGGTTAGTGCGCAGGCAAGTAGCGAGTGCGAGTGAATGGGGCTTGTTAAAGAGATTTGTGCTTCAGCCACTTCCTTGGTTTGGTTTGAGATGAAAACGGAGAATTGAATCATTTTATTTGAAAAGTTTTTAGATAGACAGAAGTTCTGTTTACATTCAGCAATTATTTAGCCGCTTTTTCAATAAAACTGTCTTATATCTTATTGTTTTATATTTTGCATGTATTTTAAACTAAAACAAGCCATTTCTGTTAGGATAAAGTCACCAGTGATATCAATCGGAGAAATATTAAATAAAATCCTTGTACACTCATTATTTAAAGGAAGGACAATCATAATTACATTTCTGTGAATGTAATATTTTGTTCATTCGTTCATTCGTTCATTCCGGAACAAGTTTATTTTCTGTTTCAACATTCAACAATATACATTATTATGATATCTTCTGTAATATTTTTGATAGAAAACCATAGAGCTTGCTTATACGTAATGGATAAATAATGGGTAAATGGCTGGTCATTACACTATTATAATATTTTATACGGAGCGCACGGAAAGTGGTGAAATAAACAATTGTTATCAGATGGATGTGCTACCCATTGAAACATTTTAACGGTTGATATAAGATTATTATGAAATGAAATCATTTTCATAAAAGTTGTTGAAAATCACTATGAAAAATGAAAAAAATCTGTGTAATAAATTGTGATCATAGGCTGGTATTATTAGCAATACTTATTGCTATACTAATTTTAATTTTGAAGAAATCCATAAGCCAGATTAGGGAGTTTATATAACAAATTCGTTACTAAACACTCAGATACTTTATAAACTTCAACAATCTACCCAAAACTAAATGATAATAAGAATAACAAACAATAAAAAGAAACACAAACCAAATCATACAACAAACCCCCACTATCTTCCAGTAACCACTCGCTAGCTCAAACGCAGCACAATACAAGAAGGCTGAGAAATAATGAAATTAGCGGAACCGTACTCGCCTAAGAACAGTGATTTACGTAATCAAAGAGCGTCTAAACGGATTACCGGCGAGAACGCTCCTTTTATATAGTAACTAAACTTTACAAGAGCGAGACGCTTTCCTTTGAATTTGGTATTGTGGAGGATACAATTGGTACATGGACGGAAATTGTGAGTTCCTAGGAAGTTATTTGATTGATGTTTAATATTACAGGATCTTAAAAGAAAGGCGTGTTTTTGGTTTTAATCAATCTATTCAGCCCATGCCGTTTGTTTTTTGAATTTCTAACGAAGCTAAGCCTATACAAGGCGCAAGGGACAGCGACGCAAGCGACGACGGAGCGGAAAAAAAACCGCGTAATGGAGTTTTGTAGGAAATAAACTTTTTTTAAATTACCTATGAAACATTGCTATGTAGCGGGGTCAGTATGATGTATTGAATATCTCGTAATCGTTTTACCGTCGGTGTCTCTCTCACCCCGTATAATTCATCATTCTGCTCTAACACGATTATTTTTATTCGAATTTTTGAACGTTGACGAAGCAAAAGGAGTATGTAAGGCGCTAGTGTACTTTCTGGCTAGACTCGAGGAAAAATATGTGAGCTTAAGTTGATATGTATGTCTGTACGAAATTAATTAATACGTGTTTTCATGATTGGATATTTTTTTTTGTATTGTTGTTATTTGTCCTCTGAAACTGATCAACGTGAAAATGAAGGACACATCAATTACTAAAACAAATAACATTGCACCTTTAAACAATAACAAATAAACCACACCAACCTATTAACAAACAATACATTCATCCAGAGTACACTCACCCACAAAAATGGAATATCCAAATATAGTCAGAGAGTATTCCAATTATCTGAGCAAAGGCACTCGAGTCGCGTCAAACGCACTGGCTGACTCAAAGTGCGCCAAACGGAAATTGCCCGCGCCATCTTGCTCGCCGACCGGAAACCCGCCAAATTATCGGGCTATGGGCTATGTACCGACGGACCCTTAAGTTATGGTTATTAAGTGATTTTTTTTGGGGTGGTGTTGTGCATTATCTTTTCATGGGTGTCTTGTGGAGTTGTGACGCATTTAATACAATTTGTATTTTACATAATGTAAATGTCAAAAAACATTAAAGACTGCCTACGCTCATTTAGATTTATGAAAAGGATTACGATAGCATAAATTGCCTGAAAAGCCAATCGGAGTCCTAATTATTTGGTAATACTGGAATTAACATGACTGACTGCCTCGTTGGTTGAGTGGTCGCAAGCGCGACTGCTGAGCATGAGGTCCTGGATTCGATTCTCAGGTCGGGCAAAGTGCTATTGGGTTTTTCCATCAGGAATTTCTCAGTAGCAGCCACGATCCAGTCTGGATTTGTGCCCGGTTGATGGCAATAGGCTCGCCCCCTATTACATGGGACTTAAAACATAACTGGCGAAATGTGGGTGTACTATTAGGTACACCTCTGCCTAACCCTACGGGGATTACAGGCGTGATGTTATCTTATGTTATGTTAGAATTAACATAAGCACCGCTCCGTGAGTCAACGTTACGTTTACTCCTAAGATACAGGTCTGCGTACCTAGTTTAGGAGCCCGGAAAACTGACAGTAATTTTAAACATGGTAGTACAGCCCACTGTTTCCCTTATGTTATGTACTGTGTTGTTATTTTTATGTACTAATAAACTTTTATTATTATTATTATAACGTGTTCATCATTATTATCATCATCTTGCTTGTATTCTAGTTTGTCTATGGGTCGGCGCAGTACGCCATTTTCTTCCACGCATCTTCGCGTATTCGCATGGGCGTAATGACAATCCTTGAGTACTGATTATATTGTCAAAAAGGCTAAAACTATAATGATGCAAATACAAACATATAGGTTGGAACATCATTCTTATTCTTGACGATGAGTCTTATGATATTATCTTCGACCGAAACTGTCCCACGCCACTGAGAATAATATGGAACCAAACAAAACCGACTTTCTCTCACATTTTCCGCCGACATTCTTCCACCGAAACTCCGGTCCACAATCTTCCCATTAAAGGCAAGAAGGCAACCGTTTAACTTTTCAACAAATACCGCATTATTACGGCCACATAAATACAGCGGCGTCACCACACATTGGCGGGCGTCGAACCGGCGCTATCGCAGACGACAGCCCTGCTCGCTCCAGTGCCGAGCGTAATTGTTTTAGGGTTCTGATGTCGCCTTTTAATATTACGGATATGGCGCTTGATTTGTTTTTTTTTTGGGGCATAAGGGACATAGTTAGTAGTTTCTTGCCGTTTTCCATAGGAAACGACCAACCCGAACCGTGGACCATTTTGTCGACGTGCCTATCTGGGCCTATGTGAAATAAAATATTTTGATTTTGATGATAGGAAAGTCTTATTTTTTTTTTAGTAGGTATGTCTGCTATCTATCACATCATAACGTCTTGATACAGGATAAAGGATAGTTTTATCCTGCTAGCAGGTTCCTGTGGCATAATTTCCAATATACTCTAAAAGCTAGTGGGTTTAGCAAGCCGTTCACTACACACTACTGATATAATAATAATAATAATAATTTATTTCAAAAAATCAGATAACAGAGATCCATATTGTTAGTAAATACCTTATACCTAGTGTTAGTAAATACATAAATTAAAAACAAGAATTTGAGTATGAGTCACTCTGTAAAGAAGAAATAAACCCTTTTCTCAACTGGTCATCTTCTCCACAAAATGCCTCATAAAAGGGGAAAACACATTACATACATATAGAAGATTTGAATTATTTTTGGTTTTGTGTTGCCTATTGCCGCGACCGACCAATTCAATTGCATTCACACTGACACAATTATTAGGATCAGTGATCATCAGTGGCTGAACGATTTGGTTCAACAGCGCTTCGATTTAGGCTTTCGGTTCTATTCATCAAAGTAACTGTTGTATCAGATCTGACCGGTGATCTGGAAATAAGTGTGGAAATGTGTAAGAAACATCATCATCACCACCCTGCCCTTGTCTCCTTACTCCTTACTCGGGGTCGGCGCAACACGTTCTTCCTTCCATTCTCCTCTGTCAACCGTCACGGTATCATTTACACCTTTTTCTTTCATATCATTCCTCACACAATCCATCCATCGTTTCTTTGGTCTTCTTTGTAAGAAATCTAAAGAAAAATAAAAATCGGCCAAGTGCGTGTCTGGCCACGCACTATGTAGGGTTTCGGACACTTTCTACGGTCCGATTTGCCTTCGAAAAATTTTGCCTTATAAAAACCTGTGCTATTAATCTTATGAAAATATGTTACATAAGTACATTTTATAAGTTGGTCGACTATTACTTGTAAAGCCTACTTAACTGTGAAACTAACTATATACATTAATAATTAAAAACTATTAAACTAAAATTAACTTAACTGTGATAGTTTTCCTTTTAATTTCGTTATATATACTACCACCGTGAATTTTTTCACACTCCCAAACTCAACCGTTTAGCTGGTAGAAGGGAGGGACACTTGAGTCTATCAAAAATTAGCACTTTAAAGCTTAATATTCCACAAACGAATTCCCTAATCAAAAAATGTTTTAACAAACTCGCAATATTTTAAAGACCTATCCAACGACATCCCACACTATGGGGTACGCGAAAAAAAAACACATCCCCCCTTAACGTGTACAGAAGATACTCTAAAAAATACTTTTCGAGATTTTATTTTACCACTTTATCGGCGTAACTAATCTGTATATTCATCCTAAATTAAAGCTTTCAAGTACTAAGAGTCTTTGAGCTAAGCTGCGGATAAACGGACTGACATGGCGAAACTATAAAGGTTCCTTGTTGACTACGGAACCCTGTGAAAAGATAAAAGCCATGTTTCACGCTGACAACTTGTTAAATTAAACCTAGTTTACTTATTAACTCCTTCACTATACTAGTCACAGAGTTAGTTGACAGAAGATTTATTTAACGGCCGTCAGACCATTAAGTTTAACTTTTAGCCGCAACTACTTCTATTTAACGGCTTGTGTAAGATATATAGCTTGTCATTGCCTACGTATATATTTTACTTAACCTAAATGACATTCAAACCCTTTGGTTAACTAGTTAATGGGTTTTAAAACTTTATTTAAAATGTCATGCGCTTGGCTTTGATGTAGCGATTACTACGCCGTAGTCGATTTCAGTGCTACGGCGTAGCAATGGTGAAGTTATATTGCAGCTGTTTTATGCACTATTTAGGAATGAATATTTTATGATCTAGTGGTTCATCAATAACTCTACCATTATTCAAATAACTAGGTACAACGTCTTATTTAACTTGAGTTATTTTCATCCCAAATAAATAAACAAAACATGACGCCTGTAATCGCCGACGGGTTAGGCAGAGTTATACCTAACAGTACACACACATTTCGCCAAATAAATAAAATTGAAAACATTAAATAAGAATATTATGTATCTGTCAGAAGAATAAAGGTTATTTTTTGTTTTTTATTTGTAACTGTCAGTAAGCTATTTTGATATTACTAACTAAAAACCTTGAAACCACGTCACATTATAGACTAGATCCATTCATTCAAACATAACTAGTACGAAAACATTTTTTTTTTCTCTTTACACACAGTACCAAAGACATACACTCCACTATATCGAAAAACTACACAAACAAACTATTTGAACATTGAACAATTGCCTTACAAATCTCGTCGGACTATTCACAGTCGAGATATCCGCGTATCCGATCCATATCCGCTTAGTATCCGACCTTATCGCGCGCAAACCGTGAGTTATATCCACGGGTATCCGAAATAATCCCTGTTTATGACCTAAGGATTGTACGTATAATGTTTTATATCGGCGCGGATCAGAAAAGAATATATCTTTGTAAATACAGTGACATGTTTTTATGCATTAAATTTCAATTCAACGGCGTTTTATTTTGGGGGTTTAGATGCTTTTACAAGATATATGGGTTACACAGTGCTGAAGAAAGTATCTTTGCTGAAGTATCCAGAGATTTAATAAATATGGTACCGGTCCATATGTTCAAGTTTTATCGCAACCTTCACCGGAGATACCAATTCTCCTTGCTAATTTATTTTGTTAATTTATATTGTACGTTAGGTTAGTTTAGAATTGGTTCAGTTATGATGAGACTGACTTGCATTTAAGGTTGAAAGCCCACATTTTATTCTTTGAAAGAAGTTATTGAAAACATTAAAAATTCATCAAGCATTTATTTTAAAAAATAAATTGATAATATTTGAATACGGGATAAAAATATACAGTCTTGATCTTTTAGGTAAGATTTCCAACTTCACGGCGCCAATTAAGAAAAAAATCCTAAACAAAAATATGAAAGACACCACATTCAAATAAATATTCAAAAACTTTTGTCAAAAACCTTTAAAGTATGAAAAATGATTTCAAACTTAACAAGACATCACTAATGAGCAAAAGAAAAAGGGAACCATCTTTCTTTTTCACACTTTTATAATATACTAGTTGTTAACCGCGACTTCGTCCGCGTGGCTACCTCCCTGCCAAATTTCAAGTGTGTAGCACTAAAAATGACGGACTTTCTTACAAACTTGCGAGAGCCCTTAGACCTCCTTAATCCGATTTGACGGCACGGTTGGCGCAGTGGCTGAGCGATTGACTGCTGCGCTGCGTGTCGCGGGATCGATCCCCGCACGGAACAAATATTTATTACAGATAGTTGTTCCGGGTCTGGCTGTTTGTGTCTGTGAGTTTAAATGTTTGTAAACGCACCCACGATACAGGAGTAATTCCTAATGTGTAAATGTCGCAAAACCTTCTCTAAGCGGACGTCTACTAACTATAAACTACCTTCGTGTCAAATTTCATTTATATAAGTCAAGCGGTTTTTGATATTTCATGATGAGTGAGTGAGTGACCTTTCGCTTTTTTTACTTAAAAAGGAATAAATATAAAGTGATAGTTCTCGATACCAATGCGTCGAGGAAATACAATGAAACGCTAACATAAAAACGCTGTGAGATCAAATACACGCCATTGTACCACGGGAAGACTTTATTGGTAAACGTACGGACGAATAGTTGGGATGGGCGCGCGTATTGGTTATTATTTTAGTTACGACCTGTCACTTTTTCGCGCGGTTTTTACTAAGAAACTAAGATTTCTTAATTAATTGTAAGTAAAATATTTTTGTAATACATAGTGGTTCGGAATACATCGTTTAAATCATCATAGAAATTTACTACCACTATTTTAGCTCATATACTACCTACTAAATATATATATATATATTATATATTTTACGGACTTAATCCCTCTCAATTTCGCGGTCTAAAAACCGAAAATACTACTTTTTTTAGCTCAAATTTCTCAATAATCGTAAGGTATCTGGTATTTTTTTAATGACATTACACAATTTCACAACCACAACACAATTTGACCTGTGTTTTTTTATTAATTGATAGGGACTCTTAAACTGTTAGCATATAATTTCTCATCTGTAGAACATACTATTTTGTATGCAAAAAAATGAAAATAAATCATTGACCAATAAATTCCAACAGGACTATTACAAAATGTAACCGAAGTACTTTCGTACATTTGACGGATCAGTTTGGTTGCCTATGGAATCGCCACTGTTCTCCAAAATTGATCGAAGTTCTTCACATAACAAAAACATTTTTGCCCTAGTATTATAAAATTCACAAGATTATCAATCACCAAAAAATGCTCAAAGCGTTTTCCCCAGTTTGCTCCGCATACCAGCACACTGCAAAAATACTTACTTCGGAAAACCGCTCGCGCCTGCCTGAAATTCCTCCTCCCGTATGTTTCAGGCACGCAGCTGAGTCGCGCTGGTTGTCATGGGAACGACACGTCTAGCCACGCCCCCTCGTTATGAATAGTGATAGGCTGACGTCGATCTTTAAGATATCGATGATACATGTTTTGCAATACCGCGCTTATGCAGTAGAATATTGTTATATCAGTGAAACATTTTGTTTAGTAAGCAAAAAGTAACGTCATAAAATTATTAGATTTAGTATGTTCCGCGATTTTTTATAGTTTTCGAGTTATAGCTTCTTGGAAACTGTATGGGAACCGCTTTTGATAAATTCTATATTTTTTTTATGACGACACTATTTGGACCATCCTGTGTAATACTTTGCGTCGTTTTGAAATATAGAATGTAGGTTTCTAGTTGACAGCGGTTTTCCTGTCAAAGTAGTTATAGAGTTGTACTTACATAGTTACTTGCATGCTGCCTCCTTATAGTTATTATTGGTTAATGTAAAACAAAAATAAGTACGTACATTCCAACAAATAAAAATAAGTCTTCGCTTTTTAATTTGTTAAAAAAAAAACGAAACTGTTTTCAACTAACCTCTAAAGGACATGGCCGGAATTTGTATAGAGCTGTGCCCTTATAAAAAGTATTCACGATCATTGCCATACAGTACGTCATATTAAAGCTTACAAATTCACCGTAACTTTTTGAAAAAACGGAACCCTAATAGGATCACTCGGTTGTCTGTCTCGGCTGTCGGTTGCGAACTTCGGCTCAAGATGAAACATGTCTACTTACCGACGATTAAGGATTATAATCGTGAATATTTTGTCTTCAGGACTTAGCAAACAGATCGTTTTCAACTCATAATTACTACTGCGACCAACTGCTGCTGCATATGCTGATACATGTCTGCTTACCTCTCTAACGTGATTATGGTCGTGAAGGTTACGCTAATGTTTATCATTGATGAAGTGATAGGGGCTTTATACTGCCCATAGTATTAAATACCGCTTGTACATAATCTACATTGTATTGCTGTTTTAATAAAATGAAGAATTCGATTTGCTAAAATTAATATTTATACACTTTTTTAAGCGATTTTCATGAGCTTTGGTAATTGAAAAGCATCAAACACAACAAGTGATTTAAGTATCCTAGAATCAACAAAGCTTCTTGGACCAGAGTCTATAGAAGTCTGCCCGATCTCCTTTGTATTGCAATCAATGAAACATAACCACACAAAAAAAAAAATTGTCGCCTGCTATAGAGAAATGTAATTGTTGTGATTTATTTTTATATATCTTAGAAGTAATTTTCATATAATAATTATTCTTACTGTACATTACGAATTCTAAACTGATTTGAGGGCAGGATTCGGCCGTGTTTTTGTATTTAGATAAACCCAACATACCTATTTTGACAACTTCATAAACACCACAAAGAAATAATATTCAACAACTATCCATTCATCATACCCTAACAAGACATATCATCATGAGCAATCCACGAAATCCTTCACCCTTACCTTTCACCTATCAAATATTATCGCCCTGCAATCCATCACATGATTAGATATTAAAAGGGGTTTATTACAAAGCAGTTTATGGCTCATAACGTGTCGAGGAATGTGCCGTGTCGTGGCGGATCGGAACGGGTCGCAACGGAACGGAACGGGTCGGATCGGGGACGAATACCGGAAGACGACGTCGTAAGAATATCAACTGGGGCGAATTAAAGGGAAGGTGGGATGCATTCTTCCCTGCTTTTTAGAAATGATTTTGTTTGTGAAATACATGACATCACGCCTGTTTTTCCGAATGGTTAGGCAGAGATGTATAATAACCGTCTCACTTTGTCAATTATTTTGTAATCGTATTTAATAAGACGTGCCTGTTGTCATAAACCGGGCACAGATGTAGAATCAGTGCTGAGGATTTGTGATGAGAATACCCAATAACACTTATCCCGACCAGGGAATCAGATCCAGGGTCTCACGCAACCACTAATAAAGTGTTTTGTTTATTATCCGGAAAGTTATATTATTTATTGAAGTAGTTGACTGGCCATGATCGATTTTTATATTGTGTTGTTATCTTGCTTGATAAATTATTAAAAGGCTTAATATATAACTAGCTGTGTAATTTGAATATTTATGTTCAGTATTTATGTTCTAAACTGCTTTCTATGAAGTTTCTTTTTTAATTCCTCGATATGAAACTGCAATTAATATTGAAATTAAAGGTCATTAAATAGATTTATTAATTTTAATTTAGAATTAGTTGAACATCATTTTGTTTGGGTTTGGTGTTAAACAAAACTGCTTCACTTGGTCTTTGTGTATACCCTAGAGGTTTAATAGAATTTAATAAGCTTTTAGTTTAACATAGTTTTTAATAAACACTAGCGACCCTCCCCAGCTTCGCACGGGTAGAAAATAATAAGTACCGTTAACAACAAGAAAACAATGTTTCTTTTATACAAACCTTCCTGACAGTTACGAACACAACAAAAAAAAAACAGCTAAATTTGTCGAGCCGTCCTCAAGTGATGCTTCCAAACTAGCAGAATCATTACAACACTATCACAGATTTATTGCTATCATAAATAATAATATATCTACATCTAGCTGCAAAAGGCTCATCCAGTAATTCAACAGTGGCTCATCATGCTGTGCCACTCCAAATACTTGTTTCAGCTCAGCCACAGCTTCAGACCTAGATCCTGAGGAATCTATTGCTGCTTTCACTGCTTTAGATATTCCAAGCCATTCCAACTGAAGGGACTATAACTACACGACTCAGTTCAAACGTCATTTGTAACTAACGAGGGATTAACATTAGAGCCTACACATACATAAATACCTACCCGCTTAAATTAAAATACGGTATCCGCGCCAGCAGCAATACCTACGTATGTAAATTAGCCTTAATAGTCGCTCATAGTCGATGAGTGGCGTGTTTTGAAAATTGTTATGTGGATGAAGTAATTACATGGTAGGTAAAATTGTAGCAAGGAATGGGTTTATGACTTACTTTGTTTGGAGTAAATGAGTTGTGTTTTCATTAATTCCGAGTACAGTCGTGCTTGTTAGGTATAAAGTGACATGTACATAAAGGGTGTAACAAGGCCCTTAACGAATTCGAATAGCACTTGTTTATTTATTTATTTGACTATTTATGTACACACAGTAGACAACACAGGAGAATGACATTATAAAATATGAGTACAAAGGTACTGCTTATTTCTTAAGAAATTTCTGCCAGCAGACCTGCAAAAGACTTGTTCTCCCCGTCACTGCGATCATTTTTTTGCTCTAGACCAGGGGTCACCAATTACTTTACGGGGGGAGGGGGCGCGTATTTACTTTGTTGAAATTAGAATATATATATCGAATATATACAAGCTATACATTTCCAGTATAACATGGCCTGACATTGTATAGATTTCCCGTACAATGAGATATCCGCATAAACTGCTTTTGTATAGCCAGATTTGTCGTCGTGCATACTTACAATCGCACAAAATAGGTTGGCGGTCCGGATTCGGACCGCGGTCCGCCATTTCATGACCCCTGCTCTAGACCATGCCTGGGAAAGTTGTAGTTACGGAGATATAGGGGGTCAAAGTTCCAACATTTTCTCAAGTATTTTTTTTTAATACATGTTTTTAATGTAAGATTTTTACTTAAAACATGAGTGCGTTACATTAAGTTCTAAAACTTGAATTTTCACCCCAAAAAAAGTCGTTTCCCAGCAATAATTTTTGCGTAAGGTTACTTAGTTTGATGTACATAATGCTTGGTTGACGGCATCGTAAAGGGTTTACACCCTGTATTTAAGTATGTTATATTCTTTGTACAAGGGGGTTAAGTTATTATGTGTCTTAGTTACATACAAATACAATAGTAATTCCTTTCTTAACGATACATTAAAAAAAAACAGAGAAAATGTCACGCCTTTTCCCACAGGGATATGCAGAAACTACAGAATGCTACGGTCCTTAAATACATCTTTTGGCTTTCTTATTAATCATATTTCCTCACTCACGAATAGCTTCAAACCCAAACAAAGTGACTCTAACTCCCCCTAACACGCACCACTTATAAAACCAACAGACACCTCAAAATTTTTCCTCAGTTTATAAAATATTCCATCGCAATATCGGTATCGATAATCCAGTCACGTCCCTACGCGTCAGTGGCATTCCTCGCATAGTGAAGTGCCGCGCTCGATATTTGCCGCTCGCATATTAAGATGGCATTCTTTGCAGTGTTGGGAGACAATGCTGGGTGGTTGGGGTATATGAGATATCGCTCTTCGATGTGCTTTTCAGTTAAATGGAAGGATAATGGCGTTTATTGAATGTAGTGTTCCATGAATTTTATTAGGTTGTTCTTAAAATATGGTAATCGGCTATGCCTAATAAACTGAATTAAGTAAAATAGTACGTGCTGCTTACGTGTGCTCAGAGATTTTCGTCACGAACTTACCTGTAAAAGAAAAATAAGTAATTAGTAACACATTCAAAATCGTAAAAAGGTAATAGATTAAGATGCGGTCGGACAAAAGATTATGGTTGTAAGTTTGGTAACTCAGATTGATAAGGAGGGCATAAAAAACATGGGTGGCCTTGACGATTCCTATTTGTATTGTTAAAATTTATCTCAGAAGGGCTGTCTCTCAGCAGTGGGAGGTTACAGGCTTAATATTAAGCAAATATTTTGAGAGTTATTGAGCTGTTCCGTTTTGTTGATCATGAAGTGTAAAAAATCATATCTATAGATATGTAGGGAACGTTCGAGGGCAGCTTAATTTTATTTAAAATTTCACACTATTTTCATATCATCATCATCATCATCATTTCAGCCGAAAGACGTCCACGGCTGGACATAGGCCTCCCCCAAGTGTCGCTAGATTGACCGGTCCCGTGCGACTCGCATCCAGCGGAGCCCCGCAACTCTCACCAGGACATCAGTCCACCTAGTGGGAGGCCTTCCTTCCTTCCTTCCATATGTGTTGTGAAGTATTATTGCAATGTTAATAAAACATATATGATTCATGTGTATGGCAACACCGTCTTCCTCTTCCCTTCTCTCTATGGAATCGCCACTGTGAACACGTATATTTTTGTTTCTTTAAATTACTTTATTAAATAACAGTAAAACATTCCCTCGGACTTTCCTTTTAACCTCCACAAAGCAACAGGTTATGGGCCCAGGACCGGCAGTCTCAGGGTATTGTTTATTCTGTTGTTTTTCGAGAAGAACATTGGGGTACCTATTGGAAAATTTTTGAGGTTATGAAAAACAAAATATTTGAGTAATTTATTTTGTTTTTGTGAAGATGGACAGCACACAGCACAGTTTGAGATTAAAAGGCGGTGAGAATTGGGCGGTCTGGCGTTTTCAGACGGAAGTTCTTATGAAAAGCAAGGGATTCTATGAAATAATTATGGGAGAGCGAGTTAAGCCCGAAGATGCGAAAGCCCTTATAGAATGGACGAGTCATGATGCAAAAGCTCAGGAGATTATTGTTATGAGGATGGAACCAGGGCCACTGACACATGTGTTAACCTGTCCAACTGCTAGTTCCATGTGGAGCAAATTAAAGTCTGTCTATGATAAGGAGTCTGTTGTCAGTGTGCATCTACTGCAGCAAAAGTTTTTTCTGCTACAGTTTGAAGACAGTTCCATGTCTGTTTTTCTGTCTAAATTGGAGGATGTAGTTAGCAAACTTAAACAAGCTGGTGAGCCTGTGTCAGAGAAGATGACAATCACTAAAATTCTCATGAGTTTGCCGGAACAGTACAAACATTTCCGTTCTGCTTGGGAGTCAGTTCCCAGTGAGAGTCAAAAATTGGAAGGACTGACTTCAAGATTGCTTTTGGAAGAAGAAAGATTGGGCTCTGAAAATAAGGAAATAGTGGCATTGGCTAGTATAAAGAAATGTTATAGTTGTGGTAAAGAAGGACATATTGCAAAAGTTTGCAGAAATAGAAGCACACAAAAGGAAACCAGGACATGCAATTACTGCAAGAAGAGAGGTCACATCATGGAAAATTGTTATAAGCTGAAGAATAAGAAAGGAAACAACACAAATAGAGATTCAAATAAAGATTCAAATAATGAAGTTAATGCATTTATGTGTTCAAGCACCAGTAGTGTGGAACGTGGCTTTTGGTACATGGACACTGGAGCCAGCGAACATATGTGCTGTGATAAAAATTTATTCGAGTCTTTAAGTGATAAGTCTTACTCCTCTAGAGTAAAGGTTGGTAATGGTACTCTTCTAGAAGTAAAAGGTGTTGGGAATGTAGTAGTCTATGCCTGGAATAATTGTAAGTACATTAAAACAATTTTGTCAAATGTGTTGTACATTCCAGATTTAAAGTTCAATTTGTTTTCTGCAGGATATGTTTTGGATAAGGGTATGCGTTTAGTGTCAAATAGTAATGTTTGTGAGTTTTTAAATAAACATGGGGAAGTTCGTGCAACAGCTAATAAATCTTGTAAGCTGTATAAAATGAATTTTGTTTATGATAATCCAAAGTTTGATACAAAGAAACACGAACTGGAACGCAACTTTAATGTCATGTCATGTTGTCATATAACCAAAAAGGTAGAAAATATTTCAGTTTGGCATAATAGGCTTTCTCATCAAAGTCTTACTCAAATTAAAGACATATTAACCAGGAATAACATTAGCTATGCAGACAATAGTGACGTCATTATGTGCGAAAATTGTTTGCGTGGTAAGCAGCACAGACAACATTACCCTAGAAGTGAAAGTCGTGCTGTAGAAAAATTAGATTTGATCCATGCTGATGTTTGTGGGCCTATGGAGAGTGCCTCAATAGGAGAATCGAGGTATTTTTTTGTTATTTAAAGATGATTGTACAGGTTATCGTTTTGTATATCTTATGAAAAGAAAATCTGAAGTTTCTGTGCATGTTAGGAACTTTGTGGCAAAGGTTGAAAGGGAATGTGAAAGAAAAGTGAAAGTCTTGAGAACAGACAATGGTTTAGAGTTTATGAGTAATGAGTTAAGAGTTTTTCTGGAAGAAAAAGGTATCATTCATCAACGTTCAGTAGTGTACACACCTCAACAGAATGGCAGGGCTGAAAGAGAGATGCGAACACTTGTGGAAGCTGCCCGTGCCATGATTTATGGCATGAGTAAAGTTTTTTGGGCAGAGGCAGTTAACACAGCTTGTTATACATTAAATAGAACAGGTCCTAGCCCAGTCAAGGGTAAATCTCCATATGAGTTGTTTTATAATAAAGATATTAGCTTGGATTTCTTTCATGAGTTTGGCTGTAAGGTATCAGTGCATATACCAAAAGAAAAGCGTTTAAAATGGGACAACAAGAGTGTAGAAGGCATGTTTGTTGGTTATGGGGAAAATGTAAAGGGGTATCGCATATATTTTAGTGATAAACATAAGGTAGAGATACACAAAGATGTTGTGTTTTTACCTAACTTGTCTAAGAATGAATATGTGGAAAATGAGAATGTAGATGTGTGTATACAGAATGGGGAGAAATTTGAGTTGAGTGATGAGGATTCTCAAGGGAAAGAGCAGGAGGTAGACAATAATGAAAGTGAGCATGTAATAAATGAGGTACAGAGCAGTGATGATAATGAAACAAATGGTAGAATGCAGCTAAGGGACAGAAGTAAAATAAAAATACCACAAAATTTTGTTGATTATGATTTGGGTTTGTTGACAGTTAGTGATGAAGATCCTGTAACATATGAGGAGGCTGTATCAAGTAGTGACAGTAATAAATGGAAGCAGGCAATGGAAGTAGAGATGAAAGCACTTACTGAAAATGATACATGGATAAGTGTAGAGAAGCCGAAGAATTGTGATATTATTGACTGTAAATGGGTTTTTAAACGAAAGAAAGATGAAAAAGGTAACGTTGTGTCACATAAAGCTAGGTTAGTAGCTAGGGGTTTTAAACAAGATTTGTCTTTGTCAGAAATTTATAGTCCTGTAGCAAAATTAACCTCTGTAAGGTTATTTTTAGCTTTCTGTAATGAATATAATTTACCTATACATCAATTAGATGTTTGTAGTGCCTTTTTGTATGGAGACATTGATGGTGATGTTTATGTATCTTTACCTAACGGGTGTTACAGTGAGAAGAAAAATAATAAGGTGTATAAGTTAAAAAGATCTTTGTATGGCTTAAAAGACTCACCCAAAAATTGGAACAAAAAATTTCATGATGTTATAACTAAATTAGGTTTTCTAAGATGTGATTATGAATATTGTTTGTATATGAAAATAAATGCAGAGTGTAAAGTATATTTACTCTTGTATGTTGATGATTAATTGTTAGCATCTAGTGTTGTCAAAGAGATAGAAAATGTAAAGCAATTGTTAAATGAAAACTTTAAAATGAAAGATCTAGGACAAATTAGTCACTATTTGGGAATGCATATAACGCAAAATTTAAGGGAGGGAACTATAATAATAAATCAGAGTATTTACCTTGAAAAATTGTTACATTCTAGCAATATGTTAGATTGTAAGGCGGCTGTGACCCCCATGGATGAAAATTTTGATCACAGTTTGCTAAAAAGAGATAAGTCTGAGAGTCCAGAAATAGAATATAGATGTAGAAAGGTAATTGGTTCACTGATGTATGCAATGTTGTGTACCAGACCTGACTTATGTCTTTCCATAAGTATTTTAAGTAGGTACCAGTCCTGTGCTAGTAATGATTTATGGGTAGCTCTCAAGAGAGTGCTACGATATGTAAAAGGGAGCTTACAGATAAGCTTAGTTTTTAAAAGAAGTAAAATTAAGGATATCATTGGTTTTGTTGATTCCGATTGGGCCGGTGACAAAGTTGATAGACGGTCAACTGGTGGTTATGTGTTTCAAATTTATGGTTGTACAATTTCATGGGTTTCTCGCAAACAGACTACAGTTGCTTTGTCATCCACCGAATCCGAATATGTAGCTTTAAGTCGAGCTGTTAGTGAAGCTTGTTGGTTGAAAAATTTCTTTGAATCTCTTGAAGGTAAAACTTGTAGTGTGAAATTGTTTGAAGACAATCAGTCTGTAATTAAACTTTGTAAAAATCCGCAATTTCATCATAAAATTAAACACATGGACATTAAGGTAAAGTTTTTACGCGATATGGTAAATAATAATATTGTAAGTGTGGATTACATTAGAACAGATGATCAAGTGGCAGATGTTTTAACCAAACCTTTGGGTAAGGTAAAGTTTGATAAATTTAAATGCTGTATGGGTTTGTGTTAGTATAGTTTTGTTTTGTATAACTAAAAGGTAATAAGTATTGTTTTTTTTTTTGAGTTTTAACATTGAGGGAGGGTGTTGTGAAGTATTATTGCAATGTTAATAAAACATATATGATTCATGTGTATGGCAACACCGTCTTCCTCTTCCCTTCTCTCTATGGAATCGCCACTGTGAACACGTATATTTTTGTTTCTTTAAATTACTTTATTAAATAACAGTAAAACATTCCCTCGGACTTTCCTTTTAACCTCCACAAAGCAACAATATGAATTACTAAAATTATTACATAAAACCTAAGGCTAGGTAGGTCTCTTCTGACCTACGTACCATGAGGGCTCATTTTAACGATAAAAATCTTTGGTTACAAGTCGACGAAATATTAGTATTTTTCCTTTATTTCTATTTGACAAAGTATCGACATCTGCATGTAACAACACTATTAGTCTGAATTGAGACAAACACACCACATCGCACTGGCCAGTAGACAGGGAAGGTGCGGTGACTGAATAGCAGCGTGCTGTCCGTCACCCCTAATGCATGTATTAATAGATAGATTAGATTGAAGGGGATAAGAGGCCGATGATCAGCAGTAGGTAGATATTTACAGACTGATTTTTTTTTAGGTTAAGTGACTGTATTGATTGAAAAAAAAAATATCATAATATTCCAATCCATCTCAATCAATGGTTGGCTCAGCATTACTCATTGGTTGATATGTTATGAGTCGAGGGTTCAATTCCCACTTCGTACAAATATTTGGGAGGCATACAGAACATTTGAATTTGTGCCCCGTCTAGGCAGATGGTGATAAAGGAATTTGAAGTAGCTATTTGAAACATCTCCTTATTTTCATTTAAAGTCGTCTTCGGGAATTCCTGAAACTGAAATATCTATAAGAAATGGACTACCTATCTATAGTGGAATTCATTTCCCGGAGCAAGTCATTGGAACCGCCCCGGAAGGAATGTGAACCTCGCGAGCCGCTGGTGCAGGAAGCTGTATTATTTCTATTGGAGATAGCTTTAAAGTGAACACGATTATTAATTTTATACAGGGTGTAAATAGACTCTTTACGAAGCCTTTAACCAAGCGTTATGTACATCAAACTAAGTAACTTTACGCAAAAATTATTGCTGGGAAACGACATTTTTTTTGGGGTGAAAATCACGTTTTACGTTATGACTCAATGTAACGCATTCAAAACATTGTGCTGATGTGCCTTAAGTAAAAAAAAAACTATCAAAACATGTATTTAAAAAAAACTTGTGAAAAAGTTGGAACTTTGAACCCCAATATCTCCGTAACTAGAAGGTTCACAGGTATGGTCTAGAACAAAAAAATGATCTCAATGACGGGGAAAACAAGTGCCTTTCGGCTTCGTTAACAGTCTGTTTTCACCCTTTATAGTGTAGTGGATTGATACAAGAAAAGGAGATCTGGTTTCTGCAATACAACAGTAGGTATAACAGAGTTTGGATGCCTATTTCCAGCAGTAAACTGACAAGTTAATCTTACAGTTAGTAAACAGTAAAAAAGTGACCGACAGGACAGTTGGACCATGACGAAAAGATGTAAATAATTTGATGTACAGGCATTTTAATGGGTTTTTATTAATAACTTTTTATACGAGCTTTTTAAAGATGTTTAAAAATATATGTTAAGGTAGGATAAAGGTAGTAAATATTTACATTAACAATGCGGTTAATACAACGCTAAAACTATGAGAACTTGACAGTGATCAACCAACCTGACGTCAGAATGGCTGGTCACTTTACGTCTTTGATATATTTTTTAATGCAAAGGTAGCAAATATTTCATTATAGGTAGTAAATAGGTGTTAAACAGTGCACATGGTCTCATGTACATATCTCGTTTTGTCCAGCCATCCTGACGGTCACGTAAAAAAGACGCCATTTTTTTTTGTTTTGTTTCAAGATTTGATATATATGGTTGCATATTTCATTGGATGTCAATAGTGTCAATAGTGTCTTTTCAAAGTTAACTTTACTTCATGCAACCCTGGTTATCGATTCCCAGTTATTTCCCTATTCTTATCTTATAAAGACTGAGCTATCAATTCCAACTTACCCTACAATATTGAGGAAAATGGATGGCTGATATTAATATTTCTTCCATCCATCCCTTTGGTTTTTACATCAACCCTTAGGTAAAGGTCTCACACATTATTTCCCGGTATGTCGAACATCAGTCAATAGAAGTTTTAATAAAAAACTGGCCAAGTGTAAGTCGGACTCGCACAAAGGTCCCATTTATACCCTTTGGGTACGGAACCCTAAAAACACCTTATACAAATTTTTACATAATGTCCAAAGAAGTCGTGTACGGAAGAAATATTTTATTTTAAATTTGTTAATTGAAAATAATCATACTATACTGTATACCTACAATTATTGTTTGCATGTAAAACACAAAAAACGAAGTAGTTTGAAGTAAACTTAGGTAATTTTAACAAAAAGTAATCACGTAACCGGGATTGCAACTACAATTTGTAGTTAGTAATCAAAACTTTAAGATTTCTTTAATAGATTTTCAACTTTATGCCTAAGGCATAAGGGTTAAGATTGATTGGGAAAATCTGGCAGTTTACAAGAGGTATTTTTTTTAGATATTGTTTTGTACCCTATCACAATGTTGTCCTATTGAACCCAAAGGTTTACTGGTAGAGAATGCCTTGTAGCATTAAGTCCGCCTATAAACCATTATTGTACATGAAATTAAAAAGCAATAACAATATTACCCAAACATGTGTACAACAAGCCCGGCTAACCCAACCGAGATCTTTTATTTAAACTTGTAAAGTCGGTGACTTTGATCGTTCCCGTTAATTTTACAACAGCATTCACACAAACGTCTTTAACTAGTAAAAGTTATCTTTTACAAGCTATTGTTTAGTTCTAGTTACTGGTTTTAAAGATTAAAGGTGATATGTCGTTTTACTTGCAAATGTTTTGAAGATTATTTTGTAGTTGCTAGGCAGGCGGCAGGCAAGCTGTCTGCCATGATTATTGTGATGAATCATTTTATGATACGGTACAACCACAAGCATATATGTTTGCGCAAAATTCAAAAGCGATTTTGTGAAATAGTGACTGCACTTAGCGAAAAGACTTATTTTATAACCATATGGTTTCGAGTATGATACATGTGTTCGCAGTCTACATAAAAAAAAAATAGGAAGTAATCGTTTCGGAATCATGTGCAAATGTAAAGTATATATGTATTATGTTCGTGACTGTACATATCAGGGTTAGAATTCTAATTTTCATGGGCATGAAGCCCATTTGGTTATAGATCGATAAAGTGATACTGATACTGTTAGCCTGCGTCATCCCACTGCTGGGCATAGGCCTTTCCCCATGACTTCCAGTTGTTTCGGTCTAGGGCTCATGTGGGCCACTGGTCGTTGTTTTTATCCAGTTCGTCCCGCCATCTTCTACGAGGTCTGCCGCGATGCCTTCTGGCTGTGTCAGGGCTCCAGAAAGTGATTATTTTGGCCCACAGCTCATTGGGCATGCGGCAGACGTGGCCAGTTCAGTCCCACTTCAGCTTACCGGCTTTTTGAGCAACGTCAGTAATTTGTGTTTTGGAGCGCAATGTGGTGTTGCGTACAAAAAAAAAGCGATAAAGTGATTTATTTGATATGATTTTAGTCATAGAATTATAATTTATATTGGGTTGAAACAAAAAACGGTGTTGCGCGATATACAGGGTGCAGCAATTTAAATATCTTGAATATCATTAAAGAGTCAAAACATCTGCATTACCTTATTATGCCGATATTACAACTCTTAACAACAGCATAATTAAAGAATGCTTATGTTAATTAGAAAGGACTTGTGACGTATTATTGTCTGACATTAAAAATATTGACATTAAACAGGTTTTTCCCATGGTTCACCAAAATAACAAAAAGATACTAATCCCTAAAATTAGCACAAATCACCCTAATTAAGTTATTAACTACACCAAGCCAATAACAAAACGAGTTAGCTAATAGTTAAAAAGGTAATAAACCTCTTTGAAATAATCCCTAAACACTTTCCTAGAAACATGTTATTTTTCGGTAAAGGTGGTGGGAACTCCCGAACATTGACGGAAACAGCCGAAGTGCGACTCATTACGGGGGTGTGCAAGCGCATAAAACCAATGCCAAAACAAAAATCAATCTCAGTTATCCTGTCCAATCGAAAACGGGAACTGAGGCCCGATTATGAACGAGTTTATTTAAAGAGTTTTTTTTTAATTTTTACTTTAGTTTATTTTAATTTAGTTTCCGAGTGTGACAGATATATGCATTGTAAAAACTAAGTTTTTAGTGTTCTTAGTGGTATTTTTGTTGTGAAAATTATGAACCAACTTTTTTATTACGAGGACGTCGTATTTCAGTTGGTAAGTTACCTACTTATTTGTTCTTAGTAACAAATTTCTGTTATTGTTTATTATGTTAAGTTAGTTAGCACACTATTATATTCTAATAAGTTTAAATTAATTTATATAAAAGGGCTGGGAACGCCCAAATCTTGGTTGAAGTTATTGACAAATGATCACTAGATAAATAAAAATACATATATGAGTTTTTATTCATACAACGTTTTCTGAAGATAATGTTTATTTTTTTGAATAATTGATTAATAAACTAATTACTAAAAAAACCGGCCAAGTGCGAGTTGACTCGCGCACCGCGGGTTTCGTATAAACTTGTAGGTATTTTGTTATTAAACTACATATTTGCGGTTTTCAGATTCATTCCTTTACATGTGCTGTAAGACATTGCTTCTTGCCAAATTTCGTGATTCTTGGTCAACGGGAACTACCATATAGGTTTGCGACTTAAAAAAACCTATAGGGTACTTCCGGTTGTCTTAGGATTGTCAATTTTGGTTAAAAGCAAGGTCTTACAACACAAGTAAAAGGAAAATTCCGAAAAATAAAAAAGATAAAAATTAAGGTAAATTTTGGTACTTACAAGTTTTCGCGAAAATCTAAATTTGCCCATAACTTTTTATCGTGTTGACTCAGGACCTTTATTTTCATACACCTACATACACCTAATAGGGACTATACACCTCAGTATTTGGTATAAATTTCAACTTGCTAGGTTCACCCGTTCTTGAGAAAATCAGTGGTCACACATACAGACGGACAGACAGACAAGAGAGTGATCTTATAAGGGTTCCCTTTTTTTACCTTTTGAGGTACGGAACCCTAAAAAAACATTGCAAATCTAGTATATTGCAAAACATGTAGATTTTAGTCCTTGTAGCCCTTCTTTACTTTAACAATACTGGCAGTTAATATTATAACTGGTGTAAAAAGACTCTTAACGAAGCCGAAAGGCAATAGCTTTCCTCGTCATTGCGATATTTTTTTTGTTCTAGACCATACCTGGGAACCTTCTAGTTACGGAGATATTAGGGGTCAAAGTTCCAACTTTTTCAAAAGTTTTTTAAATACTTGTTTCTAATGTGTTTTTTTTTAAGACACCTCCACGACCTTCGTACTATTCAATCCATCCATCAGCACAATGTTTTGAATGTGTTACATTGAGTCCTACCATAAAATGTGATTCACCTCAAAAAAAAATTTGTTTCCCAATAATAATTTTTGCGTAAAGTTACTTAGTTTCATGTACATAGTGCTTGTTTACACCCAGTACAGTAAATTACCTGAGTAGGCAGTAAATGACTAATTAAACAAAAACATGCGACAAGTTAGCTGATTAAATTGACGTCAACACTAAAGTATTTGGTACAGACGTCAGCTCATCATGCTTCCCGAAACTGTCAAATTTTCCCAATCAACCTTGAGCCTAATGCTTCAGCGATAAAGTTGAAAATCTATTGAAGAAATTTGACAGATTGATGTGCTTGCGTCTGTACTTTGAGATCATATAAGAAGTTTGGAAACCAAGAGTATTACTTATAAACGTATAGCTAACATAAACTATCCCGAATTATTGTACAACAAAACTAGTGCGTTATAAAATTAACACGTTCCAATTAAAAACAAAAATAAACAGCTTATCTATATAGTTTTTATATGTATCTGTATTTATAGTCTAGTGACTATAAATAACATCAATTTGAAAGAAGAACATATACAAACTATATAGATAACTTTTTATTTTTGTTTTTAATTGGAACGTGTTAGGTTGACTTCAGAATTAAAAATCGTATAAATGTTCAAAGTTGTAGTGCAAATTGAACTGTAATTCTTCATTAAAATGTATCCACCCTTATTACATACGTAAACTCACGCACTTTCCCACGGGGGTAGGCAGAAATCACAGAACGCCACCTGCTTCGATCCTTACATACTCCTTTTGCCTCGTCCACGTTCATACCATCTGGTCATACACGCACGCTGGTTGCGAGAATTACGCACCTGACCTTTCTGAAGAACCTCACCAATGTGGTCAGCGTATGTTCTTCTAGGGCGTCCCCTCCCGGCGTTGCCACTCACATCTGCCTTGTATATACCTCCACCCTCATTAAACCTTCTTAACTGATTTGTTATCTACAACAAAGCAAAAATCGCCTATTTTCTTTTGCCAACAGGAGTTAAACTTGCAGAACACGCGGCGCGACCTGATCCAACTTCTTGACGAACACAATTTCCACGATTACTTCGATTGCAATCGCCTCAAATCTTCGAAAAAGTCCTCGCTGCAAAGCACCACGGTATCCCTGGCCAGTAGCGACAGCGCCTTCTCCAACGAGAGCGATCGAGCATCCAATGATATCTACTACAATGCTGCTCCACCAGCGGATACCCTACCAACACCGCGATGGTCCGAGACGAAAACCAGCAATGAACCCGCAAAAGAGGCAGCGGAGAAGGAATCACCACTTTCGCTTAACAACTGGATAAGGGCTTCCATACCTAACATAACCCAATCAACTTCAAGAGTTAGTTTCCCCGTACCGAGAAAAGTGCTGGATCATGTCAATTATTCATGGCCTCCTTTCCCCAAGTCAATATGGAGTGATGAAAGGCTCAAAGAGACGACCGCGAGGGAGCGAATCCTTTGCTGTGAGCTAGAGGGGGATGGCAATAGTTCTGTCGAGGCCTTTTTCAAGCACTTCAGCGGGAATAAAGCAATTCCAAAGACCGCGTTCGCATGCTGATGGTTAATGTTAAAAATGGATTACGGAGTACATTGCGTTGTTTTTATAAAGTGATGGACAAGAGTGGTCTTCAAATACGTAATGTATAGTGAAGTGTTATAAATTATGGTGTCGGTAATGTTAAGTGGTGATTGGCTAAATTTATTTCGTCAAAGTTGTAGATGTGAAATTGTTATTTTGCTATAAACTTAGCATAAACAACTGAACTTACGATGATGTTTATTCGTGATATAAATTATTTTTACTTATTCGTGAGTAATAGAAAAACTATGTTTCATTAACGAATAAATAATTGTAAAGGCATTTATTAGATTACATTGAAATTTCATGAGATATACAAAAAAAAGGTTTTATAACAGTATTTCTAGAACAAGGTGGCTATACAACCAAGCAATATGTACGTACATCAAACTAAGTAGACAGTAGATGTAGTGACAAAAATTGAAAAGGGTATGCTTAGATGGTTTGGTCATGTGGAGAGCATGAGTGAAAGGCGACAACCAAAGGTATTTACAAGGCAGATGTGAGTGGTAACGCCGGGAGGGGACGCCCTAGAAGGACATACGCTGACCTCATTGGTGAGGTTCTTCAGAAAGGTCAGGTGCGTAGTACTCGCAACCGGCGTGCGTGTATGAACAGATGTATAAACGTGGACGAGGCAAAAGGAGTATGTAAGGATCGTAGCCGGTGGTGTTCTGTGGTTTCTGCCTTCCCCCGTGGGAAAAGGGCGTGAGTTTATATATGTATCAAACTAAGTAACTTTACACAAAAAATATTACTGGGAAACGACTTTTCTTTTTGGGGTGAAAAATCATGTTTTACGGTAGGACTCAATGTAAAGCATTCAAAACATTGTGCTGATAGATGGATTGAATAATACGGGGGACGTAAAGGTGTCTTAAGTAAAAAAAATCTATTAAAAAAAAATACTTGTGAAAAAGTTGGATTTCCCCCAATATCTACTAGAAAATAAATATATTAATAACAATATCTATCTTCCAGGTATGGTTTAGAACAAAACAAGGATCGCAATAAAAAACCTAATAATTTTTTGCCTATTGTGTTGTTTATCTTTTTTGGTGAAATTTGCTCGTTTGTTATTAAAAATATTATAACTATAAATGTAATAATGTACAAACTAGGTACAGTCGCCAGCACATCAAGCTACCACAAACTCTCAAATTTCTCCAAATGATTTTAAGCCATAAAATATAGAGGGTTAAGTTAATAATTGAAAGAAAAAATTTGTCAGTTTGTAGTATTTAATGCGCATGCGACTGTACTTACATGATTGTATACCTAAAACAATAAAGTATTTTGATCTTGCGAGAGTGAAATATCCTTAAGTTAGCTTAGACTTGTTAGTTCCTATGCCACTGCCTAGGTGGCAGTGCTATTAATTTTAAAATATTTAATTAATTTAATAAAAAGTAAAAAAAAATACAAAACATGAAATACCTAAAAATATGTGAGTATGTACTTGTACCTTAGTGATAAGATAGATCAGATTGCTGTTATGTGCACATCATGTTGTAAAAATCTGTCAAGTGATTATCTACAATCAAGCACGAATTATAAAAAAATCTAATCTTACAGCTAGTAAGTAAAATTTCCAAAAAAAAAATAAAAATAATGAAATCTTACACATGTGTAAGTAAAATATGAAAAAAAAATACAAAATTGAATCTTACATTGTGTAAGTGAAATGTAAAAAAAAAAGTGTGTGTGTACTTATTACGCACGTAAGAAGTTATACTTCTTTGGCGTATAAAACAAAAATTGTAACTAGCTAACTTCAAGGTGTCGGTTCGAGTGACGGTGTGCGCGCGCATCGTAAAAATTGACTCATAAATTTTCCCTAACGCGCCAAAAGAAGAATAACTTCAATAACATTAAAATTGTATCGGACTCTTATTGTAATTAAATACACCAATGTAATTACGATAATGGTGCCGATTCCCTTGTTCACAAACTAAACTAAATTTAAGTTGAGTGCATCTTTTTCTTTCTATTTCATTATGAAAAGGACAGAAGATAAATATTAGTTTAGTCCTGTCAAATTAGTCAGCACCTGACGTAATTTGATGTAATTTTAGTAGTCAACTTTTTAATCGCGTCTAAACTTGTGTCAGGCGCTGGTTAATTTGACAGGACTAAACTAAAATTTGTCTTCTGTCCTTTCTTAATGAAATAGAAAGAAAAAGATGTACTGAACTTAAATTTGGTTTAGTTTGTGAACAAGGGAATCGGCACCAATATCTGTTCCAAGGGCCTAAAATAGCCACTTTAGCAGTATCATAATAGTTTAGTTACATGAATTACGTTACAATTCGTAAAATGACAAATTAACTAAGTGACAAATTATAAATATTAACTGCGTCTGTTGTAGACAATTTCAAGAATTTTATCGTGATTCATATTATTACCCTATTATGATTCTGTTAAAGCGGCTATTTTACCTATAATATTTATCAGAAATAATCTAGTAGGCGGTATTCTGTGTCCCTGCCTACCCCTATGGGAAAGAGGCGTCAGTTTATGTATGTACGAGTATGTGGGCCTGTAATCTATATGTTATCTACACTTTGTATCCTAAGATGTGGTATCCTAAGATGGTAAAAATCGAAAAACAGAAACATGACTATAAAATATTGATCACTGTATTCTTTAATTTAACCCGTTTTTTCGAAATTAAAATTAGAATAGCCTGCCTAACCTTTTCCCAATTATGTTGGGGTCGGCTTCCAGTCTAACCGGATGCAGCTGAATACCAGTATTTTACATGGAGCGACTGCCTATCTGACCTCCACAACCCAGTTAGTACTGGGAAATACGATACCCCTTGGTTAGACTGGTTGTCAGACTTTTTAAAATTAGAATAGCATTATCCATAAATAATAATTATGGTTATTACAGAGGTAAGATGTTGACATGATCCTTTAAACCTAGCCTTCATTACTGGAACCTTTGCAAAAAGAAAGGCCACCTATAAATAAAAAAAAACATGAAAAAACGAAAGTGGTTTTTAATTCTGAATGCAATAATTTACAGATAAACCTTACTTTGCTCATCTTAAGTCTTTTTTTCTTTCGTAAATAAAGGGTATACTGCCATAAAATTTTACCCACAACTGATAAATGTTGTCACAAAATATCCAAGAACGGTGGGTACTTTTTAACTGAGAAAAAAATTATGTCCAATAACCTGCAGGTTCATTTTAGACAGAGCGTGCCAACTCGCGCGGCCGCCACGTAACATCAAGTCATTTTTTTAATGAATTACTTATAGTAATTACTCTTATTTACTTATTAGAATCCTAGTTAACTAATTACATATTTCGAAGTGAGGTGTATTTGGAGAAAGGTAAGTTATTTTTGTCTAAACCTATAAGTAAGTTTGATGTATCGTGAGTGCACTATTGTAAGTTACTGGAAATAGTTTATTAAGTAATCAATTAGTTTATTATAAAATTAATTGATTTCGTTCTTGAGGTGAAGCGTGTTTTTAACATAATAAGGCTTCGTTTCCCAATTTACCTACACATAGGGTATACAATAAAGACATTTATTTACATATACCTAGGTACTTACGGAACTTGGCTAAAGTGTAACGTGTTTTTGGCAATCATGTTATTTAGCTAGATGGCCTCACTGAAACATGAGATCACATATTTTCTTTGACCTGATTTACCTCTTGATTATTGAGCATTATAAATTACTTTGGTATATTATATTGTATGAAAATTAAAAAAAAAACATTTATTTGTGGTAACATCATTTAAAAAAAAAAGAGGTGACTGCTGAAATGACGAGTAATAGAGAAATTTGGAAGAGGACATGCTGCGCCGACCGCTAATATATTGGGATAAGGGCAGTAAAATAATGATGATGATAATTCTACAACAAAATGTTACTTCTGCTAACTGTAAAGCAGTTTGATGGCAGATGTAGCTCCCATATACAATTCTAAATGAATGTAACTATTTGTACTTTTCCATCAATAACAAACCCTTACATACATTAACGCTAAAGATTACCTATAACTAAATACTAATCATTTACAAAGGCTGATTATTGCGTAATACTAGTAACCTTTTCAATTACGTAATAAGTACTACCTAATTACGTTCCGATTCACGCCGGCGCAACCGCAAACATAACCATGACATAAACACATAAATACACACATACACACACATCACATATATTTAATCTACGCATTTCCATTTATGAGATTTTGACAAAAAATATTAAAAATTAAACTTTCTCATTTTTTTTTGCAATAAATGTAATGTGCAACATCACTATCCATACTTTTCATTCATTTTTAGGGTTCCGTACCCAAAGGGTAAAAACGGGTCTCTATTACTAAGACTTCGCTGTCAGTCCGTCCATCTGTATGTCACCAGGCTGAATATCATGAACTGTGATAGCTAGATAGTTGAAATTTCCACAGATGATGTATTTCTGTTGCCGCTATAACAACAAATAATAATAATATAAATTATTTAATATTTAAAGGGGGCTTCCATACAAGAAACGTTTTTTTTTTCGGTTTATGGTACGGAACCCTTCGTGCGCGAGTCTGACTCGCACTTGGCCAGTTTTTTAAATAATTTATGCCTAAAATATGTTGTTCGAAAAAATTGATCATGATGATTGAGGAGTATCAAACCGCTACATGTCACCTGTTTACTACTTAACCCTACATAACACTGTCGAAGTAATCGTTTTGTAACTGTAATCTCTTTTTAAATTTTTCGAATCACCTGTTGGTCTAGTGGTTAGTGACCCTGACTGCTAGGACGGAGGTCGTGGGTTCGATTCCCACACAGGACAAATCTATGTGCGATGAGTACGATTATTTGTTCTGTTTCTGGGTGTGTAATTTATCTATAATATGTATGTATTTAGAAATATATAAGTATGTTTATCAGTTGTCTGGTTGCCATAGTACAGGCTCTGCCTAGTTTGGGATCAGATGGCGGTGTGTTGGTTGTCCCAAGATATTATTATATTATTATTAGATACATGTTGGCCCTAAGCCTTGGCAAATAAATCTGCAGTATTCTAAAACAATACACACCATTCCTTTCGTCAGAAACCATAAACTTAATCTTTATTATGAACAGTCGAAATCCTTCCAATTGTTACTTCTCTAGAACATTATAAGGAGCTAATACTTTGGCAAAGTTATAAACAAAATTTATGGATCGCCCTTTCATTTCGCAAAGTAACTTGCTACACGATTTTCAACTTTACTTCTTGGGAATTATGACTGTTAGCGCTAGAAAAATCCTTCATTTTTATGAGCGTACCTGAAATATTTTTCAGAATGGTTACAATGGATCAAACCTATATTTTTTAATGTAGAAGTTCCATTTTGTTTATTTGCTTACAAATTGAACTATTTTCGTTTGAAACAAATCATTTTTATTGCTCACCGTTTGTTGTTTTATTTTGTAGATCTTAATGGTTTGTAGAAGGAAAATAAACTTTTTGATGACTTTGTTTGCATATTATTATTTCAAATTATAGCGGTCCGTAAATACAAGTTATGATTTATTGTATATATTTTAGAGTATTTTTTGCTTCGTAGGTGCACTCTGCGGTGCTTATTAAGGTCTTGGATTCGATTGACAGGTCGAGCAAAATGTTTTAGATATTTCCTTCAGGAATTCTCAGGGTTCTAGGTTCATTGTACTCGCTGGCAATAGGCCCGCCCTCCGACATGAAACTTAAATATAACTGGCTGAATAGGATATCATTTCAGTAAGAAAATTCAATATACCCATCAGGGTAAATAAGTATAACTGTACATGCAAAGAAAACATGTAACGCACGCGTGTTCCGCTTGACGAAAGTGACAAGTGGTCATTATGTTGACTAATATAATTATTGTACGTCTTAATCTGTTCCAGCACAATGTGGAGCCACTTCTCCCTCCTGCCGAACGACAGCAGCTTGCACTCCCTGCTGGATCCGCCCTCTCCAGCATACACCTCCGTCACGATCAGGAGGGCACTCATCGTGTGGCTGCACTGCGGCCAGCGGAACGAGTTCCGCCACGTGTGCAACTACTTCCACCAGCTCGAGTCTATGGTGAGCTCAACATTATAGTAGCGAGTGTCCATGGCTACGTGACTTGTGGTAAGCATGGACATGGACCCCTTGACACGACTGGTTGACAAACTTACGGACTTCTGACTACTCGAAAAAGATTTCGCTGTCCATCCGTCGATAATATTATTATTTTAATTAAACCGCACGGTGAACATAAGAACGATTGTCTTATTTTTACGATTAATTATTTAAGGGTATATATCCATGTAATTTGGTATTCATTCATGATGATAATTTAATTAATTATAACGACAAATTTACTCATATAAGAAACAATATCTTTATCTAATTCCTTTCCTTTAAAAATTATAGGAAGAAAAGCTTCCAGCCGAGGCCCGCGCGACGAGTCGTCTCCACGAGTTCAACCTCCTCACAACCTTGCCACCATCATCGAGCTTCCTGAGCCAGCACTTCCCCAAGTTATACAGACACATCAAGAACACCAAGATCAACACAAAGGAACTACAAGAGATCACTCTCGAAGATTCGGTCTTCAACCTCGAAGGTTTTCACGATCTGAAGATACGAAAAGGTGCCACGACCAAAGATATTATCAAAACCAGCCAAATGATCAGAAAGTATTGTAAAAGTCATTCGAAATCCTTAAAAAATTTGCTTTCAGAATTCCAAAACTTTGCCAAAAAAACTGAAGGTACCAATTCTGTTGACAATATCGCAATGTATATTAAAAAGAAATATTTGAGAGATGAATTAGTGACTTGGAGTAACATTCCTAGAACTTTTACTTTCTTAGACCAAGAAGATACGAGCACAGAAATAGAATTAGTACATATCAATAGTACCAACACAGAAGTTTTTAGAGATGATCAAAGTCCTATTATTACAGTAAAAGATCACACATTCAATGCTAACAAAAACGCCAACGAAATAAAGATATTAATCAATGAGTCTAGAAGGAAAGAGCTCCTAAACATGACTGAAAAGGCGAAGCCTGGAGGCGGTCTATGAGATTTATTCGTCAAATGTAAAAGTTAGCTCTAAGAAGACATAGGTGGCGTTGTTACCAAATTTTACACTCCTTACAATAATTTTCAGATTATTTGTTTTTTTGACTGCCTCTTTGTTCTAGTGGTCGCACCTGCAACTGCTGAGCATGAGGTCCTGGGTTCGATTCCCGGGTCGGGAAAAGTGTTATATAGTTTTTCCATGAGGAATATCTCAGTAGCAGGCACGGAGTCGGGAATTGTGCCCGGTTGATGGCATTAGGTTCGCCACCTATTACATGGAACTTAAACATAATTGCTGAAATGTAGGTAGGTACTATTGGGTACACCTCTGCCTTACCCTTCGGGATCACAGACGTGGTATTTTGTTATCTTATGTTGTTTTTTGCTAGGTAATCAAAATCTAAGGAAACCAGTGGTTTTATGAATATTTTATGTAATGATTATTAAGAAGCCGGTAACAGAGTGATGTGACAGTGTGGGTACTAGGTGTATCTTGTTATTTTTATTTTTAGTTAATTAGTGACGGTATGGGACTACGCAAGATGTTTTTGTGTGATTCGGAAATTAAAATCGATTATAC
This sequence comes from Lycophotia porphyrea, assembly GCA_950005105.1. NCBI lineage: Eukaryota > Metazoa > Arthropoda > Insecta > Lepidoptera > Noctuidae > Lycophotia > Lycophotia porphyrea. The sequence goes on along the minus strand of OX465404.1, from coordinate 541,875 downwards.
CAGTAACTAACTCGTGTTTCATTTTTTTTTATTTTAAGCAATGAAACACTTATATTATTTTGCTCACCTCACAATCATAAACATTGGGCAGTAGTAGTAAGTGTAAAAAACTATTAACTATTAACAAGGTTGTTTACACTTACTACTACTTCCCAATGTTTGTAGTAGTAGGTGTAAAAAAAAGAATAAATTTAATAATATTATTGATATGATCTCCCTGCCCTTGTTCCATTCAACTTGGGGTCACGTTTTTTTATTTTTTTTTCTCCCCTGTCAAACGCCACGGCATTATTTATCAAACAAAAAAAAAAGAGAATAAAAAAAATAGATTACTATATCCATCACGTCAGTTTTGCTAGATAATCTATTTGACCCGGCGTGATGAATATTTTACAATAACAGCTATTCATTCATTTACTATTTTTTCTTACATTTCGATACCTTTTTTTTTTTCTTTTTGGGCAAATGCCTCCCCCAAAGCCTTCCATTCTCTTTGTGCAACTTTCTCCGCCCAGTCTCTCACACACGCCTCTAAGTCGTCACGCAAACGTTTCCTAGGCCTGCGACGATGCCCGTCTTCTAGCACCCACTGCGTAACGACTCTGGCACATCGGTCCTGATGCATTCTACAGACGTGGCTCACCCAATCCCACTTCAACCTAGCAGTCTTATTCCCCATATCAGCAGTAAGTGCCAGCAGGTCAAGCTACTCGAAACTGTCAGATTTTCCCAACCAACCTTGAACCTATTACATCAGAGATAAAGTTGAAAATCTATTAAAGAAATTTGACAGATTTTAGTAGCTTGACCTGCCAACTGGCGTCTGTACTTTCGATACCTACTACAATGAATTTATAAAATAACTTGAAATTTTATAAATTGAAAAATAAACAAAATATGGATATATTACTGATTCTTAAGTTACAAAATATTCCAAGTAAAAATATTCCAAACAGGTTATAATTCCACTGTTTTATTATACGGTCTACCAATTTTACGATTTAGTAGTTAACACAATTCATAAACTTACAACACCACGCCTTTCCAACAACTCAACCAACATTTATTATCTCTGGCAAGTAGTCCTGCACCGACCTCGAAGTGGCGCGCACGCAAACTCTCTCATAAACGTCAAAAACACAACCGGTTACAAAATGGACGACGCGATGTCAACACCAATTAATACGATTACAAGAGAAAACTTAACAGTGTTAATAGCTAATAATATATTGAATAATTCATTGGAATTCGTCTCGGACTGTGATACGGTAAGTTTTATGTGAATTCAATAATTAAAAATAATAATAAGACGTGGTATTTTGTTGTATCTGTAAATTTTAAATAACGACCTCGTCTGTCAAAGTTTTGTTATTGAATAAACTTATAACTGTCACCTACCGGATATCTTCCGTGATTATTAATTATTTTGAGCTCCCGTTATTCCGATAGTGACAGTATCAGTTTAGTTTTAAACCGTGAAAGCATAAAACAGTGTTTGTTTTGGTTGTGACATTGAAGCTCTTGATAATACCTAAAGGTATATGATGTATAGTGTTCAAACACAAACAGGTTTATCCGGAGCGTTATCAGTATTTTACCTAACTTCCTACTAATATTATAAATGCGAAAGTTTGTAAGGATAGATGAATCGCCGGATGGATGTTTGTTACAATTACCAGACAGAGGTCGGTTCTTGAGGAAGGCTATTTAACATCACGCTAAAACCCTTACGAGCCGAGCAAAAAGAAAAACAGTCGGGCAGGTAGCGCAGCACAGCTAGTCATTAGCGTATATCAATACTTTGCCCTATTTCAATCTAAAATGATAGTACAACTCTAAGCTATTTTGGTCGACCATATCTAAAAATAAACCCACTTGTGTTTTTATAGCCCGTCAGGTAGCGTCCCTAACGGGATGCGGCCACTTTGATACACTATTTCTGGAATTCCGACAACCTTTTGAATGAATGATACCTGTGTAATGTACCTGTTGCTAAGCAGGATAAGCTTTTTTGTTGAAGCTCTTAGTAGCTAGTTTTTTTTACTCTGCTCTCTGACTGCGTCGTTGGTCTAGTGGTCGCAAGCGCGACTGCTGAGCACGAGGTTCTGGGTTTGATTACCAGGTTGGGCACAGTGTTATTGAGTTTCTCCATCAGGAATTTCTCAGTAGCAGCCACGGTGTCTGGATTTGTGCCCGGTTGATAGCAATAGGGTCGCCCTTTATCCCATTCAATGCCCAGTACTTCGCGAAAACTTCGCGAAATTCGTTCGTGTGCCCACAACCCGTATCCGAGTCGTCGTTATAATAAGCTATAGATGACGTGAATCCATACCCAGAACCCGACTAGCGTGTCCATAGCTACGGATACGGGTTGTGCGAAGGAACGAATTTATTGTTCGACCCGCGTGTCGGGTGCTGGGCACTGAAAGGGTTATTAAATGGTACTTAAACATAACTGGTGAAATGTGGGTGTACCATTAAGTACACCTCTGCCTAAAGGATTCGAGGATTACGGGCTGTATGTTACTATGTTTTTTCTTCCTCTGGAATTTCTTTGAATTAAAACATTTCACACATCTTTCAGTCCTACTATTAATAGTAGTTACATGCCTATTAAATATTGGTTGCCAAAAGAAATTTATTAAAGGAATCGAACTCGTGCCCCAGTTGCGTAAAATTCACTTTCTCTGACATCAAGACCCTCAAGAGCTCCTAAGAATTTCGTTTAAAATAATATGGTTTAAAAAAAGAGTAAAATAATGTTCATGAAATGCTTAAAGCCTCTAACTTATTTAAAACGATAAGGATTCATACCGTATTTGTGTAAATAGCTTTCCAATTACCGCTTTATAATAACCCATTTTTTAAACTATTATAATGGATATAGTATGTTAACCTTAAGAGATAGACGTATGCCATCGCGGACTTTTCTATAGAGTTGTAGACCTATATGAGATACACAATTCCGTCATACATCATTTTGTTAAATCTCAAAGGGTTTAGGTAGCGTTTTCGCGGAAAGCTCCCAGACGGCTCATTTTTTCCGACTAATGTCGGGTCACCTCTAACAAATATCGCTCACGTAGTAATATATTGGCACATCTACGTTTTTCATATTTTACAGAAACGAAGATCAAAGATTTTATTAATGTTTAAAATTAATTAGTTACAAGTAATTACTTAATTATAATTATTTTTTAATAAACTTTTAAAATCTGTAAAAAAAACGTAAAATGGACCCATAAATAAATTTTAAACATTTATAAAATCTTTGATCTTCGTTTCTGTAAAATATAAAAAACGTAGATGTGCCAATATATTAATAGGTGAGCGATATCATTATATTTTAACCAATGTATACAAAAACTTGACAAATTATATACTAAAAACTTCCTCGAGAACCACTCTATTCTTTGGAGAAAATAGCATGAACATCGAACAGACAGACAGACGCGGCGGACTTTGTTTTATAATATGTAGTGATGATTATTATTATTAACTAGTTATTTTGTGTCACTCATGTTGCAATCTGACGTCAAGCGATGACTGATTGGTTAGCAGAGAATGTCTAATGCATTAAGGGCCGGTTTTTTGATCCGTAGTTAACTCAACTAATGGTTAAAAATAGTAACAAATGGTTAAATTTTGGCAAAATGTGTTTCTTGATCAATTGTTAGTTTAACCTATGGTCAAATAACTAACTATTAGTTTAAAAAATTAACCACCCAAAGTTGGAGAGTTAAGCAATATGGCGGATGGTTAATTCAAACACAACAGCTGTTTTGTACGCGTGTACAGGACATACGCCCAAGTTTTTTTTATTGTCAACGTCGTATTTCTCATTCTTTTGTATCATGAATTTAAACATAGTTAGATATTATGATATGTCGGAAAGTTCATCAGACGATGATATTTATGTGGAGTACGTGTTAATGAGAAGGCCGAAAATTTTTAGACCACGTAAGCCACCCTTGGACACCTGGGATAGTGTAGACTTTTGCCAACGGTATCGGCTATCAAAGGAAACAGTTATGTGGTTAGTCGGTGAAATTGGAAGCTTTCTAAAAACTCCCACCACAAGGTAGGTAAAATAAGTAATGCACATATTTAAAGTTTCATTGATTGCATTTAATTCGCAAACTCATCTTCACAACAACCTAACCTCAAATAATTATTTGTTGCGTTTTAGGAATCAAGCCATAACACCCCTTGAGCATATATTGCTTACATTACGATTCTACGCTACAGGCACCATGCAACGATGCTCTGGAGATTTCTTTGGGATTTCTTGCCGTTTTTTTCATATTTTTTTTGGAGATTTCTTGCCGTTTTTTTCATATTATTATATTTCTGCTGCAACTGCTTCGTGCTGCGGTATTTCGTCGCATCGGAATTAAATTTTTCTGTGAAAAATTTCCAAGCTGCTTCTTTTTGCTGGTTGCTGGAGTGATCAGTTTTTTTATTTGTTATCACTGGGTAATCCTGTATTAGCAACATTAGCTTTTTTGTTTCTTCTTTACAGAAATTAGAGCTGCGGTCCCTAGAATTAAAAAAAAAAATGTTACGTACAAGTAAATAAAACACGAGCTAGGTAACTCTTGATGATTTCAGAGCTAAATCTCAATAACGAAAATACTTACTTGTTTGATTGTTGGCTGTATCCTGACATATTTACGAAGCCAAAAGATGCTTGGCAGTCACGGCACAAATTCAAAAACTATTCAATAAATAACACGGAGTGAAAAATATAGCTTGTTGTGATGTTGTTTCTCGGATCGTGGTAATAAACTCTTTGATTTTTAGCGCAGTCTGACTTTGACATTTGAACTGTCAAAACAGACGTTTCTTTTGGTTTCATTCAATCATTAAAGCTAGTGTTGCCACATAAAAAAACGTTACCCCCAAAAAACCGTAGCTATTTTTAGGAAAATATTTCTCATTACACTGGCAATATAATAACCAATGGTCAAGTTTGACTATAGTTAAAATAGACATCGAAAAACGTAATAGCCCTTTAACCATTAGTTGTCCAGTTGACCATGGTTAATCTAACAAATTGTTATACGGTGTTTGACTACGGATCAAAAAACCGGCCCTAAGTCTATCTCTGTACCTTTAGTGCGCGTAAAGATTAAATAAATAACTATCCACCCCGTAGAGAACAAAGCCATCCAAATAAAAAAAGCCCTAAAAAGGTCCCCAAAACATCGCATAAACTCCCAATAAACAGGACTGGGAACATCGATCACGATCTAAAGAACTACTAACAACATAAATTGTAACGAAAAACTATCTTCCTTTCAGATGGAGACGGATTCGCCAATAAGGAAGGCGAGCGGACAGCCAATCAGCAAAAAGCTATTTCATTCACCGATGGCCGACAGTCCTAACGAACACGCATTCACTAGGACCGACCGAGGCAGAAAAGCGAAAAAGCGAAAACAAATACTCATACCAGATAACAACGAGAGAATCAAAAGAGCGTACGTCACAGAGTGCGAGCAAGACGGATATAGCCCAGACGTTAGAGGCGGAATGAGAAAGAAAGTTTTAATCAGCCTCTTTCATAATAAGGAGTATTGCATGGATTTTGGAAGTTGAATTTTAAATGTACAGTCACGAGGATAAATACCTTAAAAAGTTTAGTGAAAAGACCTTTTTAAAATAATTCCTTTTCGAAAACATATTGTGCGTAGCATTATACAATTTCAATCAAATCTTTAAGAACAATTCGCTTCTAAATCTTGCGTAAATATAAGGTATGTATGCTCGTAACTGAACTGTACAAGCTGGATCTTTTGGTGCTTAAATACATTGTGAATAAGATTTTGAAAATAAAACAAAATGGTGGACTTCATTCAAATGTTGTCCACGCGACATAAGATCCATGTTCAGCAATACATTGCGTATTTCTGCTTATCTACATTAAATCTATAATCACCCAGACAGCAATGTAGGTTGAAATATTTCGTGGATATATTGGTAAACAAATATTTTGATAAGGGTCACAGTAATTAATGAAATACCCTATAAAGCCATATTTGGCTGTCCGATGGAAATATTATGTTACATAGTTTAAGTTAGCGTAGTTAACTTCATATATTGGAATATTACCTAAAGTCTATATTGAGCTATCAATTTTCAGCGCCGCAAAGGTATATACGTTCTGCTCGTTTTAAGACTGTTAAATTGACTGAAAATGTTACGTGACACAGATTTTATGAGAATTTAGATATAAGTTGAAAGAATGTTATTATATAAATTCCATATAATTATGTATTGCTCAGTTAAAAAATAGATTTCACATATTATTATGTTATTATCATCATTAGTATGGATTTTTTTATATCGCATATTTCTATAAACAGGGTACAAGATCTAGGTTCCTTGTAAGTCTTCTTCTTTTTCGTGTGGTTAGTGTCTAACCTGGTGTCAGGGTTTTTATGCCGTCCATGGGCTACCTTGCCTCCATGCTTCGGCCCTTGGCTCCATGGGGTTCCTTATGAGTTTCCCAAATCTTCTTTCTCTAATTATTAACATTTATTTATGTTAAAAACGATTAAAAAAAACTTAATTATATCGGTTTGTAAATGTGCTATTAGTTGTAAGAATTCATGTTACAGGTAAGCATGTATATAATTTTTGTATCAATAAAATATTACGTGCCATTACATCAATTTACTCAATGTAATATAGAATCTATTAGTTCAATTAATAATATATATTATTTCTAATATTTTTATGCTCCCAGTGTTTTATTGTGGACGTTTGCAGTCTCCTTGAAGTTCAATTAAAATCAATTTATCTCAGTTTAGTGCTGCACGCGTAGCACAACAACTACCAATTTGTCAGAATATCCATTGTTGTGTCATTTCTTTCCTCCTTTTTAGAGTTCCGTACCCAAAGGGTAAAAACGGGACCCTATTACTAAGACTTCGCTGTCTGTCCGTCCGATGAACCGTGATAGCTAGACAGTTGAAATTTTAAAGATGATGTATTTCTGCTGCCGCTATAACAACAAATAATAAAAATTATTTAATATTTAAAGGGGGCTCCCATACAAGAAACGTGTTTTTTTTCGGTTTATGGTACGGAATCCTTCATGCGCGAGTCCGACTCGCACTTGGCCAGTTTTTTTTATATCGCGCTCTAGAAATTTTTCTGTAATTTTGTCTTTAGTTACTTTTGCTTCTACGCTGATCATGCTATTCATGCTGGACAAGAATCTCTCAAGATTGCACCAATAAAGATACAATAAATTTCAGTAATACGTAAATCATCGTCATCTGTCTAGCCTTTTCCCAACTACGCTAGGGTCGGCTTCCAGTCTAACCGGATGCAGCTGCTCCATGTACAATACTGGTATTGTACATGGAGTAGATAGATATGTAAATAATTACACCTATTTCAAATTCCCACTATACCTTGCAATAACAAGTAAATATTTAGCATAATAACGTGTTCTCAAAGAAGAACGGATAAAAAGCCGTCACTGTGATTCCCCCGCGGTCCCCCGGGGGAAACGATATCGTTTGTAAATGGGGGAGGGATACCCCATCGGTATCAATATAGGTGATCGTTGATGGGCTTCAGCAAAGTAAAATATATTGTATCCAGGCCAGCTGATTTCCTTTGATGGTCTGTCATCTATCAAGTCGCACTGGACCCACGCGGCGCATAATAGCCCACTTCTGATCACGGACAGTAGGCCCCAGTCCCAGCAACAATGCAATCTGACTGTGTTGTCTGTCGTCTCTTCGTGTAAATAGGAAGAAAAAATAGGTATGCACTTATATCTTACAATGTTGCAGTTGGAAATTGCGTATTTGATAATCCTTGGCCTGTAGGTGACTGCGTGTTGCACCAAATTCAACATCACTAGGTTGACAACCGAGCACAGAGTTAGCCTCCAATGATGAAGAGCTTCTAATGGATAAACTTACATTATAGATCTACACCTCGATATCAATTACAGTTGAAGGATTTTGAAGGAAATTCCTAATGTATTGCTTCGTTGCTATTTGACACATAAAATAATGCAATGAATGCATTTCGACACATAACTATCTGTCGAAATGAATAACATTGCGATTGTGAGATATGTGAGAGACAAGCTGACGTTAAACAGATTTGTAAGTAAAATATCATCACTTTCACAGCCATCTTAATGGTACAGAATAAAACGTATTCTTCCTGAACTAAGCAAGAAAAACTACGTCGCCATCCAGACGCTTACAGATCAGATCACAACACGGCAAGTTTTCTATTGGCTAAATAAAGAGTACGGCACGGTGCTTGTTACGACTTGCGCCTTTTAACTCTCACCGGGTTCTACACGGTACTTTTAAAGTTTCCTTAATGATTTTTAATGGTGGATGAAGATTTTAAATCAGGTTTGATTGTGGGGTTAAGAGTTGAGAGTTTTGTGTTTTTCGTTTAGAAGTAGGACTAATTTATTTCAGGGAAAGAGGGCCGGAACAAAGTGAAATGCTATCAACGTCATAGATGATGGATTGGTCAAAAATGTATTACATACTTAGATTGACTGATTATTACCAAAAAGCTTAAGACAATCCTTTTGAAAGTCGCTGTAGAAAAACAAAACGTTTTCAAACCTATTGCAGACCCAGATTGGACAGAATAACGTTGATTTCTACATGTTTTCAAGTCCATTTCCTCTCATAGACAGGAGAGCCGAGTCTCAATTAGAATTATTATGGGATGACTTTATTTTGTCTCAGTGAAAGGATCTCGACTCCTCCCTTACATCGAAGTTTATGAAACTGGAACAGGGGTCATTAGAAATTCAGTGTATTTGTAAAACAAGCAGCAGGTTTTTCTTCGGCTCGGGCTGCAACCTCGCGTCTCGAGCAATCACAAACTTTACACACACGTGCATCAAAATGTACTATTGTTTCCAGTATCGTACATTTCATGTAAATCGTGCCATAAATGTAACCAGATTACAGCGTCTAGCGACTACATTATTCCAGCCAATAGCTGGCGATAAAATGGGTACTAAATCTAAATGGTCCGACTTTGAGAAACTATTTAGATTTTTATCTTTGAAAGCTAACAGGATATATTAAAGTCACACAGTTATCCACAAGGGATAAGATTGGACCCCAAATCACCTCTTCATAAAGGTGGGTAATCTTTTTACATGATATAATCTCCCTAGCCTTTTCTTATCTATGTTTGGGTAGGCTTATAGTCCAACCGGTTGCAGCTCAATACCAGTATTTTACATGATGCGACTGTTTATTTTACCGCTACTGTCTACAACCCAATTATTGAGTACTCCTTGGTCAGACTACTTCAGAATGTTAGGCTTCTGCCTACCCGTAGGTAACTACTGTTAAAATATCAACGGCTTAACGTGCTTTCCGACATACCCATCCACGGATCGACCACGGCAGCCGTTGGAACATAACGTGCGTACTGCGACTGTATATTGCACTAATTAGCAGGTAAATTTCCAATTAAATAAACTGCAGGTACGACATTTGTACGTACTGAGCAATAAGGGCAGTTTCTTAGTTCATGAGTCACTACTAACTCGGCCGGGTCTGAGGGTTATTTACAAATTGATAGCAGGACATACCTTTGACAGCACTTAATTTGTTGCCGACCATCTGCTTAGCCACGAACGCCGCCATCTTTGCTGCTTACTGTTTCTCTTTCAACTGAAACAAGAGAAAATCCACATTAATTAGTTGAAATTAAGTGTGTACCTATTGTGATTTGTGAGCCTCTTAGGGCCCGAAACTGACAAATCAAACTTGAACCTAATGCTTCAGCGATAAAGTTGAGAGACAGATTGTAGTAGCTTGACATGCTGGCATTTTGACTGCCTCGTTGGTCGAGCGGTCGCAAGTGCGACTACTGAGCATGAGGTCCTGGGTTCGATTCCCGGGTTGGGCAAAGTGTTATTGGGTTTTTTCTTCAGGAATATCTCAGTAGCAGCCACGCCGGCTCGCCCCGGCGCCCCCTGTCACATGGCCCTTAAAACATAACTGACGAAATGTGGGTGTACACCTATGCTAAACCCTTCGGGGATTACAGGCGTGATGTTATGTTATGTTTAATCCAAAGAAAGGAATAAAAATCTTAATTAACACTATAAAGCTCATAATTCTTTATCAAAGCATAAAAAGCTGTGTTTGATCGGAAATTGGTTGACGAAATAGCAATCAATCGAGAGCTGGATTACGTTTTAAGCGCTGAAAGCGATTTATTGTTGGGGCACAATTAAAACGTAGATACAGGAGATCGTTTTATTTTATCGGTTGTTCCAATTTCAGTGGATTGAAACTCAGTATTAAATGACAACTGTGCGGATAAAAACATCTGCAAAGTTAAGCTGCGCTCGACATTGCCATGTGGATGGGTGCCCAGTGGCTTGATGAGCATTGTAGATACCTACTTAATTCTATATATTTCTACTATCCCCACAAATACATTATTCTTGTATATCTAGCCACTCGCTAGGTATACCTATTTGTGTATTATCTAAGTTGATTTAACCAACAAGGCCATTCGATTAGAAGGGTATTACTTAAATACCTTATCTCTAAGATTTGTAGGCTTTGACTTGACTTTGTGCCCGGTTGATGGCAATAGGCTCGCCCCCTATTACATGGGACTTAAAAACATAACTGGCGAAAGGTGGGTGTACTATTAGGGACACCTCTGCCTAACCCTACGGGAATTACAGGCGTGATGTTATGTTTTAGTCAGCTAGTTCCCATGTAGAAAAAGAAAATTCAGTCGACTTGATGACCTCCTCCTTTTTTGAAGTCGGTTAAAAATGGCAAAACATCAATTTCACTACAGCCGATGCAAAAGAATGAACAAGGGCTATTCCACGTCCCTTTTAGTTCTCAAATCACTATCCATTACTATCAAATAAGCGTCAGATATTATAGAACTATAGAACTCCTGAAGTGGAACGTTTCAGTAGGAAATCAGTTTTATAGTCTAACTTTATGATCGCGATCGCCAGCGGAATCGCAAGTGGAGGGAAGGTTCATTATTGCGGAGGGTTTTTCTCTAATTGCTGAGAGAAAATTGTTATTTTTTTGTCTTTATTATGTGAAGGTAATTTGTGCCTATAAAAGACCCTTGATAAGCAAGTTCTCTGAGAAAGGTCGCAAAAATATGGTGTCAATTAGGTCCATCACTGAACTTTAAAGAGTTCCGTACCCGAATATTAACCAACGGGATCCTATTACTCAGCCTCTCCTGTCCGTCCGTCCTTCTGTCTGTCAGCGGGCTGTATGTCATGATCCGTAATAGGCAGACAGTTGAAATTTTCACAGAATGTGCATTTCTGTTCCCGCTATAACAACAAATAATAAAAATAAATTAAAAGCATACGATGGTACGGAACCCTTCATGCGCGAGTCCGACTCGCACTTGGCCGGTTTTTTTATGTCTCTTTACTTTGAAAAGCAAGGCAAAGGTTTGTTTCACCCATAGTTGGCCAGTTAACCGTGAATCGATGGTCAATCAGCGTTCGGGCTATTTAACAGTAGCGAAATACTAATAAGCGGTTACACCACAGAAATCTTAATATTATTAACACACCAACCAGAAGTCACAACCACTATAATACGGTTATGAATGTAGATATAATGAGGGTCATAAAGGACTTTGAAGCTTTTTTTACTATTTTCAGAACAGTTGTTATAACGAGTTAGTAATAGTGGTTTTAACGAGTTTTAGATTGTGGTTCCAAGTCAGACAGGCACTTGTGCTAAATATTGCACAAGTGCCTGTCTGACTTGGAACCACAATCTGGAACTCGGATCGTTATCTGCTCCCTGACTTTCCATACCCATATTTAAGTGTCTCTAAACCTTTTTGCTGTTCAGCTAAACCTAGGCTGGACCACCTATTTGTGGAATTAAAACTCTTGAATAAAAAAAAATAATTAAAGTTCTAAATTACTAGCTTTTGTATTAAACAACTTAATATATTGCAGTTTTTTCAATTTCTTAACTGCACTCTTTGAACTGCTTCTGTTTCGTTTTAGAACAAAGTTTCAGTCATTAGTGCAGTTGTCAAGTTCAGTAGCGACTATAGCGCCGAGCGGCCGAGATTCGAACTAATTTAATGACATTTAACATTAAAAAAACAAATATAAATCATCAAATGACTTCTCCCGCTCTGGGCGGAGCGGACGGGAGTGTCTTGTACTGACTAAAACCCATCCATGTTCCTTCCTTGCCCTTTGTGTTCCAGGGCCGTGGTATCTCTTTCGAACAGTCCCGCAGCCCTGGATGTCATTAAACCTGCAATTTCATTGAAGATGTTCTGCTTTCTGAAGTCTGGTTTAATTAGAAGATGTTTGGGTTGTATGGTGATGACTTTTTGTGAACAAGAAGATGGTTATTTTAAGGTACCTAGATCTCATTATTTATGTGATTAGTAATATTTATTACCTATTTCCTAATTAGTGTCAAGTCGGAACTACATACAGTCTAAGTTGTAAGAACCTAGGTACATTCAAACCTATATTATGTAATATTATGAGCTAATAAGCAAGTACTTAACTTGCTTATTATAAACTTACGGAGGATTAGTATACCAAATAGAAATTAATACTTACATACCATGTTTCCATAAGGTAAATACGAAACCTTGTCTCAAGGGAAGGGATGAATTCGAATTTTAATCGAAAAATGGCTTTAAAATTAATTACATTTAAGCCGATTAAAATTGAATCAATAAATACCTTTTTACAATTGCTACTGTAACTTAAAAAACTGTTGGTTGAAGACTAATAGTTGTTTAAAGGTCTACTTTAACATCGGTAAAGAAACAATATTTTGTTCAACTATGACAAAGTTTATAGCAGCGCCATCTATTGTTGCCAACGTACACTAAGATGCAAGACGAGAGTGTTTCCAGTTCGTACCGATTTCCGCATTGGCGCTGTCGTCAATTTAGGACGCCGCTCGTCGCCATAGCAACCAACGGTGATGTCCGAAAAATGGAGGCGGCACTTTCTTGGACTAAAATAAGGTTGGTCGATCCGCATTTTTGATGTGTTTTCTCGTCACAGTAAGGTTTCTATTACGTTGTTGCTCAGATTTCAGAAATATGAGGGTTACTGCCACTGTCTGTCGAAATCGAAGTAATCTTTATTTATATTACAATATACTGACGGTTATTCCTGACATCGGTAAATTAACTATGAAAGGAAGAACAGTACTTGAACAGGGTGAAAGTTACCACGTATTAAGTACATAATTCCCAACCCTCACCACATAAAATATTTCACCGGTAATTTAAAAAAAAAAAAAACGATGTGCAATTCACACGTGGTAGAAGTGAAACCGGGTGGGCGTGCAAGTGGGCGGGCCATATATGCTGTAGACAGGATGGAAGATGGGGGAAGAAAGTGATGGAGCGGAGACCGCGGACGGGACGGAGGAATGTGGGAAGACAACCGACTAGGTGGACAGACGATCTCATTAAAGTGGCCGGAAGAAACTGGATAGCCATATCACAAAACCGCAAAAAGTTGAGAGATTTGAGAAGAGACCTACACTCAGCATTGGGTGGCCAAGGGTTGAAGAAGAGAAGAGAGAAGTGAAACCTTCAAACATTTTGGTTTCAAGATAAACACTGTATAATGCTTCCTATCACATTTTCTCCCATGTTCAATCTTATAAATTTATGTGTCTGTCTCTTTTTAATGTCGCTTTTTCGTTTCATCGACTTTCAAATCACAACGATGCTAAAGAAGTTTTCACTCCAAAACCAACTTTTCCTTACATTTTGACCGTGTAAATATTGCAGTTTTGTAGGAAATGGCTGTTTTTCAATGTCCCTTTCACCTTGTTTTTTTCTCTTTCACATTCTAAAAACAAATTATATTCACACCTAAGCTCAAGCTCTTTCACGACAACACCCACACGAAGGATACACAAAGCCCTAAATCCCCCACATTACTGAGGCGAAGGAATCATACCAACTGAAAACTGGTCATAAACTATGAAAGAAGTTATTGTTCCGTCACAGTAGACCTACCTCAGTAACTTTGTATGTAGATGTAACAATAGCGCAACTTTGACGAGGAGGTAACTTACACATTGTTACAGTCGCTTTGTATGGATGGAAATCCCTTTCAGTTGCTGCAGGAATATAAATTTTATATTTTGAAGGAATGTGGGTAGATTGAAACAAAGACTACCTACGTGCGGTACATTTTATTTTGTCATGTGTTTGTTAGTACTTTTTGTTTAAGGTTACTGGCTATTTGAAAAAAGGACATGTTAATTTTAAATCTCTCTTTTTCTCAGAATTCTGCTGTTAGGCACAGGTATATCCACATTTTGCCAGCCTATATTATTTTTCAGTCCTATGTAATAGGAATCGAGCCTATTGCCATCAACCGGGCACAAATACAGGAGCCGTGGTGCGTTGTTCTGCGAATTGCTTTAACAAAACAGAGTGGTAATATGAATTATACCGGTCTCTGATACTATACAATAAAAAAATAGGTACTACAGTCATTTCATATTTATTTTATGTATGTACCTCTGACTTGGCGTCACTGTCAAAATCATAGTAATCTTAATTCTCGTTCGAATAAGGTTGATGTTAGTCTACTCCTGCTGTCAGAGGTAAAATAACTTTAAAAAGGCTGTAGCTAATAATTATGTATCACCTGCAAAAAGGCTAGCCTTTTCCTAACTATGTTGGGGTCGGCTTCCATTATAATACCTGACAATGTAATGGGGAAGACCGTTAACAGCTCATTGTAGATGGCGCGACTGTAGCTAGTCCCATCAGACCAATGAGGTCTATTTGAGATTTAAAATGATATTACAAGAATTTTAACCAGTGACAATGGTTGAAACCAGTCATGCCATAAGTTTTACAGTTGCCATCCCCATTAATGTTTATGGTTTTATTTAAGAACTTCCAGTATAAATAAATTAATTTTAAAAAAAGACTGAGTTACGTAAAAATAACTAACTAACCAAATAAAAGTATAAACAATAAAAACAACTTCGTGTATGAGAGTCGACGCAATCACCATTAACCATTACGATCTAGCCATCAATTCGCAAAATTGCCAAGCATAAGTGGTAGTGGGCAGGGCACATTGCTCGCAGAACGGATGGCCGATGGGGCCGAAAAGTACTGGAGTGGCAACCGCGAACCGGAAAACGTTGCGTTGGAAGGCCTGCCACTAGGTGAACTGAGTCGCATGGGACCGGTCAATGTGGTGACACTTGGGGGAGGCCTACGTCCAGCAGTGGACGTCTTTCGGCTGAAATGATGATAATGATGATCAATTTGCGCGTTAGTTTCACTCCAATAATTAATACTTTTTAAGTGCCCAAAAAGAAAAACTGTGAAAAAGTTTTCTATCTACGTAGCCACTGACTTGACGACTATGAGACCTAAAGAATCACTTAAAACGTTCCGTTCGGGTCGTTAAAATGTCGTTAAGAGACATTCGACACTTTTTGCTCTAAACTCGATGCTCTGGTTCCGATGCGGACCACGTCTCGCGTTTTATGTTGACCTAGTACTTTATGTGGGTATTATTTTACTATAAATGGTGTTGATGGTATGTACAGAGAAAATTTTTGATGTGGAGGCATCAGTGAGGAGTATGGCATAATGTTGCCACAGCTGGGATACAGGTTTCCCCAGTATGGGTGGGTGAGGGCTGTAATCTATCGCGGAGGCCCAGTGTGGATTTCAAAATGATGCATGTCTTCGAAGTTAAGCATATTAATCAAAAATGTAGGGATGATAGCAAGAAAAAACTTCCGCACTACTAAAGGGTATCCGGTGGGGGTGGCAGAGTTAGGATTTAAATTTTGAACTGTGCTTATAACATAGAGTGGAAGGGTGAGCGAGGGGCCGCGTTTGAATTGTCATTAGTGCGGGGTAATCACAATGTCGCAGTGCTGTACGGCTCACACATTTTATTGGCGTGATGAAGCCCATTTTAACATTTTATAAACAAAACAAAACTTATTTTGTAATAAAACATAATAGCCACCTAAAGGACAGAACCCACAATTAAACAGCAACATGGAGTAGTCCACAGCCCCAAAGTTATCGTTTGGTGTGCGTTATCAGTCCATGGCATAATTGGACCTTATTTTTTTTGAGAATTCGCGAAGGCAAACCATTACTGTGGACGCAAATTCTTACCGGTGCATGATGAATGATTATTTTCTTTCAATACTGAGAGAAAATCCTTGATTTACTTCACATACATAGTTTCAGCAAGATGGGGCCACGCTACATACTGCTAGAGAGACTATAGCTTTGTTGCAAGATTTTTTCCCAAACAAACTGATATACAATTTCGGGGACATCTCGTGGCCACCAAGATTGCCAGATCTCACCCTCACGGATTTTTCTTATGGGGATACCTCAAGAGTAAAGTTTATTCAACAAATCCAGCAAATACTTCTGAACTGAAAGAAAATATCGAACAAAACTCCGCGATCACTTCTCCAGCGCATTGCGCAGAATACGGTCGACAGATTTAGGACTGTGTACGATGCGACGGGGAATATTTAGTTGGAATATTTATTTAAAACTAAAAATCACATTCATGTTCTATATAGAGCAGGTTTAATTAACTTAATATATTCGGCCACCGGACAGCCTGTAGTTAAAGTAGTCTTGTGGTTTAAACAAAGCTTTGGCTTACTGAAATTGCATAGTAAGTTACAAAAAAAGAGTAATTTGTATTCTTGAAAAAGTTAACGTGGAAATTGACTGCAATGCAGTGAATCATTTTTATTTGCATGGACAATTAGGTGCTGAATCGCTTATTGGCGAGGGATCCAAAAATAAGCAGAGAAAAAACTTCAACTTTCTACAGTATGTGCTTTTTGAAAAGAAAAAAAAAGAAATAGGTAGCGTGTTTAGAAGTTAATAGCTCGGTTAGTATTTTTAAATACATTGATGATAATCAGCCTTAAACGTTCCCACAACTGGGGGAGAGGGGTTCTCGCTGATAGAGTGAGTGTCATTGAAAAGTATAAAATGATAAACAAAAAGCATTGTTTGTACAAACAAAATACAATTCTTCTTTAATAATAATGTGTAGTCCGTGCTACAACATCCGTGGAAGCCAAGCATCGGTTTCAGCAATTACGTTCAACCATTAAAACTCATCGTTAAGTCAAAAATTTAATACTTTGTGCGCCTGGAAGCAGAACTGAGCAAAAACAGCTGCTATAATAAGTACTTAAAGTTTAATTTGGATTCTCATGAAGTTATTTTTTTTGATGCAGTTTTCGTTTGGCTTTTAAAACAAGTTTAAAGTTTTTTTCCATTATTCTGTGGCCTATATTTGAACTAGCGGGATAATTGATTACGTAACACATACACTGAATGCGTTATTTACGCTGTCGAGCCGACAATGTTCAAACACGAAATGGCAATATTTATAGTTTGTGGACTTCTAATAAAATCTGTCGGATTGTGTTAGAGAGAATGTTACACAATGTTGCACTCTATACGAAACCTACATTAATATCTATTGCCTAGATGAAATCGCGCGGTTAACTCAAACTCAAAAGCATTTATTTCAATTAGACCATTACAGGCACTTCTGGCTAAGTGCGAGTCGGACTCGCGGACGAAGGGTTCCGTACTAGAAACCGAAAAAAACACGATTCTTGTATGGGAGACCCCTTTAATTATTAAATATTTTTTATTTTTATTATTTTTTGTTATAGCGGCAACAGAAATACATCATCTGTGAATTTAAATTTATTATAATTTTAATAAAATATTTTTAATTTCAACTATCTAGCTATCACGGTTCATGAGATACAGCCTGGTGACAGACAGACAGTGGACTCTTAGTAATAGGGTCCCGTTTTACCCTTTGAGTACGGAATCCTAAAAAGTGGCATACATTATATTTAATGCAACTTCATAACACCACGCCTGTAATCCCCGAAGTGTTAGACTGAGGTGGTACATACTGTACCCACATTTCGCCAGTTATGTTTACATCCCATGTAAAGGGAACAAGCCTATTGCCAGCGTGACACCTAGACTCACTGGATGCTACTGAGAAATTTCTGATGGGAAAACCAAATAACACTTTCGACCCGGAAATTAAACCCAGGACCTCATTCACAGCAGTCGCTCTTACAACCACTATGCATCATCCACACCACAGTAACTTCCTCAGATTTCAATATTCTTGCAATAATCCTTTCATGTAGAAATAAGGCAAACATCGCACAGATGTCGCCACCAGTGACTCTAACTATGAACAGTTAACCGTACATCCAAGGTAACAATTTGACATAAAAATCACTTTTACTTCGCAGCTATAAGGTCGGTTATCGCAGTTCAAGTGTTGCTTGTGACGGAACTTGAGCGTACCTTCACGTTTGGCATGAACCGTCACCCGCACGTCAATGGTAACAATTTGACATTGCCATCATCTTTACTTCCTTGCAATAAGGTCGGTTATTGTGACCCAAATGTTATTACTACGTATCTTCACGCTTGGCTGCACATCGTCGACGCACTGCAGATCCGGGCCGGGTGACCTAGCCTTGAATGCGTCATTAATTAGCCACGGATTGTACGCGTTTAATCCAAGATAGGCGGATTAAATAAATTGCGAATTATTATTGTTTCTGGAATGAACCGATGCGTTTTTGTTTTTATCAACAGCAAACAGCGTTTAGGAGTTTTTTGATGCCCCTTTATAGTTTGTAGTCAGTTTAATTATTTTAGTTATTTAATCAATGTCTAATTATTAATAATCTATGGCTACAAATAGATAAAAAAAAATCTGAAGATTCGGTTAAAACGGTACGGACAAATTACGGACATGGTGCCGAACACGGATACCTATTCATACACAGAAGTATATGGTAATTAAACCGTAGTTTTAGTGATCAATTATTATATTCATGCATGATGGCAAGGTATGAATATGGGTCATATCAGAACTAACCAAGAAGGAGTGTCACACTCCTTATAACATCAGCTATAATATGTCATCTCAAAAACGGTCTAGCCTTTTCGGAGATTAGCCAGGACAAACAGACAGACAAATTTTACAAAAAAGTGTTTTTGATATGGGTAGCATAAGTACCGTACATACTTCCACAACATTACCATCATCATCATCTCAGCCGAAAGACGTCCACTGCTGGACATAGGCCTCCCCCACGTGTCGCCACACTGACCGGCCCCGTGCGACTCGCATCCAGCGGAACCTTCACATGCATTCAGTAAAAAGTTGTTACATAAAAATTACAAACAGAAACTTTAATTTTATTTGTATAGATATAGATTGCAGGGTTCTCCAAACCCTCTTTTTATACACCCATATTAGTGTTACATCAACCATATAACTACATCTACTAGATACATAGCTTTTTCTGTCTCCAAAACCAATAGCACCCGCCTATATACACAGATACACGGAACACAAACGTATCTAACATACCATCAGTATGCGGGAAATCGAAATTTTTATCTACCACAGCCTGGCACTCCCGGCATCCATTTTTTGTCTCACCCCTGTTATTCTGCCTCTAGTATTTATGCGGATGACATTCGTGCAATATGGATGGTGGGCTTTTAGCGTTCTGAACGAGAATTGATAAAATGGTTATGAAAATATAACTGTGGTTTTGTTGTGAGAGCTATTGCGGAGAATGTTTAATGAGTTTTATGGTTTGTGACTGAAAAGGCTTGAAATGGTTATTGCTTTATAAAAGTAAGCATTCTTTCACTTTATACGTTCACACGCCAGCACATCAAGCTATTACAATCTGGCTTTATTTAATACATTTTCAACTTTCATCATCATCATCATCAGCCTTATAATGTTCCCACTGCTGGGACTCAGGCCTCCTCTCTTATGAGAGGGAATGGGCTATAATCCACCACGCGGGCCCAGTGCGGATTGGTGGATGTCACATGTCTTCGAATTTTTGGTTCTAGGACATGCCGGTTTCCTCACGATGTTTTCCTTCACCGTTTTTGAGAGCAGTGGTGATGAAATAAATTACACAAAGTAATGCGCCTGTCTGGGTTCGAACCCTCGACTTACTGTTCGTAAGTCGGGGTCGCTACCACTGGGCCACCGCTGCTCTCCTACTTTATCGCTAAAGAATTAGGTTAAAGGTTGATTGGGAAAAAATTAACAGTTTCGTGTAGCTTGATGTGCTGGCGTCTGTACACGTTGAATCATCGGTCCTGGGAGTCATTCACATGGAATGATGGTAACATGTAGTGTATAAAACATGTATCATACAATATGTGTATTGACATTGTTTCAGACAATCATGTATTGAAGTTTTTTAAGTCTTTAATTGTTAATTAGTAATAAGTCTTAGTTGTTTCAAGTTTTGTATACAACTAGTCATTACCTAGTAACTTGTTTTAGGTGTAAACGGTAAATGATAAAATAGTAGACGGAACATTTATAAGAACCTGCACCGACGAGGTACAAGTACTTGAACACATTGATGTCAACGTGGGGTTAGAAGCCTTTTCCATCTAGGTACCAATGTTACGTTGGTTGACCCAAGTACATAATAGGTGTAAAAGTATTCTTAACGAAGCCGAAAGGCACTTGTTCTCCCCGTCATTGCGATAATTTTTTGTTCTGGACCATAACTGGAACAAATTTACTTAAGGATATATATTATATTCACAAGTTTTAATGTTATAAATTCAATTTAAATACTTCCACGATTTCCGTAGTATTCAATGCATCCATCAGCACAATGTTTTAAGAGTGTTACATTAAGTCCTAATGTAAAACCTGATTTTTTTTTCACTCCAAAAAAAAGTTGTTTCCTAGCAATGTTTTTTTGCGTGAATGACAAAGGATAAATGATGTTTATTTTGCAAATAGGTTTTTGCAAACACTTTTACACGTCATGTTTTTTTTTTAAACTAGATGGGGCCGGTGTTTCGTACCTGACTACTCTGAGAAGAAACAGCCGAAACAAACTCAGTCTCTTTTTAAGTCCAGATATAAACTGGGTTAACTCACATGAGGACTATACAGATTAGTAGAATTACTTATATTAGTTTGATATACAGAATGCTTGGTTGACGATTTCGTGAAGGGTCCGTTTACATCTTGTATGTTTCTAGTCTCTGTTCAGTTCCATAGGCAACGGACGTTCGATTTCGACCTCCGCACACATTACTCACAAAAAATCCAACTAAACAAAAGTGAATTAATGAAACAAGCTAGCATGTTGCCTAACTCTGTGGCAGTATTTTTGCGGGACCCGAGTTTCACTGTTTCTGTACATTTTTGTATATTTTCCGAACGTTTCGGCAAAAACTGGGTCGGCGCGTGCCAATTATTTGGGTTGATGCTGTACATTTTTTATCTTACTTAATTTTGTTTGAATTTAGAGTGTTTCTGATTGATATAAAACGTGCCATTTCCAACGAGAGCCATTTGTTTCTGTATGTGTGATAGCAGACTTTTCTTTTGTGTTCTTTTGTGGTTTACTTATCAAATATTTGAAAAAAAAAAAAGAGAAAATTAAGGATCATGCTTGCTGTTTCTTTGAAACGTTGACGATCCTTATTGCAAGTCCCCTGCAGTTTGATGTTTCATAAATTTAAAATAAAACTCAAGCCCTAATAGGTGTGGTTTAAAAAATACAAGTCAGTAGGTACATACTTTTTCTTATCATTTCTGTGTAAACGTATTTGGGCTACTTACGGCCACACCTGTCTCAGAAACAAAATCGTGTCGCAATTCGACCCAAAACGGGTCAAAATAAAATCAAAAATATTCCGCATTTCGCGAACGGTGCCAATAAAAGTAATGTACCATCAAATTTACTTTGTAAGGTCTGCGTAACAAAGGGTCACCGCATTTGCATTTATATAGGAACCCTGTGACATCGGCGTACAAAAAATGTTGATACCTTGGGCGTGTGTCATACCGCTGACCAGGAGCCGGCTAACAATCGAACATTTTTTTGCTCAAAAAACGTACAATAGATTTTAAGTAAAGGAGAAACTTATAATATAGTAATAGATTGCTTCGATGGTCTACTAGTCCCAAACACTAGTGCTGAGCATGAGGTCGTGTGTTCGGTAATCTAGTCGAGTAAAGTGTTAGTTTTTCCATCAGAAATTTCTCAGTAACAGTCACGGAGTCTGGGTTTGTGTCCTGTTGATAGCAACAGGCTGGCCTCTTAATAAAGGCGACTGGGACTGTCATCATCATCATCATCATATCAGCCCGTTGCTGTCCACTGCTGAACATAGGCCTCTCCAATCAATTTCCAACGTGTCCGGTCCAATGCCACCTGCATTCAGCGATTCCCTGCAGTTTTAACAAGGTCGTCAGTCCATCTGGCAGGTGGCCGTCCCACGCTGGGATGAAGATCGGACGGCCGATGGGGCAAACAGATACTGGAGTGGAGACCACGCATTGGAAAGCGCAGCGTGGGACTGCGATGGGACTTAATCATAACTAGCTAAATGTGGGTAGACGATTAGGTATACCTCTGCCTAACCGTTCGGGAATTACAGGCGTGATATTATGTTATATTAATAGTTGATCACTTACTGTTCACATTGCAGGATGAGAACTTTGTTAAACAAACATCTCGTTTATTTGCTAGCTCTGCTCGCTTTCCGATAAACGCTTGCGGTGGGACGGTGCCTCACTGGCAGAAGGGACACTAAACGTATGTAAACGAGCACTGTGCCCTGTTGTACGAGTCTTTGGGAACATTGTCACTATTGTGTTATTGGCTTGTAGTTACGGGTGAAAGCCTCGTTTCATTAGGAAGGAATGGTCATTGATCAATATGCTAATTTCATCCAGCATTTATATTGGCCGTTTAATTATAAATCCAGGTTTCTTAATATTGTATTTCCAGAGATTAAGTCAATGATCTTCAGGTACATTGTTCTCACTATAAATAGTATGGATGGTATTGCAACTTAGTTCGAGGGTGCGGGTGATCATGGAACAGGAAGTCCTTAGTTGCTGTAGGACATGTTCTTGTGATAAAGAAAGCCTTTGGGTGATCCGCACTCCTCACCCACAGGCTTACTAGAGGAACTAAGCATCTAAACTCAGCATCAGGATCAGTGGCAATATTTGTGGTATACTACATATAAGCTGATAAAGATGAGAATTCTCTCATCCTGAGATATTTGAAGCCATGTTTCAGAGAACATGAAAACTTCCTCTCTCTGTTCAAAATTTGACACTTTGAGTACTGTTACATTTTGCCTATCCAATATTACATTACCTCCAACTCAATTATATCCGAAAACCCGGAAAATGTGAACTAAAAATCCGTTACTAGGATTTTCAGTAATCCGTTTTCCAATTAAGACTTAAAACCTTTAAAAATAATTAGATTTGTCCTGTGTCACAGATAGCAAATGCGATTTTTTCCAAATATAGCAAAATTAATAAAAGGTAACCTGGAATAAGATAAAGCTGAACAGAACAGTTCATTGAAAATTTTTAACGTTAACATTTCCTGAATATTGCATTGCGAAAAAAGTTAGGTAATAAAGTTAGGTATAAGGTATATAAAAAGATGGTTACTTAACTTTCTGTAAATTATTTTTTGTGCTTTCTGCAAAGACCAGTTTCGAGGAGGAACGGGAAAAGAGTTTATGGAAGGAATTAGGGGGAGGCCTTTGCCCACCATTGGGACAGAACACGTTAAACAAAACTTACTTAAAAGTGTATTTATATTACTGTTTTATTATCTACAGCTTACATGTGAAGGAAACATGACGTTCTACCATATTGGTTTGTTGAGCAGTTGACGTAAGGGAGACAATCGCGGAGGTTGTAGTTTCATGAGCGTTAGCATTCTAATTTTAGCCTTGTGCGTCTTATCCATAGCTGGGCACCGTTAAACAAATAATTAACTTGGTTAATCGCTAATCCGTTACTAAAAAAGTTAACTTCGTTAAACGTTAAAGCGTTACATTTCGGAAGATTTAACGCAAGTAATCGTTAACACGTGATTAAAATTGCATTTTTTATATCGTTGCGCTAATGATCTACTCATAATAACTGTTGGTTTGGGTTCTGGAAGTTAACAGTTTAGGAACAAAAAAAAGACGTGTATAATTGGAGTGTGTAATTTAATCATCTGGCATCTTGTGGATATTGCCCTTCATGAACATTACTATGTTCGAAAGCGAGGCTCGCTCAGGAATATGAATCAAACTTCGGAGTTTTTTTTCTCACTTACACGAACCGGCAATACTTACCTAGGTACCTAGTAAGTCGCCGCGCCGCACTTGTCGACCGGCCCGAAATTACTAGTCAGAACTTGTTTTTCACAGCTGCGGCGGCGTGGCGCGGTGCGATGCTTGGTAAATAGTAGGTACTGGATTAACGATTAACGGATTTGAGGAAATCTAATGGAAGTTAACGAGTCCGTTAACATTTTTAAAGTTAACTTAAAAGTTAATCCGTTACTGGAAATGTTAACTTCGTTAATTAACGATTAAGGGATTAACGAGTTAATGCCCAGCTATGTTCTTAATCTTATGTGTACCCTAAACCCTAACTTAAAAGTTACTTAGCACTTTTATTAAGCGTTATTCCTGTCACTATCAACTGTCATACTACAATTGTAGGACAGAGACGTGGACATGTGTAAGGGCCGGACTCCACCGAAGCGAAGAGCATCGGAATAGAGCGCAGACGTGCAAGATTCGACCAATCACAGGAGAGTGGTTGGTTTGCGCAAGTCTCCTCCCCGTTCCGCTTGTCCCCACTGTGGTGCAGTCTGGGCGTAAGTCTACGCATGAACTATCTTCGCCTTCATCTGTCAAAAAACTGCTAGTTTTACCTAAATTTGTGACATTGATTGTCTTTGAGACCTTATATTTTGAAAGGTTTAAGTTTACAATTTTTATCGACCCGTGCAAATACAATGCCAATGTGGAGCTCCTCTGCAGGTTATGCCCCACCTCCGTTCTCGCCCATCCTGCACAGCCACCTGCACCTTCCAGGATACGAAGCCAACGAAAGAGTTGTGCAGGAGGCTATATACTGGTCGGGTGCTATTTATATCCATCGCCACGCAAAGAAGAGAAGAACAAGTTTACTATTGCTCTTCAGAGACACACACACACACACACTTTCTACATTAGCAGTAACTTTTGTTTTGGCAGTTGGAAGACATTCTCTGATCAAAATCAAGGACAGTATATTACGTAATCAGGCAGCCATGAGCCAGTCCAAACCCAGATTGTTCTGAATGTAAAAACTTTCGTATTAAGTGTTCCTTCAATTATCTATTCAACATAAAGTTAAATCTAATTAATTATTAATCAGAACTCTTAACTCGCCGTAATTTGTTAAGTTGCTCGACTACCCTCGCCAGACCTTTTGTAATTTCTTTGACTTATAAATTATCAAAATGTCAATTAGATTTTAGTATTTAAATTCTGAATAAACTTTTACGAGATTTTAATTCACACAGACAGTAAATTGTACATAGTTACGAGTTGTAAGGATCTACAGACGTCCGCACATTAAGCTATTACAATCTGTCACATTTCTTCAATAGATTATTAACTTTATCGCTAAAGTATTAGGGTTCAAGGTAATCAACCTTGAACCTAATACTTGAGAAAATTTTACAGTTTCGGGTAGCTTGATGTGCTGGCGTCTGTACATAGTTATAACAATAAAAATGTAAGATGTTATCTTTAAATTAAATCAGTATATTTCAAAAACTTGCCAACGATGAAGTTTTTTTTCACCTTTCTTCAGCGTTAATGCTGATTACCTGTAAGAGAGATTGCAATAAGTAACATGCCATGTTTAAATAGTTCGTAAGATTAAAGGTAATAAATTGTAAAGATCTCATCTTTTGGTGCGTGGCTAATATCGGAACTAACTTCGACATCTTGTTTCTTCCATACAATCTCATGAAACACTTTCACAAATGGTTACCGCCGTTCCATATATCAAAGTCATATTATATTATTTTAAACATAAATTTAAATTTTAGGGTCATCAAAGAATCGTTAAACAATTTTACATAAAATTTAAATAGAATTAACTTGTTTTTTTAATTCTTTAGCATATTATTCTAAATTATCTCTCCTCTTTAAAACCTTCAAGCAAACTCCTCTTAATCCGAACAAAATCTTGGAGATTTTCAAGGAAAACTTTACAAAGTATGTAGAGTACGTCTGAGAGACGTAGAGTCGTCTTACCGTTTATTACGTGACTCTATCAACGCCTGACGTAGCTCTACTAACAAATTGTTCGCACGTACTCAAACACTTTGAATTCCAACGAGTAGTATCACGGTTTCATCCCAAAGGGGTAGATTGTCATCCTGGCCGGCCTTGGTTGGGAAGTGGCCTTGGGATGCAATTGGTGCTACGGTTTTCAGGTTCTACTGAATTTCCTAATGGTTTCATCAAAATAGAGAGGAAGTATTGACATCTAATTTGGCTCTTAAAAATTAAAAACTCACCGGCTTTCGAAAGAAAATTATATATATGTAATTATATGTTTCACTCTTTAGTTTCTTTGGAAATCGGTAATCAAACAAGTTATTTCTTTACCCTTATTAGTTGTGGTATCTCACACAAATTGTTGTCATCTATCAATTTTACATGGTAACTAGAAGTTATAACATCATCCACATAGACGAAGAAGAAAAAATACATATTATAGAAGATAACTCATAAACTACCGAAGCAAAGTTAGTAAAATTTATATGGGACCACCGCGCGAGTTTTTTCTACCAAATGAAAAAATAATTACTTAAATAACATACATGAAAAAAAAGATGCTGGTGGAATACATAAACTCCGGTTTTTTTTAAGTCGGTTAAAAACTACGTTAAACCATTGTGAGTATAAGCTTAAAGTTAAAAGATCGTAAAGGGTAAATGAAAGTTCTCTGTTGGAATTTTTATTCTCAGCGCTGAGCCGAATGTCGAAAATACAACGGTGCGATTTTATGTGTTAGTGAAAACAGCTTTGGCATTTAAATGTGACCTTCCCGAAATAGTTTCGTTTCCGTTCTCCATTTTTAGAAGTAGAATAAACTAATCATTGTTGATAAATCTTATTAAAAAACACTGGTTTTAAACTAGGTTAGATTGTATATTCATAAAAGTAAAATTAGGCTCGTAACTACCCCCAAATTCGTAATAACCTTACAAAATAAAATATTCCAACTTTCTTCGAAATAAAATGTGCAAAATGTATAGAAAACTTCGCGTGCTGAACTTGCTCCGATTATTTCTACATCATCCCCCTCCCATTCACTTCAATCTATTCTCTATACGAAAGAAAGAGACAAACAGATTTCGTCACGGAAAATCAAGAGATTGATTGTTTTCTCCCACCTGGCATGTGGATTGATGTCTTTTGAATATTTACGATGTACTCTAAGCGTTTTTCTTGTTACTTTCGGGAGTAATTTCAGTCTTATTGTGATGGTAGTAAGGATGATTTCAGGTTGTGATTTCAGAGATCATTTTTCATTGTTTATCGCGCGGGCTGATACGGTTTGCTGATGCTGAATAAATTTGGTAAACGCTTTAGCTCAGCTCTCATTGTCGGCGTTTCTCGGAATGTTGATTCCTTGGCCGGATTCAGCAGAATTAAGTTCGGAACATAAATGTTACATGAATTTGTGTAAATTTTGTCGGTGAATAAGTTAGGCTTACGCGTGAAAAATACAGAAATGGGAATTGAATTAACTTGTCTTGAGGTTGAGATCTAAGTAAGTGATACCTCTCATTCTTTATTAGGTCTACTGCTGTGGGAAATCAATTGCTTAAACACATATATAAAATAACATAGGAATATAACAAATAACCTAACAATATCGAACTGTATGATAATGGAATATAAGTTGGAATAAGTTTAATTTTCTTCACAATTATTAACAAAACACAATTTCTAAATATCTACCGAGTTTTGAATAAGACACACATACCCAAAGTACCTATCAAAATGTCAATCTATGATTCCAAAAACTTCACAAATGAAACATTCCGAAACATAATTAGTTACTTGTAATTAAGTTAATTTAGAACTCGTGTAATATCTGTACATTCCTTTGAAAGATCTTCAAAACAATCGTAATGAAGGACAAAGTTATTTTACGATAGGTACTTACAACTTATTTATACTGGCAATGTTTGTAAATTCAAATCCCAGAACAACAAGTGACGTCATAAACGAATAAAGACATAAAGGCCCATGTTTATGGCACCACTGACCATTCTATGTTGCCGTGACTCGTGACTCGAGAGGCTTGTAAACTCATTTACGGTTACATGTCACGAAATATTTTTAAGCTTGTCTTCTCTACTTTCGAGAGTTTGAGCTTAGGAAATTATAATTATCGTAGAAAATATTTTTTTATAAACAATATTAGCATTTCTTCAACTAAAAAAACTTCACTTTAAACATTTTACCATGAAACTTGTAAAATCTTAACACAACTCAAACAACGTATAGCGCCATCTTAAAGAAGAAACAGGAACTAATAGTTCAAAGCGTAGTGCGTGGCATCTATTGTCGCTCACAGCGAGCAGACGTTCCCGTTATCGGCAATAGATGTCACTACTGAGCTATGTTTTGAAACGGTAAAATATAAGCAGTAGTATGATCATACATCGTTTATTTTTTTCAAAACCTTTGTATGATTAACTTGTCTTTTCCTTTTACGTATGCAGGTTTCAACTCGTTTTAGTTCAGGTAACAAACCTACCTAAAAGTTAAAGTTTTTTATGAAAAGAAAAGCTTTTTCATCTATTCTTATTACGTTAATATTTTTTTGTCTGCGTCAACTTGTTAGTACACTTTGATACACAGGCGACAAACTGTCAAGAGTAAAATAAGGTAACAAAAAGGGTTTTTCATAAGAAAATGTTGTACATAATAAGGTGGAAAAGGAACAATTACTTTTCTCCGAGAAACTGGTCTTGTTACTCGTCTCATAGCCGCCGCGCGCCGGGACTTGTCTTGATGTAATTAGTTTTTGTAAATTCTTATTGTTTTTATTATATGTCTTTGATAATGGATCTGGGCCAACTTTAGATAGTGATAGTGAGATTGTGACCGCTAAGAATAGCGTCCTGGGTTAAATTTCGAAAGGGACCATTTTTTATGTGGGATCTATCTGAGTCTGGATTTGTTTGCGGTATGTCAATAAACTGAATGAGAGTTGGCGAAGAACGAGCTCAGTGGCGTGTAATTGGAGAGACCCTGCAGTGGACTACTGTAGGCTGATGGTGCTTATAAACTCACCACTCTTTCACTCTCGAGATTTCAGAAGTTTTGCTTTAATATGTGTTCAAAACTATTGATAAAACTCTGCATATGCAGAATAGGTCTCGAGTACGAGTGTGGTCTAAATAGCGCACATAATGCTTCAGTTTACTGCATCTATAATTTCTTGTAATGGCTTCATTTGCATATGTTGTTACAGCTGCAAAGCCGCAGCCCAGGTTGGTTATTGCAGGTCAGTTATTATTCTTAATGCAGGTTGGTTATTCCAGTGATATAACTTGCATAACTTTGAACTACAAACTTTTCGCCGTAGCTTTGCCCGCGTGGCGGTCGGAAATTATCCAACGGGAACGTACTAGTGGGATAAAAAGTGTCCCATGTCCTAACTGAAATGGTTTACGATTTCGTCGAAATCTGTTTAGCCCTTAAGACTTGAAAATGTAACAGAGTAACCTACAGTGTTACTTTGTATTTATAATATTAGTATATACTACACTGACTATTAAAGTAAACGATTGCATTAAAAAAAAATATTTACGACATAATAATATATTCTTAGTGCTTAGCAAGCTTGAGTAGAATAGAGGCAAATTTAAAACGTAGTATTCTTTTCTCATATTATATAATCATTAAAATTCAGCCTGTCTCAACCACCAACGATACCATAGACCAACCGGTCTAGTTGTTTCAAGCGTTACTGGTGGGCATTGGGTCCTGCATTCGATCCCCGCACATAACAAAGTTCCAGTAGTAGGTAGTCAAATTAGTTTTGATGACCCATTTATAGGATCTTAGGGCTTGTAGCATAACTGACGTAATGTAGGTGTAATATTAACACTCATCCATCCATTGAGAGAATGTATGAGTGATGTAAGGTTCCCTGGTCGTGTGAAGAGGCTCAGAACTTCTTAAGTACGAGTAGTAGGTAACAATAATTGAAACTGTAGTGTTGCCTCATGCGGAGAAAAGCTTGAGAAGGAAAAATATAGAAGAAGAGTTCATGGTCGATCGGTTAGATGAAACGATTGGGTCGGAATTATAATAATGTACGTTTTTTATTGTTGTTATTTATTCAGCAACATATTTATAAAGTCATAACCTCATAATTACTAAGTTTTTTAATAAATTATTTACTTATTCTTTTGGTTATAATCGAATCTGTCATTTTTTTTTTTTTTTTTTGTCGTGTGGACAAAACACCCCAAAGATGATGTGCACGGGTATGCAAAGCATCCTAAAGATATGTTTCGGCACAGCCGCCCGGCCGCCCCGCCACGCGCCGTGCTAAATATCAACTGATATACTTTCGGGAAAAAAGGCCACTCAACTAAACTCGTATTGTGTCGAGCTGACCTGCACTTCAGCGATGTTAGATGCTGAACGGAGTTTGTCAACCGGCACAATACGAATGAGAGCCTGTTTTTAGGGTTCCGTACCCGAAGGGGACCCTATTAGGTACTATGCTTCCGCTGTCCATTCGTCTGTCTGTCAGCGGGCTGAATCTCATGATCAGTAATAGGTAGACAGATGAAATTTTCACAGAATGTGTAATTCTGTATTCTGTTCGCTATAATAACGAATAATAAAAATAAATTCAAAATAAAAGGGGTAGTACTACGATGGTACAGAACCCTTCATGCGCGAGTCCAACTCGCACTTGGTCTGTTTTTTTGTGGTCGGCTTTATCGTTCAATAAATACTGCCACATGAATGTACCAAAATATGCCAAACCGAACTAGAACCACCCCTCACAGAATTAAACCAAAAGATGAAATAACATAACTTTATAATTTAACAAAAGGTTTTTTCCCCTGAAGCGCATTTATTATTACATGAAACATTTCAAATTACACCTGTTCTGAGAAAAAAAATATCTTCGATAAAAAAAGAAAGAGATAGGTGTGAAAGCGTAGTATTTTTCATTCCAGCGATAATTCCTTTTTCCCCTTAAATTCTTATTTTTTCATAAGATGTTGTGAAGAGATTAATTTCGTCTGAAATGTGATGCTTGACAAATGGGTGGTTTCATTTACAAGGTCTTGTTAAAATTACGATGTAAATATTTTGTCAAAACTCATTGATATATGAAGAATAAGTTATTTATTTGTTCAGTTGAAATTGGCTCAAAATAATATTTGTACCGATGCTATACCTCTACCTCACACAGAGCCTTGTTTCCCAGCAGTGGGACAGTTATTATGGCTGATTATGTTCCTAAATACCAAGTGCTAAAAGTAAATATATACGAGTATGTATTATAGTATAGTCATATATCAAACATTTAATTAAACTTCTGAATGTGTAGACTAGATAGAAACTATCTAGTGCATTATTAAAAAAAAAATACCTTATTAATATTCCCATAATAGGGAGAAGTTGTTTGACGAATTCTATCTAACTAAATTCCAATTTTGTAGTGTTATTTCAGTACAAATATACCATTTTCTCTTCCCATTTTGTAAACACAATGAGACAGAACCAAAAAGCCGTTCAACATAAAGAGTGCAGGCGCGACTGATCATTTAAAATAATTTACGTTCAAACTCCGACGATAACTTGCACCAAAACATTAGTTCAACGTTTTCTTGTACAGTCAACGGTAGAGCTATGTCTCCATACACTTACCAAGATTAAATAAATGGACAATAAAGTGATGCTAGAAATGCTCCGGTTTTATTTCTTTTCCCGACCTAATTATCAACTTTCTCATAAATCCCAATTTAAATGAGACACAATTAAAAAAGTATTCAAGTGCTTTAAGCATAATACAATCATTTCAATAATTCTTAACACAAGAAAATGTTGTTGGAACTACCAATGTTTTTGGCCTTGACTGTACATTTTAAACGCTTTTTTTTAATGACGTCGTTTGTAAGATGGGCAGCTGTTTTGAGAATGGGTCGACAATCTGTCACTCAGGGTAATTGTCTTTTAAAAGAAAAGTGTACTTAAGGGCAGTTAAGGGGACAAGCAAACAAATAGCTAACTGTTCATAATACTACTTAATGGTTTCTAACGATTGGTTCTCGTTTTCCGCAAAGAGTCCTTCTGTTATCATGTATTTACAAAGGTTTTCTGTGTAATAGGTCGGTTAAACTAGGTGACTCTGGCTTCCCTCTATACTCCTTTTAAAAAGTTATCGTCACAAGAGTAATGTTTCCTGCAAGTTTCTTAATGACTCATGTGTGTGCATGTAACTTAACATGCACACTTTACAAATAAACGAATGAACCATAATGCTAGGAATCAGTGTGTTGATATGACTTAACATTTTTTTTTAAATCAAAGTTACATATGAAAGTCCCCGAAACGGCCGCCCGTCCCTACTTTCTACAGATAATAAATGACCTTTTACGCAAGCATTACAAGTTAGTTGAAACCTTTGACGCTTGGGGGAGGCTCATGTCCAGCAGTGGACGTCTTTCGGCTGAAGTAATGATGATGCTGATGAAACCGAATCACGGGCAGCTGATTCAGCCCACTGAATATTATCAAATTTTACTGTACTAAATACTACTAAATCGGTGAAATGGTACAAAATTATTACTAAAACACATAATATAGTGGAACCACAACGAACATATAATTTGATCAGCGTTGCAAATGCAATTATTTCTCTATTATATTGTTCAGTGCGCGACTCGTTGCGGGTTTGTATGCAACGTGATGTAGTTGGCATAGAGGGTAGTTGGACCGTGGTCCGTGTGTTGGGGATCATGGAGGATTTCGGTCATTTTCAATATTACTTTCTGTATGCGCGGTCAAAATGAATGGTACCTATCACTTACATGCTCAAGTTATCAATTAAAGGATTTAATTATGATTCTATTAATCATTTTGACTTGACTTTGGTTAGTTTGACATTTATTATTATTTGCTAATTATTATTTTTTGTTATGATTTTTATTTTAATTCTTTTACTTTTGACATGTATAATTTTGACATTTATTACTAGTAATTAAAGCTAATTTTATATAATGATTTTTATTTTTGTTATGTTTAATTTTTGCCATTTGATATTTTTTGTTAAATTCACTTTAAATTGACTATTTATTGGACTGAAATGATATATTAAATATAACGATTCAAGAATTTCAAAACATTTGCACGACACAGACATGTTTGCCACATACGAGTACTATCGTATGTGGCAAACATGTCTGAACGTTTTTATGCAAATAAAAATATCTTATCTTATCTTAAGGTACCAGAACTATTATGATAAATGAATAAAAAAATACAGGCGAACATAGATTCTCCTTTTTTGAAGTGGGATAATAAAACATATCAGTGTCATCAAGAACATGTAACAGTATAAAAATGACGTCTTGCCAAATGGAGTAACGTCTTAATCAAGCACAGGTAGGCAGGCAGTCGCGCCATGTGAAATACTGGTATTCAGCTGTTTCTTGTTAGATAGAAGGTCGAAAAAAAAGGGATAACCTAGAGGGATAACCTATAAGAAAACACACGTCTTGCATAATTTGATTTGTACCCATTTCATTTTCACTGAAACCTGTCTCTTCAATTTCTGCACAATACGTTTGTAATTTTAGCAGCTCGTCTCCTTAGAGAAAAACAAATAGCTCAGATTGAGCTGGAGCATAAATTATTCCCTGTTGAAACCGGTTCAGCTCTGATCCGATCAATTTGTTAATGGTTACAGATTTCTGAACGCTATTCATTGATCTTGGTTCTGGACGGATTTAGTATTGTGGATAGTCAATCTAGTTTGGGTCTCAGTTTTAGTGCATTTGCTTTAGTTTAGTTCCTTACAAACTGCAACCGTTTGAGAAGGAATACGTTTTCGATTCTATCAGATATTTATTCACTAATCCCAATATATTTGGTGCATTATGTCTTCTCATTACATACTTCAGAGAAGTATATAATGAGAAGACTATTAGTCGCCATCGCAGTAGTCACTGCTTTTCTAGCCATAAGATTTTTCACAGAATCCAATCCATCTGCCGGATACGTTGACCGATAGTTTTACGTAGGAACCAACATGCACGTTCTACATTATAACTCAATTTTAAAAGCTCAGTATTTCACTGGTGTCAGCACCAAAAACTATCGCACTAGGTTTTATTACGCTTTTGTTTAAAATTCAATGGAAACTGAAACTATACGGAAATATACACCAGAGTATTGGCTTTTTAATTTCCGTTTTTTGAACTAACAAGCTGTCACAAATATTTCCGTTTTTCGTAAACCTTATTTTTTATTATATTTTCCATGAAAAAGTTTCAGTTTTTTCACAGATTTTTTGTGAAACTCGTACATTTTTGCTTTGTGAGCGATTTTGAGTACTTTCGCCTTTGAGTCTGACATTCTTTTATTTTTTTGCCATGCTGATGCTGAGCTTTGATGTGAAAAATAACTTTGTGGTTTTGTCTATAGGTATTTAGTTTTTTACATTTGTTATTTTTGAATTTAGGTCATCATAACTCACGGTAGTCGGGTTATGTCGCAGCCTAATAGAGATATACAACTTGAATAACATACTTTTTTAGATAGGTGATTACTTAACTCAAATTCGGATATCATAAGAAATGTCGAAAACTACTCAAGAACAACGCCTCCTTATCATTTTTAGCGGTTTTTCAGATCATTACCTATATCCAGGAAATTGTGGATCACAAGTTTGGAAGGATTTTGAAGGACATTCGTAATGCTTAATAGATAAAAAAAAATCGTTAAAGTCCGACGAAAAAAAAAGATTCAATATATTGTTGAATTTCCAAAATGAATAGCTCTGGGAATGCAACTGTTTTATGCAATTTGAAACTTTTGTTGGGATTGCTGTACGTCAATCCTTAGGACAATAGGTAATGCATTGAGACAGCAACGACCATCCACATAACGATCCTGTCCTACAAGATTTATCCCACACCCACAAGTCATCCACGACAACCAGCCGGCGTCATTACGCCGCGTCAATTTGTCACCTTGCGTCACGTGTGTCGCGCGACGTATTGTTCCGCGGCGACCACTTGGATGCGCATTGTTATTAGCGCCATCTGTTGGTGGACAATGGATGCTAATATGTTGGCGACTAATTGTTGTGGACGTATTGTATGTGGTACATCTCTGATATACAGTGTGTCAGGTTACACGAGGGACATACTTTAAGGGAGTGTAGTACTCATGAAAATGAACAACTGTAGTTCCATGTAAAAGATTAATTTCGATATCACATAACATGTTTGTATTTCTGGAATGTTAGGTGTCGGTGAACCGTGCATACAGCCATATATGTCTTAGTGCCATGTATGCCACCACCGCTGTAGCGGAACTCCTGACGTTAAAACCAACTTTCCCTGACCTGGAAATCGAACCCAGAAAACTCTAGTCAGTTGTCGTCATGAAAAAAAAAATCCATGGAGTGAGATAATATCTATAGAATTTGCAATACTTCATTACGAGTGATTCTGTACGTAACATTCGCATCTAATCCCGAGCTCATTTCCCTAATTCAATCCGCAGTACCTGTTTAATAGTATTACAAAGCGATTACGCAAAGACCTCCGTCAAGTACTAACTGAGATTATGCTAATGGGCTAGACCGGCTGCCATTAGCTCCGAACTGGCCGCAAACGCCGCGCGATTGGCCACCAACTCGGCACGACTGGCCGATTGGCCGCCAACCCGCCACTGCGACTGCATTTGTAAGTCAACTCATTAATATACTAGAACGTTCGATTTTGAAATAGTGATGGACTGTCACCTGTCACGAGTATTTACGAGTTTTAGTGAATGTTTGTGTTGACTGCAGTTAACAGAATTTTGCTTTTAGCTGAAAGGGCTTTGTTTGTAATTGCCTAGGTTCACTTAGCGAAAAGGTAGTTTAATTTACTCTGAATTTTGTAATATTTAGGTTGGATATTTATTAATGTATAAATTATCTTTTTTCTACGACAAAAAAGCATTTCACTATATAGTAAATGGCAAAATCTCCCTTATCCAAACGTTTGATTTGACAACATAACACCACGCCTGTAATTCCAGAAGGGTAAATCAGAGGTAAAGCAGAGCACCTATGCCTGATTTAAGTTAAAAATAAAACCAAACCAAGCACAATTTAGCGCTAAAATACTCGGACATAATTCTAAACCAACAAAATCTTCAGTTACCTGTCCAATAAGCGTAACATATCTATTTAAGTTAATACATTAACTACACCCTGCAGCAATAAAACAACAAACTGCACTGCACTGCAATGTAACCTCACTTGTGCTTATGTAATGTACCTATTGTAGATTTTGTTTATGCTGCAAACTAGCATGTTTGAGCGTGACAATTCACGAGCATTACAAATCTCGGTCAACAGTTAACCTAGAAGTGCTGACTGGAATGGATAAGCTTCATTTCTCTTAATATCTAGCGCTTGTTGTCTTCTCTTGTCTCCATACTTCCATATATGTAGTCGTCATCTGAGTATTCTCTCTTTTCGCCATGTCTTTCAGACATCCTATAGTTTGTATATTAACACATACATACCTACTTGAAACTTTCCTCACGACGTTTTCCATAAATAGACTACCTCGTTGGTCGAGTGGTCGCAAGCGCGACTGCTGAGCATGGGGTCCTAGGTTCGTTACCCGGGTCGAGCAATGTTATTGGGTTTTTCCATCAAGAATTTTGTAAGTAGTAGCCACGGTGTTTGGATTTGTGCCCAGTTGATGGCAATAGGCTCGCCCCCTATAACAAGGGACTTAAACAAAACTGGTGAAATGTGGGTGTTAGGCACACCTCTGCCTAATCTTTCGGATATTACAGGCGTGATGTTATATATGTATATGAATAGACCATGACATGGTAAGAGTTGTTTACCATAATTAATGTCGATCTATCGATTACAGAGTAACGAGACATAAATTCGCTAATTAGTATTCAACAGAAACAGCCTAATTAGGATAGTGAAGCTTTATTGTGTACTATGTTCTACAAGCTAATCAGTTTATGTAATCAGTTTTAGATTCTGCGAAATAATTACGTGCTACGAGTAGCTAGAAATTCGATTTACGAAATGAGTTTGAAAGTTTTGATGAAACAAAACATCCCGTTTGTTTTCGGGAAAGAGATAAACACAGATGTACCATTTGCTCTCTAATTAGTGGCGAGCCTATGCCAGCAACTGAGTGCAATTTCAGAATTCTAGGTACAAATTATTATCTTCTGAGACACAGAGAGAAGACATGACCATTGATCACCACGCTAGTACAAGGATTGGCGAAAATGCGGATTAGCGATTTCTGACCTACAATTCTAAGTAGGCGATGTTTTCCTTCAACAATTTCAGTGATGTTCATAAACAACTTAGGAAGAAGGAATGTCAAGATCACATTGTACTTGCCCGGATATAAACCCGCACAGCGTGCTCAGGAGGCGACGCCTTATAACCGCTGGGATATCATGATACGACTTCTAAATAGGACACATTATGTTGCTGACTATTTTGTCCATGGTGACACTATGTAAGGGGCAATCACTAAACGATTTGCCAGATTTTCTCAGATGACGTTTACAATTTCGGCAGGCAAAAGAGTAAATGAGTGTGAATGCAATTCCTAGATACAATTTCACACTAAAAACGCTCTCTCGATATCACCTGGTTTATTTTTAGAAAACCATTACCACAAAGACTCCATGAAACGGTACCTATCTACATAAATGCAAAGTAAAGTCAACGTTACAATTCTATCGAAGCACAGAAAAACCGCCTCGCTTTGCCCAAATCCCTGACGTCGTTAACTGTAGCCAGTATGTTACCTCAGACGATGTTCAGTAGCATTCGCTAAGTTCTGGAACATTCGCTATGTTCAGGAACATTCACTACGTTTAGGAAAACCTATGTTCAGATACATTTGCATATATCTGGGAATCGAGGAAACGTACACAACATTCTTCGTGTTTTATATCAAATACAGAACGAAATGTTATCATTTGAAGCGGATTGCAAGAGAGTAGGATTGGATAATATCACGTTTATATTTCAAAGGAGTGTAGTCAGAGGTGTATATGATACAATGAGGATATGCACCTTTCATTTCAAAGATTTATGTACCAGCCTTCTATCAGGGTAGAAATCTAGGCTAAAGTTTTGGCTACCAACCCAAGCTTTAGATAGGCCCGAGCCAACAGGAATAGTTACATAATTATGTTTTCTCTAGGTATACTCGTATGATGAACAGAATAAACCAGATTCCGTGGCATTGAGAACGGCGTCCTTTCTTTAAAGTAGGTTAATATTTCATTCAGTTTATGAAACGATGAGATTTCTTGGTAATAAATATTCTAGAAGAAACACAAGTTATTTACGTAGACTCACGTAACTTTGATATGTTTCATATTGATACTGAAAATATTTATCTTACAATATGAATTGTATCATTTTTTCGACAGTGCCCATTTGATACAATAATAAAAGTGACAATCGTAAATTCTTTAATTAACCGGTTCGTTGAGTATTACCCAATGAAAATACAAAATATGACACATTTATCATTCGACAATAAGCCCCTATCATCGGGAAACTTTAAAACGATATTACGTATCATATTTCGATTAAATATACCGGAATATTATACACACCTAAAAGCACACGTCAATTCTTATATCTCATTCAATACAGGTCAAAATCGCATGCCTCATGTTTCCATAACCGCAAGGTATTAATTGGGGCTAGTAAAATGAAATTTCAGAGCCAAATTTGTCTGGCCCCAGCGCATTTAACCGGTTTTGGTCGGTTAAATCTGGTTCGATGTGCCGGATAAGCTGTATACACGGTGGCAATAAATTTTGGGATGGCTGCGAATGTGTGGCGTGTGTTTACAGGGGTTGGTAGTAATCCTAATGTGGGTGGAAAACATGGACACTCCGTAAGCCAACAACTCTTTGAAGTTTGTTAGTCAATGGAGTTCTAATCTCTTTGATGGTTAACCATTCCGTCTTAACTATTCCATTTTTTACCGTTACTGTTTACTATGGCTACTGTGCTAGCTATAAACATGACTTTTTTATATATTTTTCTCTTTCTATAATGGTCCCGTACAAAATTGCCGCATTCATTCAATTTTTATGTACAGTGCACATATAGTACACTGTACATAAAAATTAAATGAATAATTAATTCAATTTCCCAACGCTCACACGACTATTTCAACCACAAAATGAAACTGAAATATAAAAACAATACACTAAACATTATACTCAGACAATAAATACAACACACGAGCTCATACCGTAAGTTTTCGGTTTTACGAGATTTACGATAAAATACGGTGTGCCACAGCACTTTTAAGCGACCGGTTTACTGCGCGCGTAAAATTGCGCAGATGTGGCGCATAACACGAGTGACGATACGTTATGATGTTTAAATTACGAATTTATTGTTATTTTTTGCTGACGACCTCTATAGGATCTGTCAAACTGCTGTGGATAACCGCCACGGACACCGGACACTGACTGATGTTTCAGTATATAATAGTAGTTTGGTTTCCTGAGGACGAAGATTTCCGCAATTTGTCTGTACCGATAGATTGCATGCTTACTTTTTTGGTCAGCTTATACATGATCGAGTCAACTATAAATATTTCCAAGGAATTCAGATTTTTTTTTCGTTGACCATCTCGTACACGTAGAGCCATTGATTTCTTCTTCAGTAGGGCCTTAAGTGTAATGGATTGAATAATTATTACCTATGAAAATCGTTTGTTACCCTTTTGTAATTAAGTTATGACCTCGTCATTTTTTCCGGAAGGATTAGAAAATAGGTAGTTTACAGACATTTCGCCAAAGTTATAAGCTGATATAAGATTAAATCTTAGAGTTGACTCCACTTTCAGCTCAACATAACGTCCCGTCAAAACGGATAAGATAGATTTCCCACATCTATCCATAAGCGCCCGTATCTTAGCGACGACACATCTCTTTTCACGGATCCGACTTTAAACCCGGCGCACAAAGGACGCTTACGTAGGCGCTTACAAATTGCCGCCAATGAATCTCAGGACCGCTCGCCCAAGAATTGCTTTCAGAACATTTTAGCTGCCCGGATGAATGGTATGGCCTTAGGCACCTGTCCGAAAGTTAGCGAAATGAGTCGTCGAGCAACACGCAGCGAAAAAAATAATTTTATTGCGGGGCCATGAGTGAGTGCGCAACGGCGACGGACGGAGAGAGAGTCTAAGGCCCGGACTCCACCTAAGCGAATACGAGTGGAGCGGAGAGGAGATGTAAGCTTAAACCAATCACAGGAGAGACGAGAGACACGATGTAGATATCAACTAATGTGATTGGTCGGTTTCCAAACGTCTCTGATTTGGTGGAGTCCGGGCCTTCTGGCGGGTGTTCTGCCCGCCAAGCGAGTGTCGATGAGCGAATACACTCTTGACGGCTCTTTTCACTGCGACAATCTAGTAGATACTCTTCAGCGATGTGAACAATTTGCGATTAACTAGTAATACATAATTCGGGACCGATACTACTTTGTAAGTTTCTAAAGCGAGAAAATAGTCGACAACTAGTCTATCCTCGCTAATGGTGAGACAGGTGCCTTAGTAGAAACGTTTTTCTCGGCATTTTAGCTGTCCAGATACCGAACTGTTTGAACCGTCTCTCTCCGGATTTTGACGTTTTCCTCAGAATTTATCGGTGATTCGATAGTGTAGGAATGAGCTAGATTGATATTATGAGAGTAGAATCTATTTGAGTTTCTTTAGCGAAGAACTCTTGGTGGTAAAACGAAAACGTCTGTTAGAAATGTATACTGATGGATAAAGAAATTATGGCGCCTATTCAATCGGCTGTCGTGACTATGTTTGAAGATACTGAATTTTAGAATACTTTTTTTATTAATTGTTCGTTGATAATTAATTGAAATAACGTACTTTTAAGTTGAACTAATTTATTCGTTTAATTTTTAAATAATTTAAAACAAAACGTTATTTAGTAATAAAACGTAAAAATAGGGGTGAATTGTATATGTAGCACTTACGTCTTACCCAGCATATTTTCCTTGTTGGGTTTTATATTTCGAACGGAGGACAACTTTTCATGACACATTGCAATATTTTTCTTGTATTAGCGATTATCTGAGAGCAGTGTGGCTCGGTGGTAAAGGTCCAGACTTACGTGTAGCAGGTCGTGAGTGCAAACCCTGACAGGCTCCTTACTTTGAGCCATTTATTTCAACACAAATCGGTGTATGAAAACGTTGTGAGGAAGGTGTTCCCTTGTTTCACAGACAGAAATTCCCTGGAATTTCGTTTCACAGAAATTTTTTCATATACTATTTGGTCCTCATATTTTTATTTAGAATATTTACTACTATTTAACGACTATTTACTTGAATGAGAAATGTATATGAAACGAAATTTTATCTGTGAAACAGTGTACAACCTGTAAGAAAATCTGAACACGTGGAATGACAAAGTGAAAATTATGGGACAAGAAAATACCAAATTTTCATACAAGACAGACGAAAGGATATTCCTTCAGAAGTGAAAACAAAACACGATTCGATCTTCAACAAAGTTAAAACAAAAACAAAATCACATCAGCGCCAGTGTCCTCGACCTCTAACTCTATTGTAGTCGGTGTGAGTTTCAATCAGCGGGGATTGGATCCCCGCGATTGGTCACTATTGGATACCGTTCGCCGCGATTGGCTGCTATTGGTTACCGTTCGCCGCGATTGGACAAGATCCAATCGTTGCGGGAATTGGATTAGTTGAGAGTCAGCGTTAACTTCGTCAAGTCCTGAGTGTTTTAGATAGCTTCTTAAGTTTGGTGTACTTAAATAGATTTAGTTTAGAGTTAAGA
This sequence comes from Lycophotia porphyrea, assembly GCA_950005105.1. Taxonomy (NCBI): domain Eukaryota; kingdom Metazoa; phylum Arthropoda; class Insecta; order Lepidoptera; family Noctuidae; genus Lycophotia; species Lycophotia porphyrea. The sequence continues at coordinate 499,777 of OX465404.1, read as the reverse complement.
ACGAAGACATGATGGATACATTTTGTGAAGGATGATATGGCTGGAAAATATGACTACTGAGGGGACAAGTAAAAGAAGTGGGAAGAAGAAGTCATGCTGCACCGATCCTAAATAAATAGTTTTAAGAGCAGACGAATGAGGATGATGTTTGTAGATGCACGGCTGTGAATTTAACATCCTGTAGTTTTGTCAGACTGCTGTGATTGGCTGCCCATAATAACAACAGCCAATCAAAATAGGGTCAGAAAAAAATGGCTGTAGATAAAGTAGAGTATCAGCATATAAATATATTTTGTATCTTGATAAAAACTTATGGTTTGCGAAGTTAGTAATGATCGGCGGTCACGCGTAACACCACGCCTGTAATCCCCGAAAGGTTCAGCAGAAGTACCTACACTCAGAATTTCGAGAGTATGTTTTTCTTATCAGTTCTGCAATATTCTATGCAGTTTTATCAACTTAGCAAGTTAATACTACTTAACTAACTAAACACTAAAAGCCTGTTAGTTTATTTCCCTTGCTTCACATCAATCTAATTCCCATAAACACAGCTGCATTGCACCCAAACCGTTCAAACAAATCGACGCCACAGTAAAACATTTAAATCCCTTGTTGCGAACATTGTTTAAAAGTAGTCTAACCGGTCAGACCCACTACAGGGCGGATAGCGGGGACTTTGAGGCTAAACAAATCGCGTGCGGTCGGGAACTCGAACAACCGGCCGAATAAGAGTCGGATTCACACACGAAGGGTTCCAACGTACAAAACGCCAAAAATAAAAATACGTTTCTTGCATAGAGAGCCCTTTTTTATATATTTTTTTTTTTAGTTGTTACGAGACAAGCGCGGCCATAAATTCCACAAAACTGAGAGGTTTGGAGAGAGAAAGAGGGCCTTTGCCCAGCAGTGGGACACAACATAGGCTATGAAAAAAAAATAGTTATAGCGGACATAGTAATACACTCTGTCAAAATATTCAAATGTCTACATACAGGGTGTTAACAGACTCGTCACGAAGCCGTCAACCACTTGGTTGACGGCTTCGTGATTATTTACATCAAACTAAGTAACTATACGCAAAAATTAGTGCTGGGGAACGACTTTTTTTTTTTAACTGAAAAATCACGTTTTACGGTAGGACTCAATGTAACGCACTCAAAACATTGTGCTGATGGATGGATTGAATAGTAAGGGGGGCGTGGAGGTGTCTAACGAAAAGATATAACATTTAAAACATGTTGTTAAAAAACCTTGCGAAAAAGTTGGAACTTCAATATCTCCATAACTGGAAGGTTAGGAAGGTACGGTCTAGAACAAAAAAAATATCGCAATGACAGGGAAAACAATTGCTTTCGGATTCGTTAAGAGTCTTTTTACACCCTTTAAAGTGGTTCAAAAGATACAGCCCTGTGACAGACAGACGAATAGACGGACAGACAGCGGAACTTTAGTATTAAGATTCCATTGGCACGCAGTTTGCTTGTACCGCTGTCGGTACAGAACACTAAAAAGTTGCGAATCGCCCCGCGTAAAGTTTCCAACCACCCCGCGCCCCGCGCCCCGCGCCTCGCATTCAATCGAGAAGTTTCCTTCCGTGCGGATTTTTTTAGGATTCCTTCAAAAGATTCCGAGGTATTTCCCGACTTAATGTTAGCTAATTTTTAAGTAGGATTAGTTGCTTTGTTTGAAGTGTTTCAGGTGCTATAATCCGTTAGGGGTTGTTTTTACGAAAGGGATGATTGTTCGATGTTTAGGGAAAGTGGAAGTTAAATGAGGTTTGTTTTTTTTGTTAATGTTTTATAGCTTCAGTTCAACGCTTCAAGCGTTGTTTATTTTATTTTAACAGGTTATTATGACGTCTCGTGACGACCTCTTTAATGTTTTTCTATAAACAATCTTTCAGAAACAAATGAAATCCGCGTTGATTTACTAATAACAAAGGTGTGTTTTTGAATTTTGTTGGGACGATAAATTGATTTTGATTTAAAAAATAAACTTTTCACTGGATGGTTTATTATTAGTTTTAGTGTGTCAAACATAGCAGTATTCAGTTATCATTAGAATGTCTATTTAAGGAATCAGTCAAATTAGTACAATCATACAAATTAAGCACACGGCTCCAGATAACGGGCAATGGCAGATAGCCCGCAGTTCCTGGTATGGATGATGTTTTTGGACAGTGGTGCCGATTCCCTTATTTACAAACTAAACCAAATTTAAGTTCAGTGCATCTTTTTCTTTCTATTTCATTAAGAAAAGGACAGAAGATAAATTTTAGTTTAGTCCTGTCAAATTAACCAGCGTCTGACACAAGTTTAGACGTGATTAAAAAGGTGACTACTAAAATTACATCAAATTACGTCAGGTGCTGACTAATTTGACAGGACTAAACTAATATTTATTTTCTGTCCTTTTCATAATGAAATGGAAAGAAAAAGATGCATTCAACTTAAATTTTGTTTAGTTTGTGAACAAGGGAATCGGCACCATTATCTGACTTGACTGACCCAAAAGTATTTGTATGGAGATGTTCGTGTCTAAAGCCGAGTCCACAATTTGTCCGTACCGGTTCGACTGAATCGTAAATGGGTTTTTATTCCAGACAGATCATTATACAGGCTGTTGTTTTTTTTTTTAAATAGTCTCTTTTAAATTTTTTAGCTAACTGTTGTTCATTGTTTATGAAAAAACCTGGTACTCTTAATGTTGTGTTAAAACGACTATGAATTAATTGCCATGACAGGGAAGCTAGAGGACAACAAAAGGTTTTTACTGGACATTATCGAAGTGGATCATAATATAAGAACATGAATATGCAATGATGATTGTTATTGGTACACTTTGCCAGTATGTTGCCTACTGCGGTCAACATTTATATTGTCAGGGCCCTTGGATGCTGGGTTCCTATAAATTATTGACTGTTCATGGTAAATACCCACAACGGCTCGTGTTTCTTTTGCTCAACAAATAGTGCTGATCCGAATATGTGACGAGCTCCCCTTACGATTATGTAATCACATCGGTATAAGTGACTTTTCAGTTCAATATTCAAGTCAAAACCTAATTTCCTTTAGTGTCTAACATATCCGTACTAGATCCGATAACACAGGCGTTCTGCAAACGACACACCATTACTCTCCATTATTCTTGCAAGAAATTGAAATTTGAATAATAGAACATTATTCAAGTGCAGAAACGGTTTCATTCTGAATCCCTCCATATTTCAATCGAAACTGTAGAGCTATCAAATCCTTCTGGACGTAGCACATGTAGGTCTCGTTCGGCTTAGCTCGGTTTCTCTCGGCGTAAGCCGCGTGGTTGGCCACGCTGGCGCACGGCCTCACACTATGGCCACGTGGGGAGGTTTAACCGGATTGTCACTATAGCGATAGTGTCAACAACAATGACTTCGCAAGCGGCGCGGTGCGCGGCGGCGCGATTTAGAAAAATTGCAAATGGACGGTGGAGGAACGAAAGTTTGGCATGTTATTTTGGAATTTTGTATTTTGAAAAGAAGTGCTGTGACATTTTTGAGAATTACCGATATTTTATGACCGGGTTCAGAAACACATTTTTTTTTATTTTTCACAATATGGTGACTGGATGTCGCCATATTTAATTTTGATTACTGTCATGTCTTTAGTGACACTTGCAAAATTAAAACAAATCGATTGACGTGTGAATTATCAAAATGGGCCTACGTGTTTTGTCTCTACAGCTCCACAAAGGAACAAACACACATAATATATAGGCTGATAAACACATTAGTCTCCTCAGTCGCGTAATAAAAAAAAGCTTGATCACCGTTGAGACATAAAAGCAAAAAGGTGTGCAGTAGGGTCTTGTTCCGGATCTGAATCGAGTAATTAAAGTATACGACTATTATATCAGGTGTGCTACATTATATTTAGGGAAACACCTTTATAAGAGTTTTAGCATTTCCATAATCAAAACTGGGCACTAGCCTGCTAGTCTCACTTACCATATAACTAAGTCAGTCCAGTCTCAAATCAATTAACTATCAATCACAGAAGTTTCAGTGAGTTTAGACAACATATTAAAACAAATGAAATACCTAACAAAGCCAGGGGTGTCAAACAATTTAAAGTTTTCAAATCGCCCTCGTCACTATTAAGTGTTACTTACTGGATTTCTCCATTAAGAACTTCTCTGTAGCAGACCCGGAGCCTGGATTACTGGCCCGATTGATGACAATAGGCTCGCCCCCTATTTCATGAGACTTAAACATATCTGGCAAAATTTGGGTGTACTGTTACTACGGACATAACGTTCTGTTACTTTAAACTATCGACAGTTTGAAGAGTTCAAATAGCAGGTACATGAGTAAATCCCTCAAGAGCCCAGTAAATAGAGGTCAACCACTAATTAGCATGACTCATAAACAATTGGGACCACTTGGACCCAACAACTTTAGGGTCCAACTCGACCCTTGTATCGGGCTTGAAATTTTCAGTTACGAAGAATTTTTATTGCTTTTTCGGGGTCAATGTCGGTTTTAATTAGGCGTTGATTTTCGCTTTCAGACTAGAAATAGCTGGGCTTAAGTTCTGTTTTTAGGAAAGCATTTGTTTCCAAAAAAATGACGATCACAGAATTTCAAGTTTTATCTGCAACCCAATTTAGGTGAAACCGATATTCCTAAAATAAAACTGTCAGTTTTTTGGGTTTCGAATACCCGTAACGATTGAATTTCGAACACCATTTTCCAGTTTTTATTTACTTTCAAAACATACGGGTTGTATGAGTAAAAACTCGTCTATTCTATAATACGTATGTATTTTCTACGAGTGTAGAAAATACATACGTATTATGAATATATATGTCATCAATTTGCCTAGCATGTTAAGATCGGTTTTTAGTGTAACCAGATGCAGTTGAATACCAGTATTTTACATGGAGTGAATGCTTCTGACCTGATCTCCACAACCGAGATATTAGGTGCCATGATTCCTTGGAAAAGCTGGTGCCTTAGCCAAAAGCCCCGAGCTCTTAAGTCAATGTCCATACTGTATAATTTCTCTTGCTAGTTAAACACTTAGTACACAATATATACTTGAGGTACCATTACCAAAGTAACGAGCCACACCAAACAGTCCCGGGACAGATTTGCAAGTGCTTAATACACCGCCGACAGTTTATAAACATAAAATAATAATTGCTTTGCGCACCGGGATTAGACGACGGGATTCTGTTAAATAATCCCGGACTCCGGGATCTAGTGTTGTTGTTGTGTGGCAAGTAATTAATTTTCAATCTACATGCTAATCTGTGAAGTTTTATTATATTGTGGAAAGTGGAGCAGGTGGTGGGTATCATTTTGACTTTTACATAGGTATCATTGTGAAAGATATCTTGATGGACATGATTTACAACATAAACAATATAATTACTATTGAGGATGGATGGATGCATGTTTGTTACTCTTTCACGCAAAAACTACAAAACGGATTTGGATGAAATTGTGCACACATATATAACACAGAATAGTTTATAACCTGATTCAGATTCAGATTCATTTATTTGCCATCGATATAGGTATAAGTTTAAGACGATACAATAGCTCAAGGTTACCGCTACATTCTACCTTACGGCATGCAAATTCATAATAGATTACATACAATATAATTATAAATTAACAACTAACATGTCATTCTAATTAACACTAACAAACATTAAAAAAATAATAGTTAAAAAAAACTAAAAAAACACGCTTTTATAAACAATCCAACTAAAAAACAGAAAATAAAATTTAATAAATTTGCATTAAGAATAGTGTAAATAAAAAATAAATGTACATTATTGTAAAAAAAGCGTGGGGTGCATTTAAAGTGCTTTTTATGATATTATCAAAGTAATGATCCTTCTACTCATCTGTCAATTAAATGTTTATAACTATTGACACTATGCACCCCACGCTTTTTTACAATAATGTACATTTATTTTTTATTTACACTATTCTTAATCCAAATTTATTAAATTTTATTTTCTGTTTTTTAGTTGGATTGTTTATAAAAGCGTGTTTTTTTAGTTTTTTTAAACTATTATTTATTTTTCATTTTTTAGTTGAATTCTTTAGTTGGGTTTTCCATTTTTTTTTTAGTTTTTGTTTTAGTTTTTTAAACTATTATTTATTTTTCGCTTTTTAGTTCGATTTGCTAACTATTAACCATTATTATTATGTACAAATGTGTTGCTAACTGTATCTTGGTTAAGAACACATACTCAAAGATTTCTATGATGCCAACATAACCATCGAGACACATAGAGGTGCAACTATATTTACATATACAATCAGTCACATTAATGCCTGGGTATGGAATTTTTAATCCGTAATTATTATAAAAAATGATAATAGTATGCGTATTAGATTTGGCGGTACATTTATGTAGTCAGGGACATTAATGCCTGACCCGGTTCATGTACTTATTAAGAACATGAACCGGACCAGGCATTAATGTCCTTGACTGTAAGCATACGGAACAAGACGCAGTGAATTATCTGACAAATGGGTAAATCGAGTGCCTGCTGCCTTCCTCGGATGAGGTAGCCGTTTCTCAGGCTCCTTCTCCGAAAATTTCATCTTAATCAACGTTGGTGACTTCATCGACTGTAAATCAAAGGTTATGCTGGATATTACAAAATGATTACAGTATGATTTGATTTATAGGATCATGTGTAAAGAACCAAATGCAACTATTTTACAAGTCTTTCCGAGGTTGTGCCAAACTGAGTGTACAACCAAAGAGTAACTGTGGAGCTGCACGCATGCGTAGTTCGCGCACTAGCTCTATCTCTCTTACTCGCATGCAAAGGATGCGGAAAGGAATTAATTAATCCTGGCGAATCTAATTGGGATAATCGGATTTTTTAATCGAATTATTGCATTGTCATCGGTCTTAGACAGGTGTGCAAAGTTTCAATTAAATCTGATCGTTCAAAGTAGGACAAAATCGAGCTCAAAGGAGTCGGTTACAAACATACATACAAACATACATACATACAGGTGAAGCTAATAATAAAAGCGTGTTAATAAAAGCGTGTTAAAAAGCGTGTTAAAAAAAAAAAAAAAAAAAATCAAATAGTCAACCTGGATTAACACATATATGTACTTTCATCCCGGCATGGGACCGTCATCAAACTCAACTCGGGCGAAGCCGCCGGCATATGCTAGTAATAAATAATTTGTAGATAGTTTGATCTCGCAGTGCTATTGGTTCAATACCTTTACACTTTGTGTTTCAGAACCCATCTGTACAGAAGCTTCAATAGATAAATGGAATAAAACTGAAATGCAGAGATTTTGCTTTGAAGTTGCAGTTGTATGTGGGCAGAGGATAAAAAAATTGCTCTAGTGTCGCGGTGACCAATATGTAGTTTAGTATATTGTATTATTAGTACATCTACCCAATAACACTTTGCCCGACCTTGGAATCGATCGCAGGACCTCGTGCTCAGCAGTAGGTCTAGTAAGATAAAGTCAGCCCGGACGGGCACCAAGTGACCGAATTTATGATCGTTTTTATAGCTTACATTTTATGTTCCTTGTTTCAAACTTGTGAGAAATAGTTCGGCGGATCAACGCCAGTCTACTTTTGTAGGGAGAGGTCACATTTTACGACTTACGTAGTTACAGGCTTTGTGTGAGTTCAGTGGAGGGGTGCTGATGTGATAAGTGTTTCACCTTTTAAAATAAGATGTGGAAATAGGTGTCAGCAGCCCATATACCTAGGTATATGTCCTGGAACGAAAAATTTAGAGATTATAGATATTACTAGCTTATAGCCGCGGCTTTGCCCGCGTGTAATTCCGTAATTATCCCACGGGATTGTACTACCGAGATAAAAAATTCTATGTGTTGTATCCAGGTTATTAACTATCTGTGTGCCGAATATCATCCAAATCCGTTCAGTAGTTTTTGCGTGAAAGCACTACGCGTCCTAACAAACTTTCTCATTTATATTAGTATAGGAAGTAGGAGAGGGAGAGTTGCATGACACAACTACATGTAGGCAGTACGAAATATAGCCGACGTAAGAAATAATTGTAACACTGTACATTAAATAACACCAAATGTTTCCATTCAATCCTCACGACAAAGACAGCATCCAACATCTTTAAGCAGTAGCAAAAAAGAACCGAACGGACGACAAAGAAACTCGAAAAAATCTCAATTCTAACCGGCGAGCAATTTCTTACTCTCAACAATGGCAGGTACCTTATTGTGATGACGTCATCGCTAATGAAGTGGGGACCGTAGGTCTTGGTACTCTCAGGCACTTATTGTGCCATTCTGATATCTTTGTAGGTGTTCATGAAGAGATTGTGTTTTTTATTTTAAGCCAATTGTTATTGTTTTTAAACTCATTTTGGTGACGGTAAGAGGCTAAGAGGCGTACCTAGTAGTACACCCACATTTCGCTAATTATTTTTAATGTGGGGCGAGCCTATTGCCATCAACCGGGCACAAATCCAGACTATGTGGTTGCTACTGAGAAATTCCTGACGAAAAAAACCCAAATAACATTTTGCCCGACCTTGGAATCGAACTCAGGACCTCGTGCTCAGCAGTCACGCTTACGACCGTTACACCAACGAGTCAGTCAGTTACTTAAAAAAAGTTAGCGAGAAAAAATTAAAACATTAAATTCTTACAATTGGTTGGTGTAATTAAAACAGCCAATCTCTATAGTGGTGCTAAAAAACCTTTTCTAAACATGGAATACAATACAAATTCAACGCTATCTAGAACTGATTTATTTTTTGTTTGTTTTTAAAACGCTCATTTAGTGAGGAGAGGGAAACGAACGAATAGTTCTGCAAAGCTTCCTACGAAACTATTTCAGTGTAAACGTCCATTACAGAATGTTTTACACATAGTGATAAAGTACTTAAATTAAACGGTGAGAGGTAAACGGCAAGCGATTACTATGCTGTTAGTACAAGGCTGATTTTTTTGTGAAACTGTTTATTTAAGCTATATATTATAGTTTTTATAATAATAATAATAATCAAGTATCTAGATCTGGTTCGCGAGGTTGTCGACATGTGGGATGTGAGTACAGCAGTTATTGTGCCGATACACAGTGGAACGAATGTATGGGAGCGGTTGGACGTAGACATGTCCGAAAAAAAAGAGTAAAATTATGCCAAACTAATGATGCCATCTTATTCGATTACTTAATGCCTTCATAACTTGTGGTGATGAATTTCTTCATAACTCCCATATTTCGGGAGTAATTTGAGAAAATGTGAAATTTTACTATGAAAATGAGTGTATCGAGCTCTCTCCCTCCTGATTCCGGGCTTGTTTCAAGTAGCGGTCTCTAATATCATAATGCTAATACTAAGAGCTATATTTAATACTAAGACACATAGTGCGCCAAATGTGCACTTTCTGGGATAAAGAGTGATGTTTATTTTATAACACAATTTTTTTATTTTTTGTTTATTTTGTTGATTAAAACCGTTTTTCTAAAGGTTTACCTTATTACAATAACATTTCTGAGCAGCCAATTAGAGAAGATATAAGCTAATTAGGATATATAATTAGGGACTTAAGGTTTACATATAAAACTGATGCACTAATGATTACTGATAAGAACATTGCTATTATTTAATTACTAAATGGCTCTTAATACACTAATTTAGCATGCATCATTTACTAATTATCACAATAACTAATTACCTTGCAATATTTAACAAAGAATACCTGGGATACCTGGATTTTATATAAATAGGTCACTATTAGTAACTTTAAAATCAGTGTTGATTTACACCTCGTTGTATCCAAGCTAATCTCGCAATGTATTTTCCAAATTTTAATACAAATCGTGATATTCACGTTGCTTTATGCGCACGCGCACATAAAGATTTACGCGACTTTAACTATTTGTTCAGTGTTTTAAAAGATAACAGTTGTGTTCAGTTATGTGAAAGTGCTGAAACAAGTTTAAAAGACTGGTGTCGTCGATTTTGCTACCGCATTTATGCAAAATGGACACAGTCTGGAAGAAGCACAGATAAGTTTCGGAAGAAACATGAGATTTGGCTACAGGCTGCAATTCAATGGCCGGAATTACAGAATGAAAATATGGAACCTTCTACAGAAAATATAAGTGACGTCATCGAGCCCATAATTTCTCCTGCTAAATCTGATGCTTCAACTTGTACACATCCTAGTCCTCGTAAATCTTTTGAGGACCTTAGTAACCGGCAAAAAAGAAGACGCACTAAAGATAGTCTTTCAGGCAGCAGTAGCAGCGCTGAAATTATGTTTTCGGCCGAAAGGGCGCTTCAAAAGGCAGGACAAAGCGATACAGCTTATGTTATGAAATACTTGACGGAGAATCCAGAAGAGGCCTCAAAAATCAAAGCCTTCATTGAAGGTAAATCAATTCAGGTACGGGAAATATCCCCTTTGAAGGCATTGGCTCTTTATGTATCGATGAACTTATCGAAATGGCGCTATAACACTCTTCGGGATTTCAACACTCAAGAAGGAGCTCTTCAATACCCGAGTTACTACATGTTGGTTAAAGAAAAAATTAAGTGCTATCCGGCCAAAGAAGATCTCACAGTTACAGAGAGCTCTGCAAAAATCAAATTACAAGCCTTGATGGATTTAACCTCAAGAAGACTTATTAGGTCGTTAGAAACCCCTGTTGATCCCAATCAACAGCTCGTATTGACCAGCAAATGGGGTTTTGACGGATCATCTAGCCAAAGCATTTATCATCAAAGGACGAGTGAAGATGAGCAAATCGATCTTGCTAGTAATTTTATGATTAGTCTTGTACCACTGCGGCTCGTCTCAAAAGGTGTAACAATTTGGGAAAACGAGCGACCATCTTCCACTTCATTTTGCCGGCCAATATTGTTTAAGTTTATAAAGGAAACCAAAGAAAATGTGCAGAGAGAGATGGCTGAAATCGAAGCAGAGATTGAAGCCTTAACTCCATCCACCATCACTGATGGAATTAGTGTCAAACACCAACTGCTGTTGACAATGATTGATGGTAAAATTCATTCCATTATATCCGATACAGCAGCTTCAGTGTGTGACATATGCAAGGCTTGTCCTAAAGAAATGAATAATTTAGAGTTAATCAAAGATAAACACGCAAACGAGGACATGTATAAATATAGCTTAAGCACCCTTCACGCTTGGATTCGCTCAATGGAATGCTTATTACACATTTCCTACAAATTAGACATAAAATCATGGCAAGTAAGGGGTGATATAGCAAAAAGGCAAGTTGATGACAGGAAGAAAAGAGTTCAAGAGGCTGTAAGAAGAGAAACGGGCTTACTTCTCGATGTTGTGAAACAAGGCAGTGGATCCACCAACAATGGCAACTCGGCAAGGAGATTTTTTGAAAACTACACTAAATCTGCTGAACTGACCGGAATAGATGCTATGCTTTTAAGAAAAATCTGTGTGATCTTGCAGTGTATTTCATCAGGAGAGAAGATCAACGTAACTAAATTCCGAGAGTTCTGCTTTGATACTGCTAAGCTTTACGTGGAGTTATACCCATGGTATTATATGCCTTCTTCACTTCATAAAATTTTAATGCATGGGCCAGACATAGTTCAGAACATGTCAATTGTGCCCATTGGTTTTCTATCCGAAGAGGCATCTGAGGCTAGAAATAAAGATTTTAGAAAATATAGAGAGGGGCATTCTCGAAAGCATAGCAGTATCTCATGCAATGAAGATATTATGCACAATCTTTTACTGTCTTCTGATCCACTTGTTACAAGTATCCGTCCAAAAGGAAATAAGTTTGTAAAAAAATCTTCTTTTAAGGAATTTTATGAGCTTACGGATTCTGAGAAAAGTGATATCGAATTTGTTAACATAAATGATTTAGCGGACATCGATTCTGAATTTGAATTAATTGATGATGATGATGATGACGAAGATAATTAAATGATGTTATTGTTTTAAAATGTGTAACTTAGTAAATTAGAGCTTACATCTTAATTATTTATTGTACTTTTAATGAAACTAGGTAATTTATTATCAACTTACTTAAAAGTCATACTCTCATCAGTTCTTGTGAATATTTTTGTTAATATATATTTCTGTATATATATAATATATTTATAGACCTCTTAATAAGTCTGTCTGCGGTTTAAAGTAAATACAAATGGGGAAAAAACGTTTTTTTTTTTAAATTTTCATTTCCTTTTATCCCAGAAAGTGCACATTTGGCGCACTATGTGTCTTAGTATTAAATATAGCTCTTAGTAATAGCATTACGATATTAGAGACCGGTACTTGAAACAAGCCCGGAATCAGGAGGGAGAGAGCTCGATACACTCATTTTCATAGTAAAATTTCACATTTTCTCAAATTACTCCCGAAATATGGGAGTTATGAAGAAATTCATCACCACAATTTATGAAGGCATTAAGTAATCGAATAAGATGGCATCATTAGTTTGTCATAATTTTACTCTTATTTTTCGGACATGTCTACGTCCAACCGCTCCCATACATTCGTTCCACTGTGCGATAGTCGTGTCAGCCAATGGATTAATAGCCAGTAGCCTCGACCAACATCTAAGGAGGCTCTCGCTTGGCAGCTGGATCAAGGGCTTCATTCAGAAAGCAGTACTTCTGGACACGGCGCATATTGTCAGGAGGTTCCTCTCTCAACAGCCCTGACCACCGGTAGCTCGGACCCTGTTCGAATGCTGGTGGGCTACTATTTTTTATATTTTTAAATGTTTTTTTAAGTTGTTTTTTATTTAAATATTTAAAAATGAAATGAATATGTATGTAAATAAATAAAGGAAATAATAATTTATTTATTTCACAGACAACATGATCCAAATACATTTCACTCACACTTACAATTCTAGAATGTTACTTAACAATTTAGCTTATCAACTATGTTAGTACTTATATTCTACTACAGACAGGGTGGTTTTTATAAGATGCCTCACAATGGGGCTTTCATCATGCCTATCAGCAATCATTCTCAAGAGGCTGTTGCTACTGCCACGCAATCTGGCGAGAAGACACGCATTCTTTTTGCGCATTATAACTGAGAAACTCGCTACTCTGGCTTGTGAAAACATTACAGATGCACTGCAATATCGTGGCAACCGCAACAGCGCCCTGAAAGCGTTGTTATATTGTATACGCACCACATTGGCTGCACGTTTGGTACAGTTGATCCATAGGTTGCTCGTGTACAGAGATGTGCAGTATGCTTTAAAAAGCGTGATTCTGACCGCATCTGTACAACGAGCGAACCTACGGGCCAACATGTTCACCCGCACCGCCAATGCCCTGCGTTCCCGTTCATGCGCACCGTCAATGCCCTGCGTTCATGTTCCATGTTTTGCCCGTGGTTTCGCGTTATGTACGGAATGTACTCACGGGAACGTTTTATATGTAGCTTTTAACACTCTGAAATAATGTAGCTTCCCGTCAGTGATAGAAGTTTGGGAATCGGATCAGCAGTTCCGAATATTACCCCCTACATACAAACTTACAAACAAATTTTACCTCTTCATAATATATAGTATAGATGAATGTGAATGTGCATATACTGTACTTGGCTCTTTGGTGATATTACTAAGATGCTGTGGAAGTGCCGACGACGTTGGGGGCCAACAAAATTTTAAGAAGGTCGTGTCAGACTGACACCAAGAAGAATAAGAAAGGAAACACAGGCGTTATGTTATTAATCTAAAGCTGTAATTTAGTAATGTCGTCTGTTTTTTGAAATAACAACACGGCTGTTAGCTGACTGATCTCGTAACTGAATAGTCACTTCATCAAACATTTATTGAAGTTACTGAGTTACGAGGGAAATGCGCGTTACTTTTTCAATTTCAAAGATATCACCATGTACACCTTGGTATAATACCACACATAAACATTTCATGTGCAAAATATAATAACTTCAAAAAGCGTCGCAGGAAACCGTATCAATTCGTCCACCCTTTCTCATAAATACTCGATGATTCCGTATTATTTACTACATAAAGCAACGTACATAAATATCGAAGAGTCAGTGAGTCGTGAAAACCTACTCGACTGGAAACTGGAAAGATGTTTTTCAGTAAATGCCTCATTTTATTCGACCACATATTATAATTTACCTACCACTGCTATAGGCGACGCGATTGAGGAATATTCTGTGAAATGATACGACTTATAAAAACCTTCACTTTAAAACGACCGGACATGTAGATTCCATTTTTCATCAGTTATGAATATCAGGGGAAAATATGCTTCTGATGAATTTGACACAATATCGCGATTATTTTTTACTTCGAGTTAGACAGAAGGCACCAACAGGCGGTAAATCTAGATTTTGCAAGCTTCCCATGTCCAAATTCCAGGACTATTAATGAGAAATACTCGATGGAAAAGCCCTATACTATTTTGTCAGACTTATTAATTGAACTCAGGAGGATCTCATGCTCTTGCGAACACTAGACCGATGAGGAAACTTTGTATATTAAAGTTGCACCTGCCAGTAACCTAAAAACTATATTTCTTTCAAATCACACCACCTTAAAAAGTACGGCATCATATTTCAATTTAATTTATACCCGCAGCCTCTGCGATATTATTACAGAATATTAATTTTAGAGCCCTTAGCGTAATGATGCAGCGCCGCATCCTCGTCGCGAGAGCATTCATGTTAATATTCGGAAAACTTCAAGCGTGCCGCTGAAAGGAATTGAAAGCGACCGCAGCGCTGCAAGGGGGAGGACAGAAGTACAGTGATGACGTCATATGAGGAGAAGTTGAGTGGTGTCTGTAGTTGATTAAGGTATAGATATTATTATATACCTTGATAAATCACGGATTACGCCAAGTTTTTGATTTCCAAGTCACGCAAAGTGTTACGGTTTTTCCACCAGGAGTTTTTGGGTCGTTTGTGGTTTCTGAAGTCAGCAGCCCGGATTCATGGCAATAGGATCGCACCCTATTACATGGTATATGAGTTAGCTGTACACACACTTACATAATACATACGCGCACTTCTGATTTAGAAAAATTTGTTGTTTAATCTGGTCGCCCATTTTTTCTATATTTCGTGTAAAACAAACATTTTCACGTAATGGTACGCTTGTTTGGAACTTGGTAAGAATTTGAGATTGTCATACTAATGTTCAATTTTCAATCTTTTGGTTAGCTAAATGTTATACACATTTATAATTGAAATAACCTAAAGTAACTAACTTAACATTAATCTCCAAAAATGGCATCAAGAAACTCCTCCTTAACACTGTCAACTGGTAATGTACCCAAGAAACTATCTTCTTGTTCAACCTGAACCTTCTCCCTTCATCCCTGTCAGTTGACACGCACTACGTCACATCCCCTCGCTGTTTAAAACGAGTCAGTTGGGTGGCGACGCGGAAAATTGGACGCCGTCCTAAATTATTACTTAGCGACGTCAACAGGATTAAATGTATCCTTGTGGCGAAATATTGGAGAAGTAAAAGTGACAAAATGCACTTAATTTTTTAATCAAATGCAAAAATTTCATATGTTTAAGATTTATAATGTTGATTGCCTCGTTAACTTAGGTTGCAAGCACTATCAGAGGTGCGGAGTTTAGTTCATAGTCGGGCGAAATGTAATTGGGTTTATAACCCGAAAATTTTGTAGAAGCAGTCCGGACCCTAGATTTGTGCCCGGTTGATGGCAATTAGCTAACTCTCTATTACATGAGGCTTAAACATAACTGGCGAAATATATGCGTACTTTATGTCATTTCTGCTTAACCCTTCAAATAGCAGGTGCTATCAATTAAAAAAAAAAACAGAACTAAAACTATTATCTACATTTTAAGAAAATAATCTACCAGGCTGGAGCCTTACAAACGTAAATACATAATTTTATGGTTTAAAACCCATAAAAACCAGTACAACAAGTTAGTAGAAACCGTTTCGTAGCACTCATAAAAAAGTTTCCACGCTCGTAGCACTGATTTAACGTTATGTGCTATGCCACATGTTAGTGCTTCGATATTACGTAGCAAGTGCTACGGGTGCTACGAGTTGCGTAGCATCGGTTAACTACGTGTATTTCGAGCTTATGTAATCTGTTTCTGGTGAGACACAAATCAAAAAGTGGTTGGTAATATGCTTAGTGAATTGTAGTTGCTTCATGAATATACAGCTTGTAAGGTATACGTTCTTGACATTCATTTTTGACACAGTCTCTCTCACCATAACAGATAATGTACTGAAATTTCCGATGTTTGCAGTTCGTTAATCTGTCCTTAACGGTCTGACAAAATCTTTTAAAAAAAAATATGAAATAGAAGCCATTTATTCAACGAGCAGTAATCAAAATACTCAGAAAAGGTAGTTAGACATATACAACGTACATGTTAAATATCGTTAGCTGGGAATATTGAGTTCAAATCCAATAAAAGCATGTACCCGGAATTCGATGTCGAATTGGGATTCGAGCTTCGACAGTTCGTAGAACAACTACGCTGCTACGGAAGTGCTACGAATATGCTCCGATGGGTTATTACCCGAACAGAGGAAGTATTCAATATGTACTCTTGTAAATGAAATGGATTTTCTTCAGTTTCAAGATTTATATATTATTTTTCTGATATCTTTAGTGTTACGTATACCCATTTCTTTTTATTACTATAATCATCATCTGCCTAGCCTTTTCCCAACTATGTTGGGGTCGGCTTCCAGTCTAACCGGATGCAGCTGAATACCAGTATTTTACTTGGAGCGACTGCCTATCTGACATCCACAACCCAGTTTGTATTGGGTAATGGACTGGTTGTCAGACGTTTTGGGCCACTGACTACCTGTAACGACTGTCAAAGATCTCCAAATGACAGCCGGGACCAACGGCTGAACGTGCTTTCCGAGGCACGGAGGAAACTCGGTATGTAATGGGTGGTCACCCATCCACAGACCAACCTAGGCAAGCACGGCTTAACCTAAAGATCGACCCGAGCGGCAGTTATTACTTAGCCACGAGCTCCACTTTTTATTACAAAAAAAAATATAAAATAGAGTAATGGGTTAAAAAACTGATTATTGAAATTATAATTATTTTTCTCACACAGATGGCCGATGGGGCAGAAAAGTTCTGGAGAAGCGACCGCGAACCGGAAGACGTTGCGTTGGAAGGCCTCCGACTAGGTAGACCGATGACCTCGTGAAGGTTGCGGGGATCCGCTGGATGCGAGTCGCACGGGACCGGTCAATGTGGCGACACTTGGGGGAGGCCTATGTCCAGCTGTGGACCTCTTTCGGTTGAAATGATGATGATGATGAATTATTTTCCTCACAGACCTTGAAAGCATGTTCCTCGCTGAGCCTAACATTTTGTTACTCATACTGATATTATAAATACCAAAGCAACTTTGTCTGTTCAATTTTTATGTTTCACCGGCTGAATGGATTTCGATGTTAGGTAAGATGGCATATTGGACTCCATTATACTTTGCATCCAGGTAGTAAGTAACACGAGGGCGAAGCAGGGATGTGTGCTAGTTATTATAAAAAGTGTTAGGCTCATACTGCAGTTTTGTATTTATATTTAGGTGACCCACAGCGACAGGTCTTCGTTTTCATGACAACACCCTTCAGGTATATCCATCGTTTAACCTACTCCCTTGTGTAAACAATAAAAGATAAAATAAACATCGTTAACGTAAGGTAATTACCCCTTTTACAAGCAAACTTCGTGCTAAGCTCAGCAATTATAAAGTAAACGGTTCCACAAGAATTACAAAAGTGCTAGCGTTAGTCCAAAACTGTAATTAGTCTAGATTGTTAAATACTTACTGGCACACAAATATTGCGGTCTAGTTGTTGTAGTCATAAGTCCTAGACCGCAAGTTGGTTCGAAAAGTTCTATTATTAATTATTTCTTAAGCCATGTTATTGCCTAATAACATTAGAAATACTCGTACATACAAAAGGAAATTTGGTCGGTGAAGTACTCCTCAACATCGTTGTCATAAATTGCTTTTCCAACACTGCTACTCACCCTTTTCACTTTATTTTGAGTGGCTGGGCTTAATTGCCAATTTTCATTGATCACTATCACATTACAACAGGATTTTCCAAAACAAATTAATGCGCCATTTTACTTAAAAGGAGGAGCTTAGTGATTTTATAAGTCGCATTATAACCTCTTGACCTAACAACTGCTTAGTTATTGTGTAGCTAAATTGATGTAGAATACATACAGTGCGGACGCACACACGCTCACCACTTATTAATACATACAGTGCGGACGCACGCACGCTCACCACTTATTAATACATACAGTGCGGACGCACACACGCTCACCACTTATTAATACATACAGTGCGGACGCACGCACGCTCACCACTTATTAATACATACAGTGCGGACGCACACACGCTCACCACTTATTAATACATACAGTGCGGACGCACGCACGCTCACCACTTATTAATACATACAGTGCGGACGCACACACGCTCACCACTTATTAATACATACAGTGCGGACGCACACACGCTCACCACTTATTAATACATACAGTGCGGACGCACACACGCTCACCACTTATTAATACATACAGTGCGGACGCACGCACGCTCACCACTTATTAATACATACAGTGCGGACGCACGCACGCTCACCACTTATTAAGGATAATAACAGCCGTTCCATACATTTTGACCGTGTAGGAAACAACACATTTTTTTATTACCGATGATAAAAACTTTCTATGTGGGAGGAGGGGGCGGGGTTCAGAATGATGCACTGAATAGTTACGCGGTAAACGTTCGAGCGTCAGTTTCCCTTCTTCCCTGTTTATATAATACTATAATTATTAACATCATCAGCAGATACCTACTGCTGCCGGTGTTATATAGCCAAAATATCAATATTCAACCTATTTTCAAGGAACTAACAACCTTCAGACCAACCTTTGAAACTGTCCTCAAACCCATTCCAACCATGTCAACTATAAATCACCTAAACTGTGTTCCCTATAATCAGGGCGTGATTTCTTCCCCCTCCCCTCCTTCCCCTATTACTTATAACAAATTAGTTACTTCCCCATCGGTGGACAATTAAAATTAATGGCTATTGCCTTCAAACGACCTCAAAAGAGATGATTTTCCGTAATTTTTACTTCAAAAGAATGTTCGGGAATGTTTAACGCTTGCTTACTGTTATTATTAATGATTTTTTTCCGACTGGTAAGTTTGATTTTTAATTATTTTGTCATTTATGTTTGTTTGATCTTTTAATTTTGTATTTATGTTTTAAAAAGGCTGCCACGTCTACCGCATGCCCAATTTTTTTTCGGATGGGAAGTCATCAAATGACTCCTCCCGCTCTAGGCGGAGTGGAAGGGAGTGTCAGGCTTGCACTAGCTAAAACCCATCCATGTTCCTTTCTTGCCCTTTGTGTTCCCGGGCCGCGTTATCTCTTTCGAACAGTCCCGCAGCCGTGGCAGGACTTTCTGGAACTCTGACGCAGCCAGAAAGCGTGGCGGGAGACCTCGTAGAAGATGGCAGGACAATCTGGACAGGAATAGCTACCAGTGGTCCACATTGGCCTTGGATCGAAACAACTGGAAGTCAAGGGGAGACGATTTTGTCCAGCAGTGGGATGATGCAGGCTAACAGTATCAGTATCAGTTTTAAAAGTAAGTTCTAATTAACCGTGTAAACTTCTACATACTAATTAATAAGTCAGTTTCAAACACGAAAACACTGTTACCAAATCTTAGTTTTATAAGCGGATTAATCTGGCCTTAACTTTAATAATATAACATTTAAAATGATGTACAGCTTTTTCGGCTCAAATATGTTTTGTTAAAAGGAAACTGCTTTTAGTTTAAGACAGCGCTCAACTTCAGGAACTATCAGCTGTTTACTCTGTCGAGTGCTTCTTGACTTCCACCAAGCTTCACTTGCAGCTTAGCAAGTCTCACAATATTGCTGACGTAAGAGTATGCAGCGAGTGCTAACAATCGTTTTTTTGTGTATTTTTTACTAGATGTTACTTTTTTAACTGTGTATTAAATATTTTGAAGCATTTTCTTTCCGATTTAATCACAATTCTTTGTCCCATTACTAGCTCAAAACTAAATAAGGATTTACTTGACGGTATGTTGAAATCAATTAAATCCAGAAACAAATAAATAGACATATTTCTATTTTTTTATTTATATTTTGTGTATTTATTTATTTGTATAAGTGATAATTTTGTAAATAAAACTCATTCAGTCTTTGAAGTTAAAGCACGTTAGAAATAAATGAGGCTAAAGCCTTAATTCAAAGACGCAAATAAATAGGAAAGTTACGTAACTAAAACAAATTTGTGGCATGAGATTATCTAAATGGCTGTTCGTAAAGAGTTTGCAAGGTGTTCATGAAAACTTTTTGGTAACACAACTTTTTTTTACATGGTACACGTTTTCGTTTACGGGGTTTGGTTGGGTGTTACGTCCAAAAGAAAGTTTAATTTGAACCTAACTATTTACAAAAGTTTTGGGCAAAATAGAAAAAATAGTTAAAGAAAACGAATAATAATGTTTTCGAAAAAGACATCTTTTCTTCTATGATAAATCATAGAAGAAAATATGTCTTTTTCTTTTTTTCTATTTGGATGTAGAATCCGAGGTTTAGATTTTACGCGGTGAATTTTTCCAAATAGTGTTAGCTACCTATTATAAAAGTTCTAAGGAAGTTCAACTCACATGTAGCTATCGAAAACCTGAAAAAAACAGAAGGAAAACCTCTTCAAAGAAGAAAAATTTATGGTTATGAAAAGTCAAGGTCCTCACTAAAAACAGTAAGCGTTTAGGCACACAAAATACTAAGAATAGGAGAAAGCAATACCAAGCAATAAAGAAAGAAATATACAGACATTTTGCTCAAACAAAATAAATGCCGCAGTCATTCGAGCGAATTATCAAAATACATTACGGCTATAATACCTATTTTATTCTGAAAATGTCTGCTGAACATGATGTAGGGTCCCATTTACCGCGGGCGCCGACTAAATGAGGCTTACGTGTGTAAACTGGGATTATTTTTAATATATTCACGTTCAAAATTGACGGTTCATTACGTTCACTAAAACCTCTTTGTAGGAAACGTTTTCATTTAGGAAGATTTAGTGGGAGCGAATCGAGGTTTAATGGTTCTTGATAATAGCGCCATCTATTGGTAGGTGGTTGTAATTGAGTGCTGATTTCTATCAATATAGAATATACCAGTGGAATTTTCCCTGGATAGCGATATGAAGGTTTTTACAAATGGTACATCGATGCTATATGCATTATGCAGTAGATAACGTTTAAAATTCACAAAGCACAGCTGAATTTTAAACATTTTAGCTGCCATTTGTCCAAACCGTTTCTACCATTAAGGCTTCAGTTATACAACCACATTCCCATGCGAGGAAAATACGATGATTTTTAACTTCAGTGAACTAGGTAGCAGTACTTGACTCGTATTCGGGTTAAAAGTAAACTAGGTAGCAGTATTTGACTCGTATTCGGGTTAAGAGTAACAAACAGTGGCGCGGTGGCAACAAACATTTTTATAAGTGGACGGGAGTTTAATGCGATATAAACTGACGCGGCTTTATTATGTTGGTTAGCACACAGGATAGCAGGCAATCTGTATTATCATCACTAACTTATAATACTGAGGTGATAACTAATGATGTTGAAATACTAAAATATCTTATTTGACTGTAGTTTCAGCGGAAAGCTGACTTTTCTAGCCGAATCATAGTAATGGCAGAAATCTATGGTCAAAGTAATGTCGCGGTTCGTTTCACTACGAGCTCTTCTACTAAGTTCGTGTACTTTTAGGACAGGAGGCTGCACGTCAGTGGCAACAAAACTAGACGAAATTGGCCTCGTATCCCTCCGTACTACACTCAGCCTGCTCTAAGACAATGGGCGATAAATTATTCAGCGTGAATAAATATTCATTGAACGATTAGTTTGCATTCTCTTTTTGTCGCCAGTGAAAAATTACCATTTTTAAGTCATTCACTGCCAAATGCAGCCTGATTGAATTTAAATAACAGAGTTATGCAGTGCCAAAGAAGCATATTGATCGTGTTAATATTTGGCGGTTCGCCAGTTTGAGTGTCGTCGGTTCGAGTGGCTCCTATTTGTAAGTTCTATTTGACCTCAGCTGATATGAATCAAGTTTAGTGGGTCATAAGTATTTATAGCTCACAGGTGTTGGCAGTAACTTTTGGTTTGGGCAAGTTAGACGAAAATATTTTTTTCAGGGAGTGTAATTTGTGTTCTTAGGGCTTTTACAGCAAGTGTAGTTTCTGATTGGAAGAACTCTTGTGACAGAGGATTTTCCGTGACTATCACATTTATGTTCATTCACGTTAATGGTTCTGTCACAGGTTTTGAGGGGTGACGGAATATTATGTTCAAGAGACAAGAGGGCCTGGACAAAGTGACATAGCATGAGCATAATCAGCCTATATCGTTCCCACTGCTGGGACACAGGCCTCCTCTCTATGAGAGGGAACGGGCTATAATCCACCACGAGGGCCTAGTGCGGGTTGGTAGATGTCACTTCGAATGTTTAGTTCTAGGATGTCCCAGTTTCCTCACGATATTTTCCTTCACCGTTTTGAGAGCAGTGGTGACGAAATAAATTCCATACGGCCACAGCTGCTCTCAAAAATGTCAAAGTATGTCAAGGTGACATACTCGTACTTTCAGCAATATCGCGGATTTATCAAATAAGTGTGGGCATGAGATAAGTTACCGAAGACTGATGTTAAACCGTCGTTGTAAAGGTAGAACATGCTTTGATAGCGATTGCTACTTGTATACAGGGTCGTTTTGCTCCGTTGTCAGTAATTTGGAAGGGTTATTTAAATCATCGAAATTACTCAGGCTTAGTAAGTGAAATGAGCAATTATCTGATTTAGTAAATTATTGGTCAAGTGTGAAGTCGTCATTCATAAAGTGCTTTTAATCTGCTGTTTTTGTTCTAGATCATTTGATTAGTAGTGGATGTAACGTAGACTTTAATTTTTCAAAACCTAATATCAGTATTTTCAAAGAGCAAATTATAAATCTGAAAATTTAACGATTACATTAATTTCAAATTCAAAAACAGACACTGAAGTTAATTTGTATTTTATCTCGATTCAATTAATTCAGAATCGATATAATATTGTGAATAATAATCAGCCTCGCTTGTTTGATTTGTCTATTACTGATAATATGCAAATCTCTCGTAGAATATTAAATTTATTAATTTTGAATGGAATTTATAATAATAAATTCCATTCAAAATTAATAAATTCACAATGCTTCCCAATAGGGAAGCATTGTGGCTCGTACAATTTTCCAATATAAGTGCTATGGAATTTTTTATATCGAATATTTTTAAATAACAGGGAAACATACTATAAATATTATGATATTAATCTCTCATATCGTAGTACAAATTATGTACTAAAAACTTCATGATCCTAAAAATCATTTTAATTCACACTATTTGTTTTAAGAATTTTCTAGATTTCAATCAACGTCACATACTGTTTATCCCTGGGATAAACATATAGAACAAAGTAAAAAAGGCAAAGGATACATTGCTAGTTATGGTAATAACTACCTAGGCCCCGGCAATTTTACAGACTACTAAATATTTTCACTGCGAGGTATTCTAATTGAAGGAAATGATTTGTACTGGAAGCAGGTAATCTGAATTCCTCTAACAGGTCATGTGTTTTTTCTAATGATTATCTGGAGCCAGAATTTCTACTCCCGAGAAGAAATGAAAATCTATCTAATCCACATGGTGTCGTACATGACAAAGTAAAGTAATATCTGAGGCTACCACGTCTAGCTCCAGCGAACTTGTAGACAGACGTACGAACTTGTAGACGTACAAACTTGACGGCGAACAAATTTGCTAATAGTGTTTTAATTGCTAATCTTGTCACACCTCGGTTCACTCGCAGCAGACACACACACATATAATCTTTTAAGATAGAAACATACGCATTCACATATTTAACTTTATTAAATTATCTCATTTTGCTTAATTGTCTTGGACTGCCCCGTTGGTCTAGTAGTCGGAAGCGCGACTGTTGAGCAAGAGGTCCTGGGTTCGATTTCCGGGTCGGGCAAAGTGTTATTGGGTTTCTCCATAAGGAATTTCTCAGTAGCAGCTACGGAGCGATGAAAATACACTGGATGTAATATACTGTCTCTATTAAACTAACAAATGACTTGAAATTACAATTTGACACAACATGGGGCACACTGAATCAGGGTATAATTCCAGGACGTCTCAACTCTTAATTCCGTTGCGATCAGACACTGAATGTCGTCCTCGCCCCGAGCTGAAAACATCAGGGCTCTGTAGAAACACGGTGTGGTATTGGTAGACTTGTAACTAGGTCGCGTGGTGTCACCACTGGTACGCTTGCGATTCATTTTATGTCCGTACCAATGACGGGATCCGACATATCAATGTACAATCTACAGTAAACATTTTTTTGTTGCGTCATGTCACTTGTAACCGTAACCACACAGTGTCACAAAAAGATTAAATACCAACATGCTAAATCTGACACACACACACAACCAAACCATATACTTAAATCCCCCACTCATCAATACCTTACGACCTAGCCGATGTGGAGAGCGAGTATTGCCGAAAGCCCACCCCCCTCTTCCGCCGAAGATTAATTGCCTCCCCCCTCCCGGACCGGTCACCAGCTAATAGCCGTCGGATATCACTGATTGTTTCGCCGATTGCCGATTTTGTTTATGGCCTATACTGAAGTTTAAAGCGTTTTCTGTTTATTGAAATTTTTATAGGAGGAGTGTGTCGTACTTTACAGTTTCTTTTGTAAGAGAAATTGTGTATTATTCGTGTAATATTGTACCTGCTCTGAAAACGGTGAAAATCAAAAAGTCGTAGACATTTATCAATCCGCACTGGGCTCACGGGGTGGGGCTCGTGGCTGAATAATAACAGCCACTCGAGTCGATCTTTATATTAAGCCACGCTTGCCTAGCTCGGTCCATGGATGGGTGACCATCCATTACATATCGATTTCCCTCCGTGCCTCAAAAAGCACTTTAAGTCGTCGTCCCGGCAGTCAGATCTTTATCTGTCGTTATAGGTAATCAGTGGCCCGAACCAGTCTTACCAAGGGGTATCGTATTACCCAGTACTAGTGCTCAGTCAGGCAGTCGTTTCATATATAATACTGGACGCCGATCCCAACATAGTTGGAAAAAGGCTAGGCAGATGATGAGTGAGCTCACGTAGCGGAATATATGTAGTATGTCCGGTAGTCACCAGTTTCTACAGCTAAACCGGCAAATCGCCAGCTATACACAGTATCAGAGGCATCACAGGTGCGTTGCCATTATAGAAACTAAAATATCTATAGTGTTTACATAAGTAAATTCATGATGTTTTTCTGTAAACAGGATATTTTGTAACACATTTACTCTCAAATTAAAACTAAACTGTTCGTGCTAAACATCACATATAAAGTCTATCAATAACGTCCCCGACTTAAACCTTGTCCTCACCAATATAACTGAGCAATAGAAGCGACAGCAATAGAGGCAATAGAAGCGACTGGCATCTGTCGTCAGGCGCGAATTGAATCAACGCCTCATTAATTACTGAGGAACGCCCATGTACTGGCCGGGACCTAGAGGTAGGTTTGTTTTCCTCGTGAACAGAGATTAAGGGGGGTTTTGGGATATTAGTAGAGACCCGTGTATGAATGTTAGAACATTCATACACGGGTCTCTACTAAATGCATCTTTTGCAAGAATCCTTCTATAGATAGAAGGATTCTTGCAAAAGATGCATTATATCTATATGATAACCGGCCAGAAATAAGATACATAACGTCGAATTAAAAAGGGACATCTGCTTAGCCTTTTTCCTACTATGTTAGGTTTGGTTTTCAGTCTAGCCGGATGCAGCTAAATACCATAATTTTACATGGAGACACTGCCTATCTAGTACCGGGTAATACGGTACCCCTTGGTAAGACTGGTAATGGTAACCGAGTGATCGCCCGTCGTCACACGTTGTTACCTCTAGTCGCTGCTCGCTGATCGCCGGTAGCGGGGCAGGTGCTTAAAGCTCGAACACCTAAAGTATTCGATTTCGTGAGCCGTGTTTCCGCGTCAGGAAGTCACGTGTACGGTGCTCCGGTTCACGGTGACGGTAACATTATCGAGAACACGTCAGGTGTGTCGGTGTGTCGGTTGTGTTGCCCGGTTTCCGCGGCACGTGTACAATCAGATTGTTGTGAAACAGACGAGGGATGGATTGTGGTTGTCTGCCTAAAGTTTTGATTAAATTGTAAATAAAATAATGAAAGGTTTCATGTTTTTATTTTCCTGTTCTTTAAAAAGTTCAAAAATATATTTAACCCATGTTAAGAGTTTAGAGGAATGAAGAAGAGGGTGTAAGGTTCTTCATCCCCCATAGAAAAGGGAGGATCTGCCGACCAGACGGGTGTTGTGTGTGGTGGGGTATTACTGCCCCACAGCTGTTGTCGGTTTTTTTTCTATAATATAGTCTGAAGTCACGGATAAGTTTAACTAAACGATTTAGGATTTCTGATGTTAGTTCTTCATTTGTGTCATAGATGTAGTACCTTTTCCTATGTTGCGTCACTACAAGAAGTACTACAACTTTATGTAGTGCCGCTACAAGTACTTCAGCAGTGAGGGGCTCGTGGCTAAACAAAAGGGTTAAACTATTCCTGCCTAATCGCCCGAGGATGAGTTATCGTCTATAATAAATAATTAATTATCAAAAGCACACTCTCATTTGTAGACCTTTGACAGTCGTAGAGGCCTGAAAGTCTGTAAATCAGGTTTTCCATAGGGTGTCGTGTTACTACATAACTGGGTTGTGGATGTCAGACAGGCACTCGATCTACATAACATACTGGTTAGATAGGAAGCCAACCCCGACATAGCCGATGATTGAGAAGAAGCAGAAATTCATAAATGAAAAGCAAGGTACTTTCTACAATGAGCGGATTTCACTGATAAAAATATACCAAAATTTCCATTAGTGCCCCTGACAGTTCCGCCACTCTTCTAAAGCCACATTTTAAAAGCTGTCGATTGTTAAAACATAAATTGAAATACCTCTTAAATGTCTCGACTCAAAGCTTTACGCGGAAACTCCAAGCTTTTAAGTGAGAGCTGTACATTCACTTTGCAAAGTGAACTCGAATGCTCTGAGGTATATCTGTACTTCTTATACTGGAGTGAAAGTGACAGCTTAAATGTAAGAGTTGTGAGTTTTAATATTGGGATCATTAATGTTATTACTATTTAGTTTTCGTTATTGTTTCAAGCTGGGATACAGGCATGATGTGGTGACATATTATGATGTCTTTTGATCCAAAATGTATATTCAACTAATACTTTAATACCCAGGTGAGGATACAGGTGTGTAATTTATCTGCCAGGTAGCCTAATTGTGAGCTTATCTTCAGATAAATTAATATCAATTAATTCTCAGGGATCTGTTGCCAAATGGCAAGAAACGGAATCCTTATGGATTCGTCCTGTCGGTCTGTCTGTCCGTGATTTTGAGATTCACAGCTATTTGGATGTCACAGCTATTTTACTCCGAATCTGTTGGGATCATACAGTTGAAATTTGATAAATAGTTTCTTCTATGAACCGCTACACAAAAGTGCCGTAAAATTATGAAAAAAAAAGGGGTAGCACTTCATAGGTAATGTATGTGAGGGTTGATTTTCTGTTTGTATAAATTGCTGTGTCTCGACAGGTCTTAAAAAATATATTTTGTTTCTTAAGTTAATGGCTGATGAAATATTCCCTTGTAGAGCTGTAAAAACTGTGTCCCCCTTCTAATATTAAAGTAAAAGCAGGAATATTCTGATAAAAATGTACGTTTTTATAATGTAAAAAGAAATTTCAACGAAAATTAGTTTGAATAAGGTTTGATATTTATTTTTTGAGATATTGGACTTTTTCGTGAAACTGTAGCGGTAAGTTCGTTTTTCATTAAGATATTGTAAAAAACTGAATGAACGTTTAAAATATTGCTATTACATTGTTTGGTGCTACGAAACCCTCTGTGTGCCAGTCCGACTCGTACTTGGCCGTTTTTTTAGATGCATGGATGATAGTTCCTAAATTAATCTGCTTACCCAGGTAACGTTCAACTAGCTATCGTATAATTTCAAGTTTATTGCGCTCTCACAAACAGGTAGGTACCATGAAAAGTTACTGAACAATCTTTCCTCGAATCGGTATAAAAAACCCGCAACCTTCGTCCCGAAGCAGAAAAACAAACTTTTAAAACAACCGAACGTTATTTTACAAAACTCGCTTTTTCTCTTACAAGCAATATTTTACGGCAAGACATAAACACATTTCATCGCCTATCTCGCTCTCACTCGTGGCTTTGCGCTAGTGTTAGTTAGAAACAACGAATAAGGTGGTGAGATTTACGCTTAACCGCTGATAGTTCGGGTTTGTTGCGGGGTGGGCAGAGTTGTAGGGTGCAGGTGCATTTGTAGGAGCAGTGAAATGTATTGCTTGTAGGAGTAATAGGAACAAATTGTTATTTTGGAATAAGAATGAACTATACTTAAGTTTGCTGTGGATTGAGATAACGAAAAGATACAATATTGACAGCATTCTCGTACTGTTCCTCATTGTTACTGACAGTTTAGAATCACCAAATCATTAGCCATAGATGGCGATATTGTCAGTCTCATTATAGTAAAAAAAATAAAAAATATTACAGTGCATGTTTCGCTATAATACTTTGACCTACAGATGGTGTAGCAAACATAGTATAGAGTTTTGTTTTTTATAAAAGCGTGTTATATTTAACATTACAGATGTTGTTCCACTGACTGCCTAACATACTAAAAGGAACAGTTATCATATTAGCTCAGATTCAGATCAGTATTTGTAGGTACAATATTTTTTTAAACATATTTGGGGATGAAGAAAGGTAATTCAGTAATTAAAATCAATGTATTTCCAGTTAAACACAACAAAATAAAATAAAAATGTTCACAACCGTTTCAACAAAGTTAGGATAAGAATAGATATGAAAAGAAACTGTTAAGTAAGTAATTACAAATATTAACTCGATACATAATTAGACCAACAATTTCCCCAAAAAAGGTTCTAACGGAAAACCAATATAAACCTTTTTCATAGAACTTTTTAAACTAGGAACATCAAAGAGGGTTGTTCCCGAAGGAAAAAATACTGTTTCATTGTTAAGAGCTTGTTAATTAAATAACTTGATAATTACTCCTTTCATCACTTAACCTTTTGAGTAAAATATTCAGCCTCCCGATATCACCTGGGTGAACCGTGGAATATTGAATTTTTTTTTAATGAATTACTTAGAAGTTTATACTATTAGTATATATATTTATAGTTTATCAATGCGAAAGTTACTCAGTCTGTCTTTTATGTCTTCACATGATTTTGATTGCATTTGGCATACAGGCAGACCATGGGCTAGGATAGGATACTTTTCATCCCGGTTGTATGCTCCCGTGGGAAAATTTTCGACCATCATGCGGGTGAAGCCGCGGCCAAAAGCTAGTGATATATAAAGGGTACTTAAGTAGACATTATGCATAACTTAATGATTGTATAAGTCGAGATCTATGTTCTTATCCGTGCGTTGGCAGTTTTCCAAGGACAGCACCTACCAATTTATTTTCTTAAAGTTTATAATGTTAAAATACTGCATCATTTTTCAGTGTAAATGGAGTGTATTCAAATAACTTCCTCTAGTAAAGATGATTTAAGTACATCCGGCGCCCCCTGGGCATTACTCTATGTAAGTCATCTACCAGCGTAGCTTTGCAACATGGCATAGACTTAATTGTTTACTAGCTTTTGCCCACGACTTCGTCCGCGTTACGGGCAAAAATTATCACATGGGAAAGTTTAAAAAATAGCCTATACGACACTCGAGAGTAATGTAGCTCCTAATAACTGGTATAGTGACAAACTTTTACTTTTTTATGATTTTATTCATTTTAAGCCGAATATACGTTTTTAAATTCTCGTAATTACAACATCATCATAAGCCTTTTAATGTTCCCACTGCTGGGACACACGGCCTCCTCTCTATGAGAGGGATTGGGCTATAATCCACCACGCGGGCCCAGTGCGGATTGGTAGATGTCACATGACTTCGAATTTTTGGTTCTAGGACATGCCGGTTTCCTCACGATGTTTTCCTTCACCGTTTTTGAGAGCAGTGGTGATGAAATAAATTACACAAAGTAATGCACCTGCCTGGGTTCGAACCCACGACTTACTGTTCGTAAGTCGGGGTCGCTACCACCGGGCCACCGCTGCTCTCCGTAATTACAACACGTTTAACTAATCTATAAAATGCTTTTTCCAATGAGTCTAGTAATAGTGCAGTTATAGCAGCTTCGTACCTTATCTATGGAATTTTCAATGATGTTTCCATCCCCACTTAAACACACTATTTTTAACCCAACCACTTATCACCCACTAACGATGCTTACGCCGTAGTCTCGGTTGCGTAGGACCCCACCCGAGCCTCCAATCCGAGCCCCCCATGGGTGTCGTAACAGACGGATAGAGCTGTAAATCACGAGAATGAGTGGCTATATCTACCTTTATTTGTATGCGGTGTAATTGTGGTGTGAGCTTTTGGGTAAGTGTGGTGATTATGTCTTTATTCGCCACGTGACCCATTACATTTGCCGAGCCTTTTCCCAAGTTTGTTGAGGTCGGCTTCCAGTCTAACTGGATGCAGCTGTTGCGTGAAGCGACTGCCTGTCTGACCTCCACAACCCAATTATTAGGTAATAATGTACACCTTAGATATCTTCTCCACATGACGAAAAATTTCAGGGTCTAGTGGTAGGATCATTTACTTAATTATTACGTACTCTCGAAACGTATTCCTACATAAACTGGGTCTCCACGTACCTGTAACAAAAGAAAAGTTTATTTATACACGGTAAATATAAAGTTGGGTGCCATTGTTTACAATAAAAGTTATTGTAAATGATCATGCCTTTTAAACGACTTCACAACATAACAGTACCACAATACATTAATGACCATAGGTCATGGTTGCTGATATACTCTCACACACACACACTCCTCAAAGAGAAAAGCCGACACCGACCACTTCCCTAAGGCGTTACCTACATCAAGCTATACTATGTTGTGCGATGCTATGTCTATAAATCT
This sequence comes from Lycophotia porphyrea, assembly GCA_950005105.1. Classification (NCBI taxonomy): domain Eukaryota; kingdom Metazoa; phylum Arthropoda; class Insecta; order Lepidoptera; family Noctuidae; genus Lycophotia; species Lycophotia porphyrea. The sequence goes on along the minus strand of OX465404.1, from coordinate 468,505 downwards.
CGGAGGTTATTAAGAGGAAATTATCAAAACGTTCTGCTCTGCGTTACGTAGACAATTGTTTAAAACAAAGTAGTGATCACGCGATACGCGCAACCAGAGGTGTCTTTAATAAAACGTCAGGCGAGAGGTCAATGTAGCAATTTTCAAAGACTTTCTAATAGTTTTAGTGCTTTGCTAAACAGCAAGTGACTTGAGTATTATTCAATTTTTGCCGTCATATTGTAATGCGTCGTATGTGCCTTCCACTCATTTCGTCTAAGTAGTTCACATGTCGCATCTTGTAGCATTTGACACAGTAGATACATACATACTGACTCGCTCACGATCCTCACGCACCTCAAAATAGATTATTCAAAAATCAAAACACGAGACAGTTAGCTAAGTATCTATATGTAGTATCAGTAGTTCACATCAGTGGACAAACGTAAGACTACTAAGGGTAATAGTGAAAAAGTTTCGCGCAGCATAGCTTGACGTTGACGACTTATCTTACTTAGGTCAAGCTCAATACCACACATTCTGCTTGCTACTCTTGTGTGTGTGTGTAATAAATCCACGGAACTCATTAGGGCTACCCCTATTGTGCGGAGACTTATTGCCGGTCACTTTGTATCCTGCGGTGTGTGAGTGGAGTCTTCTTTACAAAATAATGTTCTGCAGAGCGTATAGGTTTTATTTAAAAGGAATAGAAGTTATTGTTAGAGTTTATACAGTTGTTTTAATTACTAAGGTTTTGTTTTGGAATTTCAACACTTATAAGCAGGTTTTAGTCCGCTATTCAATCTGTTCAGAAGTGATAAATAGAGCTGAACATATGTAATTCATTCCCATTAATATAACCTATGTCCATCCATGAACGTCTTTGAGTCGTAATGATGATGATGATTTTGAGATGGTAAAACCTCGATCTTGTGTTTATCTTATATATTAAATCTTATTATTATTAAGAGCAATATTAAAGACTTTGCTATCTTTGTATATTCACTGCTCCTTCCAACAATTTTATTTATGTCGCAAACCCAACCAAATTAAATTAAAATAACTGTAATTTCATTCCCCCCAGACCCCAAACTTTTAATGAGTAAATGCATTTAATTCTTTAAACAAAACAAACGTTACAGAACTCGACACTCTCAGACAATCTCCACAAACACTTGCATGCAATTTCAATGGCACAGAAACAAAGGCTTGAAATATAATCCAAATATAAACAAAACATGACGCTTGCAATCCTAGGGGGTAAAGCCGAGGTCTACCCCATAGTACATTTTGGCAGATATGTGTAAGTCTATGTAGGGGCGAGCCTATTGCCATCAACCGGGCGCAATTACAGAATAGGACTGAGTTTCTATTGGTAAAGCCCAATAATATGGCCTACAGGACTTAATGCTCAGCATAATTGCTCAACACAAAGAATTTAGAGATAATGATATGATGTTGATGATGATGATGAATGAGATGATGATGCCTATTTGTTTGAGACCGGTGCAGCATGTCGTGTCTTCTTCTTCCGTACTCTATTAGATGCACGTGATGAGTCACTCCCTTTTAAGTTCGTTACGATGTTGAGCGGTGAACTGAGCTCAAAGGATCAGAGCTCAAATGCTGTTAAGTCACGTTTGACGTGTATTGTGATGTTTGCGACAGTTGCGACTCAAAACCTCCTGTGACATGTGTGTGACGGTTTTTGTCAAAGGCAAGCCGATTGGGTGAGGGATGGCTTTTTTTTTCGGATGGGAAATTATCAAATAACTCCTCCCGCTCTGGGCGGAGCGGAAGGGAGTGTCAGGGCCAGGCAGGTTCCAGGGCCGCGGTATCTCTTTCGAACAGCCCCGCAGCCCAGAATTGGATGGCCTACGAGTTTGAAATGGGTTTCTTTTCATCGATTAGCTTTTGTTTTATAATTCAATGTATTTAGCACAGAATATTGAAATTAATCCTATTATTGAATGAGAAAGGGTATTATTTTTGTCCCTTTCTTTCATATATCAGTGTCAAAAGATATTGCTTGTAATAAAGTGTAAAAAGCATGTTTCATAAAATTAATATTTTTAAAATCACGGGCTTATGAAGCTTTTCAAAATATGATGATTGGACACAAATGTTAAGTAAATATCTCTGTGTCTCGTCTCATAAGTCAATATAATTTGATAAAGCCTGCTATCAACACTTATATGAACTCAAACCATTACATATTATACAAAGTTTCGTAGCACGGCGTCCGTAACAGATTCAATACGGAATACAATTTATAACATAATCCTAACCATCAATTCAATACACAGCTATTATATAATACAGTCAGTAGCAACAGGGCTTACAGAGCCTCTTACGAGCTCAAAGCCAACACCAAATAGCTTGAGAGCTGCCATTCAAACCGAACTGTTTGCTTTGAGAGCTATCTGCAATACGAACAAAAACGTGTACGCTGTTATTATGCAAGGATAGTAATACAAGAAAACCAGGTTATGAATAGGATGTTAATATGGCAGATTTTGTGTTTGTAAGACGCAGCGTAGTAGGGCTACGAGATTTTGTAGCAAATGCTACGAGATTCGTAGCAGTGCAGTAAGTGTGCTACGAGTGGCATGGCAAAGAATATACTGGAACTGTTTGATTTTGTAGCAAATGCTACGAGATTCGTAGCAGTGCAGTAAGTGTGCTACGAGTGGCATGGCAAAGAATATACTGGAACTGTTTTTTATTTTCTGTATCTGTGTTTTATTTTTGTTAGCATTTGAAGCATTAAATGTGCCGTTTCTATCACTTAAGTGATAACGGTAAAGGAATCAAATTTTGAAACACTTCAGCTAAAGTGTTAGATAATTGCCGACCGTAAGATGATATTTATATCAACATGTTTAGATGTAGCACACTTCCGTGAGGCACATCCAACACCGTTGAAAAAAAAGTTGGCCAAAAGCATATACTATGCATAGTCACCATATGGCGAACGGCAAACTTCTTTTGACATCTACCATTGTTGAATCATGTTCGGGTCACAATGTTCGAAATAAGCTGAGTGGTTCATCAATATATGTACGTATCAACAATAAATTATGCTATTTTCCCATCCGACTGTGCCGAAACATCGACCCAATACAACGTAAGTCAAGCGCAGCAGTATAAACGTAATCTTTTTTAAGCTTGTGAAAATAATTTTGCTTTATTGTGTTTTTTTTTTCATGACTTGCGACCACGTTTTATTTTCCCGGAACAACGTAAAAATATTTTTAGTTTACTCACAACGGTTGTTTGAAGAACATGTTTTTTCCTTAATGATGTTTGTTGGGGGTGTTTGCGCAATATTTGGCAAATGTTGGCGAAATTATGGCAAACACTAGAATTCTCCTGAATTATGAAGCAGGCAAAGAATAATACGCTGGTTTCATGTTTTTCCTTCACTTTTATTGTTCTTTTAATTCTTAATTCTGCAGGATAGTTTGTGAATAAGGATAGTTTGTGAATAAGGATATTTTCCCCACTGCAACTGTAAGGTACAGTCTTTATTATAAAATTACTAACTCTTAACTTCAATCAAATAAAGAATTAAACATAGTTTCCAAAACTAAATAAAAACCGGTAAAGTCTTTCTTTGCCTAAATACAGTATACAAAAATTAATAGATATTTCAAAGGTCATCTTAAAACCAGCTAATATTACAAACAAACCTAGGGCTCAAACAATACTCAATAGTCTAATCGAAGTACCGTCAATACGAAAGGAAGAAGATCAGATACAAAAAAAAAACAGTTCAACAAACCAAAAGACAATGGCAATTAATTAAGAGGTGTTACATACAACATTGTTCGTATTGTACAATACGCCACATGTGGGTATTGTACACGGATTGTTTAGTAAACCTACAAAAGAAAGGGCCTTTTCTCCCTTTATGCCCTTTTTTAATTTGGCCCATTTATACGGATCTTGCGTTCGTTTTGAAGGTACCGCAATTATGTGGGGCTTGGGGGTAATTAAAAAATATCTGCTTTGTTAAAGCCATTATGTATGCATTAGCGGTGGCCTGTTGTCTTATTTTGAGGTGAGGGCTCATGATGGGACGTCAAATCTGGTAATGAGTATGAGTGAAGTTTGAGATAACCGTAATTTATAAAACACTTGGTTGACCGTGGTTTTGTTCTCGTGGATATCGGAATTTATCCCTCCGTCACGTACCACCGATCGGTTTAGTGGTTTAATCGTGATAGACAACAGTTAAACAGTTACTTTCGTATTTACTTACATAACTAAAATCGTACAACAACTACATCTACTAACATTCTTTGAACTGCTTGTGGCTTAATAATAAAACCACGCTAAGCCATTTGGGCCCGGCTGTCATTATTTTGTAGAACTTTGACAGTCGTTACAGGTAATCACTGGTCCGAAAGTCAGACAGCCAGTCCCACTAAAAGGTATCGTATTACCTAGTATGTACTAACTGGGTCAGATAGGTTGCTCCATGTAAAATACTGGTATTCAGCTGCATCCGGTTAGTCGACCCCAATATAGTTGGGAAAAGGTTAGACAGATGATCTACTAACCTTATTTGTATAACTGCTGTCTTTACTCTTAATTAACGAACGGACAACCAGACAGACGTAGTAATGACGGTGCCCCGTTTGCATCTTAATGCCTTTATTATGGCCACGGGTGATGCAACTGGTGTCAAGCAACACGAATGCGCGTCCCTTTTAAACATACTTATATTAGCTCGACTTGCAAAAAAAACATGTAATCAAATGTTGGAAGTCAATTTTAACCTACTTCGAATTGTTGTATCGGAATGAAACTTTGTATGTAGACGTAGCTCGGGTGACAATATTTATTATAGTTTGACATGTTTGAGTTGATGACCACTTCCATTATTTTCTTTGTCGTAACACACATGTTGTTTGGGCTTGTAACTCGTGGGCTAGAGATAAGGAAACATTATAATATTCATCGAACACGAAGTAATTTTTGAATCAAGTGATTTGTTCCTACCGTATTGATTAATATTTTATGTTTTCTCGAACAGTAGTATTTTGGAAGTTATACTATTACGAAATGGGTCTTATATGAACGTAAAAACCGTTATTTTACAAAACAATCTTTTGAATCTTGCTAAGTGTATAGTGTTCATGACTGTACACCCTTCATATATCGAAAATGTAATATTATCAACGACACAGTTGGTTCCAGTAACGTATAAAATTAAATTTAGCTTCAATAACGAAGTTTCTAAATTGTCTCCTTCAATATTAATAACATGTACCTACAAGGCTACAACATTATTAATTACTTTCTACTACTAAATTAAAATTTGTCTTTTCTCCGACGAAAACCATACTATTATTTTTACATTAATACATAAGTTCACGCCTTTTACCCATGGGAGTAAGCAGTCAATACTGAACTCTACCTGGCTACGAGCCTTACACACAAATTTGGTTTCATCCACGTTCATACATCTGGTCATACACGCACTCCGGTTGCGTTAGACTACGCACTACGTTGAGTACTACGCTCCTTACCTTACTGAAGAACATCACCCATATGGTCAGTGTGTGGCGGCTTACACCTCCAGGCGTTTCTCAAGTCTTGAGTTATACCTTGTGTAAGTCGCCTTTTAAAAATTCTCTCAACATAACAAACCAGCCCAGCATTATTGTTATTACTAACATCAAAATAATATTGCTACAGACATCATACTCAATTTAGAACCCATTATTTTCGAATTAAATTCCTCTTCCCACACCACAGTAAGAAAAACATCAATGTAATATTGCAGTACTACGTATACATTGCTGGCTGTCTACAGTATATCAGTCGAATGAATCGAGCAAACAAGGCAATGTAACGTGAAACGATCGGAACAAACGGCGCGAGGCTGTAATGAGATCGGAAGGGATTTATTGGGCGCTACGGAGGTAATGTATGACTTTGATAAGGTTAAATGTCTATTAAATAAAGGTCGGCCTATATTTTTGTTTGGTTGCTCAAAATTGTGCGATCATTTTTGAGAGGGTAACAAATATATCTTTTGTAGGCTTTGAGTGATGGTTATGTAATGTTGTTGGAAGGGGTTCTAATTTTGACAAGTTTATCGGTGTGGTTTGAAGAATATTATTTATTATGAAGATGTGGGTGTATTATGAAGATGGAAGAGACAAACAGATAGTGAAGAGATGCAATAATTAATGATGAAGCTGATGATGATTTCTATCTACTTAAAGAAAATACAACTTTTTGACTGATAGCTAAAAGTAAAGGCTTTTGATTCTCATTTGTACCTAAGTGTCTGTGAAATCCGTCAAAGACTAGACTTGAGTTTAATCTCTCAATTATTTTTAATGACCCCTTTAGAACACCTGAAGTTATTTTATTCAATAGAGAGTTCACACAAAATGCTGAATGCTGCAAACCACCAGCAATATCGTCGACTGAATTTTAATGACGCAAGCAATGTCAAAGAAATAAAAAGCTGTCTTCATAAAAGCGGCGCTGAAAGCATATACATTAGAATTAGCCCCAAGACACTTGTAAAAAGGCAAGATGTCAGGCTTAGCTCAGCAAATATCCTCATTTCTGAACAGAATGTTAAAAGCGGAGGCGCGCCATGGCAAGCCTCACGACACACAATTCAATCCGTCTGTGTCCGACCTTTACCTCTCAGCCTTATTGAATCAAGAACGCCAAGCGCGCTCGAATCTGCACCCAAACACTATTACAATAAGATATGATTTCCTCCAACGTCCTCCAGAGATGATACTTTATGCAATTTTGAATCGTAATACCACTTCACAAGATTTCCTATCGTATTTCCGTCTTGAGCGATATTTTTTTCCTTTTTTTTGCTATATGCTTATTTGATCTTTCACTGATATCGAGTATTGGAAGCGCTTCGCAGTTTTGCATGTTTTCGATTTTAAGAGAAAACAATTTCAATTGTGTATTTGTAGATTGTGAGTAGCTGAAAGAAATAAACAGAAAAGGCTACTGGTGCTTAAAGTATTGCGAATTTAAAACGAACTGGCGAACTTTTATATGTATCTTGCTTTATTTGAATCACTTGAACATCTGGAAGCAGACTTGGGTTATCATACTCAGTGTATATAGACGATATTATGATTGTCGATGGTTTGCAGATTTTATTTGGAGTAACCGTAATAAGATCTTTGCGATCCTTAATGAAACTAACTCTTTGCCTAAACCTTTTATTAATGGGCGCCCCTTTTCAAAATAACTCCAGATATATTTTAGTTTAACTTTACTTTTACTGTTGATTACAAGTACTTAGATTTAAGTATAGTCGGAGAAACAAATTGACTACCAACCTAAATTCTTCGTATTTTCATATCATAATGACTGTTATTCCTCATTAGATGCATGAAATCAATAACGTTGTATATTAATCTGCTTAATAATTAGTTTCCCTGACTGTAAACTAAAGTTCCAATCACTAGAATCCTGATATATGCTATATTTGCCAACTCTATCACGTATACAGTTCGCTAAGATTACTCCGGAACTGTCGATCTCCATATATTTACATTAAACATAACTAATGGTTTTAGCTATCAGCATGCGTAGCATGACCGCCGTAGAAACGGGTTTTGTCGACGGAAGAATCGATAAAATTACAGATTTATTTTGTTGATCTACCATTTTCTCGATTTGTGGTCTTGCTACACGTGGTGTCGTATGAAGTTCTGAGGTACCTCTCCCTCTGCTAGCGAGAAAGCGACTGGCTATCGACTATTTCTCGCTCAAGAATCGTACAAAACATTGGAAGACACTTAGTTGATCATTGACTGTTCACTCCTTCTTGTCTTAGCAATAAGAGCTATTCAAAGAGAGAACTCGCTCAGCGACGCTCACTAACTTACCCATACCAGCGAGTAATCCCTTGCCGCCGTCGCAAACTCACTCGTGGCCCAACGACGATTCCATCCGAACTACAGTCACATCGTTTTAAAGTGGCAAAACCAGTGAATGTCATCTTGTACAAAAATTCGACATTGTGGATGATCTTAACTCACGCTGGATCTGTGTATTATGATACGCGTGCGAAATCATATTGTAGCGGCTTTAAAAAAGTAGTAGAGCAACATAGTACAAAAAGTTATCCGCGACTTAAGACTATATAGAGAAACCCGACAACAACTGCCGTGTAGTTAGTAGCCCATCAGATACGAAGTCTGGTCGGAAGAGCCTTCCTTTTCCATGGGGTATGAAAAACTTTACACCCCGTTCTTGTAAAGCCAGGTCAGAGGCCCATGGGAGGCATACAAACTGAAACCAGGTTAGATTCTAACCACGCTAAAGTAAGAACCCTGTTCTTCATACTCCTAAACTATTGAGCGACAGTTAGTATAGGTAGCGACAGCTACCGTTTACAATTGCGAGTTTTTGGTACATGTTGATATTCACTCGTTTTGCCAGTTTAAAACGAATCTACTATGCACACTTGCTCGCGGACTCGTTTCTAGTTACTATCTCAACTCGCTTATCGCTTATCGTCAGCGGTAGGACAGGTGACCGGTGACTGCACGCTTGAGCTCACATTATCACATGTCGTACAACGCTCCAAGTCCCAGCGCTGTAATTACTCCTACGAACTGACTTCAAATCCTACCTTTAAGTTTCAAATAATTTGTTACCCGGCCATTTTGAGTGTCTCCGGAGCTTTAAAGGGGCTTGAGTTGGTGTGTTAGTTAATTTGGTAGGGTTATATTGACATGTACATCGTTGTTAAAAAATACTTGTTTTATATGCCAGTATTTTTATGTCGGTTTGTTGTAATAGTAATATGAATCACTTTTCAATTCGTAAAATGATCACAGACGAAGTAAATATTATGAATTGTCACTTAGTGGCCATTCTAAGAGTTGTAAAGTAATTCATATTATTATCCTATTATGATTTTGCTACAGCAGTCATTTTAAGGCCCATCTTAATCATGCTGTAGAGAATTTCCTTATTGAAAAATCCGATAACATCGATGGTTGTACCCGAGCATCGAACCTAGGACCGTACGTGTAGCAATTGCGACCTCTCAGCCAATGAAAAGTTAAACTGCAGCAAAATAAAATACAAGGCAATTGTTTTACAAAGTTAAACTTGTTTGCAACTTCAACACAAATATTGTGCTTCAGTTTAAAAGTTTTCGTTATAAGTGTTGGCGTTTCGTTTATATTACACTTTTATTGCAGGACCTGAACTTTCGGCCATTTGGGAGTAAAATTAAATGTAGGATTTACTTTTGAGAAAAAAGAGTTCTTCTTTGGAGTTTAAAACATTTCTGGTTTATTAGTGTCCCCGTAGTTAACCAGAAACTTACGAGTACTTTGAATCTGTTCAATTTAAACCAACATTAAAGACTTTTCATTAATATAATTATCAGCTATTAATGTTTCCCTTCAACCGTGGAATTGATAGTATTATCGTTTGATAGACGAAATAAAAGTAAAATATGTATTCATATTTTACTGTTATTTCGCATCACCAATCCGCTTAGTATACAGCGTGTAAACAGACTCTTCACGAAGCCGACAGCAAAGCATTCATCATCTGCCTAGCCTTTTTCCAACTATATTGGGGTCGGCTTCCAGTCTAACCGGATGCAGCTGAATACCAGTATTTTACATGGAGCGACTGCCTATCTGACCTCCACAACCCAGTTAGTACTGGGTAATACGATACCCCTTGGTTAGTCTGGTTGTCAGACTTTTTTGGGTCACTGACTACCTAACGACTGTCAAAGATCTTCAAATGACAGCCGGGATCAACGGCTTAACGTGCTTTCCGAGGCACGGAGGAAACGCGGTATGTAATGGGTGGTCACCCATCCACAGACCAACCTAGGCAAGCACGGCTTAACCTAAGGATCGACCCGAGCGGCTGTTATTATTTAGCCACGAGCTAAGCATTATGTACGTTAGAAAAGCATTATGTACATCAAAATAAGTTACTTTACGCAAAGTGAATTCACTTTTTTGGGTGAAAAATCACATTTTTCGATAGGACTCAATGTAACGCACTCAAAGCATTATGCTGAGTGATGGATTGATTGAATAGTACGGGGGTCGTGGAGTTGTTTAAAGTAAAAATCTTACATTAAAAACATGTATTAAAAAAAACATGTGAAAAATTGGAACTTTGACCCCCAATATCTCCGCAACTAGAAGGTTCCTAGGTATGGTCTAGAACAAAAAAAAATGATCACAATAACACTCTTTAATTCACTTCATATTTAATCGCAGTTTCATTCTGCTGTATAATAGGGAGTTCAATCATGTGCTACTGTTGGAGACAACGTCGCTACTACTATGTTATACTGTTACAACTCTGTGAACATGTCCAATGTCCATATACCACAAGCTAATGAAAAATCCCGAAGTTATTACGAGCAGATATTGAAGATCTAGACATGAACCATCTCGTGGGACTTCATCCCCGCTGCGCTCGAGGGACCGCCAGTAATTGGGCGGGTGATAACCGCGCGGTCTCAACTAGGTCAGCTCGTTCGGGGAACTTCATAGACGCGGAGTTTCTGGTCCGTAACCGTTTACTTTTTTCTTTATAGTTTTCGCTGGCACGGCGAGTTCGCAGCGTTGTAGTAGTAGTTAAAAAAAAGTTGTTAATAGTATTGAGGTTTTTCACACTGCAAGTTAATACAGGAAAAATCATTTGCATGTTGCAGTTCATAAAATTTAACTTGATTTAAATGACAGCTGATCCATAATTTAAAAAATAAACCATTATTTCAAACAGATATTGTTTTATTTACACAACTACACATCAATACACGTAAATCAAACAAAACAAAAAACAGACCTCGCTATACATTGTTTACATTTCACAAAGCTTAACAATAACAATATGACGTCATTTACGGACTCGGATTTCGAAAAATCAGCACTCCACGGTCGTTTATTCGAACCACTTGAAAATTTAAGTAGAGCATCTTTGCTCTTTCCTATTGACTCTGTGCAAGTTTGAGCTAGATAGCAATACTTTTAACGGGAAAATAAAAAACAAAATAACGACAGTGACGAACTGCGCCCCACGGGCTGAAGCAACATTAAAAATGACCTGTCATTGGCCCGGGCGGGGCAATCAACCATTCAACGGTTGGATGTACATAATTAAGCCGAACATGTTATTAAGACTATGTTTATTAATTTAAAGATTTTGTAAGACTTACAGCTAAATACAATAGTGATAAATAACAGTATGATAATCTGACAGCCAATTACAAGTCTTCACGTCTAGAGCTTGTCTGGTATAAAAAAGCTTTTGTAGTTTAATTTAATTGATTCTAATTAATACTCATATTTACAAATTAGCGTATATATACTGACTGCATAAATATGCATTCTAACTATTTCTTTCGATATGACCAACGCTACTATACTTCCTTTAGTTTGGCAGCTGTCATTTTAATAAAGTTAGATTACAAGGACTATTACCGATTGTATTTATTGACAGAAGTACAAAATAACTAAAATTCTGTGAATTGGCGTAGTCTGTTGATTTGCTTAATAAGTAAGACCTTTATCTGTAAATAGGATTAGAAAAAAGACTATTAGAAGTAACAGAAGTTCATAACACACTAATGGCAAAATAAACTAACGCAGACAGCGACGGAACAAAAGTGAAAACAAAGCAAAGTACAGCTAAAGGAAACGTTTAAAATACAAACCTCATGTTGGAAATAAAACCTTAGGAGTCCGCAAACACTAAGACGAAACAATGTTAACAAACGAAAACATGCACCATTCTATTTGCGAGCGTCGTCGTCGTGGTGAATCCAATAAGAGCACTCACCACAACCCCATACCAACCCTATTGGCTCACTTTAAAGCTTAAACTTCTAAAGCAACATATTTCGCTTTAAAACCTATGTATTCTAAACTTAGAACACGCGTCTTTCACTGGAACTTTATAATTTTTCCAGTTTTGAACTGTAACATTCTTCTTTAAAGTCTAGTTTAGCTTAGAGGCATTTGAACGTGAATCAATATAGCGAGGCAGTTGGCGAACTCGGCGCAATTCAAACTGCAAAATATTTCATAAGGTCGTAAAGTTGGTACATGTTTTATGGATATAGCACTATATTTATGTGTTGGTAGTGCTGTAAAGTTTACGTCTATGGAGGTAGCGTCATGCGTTTTATCTCGTCAGCTCGTTCAGGTGTAAGTTTATGTCCCTAAATGGACTGTAAAGAGAATTGCGAATGGTGGAAAAGCGCCAAAATATGAGAATATTATGGACGCGGATGTTTGAGCAGCGCTTTTTCTGCTGAAGCGTAAATAAAACTTTATTCAACTTTCATTTATAAGTGCGAAACTTTAGATTGCTTGCTGTTGTTTAATTATGATATACGGCAAGAATTTTTCTTGCGAAGACAACGAACTTTTGAACATGATTTATTCCTCAACTTTGACGTAATTAGTGATCGCCAACAAGACAAAAAATCTTCGTACGAAACCTTACACAAAAATAGCACAGAAAGCACTCTAAACGAAAAACGAAGATTTTAATTATCCAAATAAGTTTACTCTAGAAACAGTTCAATCTACAAAAAGCATCGCCAGTAACAGAGCAACACAATCGGACCATCAATTTAAAGTAAGTAACGTCTAGGGATGGGTCGCAGCTGAAAAAAGACATCCTTCAACTGAAACCTTCTCATTATCCGTTATCCTGGAGGCATAAAACTGGGGATTAGGAGTAATCCCCAGTTTTAATACTGATAGAAATGTTAATTAAGTTCTTATTGTGAGAGTGGAACGGAATCGTGACTTCGTTGTGTGGATTTTATTGCAGGCTTGAGATATTCTGTACGTGAATTATGTCTGGGAATTAAAGACATACGTACGTAACATCACGCTTTTAATCCCCGAAAGGTTTGGCAGAGATTTAGTCTAGCAAGTACACCCACATTTTGCCAGTTATGTTTAAGTCCCACTAAAATGGGGCGATCCTATTGTCATCAACCGTGCACAAATCCAGGCTCCGTGGCTGCTACTGAGAAATTCCTGATGGAATAACCTAATAATACTTTGCCCGACATGGGAATTCAACCCGGGACCTCATGATCAGTGGTCGGCTTGCGAACACTAGACCATCAAAACAGAAAATTAATGAATGACGTAATAATGAACCAAAATGAAATTTCAAATCAAATTAAAAAATATTACATTGATATTACGGGGTGGAAGGGATACCGACGTATTCAGTAGAACATTCTGAGCCATAGAAATTTTAGCACATATAAATTTTTCATCGGTTAAAACAGCTGTTCTGCGTTTGTTTTTTTTTTAGATTTTTTAAAATTAGTACTTATCTATTAAACTCACTAAAAAAGACTGGTGGACTGGTAGAAACTGCCCAAGGCATTAAGTCCACCTTTGTACATTACGTGCATAAAGTTGTATTAAATAAATATGTCTAAGATGGGCATGCCTACGTAGGTGCCGGGCACGTGCTGCGCCTACCTGAGATAAATTGAGATGTATACAGGCAGGAGGGTGATGAGCTATAATATTAAGTTCGTCGTTCCAAAGCTGATTCTTTACAAAAGATTTCAGGCCTCAAATCTTAAGCAGTATAAATTATATCGTTAGACTCAACTTCGCCTAATCTGCCTACCTACATACTTATCGAGCAAAGTATGTGAATACATGCGACTTCTTTCAAAAGATTCTCGCACACGCTCAACTTTCTACAAGTCTGACGTGATGCTCGCAATCTCTCACAAACTTTAGTGCTCAACAGTATGTAGGCACCTCAAAAAACGTATTTTATGTGAAGGCGCGAACCAGCGATTTATTATAGTAAACTTACAACATTACTACTTGTAAAAATTCTCAAATTTATGAGTGCTTATGCTAATATGGTCTAGGTTCAAATGGCACTAGAAGTAGTAAAATGTTAGAACTTATACAATATTAAACTTACGGACGGAATTTGTCTATAGGATGGCCTTCAAAAGATTACAAAGATTTGTATTAGTTTAAAACAAAAAACAAGTATGTAATATATATTTTATTATATACCAACGTTGCTCTCAAAACGGTGAAAGAAAAAATCGTAAGTAAACCGGCCTGTCCTAGAACCAAAGACTCGAAGACATTTAACGTCTGTCTTCCCGCTCTGGGCTCGCGCGGAGGATTACAGCCCGTTCCTTCTCGTAGAGAGGAGGCTTGTGTCCCAGCAGTGAGTTCATTGTGTTTATGATATGCAAAACTATACCAACACAACACAGCAGAATGAAGAGCCTGTAAATAAACCTTACTTCGAGTTAAGCAAAAATATATAAGTTAAGCTAAACGCACATTACAGCCACAGTGCATACAATTCCCAAATATAACAGGAACCGCAAAAATTGGTTCCAATTAATTGTACAAAAGTGATGTTGTGTGGATAGTTCATACCTTTTTAACCCAACGTCAATATGCATATTGACGTTCGGTTAAAAAGGTAATAATAAATAATAATAAAGGTAATAATAAAGGTAAGGTTCCTCAAATTTATTGATATTAGCTAACATACTAGTTGCTACCCGGAACTTCACAGACTAATAATACATTTCAGGTAATACAGTACAAGGCAATTCTCAGAAATAGCAATAACGACCCAGTCAATACTGCAGCTTGCCTGGGGGTAGCAAACAGCTCAATATTGACCAAGAGTAGAACAGCGTAAATAACCAATGAACTACGAGCTGCGATGACCCAATTCTTTGTTAAAGTAAAATAGCCGTTGTGCTCTCTTGTGGAATGATGTGTGATTAAAAATGTATTATGTATTAAACTGAAGTGGAAAATTGATAAATGCATACCTACGTACATAATATCAATTTACTGTTGCAGACTTTTTTTTAGCGTAATCCCTTTAGAAAACGAAAACAGTTTTAAAAATCGACCTGTACTTCCTGATTTAGGGTGTGAGTAAATGGAGTACTACTACACAAGGTTGTACCAGCTGATAGCACTATCGCTTACCGTCAGTTGATACATACATGAACTCCCGCCTTTTTCCCATGGACAACTACAGTGCGCCACATGTCCGTGCTACAACTCTTTAAGTAATCTTTGGCTTCGTCCACGTTCATACATTTGGTCATACGCGCACGCCTCGCGTCGGTTGCAAGTACTACACACCTGACCTTTCGGAACAGCTTCATTAAATATGAAAAGTTAATGACCCCAGGACAGGATGAACAAGGATGGGGGTACACCGTCCTCTGTTCTTGTTGTGTATCAAGTATTAAAGTGATCAGGGGGTTAAAATAAATAAAAAGTACTTAAGTAAATGGAAAAGAAACAACCCTTTAATCCCCAAAGCAGCAACGGAACCGAAGTTTTAAAACTCGCTCATATCTAAACCAGCTAGGGATGAAACACCCAGGGGCGAAGGGGTTAAACAGATAAGGCGGGCTAAAGGGGATGACAAAATTCATGATTTACACCGATATCGTAATCGGGAGCCACCGGAAGGTTCTGGAAGCTGCGAATTATGCTTCGGATCCGGATCCGAACGCTTACGATGTAGGTTTTGTATGAGCCGATATATCTGATACGTTACGCCTTCCGAGCTTCGGGCAGGTATTGTGGTAGGAGGGATTATCGGGACGCTGAATTATGCTTTGAAGATTGAATAATGTGGTAAAAAGATAGGTTTCTTGTGAAAATAGTTTGTTTTTGCATGATAAAAGAGGAGTTAGAGTGAGAGCTGTAACAACTTAAGAAAAGATACAGAAACTTAATAAATTAGGGCTGAGTAAGTAGCAGATGACTCCACCTATCCACCATTTTCGTATGTTCAACGCTCTGCCAAACACCCTGTATAAAGCATCAAAAGTCATTACAATAAGTTTGCATCCTAAACCCAAGTCACATTTTCCAACCAATAATCAGTGTCCTGCCCTTAGCCCAATTCATTTGGGGTCAGTGCAGCATGTCTTTTTCTACCATACTTCTCTATTAGGTACTCGTCATCTCGTCAGGTACTTCCTTTCTAGTAATATCATCCTTCACACAGTCCATTTATCGTTTTTTGGCCTTTTTCTACCCTTACAGTAATCCGCATCATACATCAAAAATTTTTTACGGGTTTTTTCTCATCCCTCCGCATCACATGGTCTGTAAGGGCACAGCCGATTACCTTTCGTAAGAAATATTCACAAAAAGGCTTGAGAAGCACCCCCATTCTTCTACCATTGAGTTGGGAGCACACTTGACAGACACTATTCACTTTCGCGAACCCGTGATCACGTGATCCTATCAAACGTAACATTGTTTCCACGCTTGTTCGTGAGACAATCGAAGGTAAACATTTGTCGATATTAGAATATAAATTTATAGAAACAAAGATACCAAGAAAAAACATGGTTTCCTTCCTTCTTTAAAAGTTCAAGGTCACTTTGAAATTGTTTCAGAGACTCAAAGATAGCAACATTTCATAACAATGGGACGTTTTACATACAATAAGGTACCTATAAATTAAAGACTCCTAGAGGGAGTCCGAGAGAGGATTTGCCCAGCAGTGGGACAGTACAGTTGGTAAAAAAAATTAAAGCATACCTAACTAGAAAAATAAATAATTAATTCAATTCAGTTCGCTGGTTAAGAAAAACAGCGCACAATACCCAAAGCGAGGATATAAGTCAACCGTTCATAGCTCCTAATACAATAATAACGGTACCTAGCATTAACCCAGCCACTCGAATTACAAGAGAGTCTTGAGAATAAAACGCTGAGTTTATTACATCACTCAAGGCATCTTCTGTCGAATTTGGGGCTCTCAAGTTAAGTGCTGCTACGTTTGTAATATTATGACGCAGCATTGGGAGGCCTCCCAAAAGATGAGCCGATGACTTAGTGAAGGTTGCGGGAATCTGCCGGAGTAGTGGACGTCAACTTCTATTTTAAATGCGAAAGTTTGTGAGGATGGATGGATGGATGGATGGATGGATGGATGTTGGTTACTCTTTCACACAATAAGTTCTGTATGGATTTGGATGAAATTTGTCAAACAGACAGTTTGGATCCTGGATTGACTTTTTATCCCGGTGGTACGATTCCGTGAGATATTAAGCCGCGGGCATATGCTAGAACTCATAAACAACCTATTAAACCAAAATCAATCCCATCTTGTGAAACACCATTGCACTAAGCTACAAATAATTATTTTTTACTCTTCCATCACAAAAACCGAACAAATAAAAAAAAATCGACTCTACAAACAGGCCTACCACTTCAAGTCTGCTTACCAAACAAAGCATCACAATTCTAACTAAGACCATGAACCTTCAAATTAAATGACATCATCTCCGCTGGAGCTCCGCAGCCAAGGAATCCACACAAAGGAAGGCTTTCACGCGAAACTTTCTCAGCCTATTGGCACAACGTATATGAATACAGAAGGTTAGGTCTATACAACGAGCGAAGACAGGCGCACGCACACATAAACACGAAAGTGCGGTGATCTCAAACAAATGCCGGTCGCGAGTGCGCTTGCACTCACTGTACGTGTAGTGTGTCTATGTGTGCGTACGTTTTAGCTCATTGTGTGGAGTCGACCTTTTGTACGATTGCCATTGAGAAGCAAACCCTTCTATTTGGCGGGTGAATAAAATAAATGGTTTGAATTTCATCACACACGGCCGTCGGCGAGACGTGGTCGTAATTGAAAAATAAGGGCTTTTGTTGGGAAACTATTGTGGGGTTCGGGTTTGGGCCTGTCTTATAGTTGTGGCTAATTCTGTTTTTCCTTTTTTTTATTGCATAAGTAGAATAATTCTTCTTATCTATTAAAGAATATAATTTATTATCTCGTGTTATTAAAGATAGGTGAAATTAATATGTATCATGTAATAACTAATGTTGATAGTAGTTGTCAAAAATTATTTTCATCAAAGTCAATTGTCAATAACTTATGTCAAAAGTAGAAACAGAAAAGTAAACAACAACATCAGTTAATTGATTGACACGACTTTTATTTTCCAGGAAACGTTTCCCAAGTCTGATCGTTTTCCTCTTTCCTAACAGTAACTTAATCCGTTGTTTCCTGTAATAGACATCTCAATTTATTGAAGAAGACGCAGCCCCAAAAACTGAAGATAAAATGCTATCAATATATTTACGAAGTTTTCTAAGTTAATAGGACGCCAAAGGTAAGCCAGGAACCCGAAGTCGACCAAACAATAACTCCAAGTAATGAAGTTCTAAGTATCACAAGTTAAGTTGTCGAGAGCCGCAACGAATTTAATCAGGAGAAATAATAGGGGGCGGGGGAAATTAAAGACCTTCCCTTTGAATTTATTAGGACAATTAGATGAAAGTGGCTTAATCACGCCTACCAGCCTGGGAACACACTCGACGCTAAAACTCTGAAAATTGAACGAAACCTAAAAGCCATTACGTACTGTAACCTTTAAACGAATTTTTATTCTATCTCGCTAAAGCATCGGATACCAGCCCTCCAGCAAATTCTTTATTAAAAGATACTGTAATTTGATGCTATCGAAAAGCTTATTCAATTTTGGTTTGATCATCAGAATTTAATATATTAACATTTTTGTTAACGTTTGGCAGCTTTGACCCAGTTGTGATATCGGGTGTTAGCGTGATTTAATCATCTGCCACAGAGGTGGCCTGGACCGCACCAATTTTCATAAAATTTGAAGCGGGTGTTACATAATTATTTAAGGAATTCCAAAATGTTAATGAATTCCCATTAACACTGCTTGGTGTTGTTCGAACTCAAGACTTCAATCAATTATATAGAACTGAAAACCGAAACACACAGAAAAGGAATTTCCATTAAACTAAAATGTATTTTGAAATCCAGCAGCAAAAGTTAGAACGTTTCACAGATATAATGAAATTAAATGGATTCGCACCGCGACTACTATCAAATCGATGCTGATGTTACTTCCGATCAAACGCCAAAGTTAGAAGCGTTTAACAAACGAAGTGGGGCAGACCCGCTTGAGAGTGGAGGTCTGAATACGTCCCAGATTCAATAGCACTGACACCACGACGCTCAGTGGTTATAGAACGAGGGTACAGCGGTTAGTGTACCTAGATGATACCATAGTCTTTAGAAAACTTGACAATCTCCATGTTACTTAATGTATGGGAAGATTTATCTCGGCTCTGATTGAAATGGATTGATTCAGTGAGTGAGAGCGGGAAGTAGAGTTATATTTTTTTCGGATTTAACATAGATTGAAAGAATATTGTGTGTTATCAAATATGGGGTAACATTTCGAAAATGAATAGGTACTGTTTCTACTTAAATAATTGTGTGTACATTCATGATGAAAACAAATGAAACACCGAGCTATTAGAATAATTCCACTCTGAAACAAATATATTTAAATGCCTCAATTACCACAGGAACAACAACACTCAAAACTTTCGCCTCAAAACGACTTGTACTTAGAGTCCTCAGGACTTTATCAATTTCATACCTTCTCCATCTGATCAAAGAACAAAGGTTTCTTTGTGAAAATATTTGAAACCGCTAGACAAACCAACTTTACCTATAATAACTACAAAGAAAGTCTAGTAAGAGTGGCAATTCGTGGCCAACCTAGGGTAGAGTTACATCAGTTTTGTAATGTAAATCGACAATTATTAAGGGCACTATTGTTTGTAGTAATAAGGGCTAAAAAGGGTCCTATCGCATACTTCAAGTCACAAAGATAATGGAGTGAATTAATGTGTAAAACGTTATTTATACAATTCAAACATTGTCAGTAGTTAGGAGCTTAATGTAATCCTACTCACGTTCTGAATACGTTATGTTAATGTATTTCGGACCTTTGCTATTCAAAAATTCAGGAGGTTTTATAAATATTTAAAATAGGTGTAATTCTGTAAAAATCGTTTTGTAAACATCTAGAGCGTTTTTGTTTTTAGATTGGCTAGACGTTGTGTTCATAAGTAAAACTTTCTTTAATGGTTTAAGTAATTTATTTCATGTTTATTGAAGCGTTAAAATAGAGGAGGGTTGGTGTGGTAGAGAACAATAACGTTTTATTTGTTCTGTTTGCTAGCTAGGGTGCATGTTAAGCATAATGTATGTACATTTGTAATAGATGAACTGTTTCGGCCGGTTTAACGTGGCAAGTAAATTGAAACATGGCACTGTAATTTTCTCGGAGTTGCCATTGTGTTGCCATAATATTGTTATAGATAAATTGAGCGAAAAATTATTGTATTCTATATTATCCTCAGTAATGTTAATTTAGATAGCAGACCAACACAATATTCTATAAACAAAATATTTAGAAAAAAAAGAAATGCTTTGATAAATATGATAAGTTTAAGAACTTTATCAAAAGATGTCTAGACGATATGAGGTCAAAAGAAAATATTGTGTGTTTCATCTTAGTCAAAGGCAAATGCGATGCAAATCCCAGATCAGTCTAAGTCTAGTCTAACATACAAACCCCGGTTGAGTTAAACGATTCATATGTCTCACCGGCGCGGCGTGAAATATATACGAGTAAAATACGGCGACAGAAAAATATACAGATGAAATTCAAAGTATTAAATATGTTATTGTTGTATTGGATTTAGATTTAGATAAAAGGTTTATGTTTTGGATCTTGGACAATCTAAAGAAGATTATGTAACTTGTACATACATGTGAGATGGGACGCCCTCTGGCTAGGTGGAACAACGATCTTCGTAGCGTGCCCGGGGGCAGCTGGATGAAACTTGCTGAGGAGGAGGATCGAGTTGAATGGAGTGCGATTGAAGAGGGTTCAGCAGTGCACTGCTGTATGCTGATGATGATAATGCCATGATAATAGGAAGAAGATGGAAGGTGAGCCATTGTCTGTGGGGAGACGCCTTATCAGCCGGGCACTTGATCTATTTACTGCATCAGTGAGCGGGGTTCGCGTGGCTGAGTTTTGGGTTAAACACATACACACACTTTTTGCCATACATACGCTAAGAAGAAATAGGAAGGTACTTATTATTAAGGGAAGGGCCCACAAGGGCCGATGCCTGCCAGGGCTGTGGGACTATTTGAAAGAGATATCGCGCCCCTGGAACACAAAGGGCAAGGAAGGAACATGGATTAGTCAGTACAAGTCTGACACTCCCTTCCGCTCTGCCCAGAGCGGGAGCACTCATTAAAAAAAATGTTCTTATTATTAGCCTGCCTGGAAAGTGTAACATTAGACAGACATTTTCCCGTTGCTAGGCTTTTAAAGGGCTTAGCAGTGAGAGTGATGATCAAGTTACAACTAAGTGACTACTAAGGTCTTACATTTACGTATAAACTATTCATGTTGTTAGGCAGATGTGTTATTAAAACTCTGTCTTATATAACAAAGGGTTAGGCAGATGTGTACCTAATAGTACACCCACAGCCAGTTATGTTTTAAGTCCCATGTAATAGGGGGCGAGCCTATTGCCATCAACCAGGCACAAATCCAGAATCCGTGGCTAGCAGCTAAGAAATCCCTGATTGAAAAACCCAACTACACTTTGCTCGACCTGAGAATCGAACCCAGGATCTCATGCTCAGCAAACGCAGCTCGCGACCACTTGACCAACGAGGCAGTCAAAAAATACAAACAAATAGGCCATGAAATAGGATCAAATAGGATCCATGCTCTGTCTTCTATCTAAATAATTACACATCATGATTTTATGCCTTTTTAACCGACTTTCTTCAAAAAGGAGGAGGTTCTCAATTCGGTTGTTTTTTTTTTTGTGTTTGTTACCTCAGAACTCCGTCATTTCGAAACCGATTGGGAAATTCTTCTTTTATGTGAAAGGATATACTTCCCGATTGGTCCCATAGAAATTTCATCAATATCGGTTCAGTAATTTGGTTCCTTTTCACGTTAATTGGTACATCACGCGACGTATCTCTGTTAACAAGGATTTGTGTTAGATACCACAACTAAAAAGGATAAAATAAAAGGTTTTTTGGAAAAAAAAACCGACTTTAAAAAAAACACAAAATAAAAACTTTTTGGAAAAAAATAACCGACTGCCAACCAAAAGACTTCCGAAAATTAAGTTATTTTCCACTTTTAATTTTTTTTTTGGCAGTCAGCTATTTTTTTTCCAAAAAGTTTTTTTTTTTTTACGGATGGGATATCATCAGATGACTTCTCCCGCTCTGAGCAGAGTGGAAGGGAGTGTCAGACTTGTACTGACTAAAACCCATCCACGTACCTTCCTTGCCCTTTGTGTTCCAGGGGCGCGATATCTCTTTCAAATAGTCCCGCAGCCCTGGCAGGCATCGGCCCTTGTGGGCACCTCCCTGTTTGCTGACATCTCTTTGAGGCGCGTGTGGAACACGAACGCGCCGTCTACACGGCAATCTATGTATGCCTCAAACGGCATTAAAAAGATCTTTATACTACCAATAAAATAAGCTTGAGCAATGTCATGTCAATTCAGCTTATCTTTTCCAATATCTTTTGAGCAGACTTTCTTCAGCTCATTTAATATTAAATTATCGAGACATTTGAAGCCTCTGAATGGCATGCTTCAAATAATAATGATAAAATTGATCGAACCAAAACTATAATACTTAGGTACTTGACTGGTTTCAATATTTATCGTGCACCTACCTATCTCCAAGATGAATTACTTACTGCTATACTCAGAGACTACTCAAAACTATCTCAATGCGAGTCTGAAGGGAGGCCTAATATAATTTGAATACAGGATATGCCACACGAACACTAGAACAATTAGCATCCTGCAGAACTTGTGTGAGGCGAGCGACTGCACTGTCCAGGTTGCTACGTACTGCTACTACGCTACTTGCTACTGGTTCTACGTCTCGCAATCGAAGTAAGGTTTGCTGTAAGAAAACCCATTTCTGGGTTAAGCTCGCCTTTGTACATAAGCTATTTGTTATAATTTTGTGTGTATTTCTTTTTTTTGTGTGCACTAAAGAATAAGATAATAATAAGAGGTTACTGGTCGGAGAATATCTGAGTATTGATTCGAGAAGAAGAAGAATTATTATTGTTTGCTTGATAACTTGTATGTATTGGAATGCTGCAAGAGGCCAGTCAAAACTACGATAAATTATTTTAATTTAGTAAACTGATTGATATTTTAAGTTAAGCCACTGAATGCGGTAGTTACAATTGTAATCTAAATATCATCAAGTTACATTGCTTCGTACATGAACACTGAGGTATTAAATTATTGTCGCTTAGTTAAGTTATTCAAGACGGTGAATGGACGTTCCAAACTAGTAGTGAGCAGTCGTGTGAGAGAATGGCAGGATCTCAAACATTGATCCGAAACATGGAAATTTCTCGAATATCGTGCATGTTCATCATAGTGTGTTGTGGGTTGTGGACAAGATTCTTAGCAGCAGTGTGGGAATAATTTTGTTTGTTGTTTGTATTTGTGGTAACTATGTTTGAGACGGTTTATGATGAGGACAATGGAGAATTTGGAAACTTAATGTGGTCCAATTATTCTTTGACTAGTTTCCGCGCTTATTAATTTTATCTATCTTGTCTATCGAAAGTACCCATATTATTTTTAAATGCGTTTGTTTAAAATCCTCGATTTCTAATTCGATCATACTTTGAAAATGATGTACGTCTCTCTAGGTTTTAAATTTATCAAAAAAAAAAATCATGAATAAAAATTCAAAATGGCACCAGAATTCTGACAGTTTCAATTAAAAACTCGTAAGTTCTTTCATAAAAAAATGTCATTCCAATAATCCACTTGCACGTACATAATAAACATGTCATACAATATGAAATTTAATCTAGGATTCCGATTTTAAATCCTTGCGTTTGATGGTTCGGAAGTCGGAAAGTTTATTTCCGTTAATCTGGTTCCAATATTTCAGTTGAATTTCAACTTCAGATTCGAAATTTGAATTTGAATTTAGTTTGAGCTGGTAATTTTACTATTTTCGTCATACAGTAATCAAGAAACTTTCAGTGAATTAATTTAGTCTCAACGCTTTCACCGAGTTCTTCACTTAAGTCAAGTTGCTGTCTATCTGTGTTACATTGGAAGGCAAATCTATTTGTATAAAACCTCTCGAGCTTGTGTAGGTGTTTTGATATTGGTATAAAATACTCTTGTAAGATAAGATCATTATGTTTTGAAGGTTTAAGTCGATACACGTGTACTTGGGGGATTGTTTCTGTTTTTGGCTACTATTGGCTTAATACTTAAAGTTAAATTTCACGCAAAACCAGATTCACGTTTTTGTTTTGTGTCGTATTGTTTTATGATGCAGTTTTGGCTAAGACAGGCACAGATTTGTTTGATTGGCCTATAAAAGTAGATACTTTCTTTATTCGTTTAAATACATATTGATTACATTTTTAAATATTATTCCAATATAAAATAATATATAAAAAAAAAAAAACATTTAAAACTTTAAAAATAGTAGCCTACCAGCATTGGGAACAGGATCCGACCTATCGGTGGCCAGGGCTCTTGAGAGAGGAACCTCCTAACAATACACGCCATGTCCAGAAGTATCAAGCCCTTAATCCAGTTACCAAGCGAGAGCCTCCTCAGATGTTGTTCGAGGTTATGGGCTATTAAGCCATTGGCCGTGACTACCGGCACAATGACTGCTGTACTCACGTAGATTATAATTATAATGTGAATATGCGAGTTTTGCATCAAGTTCGAAAAAATTGCCTTATCTTACTACTATAAAAAACGTGAAAGTTTGTGAGGATGTTTGTTACTCTTTCATGCAAAAACTACTGAACTGATGTCAATAAAAGCTTACATTAATAAAGATTATACATCAGAATAACACACAAGCGCAGAGTAACTACACACGCTGAACTAAAGCTGCATGAATGCCCGCGGGACAATGCTATCGGAATTCATTTCTCGCGTCACCGCGCCCGTAATCAGCTGGGTTGACAGGCGACGTGTGACAAGTGACGTTTGACAGGTGGCGTGTTAAAGTGTGTCAATGTGCGTCCTTGAGGTTTCAATGGGAAATATGCCATGATTTCTCTTTGAGTGAAACAGTGAAGTTTGTTATTGGATAAATGTCGTTTCCCTATGCAATGCCTTTAAAATAGATTTACTTTGTTTGGATTTACAGTTTTCTGCTTTTTGATTTTTTCATTGATGTAGCGGTCATAAGTGTATTTACCGAGCGTTGTTTTGGGTCCTTGGGTTTGATTTCCTGGCCGGGCAAAGTGTTATCGGGGCTTTGAATGTTAAATTTCTCATTAAAAAAAATGTGTATTCCCCGTAGTCGAGATTAAAGAGTTTGATTATTTCCAGTTCATTGCTATTTATTCCCCTTTTACATAATACTTAGAGTATCTGGCGTTAAGTGAGTGTGCTTCTTCTGTCTATGTCCCAATTCAGCTGTGACGTAATATATTATAAAGATCTCCGTTCACTCCATTTACTTATATCACTTTAAGAGCTTTTCAATCAATTGTGACTGTACCTTTATTTTCCTTATTCTCTACATACAAGTACAAGACGCCTGTCACAATAGGTTTTCTTGTATCATCAATTTGTGACAATACATCGAAATACGAGTAGGTTACGTTCAACGTTTTTTCTATAACAATTGGACACCTACTAGGATTTGTTTGAATAAGTGGTACAATTGTAGTGCTTTTCGAAGTTCCTTTATTTATTTTAAGGAAACCATTAAAATGCATTTTTGATTGCTGAATAATACAAGGAAATTGAATCGATTCTAGTGGCTTATTCAGAAAGTATTGTTGCAAAGAATGGACAAGAAACTGCCTCACTCTCAACCGCTGGTTGCGGGACGTCCCCTTTCAAACCGTTTCGTTTTTGGTAATCCCCGAAGGGTTAGGCAGAGGTGTACCTAATAGTACACCCACATTTTGCAAGTAGTTTGGCGATAGTTGATCCGGGTCTGGCTGTTTGTATATGTGAGTTTAAATGTTTGTGAACACACCCACGATACAGGAGAAATTCATAGTGTGGGGCAACGCTTCTTCAAAAACAAAAAAAGTTATGTTTTTTTGAAGTAAAAACTTCAGAGCATTTTTGAGATGAGGAAAAACAATAGGACTCGTGCCACCCTCAAACGACCTCTTTTTTGTTAGAGTTTCGTAGCCAAATGGCAAAAAAACCCTTATGGATTTGTCATGTCTGTCTGTCTGTCTGTCCGTCCGTATGTCACAGCCACTTTTTTCCGAAACTATAAGAACTATACTGTTGAAACTTGGTACGAAGATGTATTCTGTGAACCGCATTAAGATTTTCACACAAGAATTGAAAAAAAAAACAATAAATTTTGGGGGTTGCCCCTACCTTTGAACTGAAACTCAATTTTTTTTTTCATCATATCCATACCTTTGGGGTATCCATGGATAGGTCT
Organism: Lycophotia porphyrea; assembly: GCA_950005105.1. Classification (NCBI taxonomy): domain Eukaryota; kingdom Metazoa; phylum Arthropoda; class Insecta; order Lepidoptera; family Noctuidae; genus Lycophotia; species Lycophotia porphyrea. The sequence goes on along the minus strand of OX465404.1, from coordinate 442,144 downwards.
TAAAAAATGATGTTGAGGTTTATAATATCATTTTTTTCTAAACTGATTGTAAAATGTGTGTAACTTCTAAATAAGAGAATGATAAAACTAAAAAAATATATGATGTACATTACCATGCAAACTTCCACCGAAAATTGGTTTGAACGAGATCTGGTAAGTAGTTTTGTTTTATACGTCATAAATCATAAACCGCAATTTAGTCTAATGTTGTATAGATAATGGTACGGAACCCTTCGTGCGCGAGTCCGACTCACACTTGGCCAGTTTTTGAAAAGTTAGCCGTATTGCTACATAGTATTATGTAGCAATACGGCTAAGCCCAAAAAAGTGTATAGTCAAATTTGTAAAGTAAAACTTATGCAAAAATATTTTCTAAAAATAATCCAGAATCTTGAAAAAAAAAAGAAAAGTTTTCACTTCTTTCGAAATGGCTATATGAAGCCAATCGGGATAGAGCTCAGGGGCTGTGCTAGCAACTCCAATATCGAGATTCTCCAGAGATTTCAAAACAATGCTCTAAGAACAATTTCAAGCGCACGCTGGTTCGTGAGAAACACGGAAATACATGAATACCTGGAGATGCCCACCATAAGGGAAGAAGCTTGTAAAATAAGCAAGACATACAAAGAGAGGCTCAATAAGAACACAAATGAACTTGCTAAGAACCTATAAACTCGACATGGAGATGTAATTTGCCTAAAAAGATGGCAAATACTAGACATAGACCAGAGAAACTAATTACTTAGTGTATACCAACTCATACGGTGCCGTTTAATAGAATCGCACCCAATCCCAGAAAACATCTGATTATGGCTAAAAGCCGATTGCAGACAAAAAAAAACTTCTGTCGGCGCTCCCGGAGTGGTTGGGTTTTTTTTAAGTCCCATGTAATAGAGGGCGAGCCTATTGCCATTAACCGGGCACGATGGACAGACACGGGGGATGGAACTTTCATCGGGATTGAAATAAGCTATCTCTCTTGACTTTTAGACTGCCACGTCGAAATGCGTCGGTATACTTCTGTTTAACCGTTCGGGAATTATGATGTGTACTTTTTCGTCAACATTATCGCTGGCGAATATCTTTTGTGTTTACAAAAAGTACAAGTCAAAGTATAAATTAATTTAAAATGATTTAGAAAAGAAAAGAAAACTGAGAGAAGGGACTTTCTTGCCCTTATTTATATTCGGATCACGAAAGGGAGCTTCTATGTAGTTAGTATAGTTGACCTAATAATTGCTTTACCACCATATTTATTTATTTATTAATAGAGATTTACCAACAGCTTCTGTGTACAACAATCCCAAGCAAAGGTTTTACAATATTGGACTTAGATAGTCGTGGTTAACCAGCATTCACAAAAATAAGACAGTGATAACATAATAAGAATATAAAGTTAAAACGAGTGGCTCTAGAAATAAAATAAAACTAAACTAAACAACTACACAATTAAACTCCTCAAATCTAAGAGTATACATACATAAGTAACGAAATATAAAATTTTAAATATTCACAAATAAAAACGGCATCGCTATAATTAGCTAACCAATTACAACTAAAATTTAAAAAAAGTCATAATATGTAAAGATTAATAACAATAAAAATGAGATCTCGACTGATAGCATTACTATTACATAAAAATAAAATAGCATCCAACAATAACCAACCTCACCAACCATACACCACAATAACCAACCATCAACCACATATGGTTGTATGTCGGTCTATTTTTGTTTAGATCATCATTTCAATTGACTTGGAGTTTTTGTTACAAGTGGGTTTATTCATAAAAAGCGGCTCGGCTGGTCGGCTTCCAGTCTAACCGGATACAGCTGAATACCAGTATTTTACATGGAGCGACTGCCTATCTGACCTCCACAACCCAGTTACTACTGGGAAATACGATACCCCTTGGTAAGACTGGTTGTCAGACTTTTTGGGCCACTGACTACTTTAACGATTGTCAAAGATCTTCAAATGACAGCCGGGACCAACGGCTTAACGTGCTTTCCGAGGCACGGAGGAAACTCGGTATGTAATGGGTGGTCACCCATCCACAGACCAACCTAGGCAAGCACGGCTTAACCTAAAGATCGACCCGAGCGGCTGTTATTGTTTAGCCACGAGCTCCTCATAAAAAGCGGCTCATTAACAATAAAATATCATAACAATTAAAATAGAGCACAGTTGCTTATTTGCCTGAACTAGTTTGAACCCGTGCTTTATTTGATTCATTAGGCTATTCGTTTTAGGCTACAAGGTGCATAAATACCTACTTAGAATAAATACATTAACACAACATTAAATGAAAAGTCAAATACTAGTAGAGTAATTACAAGGTAGACTATATTTTTCACAATAAACTCGCTACCTACAAACATGGATGAAAAATTGCTCGGAAAATAAACTGAATGTCCAGTTAATACAAACTAACTGAAATGGAGTTAACATCATTTTTACAATTTCAAATTATTTTTATCAACATTTCCGTTTACACAATATCACTGCCTAATAAATAAGTACCAACTCAACGATATTCCCACTGACGTAACAAAATCACTAATATCCGTTTAACAACACCTACTTGAACACATAATAAAACACTGATCAAATTTCAACTTTCGCCGTTGAGCCAACCGTTGAAAATCCAGTAGAACAGTTTTATTTAGACATTCGGTCCTAGGGTTAATGAAAGCGGGCTTAATATCTGAAACTCTATAGCAAAGGCATAGTTTTCAATAACTTTCTTAGAACTATGTACATTTATGTTCCTTCTATTACCTGATCTAATCCATGTATTGGTTTTTTCACCGTAAAGGGAGTTATTGACATTTTGTAAATTGATTCGGTAGTTCATAGAATGATGGAATTGCAATTGTAGTTGACGTGCAATCACATAGGAAATAGTGTGCGTGAATTTCAAAGCTGGCATGTATATTGTGTTTGTATTTCAAAGCTGGCATGTATATTGTGTTTGTATTGATTTACACATTTATGTTATAGTAATTTAAAGTTCCAGTTCTTCATATATAATAACTTCATAAGATAATGATTGCATGGAACACTTAAGTACTGATAAATTGTTTTTAAATGAATACATTTATTTGTTCATATTTGTACGCTTCACGGCAAAACATAGAGAATCGAACTAAGTATATTGTAACATCTAAAACACTGTGTACCTATACTATAACTAACTACCTACTCGTATGTTTACAAATAAAAGTTTCTTATTCTTATACATTTTTGTGATAATTTCGTTAACATTCGTTATTCTTTATTATCTATCAACATGGAATTTGACATATGTTTTCTGACCTTTTTAAAATTAGGTATAATTACCAGAAGGCCCTGAAATAGTAAAATTCTTTGACCGATATAAGGATGAGGAAAAGTCAAGAATGGAATGATGTACAACAACAACATCATTTAATTCAGGTTACAATGGCCCATAGATATATTCTTAAGTCTGTTGTTGAATCCCTGAGACTAAATTGACATTACGATGATTGCCAGTTTTTTGCAATTCTTAAATAGTGATGTAACACAACCGTATATTACCGTTAATAAAATCAAGTATTATCGTTTTTTTTTACAATAAGTTATCTTGAACAAAAGGTGTAGGTAAATTAATTACTTACAGGTATTCATTAATCATGCATGCTTGTCATTTTACTTTTTACTCTTTTTTATTATTAATCAGATTCCGATAATGACTCCATGTCTGAATCATCAGACTCGCCACCTACTTCTATAATAAATCGATCAGTAATGTCGTCGACTATATTATGGCCCATATGACACATTTTATTTTCAATTTTAATCATATGGGCCACACAGTATGTATTGTAAAATGTTGTCGGACGTAAAGAATAACACCATCCCATATCTTCCCGTGGGTGTCGTAAGAGGCGACTAACGGAGAAACCAGAGAATGGGCACCAGCGTTTTCTGTGCCTTTGTAACAACCGTACTGCGATCGCCAACCCGCCTGCCTAGTGTGGCGATTATGGCAAAACCCCCCTTTAGGGTAGGTCTATGTCCAGCCGTGGACGTATTTAGACTGAAATGATGAACCACACAGTCTTTCCACCACTGCGGGGTCACTTGACGAAGCCCTTCTTCAAAAACGCCTCGTACTTCATTCAATTTAAATGTTTAATTATTTTTAGCGACATGCCCCTTTACTTGAGCCCAGGCCAACTCAATCGGGTTTAGGTCGCAATGGTAAGGGGGCAGTCGCAAAATAGTGACACCCTGTTCAGCAGCCAACTCGTCGACGATATACTTTTCATAAGTTTTCCTGTGGATTCGGGCAATTTTAATTAATTCGGGTTTTATTATTGTCTCTTCCTTCTTAAGGAATGTTTTTAGATTTTAACCAATCTTGAATTTGCCCTTTCCGCCAACCAGAAGTAGGTAACGATTCCAGTTTCCTGGTGTGATATCAGATCCAGTTTCCTGGGCATTATCTATTACAAGAATTGCGTTGTCTTTTAATTTTGGGAGAATATTTTTTAACCAGTTTTCGTATTGATCGGAATTCCTCTCGGTAATCATCTAGCCCCTTTAAATTGCTGTTTTGTAAGAGAAAAGGGTTTATATATCCGTTTGGGGCAGCAGTACAGCACTGATGGCATCTATTATTTTTTTTCTAATTGTCTAATAATCGTAAAAAGTTACGATTCAACAAATCGGTATTGTAAGTACAGCACTATACAAAAGAGCTGGTATCATTATTTATAAGTTTGAAGTTTTTATTTATTAGCATGTGTCAATTTAGTCTCAGGGTTTAAAAAACAGACTATAACTGTTCTCGAGGAAAACAACAATAATCTTATGATAATAGATGGCGCCACGTGTCTTTCGAATCATGATTGAATTATATTATTACATAAACTTTAGTAATGTGTCAAACTCTACATTAATGCGAGCGAAGCCGCGGGCAAAAGCCAGTACCTTATAGACGAACACATATACAGTAAATACAAAACTTGTGTTAATAAATAAGACTTAAAACTAAATTAGTAGCATGTCACTTCATGTACGCTACCAGCAAGCTTATGTAATTCCTGTTCCAGTCTGTCGAATTACAATTGGGGTTGAAAGCGATTGTCATTCGTTTTTCCCTTTTGTTTAGTAGTTATCTTCAATTCCATCATCTTGTTATTTTCATAATATTGACTACCAGAACAAAACCCATTAAAACGTAATGAAAACCACGTTCCAAATGACCAGCGTCCGTTTAATAATTCATATACTTCTGTCGCCGTCTTCAATTTGGTGGATATCTCTAAAATATCTCCCAGATATCTGGCTGTTAATTCCTGGTGGGTCACGTCTGTCCCCCACCCCGTTCCTCCAATATATAGCCGGGACGTGTCTGCCCCCCCCATGTTTAATGTACTGCAGAGTTTGAAAACAAACCGTGCGATGTCTTCTAGTTAATTCCGAGAAATTCTCTTCTATCGTTTCCATGATTATCTTTTGTTTCTCATGCTGTTAATGTTTCTGCAATTGTGTCGGGAATTTTAATGGAGATTTTGTAAGACGGAATTATTTTAAGTTTCAAGAGACGATTGTAGACATCGAAGTTTGAAATTTACTTAAACGTGGTCTTAGATTTAGTGAGTTCATTAAATAACTTACCTATCAACTAATCAAAATTTTTATAGTTTATCTTAACTCTTCCTGGCTCCATCAATCGTGGACTCGATGCGCTGAAAATCAGGGATGTCATTCAGTAATCTTCTGGAGGTTGGTCGTCTCTTCCGTTCCTGCGAATCTGTGGCTTCCACTCGCAGCTTGATTTCTGCTGAAACTTTATGATATCATCATGAGGTTTGAGCACCGCATGATCCCGGTAGTAACTGGAACCCCTTGTTTTGTCGGCCACGTTGTGGACTACTCGTAGGGTCGTTACTATTCTGGCTTTATCCGGATGATTACCGCTAACTTTGGTAAGCACCAGGTCTTTCCCGGAGTCTCTTGTTTGAGCTGGTTAGTTTTGTTTCGGTACTGGAACACGATCTGTCTTCCTTGTAGTGCTAAAGTATCGCTTCAGTGAGTGGTCGTACTCGTCAGGAAATGTGATTTAGATACCAAATTAGTCTTCTCTGGCGCTAAGAAAGACTTCTTGGAGCCAGAAAAGGCTGGTTTGGAATCTTGCATCTTCTGTTTTCGTTTTTTCTTCTCCAGAACTCCAACTTGATAAACTATAATGCTGGCAGCCATTCGCTGAAATACGAGAACTCCAAACTATTTTAAGTATCCAAAATGTATGTATTAATTTTTGGAGGCATAAACGTGGTTGGAACATAAACGTACACCATATCTACATACAAAACAGTTATTATTATAGCTCCCAGGCATTTCAAAAACATCTAAATCCAACTTTATACATGTTTGTATCTTGTCAACGCAACAGTACGTAATAGAACTACCACAGTCAGATTGTTAGAAAGAGAAATAAAACCTGAATATTGCTATACCCTGCCAGGGCTGCGGGACTGTTCGAAAGAGATACCGCGGCCCTGGAACACAAAGGGCAAGGAAGGAACATGGATGGGTTTTAGTCAGTACAAGTCTGACAAATCAGAGCTGGAGAAGTCATTTGATGATTTCCCATCCGAAAAAAAAAAAAGAATTGCTATACTAAACAGCAATTTTGTTCAGATCATCCAACATACTACCTCTGATGTCGAGCATTGTTCACCAGAGGACAGAAAGCCTTCAATATTAAATAAGCCTTATAAAACCGTTTGCCTCCTCAAAACAGAACCATTACAAGTTCCCGCTCAGTATTAGCGGGTTATCATCCCTTTCACTGAAAACAACTGAAACATTTCGTGATTCAGTTTATTGATGAGTCGTCATGTTCCTAGAGCTCGGGCAGACCGCGGGTAATGAGCGGCGCTTAGCGGTACTTACACAACTTTGGGAAACTTACTGAATGTACAATGATGGAGATGTTTTGAACAGATAATTTTATTGTGTGCCGATGTTTAGGTGCTGGCGTTTGGAGAAGTTTTTGAATTAAATATTATGTTGATGGTGGTAGAAAGGTGTCTGATAGAGCTTTGAGAATTTATTTATTCTTTTATAACAATAGTAGTAGTAGTAGTATATTATGGTATGAGAGGGCTCGCAGTGAGAAGTCGTGTGCTCTCGTACAGTGGTGATATTATAAGTTAATTATGCTAAGGAATTAACGGTTTTCCCTTTGGGATTCGGCAGAAACGGTAAAACAGGAAAAGTTAACTAAATAAACCTGAACTAACTGAATTGTGCAGGTAGGAAGTCGCATAACTAACTTCTAGGTTAAAAAAGCGTTAGAATTCAGCTGCGTGCAGATATATTGGAATCCTTAATATTGTTGGAAAACGGGTCGGCGGGAGGATGTCTCTAAATAATCGGCTTCCTCTCAAGAACAACTAAGATTGAATTTACTCCAAACAAATAAATTTTACTTCTCTTTAAAATCCAATAACCACCACATAAAACTGAAAAACAAAACAGATTACCTTAATGGACAAAGAAAAGAACAAAACAGAGACAGACAATGTACCAAATTACCGCGGACAAGTCTACGTCCCTATCATTTGTTAGCTATAATAGAAAGTGTCCCCTGCCTGCCTGGTACCTCCTGGGTACGAGGGTACGTGGTTGGAGTCACAATGAAGTCTTTGTACACGGCGCGGCGGCGCGGCGGTGGTGAGACCCCGACTGAATTTAAGACTGTTTTTAGGGTTCCGTAGGTCTGAATGGAAAACAGAAACCTTAAAAGATCAATCGAGTGTCTGACATAATAATATTTTTAAAAACAGAATTTAGTTCTTTGTTCATAGATTACAGGAAAACCTAAAAAACTAAAGTCTGTCTTAAAATTACATGTTAAATCTCTGTTATATGCGTAAAGACTTACAGTAGCAACGACTGTGACGAAGACTATTAAATAAAAGACCCAACGTAAATTTTGCTAGTCGTATATTTTAATTATATGTGGCAGTCCTGATATATTTGTCGTCCAGGAAACCTGGTTTGACAAACGTCAAACCAAAGACATGTATGGAAGAATGATTTTTACAATTGCAGGGAGAGCCATTTACGAATTGCAAGGTTAAGTTTGTCGTTCAATCCAGAATTGCAAATCATAGGTACTTGAGTGAAGCCGAGTGCACCCCAGTGCAGTTGTGAGACGGAACCCTTAGGGCTTGAGTCCTACTCTCACTAGTCCGATGTTTTTTATAAAGACTGATTAGAATTCCCGTCTGCGTCTGGGTTGTGTTTTTGATCGGTATATCTAGTTTGTACCTCATCCGTTTGTGGCTAAAAAAGGATACAAGTTTATTGGTTTTTTTCAAGGAGAAGAATATTGTTAAATGGGTATTATTATAAGGGGGGGGGGGGGGGGGGGTATATTTCAACATTTCCGTCTTTCTCGTTGGTCTAGTGGTTGTCGGGCAAAGTGTTACGGTTTTTCTATCAGTTATTTGTCAGTAGTAGCCGGCTCCCCCTTGGCCGAGTTTGCCTTCTTTTTCATTGGACTTAGACATATCCGGCTATACCTACGTGGATTATCACTACCTAACACTTTGTGGGAACAGGTTTTATAATACGGAATTTCTTCGGCTAAAATTATGACTCTGACCAAAGCAGATAACGAACTGAAAACGAGAAGTTAACAAAAATGATCGGTAAGATAATTTATCTGTCATTAAAGCCCCACAAACGAACTACGTCTCCAATTAAAGCACAAAATAGAACCAACAAAATCCTCGCTGATCAAACAGGCCACCTCATTAATTATTGCGAAAATCAACACTCCACTCAATGGGAATCACAGAGCGGATTCAAAATTACAAAGTTGCGAAGAGATAAAACGGTCGCGTTTTCTATGGGGGGGATATTCTCTGTCGTGGACAGAATTACTGCCGACCACGAAGTCAGAGGGGAGGGGGATGTAGAGGAGAAGGGAGGCCAGGGGTGTACAGGAGCTAATTATCATTCTTTGTGCGAGTGACAGTTGGCGAAACGCCTTGTGTTCGGAAGTCGGTGACAGAAAGCGGTGCCAACGGAAATGTTGTTTGTTGCCTTGTAATTAAATTGTGTATCTATTTGAGGTTTACTTTACTCGTACTTTGTATTTCATTTCAATTTGATGGACGTGATTTTTACGGAGTGTTTTTTTTTTAGTTAAGGAAAATTCAAAAGGAAGCTGTGTTTCTTTTGATGTGCCTCGTAATACTTTTCATAACTTGCTGTAAACAAAGATGGTAATTTAAAAACATCTTACTTAACTAACTTCACAAGCAGCTTATTGGTCCCAGATAAACAATGCTCACTTTCAAACAACTTACGTCTACACTAAATTCCCCTGGAACTAGACTAAGAATTCGTTAACCTGACAATAGAAATTACAAACTATATACCAGGAGCACATAGCACATTATGTCTTCCTAACTATCCTCCAGCACTATTCACAGAGGAGCTAACTTTGTGCTGTAGATCACATTCCTGAGCTTAACTCAATACTAGGTGTCTAAGTGTGAGAAGTGATTTAAGTGGCTGCGGTATATGGCGAGGGCATGTAATGCACTTTGGTATCCATTGAAGATTTGGTTAGTAGTTTGGTGAAGTTCAGTTTGACAATGGAGCAAAGGGTGCTGAAGTTTCTGGCAATATTAGAATACCGTTAAATAAATGGGACGATTTAACGCTTTTTTGTTTAACATTGGACAATAATCTAACATAGCGAAAATCTGAAGACAACATTATCGAAATTTATATACGTTTAAATGCAAATTAAAAAGCAACACAAACTATGAGACCGCGCTCTCAGCATACTATGCTTATGCATGGTTCTAACTATGGCATGATATTGTGGGGCGAAAGTTGACATATTCATCATGTAAAAGAAATGCATACGCATCAACATTACACATTATATTATTATTATTCCGTTTATTCATTAACCTACACATAACTTTACATTTATTATTATCATTTGAACATTAGTTCATAAGGATGTGTGTGTTGTAAACCACATTTCATAAAAAAATAAAATAATAAAGTTACACTCTCTTTACATATTACAAATAGCTACGTTCGTCCAAAAACACACGAATTACTTTCGAACAAACATAAAAGCAAACCAAAACTACAACCGAAGAAATCACAAGTTGATTACATCGACACCAAAATTAAAAATAATGAAAAATAGCCCCAAATATTTTATAATAAATTACCAAATTACATAAAAGATGATGAGAATACAAATTCATTCTTTAGTAAACTAAGATTACTTTTAATAGAGAAATGTTATTACACAGTAGACCAATTCATGATGGATAAAACTTTATAGGTGTACTCAATCTATAACTTTTTTTTTCTGTAAGATCTGGTGAAAAGACCAAGTGGGAGGAATTGGGGGAGGCCTTTGCCCAGCAGTGGGACAGTACAGGCTGTTGAAAAAAAAAAAGACCCGGTCTGACCAAAGACATAAATATTGTTTATTTCAGTGAGATTTTTTAATTTTATTTTGTATTGTAAAATGACACCATAATTCAATTTAGTCACTTACGATATTGACATGACATGATTGTAATTATTACCTATTCCTTATTCTTGTTATTTATTCTACTTTTTACTACCTACCCACTAATATAATCTGACAAAAATATGACTTTATGTGAGATACACTGTACAGTCTGTTTATTTTTCATATTGTGATTTATTTATTTAGGATCTCCAACAAAGAATGTACACAAACACAAGAAATAAATAATCAACGACAATAGTATCACATAGGTGTACTCCTTCACTTACAGGAGACCACGGCATGCACAATATAATGTATAACAAAGCTAACAAAGCTGTAGTAGCATTTAAAAAATCAAAATCAAAACACATTAGGAAATAAAATTTTAAAAATTAAATATAAATGTGATTATGTATTGTGTTCGGATAATTTTTAACTCAATTTATTATGTTAATTAAATTAACTTAATGTTCTTAAACTCAACAGCAGACCAGCATTGTGTTGCAGTGCCCTGACAGGGTTCATGTACAAAAACCGTCAAATATTGTAAAATGTGTGATGTGCATGAGAGCAAATAAATAAATGACTTATTGAGTCAATTCAAATAATAATTAGAATGATATGCTTAGAGATTTTAAGCATATTTATCATTCTAATGAATGGAATGGTATGGTTATTTGAATTGACCCGCGAATATCCAAGAGTCTATGAAAAAAACATAATTATCTCTTCCATAGTTCCTTAAATATTTTAAGTTTTTAGGTCAATATAGTAGAGGTATCGTTGACTGATAAAGCTATTTAAGATCACTTTAATTTCTAGACATAAAAAAATAAAATCACCATTAAAATACGGATATTTTCACGACGATAAGTTTTAATGTTCGTGATTCAAGGAACCCGTCGGGAGTTATTATGGCATGACGGAAATAATCTATTGGTGATGTTCTTCAGAAAGGTCAGGTGCGTAGTACTCGCAACCGGCGTGCGTGTCTGACCAGATATTATGAACGTGGAAGAGGCGCATGGAGTATGTAAGGATCTTAGTAGGTGGCGTTCTATGGTTTCTGCTTACTCCCATGTGGAAAAGGCGAGAGCGTATGTAAAAAAAAAAAACTGGATGTGTAATTTTAATAAAGGTCCCGTTAAACCGTTACGGGCAAATTAAAGAGACGATTCCGGATGCGGATACAACTACATAAATGCTACTAAAGTATCTGCAAAAACCTGTGTCCGGTGTCCACAGCCGGCCCGGAATTTATCCGTATTAGATGCTTATAGGTGCGGTCAATTCCGAGCGGACATGCTGCAGAGACCAGACTTTGGTAGATATTTCAGAAATCTGGTCGGAAATTTGTCTCTACCAGTATTACTAAGTCTTTAAGGTTACTTTAATTTCGAAAATACTGATTAAAAATATGTCATTTTTGTGAAGGTCCTGTAAGTCTGGTAATATTCTAGATGCCATGCATGGAGTATGTTGTATGCAAAATGTTTCATCCTCAACACAAACACTGGCTGTCTAGACTTTTAAATTACTTTCCAACATCCTTAAGACGATACCGCGAACCGAAGAACGTGAGGATTTTTAAAAGTAGGAAACAGTAATTTGTTTTCGTGGATATTACCTTCAAAGTTATGGTACGGGTTGAATATTAGGGTGCCTATTGATAATGGTATTTCTTTTTGAAGAAAGTTTAGCTTCAAAAGGTAGCTTACGTTTTAGTAAACGAGCTTTGAACCAAAATATTATCATGTCAAAATACGAAATGTTTATGTTTGATATATTATTTCCTTTATTTATTTAGATACATATTCATTTTATTTTTAATATTTAAATAAAAAACAACTTAAAAAAACATTTAAAAATATAAAAAATAGTAGCCCACCAGCATTGGGAACAGGGTCCGAGCTACCGGTGGTCAGGGCTGTTGAGAGAGGAACCTCCTGACAATTCGCGCCGTGTCCAGAAGTACTGCTTTCTGAATCAAGTCCTTGATCCAGCTGCCAAGGGAGAGCCTCCTTAGATGTTGGTCGAGGCTACTGGCTATTAATCCATTGGCTGACACGACTATCGGCACAATGACTGCTGTACTCACATCCCACATGTCGACAACCTCGCGAGCCAGATCTAGATACTTGAACTGCTTATCTTTTTCTGCTTTCACGAGGTTCTCGTCATGCGGGACTGTTATATCAACAATCATTGCGCGGCGCTCCAATCGATCTATCACCACAATGTCAGGCTTATTGGCAACAATAGTCCTGTCAGTGGTGATAGATCGATATATTATTTATTCTTATCTTATTTTTCTTAAATATTGAGATGAAAAAAAGACTTTAATTTTTCTCGCAAGAGAATCAATTTGTGGTCATTCGCTGTTGAAACCAAGCAAAGAGATACTAGTCACCCTGCCACCCCTGATCCTGCTTAAACGACGTTTTAACAGAAGTAAATAACTGCTTTGACAGTCTTATAGGATAAGTTAAAATACACCACATGGAGACAGATCTTACCTGATGTGATCGACCAGGACTCGGAGCATTAAGTCAAACAGCTAACATCGCAAAACAAGAAAATCTGCAAAAAGAAAGACGTGCATCGAAAAAACTGTACGACCCAGTTATATGAAAATGCTACTTTCTCAGGTACAACCGTTTTTTTCTGGACATTCACTTACTAAAAGAGGGTATTGTGGCACCAGTTTGGAAAGCTAATGAGACAAGAAGGTCGATCCTGTAATTTGCACGACAAGTGATTCATTGAATGAGTCATTTATTTTGAGAAACCTGCTTCGAAAAAGTTAGGGAAGTTTCAAGAAATTTTCAGAACATGACCTTGATGGCGCTTATTTTCTAAAGGCAGCTGTACTGTTTTAACTAATTGGTTTTCGAAAGATACCTTCGTTCGTGAGCTATCAGAAAAGTATCAGTTTAACATCCCGAACGGCGTACATTTCTCACAATCAGCACTTTATGGTGGAGAGGTGGAAAAATTCAATAAAAACTTTAAAAGTTCGATTTCTCAATAACCCCAGTTTGGACCACAAGTTATCGGGGCAACGTTTTTGTAAAGAAGGTTTTGTATCACCCGTTACAAGGACTGCACCCAATTACCAATCACCCTGTAGGTATACAACAGAGAACCACAGTCTCATTGTTTGTTTTGACTTATTACTTTTCTGGTTTTGTCGTCATGTTTAATTTATTCTTTCGTCGGCACTTAAATAATTATGAATAATAATAAAATTAATAAAACAACACAAACAGACAATTAATTCAACATCGGCATATCTTTGTACATAAACATTTTATGTAAGAATACGCTTCCAGTAGCAAAGCGACGTAACTCAACATTTTACGATTTGGTGTTTGTTTGAAAATGAGTTCAAATTACGTTTGTTTACAGTTGAGTTTCGTTATTTATGTTTTTACCGCTGTGTCATTTTTGATATAGAAGATAGCATTAATTATATGGATAGCTGTACAAAGGGAAAGAGGGAAACATTGATTAATTAAAGTAATGGACAGTAAAATGTTTATTGTCTGTTTTTCGCAGCTAAATTAAATAAAACACCTTTTTAGTTTATTTTTTTCCTAACGTACTTACGTTGTGTTTACTTTATTTAAAAAATAGGTTAGGGATGTTTCCTGAGTAAAAAATATGATTCTATTTAGTCCGTCACTGAGATTATCGAAACATATTGGATACGTATTATTTGTTTTATCAAATCTCATGTGTGTGGGCTTGTGACGTCACTTCGCCGGTAAAGGTGTACTGACATAGTGACGTCATACGCGTTTTCGACGCACTGTATCGTCTTCATTTTTTGTTTACGTAAAAAAAGAAAAAAAAATAGTGTCCATTATTGTTTGAACGGACTAATTATATTTTTTTTTACTTTGATTTGACGGACTATATAGATTTTTACTATGATTTTTTTTGACAGACTAATTAGATTTTTTGGTAGAGTACCCTGTAGTAGTGACTTACTGTAAGTTCTAGCTACGAGTACCACCTAATAGGAAAAGACATAAGTTTACATGTTGATGTCGGATGGATGCCCAAATTATTATAAGATTTCGCTCAGTGGCTTTGTGCCGCAAAACATAGAGAACAAAAACAAACGAAACATTTTCAACTACTAAAAATAGGTATTTACATAAAACCTCACATAAAAACCAGTTCACATCAGTCGTATGTCATCCCTCAGTAATGTGGGTCAAGCGAAGGGAACCGCGGCCGTTCGGTGCCCGTCCGCGAGGACGAAGGGCGGCCTGTCATCTTGTACTGGTGAATACGAAAGAGAAAGGGAAATGTATGGGGAAACTGTCTAAAATTAGAATGCCACGAAACAATTTAACGATAAAACGCTTTGTAATCCTCGAAAGGTTAGACAGAAGTATATCTAACAGTACACCTACATTTCACCAGTTATATTTGAGTTCAATGTTAGAAGGGCCGAGTCTATTGCCATCAGCCGGGTATAAATCCAGACTCCGTGGCTGCTACTGAGAATTTCCTTAAAGAAAAACCCAATAACGCTTTGCCCGACCTGGGAATCGATCCCAGGACGTCATGCTCAGCAGTCACGCTTACGACCACTAGACCAACGAGGCAGTCAAACACCAAGATAAAGATAAAACTGGTCACTAAGAGTAAAGCTTTACTGGGGCGTAAGTATACAATACCATAACGTCCCTACTGCTGAGGCACACCCTCCTCACAGTAAGAGAGAGTGAATCATTATTTATCACGGTAGCAAATATGAGGTTGGTGGATTCATATCTTCGACTATTAACAACTTTTTCTGTATTCCACTATTCAACGGATTTTTTAAATCATCGTCATTAGGTTGTAAGGTGGTATGTTAATAAAGCAGGTGTTGGTAGAAACAAAAGATAAACTATAAATAGCAAACCTAAAACTATCAAAGCAGATCATTATCTTTAAAATTAACCGAATTAGGTATATATTAGGTTTCCTAACAAACCTTTAAACAGAATTCAAACAAAGACGATGAAACATAAAATTACAAGAGTTTTTAAATGTACCTCTAAATAAATGTACCTCTAAATAAATGTACCTCTAAATAAATGTACCTCTAAATAAATAAATCACCAAGAACGAAATTTGTAAGATTTTTTTTATTTTAATACTACAATTACCCAATTGTATCAAGTTAATCTCATACGAAATTCTCCGTATCATCAAACAATCCAACATAAAAAGTATTGAGTTAGCGTGTCCTGATCCGTCCCTCATCGGTCGCCGTCAAAGGGAAACACATCAAAATGTTTGCACAATAAAACAAACGAAAGATACAGTAGGGAGTACTGTATCTTTCGTTTGTTTTGAATTTTGAGGTTTTATGATGATGATGAAGGAAACATAGAAGAAAGCCATAGGTAACTGGGCTCATGGGATGGAGGGCCACATCTTGGTAATTATCATAAAATTGAGATTCATTTTAACTTTATTAATTAGCTTCTAGTCTAGTTAGGCACTGAATTTAAGAATTTCATGAAGATCAATGATAGCTTTGTCTGGGATGGGATAAGGACAGCATACGGGCCTGATAATTCTTCAGCTTCTCCTGCCCATCGTGCACAACTAACTGCACCCTCCAGGACTTGAATGAGGCAAACGCGGTTGCTACATACTGGTGGGACAAAATCTGAGTCATCGATTCGAGAAAAAGAAGATCGCCCTATGTTGTTCCACTGCTGGGACATCAACTTCTTCTCTGTGAGAGGAAGTGTGCCATAATCCCCCATGCGGGCTCAGTGCTGGTTGATGGAGGCTTTGTTTTTTTTTTGGTTCTGTCACATTCCGGTTTACACACTCTGTTTAAAATTAATTGTACCTAATTCAAACATTTTCTGCAATCATCATCTGCCTAGCCTTTTCCCAACTATGTTGGGGTCGGCTTCCAGTCTAACCGGATGCAGCTGAATACCAGTATATTACATGGAGCGACTGCCTATCTGACCTCCACAACCCAGTTACTACTGGGAAATACGATACCCCTTGGTAAGACTGGTTGTCAGACTTTTTGGGCCACTGACTACTTTAACGACTGTCAAAGATCTTCAAATGACAGCCGGGACCAACGGCTTAACGTGCTTTCCGAGGCACGGAGGAAACTCGGTATGTAATGGGTGGTCACCCATCCACAGACCAACCTAGGCAAGCACGGCTTAACCTAAAGATCGACCCGAGCGGCTGTTATTGTTTAGCCACGAGCTCCTCAAACATTTTCTGCAATCTCCAGCAATAAAAGAGGAGTTTGTGTCTTACTCTACAAACATTGGCGTCGATATACAACAAAATCTATCATTTCACTATCAATTCAATTCATTTATTTAGTCAGACAAATAGAAATAACCACAAAGTAGTACACCAATTCGACAAAACATAAAAATATTAAATAACTTATTAAAAAACAAGATACATACATTATAATTTAATATAACATACCCAATTAGATTTATATAAATTAATAATTAAAAATAACATAATAAATAATAATAATAAAGTAAACTTATCATCATTTATCTTCCCCATGTCCTAAATATGGGCGCATGCAGGGCCAACCAATGCCGCATGAATGGCCCGTCTAACCTGTCGGCGACGACTGCGAGGAGACTGTTGCCATTACTGTCCAATTTAAACGAGTATACCAACTCCAACTATCATAGAACTACCGTCAAACAAACAAATACAATACAATACACAGTACTGGCATACAGTTCCAGTCCACAACAAGTTTGATATGAAACGCGTGCAAATTACAACATGTGGAAAATTGCAGTAGTTGAACTGTAGCGCGCAGGGGAACTCAAATAAAAACTGCGGAGAAGCGATCCCTTTGTGTGGCGGTGCAAGTTACGAGAGGGCGCGTATATAAATGTATAGTGGAAATCGTATAGAGTTTTACATGCAATAAAGCTGTGGTTTCTTCTCAACGTCGCGTCGGTCACATGCAATATCTGCCGTACCGCGTACGCCGCGCCGTGTAGTGCTTTGGAATTGTACCAATTGGTCTCTCTTAAACGTTCAATGTGTGTCGTTTAGGGTGACAATATACGTCACTGGTATTGCTAAGGCACCTCTGATTTATTTTGGAATTAAAACTTACTAAAAAGTGGTTTACCAACAAATAAAGATTCGACATTATTTCCGTTTCCGTTCTAGTGCATTTAGATAGAAATGACTGTTACGTCTTTCTTTAAAGTTTAATTTCAGTGAAATTATATAATTGAGGTATTTTTACATATAATTTAGAACTTAGCCACGGAGTCTGGAATTGTGCCCGATTGATGGTAATAGGCTCGCCCCCTATTACGTGGGACTTAAACATAGCTGGCGAAATGTGGGTGTACTATTAGGTACACCTCTGCTTAACTCTACGGGGATTACAGGCGTGATGTTATGTTATGTTATTTAGAACTTTCAAATAGGCATCCTGTCTGTTACCCATCAACCAAATTAATATTGCTGAGTAAATAATCAAGAAAAGCATGAGACAAAGATTTTAATAGAAAAAAAAGGGGTGGACTTAGCCCCGCTTGCGCTTGCGCGCTATGGAACTGCAGTTTCATGACTTTATAACGTTCTTATAAGACCGTTAAAAATATCTCCAACTGTTTCCGATAGAGAGAACAAGTGTGTCGCTCGTTAAACTGAGAGTTCTCTTGTTTGTGTTCTTTATGATGTCACAAACACATTGTTTATGGCGCCGTAAAGTATAAACATCGGTCTACTCATAAATATTGTAGATTATTCGGTCAATATTTAAGGAGTTGCCTTATGTCTAGACGTTGTTTTTGTTGTTTTAACGAGAACAGAATTATGATTGAATCCGAATAAAATTTTGGAAGTATCGAGGTCGTAAGCTTAGCCTCAAAATATGCTCTGAAGTAACATATTCTTTGATATTAATTCAAGATCTAGCAATGATTCGACCTAGGGTGGCGCACGCTTGCCTAGAACCTTGTTCGCTTGCTTGATCTGTACCTCGATAAGACTGTTTCAATATTCTATAACATTAAAAACACGGACAGCCCTTAAACATGGCACAGATGGATCGCGATCAAAAGTCTGTAGTATAAACATACAACATTTATCTGTCTAGTTACCATGATAACAGTAAAAAGCGCTTCACTATTAACAGTTACCTACTCTAGCCAAAAATCAACAGATCACAAAAAAAGCATCATTGACAACTTGGACTATCAGCCTTCACCTGAAAAAACCCGTTGGCACATAGGCATCCACTGAAAAACGAGTTTTTAATCGTCCGGACCGGATGCGAGAGGCGGCAGGCATCCGGTTCGATTTCCCAACTATGTTCATTAAATTCAGGAATGTATCGACGAACAGTTTTTATCGGAGAATGAGGAATGTGAGAATTAAAAGGCGAAAGATATTTGAATATTCATTCAACAGGAATCTGGATGAAATTGAGAGGATTTTATCTGTGAGATATATTATTTATAGGTAGTTATGGTATTTTAAATATGCACAGAAATGGGATTTAGTAAAACACAGTTAGTCATAATGACTGACTGAATGAACTAGCGACACTTCCCTTCTTCACACAGGTGCAATGACTGCAAGTCTTTGATAGTTTTATAATATATCAAGATTTCAGTCCCTTAACTAATTTTATCATAACATAACATCACGCCTGTAATCTCCGAAGGGTAAGGTAGAGGTGTACCTAATAGTACACCCATATTTGCTCAGTTATATTAAGTTCCATGTAATAGGGGGCGAGCCTATTGCCATCAAACTGGCGCAAATCCAGACTCCGTGGCTGCTACTGAGAAATTCCTGACTATCACTTTGTCGGACCTGGGAATCGAACCCATGACCCCATGCTCAGCAGTCACGTGACCACTAGACCAACGAGGCAGTGTCTCAAAATCCATAGAGTGGTACAGAAAATTTTTCGTGCTCACGCAGAGAAACACGAAAAGCGACTTTGCTTTATACCATCGACTAGGTTATACCCACGGCTTTGCCCGCGCGTGGAGATCGGTAATTTTCCCACGGGGTCGTACTACCTGGATGTAAAGTCATTTCTGCGCGATAGAGTAACATTCATCCATCCATCCATCCTCACAAACTTTCGCTTTATCACGGTAGTAAGAAAGTCTATAGTTATAGCAATATGACGTGATTGTTAGTATTATTACATGTTGAGGTAAGCAGAAAGCTTGAACCTCAGTATAGTTAGTTGATATCAGTATTGTAGAAGTCGATAATACTATTTGTAATATTGCAAATCCAACAGTTGACCTTTCTGAGGGTCCTTTATTCAGCGGGCATACTAACTTTTTAGAAGTAAGTACTTAGTTATAAGGTGCTGAAAATGCTGAACTGACGGTTGACAGAAATGGATAAAAGAAAAACTTATTGATACTTAGGATTATAACGATGACAGATTGAATATTGAAGCTCTGAAAATCGTCCTTTGTTTTAATGTTTCCTTTGATAAAAGTTCTCTAGCAATCTGAAA
Source organism: Lycophotia porphyrea (assembly GCA_950005105.1). Lineage (NCBI taxonomy): Eukaryota > Metazoa > Arthropoda > Insecta > Lepidoptera > Noctuidae > Lycophotia > Lycophotia porphyrea. The sequence continues at coordinate 422,078 of OX465404.1, read as the reverse complement.
GTCAATCTTTTGTAGAAATATTTTAATATTCGTCTACTTACTTGGCATAATTAGGTACTTAGCTAGCTTTAGCTTAGTCCTTCTCTTTGACCTGAACGAACAGATAAATGCTTTTCTAGTTCATAAAATAATATCTGATATTTCCTCAAGATATCGAAACGTTTTTTTTTATTCATACGCATCTCTTTTCTTATCGCCTTACCAAAGATTCAATCGAATCCCGTTTCTATGATTGTGTCATACAAGTTACTACAAACAAAATAATGTCGGTTCTAAACATATATGAATATCATTTATGAATTTTTCGTTGTTTTATACATGTTTCATATATGTTGACCGTGTAACTGTAGCACTATTATAGGTAACAGCAGTTTTGTTTTTTTTTAAACCGATGATTTTTTTGTGAGGCTCACAGTATGATAAGAAATGTCAGCAAACCGCAAGGGCCGATGCCTGCCAGGGCTGCGGGACTGTTCGAAAGAGATACCGCGGCCCTGGAACACAAAGGGCAAGGAAGGAACGTGAATGAGTTTTAGTCAGTACAAGTCTGACACTCCCTTCCGCTCTGCCCAGAGCGGGAGGGGTCATTTGATGATTGCCCATCCCAAAAAAAACGAGGCTCAGAATGATGTACTAAATACGTGGTAACCGTTTTCGCGTCAGCGTCCTTTCACCCGGTATGCAGCGGTACTTTTTGCGTCAGCGTCCCTTCACCCGGTATGCAGCGATACTTTTTGCGTCAGCGTCCCTTCACCCGGTATGCAGCGGTACTTTTTGCGTCAGCGTCCCTTCACCCGGTATGCAGCGATACTTTTTGCGTCAGCGTCCCTTCACGCGGTATGCAGCGGTACTTTTTGCGTCAGCGTCCCTTCACGCGGTATGCAGCGGTACTTTTCGCCCGTTTTCTCTGTTAGATTTGTAACGCGTTACACTTTACAATTCACGCCTTGTGTGATTAACTTTGGAATTTATCATGTTCTTAACTTATATAGTTGTTTATTTGTTTATTACATTCTTGTATGAAAAGTCATTTGGAATATTATAATCTACTACAACTGAAATAATTAAAAAAGTATTTTTGAATTATTTTATAAAACAAAAGACTTGATATTATCTGTTGTTATGTGATTAACTAAATGAGAATTTGCAATAACCTTTTTAAAATATGAAAAAGTGTAATTTTTAAAGTAATAAAACTTAAAATTGTTCAAAAATGTAAAACGTATTATTTACAACCTATTAATATTGGTGTTATGAACTCACTAATTTAAATAACGGCCGAAAACAAAGCGAGTTTGTTTTTCTTTAATAACACTGTATAAATTTGAATAAATTTAGTTTGTATACAACTAAAGTACGCAGTTAAGTGCTTCAAACTTTAGCTTACCTCTAAACGTCTCTAAATTACTTTTCTATTGTTTTCGTAATTTCTGTGTTTAGGTGTTTACCTGTAACAAAAGAAAAATACACATTAATTAACTTGAAACCATATAATTATAATAGTTATTATTCATGTTATGTGTAATCATAAACGTTATTTCACAGTGAAACGAAATAAATTATAACTAGACAGCGTAGCTGTCGTGCTACGTCGTAGCCACATTGCTACGCGCTTATAGATAATGTGCTACGGCGTAGCAAATAAGTTTTGTACTATGTTGTGTGATAGACATCAGCAAGTACACATAAATGGTGTCAATTCATTGGGTTTAAAAGTAAGTATGGGTGTACCGCAAGGTTCAATATTAGGTCCTTTCCTCTTTTTAGTTTATATAAATGATCTACCCCATTTATTTAAAAACCAACCACAAATGGTGTTGTTTGCTGACGATACCTCTTTAATATTTAAGATAAACAGACGTGCCACAAATCTTGACGACGTAAATAACGCCCTACTGCAGGTCCATGATTGGTTCACCGCGAACAATTTAGTATTAAATGGGAAAAAAACGAAATGCATAAGATTTGCTCTACCGAATGTCAAAAGTATTGTTAGTGACATAGTATTGAATCAAGAGAAACTAGAATTCGTCGAAGATACTGTTTTTCTGGGGATCCCGCTCGACTCAAGGCTACAATGGGGTCCGCATATAACATCTCTTGCAGGACGGCTGAGTTCAGCAGCATATGCTGTTAGAAAAATCCGTCAATTTACTGATGTAGATACCGCGAGGCTAGTCTATTTTAGTTATTTTCATAGTATTATGTCATACGGTACTTTATTATGGGGACGGGCTGCAGACATCGAGTCTATATTTATTCTGCAGAAAAGAGCTATCAGAGCCTTATATCATCTACGTAGGCGTGATTCTCTAAGAGAACTGTTCAAAGAAATTAACATCATGACAGTACCTTGTCAATACATCTATGAAAACATCATGTACGTTAGGAAAAATCTGCATTTATTTAGTAAAAGAGGTGACAGGCACCACTATAGTACTAGAAACAGGGACCAACTAGTACAGCCAGGTTTTAGGCTAGCTAAAGTAGACTCATCTTTTATGGGGTACTGTTTGAAATGTTACAATAAAATACCTCCCCACATTCTAAAACTAAATGAGACGAAATTTAAATCTTGTATAAAACGCACACTATGTAGGCAAGCATATTATAAGTTGGGGGATTACATTGATGATAAAAATGCTTGGCTCAATGCTGGTCCTGCTCCACAACCATAGGGGCAAACTAATTGATTACCATGTGAAGTTATTGTGCAAGCTGCAGAAGATTGTAATAATATATTTGCATTGTATAGACTGAATATCTTAGTATTATATAATTGCAAAGCACATGTGTGAGTACTATGTACTGTAAAGCTACCATTTACATTTGGTTATTTTTCATTGACTTGAATTTACCCTGGTGGGTGAGAGAATGTCATGCTCACTAAAATGTCTCGCTGATGGTGGCGGGTGTGTCGGGTCATTTAGCTTCCTTCAATATGGTTGAGCTGAATGGGGCTGATTCATGCGTCATGCTCGTGAACGGGCGCTGTCGGTTGGGACTGATCATCTCAAAGCTGCCACGGTTTATTTTAACTACTTACTTTGTTTTTAAATTGTTGATATAATATTTTACTCTGGACGCTCTTAACGTGCACGTCTTTCTACATCGTTCTCACATATATGTATAATCTCAATATGAATGATGTAACCAAGATTTTGTAACAATATTTTGATTGAAAAGAGTGTCCATGGAGTTTCTTACCCATTCTTCTCCATAGAGATCTACACTTTGGAATGGGCAACTACAGTACTTTCACAAGTTATTATGCCTTGTGTCTGTGACTGTAGCTTAGCCTAATTTGTTTTTCTGACATTCAAAAGTGCCTGTAATGGTCTAAATGAAATAAATGCTTTTGAGTTTGAGTTTGAGTTTGTGATGTGCAGTGTAGTATGACAATTTGTTTGAAACACTGTCAATGTCAATGTCATTTGTATGGTAAAATGTCACCAGTAACTTTCCAGTTCGAGACATTGTTAATAAGATAGGAACAGCTCTGTAGTCACAAACCAGTCATAAGAGTGTTGACTTTTCATCTGTCTCCTCCTTTCTCGTTGTGAGAGATATTATAGCCGATTTAATTGTTATAAGTATGCCCGTAATCCCCACACAGGTCTGACTAACCCAGTCAGACCTGTTTTTTTGTTACACATTCCGTATTTTTTTTTTTATTAGCTTATCCTGTCCCACTGCTGGGCAAAGGCCTCCCCCATTCTCTTCCAACCCTCCCGGTATTCTTATTATCCAAATAAAAAAATAACACAAAAAAACTTTTTTTAACTGGGTTTAAAGCCTAGGACGTGGAACTCAGCAGTCTTGCTTGGCGACCACTAGCCCAACGTGGCAGTAAATTACAGTTAGAAACGAAATTCACTTAGAAGCGAAATTTCAAGATTTCCTAGTTACATACAAGACAGTGTGACCTACATAGTTAAATGTCATACTAATTAGAGAGCAATTAACAATCTTCACACGAACTACTTTTAAAGGAACCGGGTTAACAAGGTAACGTTCTAACTGCGACTACCTGAATGTGACGAGCGCCAAAGGGTTACGTTTGTGCACTCAGGGCGAGTGCACAAACGTAACCCTTTGGCGCTCGGTTTGTAGTTATGTGCTTTAACGGTGCATAACTGTGCATAGCGCATAAAGGTGGTTTCACACTGGGGACGCGTGGAGTGGATGCGATGTGCGCAGCTTGGCTGCTCGCTGAGCCTTTCACGCCGAAAGATATGTAGGGATCTCCGTTAGTAATATATCCCGGTGAGTGTTTTATTGCTTTCGTTTCACAATGTTATAAAATCTCTATACTTGATGCAATATAGTTTAATATTGTGATATTTATTAAATATGCTTACCGCAATGAAAAGTATCCTATGTGTTAATCCAGGTTATAAACTATCTTGCCAAATTCAAATCCGTTTAGTATTTTTTGCGTGAAAGAGTAACAAACACCCACCCACCCATCCTCACAAACTTTCGCATTTCTAATGAATTTCTTGTGTCGCACATTCTCTTGCACACCTTCCCCACCAAAGCCGGGCGGGACGGAAATTGCGCTCATCCTACCCACTTCTCGCCTCGCCGATGTGAGACCACCTTAACTGCGCATAGCCGTGAATAACGGTGCATAGTTTATAAAGTGCTTTTAAGTAATGTGCTAGGGGCATGTAATAAGGTAAGTTTTAAGTTAGCGCTTGAGTTAGTGCCGTGACCTATTTTAGGAGACTGGAGTGTGAACTGGAGGAGTTGATTGAAGTATGCACGTTTCCAGTAACACTAAGTGACACTTTATTAACTGCCTAATTAAGCATACTGTTGGAGCGTTTAGCTCACCGCCGAAAATTCAAATTCCCACAGTGCAGTATTTGAACTCAGTCATGCACTTTCATCATCATGTTCCATCCCTCGTCCCATTCTACTTGGGGTCGGCGTAACACGTTTGTCCCATTCTACTTGGGGTCGGCGTAACACGTTTGTCCCATTCTACTTGGGGTCGGCGTAAAAAGTTTGTCCCATTCTACTCGGGGTCGGCGTAACACGTTTATCCCATTCTACTTGGGGTCGGCGTAACACGTTTGTCCCATTCTACTTGGAGTCGGCGCAACACGTTTTCTTCTTCTATTCTCCCCTGTCAGACGTTACAGCATCATTAACATAGTCATGAATTTTACTTTGAGTAATTTATTTCATCGTCACTGCTGTCAAAACGGTGATGGAAGAAATCGTAAGGAATCAGACAAAACCAAAGCCATTAGACGCATCCACCACTGCATTCACCCGCACTGGGCTCATGGCGTGGAGTATGTTCTCCCTGGTACAGAGTGGCTTGTGCCCAGAAGTGGTAACGTTACGCGGAAAGTAAAAAAAAATGTTATGATTATATGCAATGCATGCAATACTTTAATTCAAGAGCCAACTATTATTTATACTCAAGTTAACTTGAGTAAAATAAAGTTTTTCTTTCTTTAACCTTTTCCAACAGCATGTACATTTTCAATGAACTTTATCTCCTCGATCTATATTTACGTACCTCTCCGTATCCTCGTAACCTCAGTACTACCCTCATCATATTCCACGCGATCTGTATTCCGCCCACTCTTTAACAATAAAACTCGTAACAAACGCTCATACACAATAGCTAGACAGAAACCCTTTAACTTGCTGAACATATTGCATGAAATCATACTGAAATACGTGAAAGTGTGAGGTGGATTTGCTCGCTAAGGATGCCGTGTTTTGGATACTTTATGGGATGCGGTTTCGATTATTTTCAAATGTTATCATAGCAATAGCAATCATGAAATTATTCCTATCCCGTTTAATTTTTTTTGTTGCTTCAGGTATTTAAGTTGCTGATGTTTTCAAAAACCGATATTACAGCTTATAAGGTTTTTCATTAATTTGAATTTAAGTTAAGATAAGGGAGAAAAATATTATTTCTTAAAGTTTTCTTAATTAAAATCTTCAAAATGAGCCCAACCATAAAGTTTTTTAAAGACTGATTTATGTTTTCAATCTGTAGTTGGAAAAATCAACCTTAATAGTTATGCTTAGTACACGTACTCTAAAATATTCATTTTTTTTCTTGAAAATAATGCGCGAATACTGTCAGCAATATAATACATTACATAGTTGACAGCGTTCTCCATCGTGTGTATCTCTTGTGTTTGTATACATTGTAGGGTTGGTATGGCGTAAGGTAAAGGGAGACTGTTGTTTACGTGACATGAAAGTTGTATTTATTTGATTGGGATTTGAAGCCAGTGTTTGTGTTGTTTTCCTTCGTTATTTTTGTGAGAAACTGGGAACGCATGATGTTTAAGAGGTCGCTTCAAGTTAAATACTGATTTTCCGCTGCATTCGGTTAGACTGGGAGCCAACCTCAACATGCTTGAGTCAAGGCAAGGCAAATTTTAATGTGATGTTTTAGAAGATTTATCGCCTGTTATTGGAAAAATACTTGCTCATTAAAATCTTAAAAGGCGCTGCGAATAATTTATTTTCCTTGTTATTTCTCCAATATCAAATTAAAACAGACAAGCTATGCCATCATTAACCAATTTTCGTTCAAAGCGGACAAATAAAATGAACCGAGCTGCCGTCCGATCGATAAGTTAATTGCAAATAATTACCGACGCCATATTGTCTGTCCATAATTCATGAGCGACGACTGTTCTGCTACCCACCATATATGTCTATGTAGTGTACCTACGTATAATTGCTAGTATGTACGTGAGTTCGTAGATATTCTTTTGTCTTATTATAGGAGAATGTTTAAAACTAAAGGATAAGATGCAGATGGTTATTATTTTTTTAACCGACTTAAAAAAAGGAGGAGGAGGTTTTCAATTCGACTTATGTTTATTTTTGTATTTATGTTGGTTCAGTAATTTGGTTTTATGCTTAGTTAATTGCCAAATCACACGATGACGCATAATGGTGCCTTACAAAATATGCACGAGCTATAACAATGTCAAAGTTCATTTAGGACAAGAATTTGTGTGGTGTGCTTTTTGTTTTTTTTTTTAGAGCAATGCCGCCGGATATAATATAATATATCATTTATTTCAGGTAACAAAGACCCATAACATAAATACCTTACAGACTATCATACATATTATACATAAAAATCAGAAAATATTACCTATTGTACACGATGTGACGGCGTCGTGTTGCACTGCGTGGTGTCGCGTAGCCTTCCGCGGAAACGCCGATACATGACACCCTTCGGCTAAAACTCTTCCTTGAGGAAGGTCTCAATATGATGAGTCTGAACTCGCACCACGAACGACTTGAAATTCGTGTTGTGGCGCGACTACAACTTCTCAACCCTCAAGGTCCAGCTGGTATTCGCTCGGACATACTCCATGACCTCCTCAACCTTCGTGGCGTGATGAAGCCGGGACACATAAAGCAGACGTTGATATTGCCGGACGCAGCACATTGGGTCCTGCCAGCGCGGTCCCGCACTGGTTCCGACTAGGGGGCTTCTTCCTCTTCTTCTTCTCCACCATCACGAAGCCCTCCTTGTCATACGTGCCCGTAGCAGGGCCTTGCTGTTCCGAACCCCTGTGGGCAGGTTCACAGCAGCACTTCGCGGATATGCGCACTCCCGTATTGGTCATCACATCCCGCATGTAAGTCGCTGTGAATCGCGTAGTACCAAACCCTGCATGAGCTCACGATCCAACGTAGGCATGTACATGAAGGTGTTGTGCGAGTGGCCCTAGGTGGTTAAGAGAAGTTTTTAAGTGGGAGTGGCGCGACTGCATTTTGTTTGGTTCGGATCAACTAATATCTCGTGCCAGCAAAACCGGGCAGTAACCCACCAGATACAACTCCCGTCTGGTGGGAAGATGCGACCCTTTCTATGGGCTAGAACTTTACACTCTGTTCTTCATACCTGGAGATATCTGGAGGGTTATAGCCCATTCCCTCTAATAGAGAGGAGGCTTGTATCCCACCAGTGGGAATATTATAGAGGTTGGTATCATAGGGCCTAATACCGCACCGCCCACATCTTCGGGAAATACAGTACTTAGTGATGTTTGTGCAAAACGTTTATGTAAGTATTCCAAAATAACATGAAAATGTTTACCGCAAACTCGCTGGCTAGTACATACGTATTCACAACTAGCGGGCATTACGCTCAGCCCAACGACTCCACAGCTATGCGTTCTCGCATTCCGCGCAACCAAACGTTCTGTTACGTCCAGAGCCTTGTACATTATGTACAGTGTTATGTTAACGTTTATGGTAAGCTTTACATAAGTACCAGTTGAATATTCACACTTGTAGCTCTCACTCACAAAGGAGCCCAGAGTACTGATTAATATAGTTATGCTTATGGTGGCGTTAGTTAGGTTTTCTGGGGAAATTTTGGTTCAGTAGGTACACGTCTTAACCATCTATATCTATCTATCTATATTATCTTATCTATATATCTATATCAATATACAGAAAATAATATTGGAGTGTCTGTTTGTAATATTAAAATACCCGCTTTTTACTACGTGCATATGGATGTATACACGGTACGTATACCAAAACAACATTTGTTACAATTTTCGTCTGTCTGTCTATCTGTCCGTTTGTTCCAGCTAATCTCTGAAATGGCTGGACCGATTTTGATGGGACTTTCACTGGCAGATAGTTGATGTAACAAGGAGTTTTTAGATAAACAATTAGGGTTCCGTGCAAAAAAAATAAAATCGAGCAACAGCTAGTATATTATATTATTACGATGTGTTTGTTGTACAGTCAAAAACACCTATATGAGTATGCACATATCTAAATTCGAAGCGAATTCCTGACAAGAACAACGATAAAACTAAGTTTTATTTCAGAATAATATGGGTTCCAAAATATATACATACTATGCTCCCGATACACCCCGATGTTGGCTTAGCCAACCGCCCACTGCGAGAATTTAAAAAGTTATTGACGTAGGACAAGAGAAATAGTTACTCATACTAAGAATTGGGAACAGTAGATTGTCGGCTCGGATATGTATGATTTACATATTTTATGAAGAATAAAAATTAATTTGAATGGTCTTGATGTATAAAAATAATTCATTTTAAGTATGTAAGGGACATCTGCGTGTTGGTTTCGAATTCTCGTACGCCTTGCAAAGGTCCAGGGAGGGGGAGGGGGTCCAGGGAGGGGGGGTCCAGGGTTAGTTATAATTATCCTTATATCAAAGACACCTTTTATTGCCCCGGGTATTAGTCCTTCCATCTCTTTTAAATACTGTCTGCAACAGATAACACAAGCCTAAAAGAACAGAGGGTCAGTAATTAGGGGAGAGTAGGAATAATTCGATGAATTCCGACAATCGCACCAAATACATGAGGCTCTCGAGCCGATAGTGACGACGAAAACCAACGTCGATGTACTGTGTGTTACAAGTTATAGCAGGTAGCGAGTTTGGCATGTAATGGAAACTCTTTTTAGACGACATAACCAATTTCAAATTGCAATCATATAATATTTGTGAAGGACATGCAATACTCATGTTATTTTATTTGTAGTCGCATGTTGAGAATATTCCTGAATGTTTGTGGATGGAGCCAGAGCCTTTGATTATGCACCACGGCAGAAAAGTGAATTGTTTTAACTTCATACTCTAAGAAAATATTCAAGGTCTCGTATGCATCGTATTATTAGATGAATTTACGTGATAAGTAGTTTAGCATACTCACTGGTCACCACGTTTGTCTGCCACTCGACCGGAGAACATCATATAAAACATTCTCTTAACTGTGAACACACAAACCGCACCACAGGAGCACCACTCAGACAAGCAATTATTGGATAATCGAATGACGCCCATCGACTCGTCCGACCATCCCAACATCCCGGCCACATGGTGTACAGCCAACAACACGACGAGCCTGCGACACACATGTACACCCCAGGATATGGGGCGACAACTGTGGTAGGCTGTATGCGAAGAGAAAATGTAAGAAGATTTTATGTAAATTGATTAAGGGCTGCTCATCATTGATACTGAATAACACTGACAGATCTTGAACTTGGTGAAATCGGCCTTCAGTTGTCAGAGGTGTGGTGGAGGGGGTGTGTAATATATGCCATAATAACAGATAATATATTATCACTTGAAATAACGTTCACATGATATAGTTTTCATATGCTATAAAAACAAAGAACCTAATTTCACGTGATCTAATATTATATTTCATATAAACTTCTTTTGCTCTAATAATATTTAGTATAACGTTCATCTCATATAATTTTCAATTAGTATATTGCTCTTTTTATATAACGTTCAGTTGACCAAATTTTCATATTTACTCATTTTCTGCCCAAATTTACAGAATTTGGGCAGAAAATGAGTAAATATGAAAATTTGGTCAACTGAACGTTATATAAAAAGTAAATAACAGAAAACATCATACTGTTATAACCTCATCTAACCCAAATTATTCACCAACAATAGAAGATAACTGGCTGGATAACTGGCGCTAATGGTCATGGTTCTAACCTAACCTAACCCACATGATTCACCAACCATAGAGGGGATCTGACGCAGGTATATATGAGGTGAATATGAAAGAACAAAAATACATATTCATTCGTAGTTATTTATTCATACAACAATGTTATAAGTAGTAGTAGTGTCAAAATTATATTAAACGTTACTATAAAATTTGAATATTATACTAACTAGATATTAATAACATAGAAAATGTTTATTAAACCAAATAAAATTAGGTAAACTGAAATTATATCGATAATTCATTATATAATTTCATCGTTACACTAAAAAAAAATATATTAAATGAAATTAGGTCATGTGATCGTTAGAACTTTTGTTATTATGTCAAATGGTACGCACCCGGTGGAGGTGGATTGCTGAATTGTTTCTTAAATAAATTAAGTTTAAAATTAACTTTATCGACCTGTAAATCAAATCAATAATCAAAGGAATTGAAGATGTCTTTACCAAAATAACAAGGATTTGTCACGTGGTCGACAAGTTATGACCCTAAGCAGGCTTCCTGTAAGTAATTTAGGGTAAAAGATGCCACGTTTTAAACCTACAAACCGCTGTTTATTATTAAAATCCTGGTAAATTAGGTGGAAGATTTATTTTTATATATTTTGTAAACCATTTCTAAAATAATTTTGCGTCATATAAGGCAAAACAGGGATATTTCAAAAGATGCCATATACGCACATTATAGGGTGACAAATCGAAAAGGTTGTAAGGTAAAAATAAATGGGTCCTCGTTAGCCATGGGTAGGCAATTTGTCTTTATACGCTTTTGCAAACTTTCCCCAGTAATATGCCCTAAATGATGGGAGGGGACACCCCGGAGCATATGTTGACACGTATGTGTTATGAGGGAGAAATCTTTTTGGGCGGTTGTAAAGTATGTTTTATGAAGACATCGGAACGTGAAGGCGACGGATTGAAAGATTTTAAATTAAAAGTTTTGTAGGAAGTGCTTCTGTTTTAAGTTTTGGGTTTGAGTCTTAGGCTCCTCCTTATTATTAGCCCTTAAACACAAGCTCAAGTCTAGATTTATAACCGTTTTCACGTACACAAGCAAGATGACACCAAATCTATATGAATGCCTAATAAAGTTTATTTAAAAAAAAATACTTAAAATGTACAGTACATTTTAAGTATTTTTTTAAAATAAACAATAAAATGTAATCATTCATTTATGTGTCGCTTAGCGTTGGTGCAAACGAGCAAACTTTTTGCAATGTAGACAAAACCCAAAAGAAAGTCCCTCATCATCAAAAACTTGCTCCGTATCCTACAACCTCTAGATTGACGTCATTACTCACGATACCCGAGAATGATGTTCACCATAATTGTAATCTATAAATCATAGTAACTGCTCACCGTAGTCGGTAATCTACAAAGAGATTCGTGTTAGCTTCACATAAATATACTTTGACTGGCGGTTATACCGTGTTGTAAGAGAACAGTGGTGATGTCTAGGCTTGGCTTTATTAGGTCTTGACTGATTTGAAAGTATGAAATGTATTTATTTCGTTATTGAGGGCTAAGTTTACAGGGCTGCGGGACTGTTCGAAAGAGATACCGCGGCCCTGGAACACAAAGGGCAAGGAAGGAACATGGATGGGTTTTAGTCACTACAAGTCTGGCACTCCCTTCCGCTCTGCTCAGAACGAAGAAGTCAGTTGATGATTTCCCATACGAAAAAAAAGGGCTTAGGTTACAAAACTGCAAAACGATCAAAAATACAATTCCGATCTGTAAGTACTTCGGTAACTCTTTCCTCTTTCCTGCGCGACATTTCTTATAGCGTCCACTGGACAGACAAACAAGTCGCCAACTCGACGCTATATATTTCTCCACGAGACCGTATTTTGTCTCAGTTTACCAAGACGCTCGATTTATCTGTTACATATGTATTTCTTAAAGGAATCTTACCGCAATGGTCCGTGTTTTCAAGTTGTGTGTGAAAGAGTTGTATGTTGTTTTTTTATCCGGTTATAGTAACGGTCAAAGGACATCATTATATAGGAGTATGATTAACAAGTGTCATTATGGCAAGCCAGCTATTATTAAAAGTATATCTTATCTAGTGTAAAATAATATGAAACCTTAAAAGTTAAGTTCGAAGAATAAAACACATAAAAACTATTCATATCACCAATGATTTAAAAAGTGTTTAGTTATAGTATTGAATACATTAAGCAAGAAAATTCAATTGTCATTGTCCCTACAGAAACTGAACCCTTTTTTGACTGAAACGCAAATATCTACAGATTTGAATTTGCCATCATAACACACTTGCTATATAAACTTCAACCACAATATCAATCAATATAATTTACATACCTAACGATAAAGAAGATTTATCCCCAATTTACATAATAATCTGTCAACAAACAATCTCCGCCACACGTCATCTTGTGTAATAAATCAATAGTTCGTAAGAAGCGACGTATCACAAGGATACATCAAATGTATGAGAATTAACATACAGTAATTCAACTAGGAACAACAGTCTAGATCGGCTCACACACACATGCAAAACGTTTACACTTATTTTAAGCATGGTTAAAGTAACAGGATACTTGTGGGATCACATCGAGACATGTGGTTTTATTTGTGCATAATAACACCATCAGCACGCCTGCGACCGGGTTAGTGTCACGCCAAGGTTAGTGTCAGTAGCCACACCCACATCTCGTGAACATATGTGGCGCCATGCGAGCCTATTGCTACCAACCGGTAGGAAACCAGACACTGCTACTGAGAAATTTCTGGTAGAAAAACCCAATCGCACTGTGCTTGACCCAGGAATCGAATTCAGGACCTCATGCTACCCCACTGAGATACGTAAAGTCACGCCTTCTCGTTCCACGTTCATAAATCTGGTCACACGCCGCGCGCCGGTTACTCCAACAACATACAAATAAATTTTAGTCTACAACCCTAACATCCACATTTTATTGCATAAAAGGGTCTACTTGATTTACTGGTTATCTTTACACTGCGGCCAGGCTGCCACAGGGGAACTAATTACTGAACAAAGACGCGCCGCGATTGCCAGTTAATCAAATGAGCGCGCACTCTGTGTCGCATTCTGTGGTCTGCGGAGTGTATGGGTGTTGTGTGGGGGATCACAATTAGGGTGATAATTTACACGTGTTTAATAGATTAGGGTATTTGTAATATTGAGACTGTTATTAGATTAAATATGTAATTCAAGTAATTTTCCTAGATTACCTTGGAGGCAGACATATTTGAGGTTAGTTGAATAGCTATATACTATATGGTAATATTAGCTAACAAATTGTCAGCCATCAGGAATTTCTCATTTAAAATTTGTGCTCCGTTCATGGCAATAACCTCGTCCACTATTGTTGGGACTCGCATAACTAGCGCAATTTGGGTGTACTATTAGGTACACCTCTGCCTCTGCCTCGGGGATTACGGGCATGATGATTTTAAATTGTCTAAATGTGTAATACAATAACAAATGATATTTAATACAAAAATTTGCGCCACCTTTTCATAGCGTAACTGATTCTCATACAAGGACGCATCTCAATTGCCAGCTAATCAAAAGAGCACACACTTGGGTTGGCACTTTGTTGTTAGAAATTAGATGAAGGGAAGAGAGAGTTTTGAAGGTCACCCAAAGGGGACCGTATCGCTAAGTCTTCGCTATCTATAACACTGCAAACTTAACAGTGTTGTATAGTTTAAAAATGGTTTTTCATTTATTTTTAAGCGCAATAAAACACCCGCGCACATTCGACGGTAATGTATATACTATGTCGTTAGTCTCATGGAGCATCGCTGAACCTCAGTGGTAAGGTGTACCTACAACCTTGTAAAGTGGGCTGCAACGCCGGAATGGCAGAAGGGTCGGAAGTTAAGAGGTGAAACATGGTTCCACCTCTTAACTTGTCCTTTGTGGCCAAAAACGTGCAGTCAAAGTGATCTCTGCGCTGGGGCAAGGGGAAACGTTTTGGGACAAAAAAAAACAATACGCTGTCATACCAAAGAAGCCTCTATCGTTGATACTGTAACCATTTTATATATAACATCCTCATGGCTTCCACCACTTTATCCGTCCTCCTGAAAGGGTTACTTAGAAGTTTTATCCCTCTATTTGTGATACATAAGTAGGCCGAATTTACATATCAATGTGTTGCGTACACACTGTAACCTAAGCGTTAAGTGGTAGGTACTTATATTGTGTGGCAGTTACTTACTAGCGTGTATTCATGTTAGATACAGTTATGTCACATCACTACCCAAACTGGTCTACTCAATTAAAAAAAAAAGCATTTTCCAAAGGTAGCATAGTTGGCAAGTTCGATCTCCGCTTGATAGAAATAATTTATTGTATTCGCGATTAGTTTAGGTACTAACTGGACCCGACTGACGTGACGTGTTACTATGTAGATTACCTCCTACTCGAAAAGAATAAAAGACACATATTTGTGTGTTTTATCTCGATTTAGTGACTGACGTAATGTAAGCAAGTTTTGAGCTATAAATTCTCCTATGTAACAAATGTCCACGAAACAAAAAGTTTGATATACTAACTTATTAGAAAAAAACAGATATAATATTTACATTACTATACTGTACCTACAAGTAAATTCAGTACTCTTACAGGTAAACCTAGGTTATTTTTATCAAAAAACCTGTTTTATGCGCTTGTACCTTAGTATGTATGAGGTGATTAGGGCTTACGTGAGGCACGGAAAAGACTAGGTCATGTTTGAAGCTGTACCTAGAAAATTGTAGTATACATAAATTACATGACCTTATCTCATTTTATTCCACCTTGTTCCTACCATGGATAATTAGACTAAAGAAAGAGTAACGTCACAAGGGATGTCTAGTAGAAGATAGAGAACATGAAGTAAAAAAAAAAAATTCAAATAAAACTGAAATGAAAAAAGAACGGTTTACCTATCAACGTTGGAGGAGTATACAAAGTTTCGTGCCCGGGCAATCCTGGCTACAGAGTCACGTCATGTCTGTCAGAAGAAATGTATTGTCACTAGAACCAAAGGTGTGTGCAAAATTTCAGCTCAATCGGTTGTAGGGAACTGGTTTCAAAGACTTGCCTTATACATACTAACTAACTTGGTAAGTTCATAAATAAATACTTACAATGAAAACAAAAAATTCTCCCGATAATTAATTATTATTTTGCCTACATAACATTTTTGTCTAGACTAGAGACTTTATGTGATTTCTCTTCGACGATTGTCAATTGTTTGGATTAAGACATCTGATTTAATCACTTCTATTAGGGATTACCAATATAATTTATGTGTGTTCGTACGGAACACACTAATTGTATGTTCATTATGATGTGACCATCTTGGACGAGTAAACCAATTTTCATTAAAAGTTTTTCCAAGAATGGTGTATTTTAAAATGAAGCGCACTTTGGAAATCCTGCCTGATAATGACTTATTTGAAATCTCCCCACATATGTACCCCACGCACACGTACGTCACGCTACTCACACATATGTACCCCACGCACACGTACGTCACGCTACTCACACATATGTACCCCACGCACACGTACGTCACGCTACTCACACATATGTACCCCACACACACGTACGTCACGCTACTCACACATATGTACCCCACGCACACGTACGTCACGCTACTCACACATGCGTTCATAGAGTGACATTGATTGTTCTAAACAATTGATGTTCAAAGTTTGAGCGCGTCGTATCGGGATGCTGTTCACTCAGATGAGATAACAATCTATACGCACCGTCTGTATAGATTGTTTGAGTTTGATGTTAATGTAGGTACATGATATTGTAGGTATTACGAGTGCACTGATATCCAGCTGTAGCCGGTCACAGAAGAAGCCGACCCTTATATATTAGGGATAGGCTCTAGGCAGATGATCATGTTAATGCTTTGTTTGTAAGGTAACCGAAAGAAATTTTATCACTGTAGAATTATTATTTCTGGAATCAAGAATTTCAAGTTTATTTATATGATTTATTATTATTAGATTCAATAGGATAAACTAACTACATAAATTAATAATTAAAAACTATTAAAATAAAATTGGAGAATTATTAGGATAAACTAACTATATACATTAATAATTAAAAACTATTAAACTAAAATTAATAAACTAACAACAAACTATAAAAGGGCATCGAAAAACTCCTCCTCAACGCTGTCAGCTGGTAATGTGCCCAAGAGATTAGCGGCGTTGCCACGTTGTATGGCAATACTTAGCCTCTGGCCAAAGTAAAAGCCAGCCTTTGGGTCACGGAAGCGTCAACTAGGCGTTTCGAAATTTCCTTAAATAAGCTATGAGCACTCGGACCCCACGGCCCCAGAGTTTCAACCCCAAACGGCTCGAAAATATAGTTACCACAAAGGTTTCTATATTTACGCCGCTTGAGGTTCTCTGCAGCCGCAGCGGCAGCACCAGCACAGCACGATGAACTTGGAAGATGGGATGGCGCTAGAGTATCGACGCATGTTGCGTCCCACACTAAAGGCCTACCCATCTTCCAAGCAAACAAAGACATGCCGTCCGGACTCTTGCATCGTCGCGTGCTAAGCCATTGGGTTCTAAAACAGCTGGGACGCCGACGGTGACAAGAGCTCGTCGGATGATGTCGTTTATATTTGCGTGCCGTGCAATACGGCCCGCACTTCGGCTGCATGATAGGCCGTGGTGACCGAGGTTGTTGACAGCTTCACCGCAGTGACAGCGATTAGGAGAACAGCAAGCGGCACCAAGGCGTAAAGAAACAGCGAGGCGGGAGGTTGTGTCGTCGAACACGACGACGGTAGTTCGTGAAGCCAAAGACCCGACTCCCACTCACCCACAGCCCGCAGGCGCGCACGCTCAGCAGTAGTAACAGACGTGTTCAGCAGATTGCTCTGAACTACTCTGCAGAGCGGCTCGTCCCACCGTCTCTGGGAAAATGGATGGTCGGGTTCTTCAGTATTTGGGCAAGCGAGTTTCCAAGCATCGATAGCCTCGGACATGCACGGCACATCAAAATCAATCAGTGTGGAAGACAGGATACACCTGTTTCTATGTTTGGTCCAAGTGTCTATAATATTAAACGTTTATAATAAAGTCTTTAAAAGACCCGTATTAAGAAAAATCCTCCAGAATATATCTAATACACCTAATATTTCCTGTCTTACATCAGTTGATGAGTTGACCTTCACCTCATCCTGTTGACGTAGCAACGGAGCCCGTCCTTCAAATAAGAACAAACACATTAGGTGCCGACATCTTCCTTCAAAATCGGGTAATATTTATGACACAAATACTTGTGTGTCGAGGGGAAGATTATGTTTTTATACTTGACTGACTAGAAGTGTACCGATATTATAGACAGAGGTGTTCGTGTAATAACAGCTACATGAGTTGACCTGCAAGCTTAAGCAACGTTTATCGAGGTCCGTGTGTGGATGGGTGACCATCCTTAACATACTGAGACACCTCCGTACGTAAAGCACGGTTAGCTTTTGGTCTCTGAAGTTCGTTGCAGGTAGTCAGAAACAGAAAAGTCAGATACCCAATCTTACTAAGCGGTATTATCAGTGATAGGTTGTGGAGGTCAGATAGGCAGTCGTTCCGTGTAAAATATTGGGATCCAGATGCATCGGGTTAAACTGGAAGCCAATTAATGAATATTGGGAAAAGACTATTGTGGTCACCTTATGTTCAACACTATTTGAATGGTAGTTGGGTTTTTTTTACTCCAAAAGCAAATAAATTAGTTGCGGCACAAATTTTAAGCTCATAAAATATAATAAAATGGGAGGAAATCACAGAATTGGTTCGCTCGGGCTACTGGCCTGTAAACTTGCCCACTGAGAGTGCACGCCGATAACATTGCTAGGGAGGGAGCAGTGTGGGGAGCGGAGCGATTACGAACTGAAGGTATTTTGTTGATCCGTCGTAAAAGGAATAGAACATAATTATTTAGTTATGTTACTTATTAGTACTTTTTTGAAAAATACTTAAGTACGCCCATGAAGCGTCTACGGTTAGCTTATAATACACGTTTTACTTAGTCAAATATTGTTTTTTCATTGAGAGATAAACTTAGATGTCACTAAGTAATAGTGAAAACATTAATAAAACTTCATCCCAGAAAAATTACAAACAGTTCTTGATTTGCCCCACTTGGGTATATTAAGAAAACGGTCGTAAGTATTCGTATTAAAAACCGACCATGTAAGGTTCCGTGGTTACCCATTAATAAAATATGCGGACACCTCCTGCAGTCCGATTTGTCTCCGAACAATGATATTTATTGTAATAATAAAAAAACAAAGTTACATTTGCAGTTAAAATACCTGTGCTCCCATACATTATGTTTTGGAAAATATGTTATCCAAGTACATTTTATAAGTTGGTCGACTATTACTCGTAAACTTGTAAAGCCTACTTAGCTGTGATAGTTTTTTTTTTTTAATTTCGTTAAATATACTACAACCGTGAATTTTTTCTTATACCTAAACACAACCGTTTAGCTTGTAGAAGGGGAGGACATTTGAGTCTAACAAAAAATAGCACTTTAAAGCTTAATAATTCACAAACGAATCCCTTAATCGGAAAATTATTTGGACATACTCGCAATATTTTTTAAAGACCTATCCAACGACATCCCACGCGGAGGATGGAGTACGCGAGAAAGGAGATACTCTAATTTATATATATATTTTTCAAGATTTTATTTTACCACTTTGTCGGCGTAACTAATCTATATATTCCTGTCTAATTACAGCTTTCTAGTGCTAAGAGTCTTTGAGCTTAGCTGCAGACAGACAGACGGACATGGCGAAACTATAAGGGTTCCTTATTTACTACGGAACCCTAAAACTCGTGTTCTGTTATGCAAAGTTCCTTCACCTGTCATTTCAACATCAGTACTAATAAAACAGTACAGCCTGTATGTAAGTAGAACTTTAGCAACCACTTAAACAAATATACTCTCTTAACTAGAACCTTCTCTTAATGTACTAACTACGTCGCATAACACAAATACAAGTACTATTTGTGAAGAAGTTGTACTTATACATTATATAATAATTCCGAGGGTGCCACTTGAGCAAGCGAAGTGCTCATCTGTTCGTGACAATCTCAGACGGGCTGTTGTGCTAAGTTGATAGTGGGCCTTCTTGAGAGCCGTGCTTAGTGGCAACATCACATTATTTTTATACAAATATTTTTTAAGGTAGAAAATCAAATAATAATTAATTAATTGACTTTCGGTTTTCTGATGATCTCCCGAAGGTAACTTACTACCTCAATGTGAATGCCACAAATTGTACTTTCAGATACCCACTATTTCAATATCCGTTTTGATCACAACTCGATCACTATCTGTCTAGCTTTTCCCCAACTAAGTTGGGGTTTGGGGTCGGCCAGTCCAACCAGATGCAGCCAAATACCAGTAAACGATAAAGAAAAAAATATATAGAATTATTATATTATATTGAATATCCGTATATAGCAACTGGTAAATGTCCATATGGATTAAATGATAATGTAGTTAATACTCGGGACAGGATGACGATAGTAAACACTCAGCTATCATTATTTTTTTGATAATTTCAACATAGTAAAATGAATCCGCTACACAACATCGATTAAGAGCTAGCTAATTTGCCACATGCTACATTATAACGCGAGTATTACAAATGGCGCACCCGCTCCGCTCCCGCTCACCGCTATACCCGCAGCCTCACCACGACTTGCCGGCGAGGCGGACGGTCGCGCCACTCGTTTGTACGGGAAGCTCATTTACTAACTTTTTGACTTCCACTGCTTATATCTATAAAACATATAGCGGTTTATAGCTGATAGCTGCAGTGAAACTGGGACATTTTGCATTGCGGGTCATGCCGTACGGCGTGTGGGTAGGGAGAGAGAACAAGGCTTGCATTTAAGTAAATGAATTATATGAAAAAGCTCTTTGTGTATAACTCGGAAATACCTACTTCCATTTATTGCATCTAAGCGACATCTACATTCATGTCTCAATAAAATCGAAAGCAAAGGTTATTTAGGTATCTCTTTAGTAAATGAGTCTATCATCTCTGTGGACAATGATTACAGCTAGTTCAAGCATTCTTATTTTCGAGGCAATGGTGGTTTGATTATGTCTATTAAGTAACCACGATAATTAAAATTATTGTATTTCATTATCATTCTCTTGCCCTTATCCCAATTCATTTGCAGTCGGCGCAGAATGTTGACTTCTTCCATACTTCTCTATTACTCGTCATCTCATCAGACACCTCCTTTCGTGCCATATCATTATTTTCAGTCCATCCATCGTTTCTTTGGTCTTCCTCTACTCATACACCCATCCACGTTCATTCTCAAAACTTTCCTCACGACATTTTTCCATTCCTCCGCATCACATGCCCATACCACGACAACCGATTACCACACAAGTTTTAAGTCACCGGCGCCACTTTCAGACTTCCTCTTATATACTCATTTCTTACTTTATCCATTCGCGTAACACCACACATCCCCCTCAGCATTCTCATTACAGCCACATGCAAATGCCTTTCATTCATCCCTTTTGTGGCCCAACATTCTGATCCGTACAAGACAGCAGGTCTAACCATTGTTTATAAATCTTCCCCTTAAGTTTAAGGGGAACGCGGGAGTCGCAGATTGTTACAAGTGGTCACCACGCGATGCAAATAGAATTTTTCCTGGTCAAACGGGACAGTCTTAAATACGTCATAAACTGTAAAGTGCTGCCAGGCGAAGACTTACGCTCCTAACACAGATTGGACATAATGGAGGTAAAAGTCCGTATCTCGGCCAGTAGAATCAAAGAACGGCCCCCATTCAAAATCAAGATGGCTTAAGAGTCAAGTAGTAGATAAGATGATGGAAATGAAGGATATGGAAGGAAAATCTATGAATAAATGTTGGAAAGAGATGGCGGATTGTTTAAGGATAGCAAAGATAAGTTTGGAGAATTGAAAAGGGTAAGGTATGTTAGATAAGGATACATGGTGGTGGAATGAAGAGGTGTAAAAGAGTCTGAAAGAGAAAAAGGTTGCGTTTAAAGAATGGCAGGGGTAGCAAACGGGAACGATAGTTTGAAAGAAGAACATTTATAAAGAATGGAAGAGAAAGGCAAAAAGGCGGGACCAGTTTCCAGGGCTAAGGCGCAGCAGAAGTTATATGACTCACTGGGCAGTCCTAGAGACTAGAAGAAGCTCTACCGGATTACAAAGGCAAGAGAAAAGAGAACGAGAGATATAAATCATATAAAGTGTATGAAAGACGGCGCTGGTAAGGTTTTGTCTAAAGATGAAGAAATAAATAGGAGATGGAAGGATTATTTTGAAAATCTAAAGAATAGGGAAGATAAAGCTTTGGGAATGGTATTGTGCATATCTTTATAATTTATTGTACATTTTATGCTAATTTTTCTATTAGTCGCCTCTTACGACAACCACTGGATGAGATGAGGTAGTGGCATTCTTTGAGTGCGGCATACCACACGGACTCTTACACAGGGAAAAAAATATTGTATTTACCTAGCATAAATCAAAACCGCCATAAATAATGTTAATCATTAACATTAATGGTCTGGTCTGGGTCTGGCTAAACAACATCCATTAATTGAGTCTAGCCTAAATCTGAGCTAATAAAGTGATCAATCAAATTGATTGGACTTCACAACTTACGTCATTTATCGCTAATTACTAACATTAACGATTGACTGATTGGATTCATTGATTGATACAGTAAACTTTCTTAACAGATTTTAATGAAGTTGCTTGATTTCGGCTTAGTGTTGATTTATTTACACTGTGTATTCAGCTGCATCCGAAGAGAGGGGAGGCCGATCCTAACTTAGTTAGGAAAAGCCAGGCAGATGACATAACTGATATCGAAGTAGTCCAGAAATAAAAGGAAATGAAAAATCTCTGTCACATTTGTAATAAGTACCTACTCTCGAGCCAAGTCGCTCTTAACGTGCACGTATTTCTACATCGTTCTCACATATGTATAATCTCAACATGAATGATGTAACCAAGATTTTGTACAATATTTTGATTGAAAAGAGTGTCCATGGAGTTTCTTGCCCATTCTTCTCCATAGAGATCTACCCTTTGGAATGGGCAACTACAGTACTTTCACAAGTTATTATGCCTTGTGTCTGTGACTGTAGCTTAGCCTTCTTTGTTTTTCTGACATTCAAAAGTGCCTGTAATGGTCTAATTGAAAATGCTTTTGAGTTTGAGTTTGAAGTCGAATTTTTTGCGTACTGTTATAAAGATGAACAAAATACTCATTGTATTACTTCTGCTCTGGTTCTACGTTCCTTTTGTCTAAATTAACGTTTCAATAATTATGAATACTGACACCTGAACATCTAGACATAGGATTTCAAGTTCATTGAAGATTGAACTCAAACAGAGATGCGAGAAATAAGACAGTAACCATCCGTTCTACTTTCGACTGAATTCGAAACTAGATAGGCTTCTACAAATCAATCCAGTTGATCTCCTTCCGACAAGCAACTTTCCGTTATTTTATCCTAACTCCAGTTGCAATAGCCGATGTAAGAAAAAACCTAAAAATATGTACATTTCCTAGTTGAACAACGTGTAGTCTAGGTCGCAAGTACCCGGCACACACCACGCGCCGCGCCGACGGCGACGGCAACGCCTACGGCGACGGCGACGCGGCGTCGCGGCGCCCGCGTGTTTACTCGCTTATTAAACTGAGACATTATGTTGTGAGGTACAGAAGTATCACTATAAAAACAAATCGTAAACAAGGAACTCTTTATAAGCAAATGATGAAATTTCGATCTATGCACGGTGTAAGCCGTGATGATAAATTGAAATTTGGTAAGAAATCGCCGAAATTTGTTTTAAAAATCCTTTGCGCTAATTTCATAATATTTGACTTGCTCTCAGAACAGTGAAGAAAAACGTGAGGAAACCAAGACATGACTTAGAAACAAAAAATCAAATACATGATATCCAGTTCCACGCACCGGGTTCGCGTGATGTTTCATGGCTGCTCCCTCTCACTGAGGGTTTAATTCAATTGACATATTATTTTTGTTTATACAAAAAACGGTTCCTAAAACTGCCTTGATTAAATTAGGGAGCTCTTGTCTTTTTTAATGATAATTTAAGGTATGCTTTGGTAAAATAAGTTGTGGACCTATAATGATAGGTCCACAACTTGTTTTACATGAGAATCAAAATAGATCACCTAAAAATTGAAAATTAACTGTGAATCTTTGAGTAGATCGGAGCTTCTGCACCCAGTCTCCTTGAAATCTCGGCGATAAGTTCCACGTTCTGATGGAAAATAACACTCCTTGTACTCGTTGTTGTTATTCAACATGTTATTCAACATGGCCGCCGGTTTCTTTGCTTTTATTATCTGTTGCACTAGAAATCTTTTGTAGATGTGCTTGAAGGTCAAAACAAAACTTCCGTTATAAAGGGTCTATCCATCATGTTTTTATGTATTTAATGAATTTTATTTCTTTGTTAAAATATATGTCTTTAAATAATCAATGATAATGATAATACTCCAAATCCATAATAATCCACCATAATAATAACAATCTGCTTCCCTATAGCAACCCCATAGTGAGCCCCACACACTCACAAAACCGCAACATTTGAATAAATTTACAGAAAGCATTTAAAACAGCCATCCACCATAAGACGTAACGATGCCACACAAGCGCCCCGCTTACAGCAAGTACAGTGACTACGTGCGCTATTCAAGCGGGAATCTATAGGAGAACGGAACGCAACATGTATGACGTGAAGAGGGCCTGAGCACAGTGATATTATGTTTCAGTAGCAGTGCAGACTATCAAACTTTATGTTGCACGAATAAGAAAACAATTTGAGGCTGGTCAGCCTTCGATATGACATGGAAAGGCAATTTACACACTGCAGTATTATTACGAATGGAAGTGAAATGGTTTTGAAGTTACCAACTCAATAATTATGACATACAGTAAACACGATTTAGTACTGAATTACAATTGGCTGTCTGGTGAACCATTTCGAATTTGAGTTCCATTCCACACTGAATACAAGTAAGCCTACTGTCCTGCCCTAAACTGTGGCTCCGAGGGTAGCATTAACATAAAACACACGCCACATTTGCATAAAGTTTGCGTCGAACTGACACGACGAACATACATACATATCTATGTATACATACATACATACATACATGGGTCGTTTGAGTTAAGCTTGAATTGCCGCGATTTTGCTAGTCTATGTAGGTAGGTGTGTTAGTGAGTGTGTTTTACTTGTAAGTTATGTCTAATGTGTTCGTGTGTCCATGTAGGGACAGTGAGGGAAATTAATGCATTATAAAATTTTCTCACTACGTCAAATTGCACGGCACGGTTGGTGCAGTGGCTGAGCGATTGACTGCTGCGCTGCGTGTCGCGGGTTCGATCCCCGCACGGAACAAATATTTGTATGGCCTACAGATAGTTGTTCCGGGTCTGGCTGTTTGTGTATGTGAGTTTAAACGTTGTGAACGCACCCACGATACAGGAGAAATTCCTAGAGTGGGGCAACGTTTTTAAAAAAAAAATGTGACAGTGGTGATCCAAATTAAGGACAGTTAATTATTTAATTTGGTAGGTCATTTGCAATTAATTTCCCCATTCGTGTAGTTTTCTACTTCAATGCATGATTAATAAAAGTCAATTAAACCATGGTAATATGTGATAGTCCTTATCCCTCTACGTCGTAGCAAACTGCTACAGCCGCGTAGCACATATCTACGGCGTAGCTGTTTATATAGGTTCGGTTTCTTTGATCCTAATAATAGCACACACCGTTGCCGAGCTACGACGGATAATGTTCACCGAACAGCTTACTCAAGCGACGTGTTTATCAAAGGAATTATATCATTTTTGTAAATAAGATATTTATATATCAAGATTATAAACTAAATGGGTACCGTTAGTGAGTAGATAATATGCAAGATTCAATGTTGAACTTCAAGTCTGACCCTTTTTTGGGTGAGATGAGATTACTCTCTTGTCCGTCTGTCTGTTCGTGTGTCACTACTGATTTTCTCAGGAACGGGTGGACCTATCAAGTTGAAATTTATACCAAATACCCAAGGTCATAAGTCAACATGATAAAAAGATATGGGCAAATTTGATTTTCGCGAAAACACAGTTTGGTATTCAAGACAACTTTTCGCCAGCATACATTAAATCTCCAAGAAATTCATAAAGCCCTCCTCTATTAATTTAAGAGGCACGTCTGCGTGTATGAATACGCGGAATGTATCGGGTATCCCAAAAACGCACGATTTGGATTTCCCGCATTTGTAGCAGTGAGGGTTGCTCACCACAAAAATACAGTTTGACAGCTAACAGATCAAGGTTAGTAAAAATGGAGCACCACACGGGAGAACAACGCCATACAGCGCGGGAATTGATTCAATAACTGCATGAAACACTTTTGTGTCTTGTACTCTCTCGTTTCAGTGATCACCAGTGATCGGAGTATATAGAACGATTTTTGGTACTTGTATCATAAATATTCACAGAAAAAATAACATGGATAAGTCATTTTCCCGGAAAATAATTCCGGGATTTCCGGATCCAATTAAATATTGTTAATGTTGTTAGTGATATTAATACTACTCAATTCATTTAAACGAAGGTACCACCGATTAGTGCACCATCCATGATCCTTTGCTCTGATTGGTCGTTGGGTTGTGTCAACTTGTGACTGGGTGACGTTAAAAAAAATTATGAACAGTATAATATAGCTCATTACAATAGTTTTTTTTAATAATCAACCAATTCTGAAAATCCGGAGGAATGTCCATATACACGTCCACACACGTTTCGGATCAAGGACCCCAATTCAATCTACCTACTCCAGTCTCTGGTGACCACTAGGAGCCAAAGATCTGTTGCTAACAAGCCCACACCCACGCGTGCATTTGAGGAGCAGAATCAACACTCCATCAACGAAATTCAGTTACTTTAATAAAAAATTGTCATGGAAAACAACAAAATAGTGCGTATGTGCCAGCAAAGCCTTGGAGGTTATTTACCTGATATCATATCCATGCATAACCCTATTCTGTATTCTATATGATATATATAATTCAAAAAAGAAAACTGTGTTTCCTATTGACTTCAAATCTTGCGTTAATTCTAGGACATCCTTTATATCTATGTCACGCATCACGCTGACTGAATCAGATGAGGGTGGTGGAAATTTTGACATTGTAGAATTACAAATATTACCCGCATTATATACATACATACATAGGATATACTTGCTTTACGATATTAGAGAAGATGGCTTTGTTTGACGTCGTTAGGCGAAACTCTTACTTTTATCCAAGACATGACTAAAGTGTAAGCAGTTGGTTTTTAGTCTCAATTATTCTATATTTTAGTATAGAACCTCCACAAACCCCTCAGTGATTTGTTAGACCAACTCGTGTTAAGGAGTGTTAGTCAATCCTTTATATGATCGCCAACACAAAACAAAACAAAACTTTCTTTTATTCAACTAATATTTTATTAGTATGGCCCGAAACATTTATATCATTCACTTTGGCTTTAGTTTTGTGTCTCGAGGACTTACAGGGTTTAATCCGTAGTCATAAAAACATGGAAATGATGTGTTCATGTCCAAGCCATACACAAATACATCTAACCACTCAAATACACGTTTTTTACAAAACTGATGTGATGCATACTGCCTACCTCACCATTAACCCTACGCCAGTGTATACCGGCTTAACTTGTACTTACAAGTGGCGAGGAGACTGACGGGGCAAGGGAAGAGGAGGGAGGGGCGAGGCGAAAGCTTTGAGTTAACAGTAGGTACACAAGTTGAAAGCTTCGCTATAAAAATTTCAGTCATCACAGTTTCGTTTAACTGTTCATGTGAACAGGTATTAAATATTTTTACATGATTGTTATTTTCGCCAAAGTCTCTTAGCCTTTCATCATCTGCTTAGCCTCTTCCCAAATATCTCGAAGTTGGCTTCCGGTCTAACCGGATGCAGCTATATACCAGTATGCGCGGTGGGGCGCCATGGACCGACTGCCTGTCGGTTCTCCACAACCAAGTTGGTACTAGATAATACGATACTCCTTGGTAAGACCTGTTTTCAGAGTTTCAGGCCACTGACGACCTGTAAAGACTGTTCGCCGAATTCTCATAAATATCCTAAATGGTGATTTTGTATATTAATACAATCCGACTGCAATCAATTCAAGAGATAACGGTATACCCAGTCAGGCGGAGTTAATCGTCCAGTCATTATCATCACACTGCTTGTAACGTGTAAGTCTGTAAGTAATCATTCCTTAGCAATGATGACACTGACAGCTCTTGAACCTGGTTTAGATGTGCTGATCGCGTTTAACTTCATTAGCGTTATTCGCCCATAGACTTCGCCTTGACTTGTCCCTTATTAAAATTATTTCCCCTGTATTAAGAAGGGTCAAAAGAATATACTGTAATTCATTTAAAAATATTTATTCTCTAAAGGAATTAAAACACCCCGAGGCTCTGAAAACCCCTTATGCGAATCAAGCCTAACGATATGATGTAATTATAGCAAACATGCCTTCAAAATAACCTCAAAGTATATTAAATTATCTCAAATCCATAATATCGCTATGACTCGCAAATTCACGTATAATTTGACAAAGGACAACGTTGGCCATTCGTAACAAAACCCAATATTTTGATATTTGATCTTTTAATACGACAGAGAGAAGAAAAGATCAGTTCTTTTATTAATTTTATTAATCTTCAAAAGATTTTTGCGAATATTAAGAATAAAGGAGGTTGCCAGAAAATGTGTCACTCGTGACTATTGTGTGGCTTTCGGAATAAGTGTCCGAATGGAAAATGAGACCCATGTTGTGTTGTCAAGTTAGCTTCAAGTTACAAAGGTTACAGTTTTGTTTGCTTCATGTGAAATCCTTCGTTATTTAATGGCTCGTTCAGTCTTGTTTGTTAAACGTCTCGATCTTTAGTTGCCATATTGTCTATGGATAACTATAAAGTATATTTTGATTGGTGTAGATTTCCGTAATTATTAGGTATATTTTCTAAAGGTTGAATTTCTCAATTTGCAGTCCGAAATTGGTTGATGGCAGATGACTCATTTTTCCCTACATGGCAATTACAGGTACACCTCTTTTTCACCCTGCTGGTGTTGAAGGTGTGATGTAATGTTATGTGTCTTAATATGTTTCGCATAATTTCAATAAAACTCGTCGAATATCATGAGCCTAATTATGCAGTACCTTTGCCTTATCTGATAGTCCCTTGTCTGCATAAAATAAAAAAAATAAAAAAATTGAAGCAAAATACCTTATTAGCAGAATCGCAATCAAAAGATTTACGTACCTACATAATTACGAGTATATTTGCCATCTAACTAACTTTAGTCATGAACTTTGTGCAAAACCAAAAATGTAGGTAGTTCCACTATTTCTGTTCCAATATCGCGTAGGAAAATGTTTTCAAACTTGTATAACTTATACCATAATTGCTGGCTGGTTTAAAGGTAGAAAGTTCACCATTCATTTCTTACGGGGTCTTTAAGGAAAACATCTTGTGATGGTATGGTTTTTTGTGAATCATTTAAGCTCGCTAAAGAAAAACCGGTACGGACAAAATGTGGACCGGACTCTGACTGATAATATATAACTTTGACGTATCTGCCAGTATCCGGTGTCCGCAGCCAGTACCAAATCTCTCCATACAGGTTTGACCGAACCTATTTACAACTTTATGTCAATATGCTCTTCTTTTATTTTTTCACTTCTGCCTACCCCTTCGCAGAATAAAGGCGTGACACTTTGTGCCAGAGTATAATTTTATTCTTCCTTCTATCAGACAAAGGACTTGTGTTACCCGCTATCAAATCAGTAGGAATAACATACATATTGCCTCAACTTAGATTACCTAAGTTCTCAAGTGATTACCTAACTGCGAACATAATATGAGACAGACTCTCACTGCCATTGTTTTTGTTCTAGTTCACTAATATCGGAGGCTTTGGCGAAGAAAACAAAAAGAAAACTAGATTTGTTCTGGGAATCTTATTAAAGGCATGTTTGACTTGAATGAAGTTGCATTAAAGGACACTTCTTGCGAAAGATGTTTAATCAGATAACGACATTTTTAATGACATTCCAAGTTTACTTAAAATTATGTCATTTTCAATGACTTTCCAAGTTTACTTGTATAAATAGTATAATTCGGTTTTCAGGATTGTTTGTGTGATCGGGTTGTTCTTCGAAACACCGCAATAGAGTTTGATGTGAATGTCACCATGGCATCTTTTAAAGAATTCATTCCGGGAGGTGTTTATTATCTTTATAGTAAACATACATATTAATTATATAAATGAACTTTGTTTTGTCAAGTCCGAAAAACCGGACGGGTCCGGACTGCGCTGGCTCGCTAGTTTTATAAATAAACTAAAAGGATGTTGGTGAGTCCCAGATTTTGAATGAACATAAACATTTATATTGACATGAAACACTTCAGTGGAAAATTTATTAATTATGAAAAATGATATCAAATGAATTAACAAAGTTCGCAGAAACGGTTAATTGCTGACGAATTTAAATTATTATTGTTTTCGAAGCTTAACAGAAATATTAACCAACCGTAAACTTCCAATAAAACACAGTAAAGTAATATTAAATTAAATACATGTTGTGATTTATGCTGATGTTGTAATTTTACCAAACTTGTAAAAGGAAGCAAAATTATAGAGCTTGTTTGTTGATTGTATAACTCTTTTGAGGTGTTATTATTATTTATACATTTCTGCTAAAAACTCCCAGTCCCACTGTTGGGACCGAGGCCTCTGCTCTGTGAGAGACCAATCCTCCAAGTCACGATGTTGTCTTATCAAGTAAGAAAGGGAAGCCTGAATCATAAACCGGGCAGAAATACAAACTCCGGACTGCATGTGGGAAATGTTTGATGGACAAACCTAACACCAGACCTGAGAATAAAACAAGCAGCCCATGTTCAGTGGTTAGTAGGTAAATAGTGGTTTACCATAAGAATTCTATATTATAATCAAAATAATTTCTCAGTTGCAGTCTGCAATAACTCGACGAACGAGGCCGCTGTGCAGTGTTACATTAAACTCGTAAATCTATGTAAGAAACCTTTATCCATTAGTCTTTGTCTTCTAACTACTAGAAGCCAGTACAAGGTCAACCACCTCACTCAATATGACATAATACCGTCGTCACAAAACGTCAAACGGCTGCCTACTCGCCGAGTCCTTCATCATATCGATTCGCGATATTATTGTTACATAGTTATGTCCATATTTATGAAAACAACTACCCCTCGTCAGTCGGCGTGTCACCCTTTCGTAAAGTTTTGCACATACACACACACATAGGTACACCCCACAGGGTGTGTGTGTGTTAGGTACTAGTTACAGGGTGTTTGATAGAGGGAAAGACTGAAGTTCAGTCTTTTCCTAAATTTAAGATTATTTTCTTAGATTTATATTAATCTAAATTTGATTTACCGGTTGTCAATTTCCAACCCATTTTAAAATTTTGGAAGCACAAATAACAAAAAACAGCACAAAGTGGTCTATGACAACCTCAAATAAAAAAAAGGTTTAGAGAAATTAATAATAACACAATTACCACGTCCTTTAAGACTTTTGATTCTAAGCGTGAAAACCAGGATTAAGGCGGACTATCCGTATCCCTAGTAAACTCGTCTCCGTGGTACTACCAAACACCTTATACACGACACAGCCGGCACATCAGTCCTCAATCGATCGCGACTATAAATAGGGGCAGCCCTGACGCCACCTCGTTAATATTTAAGTCAGGGTTGACACACCAGCTGACGGGTATATTAATGAAGAGAAACACAACAAGGATAAGACACTGCATTTTCATTTTAATTAACACCTGCAATAGCTACGAGTTGGCTAAGAAAATAGTTTAAATTTTGAAAAAAAAATCTGTTCGACGTTAGAACGGAAATGTTGTTAGGCTTATTGACATTTTTTATCGTTGACAACTATGTAGATGTTTACGAATGAATGATATTAGATAGGTAGGTTTCCTTGCACATGTTAATAATTAGTTACTTGAAGACTGTGGTTGCTGGTTAATATTATTAACGTTGAAAACATTAAGATCAATTATTACAGTTGAGTAAAATGAATTTCAAGATAGGAACCTAATAGCTGCTGTTATCAAAAAGTAGGTACTCTTTAAGAAAAGAATAACATCAGAACACTTCGCAAATATACTTATAACCATCTTGTTAAACGTACAGCACATTCACAAGTTCTCAAAACACAGCAAAAATAAACGCCTCATCCCACTTTCTGTTCACAGTCGATCCCCGCTACTTTTAACGCGACAACCCTGGTGCCGCGTTAATATTTTAGCACAGGGCTGACACACGCTCGAAATACACACAAACCGGTGGAAAATTTAAAATCTATTTACTTTCTTTGACAAACGGCCTTAAGTACATGTATGTGTTTTATTGGGTTTTCAATTTAAAATGGTTCTACTAGCAGGTAGGTAGTAGATATGTCTAGTGACGGCGCGTGTTTGTCAAAGGGTGATAAAGGTACAGTGATTCTATTGAAGTTCTCTTTTGGTTTTGCGAATATTTTAAAGAGATTTCAGTTGGGATTCTAATTTAAACTAAAATAACTTTCAGCTGACTTTTTTGTTCCATTTTGAAATCTAGTTTTGCTTTACATTCATTTATCATTGACTAGATTAGCTTTAAATATTATTGTTCAAACTCGATTGTCTAGTTCGTCTAGTGGATGCTCAGCATGAGGTCCAAGGCGCAATTTTCAGTTCGGGCAAAGTGTTATTGGATTTTTCCACGGAGTTTGTGTCAGCGCCCTGTTGATATTAATAGGCTTGCACCCTGTTACATGTGACTTAAACGTTACAGGTAAAAAAACACTAACCTAACTTAAACCTTTCGGGAATTACGCACATAACATAATACCACACGACAGCAGGCTTCACATCAATATAAAATACTGTTTCTGCTAACCGTGAGCCTCTTATCGTATCTTTAGACAAAAATAAAAGATAAAATATTTACCCTTTTCCCAGCAGCAGGAAAAGAAAGAAAACCTCTGACTGAAAGTACATTGGGCATTGTATCTCAAATGTCTTTTTCATTCCAGCAATATCACTGCGCTTTTAATTAAAACTAAGAGTCAATTACTCAAGAGACTCAATTGAATTGAAATACTTCGTCTAAATCTATAGAACCGTCTACTGAATAGTAGAACCCTTTCACAGAGAATTAATATAAAACTAAAGGTGAACTGAAACGGTCGCGTTTAAACTGAAATGGTCATTTATTGCTGAATGGAGCAATATAGTGATGGGTTTCTAATGTAATGGACTGTGATGTCGAAAGTGGTACTACGATTCGTATTATTTTGAAACTTAAATGGAGAGTAATGTTTTTATTTTTTGAAGAACAAACGCGGTGGTCATTGCTGTTTAAGAGAGTAAATGTTTTCCCTGAAGTTTGTAGTGAAGTTTATTGTGTACAATTTAAATTTGCAGCCGGAGTTAATTTTTTCCGCACTACGTTTACTGATCGTTTAATAGAGAAGTATGGAAGAAGAGGACATGCTACGTCGACCCCGAGTGTGTGATTGTGTGTGATTGTGACCCGAAGTGAATTGGGGTAAGGGCAGGAGAATGACGATGATGTTTACTGATCGTTAGAGAGAGTTTAGAGAGTCTACTTCAAGGCATCTAAAAGTAGCCCAGATGTCAAACCTTACAACAAAGCATACCCCTTTTTAACATCGGTAACATTACCGTTGGGCGACAGATGTGGTTGGTAAAAGGATATGTTAAAATGAAAATTGCCTTCTTTGAAACCACCATTTCACC
This sequence comes from Lycophotia porphyrea, assembly GCA_950005105.1. Classification (NCBI taxonomy): domain Eukaryota; kingdom Metazoa; phylum Arthropoda; class Insecta; order Lepidoptera; family Noctuidae; genus Lycophotia; species Lycophotia porphyrea. The sequence continues at coordinate 388,596 of OX465404.1, read as the reverse complement.
TTCACAGTGTTTTCCATTGAAGCTGGTGGTCGTACTGAGTTTTAATATCTGACCAGTTTTTTTCCCAACTGTATTCCAGCTTGTCCGGATGCTGCTGAATATCAATATTTTACACGGAGCAACTAATTAGACATGAACCCTTTATGAACCCTTCACGATCATAAGGGTAGATTACAGAGCACATTGTCTCTTTAACAACAGCCATATAAAATAGCCCGTGCCCAACCTGCAACAACAACCGTAACTTACAATAACCTCCCGCTAATACCTTATCTACAATAATAATCAGTGTTCGGGCGAAGTTGGACCGATCCCGCAGTATCCTCGAAGTATACAGTAATGTCGAGTTAAAACAACACTAAATCAATTAGCCACAGCGCCGGGCGGCAAGTTTTGATTAAATTACTGCTGATATTATCTGAGGGGCAATTGAAACCGAAACCGATGCCACAACAAATTAGGAGCGGAAGCGGGGAAAAACATTATATAAGATTTGTCTGCGTCCGAGTCGAATTTGACCGAACTTCAAGGGTGCCTGTTATGTCAGAGTCATGAAATTACAGTAAATTTGATATCAAGGGTACAACTCATAAATACAGCTGCCTTACCCAATAACACCCGAACTGAGGTGTATACTAAATCAATGAGACTGCCCAAGGACTACAAATATAAATATACTCTTCAAGTACTAAAAGTTTCCAGTTACTCGTATATAATAGACTTAAAAAAGAGAACGTAGGGATTATGAAGTTTTTATTTCAGCATTAGATGTAGAATCTGTTTGTCTAAATAGTTTCCCGACCGCCTTTGTATTGCACCACGTTATCAGCAAACCTGGGCTGCTGGCACAGTTCGTGGCAACTTTGAGATATTATTTAAGATCACAGGCTGCTGAAATACTGAGTCCAGTGCTATTACTTTCAAAACAGTTTATAATATTTAAAGTAAATATTATAAATTCTAGCGAAAATCATCTTTTTTAGTAAATACCACAAAATTTTCTCTCGGCTGTTAATTAGACAGAGCTTTACCAATGTTGAGGCGTATTTGAAATCGGTCCCATTACGATCCCATTTACGATTTCGTAGCAAGCTGCTACGCCGTAGCTGTCACGTAGGCCATTTGTAAACTATAACTGTTTTTTTTTCCTTTTTCATACCGATTTTTACACATTTGTGTATTTCGGATATAGCATATCACCTGTGTAGTACCTGAACGGTTAGGCAGAGATTTAAATCAATAGTGCACCCACATGTTGCCAGTTACGTTTAAGTCTCATATAGTAGGGGGTGAGCATAATACCATCAACTGATCACTAATCCGAACTTCAAGGCTGCTGCTGAGATATTCCTGATGTCAATAAAAATACTCAAAAAATTATATCCCTGTTAATTACTTAATTAACAGAATTCTGCTTCAATGTTATATCAAGAAACCTTATAATTATGACGCATTCCGTACATAATGAGCAGTAATGTGACTTTGTCTGAAGCGCGTTGATCCTCATATTGCTAAGCATGGGACTTAACTCGGCGCGAGGCGCTAAGCGTTGAGATAATCTGTCTCACCTGCTCTACGCTATGTGATCCTAGTACTCCATTTTGAAATCTACAACATTAATATTATGTAGATGCATCTTCCTCCATGTAATCTAAAGGGATCCAAGCACTGAGATAGTTTGTCTCACCTGCTTTATGCTATGTGATCCTACCGAATGGAAACGGGTGCCACGAAGTGGTAATTTGAGTTTAGGAAAAATAAAGAAGTCGGCTGGAGCCATATCTGGTGAATAAGGTGGTTGCTCGATGGTATTTGTTGAGTTTTTGGTCAAAAATTCGTTCACGATGATGACTTTGTGCAAAGGCGCAATATCGTGGTGTCCACAAATCTGGCCTTTTTCGTCGAATTTGCTCTCTTAAACACCGCATAACGCGCTCAAATAATATTTTTTATTTACTGCTTGACCTTTCGGCAAGAATTCTGTGTGCACAAAACCGCGATAGTCAATGAAAACGGTCAACTAGACTTTGAATTTTGATCGACTTTGGCATGGCTTTTTTGGTTTCCATTCAGTTGAAAGGCGCCCCTCCGAAGCTTGTTAACTAATTTCCATGTCAAACCCGTAAACCTACCTCTCGTCACCAGTTAAAATGCGTTTCATGAATGTTGGATCGGAATTGACTCGTTCTAGCATGTCCTCAGTGACTCTTATGCGATTGAGTTTTTGGAGAAAATTCAGGTCTTTTGGGATTAGCCGAGCGGCAACATGTTTCATATGCAAGTGATTATTTAAAATGGTACGGATCAACTTGTGAGATACAGAAAGTTCAATGGCTATCTCTCTCAAACTTGAATGAGGATTTTCAGTCACTATTTCCTTCACTTTTACGACGTTAACTTCAGTTGAAGACAGCCTACTAGAGCGAGGTCAATCTTCTATCACATCTCAACCGCTCAACCGCTCTCACGTAGCCACGAAGCGTTCAAAAGTACGTTTTGTACCACTCATAAGTGGTTTTGATAAAGTCGATTTACTGTAAGCCTTCTGTAACATTTTCAGGGACTCCGAACACGAAATTTCAGACAAACTCTTTGTTCGATGTATTTGTCCACTATGAAATTCGCAATACACACTAGATATGATCTAACTAGAAAAAGCACTGTATTTAATCGAAATAACAGATGCAACTCAAATTCCACATTAAAATGGAAAACAGTTGTGTCAATATAAAAAAAAAAAAATGTTTACCCTAAACAAATCATCCATTCCCGATACTTTTTTGACTGAATGTATTCCAATCACTGACCACATTGAACATACTGGTGACTTTTGTTTCGTTTTCCATTATTAAACGGTGACTGACAACAAACAATTAATAAAGATAACATATTAATTGGATTCTCAACGTCAATTGATAGGGCGGGCTTAGTTGTCCAATGTCGGCTATGTACGGGGTTATTGATGACTCTTGGTCTGATGTGATCGAACAGATCACATCAGACCAAGAGTGCATTGCTAAAGTACATGTCAAGAGAGATTTGCTTTTATCTCATAGTTCACAGCGATACGAAAGAAGAAAGAGATTGTTTATTGAAACTTGCATTTGCGTGTCTTATCTAAATTGAAATATCAGAAGTACCCTTAAAACTGATATGGAAAGCATCCACTGTATATAGATATTTTGAACGGTAAGAAATGGAAAACATCGTTCCAAGTGCGGGTTTAGGTGAACTTAAAATTGCTATTTTATCAGTAAAATCAGTTTGAATAAATTAAATTCTTTCATCACATCTTTAAGATATCTTTTGCAAGATTTAAAACGCGTGCGCGTTACTTCATATACATGTGTACCAAGGCTCTCAAAATGGTTGAAGGAAAACCTCGTGAAGAAACCGGTTTGTACCAATCATTCAAAGTCATGACCGTGACGGGGTGGATCATGAGCCAGTTCCTATCACAGACTCCTCTCTGTGATAACTTGTGTCCCAGCAGTGGGAACTTCACAGGCTGAATATGCTAATTTCTATCAACAATGTCTTAAACAACAAAACAAACCTCAATTGCAGAATAAACATTGCCTCAGTGACGTCACCGGAGCGTAAGAAACACCGCGCAAAAGGCTGGCGCGTGTTGACAAGCGCCATCAGAAAGTCATTAGAGACGGAGTGTTACGCATGAGCTTATTTTCACTTCACTTCAGTACCTTTTAAGTAAGTAAGTACATACACACCCATGTATGTATGGTGGAGGTGCCGCTAGCAAGCGGGTATTGTTCATGTCTACCGGTGTTGGGGAAGATTATACTATAAGTCTATCTATACACGGTGTGAGCGACTACAACGTATGAACAGGTACCATATACCCATGTGGGCCTATTTAGCGTAGCCGTGAGGCACACAGTCATCATTATTTTATTTTTTGTTAAGATTCAAGTTTTTAATTTTTTTGCTTTTCTTTTATTTTTCCTTTTTAAAGTGTGTGCAGTTGTGGCATGCGGCAAATATGGCATGCAGTTGTGGCATACATTCTTACCAGACTGTTAAATTCTCGTAAAACACCTTACCTGTAATAAAAATAAAAATTATTAAAATAAACCAAAATCTTTTATACACTAATTAACTTTCTTAAATATCATCAAGCCTTTAATCCAGGAAGGGTTGGGCAGGCAGTGTAAGCTATAGTACATCCACATTTTGCCAATTATGTTTACGTCCCATGCAATAGGGGGTGATCATATTCCCATCAAACCCATAAATCCAGACTCTAGGCTGCTATTGAAAAACTCCTGTGAAAAACCGAATATCATTTTATCCGCCCCCGGAAATCAATCTCAGGACAACAGTAACCTTAACCTAACTCTTTCAACCAATGAGGCAGTTTCAGTAAACAAATAAATAAAGTTAATTAAGTGAAGTTCGTTAACAGCCGGGTGCACAGTGTGCCGCCATTCATTGTTACGTACCAAAAACTTTCATTATATAACCATAATTATTACAGTAAGGCACTGGTGCCACCGTCGACCAAGTAGCGATGAGCTAGCGACAGGTTTCTTGTTCAAGAAACGTACTAAACATTAGTCAGTTAAAGAGAGCCTAGCCTTTCCCCAATTATGTTGTGATCGGCTTCCAGTCTAACCGGATTCAGCTGAGTAGCAGTATTTTACCAGTCAGTAACAGCGACACGAATATTAAAAATTGATAGGTAACTGTTCACATGGCCGACGATAACACTGACAAATATTTAGTTGCCAGCTCTACTCGCTTGTTGCTAATCGCTGGCGTTGCACGGTGGGACCGGGTCCTATAGCTTTATATATTTGCATTCAACTGAGAGTTAAAAACAAACGAGAACATGGAGTGAACTCAAGTTGAAAATGATTGCAACGGAATTATTTCCGTTATTTTATTATTTTCAGGCGCAGATGTGGTAGACAAATGTAACCAAAATTCCATTAATTATTTGGAATCTTTTGTTAAACTAAACATCAGAAAAATTCAATTTTTTTTTAAGGATACTCGATGCAATATAAGTCACAGTTATACAAAAGGTTCTTTTACGTGTGTTCCTTCAATTACAGGTGACCACGCTTAAAAGAACCTGTTACCTGTATATTATTCACATTCACAAGTATCGGGACCGATACTTAAAGCAAAGCATTGTAATCATACAAAAATTGTACATACGTGATTTCGATAAAAGCAAGTTTCGACTGCACAGTGAACAGTGCGCTCTTTATTTTATTTAACAAGTTATGTACTCACTCAATAAATAAAAGAAGAAAGGAGCAGAAAATAGTACAAAGGTGATGCTTATTTCTAAAGAAATCTCTTCCAGCATACCTGCGAAAGGAGATACTAAAAAAAGAGATATAGACAAAGTGGTTAAAAAAAGAAAAGAAAATGAAATACACAAAACATAAAGCAGATAACTATTTAAATATAATATACAATACAAGAATATACTTACAGACTTATAAATACAAAACATATAACATAAATACAATAAAATAACTAATAATAAATACTTATGCAACTATGACGAAATGGAAAGATAATGTTCTTTTACGGTTCTCTTGAAAACTGCAACAGTTTGGCAGTCCCTAATGTCAGGCGGAAGAGAATTCCCGACCGCCACTCGTGTACAGTAAAGGAGTAGCAGTAGAAGTCGGTAGAGTGGGGAGGGGATTTAAGGAGGTTCCATAGATGCAACCTGCAAGGTGCATCAGAAGGACAGCAGTAGGAAAAGCATTCCCGCAGATAGGACGATAGATTTGTGTTCAGTTGCGGCGATGTGGGTGTACAGTAGGTTAATCCTTCCAGGCTTAAAGGCGTGATGTTATGAATGTGATTTCCAATAGAGATACCCAAATGTACGAGCGCTCCACTAATGGTGAAAAGTTCTCATAAATAAATATGTACACGTAAAGTTTGTAAGTAATGTATCTGTTTTATTTCGTGTTCTTTTTGAAGGAATGAAGGGTTTTGAAGAGCTATCCATCAATCTATATTGAAGCTGTTAGATATAGTTTGCTAATATATATTTCAAGAGTGTAAAGAAAAGTTAGGCAGCGCAATATTCATTCAAGTTGTAAAGCTTGTTAAAAAAATAAACATTTTCTCTAACACTAATCGACACCTAGAATGCCTAAATATGATCGCAATGTTGAAGTTTCAACTCTTAGCGTTAAACTAAGAGTTGGAAATTCATCAATGTGCAATAGTTAAGAAGATGCCTAGTGTTAGTGAAAACGGGCAATAAGTAAAACGTTTAAATACCACCTCTATTTTTGGCAGTAAAACGCTGTTTATTCTATTTTCTACTTTCCGAAACAGCAATTAATATTTAATCACTTTAAAAATAACCCTAACTTGACCTTTATAAAGCTTAACTTATTATATAACTTTATACTTAATACTTGCTTAGCTTTATATATTTATCCCACTCATTTTGATTGGTTGGAAAAACTTTAAAATAGAAAAGGGTATTCATAAAATTAGCAACGTTGGTTCAGTCAGTGGTACGGCCTAGCGATCCAATTAGAAACATTTTTAGCTTTGACTACCCGCCTGATGAAACCAGCAGTTTTTTTTGCGGCATGTTACGAAATATTTCAATATGCCGCCTGGTCGATATTTTAGTCTGTTATAGATTGGATAAACTGAATATTTGGGATAGCTAAGATATTGTTTACCTTTCTAAAACTATCCAATAAGTAATAGGTAATAAAGATCATTATCAAAAAGGAATAAGTCTAGACTTACAGCAGAACCATAGATATAGATATACCTAAATATCGTAAGTATCACAATCCGTATGAAGAGCAACCAACAATTTACAATAATAGTGAAAACATTATCATAATATTTTAATGCAAAAGTGTCTTTTGTCAAGGGTTTATGTTCCACTCGCTTATGCCAATGGCTTGGCCCATATGGTGGTCAGAAAATACTGTACCTGCAATAGGAATAGTATTCCATGTCATAACCCAGCCATTTTCGACATCCGCACAGGTTTAGGCTTGAAAAAGGTAACAGGCAGAGCGAGTTACTTCCGCATTTATAATATTAGTATGGATGCTGGATCGCTTCGTTACTGTTCCCCGGGTTATATTCTTGATTGATACACTCCCAGGGAACAAGTAATGAATATTCATAATTCATCTTAATCTTCGAACGAAGTCAATTTAAAAGTTTGATTGATTCTGTATCTGCGACGCTTTTGTAATAAGTAAAAAGTGTCTTTTGTTTACTTTTCTACAAGTTTACTAGATTTTCTGCAGAAATACTGGTTAGGTTAGAAATATTTCCTGAATTCCAAATTACATAGTAAGCGGGAAGGTTTCTTTTTCGATTTTCGTTCTCATTTTATTTTCCTGTGTTTTATTTTGTGTGTTATCTTTTTCAGTTTACAAGCGATATGAAGTTCGGAATCACGATTTCATAAATGGTTACACATAAATAAATTAACAAAAATAGATTTATTTAAGCGCTAATACCTATAAAATTTAAAACCTAAATAAATATGTCGAAGTCTTTTGACAATTTAAAAGTTATTACATTTTTATATAATATCCTTATTACATTAAAAAAGTTAATACTTTTCACAATCATGGTAATAGTAACTCAACAACACTCATTCTTCTTTACTCTCACTAATTATAATTAAAACTTTGAAAAATATACAGATCTCGCTACGTCAACCTTTATAAATACAATTTTTGCCCTAAAAGCAAGCAGAATATAATCCTACACTAATGAATTGTAGGCGATATTAATAATATCTAGTACAAGTCTGTGGTCCCTAAAGCTTAGGCAATAAATTGCTAGAAATTGCTCCAATGATGGCGGTTTATCCTCAAGGGATTACTAGAAAGCTCTTACTAAAGAACCCTTAGGTAATTATCCATGTATTTTTCCTAATAATTGAGGTTGTGCTAGCCTGGTTTATATCTTATTCTAAGTAGGTTGTAAAGGGCTAAAGGGTTATTTTTTAAAGGTTCGTAGAAAAAGGATATGTCTGAGGTAAATTTCGCGGAATTTGACATAAGATGGTTGACTATCTTTTATTATAAGCTTCTTTGTTGTAAGCGTTGTTACAACAATTTATTTGAAGAGTTATTTTGACATGATACTTTTCTAGTTAGCCTATCTATTCACTTTTGACGGTGAGTTTTAAGTGGCTACGGCAATACGCTATTACATAGATAGCGAGCTATGGCTGTACCTCGGCCTCACTCTTCCTGGATCACAGGCGGGATGACATGTTTATGTATAATTTAACGAAAGACTGTCTGGTTTCATTATAAAAGCTCTCCTCGATGTATTTATAAAGATGGCGATCACAGTTTAGATTTATAAAATTTACGTCTGCGGTGCTATTTTTGCAGTAAAATGCGACTTGTATTTCCTAGCTACATACAACTTGGTCGAACTAATAGCATTTCGTTCCAAACGCACTCCATCAAACTGCGGACAGTTTTGGCCACACTGCACTAGGCTCTGCACTAGGCAGTTCGAGGGCAGTTTTCAATAAAACCCTAGTAATGTCGAAATAAATGGAAGTAAACGGAAAAAATAAAGTTAAAAGATGACTGCATACGAGTGATAGCTATTTTGATAACCGTCATACAATTTTCAGTCAAGGAACCTGAGTAAAACCGCATCGATATACCTTCCCTCTAAAACATGCCTTTGAACTCGGTAATGAAAGGCCAAAATATCCGATGATCCAATATTGAAAAGAAGAATTAGCTGCCAAAACAAAGCAGCTTAGAGACAAATCAAACAAAACAAGTAAACTAATTGAGCAAAGTCATCTTACTCCCAGAGCTACTTAATCAGCCTGTCACGGTCCCACTGCTGGTATACGGGCCTCCTCTTAATAAGAGGGACTAAATGCACCACGTGGATATAGAACGGGTGGTGATGTCACAGTGCATTTTAAATTGTTTAAGGACGCAGGTATGACTTTCCTGTAGATTTTTACCTTTACTGTTACATATGTTATCTTACAGTTTAACCGAACTCAGCTGAATACTAGAATATCACATGAAGTGGCTGCCTATCTGAGCTCCACGAGCTAGTTGCTGAAGAACCCTGGAAGGATAAGTTATCAGACTATCGGGTTAAGGTTCAGTCAAACCGGTACGGATTTATTACAGACAAGGACTCCGGACACAGGACTCTAACAGAACAATGTACTGAAGTATCCGTCAGTGTCCAGAATCCACAGCCAAATCATAATCTGTCCGTACTGGTTTCACCGAATCTGAAAACCGAGTTGTTGGGCTGCACGGACATATGCAACTCAACTCCTTAACAAGTGGAGTAAGGCAGTGTCCCACGAGGGATGTCGAGGCGATAAATCGCGCGTAAAGACGTCTCACCGCCGCCTCGAGGGACGGAGGATATGTTTCAATATCCCTCTCAAACATTTAATACGATACTCTATAATAATACGCTACAGAGAGAGGGTTATGGAGTTAGCGCCGAGAGTAGCGATTGGGAATTAGGACGTGTTCAGGCTCTTTGTAATTGATGAATTTAGTTTCTTTACAAATTAATTAATTGAAGAATGTTACAAAATTAAATGTGAATGTTGTAAAGTCATAAAAACACAATACAAGCTTCAGAGTTTGTTCCGGAGATAATATTCTCGTACGGCTCTTATGGACTCCATTGTCGTAGCAAACTGAAGTTTCTGGCAAAACCATGAAATATTTTATTTAACCTTGAACATCAAATATATTTTCACCACATTGTAGTGGACCTACATTTTTAGTGCATTTTTCACTTAAAATATTTCTTCAATTTTAAATCCCCTTAAAATCCCGTGCTGTAAAAAAGTTGGGACACAACATTTACACTAACTTACATACATTATATTTATCTACGGATCTATATTTTAATAAGATTCGTCACAAAACCACGAGACGTTACAAATGTTACAAACTACAACTTTAAATCATTCACCAAAAACAGGATTTAATAACACTACTGCAATAAAGTTTCACGACCGCTCGTTCGATTGAATAAAAACTCTCTCAATTGATAAGCGAGAGAGAATGTAAAAGCGAAGAGTGTTGGATGGCGACAAGCCGATGAAGTGAATTGTTTCCAGTCGAGCGCGGCGCAGTGTGCGCGGTTCGATTCTGGCGCGGCTCATTAGCTCCGGCGCGTTCACCGCGACAAGCGCACGGTGTCCTTGTGTGTGTGTGTGTGAGGTTTAAAATATCAACTAGTTTTAAAATATTTACCAAATAAATTGGTGTGTTAAGATATGCTCAAATCCAGCAGACTGGAGAGCTGACCGGACTGCCGACACTGATAGATACTTTACTGAAATATCTCTTGATTTCTATTGTACGTAAGGGCAGAGATATTGTATCAATATGATCAATAGCAATATTGTTTCCGCTAAAATACGTTTCACTGCTGCCCCATAGAGTCATAATTCTTGCATCCGGCTATTGTTAATTAACGTATTCCAAAAGCTCTTTATTAAAAACTATATCCATTGAATTTGAGAACTTTTAGTAAAAAAAAGTTTAAACTTTTAGACATAACTTTCATATTATTACATACATATTTTTGCCCTTGACAATTTTGTGTATATTCCTTGATACTGAATAATAATTTGATTCTGGCGTAATTGTTATGTATAATTTAGACAATAATTTTGAGGTGTGTGTGATTAATTATTGTGATTTACAAATAATGAATTGATGTAACAATTATTTATGTATATTGGCTTTTGAATATTTAATTATGATGGTATAAAATGGTTGTTACATTACGAGTCGCGTGCTATTATAGTAAATGTCGTATTTAATATGTTGGATTTATTCCGTTAGACTCGTACCTCATGTGGGCAGAAGATGGGTTTGCAATGAAAACACACTGGGTGCTATACGCTGTTTTTATTAAATTAACATCATCATCATCATCATTTCAGCCGAAAGACGTCCACAGCTGGAAATAGGCCTCCCCCAAGTGTCGCCACATTGACCGGTCCCGTGCGACTCGCATCCAGCGGGTCCCCGCAACCTTCACCAGGTCATCGGTCGACCTAATGGGAGGCCTTCCAACGCAACGTCTTCCGATTCGCGGTCGTCGCTTCAGAACTTTACGGCCCCATCGGCCATCCATTCTGCGAGCAATATGCCCTGCCCACTGCCACTTAAGTTTGGCAATTCTTCGGGCTACATTGGTAACCTTGGTTCTCTTGCGGGTATCCTCATTTCTGATTCGATCACTCAAGGAAACTCCGAGCATAGCCCTCTCCATTGCTGTTTGGGTAAGTTTAGGTGAACAAAAATATTAGTTAAGTATATTATATAGAGTGACACAATGTACTTTTGATTTAGAATTTAACAAGGATATACATTAAAAACTTGTGAAAAAGTTAGAACTTTGACCCCCAATATCTCCGTAACTAGAAGGTTTCCAGGTATGGTCTAGAACAAAAAAATGATCGCAATGACGGGGAGAACAAGTGCCTGTCGGCTTCGTTAAGAATCTTTTTACACCCTTAATTTTTAAAGGAAACTCAGTAGGTAACCGTTTCTTAACACTTCACCAAATTGATCCTTAACCTTTCCAAACTGGTTAATAAAAGCTTCAATTTAGAGAAAAAATCTCAAAAATTCTCGTCTCGTCGTTAAATAAACATATTATGATCGCAGCTTGAAGGCGGAGAGAAATAAAATTTTATACTCTCCAGATAAAGCCTCAAATATTCAACGAGCGCTCTAAATTAGGCTCTATGAAGCCGAGCTTTATTCATGCACTCGTTTCAGCGAACATTTCCTTTTCAGGATTTCGTCAGCGACTCGTGAAAATGGAGGTTTGTTTTTATTTTGTTTATCTGTCGCGTTTTAATGCATAACTGCAATACGATTGGTTTTTAGCATGAAACGCAATTTGCCCTGCTACGACATTGCCTACGCTGTAGCAAACGTAGCAGCTGAAATGTAGCATCAGCTACGCCGTAGCAATAACGATGCAAAAATTAAGGATCGTTATTTTGTTTCCAACTCCTACAAAGTTATAAGTCCTATCATGAAAACTGGAAAGTGGTCAAAGGTTCTGAAAATATGAAAGTTGAAGATATTTCCATTGGAACGTATGGGGTCGATATCAGATCATTAGAAGTTTCTGCTCGTGAATGGACCGCGCTTCTCGACGAGAACACTTAGTCGTTGCGCTGAGTGGCTGCTCTTTCACGTAAACTCCTTGATACATTTACTTTGAATATTCAGATTTCTGTTTAAAATGTAAGAAGTTTCTAGAGGATCTTAAAATCTTACTTTTCAAGCTTAATACGGTGTTTTGCTTAAAAGTTGATTCAATACCGTTATATAATTAAAATATTTGACTTCTATGGCATATTAGATTTAGTCATTGTTTGAAGAACAAACGAAATCTTGTTAATTACCCTTTATATAGTTTTTCTGCTCAGTCTTCTTAACAACCAACTTCAAAAAAGGACGTATCCATTTGTCCTTTATTCGGCAACTTCTCATCTACCTGCCTTTCCCCGACTATATTATGGTTGGCTTCCAGTCTGACTGGATGCCTGACATCCACAACTCAGTTAGTACTGGGTAATATAACAAGGGGTGTCGCCCTTGTTAACACAGCTTGTCAGACTTTCGAGTTATTGACTTAATGTAACGACTTGTTACGTGTTATTCGGCAACCTACACAGTACACAATTAAGAATTTTGTATATGAAAGCTATTCAAATTCCTTTTCAACGAAATTTTCCTCCATTAATCACCATTTTAAGAAAGATAAGGATAACATTCTACATGTATCTTTCCTGTCAGCGATCTGTGCTCGTGCACGCTTTAAATGAAATCTTTATATTTTACTTTTCAGTAAATATGCTTTAGGAGCTCATGGCTAAATAATAACAGCCGCTCAAGTCGATCTTTAGGTTAAGCCGTGCTTGCCTAGGTTGGTCTGTGGATAGGTGACCGCCAATTACATACCAAGTTGCCTCTGTGCCTCGGAAAGCACGTTAAGCCGTTGGTCCCGGCTGTCATTTGTAGATCTTTGACAGTCGTTAGGTAGGCAGTGGCCCAAAAAATCTGACAGCCAGCGTTACCAAGGGGTATCGTATTACCCAGTACTAACTGGGTTGTGTAGGTCAGATAGGCAGTCGCACCATGTAAAATACTGGTATTCAGCTGCATCCGGTTAGACTGGAAACCGACCCCAAAGCTAGATAGATCATGAGTAAATATGTATTACCTTAAAACGACACTCTTTTCATTGAACATTTCCTTTTTTTTTCAAGTAAATCTGTACAAATATTTTCAATGCGAAGGTAGGAATCTATGTGTCGAAATTTCTGTCTGTTACCTTTTTGCCCATAACGGCCGAATAGATTTGGATGTTTGGCACACTTTTGAGTATTAGTAGATTATTATGTTATTCATAAACTCTAGCCCTTGTAGCAACACATTCGGTAAATGTCAGCAAATCTCCAAAAAAAATAATTTAAAATAAACTTCAAAGGAGGATCCTCACAAACTGTAAGTGGGGCATCAAGCTTTCGTTTCAACGCACAAGCAATTTGACCTTTTAAAATTAATTTTGTATTAGACCCTATACGGTCAACTGCACGCCAAAGGCTAGATAAAGAACGAAAATCGACCTTATAACTACGACATAGAGGCTCTGTTAACGTCCACGTACATTCCAGGCGATTGTACGTATTGTGTAGTAAAGTATAAACTCCGTGCGTTGAAAAGGTGGTGTGTTTTCTTGTAACATTGTTGGGCTTGTGTTGAAGCCGTGATTTCAATGAGATGTCGTGTGCCGGTTTGCGAGAAAGACGAAAATAGGTTCTTAACATCTGCATATTTCAAACTTAACCTTCCTATACCCGCACGTTGGTTTGTGACACTGATAAAACACTCGTTCGTGATTTTTAGGGTTCCGTGCCTCAAAAGGTAAAAAAAGGAACCCTTATAAGATCACTCTCTTGTCCGTCTGTCCGTCTGTCTGTTCATGTGTCACCACTGATTTTCTCAGGAACGGGTGGACCTAGCAAGTTGAAATTTATACCATATACTAAGGTCTATAGTTCCTATTAGGTGTATAAAAATCAGATATGGGCAAATTTAGATTTTTGCGAAAACTTGTAAGTACCAAAAACCATCAAAAACATAAATGTGAAATGAGAGCCAAGTTCAATATTATGATATGCCTTGGTTGTTGACTTCAATGACAAAAAAGTGTAATCTAAATGGGTGCCAAGTTCAATGGTCAGTCTTGAAATTTATTTATAACAACATAAAATATTTTATAACAACTTAAAATATAATTTCTTCTTATAACTTAGAATTATATATTGAAGCCTAAAGTCTGACTTGACTCCGTGTCTCGAAAAGCATGTTAAGCCGTTGATCCCAGCTGTCATTTGTAGACATTTGACAATCGTCGAGGTCGATTCAGTGGCCCAAAAAGTCTGACAACCAGTCTTACCAAGAGGTATCATAATTATTACTCAGTACTAACTAACTGGGTTGTGGAGGTCAGATAGGCAGTCGCACCATGTAAAATACTGGTATTCAGCTGCATCCAGTTTTTGATTTTTTTTTTTGCAAAAGGCTAGGCGGCAGAAATCCGACTTCCAAAAAACACTAAAAAAGTCTAAAATAACTTCCGAAAGTAAAGTTTATTTTAGACGTTTTTAGTGTTTTATTGTAAGTCGGATTTCTTTCTAGTGATACTTCTTCACCGAGACAGTCTTAAAATGTTAGTTTTTTCACGGGACGTCGCGTAAAGTGGCAATTAACTTGAGTGAAAAACTAAATTACTGAACCCTTTTTGATGAAATTTATATGGGGCTATGTTTGAAGTATGATCTACAAAACAAAAAACAATTTTCAAAATCGATTCCTAATTGGCGGCAGGATCGCGTAACATACATATAAAAAAAAAAACATACAGTCGAATTGAGAACCTCGTCCTTTTTTGAAGTCGGCAAAAATCAGAAAACATGCAGCCTACCTACTATAAGAAAAAAAAAACCTTATGAAGTTGTTTCCTTGAAGTTTGCAAAAGTTAACCAGCAGACACTTTAAACTAACTTGAAAACAGCAAATGATTGATGGAATTACTAGCCACGACTAAGATAGCTTAAAGTTTATTTCACGAGTCGTCTCTGGCCGTTAGCCCAAACCGGCCTTGAAGAAAATCATTTAAGTAAATGTGTCCAACATCCTCGAGGACTCGCACTCTTTATGAAACCTCCTCCGAGCGCGCAGAGAGGAAGTTGGCTCTCTGGAGAGACGACAATTTATGGCGCTGTGACCGTGGTTCTGAATGCGTTTTTAAATTAGAGTTTTGAAATTGAGGTCGCGTGTTTGGAGAGCATTTTTCAATGCAAATGTGAGGAGGTTGTGTTCTTTGTAACTGCGGAACTTGATGTTATTATTTTTTGTCATTGTATCTAGTTAAATAACCATGAAAACTACACTTAACTACAAAGATAAAGTACAAAGATAAGTGAAGTAAACTTCTCTATGGATATTTAGGTGCGGCACCCATCGCAACTGTACAATATTTAGGTGCGGCACCCATCGCAACTGTACAATATTTAGGTGCGGCACCCATCGCAACTGTACAATATTTAGGTGCGGCACCCATCGCAACTGTACAATATTTAGGTGCGGCACCCATCGCAACTGTACAATATTTAGGTGCGGCACCCATCGCAACTGTACAATATTTAGGTGCGGCACCCATCGCAACTGTACAATATTTAGGTGCGGCACCCATCGCAACTGTACAATATTTAGGTGCGGCACCCATCGCAACTGTACAATATTTAGGTGCGGCACCCATCGCAACTGTACAATATTTAGGTGCGGCACCCATCGCAACTGTACAATATTTAGGTGCGGCACCCATCGCAACTGTACAATATTTAGGTGCGGCACCCATCGCAACTGTACAATATTTAGGTGCGGCACCCATCGCAACTGTACAATATTTAGGTGCGGCACCCATCGCAACTGTACAATATTTAGGTGCGGCACCCATCGCAACTGTACAATATTTAGGTGCGGCACCCATCGCAACTGTACAATATTTAGGTGCGGCACCCATCGCAACTGTACAATATTTAGGTGCGGCACCCATCGCAACTGTACAATATTTAAGTGCGGCACCCATCGCAACTGTACAATATTTAGGTGCGGCACCCATCGCAACTGTACAATATTTAAGTGCGGCGCCCCATCGCAACTGTAGATATAGTTTTATCTTGTATTTTCACTAAAATTACTTTAATCAATTTCACGGTTGTACACGCACACCGCTCCGTTGTCAATGTCATTCGAGCGCTTAAAGAGCCTCGTAGCTCTGTAAAAAAGTATTTTAATTTTTACTTTTATTTTCTGCAACTTTCTAAAAAGATAAAATAGAAAAGAGGGCAGAACAAAGATTAAAACTTCAACTAATAAACCCTACCTATATTAAGTCTATCTGTTCAGAAACCGTTCAAAAATATTCAAATTCGCGCCCCAAGAGTCCTAAACATTCTCCATTGTCTGAACATACTTCTTAACTTTTCCAATTACCCGACTGTGCCCGTAAAAAGTACAGTTCGATTGTTTGCAATCACTTCTTTAAGCTTAAAAGAACGGTAATAAATTAAAATTTTCTCGCCCAGTGGGCCGACTCGCGGAAACTTGGTCAAAGTCATGGCTCAACTCGGAACTATGAAACCATTTTGTCGAGTTTCGGACTTGTGTTTTTTTGCACAGTGTACTCATTATGTGAGTGGACAGGACAAAATTCGTTCTTCTGATTTTTCGTTCGTTGGATTAAAAATGTTTTTATCTTTTTAATTAATTACTGTGCCCACCACAATAACGTAACAGACTCTCAGTTACATTTTCAAGTAATAAATTGCTTAACATGACTGAAAAATCGTATGTATAGTCAACATTAAAGGCATGTTAGGTATTTATTAAAGGCTTTGAGTTGAAAAGTATCCGTGAAAAACTAAAAGATTTTGTATTCCGCCATCACCACGCGGGTCTATACATATAGCGCACAGCACTGGGTTAGAGTTTGCAAGATTTTTTGTATTACAGAGTTTATTATGGATTAACCATGAAAAGCCAAATAAATGATAACAAGGTAATACAAATAATATGGGGTTTAACAAAATACCTATCTTATTCTTACCTACGTTAACATGATAAAAGAGGATTAACTCATAATCCTCTTTTTCGGCTTGCAGAGCTCGGATAATAAGTCTTTGTACCTCCGAACCGTCGCATTTAAATTTGAATAAGATCATATAGCCAAAGAAATTCAAAGACAGCTAATTAGCGAGGCCCCAAGTGGGTCGTATATTGTAGTCTCCGGGGTTCGGATTGATCAATTACCTTAATTATAATTATTTAGAGGTAGGCAAAGTGTCTGAAAACCAAAATGTTTGAAATTAATATCATTGTGTATTCATTTAAAATTACCTTATTTTGCAATTTGTAGACTGATGATAATCAGAGAGTGGGTTTACCTTCACATAATAAATCTTACGTATTTCTAGTTTTAAAGCATACTGCGTTTGTCAGTTAATGGTCCTTTTCCCTTTCGCTATACCCGAAAATATAATATTATAACATTGCACTTATTCCCACACCAGTATACAAGAAAACGGTTCACTTTTCCATGCTTGCATACTCTTTCAATCAACTGATTATGTCAAGTATCATCTATAAATAAAACGCAGCTCCTCATCAACCTCTACCATCTACGACAAAACCTTCGCACTCTATTTCGAGCATGAACCTCCTCACAACTCAAGGGATAAGGGCACACTTCCTGCACTGAGGTCACATTTAAAAGGCAAATTCTTCGATAAAATCCACAGATAATGAGAATTTATGTCCAAACAGGATAGGGATCAAAGTTGCACAGCCGACGGAATTAATTGCTTATTCAAGATTTGATAAGAAGGGTCACGGGTGTTTTGGTATTGGAAAAGAAACCTTTAAAAGTTTTGGGTTAGGAACAAAATTGCTCGATAGGAAGACTCAGAAAATTTTGGACAACAATAATGGATAGAGGTTTAATAAATTACGTTAAAAAAACTCATGAAGATTTAAGTCGATCAAAAGTGCGTAAGACGTTTTCGTTTAAAATTGTTTTTTTTTAGCCGGTAATGTACCACTGCCGCAGCTGTTTGAATCGGCTTATAATATAATAAGTTTTGAGCATACATGTATAATGAATAAGAGTCACAGAAGACCAAAGAATAGATGGATGGACTGTGTGAAAGATGATGGCTAGACAGGGGACAACTCATGAGAAGACATGCAGCGCCGACCTCAAATAAATTGGGACAAAGGCAGACGAATGATGATTAAAACAAATGATTAACGATGATTATAACTTAAAAGCAAAGCATTAAGATAAGTGTTCCTCCTTTTACCCCAAAAACAAAAAATTAAGTATCCAATGAAGGAAAAGAAAGGTTACGTTTATTTTGATTAAATCCTTCATGACTCAGATCTTAGATTTCCCAAGACGACGGACTACGAGACCACGCCGCACAGTGCGCTGTATTGTGTCATGGTCTGGAAAAAATTGGGGGAGTTGTTTAAATTGATTGCCTTGTTATTTTAAATCCCGGCCTAAGTAAGTAGCAACATTTGCTTGCCATGCTTTTTATGAGCATTAAATTTTGTAGTCGAACTAAAAACGAGGTGATGGAAATATCTTGCTTTGAACAAACTCATTAAGGATGCTCGCATCCTAGTACGCGGCCGAGGTTACGTTGAACAAACTTTGACATCATACCTACTCGCTAAGTCGCGTGACTAAGGTACATGCTCTGTAAGCTTTCAATGTACATTTTGACAGGTACTGCACTGAAATGACACACTGTAAGCTCCAGCTTACACATGAAGGGCTTATTATTATTAAGTTTTAATACGTAACTGGTATTTA
This sequence comes from Lycophotia porphyrea, assembly GCA_950005105.1. NCBI lineage: Eukaryota > Metazoa > Arthropoda > Insecta > Lepidoptera > Noctuidae > Lycophotia > Lycophotia porphyrea. The sequence goes on along the minus strand of OX465404.1, from coordinate 369,615 downwards.
CAGTAATTAAGTTAAAATATATTTTTATTAATAACAAACGTCACGTTGTTTGTGCATAACAAAAAAAAAGCTATTGCGTTTTTCACAAACAAAACGTTATCTGCATTAAATTCGTTACCAAAAAATTGTATGCACAAAATGAATGCACAACGTAACGATGTACACGCAAAATAACCGCATTTTTGTTTAAAATAATAAAATTACATCAGATGCAGATTGTTTGAAACCAACAACTAGTTTGGAAAGTTGAACAAACGTGAAATAACTGGAACTGGAAAGTAGTCATAAAAATATTGAACGCGCAAAAAGCGAAATGACTTCCGTAGTGGCCAGTGGGGTGGCGGGGTGCGGAAGGTCGGGGGAGGGTGGTCGCTGTACTAACAACAAAACAAAACTTTACACGAAGCTGTTATGCGGTCGCCGCTGACACCCGACGTGGACAACACGCGCAACTTTGTGATAATTATTTTGTTAATTGTTTCAAGTTCTGTCTAGATGGAGCTGTGAATAATTAATCATGTATGAAGCAAGAGAATGATTTTGAAATACTGTTGTGAAGAGTTTATTTATAGGGTATAGCGAAAGGGAAAAGGAGTATAAGACAAGAATATCAGACAGTCATAATTAGTTACTTCTTGATCTTAATCTCGTCATCGATAATGTGACTGTCTGCCACGTACTCCTAATTATTAAGCAAATATCTTTCTTACTTCACGTGGTATTGGCCACTTACAAACACATTAAACCTCTAGTTTATCGCTTGACAGCCTGTTAACCGTAATTAACGTTGAAGCGTCCTTTCTTCCTTTGAATAGTAAAACAATAATATAATACTATCACACTACATCAATAAAACAATACTATCATTTCTCGATCATTCCGTTGAAGACTCAGAAGTTACGTGTAATGGCTACAACGTTATAGGACGAGATCGTGGTACTCCGTGCGGCGGGGTTATGCTCCTGTCACGAGCTGGGCTACTCATGAATCGACGCCAGGATCTTGAGACAGATAGTGGTGAAGATCTATGGGTATCATGTGATATAGATGGTCGCTCGATATTTGTTTGTGTTGTGTACAAAAAGCCCAGTGCAAGTGATAACGACTATATGTCATGGTTTTGTAAAATTGAAAGTTTCATACAAACCATAAAGGGCACTGTATTCATTTGTGGTGATTTAAATTTAAATAGTGCTTCGGTTAATATTAATAACTATTTTTGTTATTTTTTGTCTTTTTGTGGCTTGACTGAGAAGAATGTTGTGAAGAATCTGCATGGAGGTATGCTAGATGTAGTGTTGGTCCACGAGAGCGTCGAGGTATCTCTTAGCGAGTCAGAAGGTATGGTACCACCCGATAATTACCACCCGCCCCTGGATATCACATTAAAGTTTGACACAGCTTCTCATGTTCGTCCTATGCCAGCTAGTAATAGTGATCGGTCTAAGGACTGGAATTTTAATAAGTGTGATTATGAATGTCTTTATACCCTACTTAATGAGGAATCTTGGAGTACCGTAGTGGAGTCAACAGATATTACTTTTTGCACGAAAACTTTTTATGAAATTATTTATAATATTTTTAACGAATGTATGCCAAAAAAACTACGTAATAGAGCTAGTCGCAAACGTTATCCAGTTTGGTACACCCGTGATATCATAACAGATCTCCGACATAAACACATACTCCATTATATTTGGAAAAAGTCTACTTGCTTAACGGTATACAAGGTATTTTCTGATTTAAGAGCAAACCTTAAGCACAGCATTATGATCGCATATGATTCACATTTATGTCATGTTGAGCGTAATATCAGAGTCAACCTGCGACAGTTTTGGCAGCACATATCCACCCTTCGATGCAAAGGAGGCTTTGAGCCTACAATCAACTATCAGGGTCAATCATTGTCGGGAATCGATGCCGTTAATGCTTTTGCTGATTTCTTTGCCAGTGTTTTCTTACCTGAAACACCTGATTTGAACGTCTCCCAAATATGTGCTCTTGATACCTACAGCAATAGTAACTCCGTCAGTTTAACTAAATTTTCCACTAACGATGTAGAACGTGGTATCAGTAAATTAAAACTCAGTAGTTCTGTTGGACCGGATAACATTCCAGCTAATATTCTTAAACTTTCTAAAGCTTCCATAGCCAAACCTCTTTGTCATATATTTAACTTGTCACTAAGCACCGGAAAATATCCGACTCAATGGAAGCTCTCTAGGGTTACGCCTATACCGAAGACAGGAGTGAAATCTTCAGTTGAAGACTACAGGCCTATTGCTATATTGTCAGCCCCTGCTAAAGTATTTGAATACATTTTATATAAAGAAATTCAAAGACAAGTCGATATTTATATGTGCAATGAACAACATGGTTTTCGCAACAAAAAGTCAGTTAACACTAATTTGTTAACATTAGTTGAATTTATTTCTTCTGAAATGGACCGCGGGCAGCAAGTGGATGTCCTGTATTCCGATTTCCGTAAGGCCTTCGATAGAATTAATAACGACATCTTGTTACGCAAGTTAAGTGCCATAGGATTTACACCCAGTCTTCTTCATCTGATTGCTGACTATCTCCGGGATCGTCAGCAATTTGTTCGCCTTGGCTCATACAACTCACATGTATATGATACACGATCAGGCGTTAGTCAGGGTTCCATTTTAGGTCCCTTGCTCTTCTTGATTATGATTAACGATCTGCCACAAATAATAAAACACGCGAAATGTTTACTTTACGCCGACGACCTGAAAATATATGCAACTGTGAACTCAGTGTCTGACTGTATAGCTCTCCAGCGTGATGTCGATGCCTTGAGTGAATGGGCCGCGACAAACAAAATGGAGTTTAATACATCTAAATGCCAAATTATGAGCTTTGGCCGCATGCGGAGTCCTATACAGTACGACTACAGTGTGAACAACGAGTCAATAGCCATAGTGTCGACAGTAAAATACCTCGGTGTACTGTTTGATAGCAAACTGACCTTTCATACACACATTATAAGCTTGGCTAAAGAATCTTTCAGACGCTTAGGTTTTGTTTTACGAAACTGCCAAGGTTTTAAGAACCAGGCAGTTATCAGGCTCTTGTTCAACGCTTTAGTTCGGTGCAAGCTCGAAACCAGCGCTTGTGTGTGGAATCCTCACGAGGTTACCTATACACTCATGCTGGAAAAAGTGCAAAAAGCTTTTCTCAGATACCTGTACAAACATTTGTTTGGATATTATCCATATATGTATCCTACTAAGTTTATCTTAGGATGTTTAAATTTTAACTCCCTCAAGGTAAGGCGTTCTGTAGACCAAATAACTACAGCGTATAAAATTATACATGGTTATACCGACGCCTCGGATTTACATGCGGAGCTGTGTCAATTCTTTGTTGCAAATAATTATAATCGCTCTAGAAAGCATAAATTGTGTAATGTCGCGTATGCTTACGATGCTCAACGCGCTCGTGGAGACCAATCCAGGATTGGACTTATTTGCTGATGAATGGAAGACGATAATGTTAGAATGTTTGAGGTTTTGTGAGAAGACCGAGTAAAAGGATTATTTAATTTAGTGTTAATGGCTTATACTGTACTAAATCTAATAAATAAATAAATAAAATAAATAAATACTGAGAAACGCATAAATTCTTTATTTAATGGAAAACGCACTAGGGATGAAAGCTAAGTGACAGGCCAATGTAATATTTCAAATAATCCTTAAGAACAGATAAAATATTCTAAATGCATTACTCAATACTACCGCCAACAACTGGTGGCCATATTTTGGGTCTTCACCCAACGAGACTCTTAAAACAATCGAGACGTTTGCACAAAAACGACAATAAACCAATCCAAAGAAAAGTATGGGAATGAGTCAAACGTAGTGTTTTTTACTCTTTTGCAAAATAGTTTTAGAGTGTTGGTTATTAACTCTATTATCTGGTAATTCTTGAGTTATGTATTCGTTAGCTCTAACCATCAATTCAGCCAATTTGCCTTTGAGATTTGAATCTCAATCCTATTATATAACCAACCATATAGTGATTCTAGAATAATATTATGTTCTTATCTCTGACAAATGGTTCGGTCAGGCTGACACAAACACGAGTCTTGCAGATGCGCTAGTTGTACGAAGAGGACACATGATCCATGGGGTGGGATTGGAATGATTTGATACCACAGCTACTATATAACCAGTCTAAGGACTGTTAGGGCCCATGACTATTGATTAGCATGATGATTGACGTTCTGCCGCGGAAAAGCCGCCCTTGTCACGTTCACCAGTTCGAAAGGACTGCTAGGGACAATGCTCACTAGGAGCATGATGCCGACGCATTGCCGCTGAAAAGCCGCTCACGTCACTTATGAAATTTTGCTCTAAGTGCTCCAGGTGTAGATGTGAAGTATCGTGCGAGTCACGACTGACCAATAACCTATTACGCTAGCGTAATGGCTATTTACAAGAACTATTGGTTGCCATATAAATATACCTTGCATCTCCTAGTTATGTTTTACTCTTTGGAAATCACTTTCAATATATTTCAATAACTATGAATACGGTTGACGAAACGGGAATCAATGTATGAAGATTAAATAGTTACCAAAGGGGACTTTGTTTCACTTGTTTTGCACGTCTTTTGTTTAGTTGTCCAAACGGGAAAGTTACCAAACGGGACGTACCAATGCGGACGTAAAAAGAAACAAATTGCCATTTAGTAAACGACTCGAAAAAAATATTCATGAAAAATTTAATTTAGCCGAAGTTTCAAGAAGGAAGCTTGGTGAGCGACGAACCATCAGCAGATATCTATTACCATACAAATAGGAGCCGAATCACCCTCAACATTACGATTAACACGATTATTCAAAAGGCGTGCGCCAATTACCCTTGAATTTGGACAAAAAGACATTGTGACAAAAAAAGATTAGTACAAAAATGCAAATTTTTCATTTTATTAAAATATAAAAGCCAAAGCGGTCCATTTTTCTTTTATACTTAAATGAATATAAAAGGTGATGAATGTAATTGTATGTCTGGCGGAAATCTGACGCATATTTAATTAAGTGATTCATTTACTCGGCACGTTCCGTTGACAGGCACGCGAACAGATTTATTAACATGCACCAAACATACAGACTGTCTCATTGGTCTGCGAGTCGCTTGCACTACTGCTGAGTTTGAGGTCTGGGGTTCGATTCTCGGATCGGGCTAATAGGGAACAAAACAAAGGGAATTTTCACCAGGAATTTCTCAGTAATTTTAGGTACTAGTATAACTCTGTTTAACCCTTTGAGGATACAGGTGTGATGTTATGTTTCGAATATACAGAGTTCGCAAATAAAATACAGTATCATTTCCAGCAAAATATTGAGACAGGGTGCAAACACCAGCCTGTATACTCACTAATATTTATCACCAAGATGCAAGATCTGAACTCTCAATAACGTTGAGTTTCGTGTACAAAATACAGCGATGTCAGCATACCGATTTTGATAGTCAAAACATGGCTTTCGCTTTGTTGAGCATCTAGTTCACATTATATGGATTCGATTGCTGGACCGTGCAAACTGTGTTAGCGTTTTTATTTTTGTGTCGAAAACGCTATACTAAAAGTGATTTCTAAAAAAATTGCGATAAATTTGACAAGAAAAGTAAACATTTGCTATTTGACTTACGACGAAGTAATATCGTTCTTTGTAAACTTTGCTATATTTAGAAACAAAAGACTACGTAAAGTAGAGAATAATTTAATTATTGTTTAGTTAGGTTTTGTGCTATTGTCTCCATAGATAGCAAGTTATTCTTTATAATCTTTATTTTCGCAATAATTTATGGATAGCGTAAGTTATAATACCAATCTCTAAATTCAATTCCATTTTCATAATTGCCTAGATTACTCGGACCATTGAATATCCACAAAATCAATAGGCACTTTAAACATAGCCAAGATGTTCGTCAACGTAATGCTAAGCGTCTTATATAACGGACGGTTGTTTGTTTTAAGCATAATGCTGTGCGCACACAAAGGGTGCTTTGCACACACTTCGAAGATTTGCGTTTTGTCGAGATGATAGAAATGTTAGCCCACTGTGCGTTGTTAGAAGGAATCATTCGGTGCTACTTACTTAATTATTCTGGTATTCAAAAAATGATTTTTTAGGAATAGTTAAGTCTTCAGTTTAATTTTTTCAGTTCAGTTTTTTTTTTCGAAACATCTGTCTCAATTGTATTTCATCATACAACAAATAATTATGAGTAAGGAATTTCTTCAACGTAGGAAATCAGAAAAAAGCCTTTAGTAATCTTCTTCAAAAATCTTCAGTATTATAGGATTTATTTGGAGATTCTTTAAGTTCAATTACTGAATTACTAATGTGGAAAACTGGACTTCGCCGAACCACAGAAGCTAGCCCGTCTGCCTGTAGCCTATCTGTGAAAATATTAATATAATCAAACATGCTTATGCCTGCAGCTTTGCCCGCATACGAGCGGGAACGAGTCATTAGGTTCTATCTGTATGCCTAAAGTCCAAACCCAATCAGCCGTTAACGCATGACCAGGTACCACACAGACAGACAGTTTTTCTTTTGCTGTATAATATTGTAGCTCATACTGGTTCTAATCTATTAAATATTAATCATTTTGCGTGGTTAGCGGCCGCATAACTTAGCTACAGTTACCACCTATTTCTAGATAGATCATAATACTGAGTACAAATAAACAAGTAGTATCCACCTGCCGTTACACAACATTGCCTTCCGCGCTGATTGGACTGTGTGCTTCTGTGAATAATAATCAATTAGCCACGCGCTCTGTTAATTAGTGGCTTGTCAAATGAAGCGTGAGTGCATTGAGTGCAGATGCACTGAGCGCACCGAACGTGACCTAGGACTGTTGAACTATGGGTACGGATGAGTGCGCTGAACCAAACTAATTACGTAGCACAATAAGCCTATAACGTTTCTGCTGTGAGGACATACGCTTCCTCTGTGGAAAGGAGTCGGCCATAATCCAACACGTGGACCCCGTGCAGTATGGTGAATGACTGTGAATATTTTTGATTTTTTTAAATACTACGATACACCCATATCACGCCTATATTTCACAAAGAGTAGGGCAGAGGTGCATGAAACACAAATGTATTTTGTTCCATGTAATAAGGTGTGAGCCTATTGCCGGGTACATGTCTATCATGCTTGGAAAAACTCATTAACACTTTGATCAATTCAATGCGCAACCTGGAACCACATGCATGGAGGCCTACACAAAGTGGCGTTCGTTAAAAAATAATTGGGCTTTCTATAGGAGTTGACACGATCAGCTGATCAGCATGTACGGGGAAATAAAAGGTTATGAATTTCCAAAAGTAAATTCAAAGTCACAGTCCTTTTTATCCTTTATTCTGAAAAGTATTTGATAGAGCAAATTAATTTGAGCTGCCTTGATTTCTCATTCTGAAGTGAAGCACTTCTCGTGAAGTGATTAACGCCTTCGTTACACGGAGCCCTTAGAAATGTTAAGAAGATTGTTGTATATAGAAATTACAAGATTACATTCCTAACTAAATTCGAAAACCTCTTATGGATAATTCGTAGGTTAGTTGGTACAAGCTACTAGTAATAAAACCTACGTAGTTTAACGAGCGTATGAAATTTTATTCATATTTATAACATGTTTTGAGCCACAACTTTGAAACGACGGCCATTAAACTTGTTCCTTTTTAAAAATCACATAAACTTTAAAGCCAGTCCATAAATGAAAGCAAAGGCGATGTACGTTCTTCTGTACAATGTTTCTCAGAGATAAACGGCCAATTCCCCCGCACTAACATACATTGCTGCATTTCTTCGCAGTAAATTTTCGTGTCCTGATTTACGGCACGACTTCTATCTTGTATTTTCTGTTTACGCGCGATTTACGTGATTTTACGTCAACTATTCATTGAATTGGATGAAAGTCGCGTATTACGCGTTTACTGACATTGTAAAGTCCAGTCGTCAAAGGATAAATGTTGGCAAATAAAATAGAAACCGATAAAATACGTTTAAAATACAAATGGCCATGTTTTGTAGGAAAGTTTAAATTGTCGTCACGAAAGGTTTAACGATTATTGCTTTTTGAAACAGTGATGGGTAAGGGAGTGAAATGTAGCAAGTTTGATTACAAGCGATAAATTACGCGGGTAAATAAAGTTTCATTATGAAATGGCGGCTAGGGAAATGATTTTGAGTGACAAAAAGACAGACAATGTGGTAGAAAAGGATACAACAATTCTAGATACACAATGTCGACAATTCAATCACAAAAATACCTCGCCAACGCACTAATAACGCACATAAAAGTACTAGAACATTACTTCGCACAACATTTTATGTTTCTTTTTACATATTTTTATATTAAACGTAAAAAGTGCGCATTTCAAGTGGTTTTACGCCGCCATCTTTATTTTTCAGCGTTTGCCGACACTTCAGCTGAGCCTCATTATCACACACCGTTGTACTAAAGTGAGGAATAAAAGTTTTATATATGTTTTTAATGTTATTTTCTTTTATACTGAAATGTGGCTTTACAAGTACGCAAACCTACATCATATATAATAGCTATCTTCTTTTTAAATTGTTTCAATAATGTAGAACGAGAAAGTCCAACACTAAGTTTTCATGTAAACTACTCCATTCAGTTCACGCTTTCGTAGAATTCACAGTTCTGGGAAATTGCTAAATTTCCTCTACTTCTTTTCATTTCAAACTAAACATACTAAGCTCTACATAATTCCCAAAAATACATTAAATGATAAAAAAACCCGGCCTACTTCAGCTCAATTGTTCATTTAATAAATTTTATAACAACACACTTTTTGCTGACTCTTCAACCGCAAAATTGGCTTATTTTTTGCCGACCCTATCAATGGCGGAAAGCCAAATTGGCTTAGTTTAAGCACGTTTGGTCTAGAGCACGCTCAAATTGAAAATAAGTCTGTGAAAGACGTTCTTGAGATCGAGTTAGAGGTTCTATTAATCTCAAACTCGACCTTTCGGAGATCGTTTTAACTAAGTTATAACAAAGATCAAAGTCACTCACAACGTGTGAGCTTTCTAGAATGTTACTTGATACATGATAACAGGTTTATCATTCAGAAAACCGTTCCGATCACACATATTTTAAACGAAAGTTTTGAGCCCCACATAAACGCATAGCTAAGTACCCCCTCCCCACTCTACCGACTTCTACTCCTGTTCCTTCACTGTACACGCAGTGCGGTTGTGGAATTCACTTCCGCCTGACATTAGGGACTGTAAAACTGTTGTAGTTTTCAAGAGAAGAGTGAAAGAACATTATCTTTCCATTTCGTCATAGTTGCATATTAATAAATATTTATTTTTTATTTATTTTATTTTATAGTATTGTTACATGTATTTATAAGTATTTAAGTATATTCTTGTATTGTATATTAAATGTAAATAGGTATCGGCTTTATGTGGAATACATAAAGCAGATACCTATTATTTTAGTATCTCCTTTCGCAGGTATGCTGGAAGAGATTTCTTTACAAATAAGCATCACCTTTGTACTATTTTCTGCTCCTTTCTTCTTTTATTTATTAAGTGTGTACATAAATAGTTAAATAAATATAACGTGGTTTAACTTTGATGGGACTTTGCCCAGAAGTGGGATAAAGCTGACTGGTGGGCAGAAAAAAGTAAATCCTCATATTTTCACCATTTTCATGTTTGCAATTAAGCGCGAACTCTGCGTCATAGACTGTACCTACCCCACTGAGGCAAAATGCTTAAAAATGTTGTACTGCCTTTTTTTTACGGATTGGAAATCATCAAATGACTTCTCCCGCTCTGGGCAGAGCGGAAGGGAGTGTCAGATTTGTACTGACTAAAACCCATCCATGTTCCTTCCTTGCCCTTTGTGTTCCAGAGCCGCGGTATGTCTTTCGAACAGCCCGCAGCCTTGGCAGGCATCGGCCCTTGCGGGCCCCTCCCTGTTTACTGACATCTCTTCGAGGCGCGCGTGGAAGACGAACGCGCCGTCTACACGGCCTGTCGTCAAAAGACGGACGGACGGCGAGGTAGCCCATTACTCACCGTCCACAGGTCCGCGTCTACGGTGGCCGGAAGCCACCACGTGACCCCCGACGCCCGAGGCGTCTCCCGCGGCGGCTGGGACGAGAGGTTCTCTCCCTCTCACGCTCCGCCACCACCTTCGCTAGCATGACTGCTTCGCAGAAGGAAGTGACGGCGTCCCATTCCCTCTCGCTCCGGACCATGGCTTGGACAAGGGTCGGACGCGATAGGTCGACGCCGCCGATTGCCACCACGAGGACACGGCCTCGTGGTGGCAATCGGCGACCTTCACCGTGTGCTCCACCGTGTCCTCTGGGCGATCCACGCAGTGGTAATACCCGGGCGTTTCCTCCCGCCCGATTCTGTGCAGGAACCTCCCGAAACAACCGTTTCCGGTGAGGACCTGCGTCAGGCGGAAGGTGAGGGTGCCGTGGCGCCTCTCCAGCCACTCCTCAAAGAGGGGACTTATCGCCACTATTGTGGCGTGCCCTGCACGGGGTTGCGATAGTCGCTCTCTCCATGTCACCATGAGATCGCGCCGGAAGTCTGTCCGCTGCGCGACAATTTGCCGCGGCAGCGGAGTTTCCCCCCGGCGTAGTGCCTCCACGCGCCACTCGTGTAGGCGCGCGAGGACTATCGCCTCCAGTTCCCATGTTGGCAATCCGGCAAGGAGGCTCGCCGCCTCGCCGGAGATCGTGCGGTACCCCCGGACTAGCCTTACGGCTACCACCTACTGGGGCGCGTTCAGGTAGTGGGTGACTCGCCGCCTCAAGGAACGCGCCCACACCGGGGCCCCGTAAAAGGTCATGGACCGCACGACCCCCGCGTAGAGCCTCCGGCAGGAGGCGTTTGTACCCCCCAGGTTGGGCAGGAGCCGCCTGAAGTCAGCCCCGGTCCGTTCCAATTTGGGGCCAAACGTCGGAAGTGATCCACGAAGTTCCACCGGCTGTCGAGGACGAGCCCTAGGTATTTCAGCGTCAACTCGATGCCGATGGGAACCCCTCCCGCCGTTACTGTGGATCCCGACGGTGGCGCACCCCGAGGCCCGTGAAAGCACATGGCCTCAGACTTGTGCAAAGCCACCTCGAGACCCAATTGCCGGATCCTCTCCACGACTATCGCAACCCCGCGAGTCATGAGTTCGGCCGCCACCTCGTACGACCTACCCTGCGCCAGCACCAGAGTGTCGTCAGCATAACAAACTACGCTGACGCCACCAGGGAGGTCGGCGCGCAGCACCCAGTCGTAACCGATGTTCCACAAGGGCGGCCCCAGAACCGATCCCTGTGGAACACCGCACGACATCTCTCGCCGGTTTTACTGGCCGTCGCGACCGGGGTAGATGACGGCCCTATCCGTCAGGTAGTCCCCGACAATACGACGGAGGTAGGTCGGCACCCGGTGATACCGGAGTGCCTCTCTAATGCAGCTCCAGGGTATGGAGTTGAAGGCATTGGCGATGTCAAGAGACACCGCCAAAACCACCCCACCACGGGACACCGCATCCCCCGTCGTGAGGGCTCTCACGCGCATGATGGCGTCCACCGTCGAGCGCGTCTTGCGGAAACCAAACTGGTGTTCCGCAAGATCCGGTCCAATCCCCGCAAGTTGCCCGGCGAGGCGGTTTGCAATTACTCTTTCAAACAATGGGCTGGTATGCGGACGGAGAGTCTGCAGGGAATGTTGTACTGCCTTGCTTTGTGATTTCACTTATAGTTACACGTTTGTATAAAGTTTTCTCTACTTGGGTTATTTATTCTTACTAGTCATCATAAGTCACAAGTATTGAAGTTTTTTAATTAAGTAGTAATAACTATGTACTGTCATGATTGTAATAGAGGCGCTTTATCCGATCATATTATCATTGCTCGATCGTATTTCCGAAGTTAAACGATGATTGACGAAGTGAATTCATTGGACTTGCCAAAATATTCCTGTTGATGCTCAAAGTGAAATCAACCACTTATGAGTATATTGAGTAAGATGTAAACATACCGATGTATTAAATGCATAGCTGTAAGCTTAATACAATAATGACACTGTCTAGGAAGCACTGGAGTCTCTAGACCTAGCTAATATCTAATTACCTGTGTTCGGAGCAAGCCTCAAGGGGTTCCAGCCCCTTCAGTTTCTCACTTGATAATGCAACCTAGTACTTAATATATGCAGTATCTTAGTGCATGTATTTCAAAATTATGTACCTACCTGCACGAAGACTACCAAACCAACATATACAGGGTGTAAACGGACTCTTCACGAAGCCGTCAACCAAGCATTCTGTACATCAAACTAAGTAACTTTACGCAAAAATTATTGCTGGGAAACGACTTTTTTGTTGGGGTGAAAAATCACGTTTTACGGTAAGACTCAATGTAACGCACTCAAAACATTGTACTGATGGATTGATTGAATAGTACGGGGGTCGTGTCTTAAGTAAAGAAAAATACATTTAAAACATGTATTTAAAAAAAAATGTGAATAAGATGGAACTTTGACCCCCAATATCTCCGTAACTAGAAAAGTCCCAGGAATGTTCTAGAACAAAAAAAATATCGCAATGACGGGGAAGAACAAGTGCCTTTCAGCTTCGTTAAGTCTCTTTACACCCTTTATGTATGTATTTTTACACAGAACAGGCATAATCAGTTCATACATAAATGTTACCACTGCTGGGACACGGTGTCCACTCTATGAGAGGGAATGGGCTATAATGCACCACGCGGGCCTAGTGCGGGTTGACACAGAACAAAAAGAAATATTACAAAATGTTTGTGATACGTGACATATGAAGTGTACAAACAGATTATGATTTCTTAGACTCCGTACATTTGGCTCTTGGCTCCCGCACAGATACGCCATATTACGCATATACATATTTTCAATTTATGGATCATATCGAGTCAATTCATACTTTTAAACTCACTAGTGACTATCGCGTTTTGTAATAAATGAAATGACCTGAATGATGTTCGGTTGTTGAAATCTCAAACAACAAAGCCTTATTTTGACAGATATTCCACATGGGCTGCTAAAAAAGATAAATTAACTTTCTGTACAAGTATTATACGTAAGTTACTTTTGCATATAAACTTTATGTTAACTCGTTTATTCTACAGTTTAACCCCACAGGCAACTTTACGTCACCCGTTCGTACATAATTTTCCCGGAAAACTTCATTATCAGGAAGCAGACGTCATTAGTTCGTCTACCGTCCGCTAGTGGCGGTGGTAGCACCGGCGCCATTTTTGTTTTATTTTACGAGAGGCTTTCAAGCGTTTTTATTGTTGTAAGCTTACGTTTAGGGGTAGCGTGACGTAGGGTTAGGGAACTATGGTTACGAGGGCATCTGAAGTGGGTAACTGGCTTGGCACGCGAGGGTTAAGTGAAGGTAGCTTTAATGCTACTTTGTGTTGTGGGTCTCTTTTTATTTTTCCTTTTATATTCGATGATGATGCGGGGTTGCCATGTTCCATCTCGGGTAAGAAGGTTAAAGGCAAACTAAAATTGCTGAGCCATAGTTACATGTATGACTATCACTCACTAAGTGATACATTGAGCTCTGAGATTCATGAATGAAGTACAAAATGCCTGTTTTTGGTTCCAGAATCGTCACTATTTTCGAGTTAAAATGACCAACACCTATTTGGAGATGGCTAACTACAGGCTGCAACTAACCCGTTCGCTCTAAATTTTTACACATTTTTCTCCGAAAGAAACCTATTTCATCACTGCATCAATATCAAAGGCGCCCCCCCCCCCCTCGCTGCCCCCTGCTCGGCACATATCTAGTGAATGTTTACTCAGTTGATCAGAGTTTTCAATCAAGCACACCTCCAGCCTCCAGCTGGGTATAATCCTGAGATTGGTTGCAGCTACTCTAGAATTTTTGAGTGTTCAATTTTAAGTAACATTTCCGGAGAAGGTGTCGAGGTGAGTTACGTTGAAATAATAGACATTCCAGTGCCTAGCCAGTCGTCATCACTTCAAGTGAAATGCTCTATCTTCTATTTTTATTATCTACCAAACTGCTAGTATGAGGTGTCTAAAGTTAAATCCTTTAGGAAACCAACGATTTTTTCAAACGAAATTAATTTTTCAAAGTGAACTGAACCAATGTTCAACAAAGCGGTAGATTGGTAAATCATGCTTTCATTGCTATGTTAATTCCTCAATCAAAATGGTTTTTTTTTCATAACATGAAACAATGTTGTTTCCTTTAGTTTCCAAAATTAATGTATATAAACCAAAATTGGTACATGGATTAGTAGCAATTTATCTGAAATCCGAATCTTCGCCAATACTCGCTTACGGCGTAGCAAGCTCTCTATGCCGTAGCCATTTAGCGACCTGCATAACGTGCCTCAAATACGAAATAATTGTGTACATAATGTCATGCGGGTAGGCAAAGTGCATCGAAATATTATAGTTCGATGGCAAAGTGCCAAACTGCCGCTCGAGACCCGTTTAGCATAAATATTGGGGATAAAAGTTGCTGAAATCATGCGATGTAGGTGGTTTAAAGTAAATATCTGTGAAAATTGCCTGTATAAATTAAGTAATAAAGGATTTTTATTTACATTGATAATCATCGACAAAGGTTTTTTGCCTGTTTTCGTTAACACTTAGTGACGGCCAAATGGATGACTAAATGAAATTGCACCTACAGAGCACTTACTTGATTACTTACTTATTTGTAGACATAATCATCTACAACTTTGAGTGTATAGTCTCCGATCTTGACAGGAGTGGGTGTCACATGGGCATTCAACATGACCTTGGTTTTGTTCATGTTTATTTTAAGACCCACTCTTTCGGAATCTCTACTGAGGTCATCGAGCATTGTACTGAGGTCCTCCATGGTCTCAGCCATAACCACTATATCGTCGGCAAACCGAAGGTGAGAGATGTACTCGCCATTGACGTTGATGCCTAGCCCTCTCCAGTCCAGAACCTTGAGGACATCCTCCAGTGCAGCGGTGAACAGTTTCGGAGATATGACGTCTCCCTGTCTCACAGGCACAAAATCAATGAACTACTGAGAACTGAACTGAAATTCAAAATATTTTGTTCCACATTTCATGAAATTGCTAACGGCAGCTTATTAACTAGGATATGAACATGGTGCTCGGGATATTTACCGGTATGATATGTTGAAAACTAAATAAATTGCTCGTTTGAATCCATATCTACATTCAACAATGCGAAATTCTCCCATCTTACGAAAACTGCAACATCTATACTACATAGTTGTCTTAACAAATCCATGATTTGAACTATCAAATCATGGATTTGTTAAGACAACTATGTAGTTTCTTTAAGGAGATGCTAGTTTGATCCCCGCAAAGAAACCAAATGTTAGCAGGATTTGGTGTATTGTGAATTTATAACCACACCCCTGCAGAGGAAATTCCATCCGAGCGAATATAATCAAATTAACGACAAGAACGCGTGAGATCTATGACGCAAATTAAGAACTACAATCCTGCATCGCGCAATCTAAGTTATGTTAACCCGACTTCAACCGTCGGGCAGTAGCCCACCAGATACAACACCCGTCTGGTGGGAAAATCCCTCTTTCTAATGATGGATGAAATATTTTACTCCCTGTTCCTCATACCACGTGACTATCTCACATTTTTCGGCCAACGATGAAAGAGCATATTTTGGATGGTGAGATCCACTAACGAATTATTTGTATATACGCGAGCCGACATTACTTAATACAATTTTTCAACTTGCTATCGAATAACTAACGAATTGTGACAAAATGCGGTCCCGGTATTATCGGGTAGAATAGTACCGGGACACCGGACACCTTCACTGTAAGCTGTAAGCTGTGAGCTGCCGGAAATTAATGAAATAGAACAGTCTGTCGCATCAAGTTCAGTTTCGCTGATTTAACTGTTATAGGTTTAAGCTAAAGCTTATTGCAGTTCAACGGATTCATTCAGTCGACGTTAGCTTTGCTTCATGAAACTGGTATTTATTTGGTCAAGCAATGGATCAGTCAAACTGGAACGAACAAATTGCGGATTTACTCTGGACTTTTTGCTCTGATAGACAATATACTAAAGTATCTGTCAGTGAATTGTAATCATTATAATTGGGAGGAATGGCGACGGATTGTGAGGCTAGCCACCACCTCTGATGTGACGACCACGACCACTCAGCCAAGAGTGTGACGACGAAGAAGAAGAAGAATCTGCCAGTGGCCAGTGTGAACTGCCGGTCATCATAAACCGGTACGGACCAGACAAACCAGTACGGACGGGTTTGACTAAACCTTAACATAATGACACATAAACATAAGTCACTCGTTCAGTTGTTTGTCTATAAACACTATCTTGATATCTGTCTATCTTTTGATTACTATCATACTCGTACATCTGTAGTCACATCTCATCGTTCAACATTCACCCGTCGCACAGGTAAACCGAAGCCCCGACTCATATCTCACAGTTCACCTCATGTTACCTATGTACGTGCTCCATCACTTGGTTTTGCTCAATACTCCACATTTACATACATATAGCGAACAATATGAACAACTACTAGGCTAGCATGTTGCTGCGTTGTTTTATATTGTGGCCACGATGGGGACAGATGGATCTCGTTTTGTAGTAAGAAAATTGTGAGAAAATATTAGGTTGGTAATACAACAATTTGTTGAAGTCAAGTCAATACCAGGTACCTCTTTAAACAGGAAGTGTGTAAGGGAACACAATTGGTATGCATTTATATTTGATAAATGCATACCAATTCTGTTCCGAAAACTATTAATACTAATCGCAACAATCTTGTCAACAAATTTCTATGATAACTGTGTCCATCTTGATGGTTTGTACACACAGTGTAAGTGCTAACCCCTCAAGCTTTAAAATGTTACACTGCTACAACATTGAATTCGTTGCGAATAATCTAACGAATACTTCAAAAAGATTTCATTGTTTCGAGTTGAATTAGAACTATCGCATCACCGAATGTAATCATACACATAGTTTGACGAACTAGCCAGCGAGCCCATATGTAACGCGGTGACATTGTTGCGTACTCTCGTCCGAGTCACTTTATCTTTATGTCTCTGTCTAATCGATAATGTTATAATGTGAGGGTAGTCACTATTTTTTCTTACTTACGTTTTCTTTATAAAATTAATCCATGCCCTCAAGTTATAACTACAACGTTTGATGTAAGCGACGAAGTTACCCCAGTTGTATTAAAATTAACTTTGCAATTCAAACATATACATCCTTTAGAATAATACAAAGAGAAAAAATGGATGGATTGTGTGAAGACTGATATGAAAGAGAAAGGAGTAAACGATGCCGTGACGTCTGACAGGGGAGAATGGAAGAAGAAAACATGTTGCGCCGACCCCAAATAGAATGGGATAAGGGCAGGAAGATGATGATGAGAATAATACAAAAAGTATTCACATGCCCGGACGCGATTCCAACCATCGAATCATCATTGGTTGTCCTGTGATTACCGCGAGCTCTTACCAACTAAGCCAGATAGGTAATTAATAAATCCATGACGTAGCAATCTACTTTGCTGGTCGCATACGCAAAAATAAAAGTATTAACGTTTTATTGAAAAAAACAGACTTTAAAAAAATAAATACTAACTTAAACGTTTTTATTCACTGAAACAATACATTAATATTATAATAAAATATTTTTGCAAAGTACAAAAACCAACTTGGGCCTATCATGGATTTGAACGGATATGTTTTTGGGGGGGGTAACCACTTAGTGGAGCTATGTGTAATATAGACATTACAATTATCAGACATTTCAATTGTGCTTTGACAGATTTAATCTATTAATTATCTTCACGTCAATACTGATCTACGGCCTCGCAATCACAGAGCTCACTTATCGCATCATAATCACTGAGTTTGAAACGTGAATGAGTGATTGTTTTAAACGGAATGATTTCAGACTTTTTGAAGAGTTATAGTGTCCATGTTCAAGATGAGCTCGTTACTAAATAATAACAGCCACTCGGGTCGATCTTTACCTAGGTTGGCCCGTAACCACTCATTAAATACCTCCGTGCCTCGGAAAGCACATTAAGCGGTGGGTCCGTGCTGTCATTAGTAGATCTTAGACCGTCGTTACAGGTAGTCAGTGGGCCGAAAGTCTAACATCCATCCAACAGTTTGACCAAGGGGTATCGTATTAATCAGTACTAAACTGGGTTGTAGATGTCAGATAAGCAGTCGCTGCATGTATAATACGGGTATCTGGTTAGACTGGAAGCCGACTCCTACATAGTTGGGAATAGACTCGGCAGATGGTGACTGGTCAAGTTCAAACATCACTTCGAAATTTAAACACTGGCAGTATATTAATCCAAAAGTTTTATTTTAAAAACAAATGAGTTCAACTTGTACGAAGCCACATAAATTTAAACATAAAAAAATTAAACATAGTAAAATGTTATTCGAATAATGAACGATGTCAATGTGAAATTCAGCATCAAGAATATTGTGTCCTATTTTTTTGGCTTACAAAATAAACCTAACCCAGATATTACGAAACAAACAAAAACGTTTGCAGAAAAAAATGGCAAGTTACGGAGAAATTTGTCGGGACGGCTTATCGTAAAAAAGGTACAGTAATTGTTCCGCGGTAAGCGAAGGGAATAATGAACGTATATATTTATATATATATATATATGTTATTACGGAGGGGGCTCTCGTGCTAATCTACAAGATTACTATGTTTATTCCAATGATATATTATATAGATTTCTGGGTGCTTTTTAAGTTGTTAATGGCTAGAAAATTACGGTAGGATAAAAGGTTTTGAAGCAGAATGAATTTTGTTTTAGATTTGACTAACTTACGAAAAATCAAATTGAGAGATATCACCACCGTCAATCCAAGGTCGTAAAATAATAAATAAAAGACACGCAAATAAGATTTGTGAATCTAAATGTTTGACCAACTTCTTAGATTGCTTAGGTAGGTACACAAACACAACAACAAACATCGTATCTAGGTACCTTTCCGCTATTTACTTTAAAAAAAGCACAAACACTATACTCAACAAAAACTTTATCCCACAATATCCTTAACAAGCGTGATCTCTATAACAGGCACCGGCGAGCAAAGCCACGATGTTCAGCGGTATAAATTTAAAAAACTTTGACGTTATACAGAGTGTTGCAGAGGGCGAGAGCCGCCATTCCAGCAGGCTTAGCCAAGTTATCTACAATCGTTAACGCTAATGGAAAACTAACCAAATGTATGGGAATGACGTCATCTCAACGTTAAGTCACGTGGTCGAAACAAACGAATAGAAAACTCGTAGCCAAGTTACAGTTTTGCAAGCGCTAACGAAACAATGTCGATGTTTTTGAACGATTACTGAGTGCTTGCCGAGACCCAATAGAAAACGATAAAAAGATGGCGTCTATATGATCCAGCTGTGTTGAGACCGAGAAGTGTTTTGTTTACTTACCATAATGTTTGACTGTATTTACTATTTTAAATGCATACTTAAACATAATATAAGTATGATAGATTTTCGCAAAGGAAGATTACGAAATAACTAATAATTTGTGTACTTTTACATAAATTTCAATAAAGCTGCGAACTGTACAGGGCTTGGTCGAAATCTAGATTCTATCCTATAAAAGTTTTCACTTCATTTATGGTCTCTCATTAAAATGCACGATATCATATTATTTTGAGTGACAGTAATGTTTATATTTACGTTCCGCACTTTGATATTATAATAAACCAAATAACAGAAGAACTTGTATCTTATTTTGCTTACTGGTTTAACACTTAAAACAATTATTTCTTTCTTAACAATCCAAAACAAAACTTCAGCCCGCAAACAAAGTAAACAACTGTGACCTTGAGGTTAGTTTGACGTTTGTTAGAACGCTCACCATAGACTAAAGTATAGGTTTTTTCTACAGACATTGGAGAACGAGCGATCGACTCAGTCGTGTCAAGTTGGCTACCAAGTTAGGTGTGAACTGAACTCATTATGTAGGTATTTGTTCTTTTATCTTTGTAAAGTCTGACCGCGTACGTAGTGGGACTCGACAATGTTGTAGTCTGTGTCAATACACCGGATGTTGAGACTAGTGGGGAGAATAAGAAGCTATTTCTGTAAGTTCTGCTCTCCTCATAATATATTTCATTCGTTTTGTGTTACTTGTCTCCGATATTACCCTTAGAAACTTTCATAAAACCCTGAAAATATAATTTTGCCGTGGGCAGTGTTCCAAAAATAAGAAACCTATATGCGTATGTTTACCCGAGTTTAGAAATAATTACATGCAATGTTTCGTGTTTCAATATAAAAAAAAAAAACATTCTTATGTATATCTCATCTCAAAGGAACAATGGAGCTAAAACAAACTTGCCACTTCTAATTACTACGTAAAACAACAACTTTGGAAAAAACGTGGAACAAATTTTGTAAACAAAAGAACATGAGACAATATCTTAGTAGGAACAATTTGCTAATTAATCAACTTTATAAAAATGTCCCCCCGAATAAGGAAGGAAGAAAGAGATCGGTGAGGTTTCGCACAGCCCTGCCACAGAATACGCAAATAGGATACAATACAGAAGGTCTAATCCATCTTATTTGTATTTCTTTTCTTGTCGATATACCCAAATTTAGTTCAACCTTGGTATCTGGACAATTCTAACATTCTGACAATGAAGACGGAAGACAGATGCAAGAGGTCCGGACCTGATTACAACAGCTATATCGGTCTCGGCTCATTTCCTGCACCTTGATGAGAACTTTAGATCTAGCTGGAGTATGACTATCATCGATGGTCTAACGATGGAGACGGAAGGCAGTTGAAAGGGGTTCTCAACAGTTTACAGCAGCTATATTGTTATGGGCTCAGTCTCCGCGACACGCTATCGCACCGGTGGTGAATTATAAATAAATACCGACTACTCGTGGCAGCCACTGACCACCTTCGTTTGCGCGGTACCAAAGGACGTGGCGCGCGACAGCCACCGGTGACTGTGGCCGGTGGCCCGTTTGAGCGGAGCCTAACCCTCTGTACTCTTAAGAGAAGAGACGAAGTTGCGCGGGTCAGCTAGTCTACTATAATAATCTGACTCAATATGAATTCCAACGTCATTATTCAAAAGCTTTCAAGAGATTTGAAAATAAGTTTTAAACGCAGGATATGCGTGTACCTAGTTCTAGTCGTTGTAAAGAACTCGCCTTCTGTGTGTACGCTTGTGACCCTGAGCCTCACCCGGAGCGAGACAAAGGCGTTGCGAACTCTACTCGAACGCACCGCGATAAGGATTGCCGCTCACTTATCGACGCACTTTGAAGGCGTGACAAAATTAATACAAAGTGATCTTTGAGGCAGAAATTATAGATTGATTAGTTATGGAATCAATAATGTTGTATATACAGTTTTTGTCCCGCAAGTATATGCAGGCAAATATTTTCTCATGCAGGAAGTGTGAAAAATAAGCATGCAACATGCAGCCAAAGCTACACACGACACGTGTTTCACCCCTCCACAGGGCAGCCTCAGGAGAAGTGAGTGGTTTATGTCTCTATACTAACTAAGTGTCTAGTCTAGTAAGTGTCTCTATTAGTAGAATTTTGCTTCAAAATCTCATGTCCTTTTCATCCTTCAAATTAGGACAATGATTTTATCTTTGTGCATCACATAATTCTCCGCATGCATGTAGATGTCAAAATACGTTTCGTTTTATTCACCATTCTTGTTGATGTAAAAATAGCAAAAAACATACGCCCTACGACGTTGTCTGTCCATCCATTGTTCACAGAACCGTTCGTTAACAGAATATTTTAAGAATACAAAGAACACAAGAAGAATACTTTTTTTATCCACTTGGCTTCAAAAACAGTTCCTATAAAATCCGTCGTTCCCTGGTAAACGCAGCCCTTGAGCTCAAGAGTCCTTGCGGCGGTTTCTTTCTGAGCGCTCATAATTGATGCTTTTTTTATTTATGACTATCCCCATCCTCCATCCCCCATCCGTCTGTCATCCTCCCAGCGGATGATAATGTTGATACTTTTCCAAACTTGCACGTAATGTTGTTGTCTTGATGAGTGTCGACGCAGCTTGAAGGGCATCATTATGTCCGCATGTTGCTTGAAATGACGATAGTTTTCAACTTTGTAATTGTAGATTATTCATTCATTAATTCGTATTCCCGGAAAACATGAGCATTTACTTGCTTCTGTTGTCCTGAGTGTGTTATAATTTTATTATTTGAGTAATAAACATAAATATTACTTAATAGGTGATGTGGTATAGATGTACACAAGTCATTATAAAATTAAAAAATAATTTATTTCAGGTTCATAACTCATATTAGAAACATCATACATCATACACACAAATAAATACAACATCATCACAAAATAATAAGTTATACCAACAATAATAATACAAATTCATTCAAATTTCAACTTGCTAGGTCCACCCGTTCCTGAGAAAATAATTGGTGACACACGGACAGACAGACGGACTGACGGACAAGAAAGTGATCTTATAAGGGTTCCTTTTTCTCCTAAAAACGACCGATTTTTTTATATTAAAAAAATGATATGATAAGTTAATAAATCTATGCTAAAGTTATATAATATACATACACAACATAACATCACGCCTGTAATCCCCGTAGGGTTAGGCAGAGGTTCACCTAATAGTGCACACACATTTCGCCACTTATGTTTAAGTACCATGTAATAGGGCGAGCCTATTACCATCAACCGGGCGCAAAATAATGAAACTGAGTGAGTATATAACGTCATACAAAAACGCATCTCTTTATAAACCATTTCAAACTATGCAATATCACGTTCGTCGCAGTCTCTATCAAGCCAGCGTCACCACAACATATCGCATGCAGAGAGCAAACTGATCTATTCGCGGCTCGATTGAACTCCACCGAGCTCTAACAAGCTCTACGTTACCGCAGACTCTATGCACTCTAGCGGAGAGGTTAATTCTATTGAGCGACTCTATTTGTGCTTGGTTTTAAGTATTTGTTAGATGTGTTCGGAATGTTAGACGATTGAACTGTATTTGTGAGTTTACTTCGTGTGTGAGTTATTTATATTTGTCATAGATTCTGAGCAAAGTATTGTAGTAGAAATATGAGTTTGTTTGTCACGCCTTCACGTTTCCGACCTCTCGCGAGCGATGCCGCGGGCAATACCAATACTGCTATTGTTTTCTTGTCATCTCGCCCACTTCTTAATCAAGTTAAAAAGGGAGTTTCGTGTCGATGTAGTGCAACTTTTCTGTGCATGAATACATTTTCCGAAAGCGATAACTTACCAATGTTCACCACTGTGAATGTGATATCAACTAACCTGCAACAAGAAAGACAAAACATGAAGATCATCGAATGATTTAAAGCGTATTGATTTGTGCCAATATTATTTAAACTATTCTTATTTTCACGAGAAACAGTTTAATTCTGGATCGTTTCCAGTAAATATTGAAGTTTTCTAATGTATTGTACATGTGAAAATTGATCAGTGTCTCAATGCGAACCACCAAACATGGTTAATTACATTAAGCTGCAGGTCACAGTACACGCTCATCGGCAGCTGGATCACGTTCCCGCCCACGTTGGTTCACCCCCACTAATTGTAGAACGAAGCTGAAACATATCCGACAGAGGGTCACCAGAGGTCGCGCACACATTGACTTGTTAACGGTGATCAGGATAGTTGGGAATCTTTTACTGGTACTCTAGATTAATTAAGATCTCAGTTTGAGGTAAAATTGTGAGTTGTGTGTACGATGTTATTTAGATGGATGTAATTGATTTAGTATACACTATCAATGCTCTTTTATCTTTGTTTAAAAATATAAAAGGGATCGAAAAACTCCTCCTCAACGCTGTCAGCTGGTAATGTGCCCAAGAAACTGGCGGCGTGGCCGCGTTGTATGGCAACACTTAGCCTCTGGCCAAGGTAAAAGTCAGCCCTTGGGTCACGGGAAGCGTCAGCTAGGCGTTTCTAAATTTCCTTAAATAGGCTATGAGCACTCGGACCCCACGGCCCCAGAGTTTCAACCCATAGGAGTTTTTCGATGCCCTTTTATAGTTTGTTGTTAGTTTATTTATTTTAGTTTAATAGTTTTTAATTATTAATGTATATAGTTAGTTTATCCTATTGAATTAAATAATCGTCAATAAAAAAATATTAAAAAAAAACTTTTTCTTTGGTGTGTAAAAATTAAACAAACAAGCTCCCAAAATATTCTATTACAATATCTGAAATCTCCGTGGATAATACGCAAATGTTATCTAACAAAATTTGCCAGGTCTGCATCAAAAACTCCGGTTTATAATAAACCTCGTAGAAGATTCCCAGAATCCTTCCAGCTCCACTAACATACATGACATTTACTGATAAATTTTAATACAGTAACTATCGCTGACTACGGATATACATTCACCTTCCACAGTTCTAACTGATAACGTCACGTTGGAACGGAACAGTTGATCTGATATCTGTCAGGATGCATTTACTATATCCAATTTGTCTATAGTACGGCAATTTGGATGGTGCAGCCTGAAAACGGCGAGATAAATGTAATTTTTCAACGTTGTAGGGAATAAAGATTTTGTTTAGATTTCGTTTGTTTCGTATAAAGATTTTCCGTTAGTAGAATTGTCATTTTTGCGAAACAAAATCTTTCTCTCGTGACGTTTCTATAGAACGCAAGTGTCTTTAATGATCAAGAAAAAATCTGGACACAAACTGAATTTACCCATGTTTTATTTTTAAATAGGCGATTTTTCTAATAAGCGGGTATACTCTAGGTGCACTTCTGCCTAACCTGTCGTGGACTACAGGGCTGATGTAATGTCGTTGTATCCTACGAATAATGCCCTAACGAACATAGGGGCTTTTTTTTATTGCATAATTCAATTCTGCTCATCAGACCACATATAACCAGTTCAACAAAACAATTTAAAACGGTACAGGTAATCAAATTATATTGCATCGCTTCATTCTTCAGATATAACATTCACAACGTAGTTCCTCTAACCTACAAGGCAACTTCGCACATTTTTTAAATTACCCCCCTTTTTTTTTTTTTTTGCTGTCTGCGATCACTGTATTAAGTCTCATTCTTTTTCCGTGCGAGGCAACGATAACACGTGTTCTGCGATCACAGTCCCCGATTTGAAAAAGTTTTAATATTGAATTTTGTTGTTTGTCAGTACTTAGTAGAAATAATGCCTAAGCGCAGTGCTAAAGATAAAATTGAACGTTATAATAAAAAGATTCGTAAACTCGAAGAAAAGGAACGACAAAATCGTCGTCGTGTGTTGCGAGTTTTAGAATCTTCGGATTCTGATGCAAGCGTTGATAACGACACCGGTAACCGTAAGTACCTATTTTTATTAACAAATTTTGGTGAATAAGTGCTTAAATGTGATATTTTAACCCCAAAAATCTTTGTTTCCTTGATTCGAAATCGAACATGGCAAGCCTGGGGGTTGGCCGTGAGTCAACACGAGGGCATCAAAGCAAAAAATAAGCATATCTTACATGAGGCAGCTTACCATTTTTGCGAAATTAGACATAGCCTGGGGTCTATCCGAGAGATAGAACGAAGGTAATTTTGTCAAAGTACCCACACATAAAATAAACAATTTTATTTTAAGAGGCCGATAAAGTGGACAACAACGGACCTGCCAATCCACCAGCCTTGGAGATTACCGATGTTCCCGAGATACCGGTTCCCGATTCAGGAATACCAGAAACCGAAACATCTACGACTGCACATGAACTGGACCCAGAAATTTTGTCAGCATTAGGGGAGCAATCTGACGACACTCCTGAGTTTGGGGAAAACATACACGAAAATTTGGCTCAAAGATGGCAGCCCATATTAAAAAAAGGACTCCCCAAGGAATCCAAGGACAAATTATTAAAAGAATATCTTATCCCCTCAAATTGTGTCCTTTTACAAGCACCAAAACTTAATGCCGAAATTTCGGCAGCTATTACAGATATGGCAAGAAATCGCGATAAGAAGATGGAGTTATCGCAACAACTTCTTGGCGCTGGGATCACAGCCGTGAATAAGGCGATGACTCTTCTCATAGCTGGCGAAGAAAAAATTCAAGCCATAAAAATGCTAAGTGACAGTTGTCGCATCTTAACCCATCTTCACCATATGGATACTGAAGCACGTATCAAAATGGTGACACCCGGCTTGGAAAAATCATTCCTAAACGTTATTAAGGATAACGAAAGGGATAGCACTTTATTCGGTATAAAACTATCCGATAAAATCAAAGCTTCAAAAGCTATTGAAAAGCAGGGCCTGCATATAAAAAAGACCTCGGTGCCTCAAAGACCTCCACAGACAATCCAATCGGCAGTCGCAAGACCTCGCTACCAGGAAAACTGGCCAGGTCCTTCGCGCTACCTGTCGAACAGGGGGGGGCGCGGAGGCCAGAGGAGACAAGCCCCTGCAACACGCAAGGCGCAGACAGCGGCGCAACCGAGGTACTCGAACACGAACAAAACGCGTGCTCAACCTCAACAATAGAACAGGTACATTCTGGACGAATACGTCATTTTTATTCTCACTGGCTTGACATAACTTCCAATGACATAGTTCTCGAATGGATTCGTAAGGGTTTTTCCATACCTTTTTCTGAAACTCCGGTGCAAACCTTTCCACCTCGTAATTGTCTCTCAACGGCAGATAACGAGGATATGAATTAGGCCATCAAAAAATTAATTGATTTAGGCGCGATATCGACATGTTCACCTATCGAGAATCAATTCATATCAAAGATATTCCTTACTTCTAAACCAAACGGCGACAAGAGGTTTATTTTGAATTTAAAACCACTAAACAAATTTATCCCCAAGTTTCATTTTAAAATGGAAGATTACAGGACCGTTACTAAATTAATACCTCAAAACGGTTACATGGCTAACATAGACTTGAAAGAAGACTATCTTTTAATTCCTATTGCTAAATATCACCGGAAATACTTGCGCTTTCATTTCGAGAATGATAAAGCACAAAACATTTTGTATGAGTTTAATGCTATGCCTTATGGTTTATCAATAGCACCTAGAACCTTTACCAAGATTATGAAAGAGGTAATGTCGCATCTTCGGAACCGTGGATATATATCGGTTCAATACCTTGACGACATATTATGTATCGGTGATACCTATTCTGAATGTCGTGAAAACATAACAGTAACTTTGAAATTATTAGAGTCCCTTGGTTTCGTTATTAATTTCAAGAAAAGTTCATTAGAACCAAAACAAACTTGTAAATATTTAGGTTTTATCTATGACTCAAAAAGTTTAATTATGTCCTTACCAGACGAAAAACGCGTTCACATAGTTAGTTTAATAGATACATTTTTACGCTTACCACGCTGCACAATACGAGATTTTGCACAATTAATTGGGATTCTTACTGCTGCTTGTCCCGCAGCAAAATATGGATGGATTTATACTAAACTCTTAGAACGACAAAAATACTTGGCCTTAAAAATAAACAATGATTTTGATACGAAGATAAAATTGTCTAATATAATTTTGAATGATCTGAATTGGTGGGCAAAAAACATTTCAACAACTTACAATTCCATAAGGGCTCAAGCAATCACATTAGAAGTTTTCACTGATGCGTCCAGAACCGGCTGGGGCGCATGTTGCAATAACGAACGTATAAACGGCACTTGGAAAAATTCAGAATTAAAGTTTCACATTAATTATCTCGAACTCTTAGCGGTATTTTTGGCATTAAAATGGTTCGCTCGCAATTACTCTGACTGTACTATTTTATTACGCATTGACAACACAACAGCCATTAGTTATGTCAATCGTATGGGCGGAATACAATTCCCACATTTGAACGATTTATCTAGATCTATTTGGCAGTGGTGCGAGAGGAAAAGTATCTGGTTAGTAGCTTCTTACATAAACACACACGATAATGTTATAGCCGACGAACAGTCTAGAAAAATCAACATAGACACTGAATGGGAATTATCAAATTCAGCATTCCTATTGATAACACAAGAATTAGGCCAACCAGAAATAGACTTATTCGCCTCTCGCACTAATGCTAAATGTGAGAACTATGTGTCTTGGCGACCAGACCCAGATGCCATCGCAATTGATGCCTTTACAATAAGCTGGCGCAATAAATACTTTTATGCCTTCCCGCCATTTTCTGTAATATTAAAATGCCTACAAAAAATAGTGTTAGACCAAGCTGAAGGTATTCTTGTTTTTCCCATATGGCCATCACAAGCCTGGTATCCCCAGTTAAAGAGTATGCTTGTTACCGAAATAGTTATTCTGAAAGCAAATAAAGATCTTTTGTCTTCCCGTTTCAGAACACACCATCCACTTTGCAAGTCCCTTACCCTGGGTGCCGCGGTGCTCTCGGGCTCGCGTTCACGCAGCGAGGGACGCCCCCAGCCGCTCTCGACTTAATGTTAGCTTCTTTGTCTCAAAACACTGTACAGCAATATAATGTCACCTTTAAACTGTGGTGGGAATTCTGTATACTTAATAATTTTAGCGTGTTTGAGGTGTCAATTCCACGGGTCATGACCTTTTTATCCGATCTATTTAATAAGGGAGCATCATACGGTTCACTTAATAGTCATCGCTCTGCCCTATCGCTACTTCTAGGAAGTAGTGTAGGAACAGACGACGGTATAAAAAGGTTACTAAAAGGAGCATACAAGTTGAGACCGTGTGTACCCAAGTACACGAGTACTTGGGATCCCCAGGTGGTACTCAACTTTATCTCTAATTGGTTCCCAAATGGAGATCTCACAATAGAAAAGATCACTAAGAAATTAGCTATTTTGTTAGCTATTTGCACAGCTCACAGAGTTCAAACGTTTGCCCTTATCAAGACCTCAAACATAAAAATAAATTCTAGAGGCATCGAAATAATCGTAACCGACATTATTAAGACATCGGCACCTGGCCGAGATCAACCAATTTTATTTCTACCATACTTTTTAGATAAACCAAGTATTTGCCCGGCTGCAACATTAAAAGATTACCTTCAAGTGACTAATGAAATTAGACCTGAGAACGTACCTAATTTATTCCTGACATTTAAACGGCCCTATAGGGGCGCCACGGCGCAGTCAATCAGCCGCTGGATAAAACAAGTGTTGTGTGCGAGCGGCGTGGACGTGACGACATTTACCGCGCATAGCACCCACGATGCCGCCACGTCCTCGGCGCACCGCGCTGGCCTGTGCATAGACGCCATCAGGAAGGCGGCTGGCTGGACAGCCGCTTCTCAAACGATCGCCAAATATTATTGTCGGGCCATACGCGAAGAAAATTCTTTCGCAAGTTCGGTTTGTTTTCCACCAAACCCAAATTAAATAGAGACTGATTAGCTCCCATATTATTATACGTGTGTCACGTAGGTTATCAATATAAATAATATTTCTAAGAATTAAGTTGATTATAGATTAAGAAATTATTGTATTGTTTACAATAGATTACCGATTAATAAGTCATTAATAAACATATGTTAAATAAACAAATTAAATTAACAACTTGTGTATTACATATTATTAGCAAAACTTCAACTCTAAACATCTACGTTGTGAATGTTATATCTGAAGAATGAAGCGATGCAATATAATATATGATCAAACGAACTTCGGCAAGTGAAGTTCGATCGATATTATATTAATCGCTTCATTCGAAGATATAACACCCACCCACCCCATTTCCCTTTAACGAAGCTTTTGCTAAGTTATAATAACTATACTTACTCTAAAAAAGAATGAGACTTAATACAGTGATCGTAGACAGCAAAAAAAAAAAAAAAAAAGGCGGGTAATTTAAAAAATGTGCGAAGTTGCCTTGTAGGTTAGAGGAACTACGTTGTGAATGTTATTGTTAGTAAGTAACAAAAAGGTACAACCGTACCGTCATCTATGTACCATAGAAAATACATTTATGACATTAAACTAGTCTATTGAAAACCACTAGCCTGTTTTATTAGGTTATGGGCCCAGACATTATAAAAAATATTTTTTAGTAGACTCAACGTAAATAACTGTGTGGTTTTGCGATAATAATGACGGCAAACTATATTGCTAATGTTCCGAAGTTGCGCGGCCGTGAAAACTACGAGGATTGGTGTTTCGCAGCCCAAAATGTTTTGGTACTGGAAAACATGGCGACCGCCATTGAAGAAAAGCTACCAGCGACGGCTAGTGCGAAAGAAAAATCAGACGACGCCAAAGCTAAGGCAAAACTTGTGTTAACCATAGACCCCTCGTTATATGTTCACATAAAGCAAGCAGTGACAACTTATGATTTATGGAGCAAATTAAAAACCATGTTTGATGATTCTGGATTTACAAGAAAGATAAGTTTACTCAGAAATCTCATCAATATTCGTCTTGAAAACTGCGATTCCATGACGCAGTATGTGACCCAGATAGTGGAAACATCTCAACGTCTTCAAGGAACAGGCTTTAAGTTAACAGACGAATGGATTGGTGCATTAATGTTAGCAGGATTACCCGAAAGGTATGCGCCTATGATTATGGCCATTGAACACTCGGGAATCCAGATAAGTGCCGACGTCATAAAAACTAAGTTGATTGACATGTGTGTTGAGGCTAGTTCAGTATCCGATTCCGAAAGTGCACTTTTAGCAAAAAGGAGGCAGCATTGGAAAAATGAAAACTCTAAGAAGAGCGGCCATAAAGATTTGCAAGCAACGTCAAAGCCTGACAAGGTTGTCAAGTGTTATAAATGTAAACAAACCGGACACTATATAAACCAGTGTCCCAACTCAGAATCAAGCAAAAGAAAACAGACAAATGCATTCAGTGCTATTTTCTTGAGTGGTAAGTTCAGTCAAAGTAACTGGTATATTGATAGTGGGGCTAGCAAACACATGACGGCGAGACAAGAAAATATCGTCAATCCGTCCCATCAACACGATATGAGGGAAATTATTATTGCAAACCAGACAAGTGTTCCAGTTCTATGTTCTGGTGATGTCAACATCATCACAGTTGTGAATGGTGTAGAGTATGATGTCACAGTTTCGGACGTATTGTGCATACCGAGCTTAACAACAAATTTGCTTTCGGTGAGTCAGTTGATCGAGAATGGCAACAGCGTTATTTTCAAGAAAAATAGTTGCTACATCTACAATCAACAGAAAGACCTAGTTGGCGAAGCAGAATTAGTTGAGGGTGTGTACAGATTATACACGAAAAGAGAACAGTTATTAGCAGCGACTGCAATAGCATCGAGTGAGATTTGGCACCGACGCTTGGGACACATCAACAGTACTAGTTTAACCAAAATGAAAAACGGCGCTGTAGAAGGAATTTCATACCCAGAAGTGGCAAACATAGATAAGGCATCGTGTACTATTTGCTGTGAAGGCAAGCAAGCTAGACTGCCGTTTCAGCAGAGTTTGTCTAAAACGGAGAATGTTCTAGAGGTGATTCACGCAGATGTATGTGGCCCTATGGAAACTCTATCAATTGGAAGATCAAGATACTATGTTTTGTTCGTGGATGACTACAGCAAGATGGCGTTTGTTTATTTTATGAAGGTGAAAAATGAGGTATTTACAAATTTCAAAGATTTTAAGTCCATGGTTGAAAAACAGAAAGACAAAAAGATCAAAATTCTAAGGACAGATAACGGAGGTGAGTTCTGTAGTCAAGAATTTGATAAATATCTGAAGGAGCATGGGATAGTTCATCAAAGAACTAATGCTTACACGCCGCAGCAGAATGGTTTGTGTGAACGGATGAACAGGTCAGTAGTTGAAAAGGCCAGATGTTTGATCTTTGACGCTGGGTTAGAAAAGAAATTCTGGGCAGAGGCGGTTCATACTTCAGTTTATTTAAGAAATAGATCTGTTGTTACAGGACTGAATAGCAAGACTCCATATGAGGTTTGGACAGGGTCGAAGCCAAACTTGAGTCATTTACGTATTTTTGGGAGTGCAGTCATGGTGCACGTGCCAAAAGAGAAGCGTTTGAAGTGGGATAAGAAAGCTAATAAGCTTATTTTCCTCGGCTATTCTGACAATGTGAAAGGCTATAGGGTTTATAACCCAGAAACTAAATCTGTTAGCATAAGTAGAGACATCGTTGTTATGGAGAAGTCAGCTGAGAGTACAGTGAACATATCCTTGGAGTGTAAGTCTTCAGCGGAGGGAGGATGCACCAATGATTCTGAGAGTACTGAGAAGGAAATTTCAGAGTCAGGAAGTTCAAATTCAGAAGAAGAAAAGGTGGACAGTACGTATGTTATGGATACGGAAACAGAAAGTACGTCCGATGATAATTTCTCCAATGCTTCTTCAGACCCAGAAACTATATTAGTGGAGCAAGGTACACCAGCAACTCTACCAAAACGAGAGAGGAAGAAACCTGATCGGTATGGTTATAACAATTTATGTATCACAGAGTGTGATGATAATGACAGAGAGATCACTCTCGAAGAGGCCTTAAATGGACCGGAGAGTAAGTTTTGGCGAGCAGGCATGAAGGAAGAGTTGGACTCTTTTGAAGAGAATAACGCGTGGGAGCTAGTTGATCGTCCTAAAGATTGTACAGTAGTTCAGTGTAGATGGGTTTTTAAAAAGAAGTTTGACAGTTCTAATAATGTACGTTACCGGGCAAGATTGGTAGCAAAGGGCTTTAGTCAGAAAGCAGGTGTAGATTTTCATGAAACTTTTGCGCCAGTTGTTAGGTATTCTACCTTGAGATTACTATTTGCTCTGGCAGCCAAGTTGAATTTAGATTCAAGTCATCTTGATGTTACCACAGCTTTTTTAAACGGTTTTTTGAAAGAAACTGTGTATATGAAAAAACCAGTTACTTATGAATCTAGTATGGATGATAACAAAGTGTTAAAATTAAAGCGCGCTATATATGGTCTTAAGCAGTCTTCCAGAGCTTGGTATCAGAGAGTCAATGATTACTTGATAGATTTAGGTTATAAAAAATCAAAGTACGAGCCATGTTTATTCACAAAATTTGAAGGAAAAGTTAAGCTTATTATAGCACTTTTCGTTGATGATTTTTTTGTTTTTTCGAATTGTACGGCAGCAACTGAACAATTAGTAAATGAATTGAGCTGTAAATTCAAGATAAAAAACTTAGGTCAGTTAAAAAAGTGTTTAGGCTTAAGAGTTAATATTAACGAAAACGTTATAACAGTTGATCAAGGTCAGTATGTAGACGCTTTACTGAAGAGGTTTAATATGTTAAATTGTAAAACTGCAGGAACTCCTATGGAGATGAATTTAAAATTAGAAAAGTCTCAAAATGGTTGTAAAGATAATTATCCGTTTAGAGAACTAATAGGAGGCTTAATGTATTTAGCGGTTTTAACCAGGCCTGATATTGCTTACAGTGTGAGTTTTCTTAGTCAGTTTAACAACTCTTATGATGAGACTCACTGGAAGCATGCGAAAAGGGTGTTAAGGTATTTAAAAAAAACCAAAAACTATGGTCTTGTATTTTGTAAAGACAATTCTTGTATTGAAGGTTTTGTAGATGCAGACTGGGGTTCTGATGTAAATGATAGAAAATCTTTTTCGGGATTTTGTTTTAAATTGTCAAATACAGTGATTGCTTTTGAATGTAGAAAGCAGAGACATGTAGCTTTATCCTCGACGGAAGCAGAATACATTTCGATGTCAGAAGCAAGTAAAGAGGCAATATATTTAAAGAATTTACATTGTGAGATTGTAGGAAATTCAGAACCAATTGTTTTATTTAATGATAGTCAGAGTGCGCAGAAATTGGTTTCAAATCCAGTTTTTCATCGCAGATCTAAACATATAGATATAAGGTATCATTTCGTCAGAGAGGCAGTAACGAATAATTTTGTTAAAATAGCTTATTTGGAGACAGCTGAAATGCCAGCAGATATTTTGACCAAAAGTCTAGGGTCTGTTAAACATTATTACTTTATGAAAAAGCTTGGTATTTTACCTGTTTCATAGTTGTTTTCAGTATTGTTTTTGTTAAGCGGAGGTGTTAGTAAGTAACAAAAAGGTACAACCGTACCGTCATCTATGTACCATAGAAAATACATTTATGACATTAAACTAGTCTATTGAAAACCACTAGCCTGGGCCCATAACCTAATAAAACAGGCTAGTGGTTTTCAATAGACTAGTTTAATGTCATAAATGTATTTTCTATGGTACATAGATGACGGTACAGTTGTACCTTTTTGTTACTTACTAACACCTCCGCTTAACAAAAACAATACTGAAAACAACTATGAAACAGGTAAAATACCAAGCTTTTTCATAAAGTAATAATGTTTAACAGACCCTAGACTTTTGGTCAAAATATCTGCTGGCATTTCAGCTGTCTCCAAATAAGCTATTTTAACAAAATTATTCGTTACTGCCTCTCTGACGAAATGATACCTTAATTTTAACACTTTGTTATCATCAATACTAGATTCATAAGTAACAGGTTTTTTCATATACACAGTTTCTTTCAAAAAACCGTTTAAAAAAGCTGTGGTAACATCAAGATGACTTGAATCTAAATTCAACTTGGCTGCCAGAGCAAATAGTAATCTCAAGGTAGAATACCTAACAACTGGCGCAAAAGTTTCATGAAAATCTACACCTGCTTTCTGACTAAAGCCCTTTGCTACCAATCTTGCCCGGTAACGTACATTATTAGAACTGTCAAACTTCTTTTTAAAAACCCATCTACACTGAACTACTGTACAATCTTTAGGACGATCAACTAGCTCCCACGCGTTATTCTCTTCAAAAGAGTCCAACTCTTCCTTCATGCCTGCTCGCCAAAACTTACTCTCCGGTCCATTTAAGGCCTCTTCGAGAGTGATCTCTCTGTCATTATCATCACACTCTGTGATACATAAATTGTTATAACCATACCGATCAGGTTTCTTCCTCTCTCGTTTTGGTAGAGTTGCTGGTGTACCTTGCTCCACTAATATAGTTTCTGGGTCTGAAGAAGCATTGGAGAAATTATCATCGGACGTACTTTCTGTTTCCGTATCCATAACATACGTACTGTCCACCTTTTCTTCTTCTGAATTTGAACTTCCTGACTCTGAAATTTCCTTCTCAGTACTCTCAGAATCATTGGTGCATCCTCCCTCCGCTGAAGACTTACACTCCAAGGATATGTTCACTGTACTCTCAGCTGACTTCTCCATAACAACGATGTCTCTACTTATGCTAACAGATTTAGTTTCTGGGTTATAAACCCTATAGCCTTTCACATTGTCAGAATAGCCGAGGAAAATAAGCTTATTAGCTTTCTTATCCCACTTCAAACGCTTCTCTTTTGGCACGTGCACCATGACTGCACTCCCAAAAATACGTAAATGACTCAAGTTTGGCTTCGACCCTGTCCAAACCTCATATGGAGTCTTGCTATTCAGTCCTGTAACAACAGATCTATTTCTTAAATAAACTGAAGTATGAACCGCCTCTGCCCAGAATTTCTTTTCTAACCCAGCGTCAAAGATCAAACATCTGGCCTTTTCAACTACTGACCTGTTCATCCGTTCACACAAACCATTCTGCTGCGGCGTGTAAGCATTAGTTCTTTGATGAACTATCCCATGCTCCTTCAGATATTTATCAAATTCTTGACTACAGAACTCACCTCCGTTATCTGTCCTTAGAATTTTGATCTTTTTGTCTTTCTGTTTTTCAACCATGGACTTAAAATCTTTGAAATTTGTAAATACCTCATTTTTCACCTTCATAAAATAAACAAACGCCATCTTGCTGTAGTCATCCACGAACAAAACATAGTATCTTGATCTTCCAATTGATAGAGTTTCCATAGGGCCACATACATCTGCGTGAATCACCTCTAGAACATTCTCCGTTTTAGACAAACTCTGCTGAAACGGCAGTCTAGCTTGCTTGCCTTCACAGCAAATAGTACACGATGCCTTATCTATGTTTGCCACTTCTGGGTATGAAATTCCTTCTACAGCGCCGTTTTTCATTTTGGTTAAACTAGTACTGTTGATGTGTCCCAAGCGTCGGTGCCAAATCTCACTCGATGCTATTGCAGTCGCTGCTAATAACTGTTCTCTTTTCGTGTATAATCTGTACACACCCTCAACTAATTCTGCTTCGCCAACTAGGTCTTTCTGTTGATTGTAGATGTAGCAACTATTTTTCTTGAAAATAACGCTGTTGCCATTCTCGATCAACTGACTCACCGAAAGCAAATTTGTTGTTAAGCTCGGTATGCACAATACGTCCGAAACTGTGACATCATACTCTACACCATTCACAACTGTGATGATGTTGACATCACCAGAACATAGAACTGGAACACTTGTCTGGTTTGCAATAATAATTTCCCTCATATCGTGTTGATGGGACGGATTGACGATATTTTCTTGTCTCGCCGTCATGTGTTTGCTAGCCCCACTATCAATATACCAGTTACTTTGACTGAACTTACCACTCAAGAAAATAGCACTGAATGCATTTGTCTGTTTTCTTTTGCTTGATTCTGAGTTGGGACACTGGTTTATATAGTGTCCGGTTTGTTTACATTTATAACACTTGACAACCTTGTCAGGCTTTGACGTTGCTTGCAAATCTTTATGGCCGCTCTTCTTAGAGTTTTCATTTTTCCAATGCTGCCTCCTTTTTGCTAAAAGTGCACTTTCGGAATCGGATACTGAACTAGCCTCAACACACATGTCAATCAACTTAGTTTTTATGACGTCGGCACTTATCTGGATTCCCGAGTGTTCAATGGCCATAATCATAGGCGCATACCTTTCGGGTAATCCTGCTAACATTAATGCACCAATCCATTCGTCTGTTAACTTAAAGCCTGTTCCTTGAAGACGTTGAGATGTTTCCACTATCTGGGTCACATACTGCGTCATGGAATCGCAGTTTTCAAGACGAATATTGATGAGATTTCTGAGTAAACTTATCTTTCTTGTAAATCCAGAATCATCAAACATGGTTTTTAATTTGCTCCATAAATCATAAGTTGTCACTGCTTGCTTTATGTGAACATATAACGAGGGGTCTATGGTTAACACAAGTTTTGCCTTAGCTTTGGCGTCGTCTGATTTTTCTTTCGCACTAGCCGTCGCTGGTAGCTTTTCTTCAATGGCGGACGCCATGTTTTCCAGTACCAAAACATTTTGGGCTGCGAAACACCAATCCTCGTAGTTTTCGAATGAAGCGATTAATATAATATCGATCGAACTTCACTTGCCGAAGTTCGTTTGATCATATATTATAACGTTTTCTAAAAAGCCACAATTGTAAGCACTACGTTTTCAACGAAGAATAAAGCTACAATCGCCATCAGGACGCGATGGACGACGATTTTTCGCGAGTAGTGGGGGTATTTTAATATTGGCTACATAGAACAAAACCCTCATGGTGATTGTGGCCGTGTTCTATGGAATGGCTAAATTGCGCATGTATAGAAGAGACGAAGTCCTAATTACGTTTGTGTCTTTTTTCTACGTTCAAATTATGTTTTTGTCTTTTATTCGTCCACAATCGCCATTGTGGCCTCAACATTTCCGGAGATAAAAGGCGTAATATAGCTTATTGCTTAAGTCCAGCTAATTCGCCTTTATACAACAGAGAATAAGGATTTAAGGGACAAAATGCGTATAAAATATAAAAATAATTTATTGAAATTTATTGAAATACACATTATTTGAAACCAACAATACATATTTGTTTAAATTTAAATTAATTAAACATAAAAAAGTGTCTCCTGAAAAGTAGCTATTATGCAGTTACGCCCCTATTCGTAGGATACTACGATGTGTCTTGATACTCGTAAGTACATCGACGTTGTATTTTGAAGCAAATTCTGAATTCTCCAAAAATGCACCCTTAAATCAATCAAAATTTTGATGCCCGATATCCCCATGCTCCACCAAACGCACACAACTTCATACGAATCAAACTTGTAACAAGAACAATCTTGGCACGTCATTCATTTCGTTAACAGCACAAGTTCCTTCATGTCATTCGTTCACTCTCGGTCGCATGTCATTCGTTCACTCGGTCGCTCGCTCATCAATCATAGCTCAAGCACTCACAAGTAAGTGAATTCCGTGCTGATTTGCTATTTATTAAATTCTTGGAATAATGTAATATTACAAATTACTCAAGACATGGATGAATTGTTTATTTTGTTGATAAGGCGATTTGAATTGCTGAGATTACAATATGTGTACCCCTTGCCTCGACACGCGCTAGCTTCTACTGCTACTACTAGTAAGTACTCTTGTACTGGATGAGCAGGTTGCTATAACAATGTTTACATAGTTTAGCATAAACTATTATTCTTTCCGTTCAGTTTAATCACAGAGCCCCGAAAACCAGACTGGGATAACGCTTTTCTTACTAAAATACGACATCAAAAACTTTTAGCGGTGTATCCCAAAATTGTTATCCTAAACAGTTTTCAAAGAACTGTATCTATTTGAACTTTTCAAAACATTTAAAAGATTTTAATCCAGTGCCATTTCATTCTCAATAAATCCCGAACAAAAGGTCCCAACACAATAAACAACTATTATCTATTGTCGTGCCAAACGATCAACTTGAGAAAATTCAACAAAAACTTTATTTACATGATTCCCAAGTAAAACTTAATTAATTGCTTTGTTAGGCAATTTATAACTTAATTGTATCAGATTAAGGTAAATTGTTACTTGTTAGGCATTGTTTGAAAAGAGCGAAAATTGGTGCGGACTATTCTTGAAGGTGATTATTCTTCTCTTATAATTGTAATTAGTTTAAGTCGCGTATTCAACCACTTTCCAAGGTATGGTGCTCTTTGGTGGATGTACTATATACTCTGTATCCGGTGAGACTGGAAGCTGACCCTAACGTAGTTGAAAAAAAGCTAGGCAGATGATGATGATGTCTATATGCTCTGTATAACCCGTCGGGGATTACAGGCGTGATGTTATGTGTGATTCATTCAGAATATAAGATAAAGTCTTTCACTAAAGAATAATATTACCATGGCATACTTTTTATTTGTTTTTG
This sequence comes from Lycophotia porphyrea, assembly GCA_950005105.1. Classification (NCBI taxonomy): domain Eukaryota; kingdom Metazoa; phylum Arthropoda; class Insecta; order Lepidoptera; family Noctuidae; genus Lycophotia; species Lycophotia porphyrea. The sequence goes on along the minus strand of OX465404.1, from coordinate 330,452 downwards.
TATCCTATCACAACGATTTTTATTAGACCCAAACGTTGACGGGTAAAGAAAGTGTTGTGGCATTAGCTCCGCCTATGTACCACTCTTGTACATGAAGTTTATATAAATCTTATCTTCTTACTGACACTTATAAATGCGAAAGTTTGTGAGGATGGCTGGTTGTATATTTGTTTCTCTTTTACGCAAATCTACTGAACGTATTATACGGACGGCGACAGTTTCTAACCTGGATTAACGCATAGGAACACACTAACAATAGGATTAACACTTTTCACCCCGATAGTATAATCCTGTGAGACAATTACGGAACTCCACGCAGGCGAAGCCGCGGGCATAGGCTAGTAAATAGTATGTTAAATTACCCCTAGACTATCACAGTTTTGTTCATATTTCCTCCTAACACCTAGATAATACTAAACGCACCTACACTGTAACACATTTTACAATACTTTAGGCTTAATGCACAAAAGCACCGTAAACACAACCTTAATTCACAGGCTTTAAGGAATAAAACACAGTGAAAAGTCTATAACTAGACTAGACTCGCCCTCTGACTAACTACGGTATCACCGTAAACACGTCCTTATTTTCAAGGCGTTACTGATTCGTTTCCAGTGAATAAAACACCTATAATAACTCAATACAGACTCGCCATTGCTGACAGAGGAGCGCACTGGTCGATAAGAAAGCAAGTCTAGGTGAATAGATAATTCTGTGTTCCCTAGAAAACGATCTAATATTGAATGGTTTCTTTAATATTCGTAAATAGGTACCGACTTCGGTGTTAATTTACTTGCATTAAACGTGTTTAGACATAATTATCATTTATTTATTTATTTACCACTAATTATAGCAACATTACACATTATCAGATCATAGAACATAACATCACGCCTGTAAAACTAGAAGGATTAGGCAGAGGTGTACCTAATAGTAGGTACACCCAAATTTCGCCAGTTATGTTTAAATCCCATGTAATGATGGCGAGCCTATTACCATCAACTGGGCACAAATGCTGCACCTACTGGCTGCTACTAAGAAATTCCTGATGGAAAAACCCAATAACACTTCACCTAAGTTGATGGTCAGCGTTTGCGACCACTAGTCGAACGAGGCCGTCGTAATTATCTTAACGAAGAATTAACCATCGTGATTCAACTCACAATCGGCGTTGGAAAAATATAAAGTAGCAAAACAACTTTGATATTCACCGAAACTTGAATTTGCGCAAATACTTTAAACATTTTCATTAGTTCTTTATGATGTACGAGTATAACCGTCTAATTTTTTTTTTCTTTATAATCGTGTTTAATAAAATACTTGTCTTGTGTTACCAAAGCCACAACGTTTTTTTTTATCATGGACAAAATGGTTTTCGAAGAGGTTTTTGGCAACTTTGTCTATGAGACTGGTTTGAAGAAGCTTAAAACTTAAGTAAGCGATTTAAAATATCCGTTGTTCAAGAAATTCTAGGTGAATTTGAAACACATGTCAATAAGGATCGCTGAAACTCAAGGAAACTGCCAGGATGTATTACATGTCCCTAATGTTATGTGCAAATTGCGTTATCAGCCTGTGCGAGGGTGACAACAAATTGGGTTATTTCGGAGTACATTATTAAGGGTAACACAATCAGAAAATATGATGGAGAGGATGTCGAACTGGAAACTTGTTACAATGGAATTGTGTTTGAAGAGTCGTTATATTGGTATAATTATCTATTGGATTGTAAACGCGAGGGAACTTTTTATGTTGCAAGTAAATGTAACTACTAAATAGCGTGGTCCCAGGTTCATTCCCAGCTCGGGCAAAGTGCAATTGCGTTTTTCCATCAGGTTTTTTTTTCAAATGCAGGTCGGATGTAAGATTCTGGATTCTACCTAGGATAAAGCTATTAATATTTTATTGATCTAATACACTCGGCCAAATCTGCTAATTGCAACGACTGGTCATATTCAAAATGTTTATACTTTAATCATTTTACAGTTACACGTTTGACTTAACGATCAATTAAACTATCTTTGCATAACAATTGTCGTTTGAAGGAAACTCCTCGCTGACACACACTCACGCTGGCGAGGTTCATGACCTAAGATGCATTCTAACTGTTTTATTACATATACATAGTTTAAAATGAGTGTAGCCACTTTACTGTTCGGTCGAACTGGCATGGAGCCGTTGCGGATAACAGCGTGATTTTCAACGTTTGCGTCAGCGCCAATAGTTTTAAATCCAACATCGCCGTTTTATTTCGGTATTAATGAATAGGTCTCGCCTAGTACGAGTGACAACGGACACAAATCGCTCTCTAATTAGTAACTAAAAGCCCTATAAATTGGCATAAAAGTGTCTAATCAAAACTCCTGAAAGCCTCTCGAAACTCATACCTTTGTGTTTTCCACAATTGAACTAATTAGTTCATCAAATTAAGGCTCGTTTTCTATTTCAAGTTCACAATTGTAGCTCTGAATCAATATTATCCTACAATAAAGTTATGATATCGTCATTATTATATCGTTTTGGAGTCGTAGGCAGGTCAAATTTTGCTTTAATTTGTTATTTTGTTTGTTTTAATGTGTTATAATTATCTGTTTATTTTTAAAATTTTAGTTAGGTACTGTAATTTTTTATTCCCACTACCGTTGTAATTAAATAAATAAATAGTTGGCGAAATATGAATGAAAATACCCCTGCCTACCCTTTGCGGGGTACAAGCTTGATATGATGTTATCGTTATAGCAGTAAGTTATTTAAGGCACAGTCGTACTACGGCTAGTAAATAAATGAGCGCATCCTTATTGGCCGCGCCTCGCGAACGAATCACGTCGGCGGCGCATTAACTATTTACTAGGAAAGAGATATTTCTAGCCTGAGATAGTTTAAGATATAGGTATAAGGTTATTTCTGTAGGCAAGGAAAAATATCAGAATCGAATGGACTTTTTCATGCTATAAGATCAACAGAAGTGGTTGCATGTAATTCGCAGCCTTAACGACAAAGTCGAAAAGTTTTATGGACCTAAAATCTCATACATAATATGCTAATTGTGTGCAATAGGTGCATCTAATAGAACAACGATAGAATAGGATAACAATTATTTAATTATTATTTGTGAAGAATTTAACTGAATTTTTCATTTACATTGTACCTTAATCGATCATGCAAAACTACATTTAAATCAATACCAGAAACTGAATTTGTGGTATAATTAAGTCAATAACGAACGATAAAAATACTGGCTGATCCTTATCAGCCAGTATTTTTATAAAAGATTTTGTTTATCAATGTTTATTTTTTTCACCAAACATGGTATTCCTATTTCTTCAGAATCAATTCTTTTACCATACATCCCACACTACGTCACACGCACTCATTTACATAATACTGCAGGTGCGCCCGCACCGCGCACCGAAGGTATCGATGTGATACGTTACCACTAAGTGAGCGGCTCAGGCGAACATTCGTCACTGCCGCGATAGGGGGTACACGAGTGAACACCGGACAGACATGGGAAACAAAGTGTTACAGGGAAATTATGTATAACGTTCAGTTGACTTTATAATTGCTTTACCAACCAAAGGTTTAATGATACTTCACTTCGTAAATGACAAGATCAATTTAGTCTTTAGAAAGCAAGTAAAACTGTGTCATATCCAATCCAATTCACATCAGTGCCAATCTATCAACCTTATATACGTTACTAGCGGCCCGGCCCGGCTTCGCACGGGTGGACATTTTTGTTTATAGGGTTCCGTATTTGAAATGGAAAAAATGGAACTGTTATAGGCTCACTCACGTGTCTGTCTGTCTGTCACAGCAAATTTACTTCGAAACTACTGAACCATCATCATCATCTTCCTCGGTCGGCGCGACACGTTTTCTTCTTCCATTCTCCCCTGTCACACGTCACGGTATCATTTACTCTATTGAACCGCTTGAGTTGTAATTTGGTACACATATGTAAGTCGGTGAACCTAATGTGGACGTGTAACGTAAATTAATAAATTTTAAACATTCACTCCACTTATTTATTAATCTAGAAAATAAAAAAACTATATCGTGTTACATATCAAATGAAAGGGTTTAGTGTGAGCATTTCAAATATATTTTTTTTATAACTTCAAGATAAATAGTTTTGAAGTTATTTAAGAATATAAGCGAAAATTGACCATTCCCCCCCAAGTCGGAAACTACAGGGCCAAAAATTTTGGCTTAGTTATTTGGCTATAGATTACTGGAAAACTATCACGGCTAAGTAGGGTTTACAAGTTTACGAGTAATAGTCTACCAACTTATAAAATGTACCTACATGGATAACATATTTTCCTAAACATAATGTATGGGATGGGAAACTACGGAACCCTATATTGTGCGTGGCCCAACACGCACTTGGCCGGTTTTCTCAATATAGCCTACGACACTCACAATATAGCCTACGACATTCACAATATAGCCTACGACATTCACAATATAGCCTACGACACTCAGAATATAGCCTACGACACTCACAATATAGCCTACGATACTCACAATATAGCCTACGACACTCACAAATAATGTGGCTTTCTATTAGTAAAAGAATTTTCAAAATCGGTTCAGGAGATCCAGAGATTACCCCCTACAACTTAACAAACTTTACCTCTTTATAAGATTAGTATAGATTATAACTAATTGCGAAAACTAGCGCAGCGTTAGTCGTGTTCCTATATAGCCTGTCACACTCATGCAACTGCCAAACTATACACTAGACAGAAGCATGGAAGCATGTCTGAAGTAGTGATTTATTACGTAAACCCAACAGCAAGACAAACTGCTCAATAGTTTCCGAAACTGATAACTAGATAAATAATTAACAAAAAAAAACAAACATAAAAAAACAAAGCTTTGTCTAGGACTAGCTCGTCTGAGCCTCATTAACGGAATTAGTGATAAATTTGTTTAGTTATGCATATAATAAAATATATATTTCATAAAGCTGCATGAATAAGTTTATTCTGTAATTAAAACATTTTCAGTTGACTGCAAGGAATATATCATTGATAAGAATTATTTATGTGAGCTTAAATCAAAAAGTGTTTGCACAAATTATTCACACTCGTTCATTAACGTCAGTTAATTATTATTTAATAAATATTTTTATTTGCTTTTATATTAGCAAGTCACAACAGTTACAGGCGCATGCGTCATTTCGGTTTTATTAATATTTAAAGCAGGCCGAACAAGAAACTTCAGAATAAATGAAGTTTTTATATTACAACCGTTACTTTAATAATTAAGTGAGTTATTGAAAACTTCGTGTTTAAACTGCACCTGACCTGTACACCAGAACTTTGTAAAAAAAGAGTACACGATACAAGTCAAGAAAAACAGAATAATAATAAACAAATATCATGCCAAACAAAACTTCATTTCAGTCAACACTAGAACTGCATAACTAGACTTGTCAGATCAACTTAGGAAGCCCTACAAAATGTTTAAATATGAAAATGAGGCCACACAAAATCAACCTTATTATTAAAAATTACGACAGCCATTCTCCGCACTTACCCCTCTTAAACTAACATATAACCTCGCATTAAGTCGGCTTATAACGACTATAAAGCCTTAAACGACGTTATCGTGTATGTAGATATCGAATTTGTTTATTCATTCCAACCACTCGACTCGTAGCTGCCTACGTCACTACGGTGCTACGGCGTAGCGTGACCGTAGCACAACGCTACGCGCGCTCTGTAGCTGTATTGTGTAGCGGAATAATTGAAGGAGCAAGTTTCTTTGAAGTTACGTAATGCGGAAGGTAGTTTGGCTGATTTATTTATTGATCGAATTTGGTAAACGCGTATCAGTTTAACTTTAGCTATTTTATTATTAATTATATAGTAGTTGCTTTCTGAACTTACAGTTACTTTGGGGAAGTGCACCTTATAGCAACCCTAAGCTATCACATACACACATATAATGAATCCTTATACATGCGGTTATACAGCACTATGTGTAGTAGTGGTACATAATTATTGTGACTTTTATCTAGAATCAGTTCGTACTAAGAGATACGAGTAACAGAGAAGTATGGAAGAAGAAGACATGCTGCACCGACCACTAATCAATTGGGATAAGGGCAAGAGAATGATGTTGATGATGAATTTTTACGAAGAGATTAGTATGGTTTTATATATAATATAACTCCATAGTGCCTACTCATCAAAACCAAGCTCATTCTAATAAAAATCACATTTTCTTCACAACAAAATATTGCTATTGAAAACCAAAATTACAATACAATACAATAATTCTTTATAGACATAATAGGTTACAAAATTTGTTTGAAGCCTCTGACTCCTGCGTACAGTCTCGACATAGATTGCGATCGCAAAACAACCGAATTCAGTCACAAAGTCATATCGATGCGGATTTTGGGATATTTGGTGTCACGACACTCAAAACTAACGATTTTCATTGGTACTTCACCGATCTTTGTTGCAAACTTTACGATTTTCGCAATGTTAACGAATATATTTAACGACCATTTTTGACAGCCCGCAAAGTGATTCGGTAGCATCGTAAGCTATTTTATTGATGGTTTACTTTAAGTGAACATTCGCGTACTGTTAGCGGATACTAATTTAGGATTCTATTAATTTTGTTGTATAAATATACCGAAAGAAAAGTGTTTTGTCGTCTTGCAAAAGCCGTGTGACATTAAAAAGATTCAATTACGTTTGGAGTTGTTCGCTTATTTTGAAGTTTACCTAGATTATATGGGGTACATACGTGTTTTTTAGTAATAATCAAAAAACAACTCGTATAATGTCTTCGTAGGAAATCTGTATGGTTTTAATGACATTGTTATAAGTAGGGGCCGTTGCGCTCTTTCCAGGCGTAAGAGATACGTTTTACATGCGCGTCCCCAGACCCCAGTACAGTAACCAATATTATTAATACGCTACCACAATAACGAAATAGTTGCCACAACCGCAACCCTAACAGACCTCAATACACCATGTACATTATATATATCTGTATGAACATAGTACAGGTATGTATACGAACAGTTTTCTACCGCGGCAGGTCACGACCCGGCGGCGCACGAAAAAATTCAATTTCCTACAAACGATGCAAATGAGAATCACGATGTACCGCGGCTCACGAGTCGAGGCATTTCAAATGCACTCGACACGGGTCTAGGTATATACTCAGTACCACTTGAGGTACGAAAAACGTCTTTAAAGCTTCACTTACCGAAGACACAGGCCTCCTCACTGTAAGAGGGACTCGAAAATAATCCAGTACACGTGCCCAGTGCGGGTTGGTGGGTGTCACATGCCTGCGAACTTCGCCTTTTTGATTCTTTAGGACATGCTCATTTCCTCACAATATTTGGGAACAATGGTGATGAAATATATTACAAAAAGCAAATGCCCGCCTGTGTCTGAACCCACGACCCGTAAGTCTAGACCGTTACCACTGGGCCACCTCTGCTGTACGCACTGTCAATGTCAGACTGTATAATACGTTCGGTTCAGTGTACCGTGGAGTAGTATTGTGTACGACCCGGCTCAAGAATAACAGAGACTGACAATGCAAGGGTTTTTAAATATTTTGTGGAGCTTCTGAAATGGGTCGCTGCTACGCTAGTTTTTTCGTTAGAGCTGCTTTAAAAATAAGCCACTTTGCTGATGAAATAATTCTGAATACTTTACATACCTAAGCTGAATTGCTGAATCTATAAACAATGGTATTACCATAGGAGCGAATTCAATGAATGAAACTGAACGTAGTTTTCAGACCAAAATTTCGTTCAAAAGGTGTCTATGTCAATATTTCGAATCAAAAGTGATTTTGGCCCTTAATGTTTAAGAAATAATTGTTCAAATAACCTAACACAATCCCGAGTTCAAGTTATTTAATATCCACCATACATAATATGGGTATGGTGGATAATAATTTATTCATTTACGTTACAGGCAGATTTAATAATTATGGTTAACTTGAACAAGATATAAGTTATAAATATATTTTAATGGACAGTTAAAAGTTTCCACTCGATATTGAATATAACTTCGCCTATAAGTAATACTTTACAGCGATTTATAAGTTTAATTTGATTTTATCAAAATTTTCACTTTCAAGTTAATATTTATGATTTATTGGTGCAGAAGATCATTTAATCAAATGAGAGGATCACAGGTTCAAAAATTAACAAGTTTCAGATAACTATGATTTAGGTGAAGGTTGTTTGTAAGAGATCGCCGCTTGTGCACTTGTTTTAAATATGTTTATGATTATTATTTATTTAACACTTCAAGTACAGAGTACAGAGGCGGACTTAATACCATAGGCATTTTCTCCCAGTCAACCTTTGGGTGATGCAGAGACATTGTTAATAGCTTGTGGCTTAATAATAATAGCTGCACAGATCGATCTTCAAGGTTAAACATCGCAAGCTAGAGTTGGTCTATGGATGGGTGACCATCCATTTCCTCCTTGCCGAGGAATCACATTAAGCATTTGGCCCCGGATATCGTTGTTGATCTTTGGTAGTCGTTATAGGTAATCAATGGCCCGAAAGTCTGAGAACCAGTCTAACTAGTTTTACCCAGTTCTATCTGGGTTGTGGAGATCAGATAGGCCGTCGCTCCATGTAAAATACTGATATTCAACTGCATTCGGTTAGACTAGAAGCCGACCACAACATTTGTAGTTAGAAAAAAGCTGTAACCAGATGTTGATGTGTGAAGTAATTAATAAATTAATAACGATGACGATGACGGTGAATAAAAAATACTTAGTACTTGAGAACACGTATAGCGTTAACTGAGTACAGTGATCAATACTTGTAATACTTAGTACTTGAGAACACGTATAGCGTTAACTGAGTACAGTGATCAATACTTGTAATACTTAGTACTTGAGAACACGTATAGCGTTAACTGAGTACAGTGATCAATACTTGTAATACTTAGTACTTGAGAACACGTATAGCGTTAACTGAGTACAGTGATCAATACTTGTAATACTTAGTACTTGAGAACACGTATAGCGTTAACTGAGTACAGTGATCAATACTTGTAATACTTAGTACTTGAGAACACGTATAGCGTTAACTGAGTACAGTGATCAATACTTGTAATACTTAGTACTTGAGAACACGTATAGCGTTAACTGAGTACAGTGATCAATACTTGTAATACTTAGTACTTGAGAACACGTATAGCGTTAACTGAGTACAGTGATCAATACTTGTAATACTTAGTACTTGAGAACACGTATAGCGTTAACTGAGTACAGTGATCAATACTTGTAATGTTAACCCGATATTTTGACCAGCAGAAAGTACTTAACATTACAAAATCATAATACCGCATTGTCTATTACCTACCAATGTATGTCCCTCAATCTAATTACAATTCAAGAGGAAATGTTCATATAAACCAGTGTTATAAGCAAAGTTATAAATGTAGGCAAATTGACGCCATTGCCCAACTGTTTGACTCGTAACACCGTGATCACACCCTGGGGATACATTAAATGGACAGACAACGCCGCAATTTAAATTAAAAGCTGCAAAAAGAGATCTTTTTTTTCAAAATAAAAAACGTGGCTAGTATTAGTAGGAGCCCTATAAATAAATTGAAATTGAAAACATTTATTTCAGACTTACACATTAATATACACAAGTCCATATTATTAAGTTTATTTTATTAAATAAAACTTAAGCGACAGTATAATTAAGTAACTTGAAAATCAAATCAGCGAATAACATTTATTAATCAAACAAATGACTATTATTATTGATATCTACATTATTTACACACTACAAAACTATGATAGTAATAAAAATATGTACAAGTATCAAAAGGGTTACAGGGCGTCAAAAAATTCGTCCACATCACTGTCAATAAGAAAAGTGCCCAGAAGGCTGGCAGCATTGCCACGTTGGATGGCAATGCTGATTCTTTGGTCAAAAACTAGGCCCGCCCTCTGGTCACGTGAAGCGTCGACCAACCGCTTGGTGATTTCCCGAAATACTAGGTGGGCACTCGGACCCCATGGCCCTAGTGTTTCAACACCAAACGGTTCAAACACATAACTACCTATTAATCAGCGAATTGCATGCATGTTGTACAAAGGTTAGATTTAATTAAAAGTTTCAAACATATGATAAGCGCACTGCCAAACATAATAATTACATGATAATTAGTTCATATCTCTATTTGTTACCTTATCATGCCTTATACGAAAATAAATAATGTCATGAGGCTCCAGAATACCTCCTCTGTGATTAATTGATGAATGGTAAATTGGTAATCAAAACAAAAAAAAAACTGCATAATGCCGACTGAATAAATCTTGCCAGAAAAATACAAAATTTCACCAAGTGAATTAATAGATCCAAAACCAAGTTTCAATTGAAAATTTCGTCATGAAAAGAACAATGACACGCCACACAATCCTTGGCGGCGTTATGAAAGAGGTCACAATGGCTAATGTCGGCGCCAGACGGGCGCTTTGTGTCGCGCGACTCAAGTCGTGGCCGCGATAGCGGACAATGTGGACCCGTGGTGTGGAACGACGCTTATTTCTGGACGGGAGGGAAACAATGTGTTGTGTATTGGGTTATGGATCGGTCGGTGGCTTGGGTTATTGTTCGATACTATTATTTTGGTGTGAAAAACTAAAATACTCAATGGAAGAGATTATTTTAACCAAACTATCACTAAATTCAGAGTATTTTATTTCTTTACTTGATCTAAGTTTGAAGAAATAAATGTAAGCTACGTCAGGTCTATTGAATCGAAGGCTAAATTATATTAAATTAATAAATACCAATCTATAGTCGATCTAACATAAAAACCGGCCAAGTGCGAGTCGGACTCGTGCACGAAGGGTTCCGTACCATTATTTATAAAAGCGTCATGAAAAATAATCATGTCTCTCGTGTGGGAACCCCCCTTTAATATTTATTTTAATTTAACTATTTATTTTTAACGTGAATATACAACTAAATATTCTGGAATTATTTCAAGCGTCTACCTGTCGCCGTTATTAATGTCCAGCAAAAAACACGTTTGTTGTATTGGAGCCCCCCTTAAATATTTATTTTATTCCATTTTTATATTTCCATTTTTGTATTTTTTGTTATAGCGGCAACAGAAATACATCATCTGTAAAAATTTCAACTGTCTAGCTATTACAGTACATGAAATACAGCCTGTTGACAGACGGATAGACAGCGGAGTCTTAGTAATAGGGTCCCGTTTTACCCTTTTGGTACAGAACCCTAAAAAATCCACTGCGTTAAAAACTTCAAAGAACCACTGTTACAATATTTTTGTTGACGTTTGATGAGTACGTATTATTTTGTATGTTACCGAAAAATGTTTTTGTACCTACTTGTATTGAAATAACTCCGACATTTTATGCATGCCATTTTAATAATGACAAAGCTGACATTATGACGCACGTTACGTTACATTATGCTATGTTTATTTGATGACTTTAATTATTATTGTGTGGTTATGTATTGATATTAATTGTTTCGATGTAATTTAATTTCATGTACTGTACATGTACAGTTCACAAAATAAATGAATTTTAATAGGTATACAAAAATATCAGAATAGAGATACATTCGAATAAAAACAAATTATTGTCAAAAGAGCATTGATAGCTAGCACACACGATACAAATATGGAAATAACTAAAATGGTTGCAATGTTTGCGATGCGAGCGATGTTCAAAACAAGCTTTAATTCCCTTCGCTCGGATATTTTGTAACTCATACTGGAATGCTCTGTGAGAATATTTTGCAGCTTGCCATACCTCGTTAGCAATTCTTGTTATGGATTTTTTCAATATGGTCTTAAATTATATAACTGTGCCTCACTTTGTGGATAATATAAAATTTACGGAAGATCTTCTTGATTTTTTGAATTTTGATGACATACATTAGTGCTGACACCCAAACAAAACTTTAAGTATTAATTTCAGGTAAAGGCATCTAAAAATTATCAAGAAGTGGCTCAGTTCAGAAAAGTGAAGCTAATTGCGCGTTCTAAAGCGTCGATCTCTGTGGCAAAGTACGAGGAAGAAACTAAATGGACACTCCTTTAAATGAAGATCTTGTTGTAGGTATTACATTAAATGGAATCATAATTGCAGCAGTCACGGTATTTGGGAATTTAGTGTTCGTCTACAACGTCTGCCATACTTTTTTCTAGATACAAACTTTATAATATGATGACATGATGCAAAACTACAAGCTGGTACAATTTGTATTGTGACATACACGTGAAACTTTTCTGTAATCCAGTCGCAACTCGCACACATTCGCGTCAGTTTAGTTCGCAACTTTTACTGACGGTGACTGTACATAACCATGTTACCTATAGCTGTGCTATGTCTGACGTGTGACGTGACTGTACATGTCCAGTACAATTCGGTTTTGTCGATCAGATGCATATTCATGTACTTTTTGTTCGTGGGGTTGAAGCACAATCGTTTGTATTTTTGTTTTAATTGGTGTATGATGTAGGTATTTCCATTTTGTGTTTGATACAATGTGCCATTGTCAAAGTTTGGATGAAGAATAACCAATGTTGCCCCTTTTCAAAACATTAATCTTGCAAATTCTTTCCCGCAAAACTTTTTCTCGCCTTAATTCAAGAAGAAACCCTCATTTAAAAACAGTACACTTTCCCAAACATTAAATAAAAATTGACTAACAACGAACCCTTACAAAAGTCAACTAAATCACAGTGCCAGCGACAAAGACGCCGAGACCGCTATAGAATGTCGTTTAATAAGCGCGGCGACGAAATGAGATCCATTCAGACCCCGCAATGTACAGTGTACAACAATTTTGCAGCGTTTTTAGTTCAAAAACATTACAGATGGGTAGTCGCAAAGCGTATTTGGCTATGTTTGAGTATTCTACCCTTATCACAGCACTTTGGTACTTTATTTTTGGGCAAAGAAATGCAGAATGTTTTCAATTTAGTTCAACCGCAGTGACACGCCATGCATATTAATTTGGTCTCAAGTTCTTGGTAAAATAAATTAAAAGTGAATGAGGCATATTTTCAAGGAGTTTGAAACTTTTTGATTTAATAACAACTTCTTGCGATCACCAAATATTAATAGTCAGCAGTGAGTGGGACAAGCCCAGATAATGAACGATATTATAAGTTAGAATGTCTACAACACGCAGTGTTTTGGTAGTCAAGGAAATCCATTGCTAAGCAAATTCCGTGCGTTCACATTACAACTTTCATTCTCTGACAGTACATATGAAATAGTAACACGACAAAGCGTGCTGTGGTTAAGCACTTTCTCACCATTTTCTATTAAAATATGCAGAAACCTAGAGCAACTCATTTGAACACGCTTTATTTCCAATCATAACCCTTCCTTTTGGCTTCGCGCTAGTCGGGTAAAAAATAACACGATTTGTGCACAAGACTCCTGGCACAAAATATGTCAAATTGGATCAGGTGCACGCCGTGCACGACTACGTCACAATATATTGGAACATTATTAGAATACGGATGGTAGAGGAGCAGTCAGTCGCCGAGGGGAGGCGGGGGGAGGCGGGGGGCTTGTCGGAGGAACAGAACATATGTATAAAGTATTGTTTTGGAACTGGTGAAATATTTAGCTGTGTACGCTTGAAGTTTCCACAATGATGCTTAGAGAACACACCAGGAGCTGAGGTACTCTAGACCAGCACAAAAGCCGTATCGAAAGAAGTAGTAAAGGAAAGTATAAATAAATAAACATCAACAACTCTGCACAATAATCAAACAAGCTTTAAACTCAAAAGTTATAGTTTCCGAACTAAGCTATACCATACCAATCGCGGTTCTCTTGCGCACAGATATGCTCTCTATTGTCTTAAGCCGCTGGCGCTGGCCCGAGTCTGACATTGAATAAATAAACTGTCTATCGGTTGGTGGTTCACAAACGAATATGTCTCAATTCCACTGAAACTTTTATGTTTTAGAAACAAAACACTGTTCTATTCCATTTTCAATGTAATCTCTTCACAGCAGAACCGGTATGTACGTACAAATTGCGGACGTGTTGTAATGTGTCCATACCAATTTAACTAATTTTATGAACGTAGTGGAAAATAGGGGCGATTAATCTCAATTATTGAAATTACCATTAAATATTATAATGACTGAAAAACACCTGCGAGCCTAGACATAGTGTAGCAGTGAGCATTAAACATGTATTGAACTTGTAAAAACGACCAGAAAGCTTAACTGAGAGTCGTTGTCCAAAGGCGACATAAGTAGAACACGACGCTAATAAGTAGAACATTAACCGATATGACTAAGTCCATCTTTGTGTCAAGTTTAAATAAATAAACCACCCAAAAGTTTCAAATACTATTCCAGAACTATCCGAAAGTTTGTTTAGGTAACAAACAAACTTTCGGATTTCACACCTCAACCACTGAACTGATCATCCTGAAATTTAGCATATACGTTGTCAAGTGTACAGAAACGGACATGATACCTTTCATTCCGAAAAAAAGTAGTGTTCTCGAAAAAAAACATATAAAAAATTGTAGCCCACCGGTATCGGGAACAGGGTCCAAGCTACCGGCAGTCAGGGCTCCAGAGAGAGAAACCTCCTAACAATACGAGCCGTGTCCACGAGTACCGCTTTATGAATCAAGCCCTTGACCCAGCTCCGTTTACTCACTGTCGCGGCTTCGCCCGTGTGGAAATTGGAAATTATCCCACTAGAACGTACTACAGAAATAAAAAGTATCCTATGTCCTAATCCAGGCTATTGTCTACCTGTGTTCCTTTCTCTGGGAAACTATGTCTGTCTGTTCATAAAACTCTCTACGTGATGTCAAACCATTTTCTTTTTACAACATTTCCCTCGCACTGACGACTTTATTATGGCCCCAACGGTACATGGAGCCGAGTGCACGCCACAACTACTTGAGAACACAATTACCCATTACACATTTTTGAGCTAAAACGTCGCATACAAAATGCAGTCCTCCACAACTTTACGATGGTCGTCAGAACTTCCAGCTGCTGAGTGCAGCGCTACTCTCCGCTTCAGCGCTACAATATACCACACACAATGAGAACTCTCCGTTATTAAAATAACACTACTTAAACCCGTTAAATTTACAGCGAACATTTCAGTTAAAATCAACATTCTTAGCTATGTTTTTGATGAAATTATATTTCAAGAATGAAAGAAATGTAAAAAGAATTTTTCGAAATTCTAGTGTAAAAGAAAATCAGGTCTGTTGCGCGTATTTTCAGATTATTTTACTTGTAAACTTCTAGTAGCTATCTGAAGTAGTGTATTTAATAATATTTGGCCAATTTTGTTCTTATTACTTTGTAGCGTGATATACAATTTTCTTAAACTATAAATTGGAAATTGTTAAAGAGTAAATTGCTTTAATAACACTGTGCAAAAATTGCTTTTCGGTCCTAATAATCTTAACTCAACGTGTGTGAAGGCTTTGATAATGTAGTAGTTTCTTTGAATATTTTGTAATATCGATTGCAAGAGTAAAAGGAGTATGTAATTCTACCTAGCCTAATTGGAAACTTATGCCCGCGGCTTCGCCCGCGTGGTGTTCGGGAATTGCCCACGGAATCTTACTTCTGGGATAATCTATCTATACATACATATACATATAATAAAAATGTAACGGATCGCTGTCTGTACATGGAAGATATATGAGAAAAAATATTATTGGGACCTTTGTCAACACAAATAGCACCCAAAACAATGATTGTTAGAATTTTTGTCTGTTTGTCTGTTTATTTATTTATTTATTTATTTATTAAAACTTTATGCACATAATGTACAAAGGCGGACTTAATGCCTTGGGCATTTTCTACCAGTCTACCTTAGGGTGATGCAGAGACAAAACAGTAGGTGCAATAGTATAGAAAATTTCCAAGAATAAAATATAATAATAAATACATATATACATACATACAACATATTGACATTTATCTGTTTGTCTGTGCGTTTGTGCACGCTTATCTCAAAAACGGCTTATCCGATTTCGCTAATATATTGTGGTAAACTTCACTTAACATTTAGTGTCTGTTTTTTGTCAATCGGTTCATAAATAAAAAAGTTATGCCAATTTAAAGACTCACGTCGAACATTTGTTGAACTATCTATTCTTTCTCTGTTCAGTAGCATTGACTGAAACTTTACTAAACTTCATAATAATGGTTTAAAAAATTAAAAATTTAATTATGATTATATAATTATAATAATACAAAAACACGCCTGCCATATCAAAAAAATAATTAAAAAAGTGAACTAAAAAGTTAAAAACAAGATACATGATTTTAGTATCAAGGTAGGAACTAAATAGATTATAATATTTACTGTGCAATTAAAACGCAATTGTGCCCCAAAGTAGAAAACTGAAAACTGCTGTATTCTTTGCAAAGAGTAGGTAAGTAGGTAAGTATATGGGGTGTTGAACGCAGAGCCTAAACCGCTGGTCCTAATGACGTGAAATTTGGAGGGTTTATTCTTTGTGAAGAATCCACTAAGAAAGGGTTTTACGAAATTCCACCCCTAAGAAGGTGAAATGGGGTGTTACACTTTCTGTGAAACATTTTATTCTCCGGGTTGATTGACTTGAAAATTAGGATACAAACTTTTCTGTTAAAATTATGAAAAACAAGTATCACAGTTTTTCCAAAATCATCCCCTGACTGATATATCAACGCAAAGCCCAAGCCGTTAGTCCTAAATATATGAAATTTGAAGGGTGTATTATCCACTAAGAAAGTGTTTTTCGAAATGAAACGTAGTATTCTCTTGGTCTTTTGACTCGAAAATTGGTGTACACACTCTTCAATTAAAATTATGAGACACGTGTATCACAGTTTTGGTGCGCATGTTACGTAGGGTGCGTGTATTTTTTTTTAATTACCGATGAAAAAATTCTACGTAGGTCAGTATATCATTTGGAGCCCTCCAAATGATATACTGAACATGTGGTAACCATTTTCGCGTCGGTGTCCATTCCACCCCGTTATCTTGGGTATATAATAAACTATTATAAATGCGAAAGTTTGGATGGATGGATGTTTGTTTACTTAGTACCCATCAAATTAGCTTTTTACTTTTGTACGTGGCTCATTTAAATGAAGACAGGTTTTATTTATCTCTGGTTTCCTACTAAATCGGATCGCGTTCCTAATTCCGTCTTATAACTTGAATCCGTCCGGGAGTTTCAACGTAATGTAAATGAAGACTGACAACCACTAAAAGCTTTGACTTTCTTAATCTCCTGCTAATGCCTCCGACACGGACTTGATGAGTTATATACTTATTGAAAACAGAGCGCTATCAGAGAGACAGAGACACGCAGAGAGACATCTACACTAATATTAATATTGTGTAAATAAATCTTTGTGTTACCTTTTTATGGCCACGTGTGAACGGATACTACTGAAACTGGGAAAGAAGTAAACCCCACCCTGACTTAAGACATACTTTACATCTCAGTAGTACAATACCGTAGGATAATTTCTGACTTCCACGTGGGCAAAGCCGCGGATAAAAGCTAGCTCTTTTAATATATGGGAGAGGTTTAAACACTAATGTAGTGTTTGAGTTAATGATACATATGGTAGAGATAAAATAAATCCGCAATTTCTTTGTGGTTTCATAAAAAAAGTGTGCTTTAATTTTCTACGAAGTTAATATGATTTACTTCGTGAAAAAGAGAGTGGGCTTGTAAAATTCTTGACTTTTCAAAAATAGATTTTCTATTTTCGAGAATTATTCTGTTCTTGTTATTATTATAAGGTTAGATGCTCTAGACATGGAGATTTTTTGGGGGTTAATTAGACTCTTGTTTAGAATTTGAAGCGGCAAAGAATTTACATTTTGAAGCAATCATGTAACTATTTTCTTTTTGATCGGATTACCTACTAAATTGATACAAATCGCGGCATCATCAAATACTCCGAGCTAACCTATAAACCATATAAATTGATAGTTTGGGCTCCAAGCACGTGCAAACATAAACTAGTTTATAGTCGCCGTGTCCGCCGCGCGCCGACAGATGGCGCTATATCAAAACATGTGCCAAACGCGATCCCACTTTATGGCGGAGTAAAGCAAGACAATTTCCCTTTCGCCGTCTAATAGAATATCATATTGTACAATGTTCAACCAAACAGGATAGACAGGGGAGACAGGCGGGGAGACAGTTTTTGATCAGAGATGGCGAAAGAATTGTTGTGATGGAAAGTAAAGAAAAAGATTCAGGAGAAAATGCTTACCGGGATCAAATTACAGTATGCGTAAGGATATGGATTTCCGGTACGTTAAGGACAGATAGACATTACAACTCTGTGTATTTGTGTAACCTTAAAATAAGTAAGAACTGTAGGAAGTCACATGGTTTAATAAAAATAGTGCGTGGAGTCCCTCCGCGCGGAAGAAGTGAAAATTCGTAATGTGGAAATCTATTCCCCCTTCCCAGGAGCGTTGAACGTTTAACGCAACCTTGTTGGAAGCCGCATTAGAAGTTTCATTTCAATAATACACTCCCGGTTTTATAATTCCTTACATTATATTGATCCTGAAGTTAGCACCAAAAAATACCAAAAAAGCCGTCACCCTCTCAGCCGTAACTCTTGTATGTGTGTCGGTTACGTTTTAATGCTTGAACGATCAAACAGATTTCTATGTTCGACACACGGGCAGACCATGACCTTGGTCAAAGGATACTTTTTATCCAGGTAGTACATTCCCTTAAAACAATTTCCAACCTACGCGCGAGTGGAGCCACGGGTAGAAGCTAAGGAGACATAATAAAGCAGTAGCTCTCAGCTTTTTTGTTAAAAACACTTCGTTATTACCTTATTTACTACGACATTATTTATCTTTATTTTTCTGTTTACCACCTGAAGGTAAACATCGCCGCGTTTTGTGTTGTTTATGTAACATGTCACCCTCTATGTAACGTGTTACATTACACCTCTATCAATATAATGTGCGCACAAATAGTGTATATCATATTTAATCGCTTGGGGAACACAACCGATACCTATTGTACATTCGGTTCCAAAAATAACGGGGCAGTCACATAAACCCGAATATCTCCCGAACTACGTATGCCATCCTAATGAAAAGAAGACTGTTCAATTGAAAATTTAATTATACAGATAAAAAATAAAATAAAACTTAGTTGCACCCACAATATTAATCTCTAAATTAAAAAAAAAACTAAAGTAGTCATATTTTTCTTAAGATTACATTACATTTTTATGATTGTTTTTTTGCTGTTTTTCATCACTTTCTTCATTTAATACTTTGTATTGCCTCCACGAGCTCTTCTGACAGCTTCCAGGCGATTAGGCATGCTGTACACCAAATTTCGGAGCTGGTGCTGAGGAATACCTTCCCATTCCTCCACCAGTGCTTGTTTGGGCTCGGGAAGCGTGATTGGTGGGGGGTTTCGACCTTTCACGCATCTCTGAAGCTCGTCCCAGGCGTGCTCGATGGGGTTTAAGTCCGGGCTTCGCGCTGGCCACTGCATGAGTTCGATACCGACCTCTTCAAGGTAGTCATGTACAATTCTGGCGGCATGGGGACGCGCATTATCATGCATTAATATGCCATGCCGGTCCATCCTGGCCATGAAAGGACCTACATGTTCATTGAGGATCTCTTCCACGTACCTATCTGCATTTAGAGTTCCATTTTGAATGAGTACCAGCTCGGTGCGGGCCTCAGCAGAAATCGCAGCCCAAACTTGTACGGAGCCTCCACCGTACGCCACTTTTTCCTCCACACACGCTTGATAGAAGCGCTCCCCTGGTCTTCTGTACACCAACTGCCTACCATCATGCTTATAAAGCATGAATTTAGACTCGTCCGTGAACATTACCCTAGACCAATCGTCTAGTGTCCAGTTTAGGTGCTCGCGCACGTATCTCTGTCTTGAAATTCGATGTCCCCGTTCCAGTTTGGGGCCATTTGCGGGCCTCAATGGTTTCAAATTGGCTTCAGCAAGACGTCTTCTTACTGTTGAGCGCTTAAATTGCCACCTCCAAAGCGAATAAAGTGAGTTTTTAGACCAACAGCAGTTTGTAAACGATTTCGGAGCATTGTAGCCACCAGTTGTCTGTCTTCCCTGGCCGTTGTGCATCTTGGTCTGCCATTTCCGGACTTAAACACCATCGAGCACGCCTGGGACGAGCTTCAGAGATGCGTGAAAGGTCGAAACCCCCCACCAATCACGCTTCCCGAGCTCAAACAAGCACTGGTGGAGGAATGGGAAGGTATTCCTCAGCACCGGCTCCGAAATTTGGTGTACAGCATGCCTAATCGCCTGGAAGCTGTCAGAAGAGCTCGTGGAGGCAATACAAAGTATTAAATGAAGAAAGTGATGAAAAACAGCAAAAAAACAATCATAAAAATGTAATGTAATCTTAAGAAAAATATGACTACTTTAGTTTTTTTTTAATTCAGAGATTAATATTGTGGGTGCAACTAAGTTTTATTTTATTTTTTATCTGTATAATTAAATTCTCAATTGAACAGTCTTCGTTTCATTAGGATGGCATACGTAGTTCGGGAGATATTCGGGTTTATGTGACTGACCCGTTATTTTTGGAACCGAGTGTATGTATATTGGGTTAAGTTTATTATGATTGATAATATGGAAAACTGTTTATTATGAAATGATAAGAACATCACTTCACGCCTATTATCCCCAAGGATTCGCCAGAGACGTGCCCACTACCAGTGACATTTATTTTCAATTTTGAGAGGCTAAACAAAAAAATTAATAACTTTCACCTTACGTTGAACTCAACCTCAACATTGGGGAAAATTACGTATTAAATGTTTGTAAAGTAAGTAATGAATGACTAAAAGAAATTACAAGAAGATGCCACATGAAAAACAGCACCCTACGTAACCATGAGTCAACGAAAAAGGAAAAACAACTTTCCAATCAACAAACAACAAGAGATCTACCAGTAAAGACGTCGATCAAAAAGACGTTACATCAATAAACAAAGCAACACTGTAATCAGTAGTCGTTACAAAGCGATTTAATACAATTAGTTCTAAGTTCGCGCACATACCCTACCTTGGTTTACACACATATATTAGGCTCTAACGGTAGTGGTAAAACAGATGAGGGTGCGATTGAAGTGGCGCTAGTTAGTGCGCCAGTGACATACCACCGGGTGCGTCACTGTCGGCTAGTGACGCATGGGGGGCAGCCACTGTGCACTTGAGTGGGCGCAAAGTAGATAATCTGGAAAATGAAGTAATTGATATAATATACAGCTAAATTATAATTACTCTGTTGAGATTGAGTCTCTTAAATGACAGACTGTGCAGATGATTAAACTCTGATTGAACCAAATTCGAGAGAATTCGTCACGTAAGGGAGTAGAATAACTTAGATGAGGCTGGCACAAACAAAGAGATGGGTACAGGCCCCAGCAGTGGATGCAGTTAGGCTGTGGATGATGATGAATGAAGTAGAAAAAGGACTCTAGTGTTTAATTTTGCAACACAGACGTTGTTTTCATTGTGTCGTGTCTTGGCTACACGTGCACGGCATATCCTAGCTGAATATTCTTTACCAAATAGAATAACAAAATATTTCTTTAACAAATGAAAAAACGTGGCATTACTGTCAGGTCTCTAAACCCACTACAACCGCCGCAAGATAATTTGCGAAGAATAAGACGCCTGATTGAATGGACAATTTTATTTATTTCTCAATAAAGTCTGGTTGAACCTGAATAATGTGAAACAAATTACCAGTAATTTATAACAACACAACATCTAAGGGATTGAAGAAACTAAATGATAAGAATCCCACTGAGGGAATTCTGTATTAAAGTGTTTTCGACGCTTCATTTGAATTCCGTCAGATTTAAAAAAAATCTCTAAAAATTCAAAACAGTTCAGTCAATTCAAAACACTGACCAAAACTAATTCCACCGACCCTCAGCGCTTCCCCCTCCCCTCCTCACCCCATGCCCTTCAGGCGTTCGACTGATCACGCCACTGGAGCGTGCGTGCGCGGGAAGGCTCATGTTAAATCATTGCGGATTAGCTCAGACTGCGGCCATGTTATCTTCTACCAGATAATCGGGACGGCTTGGGCGCAAGAACTATGAGAAGATACGTATCTAACTGGTGGTTTGGATTGCAATTGGTGGTGGAAGGGACTCGTAGATGTTATCACAAAGGGCTGAATGCTAATGGCTTATTGGAACCCATAAGTTTCTTCCATATTTTTAGTGAAGATGTTGTTGTTATTGACTAATCAGCCTCTTACGAGTATTAACATATTAGAATTTGGATAGGCTTACTTTAAACTCAAATTGATGCTTATGATTTATAGGTGGAAACGAATCTACCCCAGCTCTACCCGAAATAGCACATTGACTGAAAGTCTGGAAATCTAGGCATTATTAGCGTGATTTTTTGTCCCGCTAATAAATCAAAAATGCTCTAGATAGTAACTTCCATAACTGTCTTCCTTAACTAACATCATCAGTACCTAAACGACATTTACTTTACCTACAGTGTAAAAAATGGTAACTACTTTGAGCAGTTCCGTCGACAAATAAATGAGTCCCTATTACAATCGGTGACGGGGCGCGACAAAAAGGTTCCCCAATAAGTTTGGTATTGTACCCGAGGAAGGGAAATGGCGCCTTATCTGTCGCCAAAGTATCGACGGGGGGAAATAGGCAGAAATATGTCGCACTAGCGCCACTGGATCATGTCGCACTAGCGCCACTGGATAATGGGGATGGGTTCTAGCAGATGAGAATCTTGAAGGTTGCTCTTGCTTACATAAATGATGTAATAATTTTGCATAATGTTGCTGGTGAATCCTCATATTTTGTTTATCGATGACGAATCGGGCAGTGACGAAGCGGCCCTAACTCATTGTTGACAGAAGTGGATACCTAGTGTAAGCTATTTTTACAAAATGCGAAGTATAATGTTTGCCAATAAACACATTTACATAACATCACGCCTGTAGTCCCCGATGCGTTAGGCAGAGGCATATCTAATCGTACACCAACATTTTGCCAGTGATTTTCAAGTCCCATGTAATAGGGCAGAATTTCATGCCCAGAGATGGACCAGATGTTAAAGCCCCTACTCTCATGCACCAGGTTGTAAGTTCGAATCCGAGCAAGTACCAATTCAGTTTATGTTGGACATCATAGACATCGGTGAAAGAAAACATTGCGAGGAGACCTGGACTTACTCGTATAATGAATATAAGTCTAAAATCGCCAACCCATCTATGGCAAGCCTGGCGATCGATGCCCGTATTAGAAGAGAGAGGCTTTTGCCCAGCAGTGGGACAATAATAGGCTGGTATTATGAATACAGAGCCTATTGCCATCAATCGGGCATAAATTCAAGCTCTGTGGTTGCTACTGAGATAAACCCAACAACACTTTGCCCGACCTGGGAATCAAACCTAGGACCTCATGCTCAGTAGTTGTATGCGCCCACTAATCCAACGCGTTTAACCACTCATTAAAGAATACAAATAGAACTGATTGTGTACTACTGAGGCCTACACAAACATAACAAATAAATTGGAACATATTCAACTGAATAATTCCGTAACGGTCGACAACTATCCGATGAAATACACAGAATATTCCATTACCTCTAAAACAAAGGATTGAATTAAATTCATTTCATAGAGGACCGTCAATGTATAAATTACCACGCGTTGTGGTCGACCGCGGGCCTGATTTAGTTGCACGTAGCCGTGAGCCTCGGGCGGAGCTTCAATATGGATTTAATCATGATTGCATTTTGAGTATTTCATTTGTTATTTCGTATTTACTTGTGTAGCTATTGTTGGTATTTTTTTAGCTTGAAGCTACCAGTAAGAAAGATATAATAATAATGGTTCAGAAATTAACAATAATGTAGTCATTTTTGGGGAAGAGCGTTGATACTAGCTGCTGGTTATGAGCTACTTTTTATATCGACAACACCAAGCACCGGGAAGACTGTGCTCTCCTTGAATAACCCGCATGCCTACGCGTGGCTACGCTACGGTATCATCATGTGGGGACACAGTGTAGACGTCAATGATTTAGTTATTGCACAAAAGATATGTATGTGAATATAATTTCAAATAAAACTTAGAGTTAGCTGTAAACCCCACAGTATTAAGGAAAAAATGTTAACTTTGCCCTCCATTTATATATTAGAAATAGCCAGCTTTTATTAGGAAAGACATAAAACTGTTTAATTTTGATAAGAACGAGCACCGCAAAACTAAGTTAATTCTACCAGCCAAAACATACAGATTTACAAAAAATTACCTGTAAAATACACGGTCCACGAAAATACTCCACACTATAATAATTTTGTTGTGAAATTTACTAATCTACATAATATTAGATAATGGATACTCACTGCAATATTATTAGTTTTAAGTTATCTAGCTGTGCCCAACAGGGTCATGTACTCACTAGTTATAAGCCTCGCGTGTAACTATGATTGTGTACACTACGTATTAAATAAATAAATAAGAGATATTTGAGAAGTTACTCTGATTATGCACGAGAGTTGGCTGCTAGCCGCAAAACGTTTGCACATGAATTTGAATGAACACATTGGATTAACATGACACCATATACAATTCATGGACGGAGTGCTAATTTGGGTAGTACGGATATTAAAATACATTTATGAATAGGTGTTAGAACTGCGACCACTACGCAACATAACCAATATGTATGCGACAGCTGACTCTATTCATTATTAAATTGGCTGACATTAACAATGTATTTATCAAAATCGCCCATTATGGGTATTGGCTAATTGATCGTTAAGCTTAAACACAAATATGAAAACAAGGCCAAACAGTTATAATAAACTAATAAAGTTATGTTTATCGTAACTAAGGTTAGCTTTTCCAAAAGAGCCAGTTATTTATACAACAATTTTATTGGCAACAGATAAACCAACCTCAGCAACTACACGAAAATAAGAAAATGTCGAACGAAGCGACAAGTTTCCCACTCAATGGAGTCAATCGATCAGCCTCGTGACTGCGGAAAAATAGTCCACATTAAATCAACTGGCCGGTTTTATATCGCTGTTATTCGACCTCGAGTAATCATGGTTTAAATTATGTCGACATCGTCGTTCAACACAGATTTAAGTAAAGCGTTTGATACAGTGTTCATATTTAAATAAACTTTACAGTATTAACTTCATGTGTCGGAGGAGCTCGTGGCTAAATAATAACAAAAGCACGGGTCGATTTTCAAGGATAAACCGCGATTGCCAAGGTCGGTTTGTTTATGGGTGACTATTACTTACGCACCGAGTTTCCGCGGTGCCTCGGAAAGCATTTTAAGACGGTAATCTCGACTGTCATTTGTAGATCTCGGTTGTCTTTGACAATCATTATAGGTATTTTTTGGGACCACCAAACGCCTAACAACCAGTCTAACCAAGGGGCGCCGTATTGTCCAGTACTAACTGAGTAGATATGCAGTCGTTCCATGTAAAATGCTGCTACTCAGCTGTATCCGGTTAGACTGGTAGCCGAAACCAACAAAGGAAAAGGCATGCAGATGATGATTCAATATATTCATTAGAACCGTTTTAGATATAAATTTGGAGCATTTGTTATTGTATTAATGGCTGTTCTGATTTCATTATTAATATTATCATTGGAGTTTCTCAGAGGCTTAAGTTAAGTATTTCAAACAAAGCCAATACAGATTGTCTGTTTTGTGAAGTAATCAATCACATCTCAACAGTCTACGTTTTCTATTGTTGTTCTGTGTTAATACTGATCTGATTGTAAAACAATTTGGCAAACTTGGATATTTGACTATTTTAAGTAGTGTCTTTATTTTTATTTTTATCAATCATCAATGTTTCAAAATCATCTTCTGTTTAGTCACATCATCCATGTCTGCATTTTTTAACTTCACATTCTCCAGTACAATAAATTCTATAGAATAACCCAAATTCAATTTTCACATTTAGCCTTAGCTATCTAGATTCCGGCATTGCGCTAATCATTTACATTTCCCTTACCCTTTTTTATAATAAAATCGTAGAGAAGTAAGTCCTAATATATATGTTAATATAAAAATACCGATCCAATCATCGGGATAGCTAGCATCGCGAGCAGCGGGGTATAATCGCGGGGAACCTCCGCGGGAACATTCGGCCAAGAGTGGATTTTCTCATTATCTTCCCATTGTGTTCCTGTATTTCTTTTATTGGTTATCAGTTGTAGTGGATACGGACGTGAGAGGAACCGGAGATGTAATACTAGTTGATGAGGTTAGCGTGAGAATAGATCAAAGCGAAGCGTGGATTGAAAGTTGATGAGATATTTGGAGTAAAGAAGTATTCAATTGTAATCCTTATTGCACAGTATCAATTGTAGTCTAAAAAAAGTTTTAAGAATCCTTCAAGAATTGTCATAGAAATGACAATGGATGACGCAATTTAGAATGACAAACAATAAGATTCATAACTTCCAAAGTAGGAAGGATATTCAGTAACAATTAAGAAACAGAAAAAAAAAACTATTTGAAACACAGAATTCACAATACAACGGTAAAAATAACGAAAGTACAAAGAAAAGCAATAAAGACATGTCTCCAACATTAATGGAAGAGACAGACAGACACGACAAACAAAAACAAGCTTCATTCTCCAATATGGAAAAACATTGAACGGCAATTATAAACTCCAAAGAAAACTCTCTTAAAGTGGTAAACTTGGCAGATAAAACATATAAAGAGCGCAGCCTCAGGCGATCAGGTACTACTAGCTGCACTATGATAGGGGAGAACGGAATTGGTTTAAAATTATTGTAGGATTGCAGCAAGTTCTTGTTCTGGGGTAAAGTTCGTTCCGATATTTCGTCGTGAACTACTTCAAGCGCGGGATGTTGGGAACTGTAAGCTTGTTCACCGGTGAGGTCGTTAACAATGGAACTTAACACCGTTAGCAGACTACTTTTAGTTTTGACGATCAACGATTTCTGCGTTCACTACTGACAGCAGAATATCAGTTTGTTTCGACGCTGCACGTTTAAACTATTTCCTGCGCGTGAGCGTGGTGCCAAAATTACAGGTGTTATAATGTGAGTGATTTAGTACCCATTTGTTATTTCGAACGGGAACCGATAACATCGGTGAGCACAGATACTAACAGTAGCAGGTTTGCTAAAACACTTACGCACTGAAATACAGTTGTTATTGAAACTCGGTAGTAATCAATGTCCTACGTGACTGCTTCGACTTGAATTTTCTTAGAACAAAATGGTTCATAAAAGGGAACATGTATTTGTTTTCACTCATCTTCTTAATAATAAGATGAAAGCAAATAACATGAAACATGGGATTATAATTAATATGATGAGGAAAATCTCGATAAAAGGAATCGTGCGTGCTTTGAATTATATATCGCGTTCATATTGCGGGGCTCTTTGATTGTACTTCGTTATTGTTATATCTCTCTCAGCTGACGAAAGAAAGATGTTGTTTACTTCAGAACAACACAATTCAAAGATCGAGTCACTCTAATAAAACTTCACGCACGTTATAAATATTATACACCAAAATAAAATAAAACCATAAATCCAATAAAAACCACATATTTCGGGCCATAACTCAAAAAGTAAGCCTGACATAGTAGGTCTCATCAAAAACTTCGCCGTCCGCTGACAATCATAAAAACAACATGAAAATTCTCGTAAACCACCTCTCCTGGCTCGAAGTACACGTATTATCTGAAATTTTCTACGTTTCTTACATGTTTACCGGTCTTCATCCTACCACGGACTAGATAGAAATAGAAGGGCAACTCAATGTAAACTGCGAAAACATACGCACGCACACATAGACACACACGTTCGGCTATCTCAAACAAATGCAGGTCGCGGGTGCGCTTGCATTCGCTTTACGTGAAGCGTGTCTATGTGTGCGTGTGTTTTCGCTCGTCGTATAGACTGGACCTTCTGTTTCTGTCTATTCTATTGTACTTGTTTGCCAGACTGTAGTACACACTTGAATTTTATTGACACTTTCATGGATCGTACGCGGCAAGAAACATCTCCTTTAATTGGTGCCCACTTTAACCTAGCGCTTTAACCCCAAATTGAGATGCCTGTAATTTTATGGTAAGGCCCTTTGATGCTTTTAGCTAGCTCTTACTTTTTATATTGAGCAAAATGTTTCTTTATTTTTAGTTAAAGGCAGCCATTTTCCACGTTTGAACTTCACAAAAGAAAATCTATGTTTTAGTAGTTTTGCAGGATATGAAGCGGAAAAATTAAAAAACCCAAGAAAATTAATATTAGTCCTCTAGCTTTCTTAAAATTCCAAGTCATGAATTGGAGACAAGCTCTTGATTGCAGACATGAATAGAAAAGCAGGTATTCAACCAAGATCTATTTCAAAAGCCAATTTTAGCAACTTTAATAAATTCCTTACCAAGATTCGTCTTTCAACCAAGAAAATATACCGTCATTATGATCGTCTAGAGCCTAAGTTAGGAGATGTAAGGACTGTTTCCATCGGTAGCGCGTCGCGAAGGGCGAGCGTTGACCTGCTCAATAAGCGATCGATGTAGTTGGCGTGGTGCCAAAGTGTCGGAGGCTCGCCTCGGCTCCGCTTGTGAGCTTTGTTGAGAATTTCAGACGATCAGAAATGTAGAATTTTTCGAATCAATTAGATTGCTTGAGGGTACTTAGTAAGATAACACCATCCTTTACATTGACACAATAAAATTTAGTTCGAAGAAGTGTAAAATGGTAACTTGGATTCAATTATTTGTTTTTGTATAGAAAGCCCATAAAACCCATGTTCAACTAACCTTACATTCGGGAGGTATTGTTTAAATTTTTCTGCGGGGCGTCCGATTTAAGTTTCGGGCGCCATAATCATCCTTTCCGTAACCCAATTCCACATCGTCCAGCTTAAGAGGAACCCTTATAAACCCATTAAGTCCATTTATACCTGGACTTATTAGAAAGGTGCGTGTATAAGGGGTCAACGTAGATTGGTCTCCACATGGCTCGAAGGAAAATGTTGATAAGATCCGGGATTTTGTGAATTTATCGTCGCTGTAATTTAGGGAAGTTTTAATCTTAAGTATTTAGGGGACCGCGGCGATGACGGGGAGCCGGGCAATGTAGATGAAGCTTGTTAGGTAACCTACAGCTGAAAACTGCTTTTAGTTTAATTATAATGTCGCTGTGTAATTTTGTAAGAGGAATGTATAGGTACCTTTGAACATATAGAAAGGTATAGTTTACGTGATGTACATAATGTATTGAGTTAAAGTTTAGAGACAAAAAAAGTGGAGTCTTCTAGCTGAGATAGATTATTATATAATTCTAAAGAAATGTTAAAATAATGCCATAACTACTTTTGAGACCCCCTCGGGCCAGTGATTTTTAGTTTAGCTATTCACCCAATTGTTCGACAGCTAAATTCCAAATTTAACGTTTGGTATCTAGATGATGGAACCTTGGGGGGCGATGTAGATTCTGTTTTAAAAGATCTAAATTTCCTAAAAAATGAACTTCATTCCATTGGCCT
Organism: Lycophotia porphyrea; assembly: GCA_950005105.1. Taxonomy (NCBI): domain Eukaryota; kingdom Metazoa; phylum Arthropoda; class Insecta; order Lepidoptera; family Noctuidae; genus Lycophotia; species Lycophotia porphyrea. The sequence continues at coordinate 300,822 of OX465404.1, read as the reverse complement.
CGACCTCAACCTTTCAAAATGTGAAATTTATGTAGCGGACAGTACCGACAGACAACAGACTCTATCAAAATTTAACGCCATAGCCCCCGGCATCAAAATTACAGAAAAAAGCTCTCTTCGTCTCCTTGGGTCTCCCATCTTTGAAAATTCTTTTCCCGATTTTATCGAGGAAAAAATTCAAAATTTCAATGATGTTTCGGAAAGATTGCTCGAAATTAACATACATTCGGCCATCACAATAATTCGTTACTGCTGTTTCAGTCCAAAATTGACGTATTTCCTTCGTGCTTCCCCTTTATGGAAGCACACTCCCCTTTTGGACAAAATGGATGAAATTATCAGACATACTCTAACGTCAATTTTAAATGTGGCTTTGGACGACCGAGCTTGGGCACAAGCTACTCTTCCTATTCGCATGGGAGGACTCGGCGTCCGCAAAATTTCCAGTATTAGTTTACCGGCTTTTATATCCTCGGTCCACGGCACTAAGAAATTAATCAGGAATATCCTGTCTTCCACACTGATTGATTTTGATGTGCCGTGCATGCCCGAGGCTATCGATGCTTGGAAACTCGCTTGCCCGAATACTGAAGAACCCGACCATCCATTTTCCCAGAGACGGTGGGACGAGCCGCTCTGCAGAGTAGTTCAGAGCAATCTGCTGAACACATCTGCTACTACTGCTGAGCGTGCGCGCCTGCGGGCTGTGGGTGAGTGGGAGTCGGGTCTTTGGCTTCACGCACTACCGTCGTCGAGCATAGGCACATTGTTCGACGACACAACCTTCCGCCTCGCTGTTTCTTTACGCCTTGGTGCCGCTTGCTGTTCTCCTCATCGCTGTCACTGCGGTGAAGCTGTCAACAACCTCGGTCACCACGGCCTGTCTTGCAGCCGAAGTGCGGGCCGTTTTGCACGGCACGCAAATATAAACGACATTATCCGACGAGCTCTTGTCACCGTCGGCGTCCCAGCTGTTTTAGAACCCAATGGCTTGGCACGCGACGATGGCAAGAGACCGGACGGCATGTCTTTGTTTCCTTGGAAGATGGGTAGGCCTTTAGTGTGGGACGCAACATGCGTCGATACTCTTGCGCCATCCCATCTTCCAAGCTCATCGTGCTGTGCTGGTGCTGCCGCTGCGGCTGCAGAGAACCTCAAGCGGCGTAAATATAGAAACCTGTGTGGTAACTATATTTTCGAGCCGTTTGGGGTTGAAACTCTAGGGCCGTGGGGTCCGAGTGCTCATAGCCTATTTAAGGAAATTTCGAAACGCCTAGTTGACGCTTCCCGTGACCCAAGGGCTGGCTTTTACTTTGGCCAGAGGCTAAGTGTTGCCATACAACGTGGCAACGCCGCCAGTCTCTTGGGCACATTACCATCTGACAGCGTTGAGGAGGAGTTTTTCGATGCCCTTTTATAGTTTGTTGTTAGTTTATCTATTTTAGTTTAATAGTTTTTAATTATCAATGTATATAGTTAATACAATAATAAAATCAAAATCATCTTTTGAGACTAGATGTAAAAAAAATCTAAATGTATTTTGAATAATGGAACCGTATTTTTTGTCCTAAATATTTTCCTTGAAGCAGTTTGTTATATAACAGGAATGATTAACGTGAGCGGAATTTTATCCGGCGCTGTTGAAATCAATTTATCTTTCTTCCCGAGCATCAGATAAATGATAGATAAGTAAATGACGAACATTTGTTAGACGATAGTGAGTGTTGTGACCGAAATATTACAACAGAATATAATGATAAATAGGTCATCCTTTGTAGTCAATCGGCCTAGACTATTCCCAACTATGTAGGCACCGGCTTCTAGTCTAACTGAAGGCAGCTGATTTGTCGATATATGTAGCTAGACCTGAACCTCACAACCTATTACAGTTACTGGGTAATACGATACCCCATGGTCAGTCTTGTTTACAGGCTTTATTTTCTTTTTTAGAATGGGAAATCATCAAAAAATGACTCCTCCCGCTCTGGGCGGAAATTCTAGAAACAAATCGAAAGTCACCTGGAACGTAATTAATTTGAAAACAAAATTTTCCTCCTGAGACTATAAGGGAATTGGTAATAGATAAACATAAAATTACAGACCCTCAACGAATCGCTGAACTGTTCAATGACTACTATGCAGATACGGTTAAACCTCAGACTACAGACTAGTACTACGAGTACTAATACAATAACAACATCTACATACCTCGTATCATTCACCAGAATCGTTTTCGCTGAGTCCCACTAGTCCTTTGGATATCCATACTAATACACAAAAATTAAATAACAGTAAGAGCACTGGTTTTGATGACATAATATATGTGTTACTATACTGAGCTATGTTACAAACATGTGCAACAGGGAATTTTTCCATTTGTGTTAAAAACTACTCTAATTAAACCACTCCATAAAAAGGATTTTAAATCAGATACAAAAAGTACAGCCCTAACTCCAACATTTTCTTAAATAATTGAAAAAGCTATAAACAATAACTTGTATGAGTAGTCATAAAAAATCCTGTAGAATAAAAAATCCTTAGTAGAAATAAAAATCCTTTTTATGGAGTGGTTTAATTAGAGTAGTTTTTGAAAGGAATAATATCTTTACTCCGAATCAGAAAGGCTTTCGTAAAAATATGTTCATTTTAGCTATTTATGATTTCTTAAGTTTAATATATCGTAGAGTTGATAAAAGACAGCAAAGGCCTTCGACTACGTGAATCAAAGGCACTGTCATTCCGTTTAGCTCCGACGTCAAGGATCTGGGTTTGTATGTCGACACTGGCCTGGACTGGTGTAAGCAGGTCGCGATTGTGAGCAAACAAGTCACCGAGACGTTGCGGTCTTATAGATTGAAAAATATTCTCCCATCACACATAAAGATAATGCTGGTTCAGTCCCTTATCTTTCCCATACTTGACTGTGGTGTTGTGTGTTACTATGACCTGATGTTGACCCATGCGTTGGATATGTGAGCTGGTCGGCTGGAGAGCCGTGGCGTTAAAGGTTTTACTCGAAAGTTTCTATAAGCTTGACAGTTTTTATTGGAGTAGAGTTTTGAAGGTTGATTCGAACCACTATGTGGTACATGGCCCAGGGTAGTGATTGTTGTATTTTCGATTATTTCCATTACCACGTTGGTCTAGTGGTCGCAAGCGAGACTGCTGAGCGTGAGGTCCTGGGTTAGATTCCCGGGTGGGGCAAAGCGCTAGTGGGTTTTTCCATCAGAAATTTCTCGGTAGCAGCCACGGAGTTGGGATATGTGCCTGGTTGATGGCAATAAGCTCGCCCCTTATTGCATGGGACTTAGAACATTAAAAACATAACTGGCAAAAAGTGGGTGTACTATTAGGTACACCTCTACCAATCCCTCGGGGATTACAGGCGTGATGTTATGATGTTATGTTACCCGTGTTTGATTTAATCAACAAGTAGAATTTGATTAAAATGAAACAGTAGTGTTCTAAACCCTTATTTTCACCGACCAGATGTACATACGAGTATGTAGAGTTTGGTCAGGAGTGACCGAGTGGATCAAAATACTGTCGTGGACTATTTGTTTGCAGGATAACCAGCACACGAGGACGTGTGCCAGCAGGATGGCCGTGTCGGTGCAGATAATGCTCGAGCCTAGCGGAATAAATCCTGACAACTCGACATATAATTATGTAATGAACACCTGCATGTAATACATGTATCACAAATAAACGATTTGATTTGATTTGATCCATTGCTGCGTCTGACCCGACACCAACACATAAATATGGAACATCATCTTCGTTGGTCGGCGACAGCGCGGCGGTGTCGGCCGCGACAATTTGTCACTTGTAATGAAATATACGGCCATTCACCCTGCCTCTCTGCCACTCACGCGGGATTATTTAGATGGATGAGTTTTTTTCACATTTTATAACTACACCTTTTGTGATAAACCTTTTGTTTGACATTTTATAGTAACAGTCAGTAGGAGGCACTCATTTATTGTGTAGGCTTTAATAACTTTCTTTGTCTATTACGTTATTGTGGTTGAACTCATCACTCACAAATAGGTGACAAGTAATAACAGTATTTTGGTAATTTTCTTTTGAATTAACATCTTACTGAACTTTTTTATAACTCTATGGAATCTTTTTAATAAAGTGGAAGCGCCAGGGTAGACCGCAAATAACAGCTAATAAGTGTGTGCTACATGGCTGCTAAGTGTGTGCTACATGGCTGCTAAGTGTGTGCTACATGGCTGCTAAGTGTGTGCTACATGGCTGCTAAGTGACGTCAAACTATATACTCGTAAGTATATCACACAAGTTTATGCTTTTATAAAATGACGTCGGTCTGTCGGTCACGGGATCTTCCTCTGGAAGCGTTATTCTTGTCAAGTGCAAGATACCTGCCTGCAGTGACGGGAACATGTCTAAGTCGAAGCATGTGCTAAATAACGATTGTAGATCTCCACCTAAGATCAGTGTTACAATTCATAATGTCAATTGCTAAAAATGTTTTATTTTACGATCTTAAAAAATATAATAAGGTCGATAAGAGATCATTTATCGGTGTTACGTCGTAACAGGTAAATAAATTTGTTTTGACTTCATTGAGAAGATCAACAGATTACGTTTTTTGTATATTTTCGTAAAGATTTTGGTAGAGAGAATGTAATTTAACAGTAAATAACCACCAAATATTTAAATAAACTTACCTTAGTAAAATGTAAAAGATGTGGAACCGTCGACTGCTTGATGCAGCTGTAACAAACAAAAACAGACTTTAATTAAAATAAGTAATAACTGGCAGTTATAACTGCTATACTGGACTACAAAAATAAATATCAAGTTATGGTTTTCTCACGTGTAGATACCATAAGACAGCACAATATGCTCGATCGCGCTATTTACTCACGTAAGTCATGGTAAGTGTGTAACTGTCCAAGCGCAGGGGATAAGCTTTGTTTTTAGAGACATACCAAGAATATCGGGTATGTAATTTAGTTAAGGGTTACAGCGATACATTTAATATCATTTCAGGGACGAAAATAATAAAAGAACCATGATATGTATTTTCTTAAACAACACTTTCCGCCCTAGTATAGTAACAAAGAGGGCACTTAGACTCCCATTTGGTCCGCTCTGCGTGAGGGTCCTGGCTAACATAGCCAACTTAACTCCGCCCAGAAGTTCAGAAGCTACCTGGGAGGTTCACAGGCTTCGCGGAGCGACCTTACTGTTCCGAGGATTTGTGCACGTTGGGTAGCCACGGCCTCGCATTCCAGGATGACGTGGGCGGCTGATTCCTTGGCGTCAAAACATCCTCTACAGAGAGTGCTGTCCGTGATGCCTAGGTTGAAGAGATGTTTCCGTCCTCGTCCACCACACCAGAGAGCTGTAGGTCAGCATTAGCTTGATCATGCAGAGCCACAGCGTAATCTTTGGAGAGAGCCCCCATGTTTTTCCGCCCTATCTAACAGCCACAAGGATTACACGTGTAAAACAAAAGGACCGACCTAGATAACACGTGCTCAACTCACGCACCGCGACACCGCTCTAGACAGAGACGGACATACAAGTGTGAGTGGTTCAGACGACTCGCTATTAAGTTGATCTTTGATCATTAGATAGTTTAAGGTGAAGGCGCCAGGGTAGCCCGCGAAATTAAATTTTTCTATGTATTTTCCAATTTTCTGGTCAGTGTCAGGTTGTAAGTAGATTACAATATAATTCGCGGCCGCAACACGCATGTATGTATTTACAGAATTATGTTCATTAAAAAAATCAATACGAAAAAACTTAATAACGCTATGCCCAACGTGGGAAGCGAACTCAAGACTTCATGCTGAACAGTCGCACATATGATCATAGAGCTACGACAGCTTCGTAGAACTTACACGTGGCTTAATAGTAATCTAAACACAAAAGCAAATGTAACCACCTATCAGCCTGACTATCAATAGCTGTGTCAACATGATCAAGTTCTTGTAGCTAATCACCTTGCGTCACAATTCTCACAAAGTAGATAGTGTTTCACCGCGCCTCTCGTAGCCCTCTGCGTAGCGCGTATTGTAATCGGCTAATGGAATATTGTTCAGGTTAAAAGGTTCGACACTTTATATCATAATCGGTGTTACGTAGAGTGTGCTGTCAATTTATACAAATAATGGCTTGTTTGAAGTGTTATAAACCGAAGCTGGTGACCCGATCTTTAATATAGTACATCGGGTTTTATATTTTTAAAGAGTAGACTCGGTTAACCGAACCACTTCTAGGAATTGTGAATGTCTCAATGAACACCACGTATTCCATAGTCTGATGGTTTAGTCTTCTGGTCCTGGGCTTAAGCTTAGCTTAGCTTAGCTTATCGAGTAGGTAAGCGTTTTTGTTGCGATTTGTGAGTGACAGGATGGATGAATGCGAATGGAGAGACCTAAGTTCAACTGGCATTTGGGATACTCCCGTTTAGCTGAAAACGATGGTCAAAATAGAGCCTAAAGATGCTTCATTTAAGAACGTGCCGTGCAGAACTGACCGTGTTAAAATGACGTTGGCAGAGAGGTTGCTGTTGGTGAGTATTTGTGTAATTGTTCTTCCAAGATCCGGGTAGACTGGAAACCGACCCCACCATAGTTGGGTAAATACCAACGGCACGGTTGGCGCAGTGGCTAGGCGATTGATTGCTGCGCTCCGTGTCGCGGGTTCGATCCCCGTACGGAACAAATATTGTATGGCCTACAGATAGTTGTTCCGGGTCTGGCTGTTTGTGTATGCGTGTTTAAATGTTTGTAGAAATTTCTAGTGTGGGGCAAAAAAAAATACTAGGCAGATGATGTTTGAAAACACAAGATGACGCGGATGGTGTTAATTCAGATTCGGCCAACATCCTAAAATATCCTTGTAAGTACAAAAGTAGTTTATGTGGTAGATGTTACAGGTGGCGCCACTGTTCGCTGTCTCACGGCATTACAACCAATTGCAGGGTATTACCAGACAGTACATCAATAATAATATGTCTCCCCATCTACATATGTATGAGCGTAGTTAATGCGACTATCTTAGCGTAGTTATTGTTCTATAATTGTTCAAGTCTTTAGTGTGTCAAGGAAAGTGAGCTACTTTAGGTATGGAATTATTGTTTTTCTTTAGTTTTTGATGCCGTTGAATACTAAAATTACGTGGTTAGGAGTTTACGTAGAGAAGGCATTTTGTAACGCCCAAAAAAACATATAAATTCAGCACAGTGATGCACCCGGATTATCATCTTCCTGCCCTTGTCCCATTCTACTCGGGGTGCAACACGATTTCTTTTTCCATTCTCCCCCGTCAGGCGTCACGGCATCATTTACTCCTTTCTCTTTCATATCATTCCTCACACAATCAATCGGGCATAAATCTTAACTTCGGTTAGAATGTTTGGCCAATTGACGGCACTAACGAGCAGTAATAGAAGACCTATATTATGTGCGGGGTGAAGTCGGGCTGTGAATGATGATGAATACAATATTCTCAACCCCCACACCTTTAACATTGTTAGTCCAATGGTCAAAATAGGCCTAAATTGATCCTATGGTTTCTTCGATCATCGACCTACAATTACGCTCCTTACACATACATAGGCCATGTATTAAATGCTCCAGCCCACTCGCTACCAGTAACCTAAACATGAAGTAGTAGTACCAGGCAAGTATGAAGTGTCAGGAGTATTAAATAGATGAGTTTCATCACAGACCTCATTACGAGTCGCTCGACTAAATGATATTACATTAGTATAGGCGAAGACACCGCGCGGCAGGAGTGGCAGGTGGGTTCAGTTCATGACACTAAATTAATTTTATTTGCCTTGTTTGTTTATTATTGTCTTATGCTTTGAGGATGTTTCAAAAGATGTTGACACGACCTGTTATTTTTATGATGTAAGGCAGCCTTGTTGGGCTAGTGGTGGTAACCGCTGCTGCTGAACATGAGGTCTTGGGTTCGATTCTAGGGTCAAGTAAAATATTGTTATGTTAATCCATCAGCTATTACTTGGTAAAATCAGGGGTCGGGATTAAATCATCACGTTACAGTTCCATTTTGTGTTATTTTCATTTGTGTTTTTTGTAATGGCGAAATGTAGGTACACTTCTGCCTAATACTTCAGGGATTACAGTCGTGGATTATATTATAATATTTGTAAAGCTGATGAAATCATTGAATGATACTATTTTTTTAATCCATTCAAAACAATACTCAATTTGCATCGTCCATCAAAAATACATGCATATTTTTCATCGCAATATTTGCTGAAAAATAACACAATTTCAAAATCAAATAGTTTGCTGAAAATTAATCTCGCACTTCGATTATAATTACAATAAATTGAATTGTTAACGAGTCAAAAACCAGAGAATATTTCAAGGCAAAATATAATTTCTGAGCGAACAGGAGTGCAAGTGTGGCGAAAAGTTTTTTTAATCAAAAAACATGTTTTTGGCTTACTGCAGAGCGTAGTAATTACAATGTTCGTATACCTAACCATTTTGTCATTAACACTAACAGTCCCTTTTTGTCCTAGCAGATAGGCCGGCTGTTGTAGTCCACATCTGACCACTGCCACAGTACCGTCTTAGTAACTGACGTTCAATTACTAATTCTTATCAAAACCCTTTTCTTTTCCCTCCGCAGCCCTGTTCGTCAACAACCTAATAAACTAGGTTTTTTTTTTAATTACTATGGTACACAATATTTATCGTAGCTAAGGGATTTTAGTACTATTACGTTTGTTAAATTAAAATGTTAACTTGTGAAATTTGTAATCTTTTTTTTCCTTTCTGATAAAATCCTCCCTACTCTACCACAACGACAACATGTCAACATCCCCCTCGTGTCTCACGCGTGTAGTTTTTGTTCTGTTTTCGTATACGACAAGAAAGTTTCTTCATATTGCGATAGCAATTTATTGTTCTCAATACTTTCTGCAGAAAAAGCTGGCGTACGATACATATAACCACACTTTTCAGGCATATAATTGGGCAGCCTTGTTTTTGGTTCAGAAGTCTTGTTAGAATTAACTCTTACAATCAGTGAATCACCAATCACATTCAATTCAGCGCTCTCCACAAAGCCTCCTTTTTATTCCTCACTACCGGTACTTGTCAAACGAAAACTAGGCCACACACCCACACACACCCACACATACACGCCCACGAAGGAGCTCAATTTTAAAGTGAACGCGTTACTCTGACGCCACTCACGTCGAGGTGTCAAAAGGGAAGTTGTCAAGTGACATCATCCGGAGTCTTTGAACCAACTAAGACTGTGATGAATAAGTTAAGGGGGTGAAAGGGGGTGAAAAGGGGCTGAAGTGTGTAGGGGCGATTGAAAGAGCGATACGATTGTGTAATTGTGATTGGATGGGATTGTTTTGAATGGTTTTGTATATTGAATGATTCATTGATTCTGTGTATTTTGGGCACAGCTAGGTTTGAATACCGGAATAATGAAAGGGAAGTGTTTGTTCAGGTAACTGTATTGTATTGTGTAATACTTGGTCCCGTCGGTTTTCTCGAACCAGGTAATCTACGAGTATATCTATATATTATATTATTACATATAATAAGACGGTAAAAAAACTGTGTCTGTACATTGAATATATTAAAAATAAATTGTAGGGGGTTTAGAAACGGTAATAGAGCACGAATCCAAAAAATAATAATTTACTCTGGCTGTGTGTCTGTTTGTCTGTACACGCTAATCTTCGGAACTACTCGACGGTTTTTTTTTTTTTGTTGTATATGTATAAAGTCTGGGCAATATATAGGCTATAATTTATCTTGAAAACTTGAACACCTGATGCAGAACCGCAACAGACCAGCTAAACTATAAGAGATACAAAAATGGTACCATAGCAAAAATTGTTCCACGTAATGAGCATTTTCTGCTAAGAGAATAGATGTGGAACTCCAAGAGCCCAGCTACACTATAACATATATAGGAATGACGTCTTAGCAAGAGTTGTTCAGACTGATGAGCACTCTCTGTTGACGTATAAAAATTGAAGATCTGGAACACCTAATGTGGAAATCAAAGCTATCACTAATTTCACTGTATAATTATAAAATAACATAAGCTGGGAGTACCTCCACGCGGTGAAGGCGGTAACAGTTTAGAAATTAATCATTGAAAATTTGACTCTACTGGCCAAAACTCCCATTTATTATTTTATTTTATCGAATAAATATACCTTCGGGCTTATGTTATTTGAGTGATTAATTTCCTTTTCCGTTTATCTTCGTGACACGGTAGCCTACCCGGTAACGCAGGGGAGCAGTCACTTAGATTTTAATTGATCAGGTATCTTCAGAGAATAAAACTATAGCAATGCCTAGAAAGAGGTCAAATCTTTCCCAACGTTCCATAGGAGCTAAAAGATTGAGGATCATAAGATCCCAAGAATCTACCGAAGAGCGTCAGGAGAGACTTGATGCTGTTCAAGAACATCAGGCTGCAACTCGCTCCGTAGAAACCTCTTCGGATCGCGAAGCACGCCTGCGTTCTCAGCGTATTTACGCATCTACATCCAGGTCTCTAGAGACCAGTGAAGAATATGATGCGCGACTGACCGCTGATCGTGAACGTCATGCATTGTCTCGCAGACGTTGATGGGCATTTCCTGTGGACTTACAAAAATGAAAGATCTGGAACGTCTCCAATCGTCTCGCTCATCCCGTTGTTTCCCCGTCCCCGGGCCTTAGAATTCTACATCAGACATTTCAGATCTTCGATTTTGACGACCCCGTTGTCGCTGGCATAAGCAACAGGATCCGCGTACGAAGTCGCGGGCAGAAGCTAGTAAGGAATAAAAAGTGTAACTTGACTTTCTTCTGAGAAAATATTGTTCGTTTGATTATGACTGTCTTGAATGCCACGAAATGCGAAAAAGATCTACCAAGGTGCAATATTCTGTTTGCAAATAATTAATTAACGTGTCTTAATCTAAGCGTCACTATCATGTTATAAACCATCATCATCATCATTCTCCTGCCCTTATCCCAATATATTCGCGGTCGGCGCAGCATGTCTTCTTCCAAACTTCTCTAACACCCGTCACCTCAGCAGTCAGCTCCTCGCCACATCACCCTCCACCCAGTCCATCCGTCGTTTGTTTGCTCTTCCTCTACTCTTCTCCCTAACACCCGTCACCTCAGCAGTCAGCTCCTCGCCACATCACCCTCCACCCAGTCCATCCGTCGTTTGTTTGCTCTTCCTCTACTCTTCTCCCTAACACCCGTCACCTCAGCAGTCAGCTCCTCGCCACATCACCCTCCACCCAGTCCATCCGTCGTTTGTTTGCTCTTCCTCTACTCTTCTCTCTAACACCCGTCACCTCAGCAGTCAGCTCCTCGCCACATCACCCTTCACCCAGTCCATCCGTCGTTTGTTTGCTCTTCCTCTACTCTTCTCTCTAACACCCGTCACCTCAGCAGTCAGCTCCTCGCCACATCACCCTTCACCCAGTCCATCCGTCGTTTGTTTGCTCTTCCTCTACTCTTCTCTCTAACACCCGTCACCTCAGCAGTCAGCTCCTCGCCACATCACCCTTCACCCAGTCCATCCGTCGTTTGTTTGCTCTTCCTGTACTCTTCTCTCTAACACCCGTCACCTCAGCAGTCAGCTCCTCGCCACATCACCCTTCACCCAGTCCATCCGTCGTTTGTTTGCTCTTCCTCTACTCTTCTCTCTAACACCCGTCACCTCAGCAGTCAGCTCCTTCCTCGCCATATCACCCTTCACCCAGTCCATCCGTCGTTTGTTTGCTCTTCCTCTACTCTTCTCTCTAACACCCGTCACCTCAGCAGTCAGCTCCTCGCCACATCACCCTCCACCCAGTCCATCCGTCGTTTGTTTGCTCTTCCTCTACTCTTCTCTCTAACACCCGTCACCTCAGCAGTCAGCTCCTCGCCACATCACCCTTCACCCAGTCCATCCGTCGTTTGTTTGCTCTTCCTGTACTCTTCTCTCTAACACCCGTCACCTCAGCAGTCAGCTCCTCGCCACATCACCCTTCACCCAGTCCATCCGTCGTTTGTTTGCTCTTCCTCTACTCTTCTCTCTAACACCCGTCACCTCAGCAGTCAGCTCCTCGCCACATCACCCTTCACCCAGTCCATCCGTCGTTTGTTTGCTCTTCCTCTACTCTTCTCTCTAACACCCGTCACCTCAGCAGTCAGCTCCTCGCCACATCACCCTTCACCCAGTCCATCCGTCGTTTGTTTGCTCTTCCTCTACTCTTCTCTCTAACACCCGTCACCTCAGCAGTCAGCTCCTCGCCACATCACCCTTCACCCAGTCCATCCGTCGTTTGTTTGCTCTTCCTCTACTCTTCTCTCTAACACCCGTCACCTCAGCAGTCAGCTCCTCGCCACATCACCCTTCACCCAGTCCATCCGTCGTTTGTTTGCTCTTCCTCTACTCTTCTCTCTAACACCCGTCACCTCAGCAGTCAGCTCCTTCCTCGCCATATCACCCTTCACCCAGTCCATCCGTCGTTTGTTTGCTCTTCCTCTACTCTTCTCTCTAACACCCGTCACCTCAGCAGTCAGCTCCTCGCCACATCACCCTTCACCCAGTCCATCCGTCGTTTGTTTGCTCTTCCTCTACTCTTCTCTCTAACACCCGTCACCTCAGCAGTCAGCTCCTCGCCACATCACCCTTCACCCAGTCCATCCGTCGTTTGTTTGCTCTTCCTGTACTCTTCTCTCTAACACCCGTCACCTCAGCAGTCAGCTCCTCGCCACATCACCCTTCACCCAGTCCATCCGTCGTTTGTTTGCTCTTCCTCTACTCTTCTCTCTAACACCCGTCACCTCAGCAGTCAGCTCCTTCCTCGCCATATCACCCTTCACCCAGTCCATCCGTCGTTTGTTTGCTCTTCCTCTACTCTTCTCTCTAACACCCGTCACCTCAGCAGTCAGCTCCTCGCCACATCACCCTTCACCCAGTCCATCCGTCGTTTGTTTGCTCTTCCTCTACTCTTCTCTCTAACACCCGTCACCTCAGCAGTCAGCTCCTTCCTCGCCATATCACCCTTCACCCAGTCCATCCGTCGTTTGTTTGCTCTTCCTCTACTCTTCTCTCTAACACCCGTCACCTCAGCAGTCAGCTCCTCGCCACATCACCCTCCACCCAGTCCATCCGTCGTTTGTTTGCTCTTCCTCTACTCTTCTCTCTAACACCCGTCACCTCAGCAGTCAGCTCCTCGCCACATCACCCTTCACCCAGTCCATCCGTCGTTTGTTTGCTCTTCCTGTACTCTTCTCTCTAACACCCGTCACCTCAGCAGTCAGCTCCTCGCCACATCACCCTTCACCCAGTCCATCCGTCGTTTGTTTGCTCTTCCTCTACTCTTCTCTCTAACACCCGTCACCTCAGCAGTCAGCTCCTTCCTCGCCATATCACCCTTCACCCAGTCCATCCGTCGTTTGTTTGCTCTTCCTCTACTCTTCTCTCTAACACCCGTCACCTCAGCAGTCAGCTCCTCGCCACATCACCCTTCACCCAGTCCATCCGTCGTTTGTTTGCTCTTCCTCTACTCTTCTCTCTAACACCCGTCACCTCAGCAGTCAGCTCCTCGCCACATCACCCTTCACCCAGTCCATCCGTCGTTTGTTTGCTCTTCCTCTACTCTTCTCTCTAACACCCGTCACCTCAGCAGTCAGCTCCTCGCCACATCACCCTTCACCCAGTCCATCCGTCGTTTGTTTGCTCTTCCTGTACTCTTCTCTCTAACACCCGTCACCTCAGCAGTCAGCTCCTCGCCACATCACCCTTCACCCAGTCCATCCGTCGTTTGTTTGCTCTTCCTCTACTCTTCTCTCTAACACCCGTCACCTCAGCAGTCAGCTCCTTCCTCGCCATATCACCCTTCACCCAGTCCATCCGTCGTTTGTTTGCTCTTCCTCTACTCTTCTCTCTAACACCCGTCACCTCAGCAGTCAGCTCCTCGCCACATCACCCTTCACCCAGTCCATCCGTCGTTTGTTTGCTCTTCCTCTACTCTTCTCTCTAACACCCGTCACCTCAGCAGTCAGCTCCTTCCTCGCCATATCACCCTTCACCCAGTCCATCCGTCGTTTGTTTGCTCTTCCTCTACTCTTCTCTCTAACACCCGTCACCTCAGCAGTCAGCTCCTCGCCACATCACCCTCCACCCAGTCCATCCGTCGTTTGTTTGCTCTTCCTCTACTCTTCTCTCTAACACCCGTCACCTCAGCAGTCAGCTCCTCGCCACATCACCCTTCACCCAGTCCATCCGTCGTTTGTTTGCTCTTCCTGTACTCTTCTCTCTAACACCCGTCACCTCAGCAGTCAGCTCCTCGCCACATCACCCTTCACCCAGTCCATCCGTCGTTTGTTTGCTCTTCCTCTACTCTTCTCTCTAACACCCGTCACCTCAGCAGTCAGCTCCTTCCTCGCCATATCACCCTTCACCCAGTCCATCCGTCGTTTGTTTGCTCTTCCTCTACTCTTCTCTCTAACACCCGTCACCTCAGCAGTCAGCTCCTCGCCACATCACCCTTCACCCAGTCCATCCGTCGTTTGTTTGCTCTTCCTCTACTCTTCTCTCTAACACCCGTCACCTCAGCAGTCAGCTCCTCGCCACATCACCCTTCACCCAGTCCATCCGTCGTTTGTTTGCTCTTCCTCTACTCTTCTCTCTAACACCCGTCACCTCAGCAGTCAGCTCCTCGCCACATCACCCTTCACCCAGTCCATCCGTCGTTTGTTTGCTCTTCCTGTACTCTTCTCTCTAACACCCGTCACCTCAGCAGTCAGCTCCTCGCCACATCACCCTTCACCCAGTCCATCCGTCGTTTGTTTGCTCTTCCTCTACTCTTCTCTCTAACACCCGTCACCTCAGCAGTCAGCTCCTCGCCACATCACCCTTCACCCAGTCCATCCGTCGTTTGTTTGCTCTTCCTGTACTCTTCTCTCTAACACCCGTCACCTCAGCAGTCAGCTCCTCGCCACATCACCCTTCACCCAGTCCATCCGTCGTTTGTTTGCTCTTCCTCTACTCTTCTCTCTAACACCCGTCACCTCAGCAGTCAGCTCCTTCCTCGCCATATCACCCTTCACCCAGTCCATCCGTCGTTTGTTTGCTCTTCCTCTACTCTTCTCTCTAACACCCGTCACCTCAGCAGTCAGCTCCTCGCCACATCACCCTTCACCCAGTCCATCCGTCGTTTGTTTGCTCTTCCTCTACTCTTCTCTCTAACACCCGTCACCTCAGCAGTCAGCTCCTCGCCATATCACCCTTCACCCAGTCCATCCGTCGTTTGTTTGCTCTTCCTCTACTCTTCTCTCTAACACCCGTCACCTCAGCAGTCAGCTCCTCGCCACATCACCCTTCACCCAGTCCATCCGTCGTTTGTTTGCTCTTCCTCTACTCTTCTCTCTAACACCCGTCACCTCAGCAGTCAGCTCCTCGCCACATCACCCTTCACCCAGTCCATCCGTCGTTTGTTTGCTCTTCCTGTACTCTTCTCTCTAACACCCGTCACCTCAGCAGTCAGCTCCTCGCCACATCACCCTTCACCCAGTCCATCCGTCGTTTGTTTGCTCTTCCTGTACTCTTCTCTCTAACACCCGTCACCTCAGCAGTCAGCTCCTCGCCACATCACCCTTCACCCAGTCCATCCGTCGTTTGTTTGCTCTTCCTGTACTCTTCTCCCTAACACCCGTCACCTCAGCAGTCAGCTCCTCGCCACATCACCCTTCACCCAGTCCATCCGTCGTTTGTTTGCTCTTCCTCTACTCTTCTCCCTAACACCCGTCACCTCAGCAGTCAGCTCCTCGCCACATCACCCTTCACCCAGTCCATCCGTCGTTTGTTTGCTCTTCCTCTACTCTTCTCCCTAACACCCGTCACCTCAGCAGTCAGCTCCTCGCCACATCACCCTTCACCCAGTCCATCCGTCGTTTGTTTGCTCTTCCTCTACTCTTCTCTCTAACACCCGTCACCTCAGCAGTCAGCTCCTCGCCACATCACCCTTCACCCAGTCCATCCGTCGTTTGTTTGCTCTTCCTCTACTCTTCTCTCTAACACCCGTCACCTCAGCAGTCAGCTCCTCGCCACATCACCCTTCACCCAGTCCATCCGTCGTTTGTTTGCTCTTCCTGTACTCTTCTCTCTAACACCCGTCACCTCAGCAGTCAGCTCCTCGCCACATCACCCTTCACCCAGTCCATCCGTCGTTTGTTTGCTCTTCCTCTACTCTTCTCTCTAACACCCGTCACCTCAGCAGTCAGCTCCTCGCCACATCACCCTTCACCCAGTCCATCCGTCGTTTGTTTGCTCTTCCTCTACTCTTCTCTCTAACACCCGTCACCTCAGCAGTCAGCTCCTCGCCACATCACCCTTCACCCAGTCCATCCGTCGTTTGTTTGCTCTTCCTCTACTCTTCTCTTACATTATGAATCCTTTGGATGTAATTCCCAAGGCGCTCTTTTCTTTACTAATTAAAGTTATTTGTTCCGTGCTTAGTTTCTAAGTTGCGTCTAACTTTGTAAAGTTTTAAGTTACTTGTTCAGACGCTACTTTTTTCTGACTTTAATTAATACCTACTTACAGTCTATTTAAGTTTACAATAAGTTAATTGGAAGCGGAGTCACGGTCGAAAGTAGTTTCTTAGTAGATACATAATTAAACTTGATAGTCAAACTTTTAAGAAAAACTGGTGTACTGTGGCGAGAATAATTGGAAAACTATTTTAAAATCAAAATCCCCCATCTTAGCATAAGCATAGCAAAGCTCTCTAAGAATACTCATTTGTAAGTATGTATGTTTTGTTAGCGAGATACTTCCTATTAAATTGTTCCCACGATACAAGGAATTCTAAATTATTTATTAGCACATTACAGTAATCTGTCCAAAAACCAACCCTTTACAACCCAACACCGGATTATCAGCCCAAAAAATCCTTACAATGTTAAATTAGCAACACCGCCATGATAATTTTAAAACAGCCCTTCCGTTCGATAACTACCCTTCCGTCAAACTGACAGGGGTCGCGGGTGTGTGCGGGGGTGAAGGGGGTATAAGGGGGTGTGTGCTGCCAATACACATCACCCCTTACGAGGGGTTGCTATTAATTAAATTTTAATCACGGATGTATAAACAGGATGTCTGCCTGTCGCGGCCCTGACGATGATTCCTAATGATCAGATTGTGATACCAAAGTCAACATTATTTTGCTGTTTTTTCGTTTATTGGCCTACATTGTCCCACTGCAGGGAAAAGGCCTCCCTTCCCTCTTTCCACATTTCGCGATCCAGTGCGATTATTCTGCTTTACCCATTCAAATTATAGTTCTTTTAAAAATGTGACTGTTCTTTTAAGTTTCGATCATACTTTACTTAAGTATCTGTCAGAATCCGGTGTCGGCAGCCAGTCCGCAGTTTGTCCATTATTTTAAATCCCAACTGCCATTCTTGATCAGTCAAACAAAATGACTCTTAAACAATAAAACGTAGGTACTTATGTGTGTGTCTAATCTATAAAACAATACATTTTCCTGAAGGTACAATTCGAAAGACCAGCGCAACTGCGAGAAACCCTTCGGAAGTGTATTTTTACCGTACAGTTTGCACGGAGCTCCTGTATCCAATCCAATCCGTCAATACCGCAAGATATGGGTCGTCAGCTCTCCTATTTATTAAACTGTAATCACGGCCGCTTTGTCCTCAAACGTAATATGACGAATTATGCTGATTAATCGCCTAAATCGATGGAATCTGTCGTAATTTGTTTAGGAGATTACTTGTTCGGATGATATACCTAAACAATTTGCTTTATTTGTGTTTGAGAGTTCGACCGTAGCTAAGTGCTTTAGACCGCGCCGCTCTGGAAACATGCGTAGATACACGTCACGTCCTACGTTTATAATTGTAATACTAAAAATGTAAAATATAGTAAGTAAATAAATAAAAACTATGAAGTAAAATATATGCTTTACCTAAGTAGTAGGGCAAATATTTGAGTTCACTTTAAACATTATGCGAAATAATGTTTAGGCTTATTTACGTTTGAATGTTAAGTTATTTCAGGCCTAAAGATTTTCGTACGAAAAGATAGCTATTAAACATTGCGAATATTTCGAATTCGGGAGGAGAATAACTTTATTCCCAGTAATAAGTGACCTTATTGAGTCGTTTTGAAATATCGTTACAATAAACATCAAAATACTGACAAAGTTCAAGTTGAAGTATTTGTATTTAAAGCCGCTACCCATAAAGGCATAACAAGAGCTTACATATTGTTGACACCGCAATACGTCTGGCGTGTTGACATCCAACCGCGATTAATTGCCGGCCAGCTCTTGCACGGCACTCGGACCGCAATCGACGGCGCTCGTCCGGCACTGACAGCGCTCGCTGCTAATTATCCGCGCTCATTCAGCGCTACGCGGCCGTCCGAAGCCGGCCGGACGCGATGACAACTTAACGACACGATTCCTGATTGTTTCTCACTCTGTACAAGTGAAAATGATATTAACGAGAGATTTAAAGCTGCTGATTGCGCACTAAGCCAGATAATTGTACAGAGAATAACGTGAAACAAAAGCGTTGAATTTCATTTCGTAAATTGAAAAAACCGGACAAGTGCGAGTTCGACTCGCGTGGAGAGGGCTCCGCAATAATATTGATTTTCCTATGTTACTTATAGGCAACTACAGTACTTTCACAATTTTTTTGCCTTGTGACTGGGATTGTAGTGTACAATTCAAAAGTGCCTGTAACTGGCCTACTTGAAATAAATGCTTTGATTTTTTTTTTTTACTTTTATTACCATAGATTTCTTATAGGTTTTCCTGTAATCTATAGGCAAAGTTTTTTCTAAATTAATCTATCAAACTATTTATCTTAAAATTATATTTAAAAAAAAAACATATTTTTGAGATGCTCACAATGAACCCTTTCATGAAATATGTAACACAACAAAGTTTACAAAACTTTTTTTTTTTTTCATTTTCTAATTTACTCCCAAAAGCCCCCATGTTTAAAATTCATTAATTTACGTTACACTTCCTTAATAAAATCACCGACTTACATATGTGTACCAAATTTCAACTGAATCGGTCGAGTAGATTCGGAAAAAAGACGGACAGACAACCGAGTGATCCTATAAGGGTTCCGTTTTTTCAAAAAAGCTACGGATCCCTAAAAACGAAATGTGTGTGTCTGCTCAAAATAAATGAATTATGTCAATTATACTGTTCAAATCGAATTTGGCCGTGCCTATGAAGCTATGATTAATTGGATTAGTCAAACTCATATTAATATTGAGTACGAAATAATTTAATTACTTGGCATCGAACATCGACATTTTAACGTATGACGTCATTAATTAGGGAGACCAAAGAGACGCGTGCTTGACACTTGTACCGGCGTCATGTAAGGCCGTGTTCACACTGGGGGAGGAGAGGGGACACTCGTCATGGGCAGTAGCGGTCACGGCGGTGGGTCTAACAACATAAAGGCGTAAAAGGGCAGAAGATAGAGAGAAACCCCGGACCCTGGAGGTATAAAGTCTACTCTACTGGCACAGGATTAATATAATAGTAATATCATACCTTTCCTCTCTTGTAAAAAGTGACAATATTATCTAATGGTAGTACCAATTACCCTGTGCACGACATGTTTTACAATTGGAGATAGCTCTCCGCTACTGTTCTCAGGACGCTGTTGCGACTATTTCACACTCTCCTGAGTAGCGAAGCAGTATTCTTGCGCACAATCACATGAAACCCACCAGTTTCCGTACACGGAGCAAATCTACGGGCCACATGTTGCACCGGACGGCTAGTGCCCTCTATATCTACAACGTCTCTAAGGTCGTCGGACAGAAAATATGACTTAAGTATTTATATAAAAGTGAAAACTCTTTAATAACTGAACCGGTTATAAGATGTTTGGGTCCCTCGTCACGGCATTTTCCGCCGGCCTCAAAGATCATGTATTCACACTACTTAACATTGTAACTTAAGCCATGTGCGGCAGCGTTGGCTTCACAAGTCTTAGTAGTTCACCCATTGCCCCCGCAGACGGACCATACCGTCCGCATAGCTGATATTGTTAATGCTAACCACACCAACCCATCCGACACGCATGCTGCTGAGGCCCGCTCATCTACGTAGAGATTGAGCCTGGGAGACAGGCCTCCTTGACTCACCCCACACTCCAACCTATACGGTTCAGAGAGCGTACCGTCCCATTTCACATGATTGGTCTGTTGACCCTACCAATACTGCAGTAGCCCACATATATCAGTGGGCATACCCCTGCTTGCCAGCTTTTACCAGAGCACATCATACGAGACAAGATCGAAGGCTCTGGAGAGATCAATACATTTACGTGGAAAGTCTTTTTTGCTAGCTGCGCAGGGATCATGAAAGATCCTACCTATTTTTTTAACATAGAAAATATGAAAATCCTTTGAAAGAAAAAACCGGATGTTTTTTCTTATCAGTGCTAATTTCTTATGCACTGGGTTTAGATAGAAACATTTATTTTTGTTTCGTGCGACACGGCGATTATACAACAGGGAAGTTTGTATAGATATACAAACAGCGTAGAAAATATCACGTCATTTAAAAAAGATGAGATTGTATGTACATCCAAACGTTGTCAAAGAGGCAATTTATATTATATTATATTAGCCTGATCTGATTCCATCCCTTCGTGTATTTTAACCATTCTTTCTTATACTTTATATGAAGTGTGTTCATATTTTTTTATAATATGCGTGAATATTGTGCGCGTCTTTTTACCCGGCAAGACCACGTCGTGATCCATTTTGCTACGAGTATCTTTGAGATATATTGACTGATGTGTGTAACAGCTAAATATTTATTAATCACTTGTTTTATTAGACGCAATATCGATCACTACTATATTCTGAAAGTATGGATGCATTTTTTGATGAATACAACAAAAGCTAGTAAAAATATAAGAACTACACACTGTACAGACTGTTCACTGTTAATTTACCTCTAAATGTCCACACTTTACCGGAGATCTATTCCTAAACTACAACAGCCTAGATTTTTATACTTTATACATTTATGACAGCTTACAGTAATGACAATTTTTATCTAGAATGGTGGCTGCCATACCTTTAAGTCGAATAAACAAAAATACATTAAATTACACTGTTATGTAAAGATAGAAAAACTGTATATTCACTAATGATATTATGATGCCACACAATATGCGAACACGAGTGCCATTATCTAAGTAAGCACGAGATTACCGTCCGATATCTGCAGATAAACATTGTGATATCGACAGACACATACGCTTCAGATTTATATGACTGTACAGCACATACGTTATCCAATACTTTAACATAATAACCAAACAAATTCGTGTATTTCTACGCTCTTTTTTATTGTTATTATATATAATCAGAGAAATATAGAGCCCAATCAAGTAATTTGCGTAATTAATTTTATAACCATTGTTCTAACGCTTACAGGTGGCTTGTTTGGGCTGCGGGACTGTTCGAAAGAGATAACGCGGCTCTGGAACGCAAAGGGCAAGGAAGGAACATGGATGGGTTTTAGTCAGTACAAATCTCACATACCCTTCCGCTCCGCCCAGAGCGGGAGTAGTCATTTGATGATTTCACATCGGAAAAAAAAAACAAGGTGGCTTGCTTAGTACCTAGAGGCATGCTTCTTTGATACACGCTAGCTGTCAAGAGCGCAGTGTGGCCGGTTGATACACGCTAGCTGTCAAGAGCGCAGTGTGGCCGGTTGATACACGCTAGCTGTCAAGAGCGCAGTGTGGCCGGTTGATACACGCTAGCTGTCAAGAGCGTAGTGTGGCCGGTTGATACACGCTAGCTGTCAAGAGCGGAGTGTAGCCGCTTGCCAAGATTTTAGAACGTTCGTTTCTCTTCGGTACTCGCTAGGTGACTCGGTAGCCTGCTAACCCTGGTAACACTAGCGCAATTGTGGTGCGGTGCTTGGGTGTCGAGTGCAAGCGAGGCGTCTAATTATGTGCTGAAAGAGTTTGCTTCAATGGCTAATTATTATGGGTAAATGTATACTATATAACCTAACAAGTAACAAGTATGTAAAACCTGTTAAATATCGATCTGCATTATTACAAGGACATTTACCATGAGTTTAAAACCACAGCACAATCACGTGCTACCGATAGACATTAGAGTTAGTACAAAATCTCTGTTAAAAGCTTTTCGATTTGCGCTTATAGTTAAGATACTAAACATAAAATACATAAATGGCGTAAGCTAGTCAGATAGAGAGAATAATATGTACTCTTTTAATATAGTAGAGGTCCTATGATGATATATCGTTCTCGTAGCCGATTGATACTGGCAGCTTAATAAAGTAAATACATTTGAATGTAAAGAAAAAATAAAATGATGGATTGACACATAGAAAATATCAATAAATGAAAAAACATGTATTAACTGATTTAAAAGTATAAAATATAGAAAGTTCAAGTTCAAAATAATTTGGTAGTGTAGACTCCGTACACACTACAATATACACCTTATTAAAGTAACTGGCAACCCTACGCGCACATGCATAGTACTGGCAACCCTGCTAAAGTGTCACCCCGTCACCCGTGGTTACCGCGGGAGTGTCGAGTACGAGGCCGACGGCAGCTAATGACGTCTGTCACACATTTATGTAGATACACAGTACCTTTTGATAAGCTTGTCTTGTGGCAGTCGGTGTAGCCTGGAGGGTTGCTAAAAACGGCAATTATTGATTGCAAGTAATATGACGTTTTTTTTCGTAAAATTGATTGAATTTCGCAATCGAATTTAGGTTTGATGTAAGAAAACCCAATTCTGGGTTAAGCTCGCCTTTGTACATGAGCTATTGATCATAATTTTTTGTGTATTTCTCTTTTTTTGTGTGCAATAAAAAAAAAAGAATTGATTGCCAAATAATATCCTGTCCTGAATGTCCCGTCGGTCTGGTGGTATTTTAAGTTAGTGCATCTGCTGAGAAAAAAATGTTATTGGTTTTTCCAGTATTGTCTCAGTAGCTGTCCGAAATTAGAATTTGTGTCCGCTAAATAAGCTCGGCTGCATTACTGGGGCGGGGCTTGGACAAGATATGTGGATTGTGGGTCTTACTGTTGTACGTATACAACTACGTACAATACTGGCAAGATGTTTTGAAAGAAGTGAAATAGAAAACAAAGCTTAGAATGCCTAAACAGCCTCAGCGCAGCATCATGTCAGCCAGCACAAGATGCTGACGCTGATTCTCAGCTGCAACGCACTTCTGCTGTCTACCGTTCAATAACGTAACGATTATTTGAACAACGTTCGCTCATTACGCCCAAGACTACGTTAGGATAAATAAGCAGGTGCGAGTGAACTGAAGCTGTCCCCCGGGCCCCGGCGAGAACTAACTTCACTCATTAGGCGACTGATGTCCGCATACATACCAAGGAGTAGATACGTACAGAAGGGCAGCTCCACGGGGCTGAGCGATCTCGGTTTACATTTCTATCGATCCTTTAAGATGAAGAACGCTCCCACTCTTGGGTAGGCCTGATTACTGTGAGAGAAGATGGGTATAATCCACAACGTGTGGGCTAGTGTGGGCCAGTGTGGGCTGGTGGATTGGAGTGAAGTGTTGGAGTGCGGCGCAAAAATAGAAGTTAACGAACAGTAATATGAATCCATCTTAACATTCTGAAGATGGGTTTCAACACAAACAAACGAATCCAAATGTGGGTATCATTCAGATTTGACCCCTCTACCACCATTGTTTGTGTAAGCAGGGACACAAGATTCATTCGTTAAATAATCCACACAAAAAAATACTTATCTTGCTTATCTTCATATTAGTGCAGTGTGTGCAATCTCTGTGTCATGTTGCGGACGTATTCGTTCGTTGTATAGAAGCAGATCGTCTACTGAACCTTCTGTATATTTTTATCTTATTTCCACACGGAGCCGAACGTCGGCTAATTGAACTCAAGAGCTGGATGTAAACAGCGCACAAATTAGCACACGTGCCATGTGCACGTGCTCATGACTTGAGTTAGAAGGAAATACGAATGATTTCGGAGATTTCAATGTCGACTGAATGAGCTCGCTCCTTCCTTTCTTTTCTTTGATTCTTCGTAAATACTAATATTTAACCTTTCTTAAAATAGAAACTAATTTTCTACTTGGAAACCCCCGTCCCATAGTATATCGAAGGTTTTGTTTACCATTTTCCTTTGGCGTACAGGTAGACCATGACCTAGGTTAGAGGTACTTTTTATCCCGATAGTTAGTTTTCATGAAATAATTGCTGACATTAACGCGGGTAAAGCCGTCAGCAAAACCTAGTAAGAAATAATTTATCAACTAATAAAAACATATCGTACGTCGTACGTGTCTCGCTAAATTACACAGTTCAATAATTATTAGCGGCTAATCCGAGCACGTAGCCACTAGCCACGTAACCACGTAGCCAACTTGTACACGAGGCTCCAATACCATCGAATCGGACACAATACGACTGTATGTGTGCTCCGTGTGTCGGATGTACTCGTACAGGCGCGCGGCGGGATATCTAAGGATAAGGAGACTAATTGTATATAATCACGCGATCCTGTAGGTACTGGAAGTGTGCACGTTATATCATCATTTGTGTTCATTTGATATTATTTCTTTTGGATATTGTTTGGATTATATGGTTAATTTGAATTAGCAATTTATTAAGTAGGATAATGATGGATAAAAACCTGTTTAATTCGAGGTAATAATCGTTGTCTTTTCTATGCCCGTGAACGCGTAGCTTTGCGAAAAAGATACTAACGGGGTTTAATTTCACCGGTAAAGCTGAACTTTCACTTTTCCATAGCAATGGAGCAGCTCTTGAACGCAGTTTAGATGAGCTGATCTGGTTAAATTTCATTAGTGAAAATGATCCTTAGACTCCTTCGGCTTTAGTTCAAGTCAAAGCAGCATCCAAGTAACGGAGCGACCACTAATTAAATAGGTGAGATAAGTTCGTGCACCCTCTCACTGGAGCTCGGTAAAGCTACATAGATCCGGCACGTCATGCAAGAAGAATTTGTGATGAATGGCACCTTCCTTTAGTACGGGGATATGTCCGTTACGTACTATGTATGTAAGTGACGCACTGAGGGAGGAGAGAGGTGACTGTAACATCGTGTCTGAATACCTTCAATGAAGTGAAGTGAGGTGTTACTAACGTAGTTTTAAGGTTCTATTTACTAACACTATGTGTATTTTATCATATGTATGTTACTCTGTAAGGTATATATCTATGGGCTAAAATTGCCTGAATGGATATTGTTGTTGCTGTAGTAAATGGATAAGCACAACTGTGTTATAAAGTAGAGCCACCTTTTATTAATGGTTGCGTGTTTAAGTCTTTTTCAATAAGTAATGAATTAGTTACCATTAATCAGTACAAATCTGCAGTTTGGACTGTTCACCATAATATAGTAATGGAACAATTTGTCTGAATATCGAACACGTGACTCCATGTATACCAGTCACGTTTGTGAATACTAGATCAACGCCAGTCAATTGAGACATCATGCTTAGTATGCTCAGGAAACAAACACACGCAGCTGAATCAAGGACTTCCTAATTACTGAAAAAATCGGTTAAGTTAAGAATATGTTATACTTTCAAACAAACGACGGCTTTGACGGCACGGTTGGCGCAGTGGCTGAGCGATTCACTGCTACGTTGCGTGTCGCGGGTTCGATCCCCGCATGGAACAAATATTTGTATGGCCAACAGATAGTTGTTCCGGGTCTGGCTGTTTGTGTATGTGAGTTTAAATGTGTGTGAATGCACCCAGGATACAGGAGAAATTCCTAGTGTGCGGCAACGTTTAAAAAAAAAAGGAAAAAAAGCAAACAGTTGGTACAAAGGGAATCCTCCCTTTTCTTAAGAATGAGAGGGGAGCTAGCCCACCTGTGTCCTGAACACACACTTGGCAACTATTATATGTTCTTCTTCGTTGGCTAGTCCCCAGTTAGATTGACCGCTATTACCGAAACCGGTCGGCAAATTACAACGGGATCGGAATAGTTAAAAGCCTTAACTGTAATCACGTGATGCCGCCTCGCCGCGCGCCGATCAGCATGATACGCGCGCCGATCAGCGTGATACGCGCGCCGATCAGCATGATACGCGCGCCGATCAGCAAGATACGCGCGCTCGATGGAGCACCTTGTGCGGCTTCCGACGAAACCTTGTACACTGTTAAGTCACTTAACCGAATTTTTGATAATTAACGTATTTATTACGATGAGGCTTTAGTTCTACAATAAAACAACAAGGGCAAAGCAATGCGTAAATTAATGGAAGTGGAACATAATGTACTGTTTTTATACGAGTAGCTAGTTTCGGTTAGTGCTTTTTACGTTGTAAGCTTTGGCGAAGGTTTATCTAAAATAAGAGGAGTATTTTTGTTAGTTTTCAGTTAGCCCTCTAACGCACGAGGTAAGCTAACAGTTTTAGTGACTTGTGCGCCATTCGTTCCTTATTCCTTACAGTGTACGACGCTTTAGCTGAACTTACCTAATGTTCTAATAGCTAGCTCAAGTCAGAATCCAGGGCGATAAGTAATATCCATTTAGGATGTGTTTATGCCCTGTTCACCAACACTAGGTAACACTTGAATGACGACCTAAACAAAAACGCATTGTTGTCTATTTTCAGCTTCATAATTTCATGTTTTTGACGTTTTTTTTCATCAACTTTGATTTTTAATCAGTATCAATATTATTGTGGTACTTTTTCTTGCTACTAGCAACAGTCTCCTTTAAAAACACTGAAATTATAAAGTTACTCCAGTTCCATACCTATCCCACGGATTAATCACGCCATCCCGCCATCCCGCCATCCCGGCGGCGTCATTTTAGCGCCAACTTCCGCAACATTATAAGCTGCAGAGGTAGGCGCGCAGCCCCCGCAGCCGCTTAACTCGCTTTATCTGCCTGTTTGAGACTACGCACTCGTTCTGCTACATTTGCTGTTCTATTGTATTATCCCTTCGCTAATTGGTGTAGTTTTACGCTCTTATTCGTTGAAGGAGTAGGCAGAAATGATACCAACGGAAAACCTTATATGTTTTTAGTTTTGGTTGTGATCGATCAATTATGACGCAGCGTTGTGTATATAAGTCCCAAATATGTCATTTCAAATTTAGTATAAGTACTCTAAAGTTTAGTTCTATAGGGTTCCGAACCCAAAGGGTAAAACGGGACCCTATTACTAAGACTCCGCTGTCCGTCCGTCTATCTGTCTGTCCGTCTGTCACCAGGCTGTATCTCATGAACCGTGATATCTAAAAGACAGTTAAAATTTTCACAGTTAAATATTTATATTGCCGCTATAAAAACAAATACTAAAAACAGAATAAAATAAATATTTAAGGTGGGCTCCCAAACAAAAAACGTGATTTTTTCCCGTTTTTTTGCTCGATATTAATAATGGCGACGGGAGGAGCTCGTGGCTAAACAATAACAGCCGCTCGGGTCGATCTTTAGGTTAAGCCGTGCTTGCCTAGGTTGGTCTGTGGATGGGTGACCACGCATTACATACCGAGTTTCCTCCGTGCCTCGGAAAGCACGTTAAGCCGTTGGTCCCGGCTGTCATTTGAAGATCTTTGACAGTCGTTAAAGTAGTCAGTGTCCCAAAAAGTCTGACAACCAGTCTTACCAAGGGGTATCGTATTTCCCAGTAGTAACTGGGTTGTGGAGGTCAGATAGGCAGTCGCTCCATGTAAAATACTGGTATTCAGCTGCATCCGGTTAGACTGGAAGCCGACCCCAACATAGTTGGGAAAAGGCTAGGCAGATGATGATTAATAATGGCGACAGGTAGACGCTTGAAATATTCACGGAATATTTAGTTGTATATTCACTTTAAAAATAAATAATTCAATTAAAATAAAATAAATATCTAAGGAGGGCCCCATACAAAAAACGTGATTTTCTTGCCGTTTTTGTCTAATGTTGCATAGATGGTACGGAACCCTTCGGGCGCGAGTTCGACTCGCACTCGGCCACTTTTTATGACTCGATTTAATAAGTGTCTTTAAAAATGACTATGTTCAAACGTAAATGACTATGATCAAACGTAAATGACTATGATCAAACGTACTTGACGATCAAATAATCACAAAATGGTTACCCTATTCATATTCTTTTCAAACATACTCATGTGTACAAAGATTCCCTCCATACGTTATTCTATTGTCTACTCCACCGCGTTACGCGTATAATCAAAGTCTACTATTTGTATTTCTTTTACAAATTTTCCGAGATAAC
This sequence comes from Lycophotia porphyrea, assembly GCA_950005105.1. NCBI lineage: Eukaryota > Metazoa > Arthropoda > Insecta > Lepidoptera > Noctuidae > Lycophotia > Lycophotia porphyrea. Next base: position 272,497 of record OX465404.1, on the reverse strand, counting down.
AAGCCATAGGGCGGGAGTTACTGCGCGATCTAATTTACGCTCGATAGGGCTCAGGCGGACTACAGACGAACTCCCTAAGGACAGACAACACTTTCACGACAACTTTAATTTTAATCATCATGTTATCCAAGTTTTATAAGTTGGTCAACTATTACTCGTAAATGAGACCAACTCAGCTGTGATATATTTTTTTTTATTTCTTTATATTATTATATACTACGACCGTGAATTTTTTCAGACACCCAAGCATAACATTTTGCGCAGCATTAGCATTTTGCTAGTAAAGGGGGGAGACAAAAAAGGAGAAAAATGTTGCTTTAAATCTTAATATAACCGTTGATCGAAAAATTCCTTGAAAATACTTGCAATATTTTTTAAAGACCTATACGACATTCCAGAATATAGAGCCACGAGAAAAAAAAATCCCCACTCACATGTGTACATACAGGAGATACTCTTAAAAAATACTTTTCCAGATTTTATTTTACCACTTTGTCGGAGTAACTAATCTATATATTCATGCCAAATTACAGATTTCTAGTACTAAGAGTCTTTGAGCTAAGCTGCGGACAGACAGACGGACGGACATGGCGAAACTATAAGGGTTCCTTGTTAACTGCGGAACCCTAAAAAACTGGCCCAGTGCGAGTCGGACTCGCGCACTCCGTACCATACACCGAAACAAAACACGTTTCTTGTGTGGGAGCCCGCTTTAAGTTATGTTTTTTATTATTTGTTGTTATAGCGGTAACAGAAACACATCATCTGTGAAAATTTCAACTGTCTAGCTATCACGGTTCATGAGATACAGCCTGGTGACAGACAGCCAGACAGACAGACGGACAGTGGAGTCTTAGTAATAAGGTCCCGTTTTTACCCTTTGGACCTTTAAAAAGGACCTTTTATCTTTGCAAAATGTCACATTTTCCCTTGCCTTTGTTAGCCCGCAGCGAGGCCCGAGGGTATAAAACCTTACACTGCGTTTAAATTAGTGTTCAGTCAGGGATCCTTAAATTCTGATTAAAAATTTAAACTCTTGCTCTTAAGGTTCTACTAAAGAAAGCAGAAATTCCTTTTAAGCTAGCTTTAAAAAGTATCGAGACCAAAAAAATATGTTCTCTTATATACGGTGGCGTCGCCGTCGATAGCACAAGCATGGCTGGTTTCAAACAGAACTTTATCTAAGATCCTCTCTGCTCGCCCCAGTTCGTGTTGTGCCGAATGAACGTAGGCGCGATATTCGTTGCCCATAACTACCGACGAGGAGGCGCCAAATCAAAAGCAATCTCGTTTCCGTTGTGGAGAAACCTATTTATTGTATTGTAATATACGCCGAACCTGCGGATACTTACATTGGCCCACGTTATTTGGAAAGAAAAGAGTTGTAAAGGTCGTAGAATAAACTCTTAGAAGTGACACAATTTGGAATGTTGGCAAGAAAGATTTTTTCAGTTAGCATTCCCGAACTGCCCAGTCCCGACTGTTATTGTGTTGCTGGAGTCTGTACCGCCACTCCTTCTCCCCAGCTGTAACACTACGAAGTGGTGTAGGGCGGATGTTTAGAGGAATTGTCTAATGTCTTTTTGACATTCTAAATCCTTTTTCAGCATAATTTTAAATAATGACTTTTGCTTTATGTACAATAAAAATGAGTAAGTTGAGTAAGGCAAAAACGAATTTATTAAATAAATCACTGGGACCTTTGTGTGGATCGTACAATGGTGCAGAGCCTAAAGAGAAAAGCAAACAAATGTTGCCAATATGAAATTACAAATTAAATATTTTACCACAGACAATTAAAATCGACTTAAATAAAATAGATTATTAAATAAATTACAAAATATATTTATGTTTGATCATGAATCGAACATTTTACTTTTTCCAGCAATATTTTATTATAAATAACACAACAATATATGTATCTATATTACTCCAATAGAATTGGCAGATAACATTACACCACGCCTGTAATGCCCGAAGGGCTAGTCAGAGGTGTACCTAATATTAAAAGCACATTTCGCCAGTTATGTTTAAGTCCCATATAATAGGGGGTGAGCCTATTACCATTAACCGAGCACAAATCCAGAATCCGACTATATCCTAGAATACTGAGAAATTCCTAATGGCAAAATGCAGTGAACCTTTGCCAGACCTGGGAATCAAACCGAGGACCTTATGCTCCGCAGTTGCGCTTGCGTCCACTAGACTAACGAGGCTGTCATTTGGCAGATGTGTACCTATATTTCACCCAAATAGTTAAGTTAAGGTCCCGTGTAGGACAATATTTGATTTGTTCAAAAACGATTAAACCACAACGGCTTTCAATGTGACGTGATAAAGATTACGACTAGACATCCTTCATAAGGTCAACTTCCTTTACTCCGTTACCCAGCTGATCGCACAGGCCACGGACCGGCACTATGGCACGGTGTGGCAGCGTGTCGGCCGGGTGCCGGCCGGGTGCCGGGCGGCCGCCCCGCGCCCCGACGCCGCCACCCGGCCGTACACATAACTCACGCGCTCAGCTCCTCGCCACCCATTTGTCATCTCGTTTTTCAGCTATGACACTGAGTTTGCTGTTAGTCACTGGCAGCTGAGATTTTAGCGTGTGTCGTTGTTGGTGCATTTACACAACGCAACGTTAGTTTAATCAATAGTAGGTAAGCTAAGTTTAAACGAGCTTAGTACTATTGATTAGTGCCTTATTTAGTGGGCTTGTCTTTCCGTACATTATAGGTTCAGCTCCCATTTAATCACATTTACATTTAGCACTAATCGAATGTTTATACGTTGGTCATTAAGTAGCAATGTTAAGCACTAGTAAGCGTGTAAATCAGCCTTTTGAAAACACCTTTTAGTTAAAAAGGGAATCTTTTTAAATAAAACGTAAATGAATAGAGTAAAATACAGAAGCTTTGAGGACTGATAATTCAGCAAAGAAAATGGAAAATAATCCCCAAAGATTGGTACAAACCGAACATCATCATCATCATCATTCTCACGCCCTTATCCCAATTCATTTGTGGTCGGCGCAGCATGTCTTCTTCTTCCATACTTCTCTGTTACACGTCATGTCATCAGACACCTCCTTTCGTGCCATATCATTATGTACACAGTCCATCCATCGTTTCTTTGATCTTCCTCTACTCAGACACCCATCCCCATTCATTCTCAAAACTTTCCTCACGACATTTTCCTCATTCCTCCGCATCACATGCACATACCACGACAACCGATTGCCACACAACTTTTCAGTCACCAGCGCTTCTTTCAGACTTCCTCTTATATCATCATCATCATCATTTCAGCCCGTTGCTGTCCACTGCTGAACATAGGCCTCCCCAAAAGATTTCCAACGTGTCCGGTCCAATGCCACCTGGATCCAGCGACTCCCTGCAGTTTTGACAAGGTCGTCGGTCCATCTAGCAGGTGGCCGTCCCACGCTGCGCTTTCCAATGCGTGGTCTCCACTCCAGTATCTGTTTGCCCCATCGGCCATCGGATCTTCGCGCTATGTGGCCTTCCCATTGCCACTTCAGCTTGTTTATCCGCTGGGCTATGTCGATGACCTTGGTTCGTCTACGGATTTCCTCAAAATCAAATAACTTTATTGATTCGGAGGTACATTAGGTACATCAAATAATTGGTCTCTGATCTCCACACTAGGGTACCCTGTGTCGTGAAGGCCAGTCACGTAATCAATTTTATCACGTAGAGAAACGCCGAGCATAGCCCTCTCCAAAGCCCGCTGAGCGACTTTGAGCTTCTGTATCTGACCAAGACCAAGAGACCAAGTTTCAGATCCGTTCCTCTTATAACTCGTACTCGACGGCACGGTTGGCCTAGTGGCTGAGCGATTGACTGCTGCGCTGCGTGTCGCGGGTTCGATCCCCGCACGGAACAAATATTTGTATGGCCTACAGATAGTTGTTCCGGGTCTGGCGGTTTGTGTATGTGAGTTTAAACGTTGTGAACGCACCCACGATACAGGAGAAATTCCTAGTGTGCGGCAAAGTTTAAAAAAAAAAAAATATAGTCATTTCTTATTTTATCCATTCGCGTGACTCCACAAATCGTCCTTAGAATTCTAATCACAGCCACATGCAAATACCTTTCATTCATCCCTTTTGTGGGCCAACATTCTGATCCATACAAGACAGCAGGTCTAAGTCTAACCATTGTTTTTTAAATCTTTACGTTCATGTCAAAGAAAAAAATATATACGAGTATATACCGACCCCATTTATTTTGAGACATAAAGCATTACGTATACCTACTTACCTACGTACCGCATACTGGAATGCTTTAAAGGCACAAGAGAGCTAGGTTGTCAATTGTGTGAAATGTGACGATTGTCGAGAGGGTTTCGACGAATGGCACTGTGTATTATAAAAGTAAACTGGGTAGTACATACATGAATCTACAAATAAGCTACTCATCTACGGCTACTCTATAGGTAACACTTCTAGTGTTACTAACTTCGTTCTAAGCGCCGCGGCGCCGTTTACTGACGCAAATTGTATTTTGACAATATTTCTTGTCTATAGGCTAAAGTTGTCTGAAAATAAATAAATGTTATGTTATGATGAGACCGCCTTTGGTGTCACTCCATTTAAAAATCCTACTTTTATATCTGTAAATCATAAAGAGTATTCTATCTATCTACAGTGTACACACACACACATACCGCTACCACGATTCTAAACAACAACGCCTAACCCCACTTTATTATATTATTATAATAATTATTTTGTTCAAGTAACCTATAAGCACGTCAGTAAAATAATATCGCTAAACTACCTAATTAATAATGTATAGAGTCTTGTCATCCTGTTCAAGCTCTATCCTCAAACTCGAATAGCCTTCATTAAATTTCCGTCGTTACCCTTTATAATAAACTAAAATACTGACTGTGTCGACTGTCTCTTGGGCTCCAGGTTAGGAGCCCCGCTTGGTCAGTATTATCGAGAGTATTATTGATATTTAATTAATAAAAAAAATCGATATATAAAAATCGATATATATATTAATAAATCAAAATCGATGACTGCCTCGTTGGTCTAGTGGTCGCAAGCGCGACTGCTGAGCATGAGGCCCTGGGTTCGATTCCCAGGTCGGGCAAAGTGATATTGTGTTTTTCCATCAGGAATTTCTTAGTAGCAGTCACGGAGTCTGGATTTGTACCCGGTTGATAGCAATAGGCTCGCCCCCTATTACATGGGACTTAAAACATAACTGGCGAAATGTGGGATTACTACTGGGTACACCTCTGCCCAACCCTTCGGGGATTACAGGCGTGATGTTATGTTATGTTATAATAAATCAAAACTTTATTGCCAAAATATTACAAACAAAGCTTTACATGGGCCCCAAACTAGGTCAAGCCTGTATCTGTGTGTATGTAGCCTGTGTCTTGTGTCTTGTGTCTTGTGTCTTGGACACGAACATACATCGAAGGACGACGAGAAACCGTAAAGTGTATCTTTGTTAGCTTGTTGATAATGATATCGAGACGATTAATTACTGGAGGAAATATATACGAAACATTTCTGCCTTCCGCTTCAGACAATACATGCTGCTAAGTTTAGAACTAAAATAGCACCACTACATCTTATTCACCACATTACTACCTACACATTCCCAATGTCACGACTCCACAAGCAGCCGAGCAGCCCCACACAACTTGAACCTTGGCATTACCCAGCGAGAGACCACGCGCTAAATAGAGCTCGAGGCCGTGCCCTGATTACCGGCCGGCGGCGCCTCATTCACCCTCATTCAGAGAGATAGCCGTCAGCTGACGGACGGAAAGAAAGAAAGATAACTTCATCTCAAACATTATGCGTGACAGAAATAGTGAAAGGAAAACATGGGTGAGGGTTTACGGAATTGTGAATGGTACTGTCAGGCGTCAGGCGTCAGGCGTCAGGCGTCAGTGGCCGCTTTCTGTGGGCCCTCTTCCCTATTCTTTTGTGAGAGGGGTCAAGTAATGCTGGGTAGGTTAAGCACAGCAAAAGGTAATAAAGTGCATGACATACCAAGTTAAATATTGACCTACTACAGGAGTGTTTGGTAAGCAGTGAAATTATAGGCACATGATATAATTTATTGAGCCATTGTTTAGGTTGGTTATGTATTGACTGAAAGTATGGTGATATTAGTAGCGGTATTAAAATATTTATTAAATTGATGAATTCGTTAAAAAACTGTCACTTTACGTTTGATCAGAATTGTCGCCCTTACTTCTTCTGAAAACTGTATCTACGTATGTACCTATCTGTGGGAGACATACGAGTTCACTCAATGTAAATTAAATACATTCTCGTGTGACGTAAGAACATCACGAAACCGTCTATAAAATAGCAACTGTTGCCCGAGTGCCCGTCCCACACACTGGGCAAGTAGGTGTACCACGTCTAGGTACGCCATCGCATGTGATATGAATGAAGGGCTGGAGCCGGATGCTGCTCATCTGATCATTTATTTAACAAAAGCCGCCAAAGCCGCGCCGCAGTTTTTACTGACGGCCACTGAATGGAAGCGCCTACCTACCTACCAGTAGTAACTTGTATACGAGTACATACCACGGTTGAATAAATAATTTCAATTTTTATTTTGAAGTAATCATAAGTAATCATTAAAACACGTACTTAACAAGTCTGTAAATATCTAAATGGCCAAGTTATACAAACTTAAAAATTGTTAAAACATTAGTTACGGACCCCCCCCCCCCCCCCCACACAAACAGCGTCAAAGCGCCCAATTAAGGTTCAGATTATCATCACTTCAAGAAGCTTTCCTAATCTTGTTTATTTTGTTTTATTGGTGTTGAAATTAACTAGTATTCAAACTCAGATTTAAAATACAATTAAAAAAGGTGAGTTTGTTCCACTTCGCCCCGCTACACTAGGCAGTGCCAAAGGGAGGGCATCATGGAGGACTGCTTACGTGTTTATGACGTTAAAAAAGCGCTGACACTCAGCCCAACAAGAATATATATATATTTAAAATTATCAATATATTTGAAATTATCTTATTGCCATTCAAAAACCATATCCTTAATTCACGTAAAATCCAAGAAAATGATTTCCCCAGCAGGAAACACAAAACAGCGAATTTATCAAACTGAGAAATCAAATGCTTCGCTAGACGTAGCGCGTAACGCGAGCCGGTTGGAGACGAGCGGGCGCGGCGACGCTAACGAGATGGTTTGCGTCGTCAGCGGTAGACAATTTCAAGAATTAGGTTTGATGAGTGAAAATACTCAATAGCCTGTAGTTTGGATTTGTGCCTAATCCAGACTACGGGCTATTGAGTATTTCCTGTTGGAAAAACCTACGAACACTTTGCCCGAATTAGGAAAAAAAAACCCAGTACCTCATACTCAGTAGTACCGCTTGCGACCACTAGACCAACGAGGCAGACTTAATTTTACCACTACCTTCTCTACTCTCCACCCCTCCCACCCCTCCCCTCTCCTCCTCCTCTCCTCTCTCCTCTCTACTTCTTTATTTACTACTTGTCTTCTTCTTAACTTTGGCTTGACTTATTTTCACTAATAATTTAATACGACAATGGAATAGCTGGTATCAGAATGTGGAACTTTTATGAATAGCCCATATATACAGTATATATACCCGAACAACCGCCTAGGAACAATGACGCATAGTGCCAATAGCTCAGCGGTGAACGCATAGTTGTAGTTATGGATCGCCGTTCGGTGCCTGTAGTAATGCTAACGTATGGCCTGACAACACCTTTGTTTAGAGCCTCGCTATCGATATTCAGCTGTTTGGAACTAGCGGCAGGCAGATATGGAACAATATTCACATCAGTAACATCTGGTGTGGTGTTAAATCTGCTCAAAGGGATATTGGGAAAATATGACATAAAGAGTAAACTGTGAATTTCTAAAAAAGTCTAAAATCGCAAGGCATGATGTAGTTCTGCATTTTTAATATGTTGAGATAGATCAATACGTTAGAACTTATCTCTAGAACTGCACTATCAAAAACCTCTGTGCTTTGCATGTGAGCTTTCAAGTAATAAAGTTACTTCAAAGACAAAGATTCTCCACAAATACTCAGAACAGTGCCTCAGAGCTAACCCCATGATCACTATTTGACCACATGTCTGTACAGTGTCCGAGAGCATTCCCAGGGTGTATAGTAATCGGAGTCGTGCATCGTCTTTGATACAATTTGCACGCATGCTCTGTACTTCTGAGGTTTCGGCTCGTTGCGCAGTGAGCGAGACGTCTTTGTAGCGAAGATACTGAGAAGATTATATTTTCTGTAATTAGTGGCTGTAGTTTCTGCATATATATTCAGAACTGTATAACAGTTTAACAAACTCTTTGGTAGAATCGATATAAAATTTATGCTAGCGTGAGTTGCTAGAATAGAAATCAAGAAGAATGCTACAACATCTTTCTAGCTTTTATGTGTGTGTTTTCTACAAAAGGTTATTCCGTTCGTGAATTCTTCACAAGAAGAGTAAATAGAATTAGGAGCATGGGTACTGATTTGAACCGGGACAATCTGCACGTTAGCAGAACGTGGGTCGCTTACTGCCCTCAATTTATATGCCCCTGGTACCTTATGCGAGGGAAGTGGGTAGAATCGACAAATGTAGGCTAGAGGTAGAGGTACGTCCTGACGTCGTTTACTTTGATTGCGTGAATAGACTGGAACTATTCCAAAGTCGTGTTACTTACAATTTAGCTAAAATCTTCATACAAATTCTGAATGTCTGAATTCATCAAGGCCTTTGATTCTTTTCTCTTTAATTAATTCATTAAAGAGAGCCATTATTGAATGCACAACTAAGAGTTAATTGTTGTTGATTGTAATCAAATTTTCAAGCTTGGATGGCAAAAAAGTGACCCTACTCTGAATCGCGCGCAAAGAGCGACGGGAAATGTGCTCATTTTAAATATTTGGTTAGCTATTACAGCTGCTTCTATCTACAAGAGGAATGGGATGATTTTGTCAGTTGGCAGATACAAGGTGACAAAACAAACCAACGACCAGTAGTCCACATTGGCCCTGGGTCGGAAGAAGTGTACTAACGCAAGCTAACGGATACAAGGTGAGGCCCAAACGAAGTCAGAAATAAAGACAGTTACATCGATTAATCGCAGAGCTCCCACCCATTTGTGTATGTATTAAAGCGATAAAACTCATAGATATATGGGCTCACTTCGATGGAGCCCTCGAATAATGTTCCACCACTATAAATAATGGAGCTCCAGCAATAAGGTCGCTTGACAAACTCAATCGTGCCGGCTCGCAGTGCCCGTCGTACCCTGAACCGTAGTAACGTACTAGTGTACCAGTACAAGAGGTCAACACGGCTGGTCGTGTCCGTGAAGGAAGCGAGCAAAATGTATTGCCTTTATTTTTCCTTGTAATAGACGATTTCATCGATTAGTATCAAATGTTCGTGGATAATGTTCGTCTCAGTAAAAAAAAAAACGTTTTGCAAAAAAAAAAACCGACTTCAAAAACATAACAAAGTGAAAAAAACGGCTTCAGAAGAAGTCGGCGAATAAAACTGAATCAATCCAAACACAAACAAGTCAGTTTTTTTTTTGTTATGTTTTTGAAGTCGGTATTTTTCGATTTTTTGCTGTAACATCCTATACAAATATTTCCTTTGCATTTATTTTACATTGTTAACAATACATTTCATGATATTATCCCCATTAAAATGGAACTTAACATACCTAACTGTCGATATGTGGGTGTACTGTACACATCTGCGTACCCCCTCAGAGCATACAGGCGTGATGTTATGTTATGGTGTTGTGTTGTGTGTACAGCAATCGCGACAGATTTGCTGTCTATTATTGAAGAGTCCCGTTCCATATCTCTTGATCAGATCATGACAATATTTCTATGGGACCACTTGGGAGTATACTCTTTCAAATCGATTCAAGCGTCTTCGAGTAATCGGTGAACATACATAAAAAATATTCCGACGAATTGAGAACTCCTCTCCTCCTTTTTTAAAGTCAAGTCTTATTAATTTTAAGTATGTACTGCTGTTGGTGTACCAAATAAATAAATAAATAAAAATAAAATAAAAAAGTCAGGTTAAAAAACCGCCTAAGTGCGAATTGTACTCGTGCACCAACGGTTCCGTATTTTGCGGTTTTCAGATTATTTCCTTTACATGTACTATAAGACATTGCTTCTTGCCAAATTTCGTGACTCTAGGTCAACGGGAACTACCATATAGGTTTTCGACCCAAAACCTGAAGGGTACTTCCGATTGGCCTAGAATTGTCGATTTTGATTAAAAACAAGGTCTCACAGCAAAGAAAAGGGAAATTCCGAAAAATTATAAAAAACGTTGAAAATTAAGGTACATTTTGGTCCTTGCAAGTTGTCGCGAAAATATAAATTTGCCCATATCTTTTTATCGCGTTGACTCAGGACCTTGATTTTTAAACACCTCAGTATTTGGTACAAACAATTTACTAGGTCCACCCGTTCCTGAGAAAATCGGTGGTGATACGGACAGACAGACCGACAGACAGACGGACAAGAGAGTGATCTTATATTTAAAGGGTTCCTTTTTATACCTTTTGAGGTACGGAGCCTTAAAAAGACTTTACTTTTAGTGCATAATGTAATGAAACTGCACTTTTAGATTGTTATGCTTAGACAAATAATGATTATGGCAATTTCACCATACTAAGGTCTCACGAAAAGCATTTACACTGATAATAATCTTCAATACCCCCCCGTATGGAACGATATGTCATACTATATTACGGATGAGTGAGCAAAACTTTTTTTTACCCGGTACAGAGAATCTATCGGTTTAAATCTTTGTTAAAACTGTCTATTCTCCACCTTTTTAAGGTTACCCATCCGTTAACCAGCGCATAAATAAATAGTCAAGTAATACAGTGTTGGCTAAACTTAGATAAACGTAGCTATACATTCTGCACATCGCGAAAGGAATAGCTTTAAAATGCTCTAAGAACTTCTAAACGTCGCACAATAGGAGCGAAAGTTTCCTTTGTTTTAAAAATAAAACTTATGTGAGTTAGGACAGATTACAATGATATTTGTGGAGAAGGTCGGTTGCAGAGAAAATAGTGTTTCAGTTCTATACCTACTATTAGATGTTGTATGTGGATACTCAAACAGCACATAACTAAAGTGTTTCAATGTGTAGTTCACCTTAAACTGAGGTCGCGGAGGGTGCTCGAGCTGCGAGCGCGCACCGGCCAGCACTGCGTCATCGTCCACCGAGCGACTGACAACTTATTTATTTCATTCTCGCCTTTTCGAATTTATCCAACCGTTTGTTTTCTCCTAGTTAAATCTTGTAATACAGTCCACTACAATAAGTCACACCGTGTTTTCCTCATAACACCTGGAGGATATCAACCTTTCTTGTCTCTGTAATGGATGAATGACACAACGGCGGTTCACTACAGTCATCGGATTGAGTATTCATCAATGGTATGGATTTAAGTATTTTATATTAATACAATTTTGAGCTTTTTATGAAAGGGTAGCATTTTTAATGTAAATTATTATCTTCCTTTATTCATTTTTCAACTTATTATTGACATTTTTAAATATTTCTAGTTACAAAAATTATTAAAAAAAAAAACATTTAAATATAAAAAATAGTAGCCCACCGGTATCGGGAACAGGGTTCAAGCTACCGGCGGTCAGGGCTCCAGAGAGAGGAACCTCCTAACAATGCGAGCCGTGTCCACGAGTATCGTTTTCTGAATCAAACCCTTGATCCAGCTGCCTAACGAGATCCTCCTGAGGTATTGGTCGAGGCTCTTGGCAATTAAGCCATTGGTTGAAACGACTATCGGCACAATGATCGCTGAGCTTTTAAATTATTATTAGACACGAATAATATTGTAAGACTCATATTTATGAGTTCTATATCTTACAAAATTCTATCTCCACCTTTACTGTAACAGATAAATTCTGAACAGTCAGTTCCTTCAAATGAAATGAAAAATCTCGGTTGAACATGTAACGTAAAATGCAGCATCTCACGATACATTGCGCACCCAGTACTGCGCCTTTATCAAATTACTGTCTCCGATGAGACGATGGAAATGACACGAAATAAGACTACGATGCACCAATTGCTGAAGTATCTACTCATGTGGTATTTTAAAATAAAAATTAAATAAAAATAAAAAGATTCTGGTGCAATCAAGTCATCATCTGCTCAGTGCTTTCCAAACTATGTATATTGATGTCGGCTTCCAATTGAACCGAAAGCACAATTACATCAATTACATGGAACTTCACTTGTCTGAGCTCCACAATCCAGTTACTGAGTAACATGATAACACGCCTGACATCACACCTGTGATCCCCGAAGGGTTAGGCAGAGGTGTACCTAACAGTACACCCACATTTCACCAGTTACGTTTAAGTCCCATGTAATAGGGGCGAGCATACAGCATGATAGAACTGGTTAATACCCCTAGGTAATACTGGTTATCAGGCTTTTGGGCTTCAGTCGTAACGACTAGGAAAAGTGCAATTACACTCCGATAGAAATCATATTGTTCCAGTTTCCGTTCGGTGCCCTGCGCCAAAAGAACAACATCTTCAGATGTTCAGACAAAGTAATGACATTATAATGAAAGTTCGAAACATATACAGTAAATAGATATAATGTTACAGGGTACAAGCCGCTTATCATTCCTCACGATTCAGTACAATCGGATAAGGAAAAAGGGCTATTGTAGTAATATCAATAAATAATTGTTATGTGGCCAGATAGCAACCGGTGAACCGGCCGTGTAGAACGTTACGGGGAGCAAGGACTTATTGCGTTCATTTTTATATTCTACTACATATATGACTTAAGACTGGAAGCTGACAATTATAATATAGTTAAGAAAAGACTAGGCCTACCTAGAACTAGACTACCTAGAACTAGACTACCGAGTAGACTACCGCCTAGCTACCTGGGTCTAGTCTGCCTAGTCTTAAGAAGTTAGTACTTTTCTAAAAAAGTAACATCCTGCCTTAGAAGCGAATTCGTAACTAAAAACAATCATCCAAAGTTTTTCTAATAATATACGTCACTGTAGTATCAAACTGTACATCATAGTATTATCAGAACACGTCACTCCTACCAGCCTACATGAGCCCGGTCTCATGATTCGGCCCAGCTCTCATTCGACCAGCATTACGCGGCACAAAGACGGAGCCTTTCCGTCCATACGGATCATTGCGCACATCAACTAATGCCGTCCCGAGCAGATGGTCCTCCTCAAAGCTGGTAATACTGCAGGATTTGCTATCAAACACAATCGCGACTTTATGGGCTGGCCCCAACAGCTTCCGCGCAAAAAACCTAGGGAGCCGGTGTATTTTAGCGTAGACTTGGGTGTGCTTATGTATCGGCTAAAAGGTTTTTTGTGTTGGCACGACCGGGCTGGCTCAACCCTGACCCCCCTCCCCCCCCCCCCCCCGTCACGCTCGTCCCGCCGGCGACTCTTTATAGGTTTTCATGGCGCTGACATAAATAAACTTTTGTAATGTTGCCATCGTTCCGCCGTTTCTTATTATTTCATTTTGGCAACATGTTATTTCTGTAACGTGTTCGGTATGAGAAGTTATGTGGTTTTGTGCATGTTTTACATTAGGGCGAGCCTTTTATTTAATTCGCATTTTTTTTCAATTTCTCCATCGCTACATATTTAAGATTAAAAATAGACAGCAAGCATTCTGTACATCAAACTAAGTGACACAAAATAATTGCTGGAAAACGACTTTTTTGGTGTGATAAATCACCATTACGGTAGTGTGCAATATAACGCACTCGAAACATTGTATTGTGCAATGTAACGCACTCGAAACATTGTATTGTGCAATGTAACGCACTCGAAACATTGTACTGTGTAATGTAACGCACTCGAAACATTGTATTGCTGGATGCATTGAATAGTAGAGAGGTAGAGAGGTATTTAAGGCGAAGTCGCAACATATAAAAAATTTTACGTGTGTAATAGTTGGAGCTTTAACCATCAAAAAGTCTCCGTTCCCGAACTAGAAAGTTCCGAGATATGGTGCAGAACTAAACGATATCGCAGTGGCGGGAACAACAACCGCATATCGGTTGCGTTATTAAGAGTGTTTGTATGATTTATTCTTCGTTCGTCCTAAAGTGATTACATCTATTGTTTATACCATTTACTATTTGCAAAATCACTGAAGCAGTTAAATGTTACCTACATAAGCAGATTTCATGAAAACTCTCCTTTCAATTCCTCCGAATTCCGACTACAGGTAAAAGTGTAATGTGCCAATCTGCTTGTTGAGTACGATTCTCATAACATAACAATAGGTTTTAGTGGCCATTTTGTGCATGGTAGGCGCCCTGAGATCGCACGGTTGCTCTACTTATGATATAAGCCGCATACATAAGGAAATAGGTGGAAATCAGACAGCTCATACAAAAACAACATTGAGAGAATAATGCCACATCGGTATTGGTAGTACAGTTTTTGCAATAGCCATAAGCAACTTGCAATGTTATTGTTATTCATCTCTATGACATGAAAATCGGTTGTCAGGTACATAAACATCGTACCAAATATCTTCCCTTTTGTAGTCAATTTCACGGAACACAGGCAACGGAATAACGTGCAGAAAACATTGTCATAGTTTCAGAATCGTTATTTTCAATTTTCTATCAACTACTAACTTTCTGGAGAACAGAACTTGTAGAATGTAGAAACAAAGTTTGTCCTCTAAGATCTTACTTATTGAACATCCTGGCAGTGAAGGCAGACCTGCCATCTGACCTAATGCTAAAAAAAATGGTGAAATAACGGCTGAAAATAAAACACCTCTTCGTGCTGATGAGATCGTATACGTGTACCTTTTTTATTTTTGTTTTATTTTTTTATTTGTTAAATTATCTTAAGCAAAATTGCAAATTTCTTCTGCAACGAAAGAGACTGGCCTTCACGACACAGGGTACCCTAGTGTGGAGATCAGAGACCAATTATTTGATGTACCTAATGTACCTCCGAATCAATAAAGTTATTTGATTTTGAGGAAATCCGTAGACGAACCAAGGTCATCGACATAGCCCAGCGGATAAGCAAGCTGAAGTGGCAATGGGCAGGCCACATAGCGCGAAGATCGGACGGCCGATGGGGCAAACAGATACTGGAGTGGAGACCACGCATTGGAAAGCGCAGAGTGAGACGGCCACCTGCTAGATGAACCGACGACATTGTAAAAACTGCAGGGAGTCGTTGGATGCAGGTGGCATTGGACCGGACACGTTGGAAATCTATTGGGGAAGCCTATGTTCAGCAGTGGACAGCAACGTATGTAGGTTCAAATACAAATCATCATCATCATCACGTGTGTATGTACACATGTGAAACAAAACTCGTAATTCATTTAGATAAACCCGTATCAGGTCGACCAAGGACAAAAAGGGCCAAACAAAGAGGAAGCTATAATTGAAATAATTAAAATGAAGCACTAGTCCTGAGCAGTGGGCCAATGTGTGTTAGCCGTCCCGCGGGGACGGGTGATCCGGTACCCGGATCCTATACACAATGACGTAACGTATGCGATAGACAAGGGACTGTTACACGCAATTATAATCTGAGAAGAAAAGTATTATATACGTTCTTGATTTCAGTTAAAAGAGTTCTGTCTGCTTTCTCCCAATTATGTTGGGGCCAACTTCCAGTCTTACCGGAAGCAGTTGAATACCAGTATTCGACCTCCACATCCCAGTTAGGGTTGAACCACACAGCTATCACAGAGCGTGCTGCCGAGCGCATCGAGCGCATCAAGATCCCTTAGTTGCGGAAATACTTTTAAGAACATTATGTCATAGTCTTTGATCTTTTTGGGTTCTCATAAGGTGTGATAAAGAACTTAAACATAGAATCTAAGTAATAATGTCGAAGGTAAGCACAACATCCTAAATGGGGTCGCATCCTACTGCAACCATGCAACTGAAATTCCTTCTTCATGATGATTTATTTACAAATGGTTCTTAGATAACAAAAGCACCTTCTGCACATCTCCTTACATACTGAGCACCCGGCGGAGATGGGAACGCCGTGCTTACTTCCCCGCATCAGATAAGACGCGACTTCCGAAATCGATCAGCTAATACCGCGTCGAGTGCGGGGTTTATGAAAACATTACTCTCGTGAGGATATCCTGTCTTCAGAAGCGTGTGCAGTGCGGGCGGGGGGGGGGGGTCGTTGTTGTTCATTTTGTAAGCACAGAAAAATATCAGTGTTGCTTTTATTGTATCGACTATTTGACCTTACAAACATGATTGCTTAACCTATGGTTCTAGGCATAGATATAATAGACATATATTTTTATCTCAGCGATGTTGAGTTCTTTCAGGAGGAAATTCTCAGTACTAGCCTGAAGTCGGTACATGTTGCTGGTTATGGTAACGGTTTTTTAAAGGACAGAAGAACAAAAACTTTCAGGTCGTCTTATAAAATTGTTGTATCTTACTGCTGTGCATAAAGTTAAGTTTGCGGGGATGTTTGTTACTCTTTCACGCAAAAATACTCTTGAACGGATTTGGGTGAAATTAGCACACAGATAGTTTATAGCCCGGTTTAATACACAGGATACTTTTAATCCTGGTAGTACCTGCGATCCCGTGGGACAATTAACAAACTCCACGCGGGCGAAGCAGCGGGCATAAGCTAGTATTTATAAAAGCAGCCTCTTGCTGACTGTCAGCACACGGCAATAACTACTCTGAGACGTTCCCAGCACTGAGACACAGGCCTCTTCTCTGCCGGAGGGAGTGGGCCGAGACCCACCACGCGGGCCCAGTGCGGCCTGGTTGCAGGCACAAAGGTCTTTGAATCCTTGGTTCTTGGATACGCTGGTTTTTTCACCTTCACCATTTTCAGTACGACTGCGGGCAATGTGCTCTGCCGACGACGGGAAAAACCCTGACAATCCTAACATGAGCAATATTAATGGTAATCATAAACAACCCGCGGCCATCCTCACAGTATGGAGATAATGCTTTATTTTCAAGGAATTATGTACAAACCTTGGGTACGGATAATAGAATACTACGCCGCGGGGTTAGGGTACAATTTGTTTGAGACGACCAAAATAGAATTAGAATCAAAGGTTTTACACAGTTGTGAGTTCTGAAGCTGGTTTATGCTTTAGTTTTAGTAAATGGTCAATGTTCTATGAGGTAAACAACAATATTTATTTTATAATACAAATAATATGTACATATACAAAAAATAGGTAAATATCAGCTCGTATGCAAAATCGATGACATAGTATTCCTACGCTTTAGACTTGGCAAACTGCCAAAAATAATCGGTAACACTTTGATAAAAATAAAAACTTTAAAAAATATGACAGTTATGATTTAGAAAGTCACGTATATAGTAAGTGTCAGGCTTACGTCAGGCTCATATAATGGTCGTGCTATAAATAAGTGTCATTCCTGCTGAAACATTTGATTAACAGTAATCGTAAGAATGGAACAACTATGTGGAAAAAAGAATGATTATTGTAGTAGGATTAAAATAATAAGTAGGGACAGCGTACATCTCGAAACAGCTCCAAGAATATTCTCAAAACATAGCCCAGGTAGATTCCTGGCGGAAGCGCAGTCGGCAGTAATGATTGTTATCTAAACGTAAACAGTAACTGTAGTGTTATCACGAATCCCGAGCTTGAGCCGGCAAGTGTCGTGTCGTTACGGACATTGCCGAATGCTGCCGAAGTTCCTGCTACTTGGTTTGATTGCCGGACATTTGCCATTCTTGTTAGAAGACTGTTGTTGTTGCCAGCACAGATACAGTTGTAAAATGGTAGTGGTTTAAAGGAAAAGTGCTAAGAGTTTTATAATAAGAGACTGTTGTTTTCGGGAAGACTGATTCCAGAAAAAATATGAAAGTAAGTGCGTTAATGCAAAATATGTCGCGTTATAATTCACCTTATTCGACGTTGTTTTCGGGTGGTTTGAAGCTCAAAAGTCTGACAACCACTCTTCCCAAGCAAGGCGTATTATCCATATGGTATTATCCATGTGGTATTACCCTGTGACTAGCTTCTAGGAGATCAGATAGCAGTCGCTCCGTGTAAAATATAGGTATTCAACTGCATCCGCTTAGATTTGAAATCGATCCCAACCGTTGAGAAAAAGCCAGGCCATAGATATAAGAAATAAGGGCCAGGCAGATGTGATGATGAGTTGTATTTTCATAAGATAGTTAACCCACAAGATAATACCTACGCTACGTAAGGGCATCACGAGCTACTGAAAGTGTATGTCAAATTGTCAATCTTGTCGAAACTCGCTGCAGTCATACATAACGCTCAGAGAGCCGCTGGTGTCAGCGCTCAGCTCAGTGCAACTAAACAAGATACAATAATAACCAATTGCATTTACTAAAACTATGCTCGGTTTATTTTTACAAGAAACGTGCTTCTGTTAGCTAAACGTTAACAAAAGCTGGTGGCATTTAATATCACGAACGTTCTCGACAGAACTCCGCGCTAACAACGAGTTACTGCAGTACACGGAGACGGATCGCCGACTTACTCGTAACTGGTTTAACGAGTCATTTCTTACTTCATATTTTACTTTTTCCTTCATTCTTTGTTTGTAAAGTGTAGATACAAGAAAAAGAGATTCACCCTTTTCTATCATAAAGTAGGGATTAGCAATAAAAATGTTCTACCACTTATTATAAGTGGTAGAACAGGGGTGTTATTGTAACCCCCTGTTCTACATATCTGCGATTTGTTCACCAGTACCTATCTTTCTATTATGTCTAAAGTATCGCACGCAAAATACGCGCATTGGACGTGGAGTTGCGGAGACCAGCCCGTTATACTACTAGTGGTACATCCGGCCGGATAAAACTTGAGGCCATCGCACGCGGATAAGGAGAAGATTATGTCTTCAGACGGTCTCTAATATTCATAAAATAACCCTTTTGTTTATTTACTTTCATTAAACATGCTGATGTTTTGCGTCAAAACTTTTCAACATTTTCCCAAATAATAAAAACTAAAGAATATTCTTTCTAAAATGACTTAATGCATTATTTTTAAATAAAAAAGAATACCGACTAAAACTGTATAAAAGTACCACTTGACTACGTATTTGTGAGAATGAAACGCTTATTTTGCACTGAATAACCCTCAAGCAAACAAACAGCCTCCAACAGAGGCCGCTCCAAACGCTTACTTTACAATAAAACTTACAATTACTATCACGATTAGTATCCTAATGTTAGGCGAACTGGGCGCGGGAATATAACAAACACTTACATGGACTTAAGATTAGCCGCCGCTACTTATTGCTATATTCGACTATTGAGAAACCTTACAACACAACACAACAGGTTCTAAACGGCAGAACTGATGTATTAGGTGACGAAGTGGGACAGAATCGACTCACGTGCCTCATGTGTCGTATCTACGACTTGCACTGGGCGTCCGCCGGCTGGGCCCTAGTTGTTGACTATGGCTCACTTCCTCTCACTGAAGAGGAGGCCGGTATTCTAGCAGCACTGTTAACATTGTTATAATATACTGATTCTGCTATTTACATACCAAAAACCACTTTTGTAGAATTAATTAGAGACATTACAACTTTCTTACTACAGTCAGTTACAAAAGTTAGCGAACTATAAATAGGAACTAGTTTAATATTAAAATCTTAAATTCCTCTAACAAATACATTTATTAATACACCAGTAGGTACTAAGTAAAAAGGAGTATCGTGCAGTGAGGGGGGGAGGTGTGACGAGTCAATTACCGGGACAAGACAGGGCCCATAGGAAGTGATCAGCTGTTATGTGACAGGAGACGCGGAGTGGTACGGATTAACGTGTTATAGCCACGTGATTCACTTAGTCAAGCTAGTCTTCAAGTACGTCAAAGTGTGTAAATATTTTAATTTGAATATGTAAGCGATGGTACTCAAAAGGACATAGAGGATGTTGATGCAATCATACAAGCTTTTGCCTTTTTGGGGATTCCCGGTAATAGTCGGAAATTATCCGGCGGGAACGTTTTAAATATTAGGGTCTATGATTTTCGGAGATATTTTAGCTTCCCGTTAGAGGAAGAATTTTAGCATTCATTTGGATCAATAGTTTTGAAGATTACCCTTACATCCAAACAAACTTACAAATAAACAAACTGTTTAATATTGTTATAGACATAATTTCAGCTTGCTAAATGAATAAAGCAATAAACTGCAAAGTAAGTGTGGTTTCCTTTTTATTCAACTCAAAATCGAAATGTTTAGTTTAAAAGACATTGCTCTGCGCCCAAACATTGTTCGCCCTGGAACCAAGAGCTCCGGAAAATTATGTGTTGTATTGTCGATCATTAGTAAACTCCTATAAGATCTTATTTTTATAGCGGACTAGCTGCAGAATAGATATACATATAATGTAAACAAACACTTAGTATTCAGGACTAACCTAACTGGAACATAAACAGATACTGGAATTTTTAAACAAAACAAAGAATAATTTCTTTCTTTAAGAAACGAATTCAATTCATTAAGTTTCAGCGGAGGCAGACTGAAGAAAAACGAATGATAAGCTGAGCTACCTTCCGACAATGCTCAGGTACAAACTAACACTCAATTTAATAACAATGAGACAAAACAACCGCATTGCCGGAGTCTGGACAGATGAGATGAGAGCACTACGAGTAGCTACCAGTACAAGGGAACCGTTTGCAAACCCAGACGACGATAATGAGACCTAATGCGCACTTTTAATTCACTCTTGCATTCATAATTATATACTTTGAATTTGAATTTTAAAATTAAATTACACAGTAGCGACATCTATCGCTGTAGGGTCATTAAAACTTTAACTGCGGTTGCCAGATGGCGTTAATTTAAAATATGAATTTTGGAGCGAAACTAAACTTTTAAGAGCCCAGCAAGCTGAAAGAGACCCCAAAATGTTTGGGTTTTAGATAACTTAGAAATTAACAAACGTATGTTTTTTTTTTAAATCAGCTATTACCTACAAAAGAGCAATATGTACACGCACGTTGCACGTATCACAATATGTACACGCACGTTGCACGTATCACAATATGTACACGCACGTTGCACGTATCACAAATTGGAAGCAAGTAGCATTCTATTAGTCAGTATGAGAATATAAGAACTGTTCTTCCTGTGAACTGTCCGCGGTGACATAGACGCGCTCGAGCGGCGGCAAGCGGTCTGCGCTGAGCTGCATTACGGATTAGGGGCAGTACTATTCTTTTATAAAGAGTAGATGGTGTTCTTAGAGTCTAGACTTCTAGAAAGTTGACAAACGCTTCCCAAACGTTTCGGTTTTCTACACAGTCTGGATTGATAACTAGAGTAGTATAAGCTTTTCGATAGCTTGTCAATAACAATACATTCACGACTTTGACACCATCATTGTCGCTGCTAGAATTTCACTTAGTCTATGCCATCCTTATTATGGTATGGAAACTGCGTAGGTTATAAAGAAAATAGATATTGTCGCGTCTAATACTATGCCAAGATTTAAGATCTACTAAGGAATTCAATAAGACCAATAAATGAGTCATGTAGTTTAATCCATCATTTTCTACTTCAATAAGAAAATTATATGGTATTAAATAAAAACGGAAAAGTTTACTAATTTAAACAAATAATAACCCAAAAGCAAAGTGTCTAAAGACCGATTGTATGTAACCAGCATGCTGTATACAGACGAGCTCAAAGTGATCGATGTTCAATTGTTCACGAGATTAATACAACATATCATGTTCTTGCATCCATTCCATTCGGCCGACAAGACGACAAGACCTTCGACAGTCTTCGATAAAATACTTCTCTCTGAATTGCATTTTAACAAAGATCGCGAACGTTTTATTGATGTCGGGTGGAATATTAAAGAAAGCAATATCAAAGACATTCCTTACAAAGTAGATGTATAAGAATATGCCGGCGACAGTACCTAGCAAGTTATTAAATATTTTCACAGGAAAAAGTTACGAAAATATTATTTTAAATGCTCTAGAATCTAAAATATTTCATAGCAGGTGTTTTTCATGATGGTAGTTGGTCCACAAACCGTACGAACATTTGCAGTATAAGTAGTATCGTATATAGACGTGATTGTTATCGCAGTGACAACACTGAAACGTCTTACGAGCCTGTCCACATAATTTTCTAAACCGCAACACATCAACGCCATTTGTCTGAAGAATTAGGTGAATAGCTTTAGGTAGCTTACATCTTACAGCTCCATCATCTGCCTGACCTGTTCTAAACTGTGTTGGGAGTCGGATTCTAGTCTAACTTCTGACTTTTTGGCTTTTGATTACCCGCAACGATTGTCAAAGATCTACAAATGACAGTCGGGACCAACGCCTTAACGAGAAACTTGCAGCTCTACCACATTGCATTTTTGGAACCAGTTTTAGTACTTAAGTAAATAAACATTTTAACTATTTTGGAAGAAATAATTACCTTCGAAATCAGAGAAAACCCAATGTATACAATTACCAACTGTTCGTCAGTTGAACAAAACCCTCTTCACCTCCCTCTCGCGACACAAAGGGTTTACGCTACGGAGACTTTAACTGCATTGACGACTTAATTCCTTAATTCTTACGAGCATACCCTTCAATGGAGAATAAATACGTGCAATTCCTCGTCAGTTACGTAGAATGAAGAGTAAATATTAGAAAATGAATACAAGTGGGATGTTAACACAAAATATCATTGAATTTGCGCATAGAAAGAGTACGATGAATGATACTTGACATTTATGATAGTACGTTTAGAACAAGACTGTCGTCAGTTGCTTTCCCTCGTAGTACCGAATATAAGTATTGTTCAATACTATCCTAGCATTTACAGATCAACGATAACACGATGACAGTTCATTGATTGCGCTGACGCACATAGTTATTAGAACATAATATGACATCGCACCTATATTTCACAACGGGCAAGGCAGAGGGAGGGGGTAGTACACTCACATTTCCCCAGTTGTTTAAGTCCCATGTAATAGGGGGCGAGCCTATTGCCATCAAAAGAGCACAGATCTAGACTCCTGCAGAGAGCTGCCACTGAGAAATTCATCTCAAACACACTACACTTATGTATATTATTATAGTTATGATCATATGAAATCCCAGTGGTTTCGCGGAATATGTTTAATTAGCTTTCACCAACATATTATTATAATTAAATACCAATAATATACATATACAACATAGCCTGTGACATAAAGTTTCAGTAGCATGAGTTCTCGGGAAAGATTGGTTAGAAGGTAGGCATGTATGAGCATGGTTTAATTAATATCATTATGATTAGTAAGGAACTTCATGAATGCCAATCAATATTGTTGGTAACTCTCTGCCTTGATTAGACTGATTTTTCAACCGTCAAATAACATATATCTGGAAAATAAGCAGGGCGGCTTCTACGGCGACATCTTTGATCTAAAATCTCACAATTTTTTTCGTCAGGTTCAAGTTATCAGCACATCAATCTGGCTTCATTGATGAACTAAGAGCACTTTCCCGAATCATGATTGGCGCACCCTGGGCTGAGAGCCATAGTTACCTTCGCGGGTTTGAAATATCTATAGATAGCTATTTTCGTTTAGTTTGTTCTAAAAAGACAAGTGAGTCCACCGTAAAAGCACTTTTATTCATAGATAACGAGATGAATGCTAATTTTATGTATCGATGCCAAACCTCAGCAAGAAACACGAAGAATATATTCCCGTCAGTATCCTCGAGAAAGTCATATCTTTACTCGTTGGTTACAAGTGTGAACAAAGGCGTCTGAGGCGCGAGTCGTGACCTCGATCCGACAAACTTTGACAGTGAGCAATAACTGACGACCTTCCGCGGAACATCCGTCATCTTTTACACGGAGGGCCACGGGAGGAGGTCCGCAGGGAGGGCTTGTGGTAGGTCTGTACTGTTTGGTGGTTCATCGGGCGTTGCTCATCAGATGTTAACACATGACACCACTACGACCACGCCTGTAATCCCTGAAGGGTGAGGCAGAAATGATAAAACGCTTGTGGGAATATTTAATTTTCGGAATTCTATTGTTAGAATTCTAATTGTCTATACATCAGTGTCTAAGAGTATAGATCTTAGACAAAATATGGAACTTCTGTAGATTATTGCTGAAAACAAACTATTGCCCTCTGTCTACTAAAGTAAAAACGCGCTTCATATCCATTTTCCATTTGATCATTTTTCATTTCGATGTTATAATTCCGGCCCCGATTCGCACCGCCCACGATGCGGCCAGCACCACTGACCTACCGTCTGGTCCACCGTCCCTCCCTATCAAAGCGTGTAAACTGTAAAACATTCACCCTTCACTTGTTTCTCGAAACAAGTGAAGGGTGAATGTTTTACAGTCGAGACTTAGAGGCTGAGGGGTCAGCCCACCGCCCTGTCAAACTAGCGAGCTTCATTAACACGCATACCACACGCGAAAATATATCTTAAGTACATATAGATAAGGCACAGTTTAGATCAGCGGGACGTGGTTTAATTATTGTAATTCATATCGCCCAGTAATTGCAGAGTTTGAGTGAAAGCCTTTCATTTGCGCGTCTGGGCGGCACTAATGGCGTATAGTCCTAGACGTGGCCGCCGATCTGTCTGGGGAGCTCTCACTATGTAAGGTTGGTCTGCCGATGTAACCAGAAGCGTTGGAATACCAGTGTGGTACAAGGTGCTTTTCGAGACTAGTTTGGTGATCCAAAATCTAACAATTAGGTATAAATAAAACTCGTTGTATAATAAATTGTACGATTGTAAGAAATCTAGAGCTACTTGCTCTCCAATTAACAACGCTCTCCTAAAACCCCTCAACGAGTAAAACTTTGCTCATTACTACTCTATCAACTACCACTTCTGAATGTAGACCTCCTACCATCGTTGAACATTCCTGAGAACGTATTCCCCATGCTTACACTAGCTGAGAACTTTGTGTAGGTATGCACTTCATTGTAGCAGAGCCTTGAGTACAAGGTACTTCGGTCCTTCGGACGTAGCCTATAAATACAAGGCCTGTCCGTAAATTATTGGGAGGCCATATTGTGTGCGTCAGCTGGTCCGTTCCCGCGTTTGGACGGTACTGTGGAGGTTCTACCAACCAACCTCTATGATTATTTGATAACCAACTGGTATACAACGCTATAAACACTTTTCTTATTTAGAATAGGAAATAAAAGAAAGTCTAGTCCTGTGAACAATTATTCTACGAACGATGGGGCACTTATAAGAGTGCACGCAGCACTCTACGGATGGCTCATGTCAGGAATTTATGAAGGCTCCAATCTTGTAGCCAAATTCTAGGCCGTCGCAATTTAGATTGCCGTCACACGTTAAGAAGAAGTATATAATAATGCAAAATTGCTTCAAAACTAAATAATTTTCAATTTCATCTAAGTTTCCTTGTATGTAGTTACAAACCCGCTGCTCACAGTACACTTAGAGGCTACGGCAAGGACCTGCCGCGGAGCACATGAATGTACTCAAGTACCTATCCTACTCGTATATGACACTCTCTTAGATATTGGCTGAATCATTGAAGGGCTCTGCGCGGTCTCTATCGGCTCCTTTGTGCCTTACAATAAGGAAAATGACAATTCCAGAGACAGATTTATCATTGTTATGTGCCAACTATTGTGCTCAACATCACCTCTCTATTGCTAGGTAGGCAGAGGTGTAAAGTACATCCATATTTCACTATTTACGTAGGTATATCCTGAATCCAGGCCTATTCTGAGAATTTCCTAATTACAAAACAGCTAGGAGTGTCTACATAAACAGTTCTTGATTGTAATGACCTTCGAAGCCCTGCTACACATTCTCTTTAATCGTTCGGGTGTACCGTTTGGCTAAAAACTCATTGCTCGGCTGAATTCCCGGGGCAGTGATCGGCCAGCTGTCGGGCACTGCTCGGACAGGCTTCGGGCAGGCTCGGGTCAAACGGAGCAAGGCACACAGGACTCGGGTCGCCGATCAAATTATGTTATGGCCACCGATTAGGACGATTGCTTTGCGCCCAAACGAACGTAAACCGAAGGCAATGGTACTTGAGCAGCTTATTTATACTCATTTTTGACTTCAGTTCCGCTAATCGCAGATTGAAAGCGAGAAACAAATAAAAATAGGATTTGGAGATGTTTTAGGAAATCACTTTGACAAATATCATAGCATATTGAGGTGGTTGTAAGGAAAGTTGAGGTTTCCGTACGTTGCGTTGCTCAGAGTAAGTCAATAGGAACCAGGCTAATTAGTCTTTCGGAAAATCGATTCGCGCACGTTTCAGAGAGAGAATATTGAGATGGTGACATATTTACACAGATGAGAATAGCATATTGTATGAGATTTAAAATGTAATGATATTATCCGTATTGTCTTCGCCCGAAGACACTCCAAATAATCTTTATCAGTGGCAACAAATCTTGCTGTGTCACATCGTCAGCTTAAAAACGTTGCGTTGTTTTACAAAACGCGCGCGAATCCGTCTGACGTTCCCTTATTATTAATGTACAATTGTACAGCACAACATTATGCATGAGTCAGTCGTTCAGTACTCTATCACGTAATGTAATTAGTTCCCCAGAGGCTCCGGCGGTCAATACACAACGTACTGGACGTCAGATCATCCACCGAAGGACTAGGAACATCATATTTGTTTGTATACGTATTATGTGTACACTCACTAGTATATATAGAAATGAGTTGGT
Source organism: Lycophotia porphyrea (assembly GCA_950005105.1). Classification (NCBI taxonomy): domain Eukaryota; kingdom Metazoa; phylum Arthropoda; class Insecta; order Lepidoptera; family Noctuidae; genus Lycophotia; species Lycophotia porphyrea. Next base: position 245,716 of record OX465404.1, on the reverse strand, counting down.
CTGTCGTCGCGCCCGGTTTATTATGAAAGTTTTTATGAAAGGAGCTATAGTAATTAGACTTACCTCTGAGTGTTGATGTCCGTGTGGTCGTGGTGTCGAGCGAGTGGCCAGTGAGGTTACCGGAGTGTTGTGCCGCGAAACGTGCGCTCCGCACGAAGGCCCGGCGCCGACTGGCCGCGTCGATCGATAGCCCCGCCATCGCAGCGTTACGTTTCCTTTACACCAATCATTTCGAACCAATGTTACTTTTTTATGACGTATTTTTTTCGTGGCATCGAAATTATTGCGATGTGCCAGCGATAGTCATTGTGCTCTCGTAAAGTAAGGAGGTATTATCTAATTAGTTGATTCCGACACTCGGATATTGTAGCACATACGATGGCTGATAGGAATGAGCGCGGATTCCCCGCTGCCATCGGAAGTAAGATAACATTAGCAGACCGAGCGCTTCTGACATAAACTCATAAAGCATACATACTAAATTCTTTGTTTACTTCTGCACGCTAGTGTCCATAGCTAGTAAGATTACTTTTGTAGAGCAGCTGATACAAAGATAAGCTATCTCATAATATTTGTTGTAAAGACAGTCCTTCACAAAAGTAAACTTTATCCAACTAATCAAATACGTACATAAATAAATACATACATAATGACACAACTTGTGCTGTACAGACAGCTAATCACTATATTGACTTCCTCCATTACTCATAATATGTTGACATGGAATAGTTCTACACTTTTTCCATGACTCTACCACCAAGGCTCTCCTTCGGTTGGTAGAATCGGTTTAATTACTGTAAGAGTCGTTTAGCTGCAGCGATGAGCTCTAGGTGGCGTAGGGATGAGGCTGATAGAGCTCTGATATATAAGTTATCCCGATCGGTCAGATTAGGGCAAGTTATGGCAAATCTAGGGATGGAAGTTGTTACGGGATTGTATTTTTGAAGTGGTTGTCGTTATAGGCTGTTAGGGGTTGGTAGTAAGCTTCTGATAGGTTACTTAGTGTTCCGAACCTTTTGAGTAACGGAACTTAAGGAGTCTCATGCTAATCGATGGCGAGTTAGTCATTGGGCAAACAAACCAGAACTGTGCAACATTGTTTAGCGGTAGAAACCTATATATATAGGTAGGTAATACTTTCCAAAATAAACAAATGCTGGCCTTAGGTACGAGTACCTAAGTACGCAGTATGTTGGATCACTAAACTATTTATTAGATTTGTTTTATTTTATTCTTGCACGATTTATACCGAACAAGGAAAATAAAATGAGTGACAGACTGGTCTTATTACCTAGGTAAAACCAATTTAGATAGGGTTAAACATAACATAACATAACATAACATCACGCCTGTAATCCCCGTAGGGTTAAAGTGAATATATAAAATATGTTTTTGATTTAAATAAGTATTTTTTTGATAACAATTCGTGCTGTTTATCATTCATTCGCATACAATAAAAAGTTTATTCAGAAAACTAGATAAAAATAACTATGCACTATTCTTTAAAAAAAGAAAAGAAAAATGGTATATTACTAAATGGTTTACTACGAAGTATTTAAAATATTACTTTCCCGGCTTCTGTTAAGGCCGTTTCCCTGATGGACAGCGACTCAAGCTGCCTGGAGAGCAGTTTACATATCCTTAACCTTTTTACAAAAACTATAGAACAGGACTTCCTACGTATAGACTCATCAGAGCGCGGTTATGCAGTGTCAAAGATGAACCACACGACTCTAATATCAGAGATTAACTTGAGCACAATAATGTGTAGTAGATATCTCTTAAACGATATCTACGTTTAAGAGATATCGCAAACAGCTATCTGTAGATGATCATCTTCTGTTTATTCATATCTCGTAAGAATATAAACAGATACGTTCGTTTTACAAACTGCATTCGCCTACAAAATTACAATGATTGAACTGCCCCGTTGGTCTCGTGGTCGCAACCGCGACTGCGTAGCATGGCGTCCTGGGTTCGTTTTTCGGAGTTTGTAAGTTGGCGGTATGACCCCCCAGAGAAGCCGGTGGGCCTGCGCTGGATCTCTGTCCGCGAGTGTCGGCTTGCCGCCCCGGACTATGAGACAAAAGAACAGAGGTTCTTAATAACAAAAGGCCTAAATTGCAAAATATTGGTTTTAGAGTAGTTAGTTTCTAAGACAAAGTTTCCTTCACAGTGACCTGCAGATCAAAGGAGCCAGTATGTGTCAGCTGCATCCGATTACACTGGAAGCCGACCCCAACTGCTGGAAAAGGGCAGATGATGAGTCACCGGTAAATTCATTTGTTACACAATTAGGTTGCCTACCCTCTGCTCCGTATGCAGCGTAGTATTCATAAACGAGATCTATAAAACAAGCTAAATCTCAATAAGTTCGATCAGCTCACATCACACAGCACTCCGCAGGAGTTCAATAACTGTTCTTCTAAAGTTAACAATGAGCTGACCAGTAGGTCAGCACATGTATGATAAATGCAATGGAGTACCGAGTGCGCTACTCTACTTATCATAACTATGGTCACCGTGCACTTTGTGCACTCCTGCTTTATTATATCGATAGGATACGAAATTATTTTATTTTATTGCTCTTCCTTACACTTTGATCTACACGGTCAAGTGTAAGGAAGAGCAATTTTTTTTTAACCTTCTCTAGATTGAAATCAAACTCCACGAATAAAAATTAAGAGTTTTGTTCGTGGACGTAAAAAGTGTCACTTCTAGCGCGAATCTAGTAACGATTTATAAAAACACATCAGTACCTCTACCATGAGATGTCATCGAAAACTTACTCGCTAGCGTTGAACTCGCTAGCGCGAGCGTGCTAACGTGGATCAAATCGATTTCGATAATGCTTGCACCATGAGATTTACGGAGTCTTACGCAGGCGATAAGGTAAGCTCGATAGATCGTGTCGTCTAGCTAACTTCACTCTACTCATTAGAATACTTTCGTCTATGCTTCACTACTTATGTTTTGCTTCTTTCTTTCCTATTAATAAGAATAGAGAACGGCTCTTATGCTCATAATGTACTGTTATCGCTATGCTAAAAATGTTAAGACAGTCAATATCACAAATAAACCGACGAATTAGAAAAGTTGACGGTTAGTGGACTACTTAAGGTATTTAGTGGTTTTTGAATTTTTATTCCTTATAACATGTCACTGTCGTCGTCTAGTTTGAATTTATAATTTTGTTTGTTGACGTTGTGTCACAGAGCTACGTTGTGGTTTAAAAGTTTACTTTACAATTAGATTCAAAGTATTCAAACAGATTATTTTATACAATGAGGACCAATGTCTCACAGTTTTAATTGTTGGTGGATTTCATGGAAAGGTATGTTTCAACTTTCTATTCAATTTACTGTATGTATTGATATATAAAATAAATAAATTAATAATTTACGTTTTTATTAAATTAATTTGAAAGTTTGTGAGGATGGATTTTTGTTATTCTTTGACGCATTAAGATGACTTACATTAATTTACTTTCTATTAAATTATTTAAAACGTAGAGTTACAAAATTCCCAAATAGTTGCCCCTCAACTCAGGTAGATATGCCAAGTCCACTTGAAACCTTGAAAGTGTATTAGGTCAGCTTATCAGCTAAGTTCAAGTGTCCAAAATAAAGACGTGAGGAATGCAACAAATAAGTAAACAAAAAAATATAGTTATGAATTTGATTTGACTAAATTTATATGATTCTTTAGAGAGTCTGTAAAGCTTAATAAACTTTCTTTCACTTATATTTTTCAATTGGTATCCAACATGAATTCTCATTTTGGCTTGAAATTCACGTTGTTCACGTCGTTGGTCTTCAATTTCACATATTCTACGCTAAATAAACTTTTGCAGACATTATTTTCACTGTAATAGACTCAAAAACGTATTATAATTTTAATGTAAACATATGTTTCACTCGTCAAAATGCTAGTGAGCTACGTAACCACTATCGTAAGCGTATTATTCGATAGCTTCAGTGAAATTAGTGACTCATGGTACCGTTGTATATGGTAACAGCTGAAAAACGTTAGTGACTATCGAATAGAATACGTTAGGTTTTTAACCTATCGTAATCTATAGTGCTAATGGTACGAATTTTAATTCTTTCTGTGACCGCTAGGGGCGCTGTACAATATTTCATACAAATAATTTACGGAGACGCTAGCGAGTTTTGGCTGTGTAAACTCATGGTAGAGGTACAGCGTTCATTCTACTGTAGTTGGCTACGCGTTGTACGTAAGTACTCGATAACGTCGAGGAGGCGATCTATTGCGTCATTGTATACACTGTATAGATGTGACCTATACAGTTTTACATTAGCATGTGTCAATTTAGTCTCTAGGATTAAAAAACGCACTCTGAAGAACAAAACAACATATGAATGAGTGCTTCTCGTTGGTCTAGTGGTCGCAAACACACTTTCTGAACGAGTTCTGAGTTTGATCCTCAGATCCTCAGGCCGGACGATGACGATTTGATCCTCAGTGTTCTAAAGTGTTTTTCCTATTAGGAATTTTCTTTCAACACAGAGTGCGAGTGTGGCGCCCCAGATCAGACTATGCCCACCTCCTGGAGTGTCCCAGTGTCCGTCCTCCGGGAACCTTGACGATCTTAACAACGCGTCTGACGCCGCTATAAACGTGGCCACTTGCTGGACCCAAACACAATAAAATTATGAACCGAGAAGAAGAAGATTAAAAATTGTCAATAGCAGTGTGGATTCTATTTTTGTGGTCTCTGTAATATATATAATATATAATATTAAGTTCAATATCCGGGATTTCCGGTATTTTCTGGTATTCCGGGAGTTCATAAGCTTGTACATGTGTGTGTAGTACATAACAAGGAACAAACCATAAACAAAAATGTCATAAAGGAAATGATATGAAGTAGCAACGTTTTTTCTCATTGAACCATACGCAGCCATAACTTGGGATAAGCTCGTCGCATACAATTTAAAACAATAATAAACGCAACACTCAAATGCTGCAGTCATAAATTATTATCATCCAGTGAAAGCATCTCCACAAAATAACAAAACAATTCGCAGCTCCTAACCTAATCCCGAACAGATCCGAACGGCATCACATATCTGCTTTCTTTATTTGGAAACTCTCTTCTGTTGTGCTAGTTAATATTCCAACTCGGAATAAAAATTGTAAGTGTAAACAATTCCGGGATTCCGGATCCGTGTTACGTAAGGTCGCGGGCGAGAGGGGTAAGAGGTAAGGACTCACGGGGAGGGATGGGTGGGGGAGTGAAGTCTGCACATTTATCTTCGTTCACAACACTCCGCTTTTGGCACTCAAATGAGCGCAGATTTGGAAAATGCAACAGACATAAGGAAAATTGCTTTTGCAACATTATTACATTAATATCAGAGTAATCAATCGTAGGATTGTTCTTCCGTGATAGTGTTTCAGTTTAGTTAAGACAAGAACATTCACAGAAATATTTTAACAGTTCAAGAAATAGTTGATAATAATCACTCACTCATTTCCTTATTTTGTTTATCTTGCTCGTTTATTACATTGTTTTATTTGGCACTCTTATTTTATGGGAAAGTGTTAGGCTCTTACCATAATAAGATCACGCCTGTAATCCGCGATGGTTTAGGCAGAGGTATTACACCCCCATTTCGTTATTAATGTTTATAATAAGGCCCATAAAATAGGGGGGAGAGCCTATTGCCATGCTTTTACTAAAAAATTCAATAACCCTTTGAAAACTGAAAAAGCTATTACAATAAATCGTTATATTTCCCATCGGTCCCTATGAACGTCGCGCAACCAAACGCTATGACTATCTCTGTGTTCTCACTTTACCTGTCTACCTATAACCTGAAAAAATGCAGCAAAAATCCCTTAATTTCATCCTTAGTCGTTTGTAGTAGGTACATTTCAGTTTACGCTTTAATTAAAAACGTTTTTTTACATACAACTGTGGATGCTCTCAAAAAGGGTAAAGAATGCTAGTTCATTGAAAAAGTAACAAAGAAATTCTTTTTGTTCAGGAGCTGACGTTGAAAACTATTCCAAAACTGAAAAGGTAGGTAATATTTTTTCAACACATTTGCTCAAAAAATGCATTTACGAAGCCTGTATACATTGTTCGAAAGTTAAAAATTACGCACCATACAACAGAACGTGCGGTAAAATAGGTACTCTCACCTAAGTACCTATTTTACCGCATACGCCGTTGTATGGTGTACCCCGTAGCGTGCGTATTCTTTACGGTTTTTTTTTAATTTCCATAAAATAGTTATTTATGATACTAGTGCGGTAAGTGGGTTTTTACAAACGAGTAGCCGAATGGCTTGACATAGTCACGAGTTTGTAAATAGCAATTTCTGCACGTGTGTCATACATTGTTTTTCAACACATTTGCGAGAAAACAGTACAATATGCAATGAAACAAACTTTTTTATTATACTTTTTTTAATAGCATATAAGAAATTATACAGATAGATCACTACTCTTGGAAATTAATAGTAAGATTTGAACAATTATTGAAATCCAGTGAAATTTGCTGCTCTGCAAGCTTAACTGATTGATTGTCATTATTTCTTTTACACGTATGTTGTTGTACGGAAGAATGTGGCGTAAACGTCGGCGAAGACGGCGTTGACATCGGTGGCGGCGGAGCTTGCAGCAGTTTTTAACATTGAATGTATTGACCACATTGAGGACGGCTTATACTTCACACATTGAAATAAACCATCAAAACATTTTCAGAGAATGATTGAGTATTTATCCGGGTCTTCCATGCTATAAAATTATTGTACTTATAATAAATCATCTAATAGCGCTCTCGCGATTTTGACAGCAAGAGACCGTTTTCTGCAATTTGCGCCTCATTTAAAATATCAGATGGAGTAGATTTCATATTAATATCAGATTTCTCGTTTGTTTGTAAATATCAGTCGGAAAGTCGCAACAATCTTTGACGCTTCTAATATGATAATGGCGCGAATTTGCAAATGGCGCCACATGCACGTGGTGAAAATTAGAAATACATATTTCGTCTCATTTACTCTTTAGTATTAAAGTGAGACACAGTATTCAAAAAAAGCTTCCAAGGAGGTTCGATCAGTCAGCTTACTTATTCTCGTAATGTGAAACTCCTTGGTGGAATTCTTGAAATATTTTTTATGGAAATTAAAAAAAAAATCGTAAAGAATACGCTGCTAAACAACGGGGCGTGCGGTAAAATAGGTACTTAGGTGAGAGTACCTATTTTACCGCACGTTCCGTTGCAAAGTGCGTAATCTTTAACTTTCGAGAAATTTATACAAATGTGTTGAAAAATATTTTAAGAATTCCACCAAGGAGTTTCAAATTAAGAGAATAAATAAGCTGACTGATCGAACCTCTTTGGAAGCGCTTTTGCTCAATACGTTTGTCTCACTTTAATACTAAAGAGTAAATGAGACGAAAGATTTAGTTCTAATTTTCACCACGTGCATGTGGCGCCATTTGCGAATTCGTGGCATTTTCAAATTAGAAACGTCAAAAATTGTTGCGACTTTCCGACATATTTACAAACAAGCGAGGAATCAGATATTAATATGGAATCTACTCCACCTGATATTTCTAATGAGGTGCAAATTGCAGAAAACGGTCTCTTGCCGCCAAAATCGCGAGACCCCACAGTAATTTTACAGCATGGAAGACTCGAAGAAATACTTAATCATTCTCTGAAAATGTTTTGATGGTTAATTTCAATGAATTACGAGTACGTGTGAAGTATGAGCCGTTCTCAATGTGGTCAATACATTCAATGTTAAAAACTGCTGCAAGCTCCGCCGCCACCGATGTCAACGCCGTCGTCGCCGATGTTTACGCCACATTCTTCCGTTCAACAACATACGTGTAAAAGAAATAATGACAATCAATCAGTTAAGCTTGCAGAGCAGCAAATTTCACTGGATTTCAATAATTGTTCAAATCTTACTATTAATTTCCAAGAGTAGTGATCTATCTGTACAATTTCTTATTTGCTATTAAAAAAAGTATAATAAAAAAGTTTGTTTCATTGCATATTGTACTGTTTTCTCGCAAATGTGTTGAAAAACAATGTATGACACACGTGCAGAAATTGCTATTTACAAACTCGTGACTATGTCAAGCCATTCGGCTACTCGTTTGTAAAAACCCACTTACCGCACTAGTATCATAAATAACTATTTTATGGAAATTAAAAAAAAAACCGTAAAGAATACGCACGCTACGGGGTACACCATACAACGGCGTATGCGGTAAAATAGGTACTTAGGTGAGAGTACCTATTTTACCGCACGTTCTGTTGTATGGTGCGTACGGTTTATCAAGATGCTCCGTCAAAAAGGATAGGGAGAGAAGCTAGGGTATGTTTGGTGGGAATCGCTGTTGGTGAGAGCAGCATTACCTATAAAGTGCCAACAATACTTTCTGCTGTACTTGTGGCGGAGTACCGTATAAAGCAGAACCCTAGCCAGTCCGAGTCATCCACGTCCCCGTCGTTCTCCCTGGGACCTGCTGCAACCGCGCCGCTGCCCCGAGTTGCAGCTGAGCTAACGGATGCAGGGCAAAGGGCGAATATTTTGCGCCTTAAAACAAAATGGCCTCACTAGGACACCCGAAACCAAACCGAGCACATCCGTAGGTTCCAAAGCGGCAGCCTCGCTATCGGATTAAGGCACAGTGGGCTAATCACCTGCTTGCCCGACAATAATTGATTCCTGAAACTGAAACAGAGAGAAACCGGACCGATATTTTACCGACGACTTTTGGCATGAAAACACGGACACGAATTGCTTACGCACGCTTAGCGATGACAGCCGACTAGCCTAAGCAGAAGCAGTAATGCTTAGCTACACCTGCAGATACTCGGTCTTAGCGAAGTGAGGAGGAACGGTTTTGGAGAGCTGAGAACGTCCGGGGGCTTGACTTTGCTATATTCTGGTAAAGAAAGTGAGGAAGATGTGCGCGAGTATGGCGTGGGGCTCCTCCTTTCTAAAATAGCCAAAAATAGCCTCGTGGACTGGAAACCGATCTCAGACCGGATCATGTATGCCCGTTTCAATTCAAGAGCCCGGAAGATCTCCATTGTCCAGTGCTACGCCCCTACCAATGGATCACCTGAGGATACCAAGGACGACTTCTACAATGCCCTCAACGCCACACTTAGGAGCATAAAGAAGCAAGATATCATCATCGTCATGGGGGACCTTAATGCAAAAGTTGGGAGTGTTAACACTAACCGCGAGCGACATATGGGTACGCAGGGACTTGGAGTGTGCAAGGAGAATGGGGAGCGATTTATTGAGTTTTGTCAGAACCACGACCTTACCATCGGAGGAACATTATTTATTCATGGTGACCATCATAGGTACACGTTGAATTCACGCGATGGGGTCACCAAGAACCAAATTGACCACCATATTGATAGCGACCACCATCTGGTGGTTGCTGAAGTCCGGCTAAAAGTTGCAGTAGCCCGTGCGACTGGAGGACCCGGCAAGATTGGAAGACGGTTTGATATAAACAAACTGCACCACGCAGACACGCGTAAAGCATTTCAACTCGAGTTACGCAATCGCTTTTCTTTACTCGATACTGCTTCGGACTCATTAGAATAGGAGTGGAACCGCATCAAAGTGGCCTATACTGAGACCAGCTCCGCCGCGCGTTTTAGGGCACAAATCGACTCACTCTTGGGAGGACTGGATGTCACAACGCACGTGGAGCCTGATCGAAGACAGAAGAAACCTACATCTGAGACTGATAGAAACCCATAACGACGCCATACGAAGCGACCTTAACATTCAATACCGTCAGAAACGTAAGGAAATCTATCGCAGTACCCGCAAGGATAGAAGGCAGTGGGCTGATGGTATTGCTGATCGTGCTCAACAAGCTGCAAATACCGGCAACTTGAAGGAGCTATACAACGCTACCAAAACCGAATATCATAATAGCTCTACCGAATGTCAAAAGTATTGTTAGTGACATAGTATTGAAACAAGAGAAACTAGAATTCGTCGAAGATACTGTTTTTCTGGGGATCACACTCGACTCAAGGCTACAATGGGGTCCGCATATAACATCTCTTGCAGGACGGCTGAGTTCAGCAGCATATGCTGTTAGAAAAATCCGTCAATTTACTGATGTATATACCGCGAGACTAGTCTATTTTAGTTATTTTCATAGTATTATGTCATACGGTATTTTATTATGGGGACGGGCTGCAGACATCGAGTCTATATTTATTCTGCAGAAAAGAGCTATCAGAGCCTTATATGATCTACGTAGGCGTGATTCTCTAAGAGAACTGTTTAAAGAAATTAACATCATGACAGTACCTTGTCAATACATCTGTGAAAACATCATGTACGTTAGGAACAATCTGCATTTATTTAGTAAAAGAGGTGACAGGCACCACTATAGTACTAGAAACAGGGACCAACTAGTACAGCCAGGTTTTAGGCTAGCTAAAGTAGACTAATCTTTCATGGGGTACTGTTTAAAATGTTACAATAAAATACCTCCCCACATTCTACAACTGAATGAGACGAAATTTAAATCTTGTGTAAAACGCACACTATGTAGGCAAGCATATTATAAGTTGGGGGATTACATTGATGATAAAAATGCTTGGCTCAATGCTGGTCCTGCTCCACAACCATAGGGGCAAACTAATTGATTACCATGTGAAGTTATTGTGGAAGCTGCAGAAGATTGTAATAATATATTTGCATTGTATAGATTCAATATCTTAGTATTATATAATTGCATAGAACATGTGTGAGTACTATGTACTGTAAAGCTACTATTTACATTTAGTTATTTTTTCATTGACTTGAATTTGCCCTGGTGGCTGAGAGAATGTCATGCTCACTCAAATGTCTCGCTGATAGTGTGTCGGGTCATTTAGCTCCCTTCAATATGGTTGAGCTGAATGAGGCTGATCCATGCGTCATGTTCGTGTACGGGCGCTGTTAGTTGGGACTGGTCACCTCTAGGCTGCCACAGTTTATTTTAACTACTTACTTTGTTCTTAAATTGTTCATTAATCTTTTACTGTGGACGCTCTTAACGTGCAAGTATTCCTCCATCGTTCTCACAATCTCAACATGAATGATGTAATCAAGATTTTGTAACAATATTTTGATTGAAAAGAGTGTCCATGGAGTTTCTTGCCCATTCTTCTCCATAGAGATCTACGCTTTGGAATGGGCACCTACAGTACTTTCACAAGTTATAATGCCTTGTGTCTGTGACTGTAGCTTAGCCTTCTTTGTTTTTCTGACATTTAAAAGTGCCTATTATGGTCTAATTGAAATAAATGCTTTTGAGTTTGAGTTTGAGTTTGAAACCTTGGCAGGTAACAGCAGGTCAAAGAAGAAGCCGCTGAAGTCCAAAGATGGCCCCATTGTGACATCAGAAGGGCAGCTACTACGCTGGCGTCAACACTTTGAGGAGGTCTTCCGTTTGTCAGCTACATCAGCGCCTGACGCGCTGCAAGTCAGTTCCCCACCATCCCGGCTTGTAAACATCAACACGGAACCACCGACAGTCTCTGAAGTTGCGGAGGCTTCCACTTTTTGAAGACAGGCAAAGCACCAGGCCTCGATCTGATAACGGCGGAAATGTTACAAGCCGACTTATCCTCCGCCATCGACGCTCTGACGCCTCTTATTGAAAAGATCTGAACCGCCGAAGAGCTCCCTGACGACTGGAACAAAGGTCTTGTTAAAACTGTTCCTAAGAAAAAGGTGATCTTAGCCAGTGCGATAACTGGAGAGGTATTACGCTGCTCTCGATCCCCTCTAAGGTTTACTGCAAGATCATCCTGGATAGACTGTCGAAGGCCATAGATCCTCTTCTACGCAAGGAACAGGCTGGTTTCCGCTCGAACCGCTCATGTACGGATCAGATCAACACTCTCCGTATCATACTGGAACAGATATCAGAATGGCAGAGGGAGATTTATCTAACCTTTGTCGATTTCGAAAAGGCCTTTGATACGCTGAAGTGGTCTAGCATCTGGTCCCGCTTACTGGAAATTGGAGTGCCGCCGAAAATCGTAGGTTTGTTGGAGTGTATCTACAAGAAGTATTCTTGTAAAGTAACCCATGAGGGCCTCATCTCGGATGACGTAGCAGTACACGCGGGTGCCCGCCAAGGCTGCCTCCTGTCGCCGCTTCTGTTCTTAGTCGTTCTTGACGGAATTATGCTTCGCATCTCTGAAAACAGGCGCCGCGGCATAGAGTGGGGATTATCCAACGTCTTGGAAGACTTGGACTACGCCGATGACCTATGCCTGCTGAGTCACACCCACACCGATATCCAAGCCAAGTTGAACGATCTACGGCAGTGGCACGCGTCCACAAATTCACCTACCTTGGAAGCGTCGTGGCAGAAACTGGGGGAGTGAAGAGGACATCGCTTCAATGATCGCCAAAGCCCGAGCTACTTTCGCGCAGCTGAGACCTGTATGGTAGTCGCGGAAACTGACCCGAAGGATCAAACTCAAGATATTCGGATTATTCTGTTAGAGACATGCCCCGAGAGCCCGATCGACCGTCAGATCAAGCGTTGCAAGTGGGGATGGATTGGCCACACGCTCCGAAGGGACTCCGACCACATAACAACAAGCTTTGGACTGGAATCCCCAAGGAAAAAGAAAGCGTGGCCGTCCCCGGCAAACCTGGCGTCGCACCGTGTTGGCAGAAGCGGCGAGCATCGGAATGACGTGGAGCGAGGTGAAGCGTAAAGCTCAAGACAGATCACGATGGAGGACATCTGTGGACGCCCTCTGCCCCATCTAGGGGACATAGGACATTAAGTCCGTCAAAACCAAACGGTACTTTTTTAAATCTTAGCAAAGAGTTTTTATGTCAGAAAAGTGGTCAACATTTTATGAATAAAATTAAAATTGGGAGATAAAATAAAATAAATAAACAATTAATTCTTTAATTGAATTAATTTTGACAATAAATTACAACCTGTAACAAAAACACAAAAATATTAATTTTCTGTATTAGTAATACTGGCTGTTTTATAGCGCTTTTTATTTTCGCTGTATTGTTTTTATTTGAAAATGTCGTCAAGTAATGATGAATTTATTAATTCGACACCGCATGAAGTCTCAGAGGCAGCAAAAAAGGCTACTCTAAGCCTCTTGCCCGAAAAATCGACCGATAGATACTTACGAGCGTATCAAAATTTCGTTTAATTGTAATTTTGAATACCTACATAGATACATAAAAGTATGTGTAATGAGGCTGATTATTTTTGAATAAAAATTTTCGTGTCAAAATAGTAAACATTATTACATTTTCTTTTCCTTCCACATTTTTAGCCAAGGGCCTGCAGTTACACTTAAGTTTAGCCGGCTAAAGATCGAAGAAACTAACATTAACACCTCCTCGAAGTTAGACCTAAGTTTAGCCGGCTAATCTTAAGTTTATGTTTTATGTTCACACCCACCTATAGCCGTAACATATATGGATATTGCACTTGATATTAGGTCAACTGATACAGTGGCAGACGTGACTTCGATGATGTAAAAAAAAACGAAACCATAATAGTTGAAAAGTTTTAGGTGAAATAAAATTCGGTCAAATATTTTTCGAACTTATGATCATCATCTGCCTAGCCTTTTCCCAACTATGTTGGGGTCGGCTTCCAGTCTAATCGGATGCAGCTGAATACCAGTATTTTACATGGAGCGACCGCCTGTTGCCTGTCTGACCTCCACAACCCAGTTAGTACTGGGTAATACGATACCCCTTGGTAAGACTAGTTGTCAGACTTTTTGGGCCACTGACTACGTAATCACTGTCAAAGATCTACAAATGACAACCGGGACCAACGGCTTAACGTGCTTTCTGAGGCACGGAGGAAACTCGGTATGTAATGGGTGGTCACCCATCCACAGACCAACCTAGGCAAGCACGGCTTAACCTAAAGATCGACCCGCGCGGCAACTGTTCTACTAAGTGCCATAACAATTAAATGGTTTTTTTTATCATAGACCATGAATTGCATCTATTTGCTCATTAGATCAATTTATTCCCGCCAGAAATTTATTACGAGTTCGTTTAGTACTTAAAAAAAAGATGTAATAACAGGATTTAGTTTAAATTAACAGTAAATCAGTATCATCATCATCATTATTCTCCTGTAAGTCAGTATACACATACACCTTGCGCCGGCCATATCACTCCCCGGGGACGTATACATAACATGCCAAGTGAATTTTACTTTCAGGACATTATTTTTTTGTCGAACACAAGCTTCTTAGTACGTCATCAGATAACGTCATAGATGCGAAGTAAAACTGTTTACTACAAATGAATTGGAATTAATAAAGTATGGAAAAAGTAATTCAAGAAGTTCGTCTTTTGCTGCCAAAACTAATACAAGAATTGCTTGATTAACCCAAGACCATTAATCTATGCATACCTACTTATAATTACCCAACTAATTTAATCAAAGTTAAACTTTAGCCAAATAATTTCAGCGCACAACTAATTCCATTAGCTAAACGTAACACGATGCTTAAGTTTCCACGAACATGCAGCGCGGCTATCAGGAGAGCATAGCGACCGCAGAGCATCGATCAAACTGCGAGCACGACCGAACCGAACAGATGTACTACAGGCGGTGCTCGTTGATACTCCTGCTATTTGTGTACCGCGACCGGCTCCAACACTGTCGCACAGGATTCAATGCGGGAAACTTTGTAGGGACAGGTTTGGCTTCGTGTGATATTGTTTCTTTTCGTTGCGATTGGTAAGAATACTTATGGATTAACACTTCGTAGTTTGTTTTGAATTGTGATATGATTACACTAAGTAATGAAGTTCAAATCTTGTGTTTGCGTTTAATTTGGCATCTAAGTGATTCTTGTGTGTGAACTAATAAGGTTTAAGATTCAGTCACATAAACTTACCTGTGACTTTCAAGCCTCAACCATGACTACATGACATTTACAGTTCTGTAGGGACCACAATGGATCTCCAAGCGTTTCTAGTAGATAAGTTTACAAGCTGGACGCCCACCGAGCCTGAAGTGATGAAGAAGACTAAATACTCCATCACCATGGACTGGAGTAGAGTGGAGCCGTTCCATTTCATCGCCGACCAGCTGCTGTACCGACTGGAGAAGAATGAGAAAATGCCTCCTTGGGTCGTCGTGTACAGGTAAGGGTTTGATGGTGGTTGTTATAAAATTGTATGCTAATAAAATGTGCTTATTAAGTTATCTTAAACGCTGCAATAACATTTTTTTTTTTCTCACCGTTCCTTACAGAACTTCACTCCCCCTATGGTAATAAATTCAAATCAAATTATCTACCTAGTATGTGTTCTTCTTGATATTTCTTCCCTTGCTTTTTACTTCCATTGCCCTCTTTAGTTTTACTCTTTACCCTACTATTAAATATTAATTTACTTACTTTGTAAACCCCAACCTATTCATTACAATTTCAGGGGCGGCAAAACGTCAAAAGAAATAGACAACCTAGCTTCCAGACATTGTCACAAGTTTCGCCTGAGAGTCATAGTGAAGGCGACAGCTGTTCCTACTCTCGCTGAACGAGCGATACAATTCTATGGAGATGAAGCCACTGTGTATGAGAACATGAGGGCAGTTGCTAAACAGAGAGAAGATAATAATGCCGATAACAACTGTACTAGTGATGTCAAAGGCAGTGGTGATGCAGCCGTTGATGAAACTACTGTTACTGATAAAAGTACTAAAGTAGAAGAAAGTGGAGATGGACAGAAAAAAATTATAGAAAAAAAGTAAATTACTATAAGTAGCTATATGCGATTCTTGCAAGTCTGAAAAATGTTTATAGATGTAGAGGTATAGGAAGACCAAGAAAAAGATGGATGGAGTGCGCGAGGAACTATATTGAAGAAAGGGAGGAAGTAATAGCGTAACGGTTCCTAGCCGTTACGCTATTGTATGATATTGTATTTTGTGAAATAATTGTAATTTGGAATTGAAATTTTAATGAAAAGTAATTAACAAAGTAGTTATTAAATAAATTAGTCAATAAAAAATATGAATATCATTTACTTTTATCTAAAAAATATGCCTGTTGAATTGTAATGATACCTAATTTTTAATCAATAATGATAATTTAATAAGTAGCTACATAATTTGTATGATGTATTGTATACTTGTATGTTTATATAATTTATATTTGTAATTTTGATGAATATTATCACGTTTTATGCACCATCTCTGCCTACCAATTTGTACGCCACGATATGAGGCTGAACATGTAAGAACTTTTCTATATATCTTATTATCTTGCATGTAACGTATCATGAACACCATGTTCAAACAAATAAAAATGTTACTTACTTACTTATTTTACGCTATTACTTCCTCCCTTTGGGCATGGCTCCCATGGGCACAGTGGAAGAAGGAAACGTGTTGCGCTGGCCCCGAGTAGAATGGGACAGTAGCAAGATGATGATAATGACGTTTTATTTGTCTGAACAGATTGATTCAAGTCAGCAGTGGTGACCACAAGTGGTTAGAGTCTCAGTGGTCGGAGCCGACGTGGTCGAGCACCGACACGGACGGCACCTCCGCCGTGTGCTTCTGCATGGCGGTGCGCTGTGGCTACATCAAACAGGTATTGTACGACTACTGACTGCTTATTAAGTAAGTGGCGATGGTGCCATATTACTATCACCGTTGGTTGTTGAGTAAAGAATAAAAATTTACCCCCGTTTACGACCTCCGGGGAGGTAACTTGTTTCCTTCACCTGAGTACTGTCGCATCGCAAGTCACCCCACGGTAACTCGTGGCATGCTCTAAGTAATGTCTTGAATTTAATCAACAATTTAAATTGAAAACTAAAAGGATCAGAACAGTAAACTTTCGTCTCCCTATTTTCGTATCTGTCATTGTCCATAGCAGTGAAATGTTTCCAGGTGCAAGGCATGCTGGATGAGCGCCCTGCTCTCATCGGCATCATGAACCCAAACAATGGTTTCACGCCTCTCGCGACCGCCGTCAGGAAAGGTACAGTTTTACAAGGTTTTTTATCGGAACTAACGCTGCCATATTTTTTTTCAAAATCCAGCCCGTCTGCTCCAGCGTACCTTCAGCTACGCGTAAGCCAGGGCAGTAGTTAACGCGCCTACCTCCATATTACAGAAGAATTATGACGGGCTTTTGACCTACGACCTACAATAAATTTTCTATTGAAAGTGATTGCGAGTTTTTGTTAATTTGTTCTAGTAGTTTCCAGAACTCCAACGCTTTAACGAGTATTAGAAGAGTAGAGATTTTGCTTAATGAATGATAATAGGCTTTTGTTAGGTTGGGAATGGGAAATCATCAATTAAGGTCCCGCTCTGGGTGGAACGGAAGTGAGTGTCAGACTTGTACTGACTAAAACCCATCCATGTTCCTTCGTCGCTCTTTGTGTTCCAGGGCCGCGGTATCTCATGAATAGGCTCGCTGTACATGATACATGATGTTTTACTTTGTTATTTTGTATGTTTTAATGTGTTATAATTATCTCTTTTATTTTTATAATTTTAGTTACTGTAATTGGTTATTAATACAACCGTTGTAATTAAATTAATAAATGTTTGTTCTGATAATTGTTTATCACAACTTAACTGGGGAGAGATGGATGTAAAGATCCTCCGGTTACTCCTTCAGATATTGATGGAATGTAAAGACACGCTCAACTGATCGTAAACCACGAATATCTAGTTTCGGACGAGACTAACATAGTGACAGTCATGGCAAACACTTAAGTGAGTGTAATTACAAATGTGACCCAATAAAGCGGTTCTGTTCGTTAATGTCCACGTAATTGACCCTTGATCAATACTCTGCGTAACAAGGCACAGGGTTATCAGTTTACATGTGTTCGATGCAATATTTGCAATCGACCACGTTATGCTTACCTAGCGATACGATACGGCCGCACTAAGTGCCCCCCTCAGTGCATTTGTCTTGTGGTCACACGCGCGACTGCTGAGCAGCAGTGCTTGGGTTCGATTCCCAGGTCGGGCAACGTGGAATTGGGTTTTTCCATCAAGAATTTCCCAATAGAAGTCACGGATTCTGGATTTATACACGATTGATGGCAATTGGCTTGACCTCTATTGCATGGGGCTTTAACATAACTGGTTAGGTACACCTTCTGCTTAATGCTACGGGGACTGATGACAGCCTACAGGCGTAATGTTATGTAATTCGAATGGCAATAACTTCGAACAGGTAGCGACAAGTCCAAGTCTATTTAGTTTATGTTATGTAAGCTAATCTCTTTCTGTTGTGTACGTGGCAGGTGACGTAAACACAGTCCGTTTCCTGCTGACTGCGGGCGCCGAGATTGACCAGCTGTCATCCACTGGTCAGACTGCACTGCACCTGGCTGTCTTCACCGCTAATATCCCTATTGTTCAGCTGCTTATGGAGCAAGGCGCCGAATTTGAGGTGAACACATTTGACACTTGCAGGAGGGGATCGTCCTAACGTAATCACAGCCGCACATGTCCACCAAAGGTAAAACTACGCTTTTTGAGGCCTGTCAGTAGATGGGTCCCATCATATAGTCATCACGACCTCACTGTGCCTCGGAAAACACTCGTTAAGCAGGGTAGTCCAAAAGAGGCTGAAAATTCACATAACTAGCCTTACCAAGGGTTGCAGTGTTGCCCAGTAACTGAAATGTGGAGGACAGATATGCATTTGCTGCGTGTAAAATATTGGTATTCAGCTGCATCCAGGTAGAATGTTGCTGCCAGGCTGGCCGGAGATGGAAGTTGCTCGAAGTTCGTGCTGTGCTGTACGGTTTCTGCCTATCGAAATTGTATGCCAAAAGAAAATTCTGACCGTGAAATTTCTGCGATATGATGGTTCTCCTTTTTAATTCTTATGCATATGAAATTTATGCCTAAAGATGATTCTGACTTACAAAATTATGAGTGTCTGCCAAACGATTTTCTGCGAAATGAAGTTTATGCTATCCGTTACCATGCAAAATAATAATACGATAAAAAAAGTTCTGTTATAAAGGGTAGACCCAAAATAAAAAGTAATGTTCAACTTTATTTAGACATTCGTAAATGTAAATTACGCGATTTTGCTAAAACAATTGGTCTTTTGGTATCTGCCTGTCCTGCAATACAATACTCTTGGATGCTTACAAAATCAATGTAGTTTATAGTTATTCTTATATTAAAACAAATAAATATATAGCAGAAATTTTCAGTGATGCCTCATCCACCGGGTGGGGTGCATAATGTTCAGTGATGCCTCATCCACCGGGTGGGGTGCATAATGTTCAGTGATGCCTCATCCACCGGGTGGGGTGCATACTGCGATGGTGATAAATCGTACGGTTATTGGAAAGAAAATGAAATGAAATTACACATTAACCAGTTACAGTTAAACGCCTTTTTTAGGTTAAAAGTATTAACCATGTAATTGTTTTGATCGTTTCACCACGATGGCAAACAGAAGTTCTAACCGCCCCTTCTTTGGGCCAAACAGTCCACTAACAAATCTTTGGGCTAAGAATGAAGACTATAAAAGCTTTTGCGATTAAAAAATAATCTCACTGGTACAAGTGCCGTGTCTGTTCGGCGAACAATGGAGATATGACTGCAGTCTATCAAACACAAGACTGAAGGAAACCCAGCTATCCGTAAAAACATCCGTTTATTTTCTGCCCTTTCCTCTTCGGTCTCTGGAAATACCACCATACCATTCAATAAGACAGCTATAATTGCATCAGCAGCTGTTGTAAGCATTTGCTGACTTAAATCTAAATACTGCCTAAAACATAAACCTGACTAAAACAAAAGTCATGCATTTTTATCAACGATGTGTAAACCCAAAGGTTAACATTTCTTGTAATGGCTGTGATATTTAAGAAGCTAATAAAGCTAATTAGCAGCGTACCAGGGACTGGTTGCCTCTGTATTGCGGTATGGCATTATTTTCTGGGGTCAGTCCACTAACAGGGAGCTGGTATTTAGATTGCAGAAGCGATGCATCAGGTCAATGTGCGGTCTTAAGACAACTGATAGCTGTGTGCCCTATTTTAAATCATTAAAAATTCTAACTTTACCTTCTTTGTTTATATTAGAAACAGCTTTGTTTGTGAAATGTAATCCACATCTATATCAAAAATTATCAGAGGTCAGAAAAAATCCAATACGGACTCAATACGTCAATAAATTATGTCAAGTGAAATGTAAAACCGCACTAATGCAAAAAAAGTTTTTTTGGGATTGCCCCACGCATATATAATAGAGTTCCTAACGTTATAAAAAACTTGACTGTATTAAAATTTAAAAGGGCGCTAAGCGAAATCTTGATTGTGAAAAGTTATTACTTGGTTGACGACTTTCTAAATGATGATTCACTGACTGATTGATATACTTACTGTTGCGCTATACACCTACTGTTATTGACTGATTTATAATATACCCACTGTTACTCTAATTGACATATTGTTATTCTAGTTGGCATAATGTTATACCGTTTGACATTATAGAAAATATTTTAATTATTTTCATTATTTCTTTAACAATTTTGACATTTTTGTAATTTTTTTTATTGTATTTTAATGGCATACCACTTAATTTAAATTTATATTTGTAAACCAAATATTTGCATGCCCATGTGACGGCAAAATGTGGAGAACCTTATTATAAAAGAACATCTATGTAGCTATTACCCATGTTTGCAAAGAAATAAATGATATGATATGATATGATATGATATGACTGCCCCTGCCCAACCATTGCTTGGTAGCCGCCATGTCCAAAGAAATGGAGTGAAGCCAAAACTTTGATATGGACAGGAATTCCTTGCTGCCTTTTTCAATTTAAATTCTGGTGAAGGCTCTCCACTAAAAAATGCGCAGTTCTTTTGGAGATCCTGTATAATTTGGAATGGTCCCGAATATGGCGATGCGCTAACCTTCTTGCAGCCTTAAAACGAAAAAAGTTAGGTTATGTTATGCTTATACTGTATCCAAGAAAAACAAAGTTTCTATTTATATTTCGTACTCATACCGTTGCCGTTTCTCATTGTATCTTCTTTGATTGATAGCCTAGCCATAAGGAACCATTTTTCACTATTTTCTGAAGAAACTTCGCTTACGTACGGGCTAAATAAGTGTGAACTTAAAGAACAACACTTCCCAAACCTTTATTATTATTCATTTAACGCCGACGAACTGACCAACTGTTACAAACGGAATAGCAAAAAGACATGCATAGACATAATCAAGTCTGAATTGGACATAAATGGTGTCGTGAACATAATTAATCAACAAACGTAATAGCAATAATATTAGTACAAATTGAAGACTTATTTAAGTCTATTAATCGGCATTATTTAAGTGCGCCGAAGAAACACAATCGGACCCATTGAACGCTATCAAAAGAAATGTCATACAAAAATCCCTCGTCAGTGACTGCTCAAAGCAAAATTAAATTTTAAGGACAGTTGGCTGTTGCAAGTAGATAAAAATTTAGTTCGCGTTGGTACAGGGTCGCGACCTGAACGGTCTACGCGTGGAGCATTACGCGGTGGACTCGGGTAGCCTGGACATGCTGCGCTTCATCCTGGACAAGGGAGGAGACGTGCACGCCGAGGACGACCACGGGTGGACGCCGCTGTTCCGGGCGCGTAAGATATCGTAGGATAACATAACATCAGGTAGCCAGTGGTGTTGACCCTTTATTTGACACATTACACATAATACTGACACAAAACCTACTACTGAGAAACTCCTGAATACATACATACAAGAAACCCAACCACTTCTTCCTACCCTTGGCATCGTAATCGTATCCAGCTGATAAAGGATCATGATTTAGATACAGAAGAAACAGAAAATACAGTGTTCTTGCGGAAAAAATATTACTTCATAGATCTATGATAAGAAAATTATTTAATTCAAAATTTAAAGACAAGTACAAGGGTAGAGGAAGGATGAACAAAGAGTTCACCCGTGGCGAAGACTCTTGGATTAAAATATTCTACTATTAACATGTGTTCGTCAAAACGCATCGTATGAACACAAGGTAGATGCCACCGTTGACGATATTACCGCTAAAGAAAATATGTAATTCTTTAAATTTTAATTGTATAAGTCCCTTTTTTATTTTAATTTGGTTGCAATCGACTACATACTAAGCTGTTTTTACGCATACGTTTTTTGCTCAAGCGAATCAGTAATATCTTTTTCTCATATTTTTCTATGTTCTCTGTTAACTGTGGCTTTTGGCTTATTGGCTGCATCTCTAAGTATCTGTACTTTCAACATACATCATATTATAACATATCTCCTTCCTAATGGCTGAATCGCTGTGTATTTATTACCAGAGACCATAACAGGGGCATTCGTGGCAAGCTTCAGACGATTTTTATGAATATTTTGGGTAACACATATGATATAATCGTTTTAACGGAGACTTGGCTTGTACCAGACATAGCAGATTGTGAGGTTGTAGAAGAGCGCTACACCATTTTTCGTTGTGACCGGGATCGCGCGGCTACTGGTAAACGCAAAGGTGGAGGAGTTCTTGTTGCCATTTTAAAAACACTTCAACCTTTGTATATGGCCACCGTATTCGGCAGCTCTCTACATACCCTTAGAATTTCTACTTATTCAATTACCCTGCCGTGACCGTGCGAAACGGCACTTTATCAGTGCGGTCTACATACCAACAAAAACAGCCGATGACGTCTATATTTCTTACTTGGGTATGCTTTCGAACATTTTAAGTGATCCCGTGATAGATTGTTTTTACATAATAGGTGACTTTAATTTACCTAAACTGGATTGGTCTTGTAATGTTGATGATTGTGAACTGCTCAGTGAGGTTCGGTCATTTATTGCTAGGAATCTGAAAAAATTTCTTTCTGAATTTAACGCCTCGCAGTATCATAACTTTCCTAACGCGAACAATAGAACGCTTGACCTATTAATATCCAATGAACACTGCCAAGTTTATCAACCAAGTGATCATTTAGTACCCGTGGACCTGCATCACCCCCCTTACTGTGCCGTGACCTCCCCTCGCATGAATTATTCGCGCATGAACCGGTGCCCAGTAGTGCAATTCAATTACAATAAGTGTGACTACAATCAAATTAAAGTTGATTTATCGGAAATTGATTGGAACAGTTTGCTCGACCACCTTTCAGCTCAAGACGCTGTGAACACATTTTACAATTGTTTATTGGATGTCATTCGAAAGCATGCTCCCCTAAAATCCAAACGTTCTTCTAACTTTCCCATTTGGTTCACTCGACCCCTTATAAGGCTATTCCGAAACAAAAACAAGGCTTGGATCAAATGCAAAGTTTACAATAACATATCCGACTTCGAGCAATTTTCTCTTTACTGTCGTAGATTCAATAGCGAATGCTATCAATGCTACTCCAACTACATAAAGTCTGTCGAAGATAATGTTCACAGAAGTCTCAAACTTTTCTGGAGCTATGTATCTAGTAAACGTAATAATTCAGGGATTCCATCTAATGTAAAATTGGGAAACACTTCCTGCTGTGACCCGCGCGATATTTGTGAACTGTTTGCAACGTACTTTAAATCTGTGTATGAACCATCTACGCTTGATATTCATAATTGGGTACCTCCTTCTACATTCCATAGCGATAGTGACATAATTAGTAATATTTATATAAACCACTCAAAAATCCACAATGAGCTCATATCGCTAGACTCCACAAAAGGTCCTGGACCTGACGGCATCCCACCTTCATTTTTCAAACGTGTCGCTGATCAACTGTGTGATCCTTTGCATTTGTTGTTCAATAAATGTATTAAACACGGTGTTTTTCCGGATGTATGGAAACTAGCACATTTGACTCCAGTCTTTAAAAAGGGATCCAAGCTACCGTGGAAGTTACCGCCCGATCTCTATTCTGTCCACCTTGTCAAAGCTTTTTGAGAAGTTAGTTTATAACGAAATATATCCCACTTTACATAAGTCCATAATTAAACAACAGCACGGTTTCGTCCGACAACGATCTACCTACACAAATTTACTCATTTATGTTTGTAATCTTTTTGAAAACATGGAAAACCGTTTACAAACCGACGCTGTATACACAGACTTCCAGAAGGCTTCTGACAAGGTGGATCACGAATTGCTATTACAAAAAATTGCTTTTAATGGTATTCGCGGAAATCTGCTGCGTTGGTTCACATCTTACGTAACAAACCGTACTCAAAAAGTTGTGATTAATGGCTATCAATCTGAGCTAATTTCAGTCACCTCCGGAGTCCCGCAGGGATCAATTTTGGGTCCTTTATTGTTTATTATATTTATAAATGACATAATTGATTGCTTCAAACATTCTAACTTTCTACTATACGCAGATGATTTAAAAATTTACAAAACTATTAAAAGTATCGAAGATTTTTTTATTACTTCAAAGTGACTTAGATCGACTTTCTTTTTATTGTAACACAAATAAACTCTTACTGAGCTTACCCAAATGTAACGCTATAACTTTTACAAAAACTAAAAAACAACATTTATATAACTATTATTTATCTAACGCAAACCTAAATAGAGTGTATTCACTGCGGGATCTCGGGGTGGTATTGGACTCAAAACTTCATTTCAACACGCACATAGAAACTATAATCAACAACGCGGTTAGAATGTACGGTTTTGTTATGCGCAACAGTAGAGATTTTAGACGCCCATCAACATATAGATATTTATTTATATCTTTGGTTAGGCCATGTCTGGAGTTTGCAACTGTAATATGGAACCCCTACTATAAAAAGTATATCGACTCAATTGAAATAGTACAGCGAAACTTCCTGCGAGCTATGCATTGGAGATGTAGTCACAGCCACGCCTCATATGATGCATTATTAAATAATTATAACCTGCTATCTTTAGAATCCAGAAGGCTGCTTCTTGGAGCAATGTTTCTTCACGGTATTATCCATAACAAATATGATTGCTCTGAAATATCAAATAAACTGTGTTACCTTGTTCCGAGAACAGTAGTCCGCAGACGACCGCGTCCATACCGTTTACTGGCTACGAATACCAGCCAAGTCTGTCACTCTAATGCTAGTTCTCGCACTCCTCTGCGTCAACTTGTGGATTCTTATAATGATAAATTTGAGAACATAGATATATTTAACCTCTCCGCTAACAAATTTAGGTTACATGTAGTCGAATCTATATCGACTTCAAGTAACTAAGTAAGTAAGTTAGTATCGTAATTTTGATTTCTTTTCTTTTTGTAAATGTTTTATTTATTTTTATTTTGTTTCTCGTTCTTATAAAACTTATTGTATTTTAACTCACGTAGCATAACTTTTAATCATAAGCTAGTGATCAGCGGATAATGGTGTTGGTAGTGCAATAAGTGCTATTATTTTAAGTTTATAGTGTATAACATGTTTTTGTACTGCTGTTTTTTATCCCTCAATAAATAAATAAAATAAAAATATTCTACTATTAATATGTGTTCGTCAAAACGCATCGTATGAACACAAGGTAGATGCCACCGTTGAGGAGTTCATCTGGCAGGTTGGGTATCCTGCATGATCCTGGTGACGCCGTGGTGATTTCCAATTTCGAATTGACCGAACTAGAAAAGAGGTGATGATCTTTAACCGGCTGAGCAGATCTTCCTGAAACACTCTCGATTAAGTCACCTTTCAAACAAAAAAAGCATAATCAAAATCGGTTCATCTATTCAGGAGCTATGATGCCAAGACAGACACACAAAAACACACTATAAACTTATAACACCCCCCTTTTTCGTCAGGGGATAATAAAACCACTGTGTTCACTAAGAAATTATTGGTTGCTTCCTGCCTTCGGGCCCCGCCCACATCAAGCTTGCTTGTGGTTTGGAACAAAAATTACGTGCCGTTACAAATACACTCAACCTTTACAGCTTAGCTCATTATCCATTCTCATTAAAGTGTAAATAATGTAACAGTAGACTTTAGTTAAAATAATGAGACAAACAATACATGACATAAGATAAATTAATAGGATATTATGATAAATCCCAATAGGTAGTTTGGCCATGCTGAGAGGCCCCACAGATGTGAGTAAAAACGCCACGATGCCCTAGCTTAATGGACATTCACCATGCATGGGATGTCACACGGGTGTGGATGTGAAAGTCAGAGGGTACGGTATTGTGGCGCAGCTTGGAAGAGGCCCATGTCTAGTAGTGGACAGCGATAGACTGACTTAATAACAGGAAAATGATGTTGTGACAATGAAACATTGTTTTGTTTTTCACAGTATGTCAGAGTGCAGCAACAGATGTGGTAGAGGAGCTGGTGGTGCGCGGCAGCTCGCTGGAGATGGCGGACCGCGCCGGCCTGCCGCTCACCTCCGTCGCCAGGCTGCTCAACAAGCAGTGAGTGACATAGTGCTTCAACACTTAGCGCAGGGACAGTGCATATTGCAGTTTGTCAGAGCGCAGCAACAGATCTGCTGTAACATGGGTCTAGTGAAGCTCCTGGCCCACCGTCGACAAGGAAGCGACTGGTTATTGACTTTCTCGCTCAAGAAATTTAAATGAATGTTAAATTGTTAAGACTTTGAGGACTGCCGCAGGTCTTTAGAATTCTCTCTCGACTAGTTTATCGCCGCGACAAAGGCTATCAACCAAAACACTCGCTCAACGACACCCGCTGGGCGGATAGAACCCTCGCTGAGAGACTCGCTTGGTACATATGCATACCAGCAAGTGTCAAGGCAGTCAATTAATCAGGTACCCGTCACACTGACGCACTCTCTTATAGCCCAGCGTCAAAACTATCCGATCTACATACTCACTGCTCGTAACTCGTCAACTCGTTTTTTGCGAGCGTGGCGTCCTCATTCCGTCTGTTGTGAATTCTAACCAATCCATGCTCTTTGTTCCACATTGCAACGGCCGCAGCCGCGACTCTGTGCTGCGTCTGGTGGACTCCAGCTACCCTCACGAGAAGGCGCTCGCTAACTTCACGCGCCTTACCAAGAAGATCTACAACGTGCACTCGCTGCTCAAGCTGCCCAGTCCGAGCACGAGGAAGAATTGATGCTAAGGTAGTTCAGCGATGACTGCAGTCCATAGCTCCTTGCCAAGAGCGGCCCAAGTTGATGAAGAGGATTACACTAAAGTAGAAAGGAAGAAGAGGAAGCCCTGTTCCTGTAACTAGTGCGGTACCGCACCGAGTGGACCCAACATCCTGCTGCGGCCTGCTGTGCCTACAACGCTGCTGTACATTTCGCGTCTGCATTACTCCACGAAGGTTGAGGAAGTCATGGAGTACTTAAGTTTGAAGATCAACTGGACTCTGCGGGTCGAAAGGTTGGAATCGCGCCACAACATAAACTATAAGTCGTTCGTGGTACGAGTTCCAACTCATCATCTACAAACCTTCCTGAAAGAGGACTTTTGGCCGAAAGGGGTCGTATTCCGAAGATTCCGAGGTCGGTTACGCGACACCACGCAGCAGAATACGATGCCGTCTACTATACGTATTTACAGATATCGTAGACGGCGTCGTGTTCTTGTAGCTATAAGGTTTTCTATATGTATTGGTTAATTATTGCATAAGATTATTCTGTTTATTTTATCTATGGGCCTTAGTTGCTTGATAATAAAATAATAATAATATGTATAGATAGGTGTTAAGGAGCTAGGGTCATGGGACCCGAGTGCGCGTCTCCTTTTTAAGGAAGTGTCTTGCCGAATGGTCGACACTTCGTGTAACCAGAGGGCTGGCAATTTCTTTGGCCAAAGAATTAACTTTGCCATTCAACGTGGCAATGCCGCCAGTCTTCTGGGCACGTTTCCGGATGAAAGCGATGCGGAGGAGTACTTTACCGTACTCCTAAGTGTCCTATTGTTGTCTTTGTAAATATGTAGGTACTTACTTTTAAACTTCCTTTTTTAGCATTATTTTTGTTCTATTAGTAGTATGTATAAAAGTAATTTTTATATTGATGTTGTAAAACCCAGTTCTCGATAATGGCAATATCACACTGTACTGGGATCAATCTATTATCACTGACAGGACTATTGTAGCCAATAAGCCTGATATAGGTGGGGGTAAGTAATATACGATATAATTACAAAATCTCTAAGTCGTCGACATGTGGGATGTGGACTCAGCGATCACTGTGACGGTAGTCGTATCAGCCCATAGCTTAATTGCCAAGAGCCTCGACCAATACCTGAGAAGGCTCTCGTTAGGCAGCTGGGTCAAGGGCTTGATTCAGAAAGCTGTACTCCTGGATACGGTTCGTATTGTTAGGAGGTTCCTCCCTCTGGAGCCCTGACCGCCGGTAGCTTGGACCCTGTTCCCGATACCGGTGGGCTACTATTTTTTACATTTTTAAATGTTTTTTTATACTTTTGTAGAAAAATGAACAAAGGAATAATAAAGAAATAGTCTTAAGTGGATGTTTTTAGGAGCTAGGCAAGTGGCAGTCGCTTTTCATATTATTATGTCGACCTTCAACACAGAAATGAAATGACAATGTTTAAATGTAACACTAGTTTTATTAGAAAATAAAAATATTTACAAAATCTTTATAACTACGGAGTATTGAATTGCATTATGCGTGTAATAAAGTGGTAACAGGTGTGGTTCAGACGAACTCGAGAGGCGCAGAGAGAGCAGAGCGTGTCACAGCCCGCAGCCGACCCCGACATTTACATATCCAATACGAAATGCATTTCATGGCAAGCCCTATACAATATATCCAATAAATAATTATAATTTTACAAGTTACAGCAGTTTGATACATATCGTCAGTAGCAGTAGATGCGTCATCCAGTACAGGCGCAACGACGTCGCGGCGCTCGCCGCTCGCTTTTCGTTCTCGAACTCGACCGTGTTCTTGGGCATGCTGTGCCCGTTGGTTTGAACTTCTTCTATTTCTCCCATCTCAAACTGAGTGGCTTTTGTGTCTCTTTGCCATCTCATCTTCCGATACTCTCCCTCCTTCTCGTCATGATATTCCTCTTCACTGTCATCTTCCGCTTGAGGTGTCATCACCTCGACTTTATGACTACCTTCTGCTTTCAGATCTACAGGTTTTTGAATATTTACAAGTTTTAGATGTGTCGTCCTTGTATTAACTACTTTTGATTTATTCGATCCTTTATTAATATGAGCAGCTACTGGTGCTGGGATTTCGCCCTTGAAGGGACCGAACTGTGGTCTTTTTAACAATTGCTCAAAGTTAGCCGGTAACTTGGCAGAAAATGGTTTACCGGGGGCTTTACTACCATCGGGTACACTTGTCAAAGTCGCTGCTGATACAGTTTTTCCATCATAGGTCGTGAAAGTTTGATCACTGGATGATGACAATTTCTGAGAATGTTCTTTTGGTAGTTTTGGGTCGGGAGGGAGGTAGTGAGGGCTGATTCTATCTGAGTCCATCATTAAATCGCCAGGGACCTCCTTTTCCATGTTTTTCTCGCTGAACAAACCAATCAGTTTAGTCACATTACTCAGTTTGGTCACATTCTTCAGGTACACTGGATGAGGGCGGTCTTCTTTGGCGTGATTAGTCGGAAACACTTCCTTAGTCCTATCGCTAGTGGGCAACAGGTCCTCAGGGGATGGAATGAACATCGGTTCGAAGGACTCGGTGAGCTTGTCACTGGAGGGGTACTCTTGGATGGGTGGTTCGATTAACGGCACGGACTCATCATAGTCGTCTTCAACATTAGCGTCCTCACGTCGGTTGGCGTTGCCTTCATATTCAGCTATCTTGTCTTCACCGGCCATTAGTGGTTCTCTTATTATAGGTTTGAACCCACTCTCAACTACGATCGAGTCAGGCTTAAACCCAGTATTGACGGCTGGTGGTATCGTAGACTTGTCGGCAGATTCACCAATGAAATCGGATGACTTGATTTCGTTTTGCGACTGCTGTTCACTTTCTTCTTGCAGATAAATACTTGGTGTTGATTGATAGAATACTGATGGTTGAGTAGGCGTTGATTTCATACCGAGCTGCTTTGTTGGGATCATCTGCTGGTCCAGAGGCATCGGGTTGTCCATAGGTTTGCCGAGTATGATCTGTCCCGGTTTGTTGTAAAATGTTTGCACGGTGCTATGCTGAGCTATCGCATCGTTGCCACCGGGTGGCAACATTATTTGACTTTTGACTACTTGGTTAGCGATAATATCGGTTTGACCTAAATTCAATGTCTGGCTTGGAACTGTTAACTGTACGTTGGAGCTTGGTTTACCCATTATTATAGACTGAACTGGACTACTCGGTATCTTCGAAAATTGTGGAGGCAGTGGAGGCACTGCAAATGGAGAGGACCCTAAGTTTTGCGGATACGCTGAATTTTGTTGATGCGGGGAATTTTGTTGATGGGCCGAATTTTGTTGATGTGCCAAATTTTGTTGATGTGCAGAATTTTGTTGATGTGCGGAATTTGGTTGCTGTGCTGAATTTTGTTGATGTGCAGAATTTTGTGGATGTGCTGAATTTTGTTGATGTGCCGAATTTGGTTGATGTGCTGAATTTTGTTTGGGTCCTAATGTATTATAGTTGGGTTTATTATGCATCTGGGGCATTATTTTTAATGGTGGTACACCGTTCATGGGCGGTCGGTTCATATTCGGCTGCAAACGATTTTGGTTGAACTTTGGCGGCGGTTTCTTCTGCAGTCCGTGGAGGCCGTGGTGGCTGGGGAGGGGGAGCGGGTAGCCCATGTTAATGATCGTCTTCGGGTATGTCGGAGGAGGACGACGGAGCTTGATCTCTGGAGGCGCCGGCCGGCGAAACGAACCCGGTCGCATGTTATTCATTGGCTTGTGAGAATTGTGTGGGGCTGGTCGTAACACTGACTGCAACGTCAGAGGTTTCTGGTTGGCCGGTAGGAAGTAGTTATCGGTGTTCTTGCCCGGCTCGAGGAAGTACTCGTCGCCATCGCGCAGCGCCTGTTCCGCGAAGCCGTCGGGCGGGTCCTCATGCACCTGGTACTGCTGGAACTGCTGGTACTGGTGGTGCGTTGCGTTGCGCTTGTCATCATAAATGCTCTCCTCCAGCGTCTCCACGGCTCGGATCACCTCCTTGATTTGTACGTTGGATATCGGCAATTCAGAATACTCCTGTTTCTTATTGTCGTACGGCGGCGTCTCGTCTATCCCAGGGTACACTTCTCCCAAGAGTCCGCTCTTGCTTTTATATCTACTGAAATCGTCATAATTCGTTTTCGTATTGATTATTTTCTGTATTTTCCTGCGATCATCTATAAAGTTACGTTTTGGAGAGACTTGTGACGGTACCTGCACGGACTCCTCGCCGGCCAGGTCGTCGGGCAGCGCCAGCGCGGGCAGCACGCGACTCTCCTGCGCGACCTGTCCGTCCTGTCCATCCTCCACGTCGCACTCGTCCAGCACGTTTATCTTCCACCCGAGGTGGCGGTGCGTGAAACACTGCAACAGACAAACACGTTAATCCCAAGAATTCAAACATTCGTTGCAAGCTAATGAAACTGTCACCGTCCAACAATATACATTGAGAAGTAATCGAGCTATCTCATGCACAGAGAAGGCTTGGAAGGCTGAAACAGAAAACAGATAGTAAAGATTATGTACATACAGCGTAAGTTGCACAGTGGAGACGCAGATTCCATACTACATGGATACTCAACCTCTTGCTTCTGTCACCCAGTGCAGGCACATTTATGGAACGTATTAACGTTTTTTTTTTTTTCTAAAATCTAGTTCTTGGTCCTAGAGCTCTACTATCGATCTGCCAGGGTGCCAAACTTATATGTAGAATATACAGTTTGATATCCACCTTCATGTGCGGGCGTTGCGTATGTGTGCATGCGCTAGGTGATACAATGGGAAGCGAAGTATCAGTAGTAGATGTAATCTGTGTTGCAAGTAATAAATAGGTACAGTACTCGGACGTTAAAATGGAACATGGAGTTTTTAAAGGCGTCTTTATACAGGTTTATGGGACAAAGACAAACTTGTTCCTAGACTCAATGTGCCATGTTAACGACAGTAATGTATTGAATGAGTGTCATGCGCAGTACTGCGTTGCGTTTATTGGACACGTTCAGTTTGCATGCGTCTTAAGTAATAAAGAAGTAAAGAATCGTCAGATAATTGTAAAGAACAGATGAAGAGTCATGGATTTTACAAAATAGTGAAAGTTTTCAGTCGTTGTTGATGTTTTGTTTGTCGATTAGGTATGGTATAAACAAATAATAAAACATCACTCTTAAAGCTGGCGTCTATGCATACTACTATGCGTGTCTTGGAGGCGTGAATAAAAGAAGTGCTTCACATATTCATTATGAAAATATTTCGTAACGCAGTTAATAGTTAAAACTTGTAAATGTTAACATGTGCTGAGCACTCTATCGTACTTGTCACAGCCTGGAAGCCTATTTCCAGTTTGTAGTGGACTGATAGGCTGTGTTCAGTAAGCACTCCATTTCTTCACTACCCCGTCACCAAAGACAAAAAAGTTTCTGGCAGATGCACCATGCGCAACAATCTCCATACTCGATGAAGTTTCAACTCAGCCGGCAACCGACCTGGTAGTAGACCGTGTCAGGCGTCTTCCGGTCCGGCACCCAGCTGACGACGCCCGGGTTGCCCTCCTCGCAGACCAGCGTGAGTGAGCGCTGGTAGGCTCCGAAGCTGGGGTACTCGTCGGCCTCGGGGCCCGCCGCGTCCGGCGTCCAGTTGCACAGGCGCCCCACACCGCTCGGGCTCAACGCGCCGGAGCGCGTGCGCCGGACGCCGGCGTAGATCTCTACACCCTGGGAAATTAATGTAGTGATACAGTGTACATGATAAAGGCGATGTTGTGACGTAAGAACGACTGTCTTACGCCTTCTGCAAGCTCAGACGATGCGTCCGGTTGCTGTGTGTTATGTGTTTCCGCAGCGGAACAAGTTGTATCGCAAAACGAGTCGCGTTCACTCGCGGCATGCTCTAAGCAACTTGTTTCGAGACGCGCGTATCGCTTGAGCGTGCACTTCGTGGCTTTGCGAGTCGCACGGGACCGGTCAATGTGGCGACACTTGGGGGAGGCCTACGTCTAGCAGTAGACGTCTTTTGACTGAAATGATGATGATGATGATATGCGCTCTTAATAAAGCTTTTCAAAATGTAATACTAAAAGTTTCAGGAGTTAACAAACAAGATATTCTTGACGAGCACTTCTTGAATTTGAAGCAGATTAAAAGGATTCCCAAGTTTATCAGTTTTATAAATGTGGAAGGTGAGAGAACTCACTATTATTTTAAATGCACGAGTTTATAACATTATTACGGCGAAATAAAGTTGGGCAAATTTTACTGTGGAGACTAAAAACGAATCGGATTTGGACTAATCTGAAGTTTTTATCAGAAAATATTTTATTTTTAAATTTAAACAGATTTGCTGCATGGGTTGGTAAAATTACAAACTTTTGTTTTATGTCTCTCATCTATGTTCCGAAACATCGCTTTCAAGTTTATTGTACCCATTCTTATCCATTTAAACACGAAATTCTCATTTTTTTATCGTATTATCGAAACAATTGTTTTGAATTTGACTTTGAACGCAATTTATGATACTCTGAAAGAACAACGGCAGGCATATCCAATCTTCATATCACATTTTTAACGTTCATTCATGACCGCTTCTAAAATTAAGCGATACTAGCTCCGGCATTCTTTTAAAGGACATCAAATAATAAAGCAAAACAGTATATTTACCTCCTTCTCCTTATCGGTCTTGTGGAAGTACCCACCGACGGGGTCGTTGGTAATGTAGAAGGGATGGTAGCGCGCGGGGACTTCCGGGTTGGAGCCACCCTCCACTACGAACGTGTACTTGCGCCCGCGCACGACGTTGATCTCGGGGATCAGCAGCCCGTTGATGTACCACGAGATGCCCCAGCCCACGTGACCTGCAGCACAAGGTTTATAATTATGTAAATCTCTCTACATCATGATAATTACATTGATCCATCTTGAACCTTTCAGTCTTCTTATTGGGGTGTCAATGGCAATCTAAATTGAGTAAGTCTAGATGTGGGTACGAGTTCGGCAGTTTTTTGTGATATATTCAGTATCATCATGTAACTAGTCTTCTCCCAACCAGTTACTGGGTAACATCCTTGTTGTCATTTATCGGTACAGTTATTTATCCGTACAGTTATTTATCGGTACAGTTATTTATCCGCACAGTTATTTATCCGTACAGTTATTTATCGGTACAGTTATTTATCCGTACAGTTATTTATTGGTACAGTTATTTTCACTTTGCCCGACGGTGGACTGATTGCAATAAAGTGAATTATTTGAATAATATATATTATAAGAGATGCAGTCAGTGGACGTTCTGGCGATGATATTGTTACAATGGCATTCTGTTTTTTTTTTACGGATGGGAAATCATCAAATGACTTCTCCCGCTCTGGGCAGAGCGGAAGGGAGTGTCAGACTTGTACTGACTAAAACCCATCCATGTTCCTTCCTTGCCTTTTGTGTTCCAGGGCCGCGGTATCTCTTTCGAACAACCCGCAGCCCTGGCAGGCATCAGCCCTTGCGGGCCCCTCCCTGTTTGCTGACATCTCTTTGAGGCGCGCGTGGAACACGAACGCGCCGTCAACACGGCCTGTCGTCAAAAGACGGACGGACGGCGAGCTAGCCCATTACTCACCGTCCACAGGTCCGTGTCTACGGTGGCCGGAAGCCACCACGTGACCCCCGACGCCCGAGGCGTCACCCGCGGCGGCTGGGACGAGAGGTTCTCTCCCTCTCACGCTCCGCCACCTCCTTCGCTAGCATGACTGCTTCGCAGAAGGAGGTGGCGGCGTCCCATTCCCTCTCGCTCCGGACCATGGACTGGACCAGGGCCGGACGCGATAGGTCGCCGCCGCCGATCACCGCTACGAGGACACGGCGGTGCTCCGCCCAAGCGGGGCAGTCCTCCACCGTGTGCTCCACCGTGTCCTCTGGGCGACCCTCGCAGTGGTAACACCCGGGCGTTTCCTCCCGCCCGATTCGGTGCAGGAACCTCCCGAAACAACCGTGTCCGGTGAGGACCTGCGTCAGGCGGAAGGTGGCTACAATGGCTGTCTTACGAGAATGTCCCAGATTATGTGCGTGTCTAGAATGTTCCACTTTGGAACTGTCTAGAAAATTCGAGAATAATCCTAGAATATTCCACTATAGAGCTGTGAAGAAGGTTCTAGAAAGTTGTGGAACTTTTACGAAGGATGTAGTGTTTCAATTTATCCCATACCTTTACAAAAATAATGTTGACAAGTAACAATAGTAGTTCAGAAATAAGTGAGTTACCGGTGATGGCGGAGTATCCCTGCTTGCCGCCCGTGGGCCCCATCTGCGCGTAGAACACGCCGTCCGGCGGCTCGTAGCACTGGATGGCGGGGATGTCCCACGGAGCCGACTTAGCCACCGGCTTCGGAGTCGGCACGGGGTTCGGCTTAATCACTTGCGCCTGAGGGTTATAACGTAACATCATCTGTCAACGTCGCCAGTATTTTCCGAAGGGTTAGGCAGAGGTGTATCTGCACTACACCCATATTTAAATCAGTCATGCTTCAGTTCCTATTTAATAGAAGGTGAGCCTTTTGTCATCAACCGGGCACAAGCTCAAACTACGAGCTGCTTTTTAAAACATCCCGGTGGAAAAACCTAAAAGCACTTTGGCCGATCTGGAAATCGAATCACAACCAATACGACCATACTCATACGAGGTCAAGATTATACGACACTATAATTAAGCCTTTATTATTAATTAGCCAAAGCACGCTCTTCTTTAGGTGCAACCATCCTAGTTAGCGTTACGTGGTGCTAGCTGACTGCGTCATACTCACAGCCTGCGCGGGCTGCGGGCGCGGCACGGCCGGCGCGTCGTCCTCCTCCGGCATGGGGCAGTTCCACACGGGTGGGCGCCCGAACTCGATCAACTTGTCGCCCTGGACATAAATTATAGTTTAAAATTGTAACAGATCCGTAGGATATTTTCTTAAATGAGCCGGTCAAATTCAGATAATCTTTTCCGTCGTGTCTTTGATTATTTTAGGTTGACTTCAGCAAGAACTCTGCCACATTGACAGCGTTAAAAGTGACAGCGGACAAATCCCTCGAATCCTAATATTGTGTTGCAACATAAATTGATAAGATTTGTCGTATGGTGGTGGAAGTGGTCACTCCAGCGGTTCTGGCACATTTGTAGACACAAAACAATGCAAAAGTACATTCCATGTTACGCATATAGTTTTGTTTTAATGTTGAAACTGTACCTTGGTGAAGTGTGGGTGGTAGGAGACCTCGTTGCGCGAGTTGAGCGGCCCGATGGCCCAGATGATGGCCTGGCTGGCGTTGGTGAGAACAGCGCGGTCCAGCTCGTCGGCTGCCTTCAACGAGCGCTGGTACGTCACGATGGAGTAGCCGTTCACCAGCGCCGCGTTCAGCAGCCGGATCGAGTTCGTGTTCTCCTGCACAGAAAGGAACCATGCGTAAGTGCAGTCTAAGACTATGTGGCTTCAACTGTGGGTTTAGATGACCTGCAGCAATAAGGTTTGACACAGTTCGCCAATTTTCCGCGTTTTAACCATTGTATAAGAATAACATAACATCACCCCTGTAATCCCCCAAAGGTTGGGCACACATAGGAGCCGAGCCTATTGCTATCAATCGGGCACAAATCCAGACTCCGTGGCTGCTGCTGAGAAATTCAGGATGGAAATACCCAATATCCCTTTGCCTGACCTGGGAGTAGAACCCAGGACCTCATACTCAGCAGTCGCGCTAGCTTAGTCTAGCTAGACCAACGAAGCAGTCGAGGAAAATATCAAATAACTATAATAGTGCTAAAAACTGTCAATTTGAGTTTACATGAGCGAGTCCTTTTGCTAAACAATTACTTAGTTTACCTGATGTTACATAAAGGTCACTGAAGTATGTGTTTTTTGTTCATGACATGTTCTTGTGTTAGTTTAATTTCATTGTAAACAAAATAGCTTAGTTTCGTATGATTGAGAGCAGCTCAGCTAACTCGTGTGAGTCGTGTGAGCAATTAAATTAGTACGTGACAATTGTGCTGCAGTTGTAACCGCAGTACTGCGAACTATACTGTTGCAGAATCTACTGATTTACAATCATTTCACAGTTATTTTACCTGGGATAGCAGCAACCTTATTGCTACGGCCACAAACTTCACGTGAGTTAGACAATGACGGCAGGTCATAGCTAGAATGACTGTGTAAGAACTGCAGTGTAACGAAAGGAGACACAGTACGTACCACAAGTCTCTCGTCGGGGCAGGATCCTCTGACTCCAGCGCACTGACTCTTAGCGTCCAGGTAGTAGTCCTCGGCATATCCCTTCAATGTCCTCTTGTCTACCCAGGCGACCGTTGGGTCGCCGCCCACCATCTGCGTCTTCAAGTTGTCGCCAGACACACCAAATGCCATGTACTCGCCGTCCTCTGGAAATTACATACAGATTAGGGCATTTGTAATAAACATCACGCCAGCGCTTTCCGAGGAAAGGAGAGTACGCCTACGTTCAAAATCAAGCGCCATTTATTCATATTAGCATTCTTCAAACGCTATAATGACTTGAATAGTCCCCCAAAACGGCTGCCTTACACCACTTCCCGTTGTTTTGGTTCTGGAGAAGAAAGAGAAATGCGAAAGAAATGGCGGAACCGAGCGAATAATGCCTTGACACCTTTGGAAGGTCGACGGTTAGCGTTGGGACGTCGGACATCTCTCGCTTTGCTTACCGATACGCTATTTTCTCTCCAGGACTCGTCTGCTTCAACAGCTGCCAGTCCTTTAGTAGCACTTTAACTTCGATATTTTGTAAGCTAGGTCAACTGCTGGTTCTATGTATAGTCTGAGAAGGAGGGAGGTGGTACTGACCAAGTTTAGCCACGAGCTGCAGCACGATGCTGTCGCCAGCGACTGCCCAGCGCACCTCGAAGGCTAGCTCGTCGTGCAGCACCTCGCAGTTCAGCTTCGACTGTTGACAAATAAACATACGAAAAGTTATGCAATGTGTATTGGCCGGAGGACATTCAGGAGATCATGAACGATAGAAATGAAAGTCCGCTGGCCCGTGATCAATTTTATTAACTTCACCTGTAACTAACTAATTATAATAAAAACATCTTAGAAGTTAAATCTGACTCACTTCCCAGTTTCCGAGTTAGCGGATATGTTTAGTTACATGATTTCGCATGATATGGGTATATGAAAAATGAAAGGATTTGCTAAGAAGAATACGAGAAGCTAAACTAGGCTCGTCATACCCCTTCAAACATTGTACGTGCATACTTTTTTGTCTACCATGGTACGAATGTATGAAAAATGCATAAGTCCTGACAAATAAAAATCATTATCCTAAAAGTGTCGTAAGTCTTGCCTCCTCGTGATGTCGTATTGTATGACGGACAATGCCGCGGCGTCAAAGATCGCTCGTTAAAACTTGTCGCGTCGGCGACAGTGACGTACCGCAACATACTGTAAACGATAACTATAGTTTGTGCGAATTCAACAAGTTGCCAGGATTCTAAACTCATGTACTACCAGCATGGGGTCTCAACTCGAACAAATTATAATTAGTTTTGCAAAAAAATCATAGATGGCAGCATAGGTAACAATTATGAAATTAACAACCACTAAAATGCATTAAACGGCTGTTTTTGAGTAAAGTAAGATTAGGAAAAATCAAAACTTCCTTGTTTAATGCTGATTTATCTATTTTCATTCATAAATCACTTAATTTCGACAAAAAAGATAGACAACTTACTAACTGACTTAATTCCATCTTTCATCCTCCTACCACAGAATAGAAAAGTACCGAAGCGGCACTTCGCGCAACAATTAATAGAAATAGCGACTATTGCTACTAAGCAACAAAGTGCAATTCAGCTCGCATAAGCGCTAACTACCTACAGCGATATTCACCTAAACGTTGCCGCTCTCTTCTGTTACCTAACTTTGTCGCTGTCTAGTGACGTGCTGGCTGTGGCGCTAGGGATGTCGGCTTGCCGCTGTCGTCTATCTACCTACTGTCGTCTATCAGCACATAATCTATCTTATACTCGTAATGTTTGATGCGTATGATTACACGGTCAATTAGGTTGATAGACAATGAATATTAAACTCTGTCATTTGTAATTAACAAATGAAAACCTTTAATCTTTAGTCTACCTAGATACCTCTTTGTTTAACATGATAATATTTTCACATTTTGCATAAATTAAAAAATTCGTAAAACTTATACATAAAAAATTCTGGTTGTTTACATTTTCATTATACTAATTCCTTATTATTTCCTAAACGAGTGACGAGTGTTACATAATTCAAACGGGTAAAATGGTTTTAGATCTAGACCTTTTATTTGACACCAAAATCGTTAAGATATCTCAACAAACAAAAAATCACATTTTCAAGTTGCTCTCGTAATTATCCAACATGTATGGAACGCGTAACAATTCTTTTCAAAACTATCATATCAAACGTTACATTTATTTTAAACTGGGTCTAATTCAATAAAAAAGGAATGAAATTTTATTTGTGGCCAACACGATAATCTAAAATAATTAAGTGAAGTAGGTAGATCTAAAATAGGTACAACGAAAAAATGTGTGTGACATGGCTCATTGAAATAAAAATAAGTTTGCGCGCGCGAACCCTACTAGCAGTACCTACCTATTTCATTTCTTTTCTTTTCCGAAGTCACTAAGTACGTTAAATTCAATGATATCAGTACATATAAGAATATGTCATTGATTAAATTATATGCAATTTTTTAGATGTGACTGATTTGAGTAATAAATAATATTTTAGTATAAGCTGCAAGTGACGGTCTGCAAACTTTGTGGCGGCTCAGAACATCTAATCTAAAGTAAAGCTGCAAATAGCGCACTTGTGCATTTTCTCAGGTTTTTTTTGCAATTTTCAGGTCAGTGTAAGGTTGTTTGTTGATTAAAAATATTATGATTCGCAGTCGTAATAGGTATTTGTATCAGAGTTACAGAATTCTTATCATTAAAATAATCAACACAACCCTCTAAGTTAATTTAATCCCAATTACTTTTTCATGAAATAGTTATTCAATGGCATTGTATTGACGATTTTAATAATATAATTCTGTAAATACATACGTTACGGTCGCGAATCATATTTTGTTCAACATACAGGCTGACACTGAACTGCACATTCCATTGCAAACTAAAACTTCGCGCGCTACCCTGACGCACACTCAAAAACACAATATGATTCTCAGTCACACAAATGAAACGGTTCTGCCAACTCGAGATATTTTTTTTGTATTGTACCTACTTAGTTTGTCCTTGAACGCACGGTGCGATATTGAAAATCGATATAAAAGCAGTGCCATCTAGTAGTATCGATCTACTCTAGTATCTAGGCAAACTCCTAGATGGCGTTGTAAAACTACAATTTCTGGGAATTAGTGCGTCGCTGCTGCCATATGTTGAAAAAATGGAGGAAAGAAAATAACCAGAGCAATAACCAGACTTAGGGAGGTGTCATTTCTTTGTATTGGATTGGGTATCTGTACGTAGTATTATATTATCTGTGCTAAAAGTGAGTTCGTTAGGATGCTCGTACACTGTAGGTAGTAGGTAGGTACGGTCTTTGTATAGCAGAAGTGGTTTCATTTTTTCAAATTAAATCAAAAACGTTTATTTGTTCGAATATGGTACAAATAGATGTTGTTATTGTTGTCTACTCTAGTATGGGGCTTTAGTTCTTCAAAAACGTAATCAAGTTTTCTAAACATGCATTTATTTTCATAACAGGCTCATGTCAAATAAGTCGTAGCTGAGAGAGAGAGAGGTATATATAAAAAGAGATGCTAAATTAAAGAAAGCATTAAGATCTTCCACACTCT
The DNA here is from genome assembly GCA_950005105.1 of Lycophotia porphyrea. NCBI lineage: Eukaryota > Metazoa > Arthropoda > Insecta > Lepidoptera > Noctuidae > Lycophotia > Lycophotia porphyrea. Next base: position 204,774 of record OX465404.1, on the reverse strand, counting down.
AGTCGCGGTAACCACTACAACTATACGAATGCATAATACATATGACTATATCTGTCTACATACTCGTATAATTTTATTGGCAGAATGGAAAGTTCAACTTGGCAGTAATATTGAACTGACACACAGTAGTGCCGCTGCACTCCAGAGACACATTTGGAAACGTTCCAATCGCAGGCTCTTTCTCAGGTTATTGAACTCCGGACAAGAAATTATTTTAATTGGATCGATCGTGATTCCAGTGAAATGCCATTGAATAAGCTGTGATTAAAAAACTGCTTATTAAAAAAATAACCCTCTGTGAAAGACAAACAAGAAAGTGAGACGATGCAGGTTCCGATTTTAATTTATTCTAAACCTTAAATAATTTCATTTCCGCTTCAATAGTAACTATCAACTGATGGGGGGAAATTGGAATCTTGTTCTTCAAGATGTGTAAGTAGAGTGTCAAAAAGATATTGATTTCAATTGGGTGTTATTTAACTGTTTAGCATAGTATTCTTATTTTTGTGAGCAGATAAATACAATCTGTGAGCAAAAATAGCTACTTGATCAGCAACTCATGACCAGCAAACATTCCAAATTCAATCAGCCATTTATGTCATTCTGGATGGCTTTAATTATTTTTGTATAGCACATTCATTATATAAACTGCAATGAGCTGCTTCTGTTTAATAAAATTTTGGCAAGCACTCAGGGGGTAAGCAAAAAAATTCATTTTGAGCTGCATGCATGCGGTTCCTATTTCTGCCTGCAGGGTTTACAGGAATCTAAGTAACCGAACCTCGGGGTGCCATTGACGTCGACCGTCTAGGGTTAGCGTTTCCATCAGCCGATCGACGGAGCCCCACGGCTCCTATTTCTGCCTGCAGGGTTTACAGGAACCTAACTAACCGAACCTCGGGGTGCCACTGACGTCGACCGTCTAGGGTTAGCGTTTCCATCAGCCGATCGACGGAGCCCCACGGCTCCTATTTCTGCCTGCAGGGTTTACAGGAACCTAACTAACCGAACCTCGGGGTACCCCTGACGTCGACCGTCTAGAGCCCACTTTTAACTTACATTGCCGATTTTTCAACAAAACCGCAATCCAATTAGTTACTTTGCTCACCATGTTTCAAATACACTGCTTAAAGACATGTTTTCTCTGCTGACTGAATGTTTATTATGCAAACTCATGTTATTGTAAGCTGCGTATATATGATTTAATTTTTGACCATTATCAAAATTATTTGCGGAACAAGGATTGCTGCCTGATTTTTTAATTGCAAACAAAATCTTTGTATGCTGACCAAATTATTTAAATGCTATTTTTTTGTGGCTCACCAAATTTTATAATTGCTTAAACATTTAATTACTTCTCATTTCAATTAAAAAGACTCAATAATTCAATGTTGCAACATAGTTGACATATTTTTTATTAATAATGGTATACGGCACAGATAATATAATACTACGTACAGATACCCAATCCAATACAAAGAAATGACACCTCCCTAAGTCTGGTTATTGCTCTGGTTATTTTCTTTCCTCCATTTTTTCAACATATGGCAGCAGCGACGCACTAATTCCCAGAGACTGTAGTTTTACAACGCCATCTAGGAGTTTGCCTAGATACTAGGTTAGATCGATAATACTAGATAGCAATGCTTTTATATCGATTTTCAACATCGCACCGTGCGTTCAAGGACAAACTAAGTAAGTAATAACAATACAAAAAAATATCTCGAGTTGGCAGAACCGTTTCATTTGTGTGACTGAGAATCATATTGTGTTTTTGAGTGTGCGTAAAGGTAGCGCGCGAAGTTTTAGTTTGCAATGGAATGTGCAGTTCAGTGTCAGCCTGTATGTTGAACAAAATATGATTCGCGACCGTAACGTATGTATTAACAGAATTATATTATTAAAATCGTCAATACAATGCCATTGAATAACTATTTCATGAAAAAGTAATTGGGATTAAATGAACTTAGAGGGTTGAGTTGATTATTTTAATGATAAGAATTCTGTAACTCTGATACAAATACCTATTACGACTGCGAATCATAATATTTTTAATCAACAAACAACCTTACACTGACCTGAAAATTGCAAAAAAAACCTGAGAAAATGCACAAGTGCGCTATTTGCAGCTTTACTTTAGATTAGATGTTCTGAGCCGCCACAAAGTTTGCAGACCGTCACTTGCAGCTTATACTAAAATATTATTTATTACTCAAATCAATCACATCTAAATATTAATAATAATTGCATATAATTTAATCAATGACGTATTCTTATATGTACTGATATCAATGAATTTAACGTACTTAGTGACTTCGGAAAAGAATAGAAATGGTAGGTACTGCTAGTAGGGTTCGCGCGCGCAAACTTATTTTTATTTCAATGAGCCATGTCACACACATTTTTTCGTTGTACCTATTTTAGACCAACCTACTTCACTTAATTAGTTTAGATTATCGTGTTGGCCACAAATAAAATTTCATTCCTTTTTTATTGAATTAGACCCAGTTTAAAATAAATGTAACGTTTGATATAATAGTTTTGAAAAGAATTGTTACGCGTTCCATACATGTTGGATAATTACGAGAGCAACTTGAAAATGTGATTTTTTGTTTGTTGAGATATCTTAACGATTTTGGTGTCAAATAAAAGGTCTAGATCTAAAACCATTTTACCCGTTTGAATTATGTAACACTCGTCACTCGTTTAGGAAATAATAAGGAATTAGTATAATGAAAATGTAAACAACCAGAATTTTTTATGTATAAGTTTTACGAATTTTTTAATTTATGCAAAATGTGAAAATATTATCATGTTAAACAAAGAGGTATCTAGGTAGACTAAAGATTAAAGGTTTTCATTTGTTAATTACAAATGACGGAGTTTAATATTCATTGTCTATCAACCTAATTGACCGTGTAATCATACGCATCAAACATTACGAGTATAAGATAGATTATGTGCTGATAGACGACAGTAGGTAGATAGACGACAGCGGCAAGCCGACATCCCTAGCGCCACAGCTAGCACGTCACTAGACAATGACAAAGTTAGGCAACAGAAGAGAGCGGCAACGTTTAGGTGATTATCGCTGTAGGTAGTTAGCGCTTATGCGAGCTGAATTGCTCTTTGTTGCTTAGTAGCAATAGTCGCTATTTCTATTAATTGTTGCGCGAAGTGCCGCTTCGGTACCTTTCTATTCTGTGGTAGGAGGATGAAAGATGGAATTTGGTACTAGGTTGGTACTAGTCAGTCAGAAACGGAAACAGAATTGACATTGACAGACAGAGTAACTACCTACTTTTAAAACGTTTCGTGTAATGTTTGATTTCCCGATTCATTATATTATTACCTTTCTGAGAAAAATAAACGAAATGTTACGAGTATGTTGCAGTAAGGACTTCCTCTAAACGAGAGATGCATCTATATTTGTAGTTTAGTATCTTAATTCTTTCTTAAACATTGCGACCGTAGAGAAGGCGCATTACATAAAGTTGTACAATAAGTCTCCTAACCGAATGTCTGCAAGATATTGGCGGATAGTTGTGACGCAGCCACACTGTCTGCCGTCTAGCCGAACTGCTGGCCAGTTGGCATCCGACCCTCGCGTCTTTAGCCTCAGTTCTACGTAATCATCCTGTTGGAATTTACTCGATATTAGCTTTTGACTGCGGCTTCACTTGCGTGCTTTCGGAAATAATGTCACGGGATCGCACCACTGGGGTAAGTATCCTATGTGCATGTTCTACCTAAATGCCCAATTTCATAGAAATCCGTTTAGCCGTGTGTGCAGCACCACGCTGAACCAGCTGGACTGGCTACTAGACAGTTACTTTCACATGTCTATATTAGTACGGATTGGGCCTTCACTGTTAGTTAATTTGCCAAAACAATATTGCGCGACGACTTTATTTCGTTATATCTAATATGACACATACGACTGCCTTATTTTTCTAGTTCCTGATCAGGCTCCTAGATCAGACCAAACATAAATGGTATTTCGCTATCCCATCAAGAGTTTTGGCATCTTGGCAATTGAAGGCAATAATACGCTTACCCTATATCGTCGTATCCTACGAATAATGCCCTAACGAACATAGGGCCTTTTTTTACTACATAATTCAATTCGGCTCATCAGACGACATATAACCAGTTCAACAAAACAATTTAAAACGGTACAGGTTATCAAATAATAACGTTTTCTAAAAAGCCACAATTGTAAGCACTACGTTTTCAACGAAGAATAAAGCCACAATCGCCATCAGGACGCGATGGATGACGATTTTTCGCGAGTAGTGGGGTTATTTTAATATTGGGTACATAGAACAAAACCCTCATGGTGATTGTGGCCGTGTTCTATGGAATGGCTAAATTGCGCATGTATAGAAGAGACGAAGTCCTAATTGCGTTTGTGTCTTTCTTCTACGTTCAAATTATGTTTTTGTATTTTATTCGTCCACAATCGCCATTGTGGCCTCAACATTTCCGGAGATAAAAGGCGTAATGTAACTTATTGCTTAAGTCCAGCCCTAATTCGCCTTTATACAACAGAGAATAAGGATTTAAGGAACAAAATGCGTATAAAATATAAAGATAATTTATTGAAAATAATCCTAGCCGAACCAAAATATACCAATACACATTATTTGAAACCAACAATACATATTTGTTTATATTTAAATTAATTAAACATAAAAAGTGTCTCCTGAAAAGTAGCTATTATGCAGTTACGCCCCTATTCGTAGGATACGATGATATCACATTGAAATTAAACACAAATGGAAATATGACTGTGTAAGTACTACGCTTCTGCCAACCCCTTCTAGGAAAACCGGTGTGATGTTATGTGAAGTTACGGACACCGCTTCTGTCTGCGTCTCTCTAGTATTTGAATGTGCCTATCTAAGTGAGCCAGATTACTGGACTGAACTGTTAACTAGTAGGTTCACGTTCATCATATACCCGGCTGGATTCGAACTAGCGACAAATCACGCGCCTATACCGCGAAGCTGAATACTAAATATACAATAAGGATTTAATATGTTGACGAGATCAGCTGCTTGACGCGCACGCCTGTCGCCTCCGGGCCCGCCGCTCAACTCCGCCTCGCTGCGCGCCGCCACCGGAACCCAGCCCATCGTGAGCGACACCATCTGAGACACCGGCCGTGGCAGTTGTGTCGAGCTCGAGCTACGAGTATTTCTTTCCGCCTACGACGCCACTGCCTGTTCGTCGACGAGGAGGACGCCGGCCGCTGGACGGTTAAGGACCTCGAGGCCCACTGACCTCTGATAGGGTCCCAGCTCCTGGCGGGAATGTGAAGCGCTTGCGATGGTCGCAGTCCATCAATGAAAGTGTCATGCGCGCATACTATGGGGCTACAGAGGGGGGAAACAAACTGACCGCGTACCGTGTTCGGATGCTCTCTCTGTTTCATGTTTTATAATTTTATAATATGACATAGTTTATTCAAAAAGAACCATAAATCTATGTGGTCATGGCTCTCGCCAAAGAAAAGAAAAAGTCAAATCGATTATATACTAACCAATAGAAAGGAGAACATCTCAAACTTAGAAATTATATCAAATCTAACTTTTCCCAGAGACCATCGACTCTTGAGAAGCACACTACAGTTTGCACCGATAAAGAAAAGTAGAGCAAATTTCAAAAATTATAAAACCAAACTCAGTACCTCAGAAGAAAAAGGACAATTTACACAAACTTTAACCACAAATATAAATGAAATAGAACTAGAAGAAAATGAGAATATAGAGTCCTTATACAACAAAATTAAAAAAACAATAATCACCAGTTTAAATTCAATTCGACAAAAACCAACACCGAAACGGGAGACGATCCCTGTTCACATAAAATGTCTTATTAACAGAAGAAGTGAATTGATTCAGAAGAAATACCTAACAAAAGAAGAAAAAGACGAACGTACATACCTCTACAAAAACATCTACAAATTAATGAAACAGGAACGGACAGAACACAGAATAAAAGAAATTAAAACACACCTCGAATCAACAGGTAGTTTAAAGAAAGGACTTAAAAATTTTAATACCACTAAACGATGGATACCCTATATAAAGGATGATACTAGTGACAATAAAATATTATCAAGAACCGATATAATAGAAAAGGCAACAACATTCTATAAAATATTATCAAGATCCGATATAATATAAAAGGCAACAACATTCTATAAAATATTATCAAGATCCGATATAATAGAAAAGGCAACAACATTCTATAAAAACTTATACTCGGTAAAATATACTACTCCGGAAATCGAAACGACCAACCAAGTCTACTCTACTACTCTAGATAGATTCTCTATTTATGAAATAATAAAGAAAATCGAATCTCTAGAATCCGACAAAAGCAACGGGCCAGATGGAATCCCAAATCAAGCACTGAAATTGGGGAAAATGATACTAGCACCATACATAACAACCTTATTTAACAAAATTCTAAACTGCAGAGCGATACCGAAAGAATGGGCACTTTCTGACATAATTTTACTTTACAAGAAAGGAGACCCTGCCGATATTGGAAACTATCGACCAATAAGTCTACAACCAAATATGTACAAATTATTTGCTTCATGTCTTGAGGATCGTTTAGCAATGTTCATAGAGAAATTTCAACCACCGGAACAAGCAGGTTTCAGGAAAAACTTCTCAACAACAGATCACATCCACACTTTAAATTTGATTATAGAGAAATATACAGAGCACAATAGACCTCTCTACCTGGCATTTATCGACTACGTCAAAGCCTTCGACTCTACATCACATAAGAGCATGTGGAAAGCTCTACATGAGAGCGAAGTACCATCGGAGACAATAGATCTTATAAAAGACATCTACCACAAAAGAAAAAGCGAGTAAAGTTGGAGAGACAAGGCCCTGAAATAAACATTTGTAGAGGCGTCAGACAAGGTGACCCCTTATCACCAAAAATTTTTATAGCTGTGCTCCAAAGCATAATGAAAACTTTGCACTGGGAAAAGAAAGGAATTCAAATTAATGGTAAACTCCTTAGTAACCTCCGATTTGCGGATGATATCATACTCTTCTCTGAAACAGCATCTCAAATAGAAGAAATAATTAATGAGTTAAATGTGGTAAGCAATGCAATCGGCCTAGAACTAAATACTACCAAGACTAAAGTCATGACGAACCACCATAGCTACCAATAAGGGTTAATAACAACACATTACAATACGTTCCAAGGTATGTCTACCTGGGACAACAAATATCTTTCTCTGAGACAAGACACGAAGATGAGATTAAAAGACGAGTTAACATAACCTGGAATAAATTCTGGAGTGATAAAGAAACCCTAAAATCAAAACTCCCTATTAATCTCAAGAAAAAGGTAATGGACTCATGCTTACTTCCTTGTCTTACGTATGACTGCCAAACATGGATATACAACAATAATGCTAAAAACTACAAGTATGCCAGAGAGCGATGGAAAGGAGCATACTAATCATACAACGTAAACACAGAAAAAGAAACACAGAGATAAGAAAAACAACAAAAATAATAGATGCTTTGGAACATTCTCAAAAACTAAAATGGAAATAGGCCGGTCATATTGCACGTATGGAGAACGAAAAATGGACACAGAGAGTAACTACCTGGCAAGGACCAGCAAACAAAACGAAAAGAGGTTGTTGAAATAATAAGAACAGCCGGTGAACATTGCAAAGCAAAGGACAGACAGACGTGGAGCAAAATGGAGGAGGCCTTTACCCGTTGAGGGGTCCATACTGAAATATTGAATTAAATTATATATATTAAATTATGAATTGTTTTCAAAATAGAATTTATTTAATATCTATAAATGGAAAGAAATGATTTTACTAATTTAGAAATTATTTAATTGAATTGTAATTATTTTATGCATGCACAAAAGTAATAGTAATCTTAAGATATATTTGTTTTATAATTCATTCATTATGGAAATTTAGAGGCTATAATAATAATATGACATAGTGAACTTGCTCCAAATGATAACAATACAGTTCCCAATGTCCGACGTAAACGCTCTTCTGTACACAATAGCCCGCCCTCAACAAACAGCCTCTTTCCGCCTGAACAAGTTTACTTAACATTAAAACTGCTGTCTCGGACACTTACACTTAAATCCTAAACAAACTAATTGTGCCTCCGCGAGGGTCCACTAGCCCCTCACTCGCTGGGCGTATGACTCTCGGTACGCAGTACGCAATGCGACAGGGATACGCACGCGTACCGCGCGCTCTGCCCACCCCGCGTAGTGCGTACTCTACGATACGCGTAACGACGTACATATAGTGCAGATGAACCGAGAATGCGTTGTCTTAGTATAGTATGCAAGAATTGCTTGTTATTGTGTTTATTCTGAATGTATATTTTAAGGCAATTTCGACTAATTTTCATCTGTTGGGCATGTAGAACGTAAATCCATACTAATCCATAGTTCTATACTATATACTATATAATAATACTATAAATGCGAAAGTAAGTTTGTTTGTCACCTTTTCACGCCTAAACTACTGAAACGATCAGCCTGAAATTTTGCATATACGTTGTCAAATGTACAGATTAGGACAAAGGATACCTTTTATCCCGAATAAAGTACTGTTCCCGAGGAAAACTATAATAACATTCATATGATAATATTTGACACCACATGTCTTTGGAATTATTACAACCCGAACTGATTGTCAGTTTCTAAATTAACGCGAGCGAAGCCGAGGGTATAAGCTAGTTCATAAATAATTTTAATCTCAAACGTATTCGTTTTGTTGCTTACCACTATCTGCTTTGGTCCTCTCAGGACTAATTTATATAAAACCAGCACTTCCCCCGCAAAAATTGTGATAGCTCGGCTAATAAAATAATAAATAATTAATATGCCTGATATAAATATATTCTATAGCCTATAGCACTCACGAATAATTTAACTTTCTGCCAATGAAAGAATTTTTAGAATTGGATCATTCGTTCCGGAGATTACCCGCTACATACAAACTTACAAACAAATACCTCTTTATAATATTATTATTATAGTACAGAAGTACAAGTAAAGTGCTCGGATCTTTTGGAACCTCTGTTCATAAATGTAGTTTCTATTTGTATTGTTGCTCAACTCGACGAGATCACAATGTTATTACATCGGCGCAGACAGAGCCACGTCTTCATCAGACGGCTGTTCGTGACGTCACCGTGTTGTGATCTGTTGTATGCGACCGTAGATTGTGCTCATCACGCTAAGTGTTGATAAATGCACACTTGACATCCTAAGTTATCGTCACTGTTGTGTAAGCTCACTAAATGTCATCAAGCAATCATATTTTTCAAGTGCTTAGCTCCACACCCGCGATTGCATGTCACTCATAACATAACTAGTGAAATGAGGTATTAATCTCCTTAACTCCTCTTTCTCACTCTTAACAGAATACAAGCGTTCATGATCATCTGCCTGCCTTTTCCCAACTATGTTGGAGTCAGATTCCAGTCTTAACGGATGCAGCTGAATATTAGTATTTCACCTGGAGCGACTGCCTCTCTGCACAACCCAGTCACTACTGGGAAATGTAATACCCTTTGACAAGACCGCTTGTCAGACTCTCGCGCCACTGACTACTTGTAACGAATGTCAAAGATATACAAATGACAGGCGTGATGTTATGTTATACACATGTGGTCCTATGGGTATGCCCGCACCTTATTTAGCATTGATGTCATCAATATTTTTTAATTATTAGCTATTATTTGGTTATTTATGTTAATTATTTTTGTTTTTTTTTTATTGCGCATTTATTATAGTAATTCCGGCTTCCCTTTAAAAGAGTTTCAGTGAGATGTACGTAATTCAATCCTCAAAGGAAAATAAACAACAGATCAATGATTTAGCAAACGTTTAATATATGTTTGACTTAAAATTATATTAAAAATGTACAAAAATACGACAGTGTGTCACCGCTCATGGTCGATGGCTATAGACACAGGAGCGTGAACGATCCGCTTCACAAGTATATCACAGCTAGGCATATTGTACTGCTACTGAGTATGTATCACTATTGTATCGTAGAGAGTATTTACAGTTATCACAAGAGGTAAAAGGCAGCTTTTTGCTTATAAGTAAAAATAGAAAACAATTACAAGTAGGTACATCATCCCAAATGAATACTCAGCTACTTCAAGTGAATAGGCAAGTAAGTAGTCTACGTCACTGTAGATCCAATAATCATGTAGAGAAAGTTTCCCACGATTCTTAACAATAACCGAAAAGTTCAATGATACAAACAAAATTGATTAATCACATAATAATCGAGACTTCCCATCACTGTGATTCTGACATCATAACTATAACGTTAAAAATAATAGCATTTACAAACTTACAAACATAAAGAACATTCTGTTTTACACGCTCATACATGATGTAACACGTAAACAATGCAATCGTTTACATGACGATGTGTTCACACATTATACTCGAGCATTGTAGCCAATTAGCGTGCAGCATTCTTATGATAAAGTGTGAAACTATCCCTGTCCCTGTTCTCATTATGATAAAGTGTGAAACTATCCCTGGGTTCGTTCGGGATTACGGTGACGATGTGTGAGCGCGTAGAACAAAGTGTCAGTAACGTGGGCGCCTGGCGGCATGCGGCACGTCGTCTGAACTCTAACTAATGGTAACTACTAAACTCTAACTAATGGTAACTACTGGCTCTGAATGCGCCGCGACCGCTGCAGCCCCCGCACACCGCGGGCAACAATAAGGTTAAGCTGAGGACACCGCAACTTAGTCGTTGTGTTACTAGTTCATTTGTATTGCATGGCAAGCATTGTGTTAGAAAGCAGTTGAAAAGTTTTCGATAGGTGCATACACGTTCTAATTGGTGTTCATAGGCTCTTAAGCATTAAGGTGCAAATATGCATGTCGTGCCTTGAAAATCTAAAATGGACCTGTATGATTATTAGAATACAGCCGTGAATCGATTTCTCGACTGTATGTTTCCGAGTGAATAAACTGATGGCTAAATGGTGCGAGCGTACTATTTACCATTCGCAAGCCTTGCATTTTAGATTCCTATATTTCAATATTACCTTTATATTCGAAACGCAAGCAATTTAGTAGTAATGATACGCAAATGGGAATACCATTCTCTGTAATAACACACGTCCCAACGGAACATTTCAATCTCGCTACCGATGTGTGTATCGCCAATGTCGCGGAGAGCACGCCGCGTCCTTACTGGTGGTTGTCCGTGGGAGCATTGGGTAACCCACGGTACTGTGAGAGAATCAATTGTATGCACTTTGAGAACAACTGAACAATACGGCATTATTTATCATTGTATCTGGTTTTAGTTGCATACAATGCAATTTTTGATGCCAAAATATTCTGCCTTTCCCGGCAGTTTCGTTTGTATGGCAATGTTAAATTTGTTGTCAAAGGTCTTGTGCGTGAATGAACTTGAAACATTAATTATTATCTAAGATGTGCCTATGAGTAACCCCAAAGCTCAAAATATTTCGTAGGTCAATATCAGTTTCAGATTAAGAACTTATTCAACATTTCGAGCTAAGAGATGTTCAGAACCTATATAACCATTTCTAACGGAATTTGCTGACAAATAAGTGACTTGTTACAATTGTACTACATGTTCCAAACAGGGCAACATAGGATGCAGGTCGAACGATGCGTCTCAAGCAGTCGCATCGTGTGGTGCGGCCGGGGTAGTGCGGCTGGGGTGGTGCGGCCGGGGTGGTGCGGCCGAACGGCCGGCGTGCTTCAAGGCTGCATGCGAATGTGAGAGGTGTAGAAGGGCGCTCGCTAATTGCCCAATCGTGTTAATATTATATACTCCTTACGTGATGAAACTTCGTGCTCTTGCGACCCTGAGCTACCTACAGCTAGGATTCGATTCACACGCGTCACATTTGCAGATGCACACTAAAATGCATTTCATTTAAGCGTAAAAGATTTTTAGTTAAACCGGCATGAACGAAAAAGTTTTCGATGAGTCTGCCTACATTTTGATCGCAGTGTAGATGGATAGTGAGGAAGGATGAGAGGATCGGCCGTGACCTCGATCGCGAGTGACAGATGAGGCGCGGCGTGTGCGGCGCTTGGAGGCCGCGTGAGAGGAGGATGAGTACTGAGTGCTGCGGTAAGGGTGTTGCGCAAGAGTGCTGGGCGACTGCAGCGCGTTGCACAACGCGAAGTGGGTCAAGGTCACCGCGCCATCACGCGCGTCCATCCGAGTACGGCAGCAGGCGGTACTGGAAAGGCTCCTCGTTGCGCTGCTGCGTCGCTTGATGCTCGTACGCTTGTCTTTGTTGCTGCTGGTTAGCTTGCTCGCTCTGCGACTGGGTGTAATAGTTCTGCTGGTCAATTGGTTGCTGCTGGTAGTTCTGTGGTTCGGGCTGACTGTAGTAGATCTGCTCGTTCAAAAGCTTTCGCTGTTGCTCAATGTGCTGTTGGCGTTGCTGAAGTAGTTGTTGTTGCAGCAACAGTTGCTGGTATTCGTGTTGGTGCTGTTGCAGCTGTTGTGAGTGCTGAAGTCCTGGAACCTGTTGCTGACTGTAGTTATGCTGCTGTTGTTGATGCTGGCTGTAGTCTTTCTGCTGCGGCTGATGTTGCTGTTCTTGGTGTGCCGCCTGTTCAAGAGAGCCGTCCTCTTTGATGGTGAACTCTTTAGAGCTCTGTATGGAGACGAGCTGCTGTTCGGGCGGGGAATATGAGTCGGCGCGGCGCTGCAGCGGGAGGCGTGAGGCGGGCGCGTCGGGCCCCGCCAGCACGGCGGCGCCGGGCCGCAGGCGCGCCGGGGGGCGGTACGTGGTGGCGTCCAGCCGCGCGATGGGCCGGCGGGGATGGAGAGTGGCGGAGGGCCTGACGGGCTCAGCCGCACTGCTGCCCGTCAGCGCACTGTTGCGGCTCTGCAACAGGAAAGCTGCGCTCAGCTACTGCGGGAGCGGGACGGAGGAGGGGACTGATGACGCGGGTGACTGTCACTGACCAACTGACGTGACGACGAGATGAAGGTGAATCATTTGGTTCTATTCGCCACAATCCCATATTGGATTGCATCAATAAATCTGTGTATGATCAGTACGAGTGAATCCGTTTATTGATACGCCATTTTAGTGAACTAGTGAGTGAACACGCTGAGCTGAGCCTAATACTAATATTTGCTAACACATATTAATCGCGGCTGAACGGAAAATGTGCGTTTGCAAGTTAAATATTCATGTTATTGATGCAGATATAATTTGACTGGTGGAGAAGAGAAATAACAATCTTCTAAAATCTGAAGCTGAAAGCAATAATAAGTTTTCACCGGTTACCAACCAACCGCTCCTAATGCAGCCACTAGTTTTTAATTGAAACTGCAATAAATTATCTCAAATTACCGGATATTTACATATTTTAATGTCAGCACATTCATGCATATTCACGTCAAAACAAAGTGTATGTATTAATTGCCACAGTACGTAACATGCACATCATTACAATACATATTTACATAACGCGCAACACATAAGTGGTAAGAGGTAGCCGTGAGCGGGGTCAACAACCGAGCGCTTCACTTTCCAAAGTGGCGCGGGCGCAGTATTTTAGTGCATGCGCCGAGCGCACACACGCAATAACTCAGGCAGAAGGTTCACTTTGAACAGTTTACGAGAGATAATGTACCTACAGCTTTTATAAAGGACGGAAAGACCGCGGTCCGCGGCCCTGGAACACAAAGGGTAAGGAAGGAACATGGATGGGTTTTAGTCAGTACAAGTCTAACACTCCCTTCCGCTCTGCCCAGAGTGGGAGGAGCCATTTGATGATTTCCCATCGGAAAAAAACTAAAAAAAGCTTTTATAAAGGACTTCCAAGTTTTGTTTTACCTACTTCTGACTGCAAAGGGGATGTCATGAAAACGGATATAATTCATGAAAATTGCAAATCGCAAAATGAGTTAAATTTTGTTACTTTAGATTGAACGATGAGTTTTGAAAATTCAATACTTGGTATCTTTTACTATCATGTAAAATGTTAGTCCATGCGTACGAGTACCTATCCAGCCAAGCATTCGTACTTGAGCTCTGTACGCGGTCATATTACAAACCAAACTAACTGTTTTGTTACGAATCTAGAAGCGGACTACCCTCAGCCGTGTGCTACTAGTGGTGCGCCTGGCCTGTCTGTTCAGCGTCATCTCGGGCATTACGCATTACGCATGACGCGCGGTTACAATGTGAACTTTACGTTATGTAAATAGAGCCAGACCGAGCGCTCAAATATTAAGGGTTCCGATGTTACGTGACTCTGTAGTCTATGAATACACTAACATTTACAATTTATGTTTGTATACTTTGTCTTATACTTCATAATGCATTTAATGAGTCGCCATTATAATTATTTCGTTTTGGATCTCTCTCGCATAGTATTTACGAAGTGACAATGTCAGTGATTGCTAAAACTAGGGAAACCTAACATAATTCACAAAGCTACGTCGTACGGTCGGTAACAACGAACAGCTCCCCTGCATCATCCTCTGCCTCCCGTTCCCCAGCTGGGTTGGGGCCGGCCAACCGGCCTCCGCTCCAACCAGCCCGTCTACACTAAATCCGTAACACCTTTCGGCATTACTGGTCATTATTAAAACGACCAATCTGGATTAACAATTTTTTCTTGGTCTCAAGACTTCTAAGCGAAAAACGAATGTGTAAACGATCAATATAAGTTGACTTATGACGATCTGTGCACACACCACATACAGAACTTGGATCTCATCCAGAACTAACTAATAACTGTATTATTTACAACTACGAGAGAACAAAGAACGAGCTAAAGAAGTTAATGGGAGGAGGCTGACTTTAATTGAAGATAGCGAGACAGTATTTTTGGCAATTCATGATATTTTCTTGTCAAGTTTTAATAAAATGCACTTACATTATTTACTAGAAATATACTGCTATCAGTATAATTCTGTTAAAAAATGTAAGCTGATTTAAGTTTAATAAGTCAATAAAATTATGCATTCTATTCCTTAGTGCACATTGAAACTACATGAAAAAGTCCTTGAACGGACTGGGTGACGTCATGCGGCGTAGCACTCGTAGCTCGTAACGCTACGCTGACCTTATTCGCGACACCCCCTTGGATCGCGTCCAACCGCTACGCCGTAGCGCTACGACGTAGCACCAACTTGTGACTCAGTTGATTAAATACTTGTTCGACGGCTCCGTTCTAGTTTCCATGTTGTGTAGTTTCATTGATATTTACATTAGATGGTGTAGATGGAGATAGATGGAGCAGGCCTTCATCCAGAGATGGATGATTTAAAAATATAAAATTGTAAATTATAGGATTATAAGGGCAATTTTTTTGGTTGTCTTTTATTTATAAGAATTGAAAATCGAACCCAAGACGCTAAAGTTGCTCTAGCGCCCACTACACCATCGAGGCAGTAACACTCAACATTTTCGAGCACGACCCGCTCGAGTATAACTGCAGATGTAGTAAATCACTTGCGTGTGTGAGTGTACTGCTTGCAATATTATTTACGAGCGCGACTGTACCGCGTTATTTATCACCGGCACCTCCGCCGGGTTAACATATTCACCACAACTAGGAGGTTAACTAACACACACTACTAAAATAACGTCACTCTGCAATTGAATTACAAAAAAGCTGTTCAAAAGTGAAAATGTTAGTTAATCATGACTGTAACCGACAGACGGTTCAGATTTTTTACTGTTGAACAAAGACAATTAAGACAGTTAAGACATTCTTAAATGTAATAACTTGGAGTTACGGTCATTCATAGAATGTTGTTTGTGTCAACAATAGTACGACTGTCTCTGTCACCGGCTCCGGTGCCCATTACAACGTATCCACGTGGCTACACCCGTGACTCCATGATTCCACTGGAACTAATGATAGTGAGCTCTTCACTGTGACGCGCTGACAACAGTTGTCATGTGTCACATCACTACTTAGCGCACACCGCCGCCGCCGCCCGGCGCGTGGCGCGTGGCGCGTGGCGCGGGGCGCGTGGCGCGTGGCGCTTCCGCCGGACGGACGAGCAAACAAATGAAGAGCTCACGTCGGACGAGGTCAACGACAGGCGCTTGTACGGACACACATACACACAGAATGTTGCACGACTGTTGGTCTATTGGAACGTTTTAGGACGAAGTTTACAGTAGAGAACACCGACAGGTATGCTGCACGTCAGAAACTGCTCTTTATGAAGCGCTGCCTTCTCAAAATAAGCCACTCACCGTGTTTTCACAAACGGTTTATGACGAATGATGAAAAAAAGAATCTTCAAAATAAGTATCTTCTTTGGTCTTTCAAAACCGTAACTTACTCAAGTTACAGTTTCAGCAGTACATGCCTCAATACTTAAAATAATGATAACTTCATTTGTTAACCACACCGTGTCAGTGACACACCTTGATTACCCCTACGTATATGATGTGTCGTCACCGGAATGATTTGTGTACTTGAAATTGCTGACGGTGGTATGTGTTATTACGACTCAATAATAGTACCTGGATGACCGAGCATTGTTCGTTTTTTTATGTTTCCTAAAAATGAAACCTAGCTAAATCGATTTATCGCCCCCGAAACCTCCTGCATACAAAATTCAATGAAAATCGTTGGAGCCGTTTCAGAGATTCAGAAAAAAAAAATTATATATATATATATAAGTACATATATACAAGAATTGCTCGTTTAAAGTTATAAGATTTAATTAATTTAGTTTACAAATCTTGATGACGGTCGCCCCTCTTGTGTTTTTGTATGGGAAATCGTCAACACCAAAATGGTCTAAATTTTCACACTTTTTTTTCGGATGGGAAATCATCATATGTTTTCTTCCGCTCACACTTGTACTGACTAAAACCCATCCATGTTCCTTCCTTACTCTTTGTGTTCCAGGGCCGCGGTATCTGTTTCGAACAGTCCCGCAGCCCTGGCTGACGGTCGCCTCAGTGCATTGCATTGATTTGTTATAAAACTTACACAAACTTACTAGTGGAATGCATAATTTATTTTCTCATTTATCTACAAACCGACTGTCAGCAGTAAGAATAGAATACAAAACGATTTAAGAGAAACAAAGCAAATACTTTAAAACAGAGAGACTTTAGTATTCATAACAATGATATGTATGTAAACACTGAAACAACGCAAGCCACTCGATTCCTTCCAAGCTCGCGCGTACGTGATCGTCTTTATCTTCAACCGAGCGCTGAGCAGCGGAACATTATACAACATAAAACCAACCGTATAGCGCAGATTTCTATTAGAAACAGTTTTGTGCAAAAATGAAGTTTTACCAGAATATTACATAACACTAACTGTATTATGTAAATAAATGAATCTGTATATATATGCAGCATATCAGGTAGCGCAGTGTTATTATCAATATTACATCAAGTACAAGTACAACGAATATAGCGGAAGACAAGTTCTCTTATTATGGGTCTTCCTTAATCAAAACAGTCTGTCATCAGTAAAAACATAACTTGACGACAAGACTAAAGTTCAAATTCTTATATAAAATGAATGAAATCAATGGACCAATCTCAATCCACTAAACAGAGCCTCTTCTAAGTAGTCCGGACTCGATATAAAATTAATGTTCTCAATATTCGTCGTATTAGCTCCCGCGACTCGGCCCGTATCTGCGACGCCCGAGGGACCACCCTGTACCCGATCAAAAATTAAATCAAACAGCCTTTATTTATTTATTGCTCTCTGCGCAAGAACACGCACATAATTTATGTAAGTTCGGATTTTTCCAACGAAATGAGCCGTGACCTGTACCTGCTACCCTTCCAGACTATTCACAAATATCTTGGTTTCAATTCTATTTTTGGACAGAATATTGTACTAGGGTCTTGGATCCGTCAACAAATGTCACCGTAAAGTTGTTGTCAAATCTTTGAGAGCTTTATGTGGCGTCAACGATTGGAAAGCAGTTATTTTCCACAAACTATAATTTCTTTCGACACTACTAGATCACCAAATTCAGAAATGTCAGCAACCGCGCGCCGTTAGCGAACTAGACTTGTAATAATGTCCGTGATGTCTCCGCACGAAACTAATCGGACGTCGTTTACAAATCCGCGCTATTACGCAACGCATCTCACTAATATCGGTTCTTTTTGCAACCCATCTGCTAAGATCTGACGAAATCTTACTAACTTTACTGAATTCGCAACTCTAACTGCTGTAACATAAGTTTATAATTGATGTGTGGGAAGTTTGAAGATTTGTAGTGTTTTGTAATAGGTGGAATTAGATCTTTCTAAGTTTGGTAAACACTGGTCGGTAGTGTCGACTGTCGCAAGCAGAACATGATGCTGTTACACAATGTGCGAGTGTGTAATGTTATGTTTCCAGAGGCGGCGGCGCGGCTGCGCGGCGGCGGCGCGGTGCGGTGCGGTGCGGCGCGGTGCGGCGTGGCAGAGCATTCGAATTAAACGTTTCTAATTGCGACGTAGGTTCCTCACCACGATCACTGACGAAACCGACGGATGTTCAAGTGCTTATGATAATATTTTAGGTCAAAATGTGAGTCTATCTTGTTACTTCATCACCTTCAAATATGAATAATAAAGTCATTCAACCTGTGTTGTCCTGTAATATAGGGCTCAATATACTATTATTTTGAAATTCTAAGACAGAAAAACATTTGAAAAGTTACGTTCACATTACGCAAATTATACGTACATCTTGTTTAGAAATCGATTCTTCGTCAAATTCTCAGAGCGGATTTGAACAATGAAACAAACCGCGATCGACGCAGACGAATAGAGCTCTCGTACGGTTTAGATGAGCTGGTAGTGGTTAGTTTTATTGATGAGATCCGCCTTAAACACATCTGTCAACTGTTCAAAGTGCTCCCAGTAAATAATAACTTTTTGGTGTATAATCTGGCTAAAAGTGCGAACATTGTGTGTGACTGGACAATTTGAGTGTTTATTGAACCGTAACAATATTAATTGCAACGTCTGTGCTTCGATTCGTACGATAAAACGTTAAAAACGCACATAGAGCCCTTGTTGTTCTTATTTTTTATGAATGATTTAACAAGTAAAATAGAATGTAAGTTTAATGTGTATGCCGATGATCTAAAATTACCAAAGTACCAAACAGTAAACTGTACTGAAGACTTAGTCAAATTGCAAACTGAAATCGATAAAGTGTCTAGTTGGTGTATCGAAAACTGCATGATTTCAAATATCAGTAAATGTAAGCATATTAAATATACAAGGAAAAGACACGAGAAGAAGTATCTTGTATTCGCGACTGACGCGTAATTATGGATAGCCAACTTAAGTTTAGACACCCTATAGATAATATAGCTCAGAAGGCCTCGCGTCTGTCTGGTTTTGTAACGCGACAACTCAAACAATTTAGGGATCCAAAAGTCACAATACCAGTTTTTAACTGCATCGTTCGCAGTGTGTTGGAGTATCGAAGTCAAATAAGGAATCCTACTAATGAGGTTAATCTAGTAAATTAGAGCGAACTAAAAACGCCTTCTGTACCAACTATCCTATGCTAATAATCAATGTAGGAACCTTAAAATCCGATCCGATGAATCAAGGTTAGAATACTTCAACATGACTACTTTATGCTCTAGAAGAAAAGCTGCGGATATCGTGTACTTGTTCAAATTGGTCAATGCCCTCGTAAATTGTGAAGGTATACTGGAGAGAATTCAACTAGCTGTTCCACGTCAGAGCAGTGGTTTACGCTATAGGCGTACTTTTGTGATGCCTCATTCCAGGACAAATATAAAACAACATGCTTCATTTTATAGAATGTTTTCCAGCTACAATGGTGTGAGTCAGCATTTTGAAATTTTCTCGGGGACCTTAGCATCAGCCAAAATTAAAATTAAGGCGAGCCTTCGACCATTCGACTGATAAGTAATAATTGGTCCAATGGCTGCGTGTTATTTTTAAGCTTATTTATAACTAGCTCATATCATATATTGTGCATGCTGTGTTCACGCAGTTAGGCATGCAGTTTTAATGTTCTATTTTTTAAGTTTACCTAGTACTTAAGTAATATTGTATTGCCCGATTTGTGAACCAATAATAAAAAAAGCTGTTCTGATAATTTAGTTACTGTATTTTAAATGCGAACAAGTATAACATTAAGCGTCTACTCAGATAGAATGAATTCGGTGCAAAGTAACAATTTTATCTAATCCGTCGTCGTCGCTGGGTGCAATGTGTCGCCTCTCGTCCGAATTAATTACGTGACGTCACTGAGCCCTGCCCCCCGCCACCCCCTAGCTGGGCTGCTGCCTCCCCCCTCCCTACGGCGTCCTCCAGGACACGACTCAATCCTGCTCATCACTTTATCATCTCGCCGCCCGCGCTCGCACATTTACACTGATTACATTTATTATCTTGGATGGTTTTATTTTTATAACATATCCTACTTTTAAGAGTATAATAGATTACTTTTATAAAAAAATCAAGGTAGCTAATTGTAGGGTTAACATAACTGTCATTTCCGTATTCCACGAGGGGTTCCACTGTTGTTACTACACGTGATGGGTGACAAAACCATACATCTGTCAAGCTTATTCTAAAATGTGATGTGACAGAATGATCTGACGCTAAGAAGCATTTCCCCTAACGTGTCGTCACACTGTATAAGAACAAAGACAAGCCATAATGGATGTCACTAACTGAGGCAGTAACTGAGCTCTTTGGTTCAAGTTAAGTCTTAGTTTCGAACAGAGAGCAATCTTTTTCTCTTCTATCCACTCTCTCAAGTATTAAGATTCAGTAAAAACGGTATGGACCATTTTGGACGCTGCTTAGAACACCGGATAACGACCGATTTGTTAGTGACCGGTGTCCGTAGGCGGGTCGCAATGTATCCGTCCCGTTCCGACCAAACACTTGATAACTCAATCCATAGACTAGTTTTGGCAAGTTTAATTCAAACCATGAACCAATATGATACTTTGAGATGACAATAATTGAATCAAAATTTATATTTATTTTGGGAGTAGATAAAGTGTGAATATCGTTTAGTAACATTGTTTTACTTCATGCCATGCCATGTACATACAAGAGGTTTCAGCCACCAGGACCAGAGCAACAAGGCAGTCAAATAAGCAGTGGTTTCACTGCGAATTAGCCGCGTGGTGGTGTGGGAGCGAGGCGCTACATCTTTATTGAGTGTTGCGTCCCGACACGAGACTGCTGTTTATTGCAGCGTCCGCCATCTTGCACGCACTTCACTCACAACATACATCACGAGGAGGTTTGGAAATTATGTGGGAGTAGGTAAAAGTATCTCATCAACAAAATTATGTGGGAGTAGGTAAAAGTATCTCATCAACAAAATGGGCGCCTATTATACTCCACGTTACGTTTTTATTGACTCGATTACTCTGATATCTGATAACTGTAGTGTATATCCTCAATGAAAGTACTTTTTTAAACATTTCATTTTATAATATTTTACTGTTGTTGTAATGTTTACGATTAAATAACTCGTGGGAATATAACACTAAAAAATGAGTTAAATTGTTACTAACAGTATAGAGTCCGGTCTGAAATAAATCTTTCTATTATATTGTATAACATAACATTACGCCTGTTGTTCCCACAGTGATAGGTCTCGTACCTACCTAAGTGATAGGTGATAGGTACGAGTATCTAACACATTATGTTCTTCACCATAGTGCGTCGGTAATATAATAGCTATTTTGTTATACTGTCACATTCATAATTCTTCCTATTATAAAGAGGTCGTGTTGTAAGGTTATACAGGGTGTAAAAAGACTCTTCACGAAGCCGTCAACCAAGCATTATGTACATCAAACTACGTAAGTTTACGCAAAAATTAGTGCTAGGAAACAACTTTTTTTTTTTGGGCTGAAATATCACGTTTTACAGTAGGACTCAATGCAACGCAATCAAAACATTGTGCTGATGGATGGTTTGAATAGTAAGGGGGTCCTGGAGGTGTTTAAAGTAAAAATCTTACAGTAAAAACATGTGTTTGAAAAAAAACTTGTGAAAAAGTTGGGAGTTTGACCCCCAATATCTCCGTAACTAAAAGGTTCCCAGGTATGGCCATGAACAAAAAAATGATCGCAATGATGGGAAGAACAAGTGCCTTTCGGCTTCGTTAAGAGTCTGTTTACACCCTTTATAGTATGTCGATAACTTCGTAAGGTTACTTTTTTAAGTTAACAGAGAATTGAACGAAACCTGTACCCGTCGTACTCTGCAAGTTCAAGTAATGAGTAAACTTCCCCGCGCTGACTACTGAAGGAGGCGCCGACTGCGCACCGGAGCCGCTAGTCGAGTGGAACTCGCCACCTGCGTACCTCCTGCTGTGTCACGGACTAAGTGGTCGCTGCCCGAGTTCTTGACGACTTTTCAGTTATAGAACTGATTTAGGTTGTTCGAAACGTAAGCTAACCCAACATGAGTTCAATATGCCAGATTGTTATAAATGCTATAAACATGTTAAATGAATATTAACTATTCTGAGCACCACGAGTAGAGAAAAAATGAAGTGCTAGTAAAAGGATAATTTCTCGATGGAATTAATTGTTATAAAAAAAATATTGCAAAATCACAAAAAACCGCTATGTATTGTTTTCTGTTTCATGGCATTCAGTCAATTAGCTTCATATAGTCAACTGCAGGTCAATGTAACAATATGACATTGACTGAGTCTTTGTTTCATAGCCGTTCAGGCGGGCCTTCTTAGTTCAAGTGTTGCCAGTGACGTGAGGTTGGCCGTCCGTCCGCTTGCACGCGCGTGCGAAAGTGAGAAACATACCTGCGGAGAGACGCCGAGCATCTTGAGGCTGGGCGGCACGTTGGCGAGCGAGGCGCGCGGCAGCACCACGTGCCCGAAGTTCACCGTGAAGGCCTCGCACCACACCGCGAAGTGCCCGATGTCGAACACCGTCAGCTCCTACCGGGATGAGGACACATTATTATTATGTTAACGCACGCAGTGCTGCTCTCGCTAAGTCGCTACAATAGAGTTGCTATTGGGTGGCTGAAAGGTTTTTTAGTGTCGACTGCATACTGGAAAGCGCAGCGTGGATAGTTAGGGTAGACCGACGACCTTGTGAAGGCTACGGGTTCCGCTAGATGCAAGAAGAACAGGGCCGGCTGTTGCGGCGATATGCTACGGACCCTCAACTCAGTATTTTCCAGTTCAGTGCTGGGCAGAAGCCTCTCCCGCGCTGTGTCACATAACCCTCGGGTCTCCGCCTTCCGCCTCCAATCCGCGCCAGCCACTCCATGTCCAGCCAGGCGGTGTCATGTCACATTGGTACATACCCCGGGCAGCGTGAGCACGATAGTCTTCTTGTCGTACTTGCGCAGCGGCGCCTCCTTGCCGTTCTCGTCGGGGATGCGGATGCCCTGCGGGGACGGCTTGTCGCCCCGCCCCACCCAGAACTTGGCGTCTGTAACAGCACAACGTGTTACTAAATATGTTCTGCATGCCTACACGCTTACCCATCACAGTGACACACGGTTGCTATTGAATAATACTACGTACTGTCACGGCTGCTAATATATACACTCAGCTAAATTAAAAACAATTTTCTCATTAATAATCGATTGCAACTTTCAGATGTGATATGAGGTGGTATGAGTTCAGATAGAATTCGGATACATACAGTAGGAGACAATCACTTTTAAAAGTTGCTCCGTGAGACTTTATTATTATACTTTCCTTGATCTAATTTGTATTCTCTTTATCTAAACATAACCCTATAGAATTTTCTTCATCCCACGTATTCATTTCACATTTAATTTCGTGAAAGCCGCCATATCTCACAAGATTGGCACGCGTTCCAGGAGCATTCAAAATGAAAGTATTAACTTTAGAAGATTTTTTCGGGAGGCATCACCCCTGAGAATAGTTGCGTGGAACATTCCCAAACACTCCAGGAAAACAAACTGGTTTGGATATAAATTCCAGATCGCAGACAAAACCAATAATTCACTGCTTACATCCAACACTCATGTTCACACGCATGCGCAGAACGCGTTCGCTGTGGTACAAATGATTATCTATATTTATACTATAATTAGTATAATTATAATAATATATGTATATTAGTATATTTTTTCCATTTCATACGACAGTCAAATAATGACAGTTATGATTTAAATATACGAAAAGCGGATAGTCCATTCGCTATGCAATCATGTTCCCATAATGTTGCATCGCGAGTATCCCATCATTTCTTGTAATATTATGTAGGATAGCTTGGGTGTTCTATGTGTGCGTGCGTGCGAACAATGTTATTATTGTGCGGCTCAGGTGGGTAATGTGTGACGTCATACACACGACCCGATAGATATCCGTCACGCTGAGATATTGGTTCCGCACCGCACACCGCACACCGCACGCCGCACGCCGCACACCGCGCGGCGGATGGAGACACGCTCGCTTGAGCGATGCCAGCGTTACGTGTTACGTGCGGTGTCTGATCTGTTCGTAGTAAGGTGCTCCCCTCCGTATGGAGAGACTATTTACATAATTCTGCTACTCAAAAAGTATTTCCGTCGTCATCCATGCTTGACGTCATATTTCATACGGAATTGAGTTCTCGGTCAACTATGCCCATATCAAGCCAGGCCGTTCTTATAGGCCGTATTCTGAATCGACACTATTTAGCGAGACACGCAACCACGACATGGGGCAGAGTAAAGAAATGTGAAGTGATGATAAAATAACCACTTTGGTGTCCACCAATACAATCAAAATATGTTCTGCTATAGACTGAGTCTACGGTACGCTTGTGCAAATTGTGTTATAATATAGTAATTGGGGTAATCTGCCGTAAGGGAGCACCCTTATTAGCAAATAACAAGAGAACGGGTGTAAGAGGTGGAAATGCTGAAAACTTGTCTTCCTCAATGGCAGTGGCCTCACAACCCACTGTCTTAGGATTGGGAAAGATATGTAGATAGTGCTTAGGGAACGTGACCTGTTAGAGTTCGTAGCATGTGTCCTCAGTAGGACTATGCAGTTAGGTCTACCAGTCTACGCACAGGCAAACGTTGTAAAACGGTTCCATGTAATAACATGGAATTGTTTGCGTTTGCGAAGCGGCATCTAGAACAGTGGAATCAAATAAATTAACGTAACTGTAAATAATGAATTTCTTAAGCGCAAGCGTAACGTTCCCATAACCACCTTTAAACTATTATCATATTTTTGTGTCCTCTTGTTTTATTAGAGTCACACTTATCATGGTTTGTGTTATATGTTTTAACATTATTCACGTATATGCCTCTTAACTGTAAACTCGCAATATTAACTTCACCTTGTATCCTCTCCTCGTCCCCGCAGCTTTCAAAGTCGGGACATTCCTCATAATCGGTGGAAAGGTGACCAGACTGGATGCACCATACAGGAGCCGCGCGGTATTGGCGGGGCGCGGCCCTTTCCCCTTCGGGGGAAACCGACCTTCAAACTGATATTATTATGATTTAGGAAAAACGAAAATTTTATCAGCTTAGGGTATTTTAGGAACAGTCAACCACACAACAACCCGCATCGTGAAGCTGACTGTACGAGGGGTGATCCAAAAGTAATGATAACCAGTTATTTCCAATGCTATATGCATTGGAAATAACTGGTTATATTAATTACTTTTAATATCAAAAAAAGTGTTTGCATGCTTATGTACCCACTAGATCAGTATAAAAAAATCTTAAATAAATAGGTTACGATTCCTGGGGGGTACATTCATTTGAATACGAAATCTCAGAGAGATAACATCCAAATAGAAAAAAACGAAATTAGAGTTGTAATCAAGAACTTCTGTTTAAAAAGAATGTCTACCAAAAATATACACAGCAACTTGGTGGAAACATTAGGGGACTCTGCTCCTCCATATTCCATGATTGCATGCTGGGCCAAGGAGTTTAAGCTGGGCAGAACATCCACGGAACATGAACGTCGCAAAGGACGCCCATCCACATGCCTCACTAAAGATAACGTGAAAAAACCACCACCTACATGTGTTCACAAACAAAGATTGATTTGATTTGATTTGAAAAGTCGAAGATGTCGTATTGGCCGATCGAAGAGTGACCATTAGGCATATAGCTGAGGTCACAGGGATATGGCACTGTTCAAAGAATCCTTGCGAATGAATTGCATATGAAAAAGGTCTCTGCGCATTGGGTACCGAGAATGTTAACCGACGAGCAAATGAAAAAAACGAGTCGATTTTTCGAGGGTGAATGTCGAAAGGTTCCAGGCAGATCAGGAATTTTTTTTCAGGTTTCGTGACCATGGACGAGACCTGGATCCACCATTTTGATCCTGAAACCTAAAAACAATCAATGGTTTGGAAACGAGCCTCCTCACCGACGCCGAAGGAATTCAAAGCGTCGAGTTCGGCGGGAAAGGTTATGGCGTCTGTTTTTTGGGACACTGAAGGAATAATTATGGTGAAATATGTGGAAAAGTGAGCAGCGGTGGCCCAGTGGTAGCGACCCCAGGCAGGCGCATTACTTTGTGTAATTTATTTCATCACCACTGCTCTCAAAAACGGTGAAGGAAAACATCGTGAGGAAACCGGCATGTCCTAGAACCAAAAATTCGAAGACATGTGACATCTACCAATCCGCACTGGGCCCGCGTGGTGGATTATAGCCCACTCCCTCTCAAAGAGAGGAGGCCTGTGTCCCAGCAGTGGGAACATTTATAGGCTGATGATGATGATGTGGAAAAGGGAGCCACTATATCGGACTCTTACTACGCAGGCCAAATAAGAAGATCGCGGGAGGCTTTTAAGGATAAAGGCGGCAAACTGCGAGTTGGAGTGCTGTTTCACCAAGACAACGCTCCGGCTCTCAAAACCGCAGTTGCGATGGCTGCCATTCAAGAATCGGGATTTGAACTGGTTGAACACCCGTCCTTTTTGCCAGATCTAGCTCTCAGTGACTTCTATATGATTCTTCGGCTCAAGAAACACCTTCGAGGCAAGAAATTTGCAGACGATAGCGAAGTGATGGATGCTGTTGAGACTTTTTTAGAGAGTCAAAATAAAGATTTTTTTTCTTAGGGAATTCTGGGTTTATAAAAAAGATAAACTTAATGCATTGACTTGTTATGACACTATAGAAAAATAAATATTTGTTTGAAGTATAATCAGCGTGTTTACACCTCGTACATCAAAGCTAATGATAGCATCGAACGTATATCGATGATATCTGGCTGTTTCTCTTGTTATCAAGTAATATAAAAATTCATTTTGAATTTAAATACTTATCACATTGGTCAACTGTCTATTAGCATCGTAGGGTAATCGATATTTATGACGCTAAACAAGTGGTGATGTGCCTCCTCCCGAGCAGATAGCTGCATCAGTGTGCCGCGCGCCTGTGGCTCGCAGTTAACGCCGCGATCGCGAGCGCGACACGTTGACAAAGTGGCGATCATGTTCGTACTTCCATACTAAGGGCGCCGCGGAAGAGGGACGTTACTCACGAGACGATGTCACAATAAGTAATGGAGCTTTTGTAAAGTTTTGGAAATTGAAAAGAAAATGTGAAATGAATTTTTCAGTGCAATGATTTTTGTTGTTTTGCTCTGCCCACCTCGCCACAGCCGACAAGCGTGAGGGCTATAACACACAGTGTATTTTTTTAGTTTCAAAAGTGTAGCAGTCATCAATTTTATAACTTATTGAAAACCTTCCTGTCTGTATCTACCTGTTAACCTACATATTTTTAGGTAGTATTGTCTGAATTGACTGTAGCTCAACAATTAAGTCCCCTAACTGTACATAAGCGGGAACTCCATGTAAGTGCTAGTGTTATGTACGTACCAGGCGCCTCGCCGTCGTAAGAGAAGTTGGGCACGAGCAGCGTCTGCGCGTCCACCACCACCACGGGGTCGGAGGACACTCCGTGCACGCCGCGCAGGGCCGCCACCTTGGCAGGCCGCGGGTACTCCATGTCGCGCGGGATCGACACGTCACCGAAGTTCACCTGTGGAGGACAGTACGCGTTACTGTTATATGCACTGAACATTACAAACTAGTCGTCAGAAGCGCAGGAAACAACCTGGTGGAACACAGCAAAGATCAATATATAATAAATCACAGAAACCATCAAGTCATCAGTCGGTGCGTGCGGATGTACTTGAGTCAGGTTGTGGGCGGGCCAGCTATACAGAGACGTACAAGACATTTTGTTTTGAAACTGTTTCACCGGGAATGACCGCGATAGTACAAAAATAATCAAGTTTATCCTAACTCGCACACAAAAGAAGTAAGCTCATTCTTCTACCACAGCATTAAGCTTAAAGCTGCCTTTCACTTCAATTAACATCAAGAATTGCAACATCGTGTTTAGAAGCGGGACCAATTAAAATTGAATCGCTTTCGCACAAGAGATGTTTTCATAACGTGCATGCTAACATCCAGGATGGGGATGTTACGTGCTAACATCATACACGTTAGTATACAAGTGTGATCCGCGCAGCGCGTCACTGTCCGAGCTGAGACGAACGAGCACCTGCTTCAAGAGCAGGGTGTGTCGTAGACTGTTGCTTGTTCGGTGCGCTGACTGATCGCGGCATGCGTACAGACAATCACGCGACTATGACAACAAATTGAGATCAAGAGAGCCTCTACACCGTATCAATAACAGCGGTTTACGGAACTCAATAGCTACAGTTGATAGTACCCTATCGCTGAATATTCATAGCTCATTGTGCTCATTTCACTTGTTTAGTTCTTGCTTAAGATGGGCTGCTGGATTCCAGTGTATTTTGCAGGATAACAAAGGAAATTTCCGCTGGACGGTAAATATAATCGCCCTACATATTGGGAGAGTAGAACTTTGTGTAAGCTATCGTTCAAGTAGGAGTGCCTCTATGAGAACGGGACACACCTGGATTGTGTAGGAATTGAATCGTTAACGATTTTTGCATCCCGTATTTGCATTTTGTAAAAAAAGTGTGTGTGTACTTAGTACGCACATAAGAAGTTATACTTCTTTGACGTATAAAACTAAAATGTTGACTAGCTAACTTCAGGGTGTCGGTAAAAATGTACTCTCATCATTTTCCCCTAACGCGCCAAAACAAGTATAACTTCAAAAAGTTACGATTTTTTGCCATCACTTCTCAATATAGTAAAATGCAAAGTTTTATTTATTTATTTAGGAAAAACAAACAGTAACATATTACGGCTAAGGCTTACATACTAAACTAAAATTAATATGCTACTCACGTTTTCCACAGATTACTTTAAATAATAAGTAACGAAAGAGACATATGTATAACAGGTAAACTAAAATAACAGTTATAATAATATGAGATGCACACAATATACAAAAAGTTACATAAACCGGGCATACATTACATATATAAATAATGTCTGTATACATATTACACATTACATCACAATGGTCGTCTGCCTATCCTTAAGAATTTCACGGATTTGCTTCCTGAAAAGGTTTTTCTGAGGAAAAGTATGGCGATTAAGCTTAACTCATTGTTGTAAGTCCCAACCAAGCAATGAAGAGGTGAGCGCGAGCCAGCGTTAGATTTACAACAGCCAGTAGCTAACAAGCGCCGTGTGCGCACCTTACGTACATGTACTGATCGAGGAACAAGATAACATAGGTTCTTTACTAAACCAGGACAATCAAATTTGTTGCGGCACACATTAAACAGAGTCATAACATCAAGGAGCAGTCGTCTTGACTGCAAGGTAAGGAGATCGTATTTCCTCAGAAGTAAATGGTATGATACTTTTTTCCGAAAACATCTTAGTTTATAGCACGAAGGTATTTGCGTTGTACCCGCTCCAAAGCATCATTATATTTTATTATACACATTATTTGTTCTAAGCTCTGCTATAATACGCACAAATACATACAACCACACATACATTACTTATATGTGTTACATATAATTTTATACTAGCAGTATAAATCAGGGAATAATATCCCGCGGCATATCCAACTGTTTGCACACTGGGTATACCATTCCCTGACTTAAGAGGCGTGTTGTATCAACTTGTCATTACTTGTTTTGCTTCTCACGTAAACTGGAGGCTTGCGGGGTTCGGTGTGGGCAGCAGGGAGGAGGGAGGTTAAAAGCTAATCTATGCGAGTACGAGCCAGCGGTTGAGGGACGGGAAACAAGTGGACGCGAGTTATGAGCGACAGGAAGCGAGAACATGAAGGTCGGGTACTACAGCCCCAGGAACTTTAGCATAGGACCCGACATACAGGACTACAGGCGTCCATTTTTGTAAGAGGATGCAAACCTTGCTAGTAGAGTATACTGGAAAACTTTAAAGTTATCTGCCTGAGTAAACCCTTATGCAAAAAGAAAACTTGTCTCAAGAATTCAACAAGTTTTCTTTTAGAATGAAATAAAAGCTCAAACAGAGTAAATATAACAAAAACCTTTCATTCGATTCTCGTGAATGCGCATGCGCGCTAGTGATCCAACCTGAACAAAGGGTTTGGGCCCCGCTGCACGAGTCTCTCTCGTCTCTCGTTCCTCAGCCTGCTGGTCAATAACCGCTTCTTTGTCCTTTATGAGTGCCCGATAACAAAATTAAATAGAACATTTCACAATTACTTCCTTCCCACAAAACATAATCTATGTGTACAACCTCCTTGATAAGAGTACAGAATGAAATGAATGGAACATGTCGTGTCGTCTGTACGTCGCTTTATTTTTTACCCACATTAGATTACCTTCCTAGGACAGTTCCCCGCTAGTTAGCCCGTCCACGGCCGACACGCGCACCTCCGCATGGGTACCGTCGCGTCGCTTGCGGCATGCTCTAAACACGATCTTTCATTTCTTTTCACTAACCGAGCTTTCAAACCGTGTTACCATACACGTTGTGGTGTAGCTGACATGGCTACATTGTACACCGTGTATAGATGACCATCAATCAGGTGAGTTCAGGCGGCAGGACGGCCTTTGTCGGTATTACTTACGAACCTACCTGCGTCGACTTCCATCGGACCAGATCTAAGTAAGCCCTAGCCGAGTAAACATTATGTGGAAAGAACTGAACAAAAAAACCTGACAGACTTTTCCATGTTGCTGTTGTTGGAAGTTTCGATCAGTTTTCAAGTGACGGCTAGTCGTGTACATTACTGCAGTTAAGTAAATGCATTGTTTAACAGTGATATACTACTTGCTAAGCAATTCTTCTCCTTCTCCATACAATCAATATACTGACCAAACATTGATGAATGTCAATGAATAAAGCAGAAGACGAAGGTTAAAGAAAAGATGAATGGTTTATGTGAGGAGTGATATGGAGGAAAAATAATTAAATGATAGGATGTCCTTTGACATAAGAGAACAAAGTTAGTTGAAAAGAAAACGTATTCCTAGACCCAAAGTAAGTAAGTTCCCAGGAGCAGCCCGTAGTCTGGATGTGTCATGTGTGCCTGTTCCTAGCAGCAGGCGCTCCTCCTATGACATGGAACTTAAACATAACTGGAAAAATGTGGATGTACCTCTGCCTAACCCTCCGGGGTAACAGGCTTGGTTTTATGTGATACTGACCGAGTACTCATCACAGTAGACGGCGAACCAGCGGTAGTCCTTGAGCGTCTTCCCGTCAGGGAGGGACAGCGTGAGGCTCTCGCCGGTGTAGCGCCGCAGCGGACCCGCGCCGCCGCGCTCGTCTCGCAGGCGGGTCGCCCCCGCGGTGCCCGCCGCCGGGGAGCCCGACGATCCCACGTAGAAGTAGGCCGCTGTGGAGAGGAACACCAGCTGATTATATATAATCACACACATTTACAATGGACGGCACAATGCGCACAACGTGGTCAAGGTTTTGATATCAAGTGCCATTGTTTGTTACCCCATCGAGTATTTCGTTTGCCAAATGATCCGAAACCAAAGATTGCGTGCGTTATAAGATGCTTACAATGGGAGCCTGCCGTTTTGCCGAAAACGTTTTGACAAAAGTTCACTACCCAAACAAATTTTAGCAACCTTTTTTTATACCAATGCAATATTTGGAATGATTTTAGTACGCACTTTTTCATTTGGTCAAATTTTTACTCGGCACAATATAACCAAAGATAATGTCATTATGGCATATAGTCTTTAATCAAATGATTTATTACAGCAAACAATCTTTAGACAATAAACGTTAGGTCAAATGATTTGCTATGACAAAATATATAAAGGCAAAAATAAGATTTCGTGGGAATTATATAATTAAAAGCAAGCCGAAGCTGCGGCTGCTGAGCGTGAAATACATCTGCGACGATAAGCTCGCGTGGGACCGCCGGAGCCCCGCAGCGCCGGAGCCATGACAGAAACCATGCTTGATGCATGTTGCATGCTTGCTTGTATGCTGCATGCTTGCTAGCATGCTGCATGCATGCTTGCTTGCACGCTGCATGCATGGTGTATGCTTGTGTGCATGTTTGCATGCATGCTGCATGCATGGTATATGCTTGTTTGCATGTTTCTTACAGAGAAATAAAAACCATAATTATGTTCACAATCAACTATTTTATTGATTCTGCTTTGATTGATTGATTTTCTGCCTTTTAATAACTATCGATATGAAGTGTATGCCAAAATACGATTCTGATTGTGAAATAACAAAAAATATATATATGAAATTTTGCTTTGTGTTTTAACTAGGCTAAATATAATATATAAGACTAAATAGGTTTTATGTCTTTTGAGTGCTATATCGAACGATTTTATATTTAATCTATGTGATGCTTATAAAAATTTGTTAATTTAAAATTATATCAACCGTTTATTATATGAATTATATGAATATTATATCAAATAAAATTATATATTCAGTTATTATATCATGTAAATATTAGAGATTTTGTAATAATATCATATATTACTTACCCGGAAAAAAC
Organism: Lycophotia porphyrea; assembly: GCA_950005105.1. Taxonomy (NCBI): domain Eukaryota; kingdom Metazoa; phylum Arthropoda; class Insecta; order Lepidoptera; family Noctuidae; genus Lycophotia; species Lycophotia porphyrea. The sequence continues at coordinate 171,832 of OX465404.1, read as the reverse complement.
ACCCCTGTAATAAAACGTCTTCAAAGATAGATCTTATGCTTGAAATGGCTGCCTTTTCGAAATCTAATATACAGAGTTTTGGCATCATGGCAATATTATTTTCGTTTCCGTATTGCATTATTAATTCAAACATTGTTCAGTATATTCTGTGCAACTGACATATAGATGCAATTTTTTTGTCATTAACTAAGCAATTGACTGAATTGAAATGGTAAATTGAAAACTGACGATACTAAATATTTGCCTTATTTTATTTTGCGTAAAATGTGTTATTCCAACTGAAATATTTGACTACATAAAAATAGGTAAAAGTACTAGATGGTAAACAAGTTATTGATTAAACGTTATCAGAACAGCTGATACATCACAGAGAACAGATGAGGAAGAGAAAGCAGTTCGTGTAATAACCATCATTACAATATGTGTGGGCCCGTGGGGTCGCGGACATCCATCAACTACGAAACTTTCCCGTTATCACCCAAACAGGTTATAACAGAAAATAAATCGTCATACGGAAATGCAAAGTGCAAGTGTCAGTTGGAACTAATCAACTTTAGAACGTATATCGCGATTAATGGCTATACATTCCATTGATTATAATTGACTGAATTTACATTTGAAATTTTATTGATGTTATTAACTTTACATCTTTATAGAGAACAATCCATGTAATATTCTAGACTATCATTGACCGTTGCTGAGTAATTCTCCTAACTAAGAGACTAACTCTTGAGTGATGTTGAAAATTATTCGAGACAAGTCGAGAAGGATGCTGTGTTCTCTATATGATTACAATCACTTGTTCTTTACTGGCGTGATTGTAGTTCCTGTATGTGTACTAATGTTTGTATCTTACACGGTGCATACAAACGCGTCCTTCTACCTAAAGTGTGCGGCGTGCCGGTCGGCCGCGGAGATGATTATTCATCAGCCGCTATTAGCATCGCGTTACATCGCTAACTTCGCTTACAGTTCAGTCCGGCCGAAACTGGGCCGAACTTTTGACAATCTCTAATATTTTTTTTGATAACATTAAAAATGCTGCTGTAAGAATCAGTCTATGTGCTCAAGGGGAACCGATCACTTTTCCGAAACTTTTCTGTTTGAATTTCATTTTACCGAAAACTATTGACCGAGTGAGAGCAGCGGTGGCCCAGAGGTAGCGACCCCGACTTACGAACAGTAAGTCGTGGGTTCGAACCCAAGCAGGCGCATTACTTTGTGTAATTTATTTCATCACCACTGCTCTCAACAACGGTGAAGGAAAACATCGTGAGGAAACCGGCATGTCCTAGAACCAAAAATTCGAAGACATGTGACATCTACCAATCCGCACTGGGCCCGCGTGGTGGATTATAGCCCATTCCCTCTCATAGAGAGGAGGCCTGTGTCCCAGCAGTGGGAACATTAAAAGGCTGATGATGATGATGATGATTGACCGAGTTCTTTTTTTCTATATACATTATTTGACATATTTTTAGATCATAGAAGTATTATCTGTCATACGTATTATTTTACCGAACTATATTTCGCCGATTTACAAAATGACTTTTTGGCGGAAGCCTCTTTTGTACTTTTTCAATTGCCAAATGATTTATTTGGCATATTTTCACCACAACGAAACAACATTTTACGGAATATTATTCGGTTACAAATATATAGCCGGTTACTTGGTAGCATTTTCAATATTAAAATAAAATAGTGTCATGGGAAACATCTACTCCTTAAATCATAATAACTGCAAGAAAATTGTTATGGAAGCTCTTCAAACTATGTCCATGAAGATACAGAGAAATTATTAGTTGTGCCGAAGTAAATATTGTTCCTAATATTGTTATTTTTAATTAGTTAGCTTGGTTAACTACTATAATTTTTACTATACTTTATTCTATTACTTTATTTTTTATATTCCTTTTTACAAACGTACCAATAAGATTACATATATGATAAGTGATTATTTAACCATATAATGTTACCTCCAATCGCCTGAAACACAGGATTACCTAGTTCAGGCACAAATCATGGGTGAACTTGACATAGATTTAAGAAAAACTGTAAACGTTATACCTTATTATTTTTGATTAAATTTATTATTATATTATTATTTTAGACAAAAAATGCAAGAAGTGCAACAAAATATAGTTTTCATTAAAGTGACAAATCAAAAGTCAATATGTTGTGCTACAAAAAACTTTCAGCGAAAAAAAATCGACTTCCGAAAGTAATTTAAAAAAAAGTTATTTTAGTTTTTTTTTTTGTGTTTTTTTGAAGTCGGTTTTTTTTCGCAGAAAGTTTTTTATTTTACCCTTTTTAGTTGTAGACTTTTTAGCATACCACCCAAATTCTAATCATGAATTAATTTTTATATTGTAACCAGAACTTTAAGGAAGTAATCGTCAAGACGAATCAAACGAGTCGAAACTCGATGGGGTTGTCGTTTTATAGCGGAGTTCTTAAGGCGACCTTACAGCTCCATCACCAGACCCTGGATACTGTCTAAAGACAAACAACTTATTTAGATGAATCAAACGAGCCCTAACTCGATGCGTTTATGTCGTTTTATCACGCAGATCCTATGGCCACCTTATAGCTCCATCATCAGACCCTGGATACCATCTATAGACAAACTACTCATTTAGACGAATCAAACGAGCCCAAACTTGATGCGGTTACGTCGTTTTATCATGGAGATCCTATGGCCACCTTCCAGCTTCATCATCAGACCCTGGATAACATCTAGAGACAAAGTACTCGTCAAGACGAATCATACGAACCCAAACTCGATGGGGTTATGTCGTTTCATAACGGAGTTCCTAAGGCCGCCGTCCAGCTCCATCATCAGATCAGCTCCATGTCATCGATATATTGTACTATCACGCGATATACATAAGCGTGCAAATTTTTTATTCAATCGCAAATCAGGAAGTGTTTCAAATTAAACATGCAAGACTTCAGGCGTCGTCGCATGATATAGCAATTAACGTAAAAACATACCAAATTACTGAACCGATTTTGATGAAATTTCTATGGGACCAATCGAGAAGTATATCCTTTCACATAAAGGAAGAATTTTTGAAATCGGTTAAGAAACGACGGAGATATGAGGTAACAAACACAAAAAAAAAAAAAAAAAAAAAATACAACCGAATTGAGAACCTCCTCCTTTTTGAAGAAAGTCGGTTAAAAATTTAGTGACAGAAACGAATTGCTGCAAAACCGACTCCACGTAGTCTTGTCTGCCCTACCCCTAGAGTGTAATAAAAACCTGCGTAGGCGCGGAGGGGTAGGGTGGCCTGCGAGCTGAGGAGCAAGTGGCTTGAAGGCCTGCCTGAAGCTGCGATGGTGAGCGTTAAAACCATGTGCGACAATAAGCTCGCGTGGGGCCACCTAAACCCCGCAGCGCTGGAGCCGTGACAGAAACAATGGTTGCTGAAAGTTGCATGCCTGCTTGCATGTTGCATGCTCATTTGCACGCTGCATACTTGCTTGCATGCTGCATGCCTACTGCATGCCTGCTTGCATGCTGCATGCATGCTTGCTTGCATGCTGCATGCCTGCATGCATGCTGCGTGCCTGCTTGTATGCTGCGTGCCTGCTTGCATGCTGCTTGTATGCAAACAAGCATCCTTGTTTGCATGTTTCTTACTGGGACCACTTGGAACCACTTTTGTTCATTATAAACTGTTATATAAAGTGCCATTACAGTTGAAATTTTTTTTTTTTTTCAGCGATGAGACCTATCATAGATCATGAATTGCATCTATTTGCTTATTAGATTAATTTATTCTAGAAATGGACTACGAGTTCGTTTACTACTTAAAACAAAGATGTACTATCAGGTTTTAGTTAACATCAACAGTAAGTCAGTATCATCATCATCATCATTCTCCTGCAGGGCAGTATACTAGTACATTATTTTGTAGAGGATGTTAGAAATATACTACGACTTCACGTTCCCATGTAATATTCCCTATTAATGCTAAAAGAAAACGCGCTCACGTGAGCGAAGTCGCGGGCACAGCTAGTGGTAGTTAAAACAGTGGTATAATGAATGTTTGGAAACATAATACTTCGAACAAATGTTATTTCGGCTAAGTGTAACTTCGGTAAAAAGTTTTTCGACCAAATGAAACGTCGGAGTAAAGAAAATAATCGAATTGATAATAGGTCAACTGATACAGTGGCAGACGTGACTTCGATGAAGTAAAAAAAACGAAACGATAATAGTTGAAAAGTTTTAGGTGAAATGAAATTCGGTCAAATATTTTTCTAGTTTATGATAGGTTGCGTACGAGTTGCGACGCAACTGTAACAGCTGACGTCAAGTGACATGCAGGCGCTTCACTTGTCACCTTCGCGTGAGTATTGTCGCAGCCTGTGGTCGCCTCGCGACGACTGGATATTGATATTTGATTACGATATGTCAATCTACTCTCAAGCAACATCAGTCTGCAGATTTATAGTCAGGAAAAATTGTACTTTAGGTGTAAACAGACGCTTAACGAAGCCGAAAGGCACTTGTTCTTCCCGTCATTGCGATATTTTCTTGTTCGAAACCATACCTGGGAACCTTCTAGTTACAGAGATATTGGGGGTCAAAATTCCTACTTTTTCACAAGTTTTTTTTTTAAATACAAGTTTTTAATGTAAGATTTTTACTTTAAACACCTCCAAGACCCCCTTACTATTCCCCTTAAATCCAGCCATCAGCACAATGTTTTGAGTGCGTTACATTGATTCCTACTGTAACACGTGATTTTGCAGCCCAAAAAAATCGTTTCCCAGCACTAATTTTTGCGTAAAGTTACTTAATTTGATGTATATAATGCTTGGTTGACGGCTTCGTGAAGAGTCTGTTTACACCCTGTATACGGATTACTTAATTTTTGATAGACTCCACTCTTGTTTATTTGGTTTGCGCTTATGGTAGGTACATGTGCTATAAGAAGCGCAAGCATACAAACATTTTGTCATGCTTTGCTTCTCGAAACGTTTGGACAACATAACGAAGACGTTCTATTAGAATAAAGCTCGGCATTCTGTCCAACTCTCATGGTATAAAGGACAAAGTCTGTTCCAAGACATATTCCAATACTTGCACATAGCGGCGTGCTACAGATGCCTGGTGACGTCACGACCAGGGCTCCGGTATGCAGAGCAGGACCTCGCGACAAAGGGTCAAAGCATAGCTCCCGTGCGCGGCATCCCCGCCCCACCCAGCGCGCACACGTCGGCGTCGTCCGGCGCCGGTATAGCCGGCGCGAGGAGGGGACGCACCAAATTGGTATTAATTACGTCACGAGCCACGCTTTGTGCTGCAACTAGGAGTAAGATAGAGACAGATGCAGAAGGAAAACTCATGAAGCACAAACCTAACGCTATCAGAAATTAATTACTAGTGCACTATGTATCTATAACAAGGTTTCGCCAGGAGTTCAGGACCTTCATAGTGTTCATAGTTTGACCATTTCCAAAACATTTACCTACCTTGTTTATATTCCTTGATATGCAATCAATCGCGTTCTTCCCTATCTATCGCGAGGGATTTTTCTTTGATTGCTACTGATTGAGGTGGACCTTCTGTCTGTGAGTCGTCCCCGCAGTCACAACGCCCTCTCTATACACCGTGACTTTTTAGTCGTCTGACAACGGCAGCGCACTTCATATATTCAATGTCTACTATACATTCATAACAAAAAAAAATGGTATTTAAGAGATAAAAAAAAAATATTCATTATTATGATGCATAACGTAGTTGAAACATTCTGTTTCGAGCGAAGATCTATCTACTCGACTCGTGCGATGGTTAGGTATGTTCTACTGTTTGATACGTAAATATTATTAACAGGATGTTTCATAATTCTAATGTATTAATTATTTTTCTTTTTACCTATTAGCTTAATTAATTGTAAAAAAAAAAAACATGCCTAGAGGTATCTATCACTCGGCGTCCTGCACACGACACCGGCCGCCCATGCGTGCCGCGCTAGTTCTATCAGTCGGCGTCCTGCACACGACACCGGCGCATGCGCGCCGCGCTGGTTCTATGGCACGCTCGTGAGCCGCACGCCCAACTTTGCCGCATTCATCACTTATTTGGGCAATTATGCGCATTTTTGCAGGTGCAAGGGAAATTCGTTGTTTTAAGATAAAACGATTGAGCGTTTACTTTTCAGACTAAATTGATAGTAGATTTGTTTTTATAAAAGCTTCCTATCAATTAGTATTTTCGATTTACATACGATACCCTTTTATTTCTCTCTCTCCACCACAAATCTAATAATTACCTACTTTTCAGGGTTCCGTACCCAAAAGGGTAAAACGGGACCCAATTACTAAGACTCCGCAGTCCGTCCGTCTGTCTGTCTGTCCGACTGTCACCAGGCTGTATCTCATGAACCGTGATAGTCAGACAGTTTAACAACGGGAAACAAATGTATGCGGTCTGGGCCCACCACTCAATAGTAAAATGTGATATACCGTTGGATAGGGTTTTCTAAGCAGAACATTAGTTACTAATAAAACTATGGTCAAATGTTAGTAGGTCGTCTCAGTCTAACATTTTTTTTATGGTTATTTGGTGACGCACACCGCACCGTTATTTTATTGAAGAATGTCATGGTGTTACTATACTTCTTTAAGTAAATATGTTTTTCTTTTGTATATTGGCACCCTGTTTTTATATAGTCATGTAATTTGTACCTTCCAATTGTGTTTCTGTGTGTTGTGCTGTTGTAAGGACATGCCTTTGCCGATCTCCATTAAGACAGTCGTCGGTCCAATAACATGTCACGTATCGCAAGCTAAGCATAAATATTCTAGTAACTAAGTAAGTTTAAGTTAGCAATATGATTTGTATGTTATTATGGACATTAATAAAAGGAACTTTGGAGTGAACAGTTGTTTCCATCTGCCACCCATCTTATGGGTTCACTTCACTGTCTTTTGTGTGCACAGAATAAATGGTTTATCTATCTATCTAAGGTAGAATAGTTATAATACAAGTATTTCACTTTAAAACAAAAAGATAAATGCAATTTTATTTTAATACAATAATTTATTTAATACAAAAGATTTGTATTAAATAAATTATGAAACAACTAGATTATAAAGAAAGAAATATGTAAAAAAAAAACCTAAAAAAAAGGCTACCCGACACTAGTTAGACGAGATTAATTATTTTTTTTAAACGCTTGTAACTAAAAAAAATACTACCAGAATAGTTAATATTAATATTACCTGTTTAGAATTTGTCCCAAGTGGAAAAAACACCCTTGTAATAAAACGTCTTCAAAGTTAGATCTTATGCTTGAAATGGCTGCCTTTTCGAAATCTAATGTACAGACTTTTGGCGTCATGTCAATATTATTTTCATTTCCGTATTGCATTATTAATTCGAACATTATTCAGTATATTCATTACAGTTCAGTACATTCTTCAGTATATTCTGTGCAACTGACATATAGATGCAATTTTTTTGTCTTTAACTAAGCAATTGACTGAATAGAAATGGTAAATTGAAAACTGATGATACTAAATATTTGCCTTATTTTATTTTGTGTAAAATGTGTTCCAACTGAAATATTTGACTACATAAAATTGGTAAAAGTACTAGTTGGTAAATAATTTATTGTTTAAACGTTCTCTTGCAAACATTACGTTTGCGTTACAATTATTAGTGAAGAGATTTTTTGCTAAGTAATAATTTGGCAAATGAAATTATGCGGAAAATTGTTTGGGAAGTGATAATTTGTCAATTTCTTTTCGATGAAACATAGGTAACCTGAAATAAAGTTTATTTATTTATTTATTATAAGATATTCGCGCTCACAGTAAAACTAAACTAAAGGGCTCGATTTGATATTTATATATAAGTGAACTCGCAGCCATGTCACACACAACAAAACCATCTCATCGGAATGCGTGTGTAAGCACCTTGAGAGTCAAAGAGAATTAATGTGTTGCGTCGAATGTGGTTCAATTAACGAAAGGTTTGTGTGTCACGGGTACTTAGTAGCACCTCAGTTCTGTACGCTTTCATTTGTTTGTCTTAACGCGTTTATGAGTGTCTGATGGACGCAGATAAAGTAATGGACGTCTCGTAGACGCAGATAAAGTCCTACAGCGGAATCTAGTATCACGGAAAGCAACGGCAATGATAAGGGATCAGCCGCGTGGAACCTACGCTCGGACACGTTTGTTTCGGGAGGTTCCTGCACAGAATCGGGTGGGAGAAAACGCCCGGGTGTTATCACTGCGAGGATCGCCCGGAGAACACGGTAGAGCACCGCTGTGTCCTCGTAGTGGCGATCGCGTCCGGCCCTGGTTCAATCCATGGTCTGGAGTGAGAGGGATTTGGAGTCGAGGAGCGATGGAGGTGGCGGAACGTGAGAACCTCACGCCCCTACCGCCGCGGGAGACGCCCTGGGCTGTCATGTAGTGGCTTCCGGCCACCGTAGATGCGGAGCTGTGGACGGTGAGTAATCGGCTAGCTCACCGTCCGTCCGTCCTATGACGACAGGCCGTGTTGACGGCGCGTTTGTGTTCCGCGCACGCCTCAAAGAGATGTCAGTAATCAGGGAGGGGCCCACAAGGGCCGATGCCTGCCAGGGCTGCGGGACTGTTCGAAAGAGATAGCGCGGCCCTGGAACACAAAGGGTAAGGAAGGAACATGGATGGGTTTTAGTCAGTAGAAGTCTGACACTCCCTTCACAGGTATCAGTTTGAGAGTATGTATCTAAGTGTGTGTGTATGACCTCACTCATGTGTGTGCGGTGTGGCACTGACCTGGGCCCTCGCCGTCGTAGTGGAAGTCCTGCAGGTATAGCGTGCGCGAGTCCACGACGAAGACGCGGCCGCGCACGCCGTGCTGCAGTCGCGCCAGCGCGCCCAGCTCCTTGCCGAAGTAGCGCACCTGAGCACTGGCGCCGCCTGCAACAATAACAATACTTCAGTGATACAGCACCACATTACGCAGCGCTTACCTCACCACAACGAGCCTCATGCAACACAACAAGGCCCATTGTACACCGCTTGCTGGGCGTTGTCATATCATCATCATCCACAGCCTGAATTCACCCACTGCTTTTTAAAAAATCAAAAGCTTTTATTTCACATAGATGGGCACTTATAAAACGTCGACAAAAAGGTGCACGGTTCGGGTTGGCCATTTCCTATGGAGAAGAACCGGCAAGAAACTCCATGGATACTCTTTCCAAATGATTTGGTATTACAATATTATCATGTTACAGCATTAGTACTTAAGTATGGGTAGACCGCCGTAGGCAGCAGTAGGCCCAACAATAAGTCGCTGCTTACACAAAAAATGTAAAACAAAATAAAAAGTTAGCAAAAGTTAACAATCATCAGGGAATCTACAAAGCGTACAATGTTTACACATTCACAAACAATCGGTAAAAAGAATCTATACAAAGGTAAGAAAATATTGTAAAATAGTAAATTAAACAAGTAACACAACTATTGTCATCAGTGCTGTAACTATTCTGAGCAAAAGATGTATAAATGATTTGAAAACTATTCTAAAAAAGTCTGATTAAGAAGAAGAGAAAGAATGAGATTGAGAATAGTTAGAGACATCCACATATTTGTGCCGTTTATAAGCCTCCAGGGAAGCCGCATGGGCAGAAGGAACTTATCCCATACTTCTTTATCTTCTACGTAGTCCTTGATTTTGTAATAATATGCTTTTTTAATAAGGACACGTTTGATGCAGTTTTTGAATTTTCCATCGGTCCGTTCTATAACTGACAACTTGTTATAAGAGCGTATACTGTTTATAAGAAAGGACTCGCTAGTTTTTGTTAATCTGAATTTAGGTACTACAATTTCGTGTTTACAGCGTGTATTTATTTAGTATGGAAGTCGCTTCTAATTTTGAAAATCCCTCGATTTTGACGGACATATAAATAACATTCTAAGATATAAATTGTAGGCAGGGTCAGTATATCGATCTCGATTAAATTGGGTGAGCCCCAAAATACCAATATTCTTTTGGTCTGAGAGACTCACGAGGACCCATTTTATAGATCGCGCGGACTGCCCTCTTCTGTAGAATGAAAATTGAGTCAACGTCTGCTGCTGATCCCCACAGCAGAATGCCATAATACTGTGGAAATAAGCGTAGTATACTAACCTAGCTGTAGCTACATCAGTTAACTGCCTTATTTTCTTTACTGCATATGCAGCCGAACTTAAACTACCCAAAAGAGTTCTAATGTGCGCGCCCCACTGCAATTTTGAATCGATAGTAGTCCCTGGGAATACAGTTTCCGTTATAACATCAAGTTTTTTGCGGTCAAGATTTAAATGTAGATCCCGTTGTGGTACATTTGGTTCAGAGAACTTTAGACATTTTGTTTTGTTCGCATTCAGTAAAAGGTTGTTGGCTGCGAACCATTTCGAAAGAACAGTTACGACTTTCGTCAACCTGGAAGACATTCGTATCTTTTCTATTTATTTAAAAAAATAGCAAAGTGTCATCAGCAATTGAACCTTGGGGCACGCCCATCTTGACTAGAGACCCGGAGAACATCGCTACATTTACATTTACTTTTTGCTACCTGTTTGATAAATAGGAAAGTACAAGATCAGCAGCTTGTCCACGAATTCCGTAATGGTGTAATTTACAGATCAGTGTGTTGTGGTCGACGCAGTCGAACGCTTTTGAGAGAGCACAGAAGATGCCAATGGCATCCTGAGACTTCTCCCAGGATTCCAAAATGTGACTGATGAGTCCGTTGTCGACCTACTCTTCGTGAAACCAAACTGTTGACTATGCTAAATTATTTGAGTTGAAGTAAGACAACCAGCATGAGTTTTTCTTAGATTTTACTCAATTCTGGAAGCACAGACAAAGGTTTATAATTAGAAGGATCACTCTTACAACCCGATTTGAAAATTGGTACTACTTTACTATGTTTCATTAGATCAGAAAAAATATATAGAGTCAATAATATCTCCAAGAACCTTGACGGATATACCCCATAAGTCTTCAGTACTTTTATGTTGAGACTGTTGAATGCGTTTTTTTTATTTTAGCAATACATACATATTGGTTGAAATTTAAAGTTTAGTATATCTCAGTAAAGTTCTCTTTAGGAAAAGCTTCAGCTAATATAGTTAAAGAGGGGAGAGATTTATTGCTGAACGCAACCCACCCAAGCTGTATTCTTCGGGATATCTCCTTTTGTTGATGTTCTTTGCCAAATGAAAGCATATGGCCAAGATAGACATACTGATCAACCATCTTCAACTCTACATTTTCAACTTTGACAGAAGGATTTGAACAGCTGTTGATTTTTGCCATAATCTTCGTGTTGACGGCACGGTTGGCGCAGTGGCTGAGCAATTGACTGCTGCGCTGCGTGTTGCGGGTTCGATCCCCGCACGGAACAAATATTTGTATGGCCTACAGATAGTTGTTCCGGGTCCTGGTACACAAAGGGCAAGGAAAGAACATGGATGGGTTTAGTCAGTACAAGTCTGACACTCGCTTCCGCTCTGCCCAGAGCAGGAGAAGTCATTTGATGATTTCCCATCCGAAAAAAAAAGGAGTGTGACTACACAAAATATCTGTAATTAAAGACAGGTAATCAAAATGCAAACGTGTAAGTTTTCATTTTCCTGCCAAACATTGTTCAAAGAAATACAAAATATAACGTTTCGTTATAAATGAGAACTTACAAATGAAGAAGAAGTTGGTAAGTGTATGGTAACCAAGTTTCTATAAATGAGAACTTACAAATGAAGAAGAAGTTGGTAAGTGTATGGTAACCAAGTTTCTATAAATGAGAACTTACAAATGAAGAAGAAGTTGGTAAGTGTATGGTAACCAAGTTTCTATAAATGAGAACTTACAAATGAAGAAGAAGTTGGTAAGTGTATGGTAACCAAGTTTCTATAAATGAGAACTTACAAATGAAGAAGAAGTTGGTAAGTGTATGGTAACCAAGTTTCTATAAATGAGAACTTACAAATGAAGAAGAAGTTGGTAAGTGTATGGTAACCAAGTTTCTATAAATGAGAACTTACAAATGAAGAAGAAGTTGGTAAGTGTATGGTAACCAAGTTTCTATAAATGAGAACTTACAAATGAAGAAGAAGTTGGTAAGTGTATGGTAACCAAGTTTCTATAAATGAGAACTTACAAATGAAGAAGAAGTTGGTAAGTGTATGGTAACCAAGTTTCTATAAATGAGAACTTACAAATGAAGAAGAAGTTGGTAAGTGTATGGTAACCAAGTTTCTATAAATGAGAACTTACAAATGAAGAAGAAGTTGGTAAGTGTATGGTAACCAAGTTTCTATAAATGAGAACTTACAAATGAAGAAGAAGTTGGTAAGTGTATGGTAACCAAGTTTCTATAAATGAGAACTTACAAATGAAGAAGAAGTTGGTAAGTGTATGGTAACCAAGTTTCTATAACGATTTACTGCCAACCCATTGTTTTGAAGCTTTGAAAGTAAATTGTACGCTGATTTATGCACATAGTGGCTATACTGTAATCGTGTTGTCGTGTTTTATTTGTGTGTGTAGGTTTTCAGTAATAGATAACTAGGTATATATCTACGAATGCGCTCGCTTTCATTAACAAAGTGAACGATATACAGCTGTCCATCGAGTGTGACGTCCACAAAAACGTGATTGTTTGTACAAAGAATATGTGTGGAATAGATTAGATCACTTTCTAATAGTGATCATCTCTGCACGACAACCGGCACGAGACGAGCACCAGGCGGGCACGACGAGCATAGCACGTCACACAAGTATGTCGCACTCATCACTGATACACATTGGAACAAGTGAACCAGTTCCTCTAAGTTCGATGTTTTCTGCTTACTAAAAGATTATCGATCAAATAGTGATCATCGATTGTGATTCCTGAAGTAGGTTATGTTTAACTCGCCTTAAGTAAATAAATAGTTTTCTCCCACGAACAATACTTTTGATAAAATGTCACCAGTCATCATCATATTTGGTATCAATGGATTCCACGATATTAGTTCACCGGATGAAAAAAGCAACGCAATCGCAATGAATCAAACGTACATTCGGAATGTGGGAAATATATCTAGAACAGAATAGAATCTAGGTAAGGCTGGATTATTTTGATGGAGTAATTAGGGAGCGCCCTAAGTAGATACATGTAACCTCCTGGCAGAGGTTATGTTTCAAACTAACAAATACATTGATATTATAAGTGCGACTGGCATGCTGCTTATTCACCAGTGTCGCCGCTGAGCGCGTACCTCGCGCTGTCAAATGTCCACAGCTCGCCTTGTGCCAGTTATGAATCGCGGCGCTCCTACACCTGCGCCGCTGCAGTGCTGACGTCGTGACTAAAACTTTTTAATGTACAGTTGTACACTACTTAGACAATTCATATAAACCTCAACTTTATTTCTAGCTTATTATATATCATGATCGGGTAGATCATGTCGCGTCGGGTTGTCTGCTAGCGCAATACTCGATTGGATAACATATCATGCATTCTTGTGACTTAGGTAGACTAAGACTGTAGATCTAATTAGAAAGTTAACCTAAATATGACTAATAGAGTTTGATACATAGAAAGCTCAACTTTATAGAGCGCTGTCTCTGCGGCGCATAGGAGTATTATAGCTCTTTCTGCAGCTCGGTGAGTCCTCTCACCTGAGTACTGTAACATTATGTCTCACTAAACATGGAACTAGTTGACCTGATAGTCGTACAACACACGACTCAACCTCGCCAACCGGACCCGTATCACCTACACCTAACGCGCTCGGGGAGCGGCTCGCTCAGTGACAGAACACCCGTGTGCGTGTGCGTGTGTGTGTGTGTGTCATGTGTGATCTACATCGGAAAGGAGAAAGTGCTCTCAAGAAAGTGCTCCCACCGTGTAACACCACACAAAAAACTAAACGATTTGTACGTGCCAACTTACTCATGCACTCTCACACGACTAAAGCGAACGCATAAGGGCGATACTTGTCTGCTGCAGAGCAGACAAGTGGGCAAGTGGACAAGTGTAGTGGGTTCCCCGGTAACATAGGATAGATCTATTCTGAGGTGAACGTACGCGTATGCGTAAATGTAGCGACGAAATAAGAACGACCTCGAAATCCACTTGGGTGTTAACTAGCGATAGAACATGCTAATGCCATCATAAACCGACCAATTAGCTGTCGCTCGCTAGTCGGTGCTTGTTCACGAACAGCTTCTACATATTATATGAACATTGGAACAAAAGTGGAATATTGAAAGGAACGCTCTTTAGAATGGTAACTTCTTCGAATACATACAGTACAGGTAAAGCCGAAATTATGTTCTGGTCAGTCTTACCTTCCCCAAATGATAAAAGTAAAGCAAATGCTGAGCCACCGATCAAATAGCTGTGCATATACTTAATGTGTGATTCTGACTACCGCGCCGTGACGCTCTGGTACTTTCTGAAGTGGTATATAAATACTCGAGTAAACAGAGCACGCATCTTTCACTAATCACTGCGCACACGGCGCGTGCGCACTGAGTGAGCCGCGACTGCTCTCGGCAGGCGCACACGTGGGACACATACTACTCCTCTGTGCCGGCAGGTGCCTATGCCGCCAGACACAACGGATTTGACCCCTTTGTCAATCACTTGTAAGAGTGATAGATGCCACGACCGTCCAATCCAGTGGTCAGCACATATATCTTTATGCTTAGGAAATAAGAGAAAGTCATCTTCATTCACCACGTTTGAAACCTCAGAACGGTGTCTAATACATTTCGCCAGTTATGTTTGATTCCGTTTTGTTGCGAGCCTTCTGCTCTCAAGCGACACATATCTTAACTCTGGATTTTCGTGCGAATTTCTTATATTTCATCAGAATCATGGGCAGAACTCAGGAACGGATGGCCGATGGGGCCAAAAATTTCTGAGTGGCGACCGTGAACCGAAAAACGTTGCGTTGGAAGGCCTCCCACTAGGTGGACCGATGACCTGGTGAAGCTTCCGGGGATCCGCTGGATGCGAGTCGCACGGGACCGGTCAATGTGGCGACATTTGGGAAAGCCAGCAGTGGACGTCTTTCGGCTGAAATGATGAATCTGAAATCGTATTATTAAACCTAATGACTGCGTCCCGAGTTTCCGACCGATCCCATGGGGATCGATCCCAAATCGACAAGCGATGAACCGAGGCACTCGGTGAGAAGAGGACATCTGTATGTGCCGCGCGGTTGACATAAGCGAGGCCGTGACCGATCCGTTGAAAGCAACAAGTTTACTGACCGCTCCGGTTTCTCTCCGGCTCCGGTAAACACACCGGCGGCGGCGCGCGCAAACACTACTGATCACCACACGCCTTACTATCACCGGGTGATCTTAGCGCTGTGCTCCAAGCATGCAGGTGATTTACTTATAGCAATACACAGGTCTTTTACTGACCTAATTAATATAAATTAGATGTGATAAATATTATGGTCGTTGCTAAGTTGTTATGACAACCAAGTGTCGCATGCTTCGGTGAACACAAAATAGTGTTAAGTTTGTTACCTGACTGTACAAAACGGCGTATCGTCGGCGGTAGCCAGTGTGGTGCCTGTCGTCATACAACACGATACATATAAGTGCGGCTGAACTAAGTAAACACAGCCATCTAAGCGCACTGAGTGCCTCCAACGGTTCGGTTGAACAACTGTCTTCGCAAGCACTGCCTAAATCTTTTATGAAAAAGATAGCAAAGATATGAGATAGTGAAAGTGTAAAATCATTCGATCAGTCGTTGAGGGCGTCCCTGTCACTCTATCTGTGGGCCGGGAGCGGGCGGTGTCTTTCTAAGAGCAACCACTTTCATTACGATGCGGATAATCGATGTATTGACGCGGGAGCGTCACATTCAGCTCGATCGGCACCGCAACCAACACATTATGTAACACTAGTCTAGCGACATGAGCTTTACAACAAACGCCTGCGGGTTTAGCACATTTAGTTCAATAAATGCGTTGTTAACGTCCGCAGCGGCTCCGTAGTACTGCTACTAACATCCGATCTACATACTGTTGGGGAGGTCGTACCGCTAGCGCAGGGAGGAGTCCCACTTACGGCGTGCACCATGCCACTAACCACCTCGTTAGCTGGACGCACGCCGCCATTGGGACCGCCCTGGAGCACAAAGATCATCAGAGGTGTACAATGGGTACTGAACACCACACTGTTGATCTCTTTCTTTTCTGCTGCTCTTTACCTTAACGTTTTAATAAGGTAACACCGGCGTCAGTCGTACAACGTCCTTTGGTGAAACCATACGGCTTCTCATGTAAGATTTTATTAGTGTTAAAGTGGTTGAGCATTTGATTAAGCATAACCTTTTCAAAGACCTTGCTGAAAACCGGCAACACGGATACGGGTCTATAGTTATTGGTGTCTTTTCTGGCCCCGGATTTGAAAAGTGGTATTACTTTACAGTATTTCATAAGGTCCGGGAAGACTCCTTGGTCCACACACAAATTAAATATACAGCAGTATAGACACATAGGGCCATTCCTTTTAAATTCAATATTTAATGTTAAAGTAGAAATGGACATGTTCTCAATTCATATTCTTAAATGAGATACCCGGCCGTGTACCTGTAATGGAACAGTTCAGATTCGAATTTGTAATCACGATTTCTTCCTATACAAAATCGAATCTTGAATTGTTATTGAATCTTGAGGTGGGCTTACAATTGCGCACCACATGACTAGGGCAGTTCGCATGCATCTTAGTATAGAACATAATTGTTGTGATACACTATAATATTATTATAGTGTATCACAATGTCCTCACGATATATAAACTCAGGTCTAGTATATAGTCACAACGAAAGAGATGAACGTCATCAATATTATGTTGGAGATTGTTTCGTGACACGTAACAGAGCGCTTTCAACTTACTTTCTTTAGCAATGTTACGACCGTCGAGTGCCAAAGAGATAACCATCGCGTTTCTCGTAGACAGGTGCGACGGATATCGTATGTGGGTATAACGAAGCTGGCGTTAGTTTCTTTCAAATGAGGTAGTTTAACAAAACGGCGTTTAAGTGAAACTCCCACGTTTGAGAACGAGTTCTGAACACATTCGTACTTGAACGTATTACTGTAAAAGAAAATCGCCTCGTGTGGACATTTTATGTATCAACGTTGTGACTTAGTACATACATGTGGTACGCGTGTGCGATATTATCATTCAGTTTGAATGTTGCTGCATTCAGTGTGACCGTACCCAGGCGAGCAAGCTGCGAGCTACAGTGCATAAAGGGCACCGCGATCAAATGCCTTTGTATGTCGATTGAACATCTCACGTATAGGTACCTACATTGAGGTTTACCGACTGTACGCTTGTGAGCTTTTTATAATTTTCTTTTAATATGATTATGAAGGGTTTCTCGCAAACAAAATTAAGTAGGTTCTTTATTATCTGAAACACTGATGGTGCCTTCTGAATAGTAGTTCTTTAATCACAGCGTTGGAGGCGCCTTTATCCGCATCGCAGCCCGGCCCGGCAGACCGGCCATCGTTATGTACCTAACCCCGATCCTCGGCCGCCGCGCGGAGAACTCTTCTTCCATGTTTCCGCCTCACAAAGCAGGCACCTGGAACACTTACCGTAAGGAACTACATAGTAAAGATATCCATGTGATACAGAGCGCAGCGCCAGCCCCAGCCCGCGCCAGGTGTCAATGTTATCTCGCGTCGGTCGGAAGCTGCTCGATCCGGCGTGCGCTGCACCATGTGACGTCATACCTGTTGCCGCCGGAGACGTTGTGACGTCCCACGGCTCATGTGATATGTGCCGATGCCCAACAGTGTACCATGCGCGGTGTGCTACAAACTCGCCCTCCCCCGGGTCACGGATTGGAGCCTTTTTTAGCAACACAAGATTATACTTCAGGAACACGGGAGAGTTCGGTGGTGAGTCATCGATGTCCTACTAAACCCTGAGCAGACCGAACATTGTAAATAGATATCAAGAAAAGTTCCAAGGAAATCAGATTCGTTGTCGATAACACTGTCCCCAGTTTGCAGTGGAGGAGATAGACAAACTTAGTCAACATCATAAGATTACGTGTAATAATGTTGTCAAACCCAACTCAAGAGGAACGTGCCGAGGTCCGCGAAACTCGTCGAGTTATCGAAGGCTGAGAGAAACAAGGAAATACAACGGTTTGGCGTAAACAAGCTGTGAGCCACTAAAACCTATTGTGTAGGGAGCAGAGGCCTGTCATTATTCGCGTAGTTCCTGCAGTTGATAATACAAAGCGTTAGATAATGCTTGTATAATGCGCAGTGTTGTGGTGAGCAGAAAAAGGCGCATCGCTGTCTCTCAACCGGTACGACAGCCTTGTTAGCGTGATCATATTGAGCGTGTCGAAAAGAGTAACCATGGAGTTTCTTGCGCGTTCTTCTCCATAGAAATCGACCAACCCGAACTGTGCACCTTTTTGTCGTTATTTTATAAGTGCCCTTCTGAGCCTATGTGAAATAAAATATTTTGATTTTTATTTAGTTTGTGGAAGAAGTGAGTATCGTACCTTCACAAACTGACGCACGATGGTACAATTAATGAAATCAGAACTCACAGATCCCTGTTCCCCAACATATATTTCATTTGCTCTTCTCGAGTGCCCAATTAATAATAAATGCCCAATAAATGGAAATAGGCATTCCTCCTATTTCTGTTTGCAGGGCTTGAAGTAACCTAACACGAAGGGAATGGAATTCCCCTTCGAACCTAACCTGTTCAAGTTATTATACAGGATTATTGGTAATTGGGTGCAGTCCTTGAAATGGGTGATGCGACCTTATTAGCAAAAATTTTCACCCGATTACTTGGGGTCGGAAATGGCTAGTTTTTGAGAAATCGAACGATTTATTATTTTTTTAAATTTTCCACCTCTCCGCCATAAAGTGCTGATTGTGGGAAATCGGTGCCGTTCTGTATGTTACACTTTTCTGATAGCTCATGAACTGAGGTATCCTTCCTTCATTGTTTTCTGCTCATTCACTTACTAGAAGAACGTACTGTGGCACCATTTTGGAAAGCTAATAACACAAAAAAGTCGGTCCTGTAATTTACACGACAAGTGTCGTACATTTATTTTGAGAAACCTGCCTCGAAAATCAAGGGAAGTCTCTAGAAAATTTCAGAACATGACCTTTGTGGTGCTTATTTTCCGAAGGTGGATGTACTATTTTGACAAATTGGTTTTCGAAAAATAGATTAGTAAATGACCTATCAGAAAAGTATCAGTTTAACAACCGCGTTTAACTCGCGCGTTCGATTCCTGGGTCGGGCAAAGTGTAATTGGATTCTTTCTCAGTAGCAGCCACGGAATCTAGACTTGTGCCTGGTTGATAGCCCCTATTACATGGGACTTAAAAATAACTGGCGTACTGTGGGTACGTGTACCTACTATTAGGTACACCTGTGCCTAACCCCGAAGGGTTACAGGATTACAGGCGTGATGTTATGTTATGTTAAATGAGTTAAATTTTTAACAAATTGCGTCTTCTTCTTTGCGTGTCGATAGAAATAATACCCATACGATATCAATAATATCAATATGTAATATGTAGTATTTATGTTTGTTTAGCCTGTCATACCTTTATATTTTTTGTAATGTTTTTTATTTGTCTCATGTTGTTTTATGTTATAATCTAAGAACTGTTTGTTTGAATTTTCTTAATAGTATAATTAAATCTATGCTGTATTGGCTTCCGTACGTTTCTCACCGGGTGACCACTGAAAACCAGCGCTGTGCTGACAGCATCATGCCGAGTGTAAAATTACCGGTTTGTCGCACTCACGACGTCAGCGGCTGTCAAGTTTTCTTTTTTTTTGTAGTCCGTCCGAATGTTTTGTTATGTATGTGTATTATTATTATTATTTTTTATAATTAGGTGTGCACGTCATGTCTCTGCTACAAATAAATACTTTTTTCTTTCTTTCTTACCCGACCAGTATATTGCCACCACACATTGCAGAAATTGCGTTATAATACAATATGGTAAACGTTTTTATTCCATACGTTGTTTTACGAGATGGCATGAGTAGAATATGAATTGTTTGTCAAATAATACGTTATTAAATATAAGTATGTATATAATATTTTTTTAAGTGAATTATTTGCCAAACTGGTTGCTCTAAATTATGAAATAACCAATCATGTTTTTGCCAATCGTTACTTGTCAAATGAAAGTTGTTAATTAATTTTCGGTGAAATGACAGGATACCATGGTACATACTATATCCGTATATGTATGTGTGTATGTTGGAAATGGTACTTGTTCATACATGCTGTATGTCGCGGTGTACTGCGGTACTATCACTTTCCCCGCGGGGGCGGAGGGAGAGGGGTCCTCTCACTTTCCACGCATTTTTGCCGCGAGTTGTTGAACCGCAGAGATTTACGAGATGCGACCACTGCGCACACGCATAAACACATACAAAATGTGCGTGAGTCTGGGTGTATGCTGCAAATATGCCAGCGTGTGGGCGGTATCACGACGTTCAGTATTGTTTATATGTATATATTTGCGTGTATAAAATGTAGAGTAGTCGTTTCCCATTTCCCCGTACTTGTGAACAGATTGTGTAGACAGTAAACACTCAATCTCCACAATGTGCATCGAGTGTATACCTTTGTTGATTCATATTATGCAGATGCTGATTAAATATCTACAACCCCTGCTATATAAAAACTGATCGCTCTCAGATTGTTAGCTTGAGAAAACATTGACTATAAGTTTTTCCGTTGTTTTCCATGTGAAGTTGATTCATTATCTACGTATGTACGACTACGAGAAGACGACACTTCCAACGTGCACCCAATTGTTAATGTTAATAAAATTCCAATAAGCTAGCTCATAGGAACTTTATAAAAAGGTACTATTTTTCTCTATGATTCTTGAATTACAAACATTTTAGGTACATTTAGTTTAACTATGATTCATTACGATGCAACCGGAGCGACAGCCACTGAGCAAATCAGCACTGGTTGGTACAGCTCAGCAAAAGACATCAACGCACGTATACAAGAATCGATGTTTTTAAATGTGGCTGATCGTAATATGATGTTTGTATTTATCACAGAGTGTTTGTATTGGCATTACCGGAGAGGTATTGGGATGCCAGTATTGTTAGATGGAACAAGACTAGCCTTCTCTCGAACACCGTGGAAGGTCACAGCTATCATTAGGGAATCATTTCAACAGTGGTGAAGTGCACGACGCTACAGGCAGGCCGCGCGGCCGCAGCTTTCGACCGCTCGTGACGATGCGGGCTGCAATCATCAATAAACGCAGATATTATTCATGATCACGGAGAAACGATCTGTGCGAATCTGTAATTTGACAGTAACCTTGATGTTTATGCTTGTAAAAGTACAAATAAATGAAGGACATCATACAACACTTACAAAACTAGTAGTACTAAGGTAACTATTACAATTGAGCAGGTTGTGCCGCTGTGCGCACCGACATCACCAGATCATGTCCATTCATTCCGTTGACACTGGGCCTGATGATGACATCTGATGATCACAGCGTAACCCACAGCACACAACAATGGTGTTGAGTAACCTGTTCAACGTGTACGTGACGGGTGACGCGCTTCATCCAGATCACAGGTAACCAAAGCGCAGTGCGTTATGGAGCACTGGACTCCGTTGATGGGCACTGCGGGTAGTCCTCCTACTGTACATCAAGATTATAATAAGAATAATAATAATCTGGCTCGTCATTGTGCCGATAGTCGTGTCAGCCAATGGCTTAATAGCCAATAGCCTCGATCAACATCTGAGGATGCTCTCGCTTGGCAGCTAGATCAAGGGCTTGATTCAGAAAGCTGCAGTACGTCTGGACACGGCGCGAATTGTTAGGAGGTTCCTCTCTCAACAGCCCTGACCACCGGTAGCTCGGACCCTGTTCCCAATGCTGGTGGGCTACTATTTTTTATATATTTAAATGTTTTTTTTTTAATTTGTTTCTTATTTAAATATTTAAAAATGTAATGAGTAGGTCTAAAGATAAATAAAAGAAATAATAATCTCTTTATTTCAGAATAGAACTCCATATAAATACGTTAGTAGTTTCTAAGTGATCATGTCACTTAGAAACTATGTTAGCGTACAAAAACAATTACATACAAAGATGTTAGTAACAATAGTAACATAAAAACTTGACAACTACCTACTAACTTAACTAGTAGTTCAGGTTCACAAAGCCTCCAGTATAAGCGTCCAAGCTATACAACCAAACTGGCACCCTGCGTCCGCAGCCAAGTGAGGCGCGCCCACCTCTCGCTCGTCGTCAACCTATACTTTCCTCAACTAAGTTGGAGTTGACCTCCAGTGTAACGAATGGCAGCCGAGTGCCAGTATTTGGCTCAACTGCCTTTCTGACCTGCAGAACCCACTTTCTAAGCAACACGATACTCCTTGCTAAAACTGGTCGTCAGACATTCGGGCTTCTGACGCCCATCTCTCGCTAATTGTCCATTACACACTTTCCTTTATTAACGTTAAGTTGTGACGAACATCTGCTGCGTTACAATAATTAAACTATCGGTTACTTTCACTTCCGCGGCAGCAATCGGACTGTCAATCATTGACATCGATTCAATTGAGAACGAGATACAACTTATTGTAGTAAAGTTCATCGTCATCATCATTTCAGCCGAAAGACGTTCACTGCTGGACATAGGCCTCCCCCAAGTGTCGCCACACTGACCAGTCCCCTGTGACTCGCATCCAGCGGCTTCCCGCAACCTTCACCAGGTCATCGGTCCACCTAGTCGGACTTGAACGGAATAAAACCCACTCCTGCTCTGTTCGTGTCCCCCTGACATAGTCAGAGACTTTTTGAGTCATATTTATATAATTTTTCTGCTATTTTGTTTTTAAAAAAATGATTCTAAATTATATGAATGAATGATTCTATATGATTAATTTATAATTCAAATATTTTAATTAATTTACTTATATGTTAAGTCATCCTATGCTTTATTCTAAATATATTTTCTTGTTAAGAAATGTCCATATTTGGAAAAGCATAGTTTTTTAAATATCCTTATTTCGTTTTAGAACTTTAGTCGCTTGTGTTAAGCAGTATTCCATAAATATTATTCTCATTTTTATTTCTGACATTATTTTGTTGATAGTATTTATATTTGTTTAATTTCCAACTTCCGCTCGGCATCACATCTCTCTTTCTCAAACACTGGGAATTCCGTCAGGATGTGTGAGGTCGACTCCACTTTGATCCGGCTCACAGACACACCATGGGTTCTCCTTACACTTGAATCGGTGCACGTATTCGGAGAACCCACAGTGGCCCGTCAAGATCTGAGTAACTATTCCTGCCGGTTTCAGTTTTAGCACAATTTTGTAGGAGTCGATCGCATTTGCTTCCATTCGCCAAGGGACTCCTTATGGATCTGCCGCTTGACGAATGAAACAGGGTTCAGGTCGTAGTCTTCAAGGCAGCTTCCTTCGCAAGTTGGTCGGGTCGTTCATTTCCCTCCAAGCCCGCATGGTCCTTTATCCAGAACAAGGAGACACTCTTGTTCTGGAGCTTGCAGCGGCGGATGGTGTCCCTTGTTTCCACAGCCAGGGGATGAGGGGAGCTGCGGGCTGTTCGAAAGAGATACCGCGGCCCTGAAATACAAAGGGCAAGGAAGGAACATGGATGGGTTTTAGACAGTACACGTCTGACACTCCTTTCCGCTCTGCCCAGAGCGGGAGAAGTCATTTGATGATATACCATCCGGCCCCAGCTCACTTTGGCCACTCGTCCAGCTGTTTATAAATATTCACAACTTTCCTGCAAACGTTGGCTACGTGGGTGTTAAAAGTGAGCTGGTGGTTGACGGTGAGCGGTGAGGTTTTATTTCGTTGGACATGTCAATGTCTACCCCGCCCATGCTCAGGAGCGGGACATCGTACTAAAGCTTTTTTGTGATTACCATTGCGCAAGTCTTGTGCGATGCGAATTTAAGCTTGTTGTACCCCACTCCCTAACATCCTCGAGGGCGGCACTGGCCTGTCTTTGAACTTCTAATGCTTTGTCAACGTCGAAGATCATAAGCATGTCATCGGCGAAAGCCTGGCAGTAGACTTCCCTCTTCTCCAGCCCTTTCAGCCTAGGGTTAAGTATAACATTCCACAGGATCGGACCGCCAATAGACCCCTGCACACACCCTTTATTTGCGCGCCTTAGGCACTCCGCGGCCGCGTACCTGACTCGGACACTCCTAACAGCCAAGTGGCTATCCAACATACGTCTGATATTCACCGGGCACTTTTCCTCAGCCAGTCTGGTTCTTATGGCCGGCCACCATGCGCTACCGAAGGCTCCCTATAAGTCCAGTGACACAACAGTGATCAGCTTCTTTTTCTTCAGCTTTCCTTTGATATGTTGTAAATATCGTGGTGCTTTTCTGTGGCATGACACCATACTGGCGAGTACGAGAGTGATCAGATGCCACTTGAGCCTGACTACTAGCATCTTCTCCAGAATTCTGCCTAGGACTGATAGGAGGCCGATCGGCCTGTACGATTTAGGGGTGGAGTAGGAATCCCTACCGCGTTTACGGAGGACCACCACCGTGGCCACTTTCCAGGCCCCAGGGAAGTTTCCGTGCTCCAGGCACTTGTTGGCCAGTGCAAGGAACGGCCCTGGGACCCGGGGGGAAATAGCCTGAGTAAAGATATCGGCTGTGAGACCGCCCGCGCCCAGGTGCCAACAGTGGGTCATGGTGTTCATCATGCGATCACTCGTTTGCACGACTGGCGGCTTCACGTGTCCGACGGTGGTCAGCGTTTCCTCCCTCCACTAGGTCCTCGGGGTAGAAGGTCTCGGCCAGCAGCAAAGCCGATTCTTGAGCGCGCAGTGGCACTCCGCCTTCACCAACGGCAAGTCCTCTTGTCTCTTAGGGGTCCGTCCTATGACCCTATCAATGCCCTGCCACATTCCTTCCCGGTCCTGTCTCCCGCAGAAGCCCTTCAACCCTCCGTTTGCGCTCTTATCGCCAGGGACACATATATTTTATTCTTTGGTTGCAAGTACTCATCGACAACTTTTTGCGTCCGGACTGGCGCAGCGTACCGAATGCGGCGTCTCCGGGTGTTGACCTCCGACGTCAACTCAGCTCACTGGACCACCACGGTATAGTTGGTTGCTCGTTATTTTTAATTTTCGGTATAGTGTCGGGTCAGTCTAGCTCTTGTGTCGTTTGCTAGATCTACAACGGGTTTACTGACTGACGTGTACAACTGCCCATAGAATCTCTCGATCTCCCTCAGAAGCTTCGGTTTGGCAGATATGATCCTGCCATCGTCGGCCTTCAGTTTCGTGAGCTGGCTCTGCCCAATAACCAGATCTCTGGCAAATACATTGGAGCCTTTATCCCGCTCAATTACGTCTTGAATACGCTCGGTATTTAAGCAGCGGAGGTCGCTCTTTAAGGATTTAGAGACCCGTCTATTGAACTGCCGGTATTTCCACGCTATGTCAGAAAACTGCTGGATCATTTCACGCCGCTCCTTAAAGTAGTAAAGTTAATCATTTCTAATTCAGTACACTTAGTCGCGGCTCAGTGGTTCTGTCACTACAATGGTCGCTGCGTTTGTTCACTTGCACAATTTTATTGTTAACAATAATTGGTGGTGCTAATCTATTGTTGGCACACATAAAGAATTGTGTGTAACTGATTTTCTTTTATCCTTTTTTTAAATTAATTACTTGCGTATAGTGTGTTACCACCCAATGTTACGTAAAACGACATATTTTTTTAAATTTTTGGGCTACCTTCGATTTTGGGTTCTCTTTTCTAATAACACTATTCGTTCTAAACATACGCTTGGTTTTGGGTTTCAACAAAGTCTACAATCTGGTATGTCCCGTAACGCGCTCTCTGCCCAAGACGCCGCATAGTTATGTCACTCACGCGTTGTTTGATAACAATCGCACAAACAAACGCGCGACTGTGGCGACAGAGTGGCTCACTGTCGTAATATATGATGCGTAGCGACAATCGAAAAAAACAACAATCCCCTGTGCCGTCAGTCCGTCACTAGTGCGAAGTAAGGGACGCAGCGGCGGCCCAGGGACGCGAGGACGTGGGGAGCAACGTATAATGTTGTGAACGGTACTAAGTATTCAACTTTTTTATATATGTTTCAACATTAAAAAGTTATTTCGAGCTCAAAATTGGCAAAGTACATGGTGTTTTGTTTTTATATGAAAATCGTTTGCTATTTGTACTAGGCATAAAGTAATCATGCAACGCCGCGCTGCTGGCACCTAGGGGGTGTTCTTATACAGTTCCGGATCTACGAATTTTTCGAATCGGGGCAGGAACTTGATAGTGGCGCCCCTCTCTCAGATAAATTACTTAAAAAACTCACAATAATGTTAATTTCAGTAAAAAGACATAAATTGTTGACACGGCAAATCTGAAATCGGTATCTCGAGTCCACAAGTTCACTTGTCGTGTGGGCCTGTGTGGTACCTTTTTCTTACAAGTTTACGATGAACCAACCAGGCTTCCGTATGCTAGGCGCTTTGGAGCAAGTTTTTTTTACTTTTAATCATACTTTATGATTTTGCCCCTTGAAACTGCCGACCGGGACGGGTTACTCGGTTTGCCCCCTAGATCCGGAGCTGCTTATAGAGCGGCAGGTGCCGACAGCGATCGCCGTGAATGTTTCATCGGTACCTACTTGCTCTAAGCTTGAAATACCGCCAGGTAGTCTACCTAGAAGTATTTCTTTGCAAAGACAAGTTGTAAATAGGTATGTTTGATTCTGACAAGAAGAGGCGCGTCCCGCTTCACCTAGATTAAATAGAATGATAGTGTCATCAGAGCGTATCATGAGCGGAACACAGCTGGTACCCCCCGGGGACACGCTGCGTGATATCTGTACTGCGATGACATCAGCTCACACGTTATGTAGTAATTAATTAATATTTAATTACTTAGTGTAAGGCGACACCGTCACAGGTGCTCTCTTATTTGTGGACATGACTCAGATTCAACAGCAGGCCGAATAGTCAAGTAGCGAACTCCACCAACTATTATCAATTGGCAAAACTCCAATGGCCCTGTTGTGTACGTCTGTGTATGAAGGTATACAGGTACACAATGATGTAACTGTTAGATGTAACAGGTCAGCTGGTCACGAGATGTGCAACGCGCGAGCTCGCCGACACTTTCACCGAGCGGAGCCGAGCAGCCCCCCGAATACTACTCCTACTACGCCTAGTGGTATCTACACGATGTGTAACAGCAACCGGCGAGGGGAGGTTTTGTATGTTAGTAACTTTACGCTGATTTAGAAACAGCCACCGTTAAAGAAAATAAAGGATGTAAAAAGACCTTTAACGAAGCCGAAAACACTTGGTCTTCCCGTCATTGCGATCATTTTTTTGTTCTAGACCATACCTGGGAACCTTCTAGTTACGGAGATATCGGGTGTCAAAGTTCCAACTTTTTCACAAGTTTTAAATACGTGGTTTTAATGTATTTTTCTTGCTTGAGACACCTTCACGACCACCGTACTATTCAATCCATCCATCAGCACAATGTTTTGAATGCGTTACATTGAGTCCGTGACGACGTGTGTGAAAACGTGACTTTTCACCCAAAAAAAAAAAGTGTCAAACTGCTGTCAGAAGCACATAGGCTCTTCAAATATTTTCGCGATATCTTAAAATACTGTGAAGTTGTGCTTTAAAACAATATAAAAGTGTAAACAAAGTGTTTCGGATTCCGCGTTAAAGTTATCTAGTGTGCTTAACAACTAAAACAACAAAAAAAACTAATCGAAGTTACAAAATGTTCCCAGTGAAAACCATCTACCCACATATGTATATTCACTAATATTATACTTTTTTTCTCTCTTTGAAAATGACTCTGTCAAAGTGTCAATGTCAACTTCAAAGCAGTGTTGCCACTTAAAAAGTTAAATTACCGCAGAACCATGGATTGCCAAACAGAAAATTCAAAAAAGAATAGTGCAAATGCGACTAAAATATTAAGCCAGCAAATATTTCATAAAAGCCTATTTATTAGCCGACCCAGATCAAGCTCTTGTAGTGGTGTACAATACCCACTAGCGATGCCAGTACCACCATAGACCTGGTGGACTCTAAAAATGCTCCTGAAGAAGAAAACTGGGTTGAAGTACCTGGACGCAACAGATCCCACAGCCCTGAGGAACTAGCAACTAGCCAGAAACAAAGTAAATTAAATAGCTACTGGTTGAGTGCTCCCATTACTACCTCCAATCGATTCTCTGGCCTTGAAGTCCCAAATAACTCTTCCGAAACCGCCCAAAAGCCCATCAAACCACCTCCATTGTTCGTAGACAAAGTTAGTAACAAGCCACTCTATGACATGATGAATGCCACAGTCACTAACCAGTACGAAATCAAGATCCTCCGAGGGGAACAAGTGAAAAGGAAAGGAGCTTTCAGGTAGTCCTTAAAAACATCCATCCGACTACTGACACCAACGAAATAAAAGTGGCACTCGAAAAATTAGACCACAAAGTTACAAATATCTGGAATATAAAGGGTAGGAAAACCAAAACACCTCTACCACTGCACTACATAGACCTCAAGCCAAACCAAAATAATAAAAACATTTATAATGTCAAGCGCCTTCTCCATTGCTGCGTGGTATTTGAACCACCAAGACCAAAAAGAGAGATGCCGCAGTGCTCTAACTTTCAGAGATATGGACACACGCGTAGATTCTGTCACCGCCAACCCCGATACGTCAAGTGCGCTGGAGCACACGCTACTCTTGACTGCGCGGGGAAAGAGCAATCCAATGATGTGCGGTGCATACTTTGTGAAGGAAACCACCGCGCAAATTACATGCTCAGTTTATAAAGAATTGTAAAAAGTTAAGTATCCCCCTTTGAGACCAAAAACCCAACGTAGCAAAGACAAACAGGAAATAAATAATGGTACAGCCAAAAATAGCCGATATGAAACTTCAGGCAATAAATCATACGCAGAAATAACAACCGGTATAATAACTAACGAAACCCACCCAACAACACTATAGTATTCTGCTATAAAGCAGATAGGATAAAAATAAATATACGTACAATTTACAAACCATAGGTCCTTCATGTTTCATTTTACCATAAATATACCTTCTGTGGTAACAGAAAATGGGTATAAATCACGGTAATTACATCTCAACCAATTCCATTCATTTTTCTTCATTTAAACAATGAAAATTAAGCACTTTTATAAACTTTACGAAATGTTACATAATATTTTTCACCAATGACAAGCAACGTCAAGCTGTCAAGCTTATTTATTCTTTCGCTTAGTTTTTTTGTACCGGCCTGATCAATCAAGGTTGTAGTAGGATGTATTACTAAAAAATCATTTATATCGTTTTGGCTAGTTTAAATCTAGTTTTTATATTGTATTACGTTTGTCTACTGACTAATAGAATACTAAATGTTAATTTTAAAATTCATAACGCTCTCTTGGATTGTGAGGTTTTATACGTCTTGGCCGACTACACCTGGCAGGTCAGACGAATATTGGCTACAACAAATATAATCGTAAAACGAGACAAACAATTCTGGAACGATAAAAAGTTCCCTATAAAAGAAGTCGCTTATGTACTTCAATCAGTTTACGACGAAATTTCAGTAGCGAGCAATCAGTACGGTGAAGTCCACTCCACTAAAAGTGGACAAGTGCCAGTGAGTATCAAGTGGTAGGGCGCCGACGCTCTGACGCGTCCCTCCCCCTCCCGGAAGTCGCAACTCCATCCCGGCGCTCCGCTAAACGGAGCTTGGCCCGGGACTCCTCTCCTTTCCAAGCTTCCCGTGGCTCCACTAAACGGACTCGCCCGGGAACTCCACTCCTAGCTGAGACTGCCTGCCCCCAGAACAGCCAGGACTGACCTGACGCCTGTTCGGTGGAGTCGCAGGACCAGGTGCTCAAAGGGTCTCATCATCATCTCATCTGCCTAGCCTTTTCGCAACTATGTTGGGGTCGGCTACCAGTCTAACCGGATGCAGCTAAATACCAGTATTTTACATGGAGCGACTGCCTATCTGACCTCCACAACCCAGTTACTACTGGGAATACCCCTTCATAAAAACAGCAAGTAAACTTTCTCCACCTATTACCTCAGTTCTTGAGTGCGTGTAGTTAGGTATGTGTTTTTATCAGACTGTATTTCATATCTTCCCTCTTTATATCTCATTAAATTTAATTGTACTGTCTACATCCTACTTTTTATTAATTTGGAATAGTAGACATGACAACACCTACCTCAATCAAAGCCTAACTCGTCACCTGACATTAAAGAATTTATGCAGACACTCATGAACCAGATGATGCTAATAACTAAGATGCTGAGAGATCTCATGTCCATGATTCCAAATTGTATGCACTAACATTATGTATCTGGAATGCAAATGGCCTGTCACAACACTCTGAGGAGTTAAACCTTTTTTTAATCCAACATAATATTGATATCATGTTAATATCTGCAACGCACTTCACTTCTAGAAGCCATATGGAATTCCCTGGATATAAGCTTTATCATACCGCATACCCTGATGGGAAAGCACATGGTGGATCGGCTATAATAATCAGAAGCAAATTAAAACATTACGAATCAGTACCATACTGCAAAGCATCAATCCAAGCAACAACTGTAATAGTTGAAGATTGGGTAAGCCCTGTTACTGTGTCAGCTCTCTACTGTCCACCGAAACACATTATCAAACAGGAGGAGTTCAGAGAGTTCTTCAATTCTCTCGGCAAGCATAGCTATTGGGGCTCAAGATTGACCCTTTCCAGGGGCCGGGAGCTACTCAAAACTGTTGAAAAACTGAAAATATAAATTATATCATCAGGTGAGCACACATATTGGCCTACCGACAGAAAGAAAGTCCCTGACCTAATGGACTTCTGTGCTATTAAAGGTGTCTCAAAAGATTACTTCCAGTGCCAGAGCAATTATGAGCTATCTTCCGACCAGTCTTAGTCACATTATCTAGTAGTTTCAAAGAAACTACAGAAACCTGCGTCCTTCACACTAAAAAGACAGATTGGGAAATCTTTAGGTCAATAGTCAGTCATGCCCTGACGCCTACAGTCAGTTTAAAATTAGAAGACGATGTAGTAGCAGCAATAGAATTCTTCAATAATTCAGTTCAAACTGCTGCCTGGCAATCTACTCCTACCAACAACTTAAAGAATAACAAAAAGTCCCATAGTATACTGGATAAAATAACTGAAAAAATCTCCTTTCTTCAGTTATTTTATCCAGTATACTATGGGATTTTTTTTAGATTCTCAGGAAACAATGGCAACAATTTAGATGCCCTAACCATAAAAGTAAATTAAACCTCGCTGTTAGGAAACTCAAAAAGCTTTTAGACGAAGACAGAAATAATAGTGTCCAGGAATTCTTGAGCAACCTTGATGCTACTGGTACTACCGACTACACACTGTGGAAAGCTACCAAAAAAACTAAAGCGGCCTAAAACGGTGTCTCCCCCACTTCGGCAAGACAACGGGTGCTGGGCTCAAAATGACGAAGAAAAATGCACAACATTTGCGGAACACTTAAAAGACGTATTTCAGCCTGACTACTATGAGGGGCCCCCAGAGCATAAAGAAGAAGTACAGCGAGAAGTTCAGCTGGATTGTGATTCGTCCACTAGCCCCATCGCAATGTTTACAAAGCAGGAACTAAACAGAGGGATAAAAAACGTGAAACCTAAAAAAGCCCCTGGTTACGATTTGATAACTGGCATGATTTTGCAACAACTTCCAGATTCTGGCCTGACCTTCCTGTTGTCAATCTACAATGCTATGTCAAGACTATTCTTTATTCCCCCTCAATGGAAAACAGCTAAGATCCTAATGGTTCCTAAACCAGGGAAACCACTTGAAGACCCGAAGTCATACCGACCCATAAGCCTGCTTCCAATAGCGTCTAAAGTCTATGAATTGCTCCTGTTATCACGCTTAATGCCTATAATCAAAGAAAGAAATTTAATACCCGACCACCAATTTGGGTTCCGATAAAGACATGGCACAAAAGACCAAGTTCACAAGCTCGTCAGTAAAATTCGCAACACGTTCGAAGATAAGGAATATTGTGCTACTGCATTCTTTGACATTTCTCAAGTATTTGATAGAGTTTGGCATGAAGGTCTCCTCAATAAAATCAAAAACAGCTTCCCAAGTAACATCTTCCTCATCTTGATGTCGTACTTGAGAGATAGATACTTCTTTGTGCAGAGTGGAGACGCATTATCAAAGCTATACCCTATCGCTGCTGGGGTACCTCAGGGTAGTGTGCTGGGACCGATTTTGTACTTGATTCATACTGCGGACCTCCCAATATCAAATTTAGCGACTACAGTAACCTTCGCGGATGACACAGCTGCGTTGGCATCCCATTCTGACCATAAAGTAGCATCAGCTATGCTGCAGATCTGTTTGGACGACATAGCCCTCTGGCTCAAAAAGTGGAGGATAAAAGAAAACGAGACCAAATCGGTAAATGTCACATTTTCTAAAAGAAAGGATACGTGCCCACCAGTACAGTTAAATAGAATACAAGTGCCTCAAGCTGAACATGTTAAATACCTTGGTTTATACCTTGACAGACGCCTCACTTGGAAAAAACACATCTTCACCAAACGGAAGCAACTTGGACTGACACTAAGAAAGTTCTACTGGTTATTTGGCCGAAATTCACAATTACAACTGGAAAATAAAATCCTTTTATACAAAGCCATAATCAAGCCTATATAGACCTATGGCATCCAGCTATGGGGAAAAGCATCACACTCTAACATACAGATCATACAGTGTTTTTAGAACAAGCTTCTGAGAACAATCACAAACTTCCCATGGTTTGTTCCAAATGCAGCTCTACACCACTATCTGAAGATACTACCAGTCAAGGAAGAAATAAAAAGCCACATCAAGTCATACAAAGAAATAATAACTCGCCACCCAAACATCTTGGCAAACCATCTCATGGAAAATAAAGGAATCCGCAGGCTAAAACATAAAATTCCACAAGATTTTATCGGACAATCTTAGCGTTATGCTTTTTAAGTAAGAGGTTGTGTCATAGGACGCATACCAGGTAAGCCATCTAACACGCCATAGAAATTGCTTAATGTCCTAATGAATAGTGACAGATTGTAAGTGAAGAGACACAAAAAAAAAATGAATCTATGTAAGAACAACGAAACTCATGTTACTTACTGAGTGGCACGCAGATTGTACGGCGCATTTACACCGACGGCGACGGCACGTGGAAACTGTTACGTGCGAACCACGCCTTATGTCACAACGACCTTTATGTGGCTCGGAAGAAACTGTGACGTGCTGTGACATAACCGACGCGAGCACGAGATAGTGCAGAGTGCCAGTGTTTGTGAGAGCACACGTTACCACACCCGAGCACTAGCAGCCTGGCTTGAGGAAATGTAACATGACACACATCGGTCCACACAAATGATTAGCAGTACATACACATACTAGATTGTGAACTGTTGTACTTGTTAGGTATAGGCAGTCACAGTTCTAAACGACTCAAAACCTGTCGTCCGGGGGGGCATGTCACTGATGACGTTGCGTTTTCAATCAACACTATTTTATTATGAAAGTCAATACTGCGAACAGATTCTGATTTGACATGGTCATACTAGAGTAGTATGACCAGATTTCATCAGTTATGTTTAATTCCTAAGATATTGTAAGAATGTCAAAGTAGAAAGAGTGTCAATGTAGTACGAGGTGTACTGAGGTACCTTCGGGGCTACAGGAGTGTTGTTACGTTATGATTCCTATGCCAAGCAGAAGCATTATTAGAAATCGCTGTCATATTGTGATAGACTACTGTCACAGCACAGCTTACATATGTTTCTAGAATCCAAAAGTTCTAACTCTTGGATTCTTGCATTAGCTTGCTTGCCGTACAAACAACTATAAAATGGAGAAGATACCCAAATATTTCAGTAACTCCGTAGTAACACTTGGGGTGCATGTTCACATGAGAGTGACCAATACAATGCACCCGCGGGGGACGATCTAGATGATCTAGCTAGACCGTTCCCAGCGGGTGTGCACCACTTGCGTACTGTAGCGTGCTGTGCGGGGCGGCAGGGGGGCACCGGTGCGGGTACCGTTGGCACCTGACCCACTACCCGCGAGGAATGCGCTCCGACTACACACGCACAGACACACATCGGTAACGGTGCGCCCAGCGCCTGTGCCGCTCAGCATACAGCTCGCACAGAAGGCTCAGCATACTGCGGAGTTACCATCATCCAGATCGACACTCATCTTATGAACAAACAACTTGACATAGATTATAATTAATTTATCTTTACATTTTTCGGAATGCAACCCCTCAGTGTGTCTAACAGAGTGTTTGTTGTTACGAGGAATTCGGTCAGAAAGTGTGAAGAGTCCGTCGATAACTATTGTTGTATGATTCGATTAGATTGTCTCGGCCAGCAGATCGAGTGCGCGCGAGTCGGTTTCTTCGCAAGGAGTGGGCCTTCTGACCGAGTGCGCACTGCGGCGCCCCTGGACTGGGTTAAGGTCGAGTGCACTGTAACGAGCGCGCGACAACTCTAACATAACGCGTCACATAACCGACGCGCGCCACTGCTGCACTGCCTGCGCACACGCACTCGGCACCAGCGGGAACATGCGAACGTGCCGACTGCCGATTCAAACTACTAGTATGAAAGGAACTTGCATACGAATAGGCAAAAGACCAACACACTTTAGTTGTGCTTGTTTTCATTATAGATTTATTTTTGGGTAGTTTTCTATCCCAGCACTGCACAGCATCAATATTTAAAAAAAAAAAAACAATTCATCACAATACGAGGAAAATATAATAATGCATGATGGACTGCTTCTCATCTGGAATTTCTCAGTAGCAACCACGGATTCTGGATTTGTGCCGGGTTTTGGGCGGTAAGCTCCTCCCCCTATTACATGTGGTGCAATGTGGGTGTACTATACACGTCTGCCTAACGCTTCGGGGATTACGGGCGTGATGTTATGGTTTTGTTTGTTTCATTGACTTTTATGTCACCGACTTTCGAAAATAAAGTTATTTTAGATAATTTAGTGTTTTTTTTTTTTTGAAGTCGGCCGATTTTTTTTATTTTACCCTTTTTAGTTGTAGCATACCACAGATATTCTTATCATGAATTAATTTTTACATTGTAACTAGAAGTTAAAGAAGAAAAATTGCACGTTCTTTATTATTTCTGTTGCCGTCAAAATGTAACACGCTTTTTTTTTTTAATGGGATATAATGTACCTATAAAATGGTATATTTCTCATCAGAATTAAATTATTTTTCACTTTTTAGTTATTTTTATTAACAAGTAATGAAAGCTTGTTTTAAAAAAATATATATTATCTTTATTTTTAACTTTTTAGGATATATTATTACTACTTTATTTTTTTTTTATGATAAGGGATTTACTACGGCTTAGTTCGTAGCGCGTAGCGGTGTTATTCCGCAGCCGTATTCGTAGTACGCACACATAGGTGATGTTCTCAGATCACAAAGTGTTATGTCATTTTTTAATCATGTTGTTCACACGAATATAGGACATAAGCGGTCCATCCCCCCAGAGGCCCATTGTAGGAGGATAAGGGCTTCAGTACAACAGGGTTCGCCCTGGTACCCTGAGGCACAACGTTAGCGATTTGACAATGAAATGGTATGAGGGTATATAAACATTTATATACCCTCATATCATTTAGCCCTCGGCACGTGCTCACCTTGGCATTGAGTCATCCATCTAATCAAATATAATTCTCATTCATAACAAATGAAACGAACTTAATTTCCCAAATCTGATAAGGTCGCAAATGGATATTATCTAGGACCAAAGTACACATCAAAACGAATCCAACTGGCCCAAACTCGATGCGGTTACGTGGTTTTATAACGGAGATCCTATGGCCACCTTCCAACTTTATCATAAAACCCTGGTTACCATTTAGAGAAAAATTACTCGTCAAGACGAATCATACGACTCCAAACCCGATGGGGTTATGTTTCCGTTATCCGTTTTATAACGGAGTTCCTATGGACACCTTCTAGCTCCATCATCAGAATCTGGATACCACCTAAAGACAAAGTACTCGTCAAGACGAATCCAACGAGTCCAAACTCGATGGGGTTGCGTCGTTTCATTACAGAGTTCCTATGGCCACCTTCCAGCTGCATCATCAGATCAGCTCCTTGTCATCTGTATATTGCATTAACACGCGATATACATATGCGTGCAAAATTTCAGCTCAATCGGAAATCGGGAAGTGTGTCAAATTTAACATGTAAAACTTGACGCGACGTCGCGTGATAAACCAAAAAAAAAACAAAATACTGAACCGATTTTGATAAATTTCTATGGGACCAATTGAGAAGTATATCCTTTCACACAAAAGAAGAATTTTTCAAATAGGTTTAGAAGTAACGGAGCTATGAGTGATGTTATAACAAACATTAAAAAATACAACCGAATTGAGAACTTCCTCCTTTTTGAAGAAAGTCGGTTAATAATGAAAGGAAACTTAGTAGGAATTCAAAAATGGAACAAACTTGAAATACATGCAAACATGTCTTGAATACGAACCATCTAATGTTAAACCAAGGGAGCGGTGCGCGGCGTGAAGGACCAACAAACATTTTGAAGCTCGTTTTATTTGTAAACTGATTGCAGGCTCGTGCGTCGTGCTCGTGGTACACGGCCCGGGTCGTGACATACCTCGCGCTCTGTGTTACTGTGTTCTGATCATAGAGCTCTGCGTTTCGGATACCTACAAGTGATACCTGTTTGAAAATAACCTGTGTAGTGATTACGGTCGGCGCCGCACCGCGGGCGCCGGCGCCAATTATTTGGTGGTATATGTGTACGGGGCGCATTCCTAAATAATATGCACACGAATGTCAAGGTTCAAGTGCTCATACATAACACGAGCTCACGCGTCGCGCATGCTCTGTGCCTCCGCCCTCCACACACAACCGCAGCACCATTGTACCTGGCTGCCTGGCTGCACAAACAACTCAGATAAAATTTGAAACAAGTTGCTTAGGCGGAGAAAATGCGACTAATCCTGACAGATTATCACTACTAGCTTGATCCAATTAAATACAGTTAAATTCTCAAGAGCACAAGATCGTGGCGCTTTGCATAAGCAAAGAGAGGCGTGTACCCAGCAGTGGGTGAAGTCGGACTGTGGATGATGATGATGAAATTCTCAAAAACATTCAGGATTTGCCATCGATCCCATGTCTTGTGAGTGTGATCCCATGTGTGAAAGCCGAAAGGCGAAAGCCGAAAGGGTTCTCCCCGTCATTGTGATCATTTTAAGGGGTTCCGTACCTCAAAAGGTAAAAAAAGTGACCCTTATAAGATCACTCTCTTATCCGTTTGTCCGTCCGTCTGTCTGTCCGTGTGTCACCACCGATTTTTTCAGGAACGGGTGGTTCTAGCAAGTCGAAATGTATACCAGATACCGAGGTTTAATAGTCCCTATTAGGTGTATAAAAATCAAGGTCCTGAGTCAACACGATAAAAACATATGGGCAAATTTAGATTTTCGCGAAAACTTGTAAGTACCAAAATTTACCTTAATTTGAAAACCGCAAATATGTAATTTAATAACAAAATACCTACAAGTTTATATGGACCCCCGGTACGCGAGTCCAACTCGCACTTGGCCGGTTTTTTTTGTTCTAGACCATACCTGAGAGGGAACCTTCTAGTTACGGAGAGGGGGGGGGGAGTGGGGGTCAAAGTTCCTACTTTTAAACAAGTTTTTTTTAATAAAGAAAAAAAAGCCTAACTTAACCTTTTAACCTCAAAAAAAATCGTTTCCCAGTAATAATTTTTGCGTAAAGTTACTTAGTTTTATGCACAGAATGCTTGGTTGACGGCATCGTGAAGAGTCTTTTTACACTCTGTATATAAAACCTAATTCTTCTTACAGTCATAACTGCTAAGTTACAATTTGCAATTGCTTAAAAAGCGTTTATATATCTACAACGACTTCCAACAGGATTGCCATAAGCTTTTTTGGTATCTTATTCTTCATCCCATGATTTTTTTACTTTTCAGTGTCGTTATCATTGATAGAATGTCATTTGTCTGAACCTACCGGTCACCAGCTCTGTTCCCTGAGCACTACTGCTCTCGACCAACGGTT
This sequence comes from Lycophotia porphyrea, assembly GCA_950005105.1. Classification (NCBI taxonomy): domain Eukaryota; kingdom Metazoa; phylum Arthropoda; class Insecta; order Lepidoptera; family Noctuidae; genus Lycophotia; species Lycophotia porphyrea. The sequence continues at coordinate 133,552 of OX465404.1, read as the reverse complement.
AATGACGGTTTAGGTGATAGGTAGCAGGCAACATACTTTAAAATATAAGTAGATAGGTAATACGAGGTCGCGATCAAGCAGGTTCGTGTGTGACCTGTGTGTAGCGAGTTCGTGCTGGACGGTGGCGGACTTGCGGAGGCCTCGAGAAAGTTCTTTCCTCTCGCACTGTCGCAAACTCGCAACACTTGGAACGTGCTCATCTCGCCTTCTGGGGTGCCCCCCCCAGAAGGCAAGATGAATATTAAACTTTGGAGGTTTAACTTTTACTGAAGTCAACGAAGTGCTGTTGAGCTGTTCCACCTCGAAGAACAAGAAGCAATATTTTTTTTTTTTTTTATTTGACGGCGCCCTATCAATAGTTTAAAGGGACTAAAGAAAATAAAAAAGAAACGAAAAGAACAATCATATGTGTATGTCTCATGAGTGTACCACATATTTAGCGATAGCAGAGTCCACTATCTCGAGGTATACCTGCATCCTTAAGTATGATCATGCATGAAGAGAGTTGCGCTGCAAAGTATGGCTGAGAAATATATAAATATGTAAATAATAATGGTGCGCCGGCGCCAAAGAAATGCTTAATAATAGTGCGTTATGAGTAGCGGATCGAGTGGTTCCCGCGAGCGCGACTAGCGACCCGCCGCGCTAATGTCACCCGATGCTAATGAGAGCGGTGCGAGTCACGGGCGCCAGCGGGCAGCACCGCCACGGTACCATGTCGCTGTGACACCGAGCTAACAACCTGCTAAGAACGCTACGACGCTACCAATTTGCCAGAACTGTAAAAGGCAATTACCAAAGAGTTGACTCGCTAGCACCATCGTGCCATCATACTCTTAACAATGTTGTTGTAGCCGGAAGTCGGAAGACGTTTTCAACGACACGTCCTGGATTTTGGTCAAGCCACATAATAACGGGTGTTTTTACCATGTTTACTAGTCGTTTTAAGTTCCCGATATTTCGGCGTTGTTGCAAGCACCATGATCACGGATAAACTGAAGTTATTGCGGGTGGGTGTTTATGAGCAGACAAATCAATCTACCCTCTTCCTTGTATCTTTTACGCGCTCGGTACCGCTACCACTGTCACTCACAACTCAATTCAGTTCCCGACACGTGAAACTCACTGTATGCTCTCGCGAACTTTTTTCGGCACTTGTAAACATGGTAAAATTCCGTTTTTAGTGTTAGTTAGTTTGTACAATTTGATATAAAATTAAACATATATCCCGTTTTGCTGTTTGTGTTTTCTCCATACATTAATTAGACATAATTAGACAAATGACTGACTGGCAATCGCTTCCTGAATAGAAGCTACATCTGATGACTTTTAAGTAAATCAGTAAGCAAGTTTATTAAGATCGAGTTGTCAAGGATGGTTGCGACGTATGAACGTGCACACGCGCACGCGGAGATGTCCGGTTCGGTCAGGAAGTCATTACGGAAGCTGCGTTAACCCACCAGCGAAGAAAGTATATTTGAGCCACAATTACTGTCAAAAACAACTTTTACCTCACGCACGTCATGTGAAAGGTTAACCTTTAAGAACTTCGTTACCCATTGGTAAGTTACCATTAAGGACTCAGAACAGGTTACCATTTAGGACTCAAATTTAACCTCTTCTTGACTAGGATATACCACGAGAATTTTGAAAAAGTTAACTTTATTCAAATCATGAACAATAATGTCTTGAGCAGACTATTCTTTTAAGGCCCAGATAGGGATCTATATAAGTGTTGTACAAACTAGAGCAACGTATGTGCGCGAGTCAGCTAGTGAGTTGTCGAGTGCTGACGGGCCAATCCAGCGCAGGCGCGAGGCAGCACGTCACGGTCGCATCTGTTCGGGCGGCTCTCACTTTCCCACGGCCGCCGCCGCCGGCCGCAGGTCGCCGCCTCTCAGTGCTACGGAACAGAAGACAGCTGTTCCACTTGTACAGTACACCTGGCACATCTTCCTCAATGACGTTGCGATGGGAAAGCAACAGCAAAGTTCAATGCATTGTTAAAGTGGGGACAACTTTTAATTCCTGGGAGGATGACGTTAACTTACAGTACTTGACTAACTTGCCCTGCTTTTACTTGAGCTCAAAGCATTTGTTGGGTTGGGGCTTAGACGGTCAACGATGCGACTGTTTTTTTGACCCGTGTCAGAAATTGAAAATTTCAATATTATGATTAATTTTTTGCCTGATGTAGATCTTGAGTCACAGTCTGCTGTTGATAGCTGCTAGCTGATATTTCCCTGATTGACAAAAATGTGACATTTGTAACTTGTACCAGAGGATTGATTTCAGCGCCAGCGCCAACATTCCTCGCGCGCCGGTTTGTGTTGATGAGCTCGGCTACCGGGGCGCGTGGAGTGACCCACTGGCCTGCCAGCGCGCAGCGCCCTGCGCGACTTGCGAGACGGTGCCGTTAATACTATGGATATTCTCACAAAATGAGACCACACTAGATTAGTCTGACATACTTGACTATACCTTTGCAGCACGTAACTTCTTAGAGGAACATCTTTAGAGATATTTTGGAAGTCAATTAATGCATATAATATTAAGATACTTAATGAGCTTAATTATCATATAAAGTATTTACAAGTATTATTCGTCCACTATCTAAGCCCAGTTGACACACTTATGAAAGTATTCCGAGAACAATTCTAATAAGATCGACCCAAACGACCGCTTCTTGTATTTGTATATGATAATAATTTCATCTTATTTCATGTGGTTAACAAGCAGAATTACGATGAATACTACGCTTCAACGAAAAGAAAACCGCCACGTTCTCAAGAATGCTCTTCCTACATCAAATGACATATACTTCTTGGAGAAGCAGTAGAAATAAGCTCAAAAGCTACTGCTCGAGGTAAGTGCGAGAGATATTCTGATTTTTCTTCTGCCCGTAGGAAAGTATACTTAGGCAGATACCTATTATCAGTTTTGTAGGATTTAGCGATCTTCTTAATGAAATCTCAATATGACTGCCAGTATGCGCTAATGCGCTGGCTACAATAAGATGAAAGTGCTGCATAGTCCGCTGCAGGCTGTCTACTCATCCATCAGTGGTGTGGTGTGATGTGAAGGGAGTTGGGTACTCACCGACTAGCAGCAACAACGCGATGGCCGCCGCGGGAGTCATCGCGGGCGTTAGAACACGAGCACAATAAATGAGAGTCGCGCGAGCTGCGCGGTTTGGGGTCACGTGAATGCAGCGCGGCTGCTTCGCGGGTACTGGTCGCGCGCGCGCCGCACAAACAGTTTTGCTGCGCGCGCGTTGAGCAACCCTCCCCCGCGCCCCAGCTCTCTCCGTTCTCCGGTCATCGCAGGTCCTCTCATCCGATTACCCTCTCCATACTGCTCACCCCATCTGCATCGACACCGACTTAAAAAAAAAACCACCCAACCAACTTTTAAACCGACTTCCAAAAGAAAGAGGTTCTATTTTCGACTGTATGTATTTTTAGGGTTCCGTACCTCAAAAGGTAAAAAAAAGGAACGCTTATAAGATAACACTCAGGTCCGTCTGTCTGTCCGTGGGTCACCACCGATGTTCTCAGGAACGGGTGGACCTAGCAACTAGAAATTGATACTAGATACTAAGGTCTATAGTCCTTATTAGGTGTATAAAAATCAAGGTCCTGATTCAACACGACATAAATAGATATGGGCAAATTAAGATTTTTCCGAAAATTTAATTTTCAACGTTTTTTTATTTTTCGGATTTTTCTTTTTTGGTTATCCATTCAAACAGAAATAGGACTAACCGTGTTGATTTCTCTACAGAAAAGTTTATGATTTAAGAGAATGAGGACACGCACAATGGTCCACCTATAAGGACTAAGTGCGGAAACCAAACCCTTAATAGACAGAAGAGAATGAGGAAGCAAGCAAAGCGAACCCCATAATTTTAGCACTCCCCCTGAGATGAGCTAGATTTTACTTTTGCCCATTAAAAAAGAAATTACGACAAATGAAGGGTTGCGGGGTAAGAGGTTTCTCATGTTGAACGATTGAGCAGGAAATAATTCATTTTAAAAATTACTATTTTTTAAGATGAAAGCGCCAGGTAGATCGCGAAATTAAAAATACCTTATTTATTTGCAACTTGCACGTCAATGTCAGGTTTTATGTTTATTAAAATATACACATCAACCAATTATACACGTCAACCAGTGTTTGACCAAATAGTTTAATTATGTGCGGATAGATGGCGTGGATCTTTTCACCGCGTTTCCTGAATCGCGGTGTTAAGATCCGCAGTGAGTTGACTGGGTCAAAACCATTGCCAAGCAAAATTGATCTCAATACACGGTTTAATTTAACTTCAGTTGTTTTTATCTATCATCCCTGCTGAGAAAAGGAGTGCTGCAGAAGTGTCGATCTGCGAGTACTCGTGGCGCCTAATAAACGGGTTGTTCATATGGTCCTTCGAGCCGGATCCGTTTTTGTGTCAACCTTGGTCGAGCAAGTGGATCGCTTGCGATAATTGACCAAGTCCACAGCATCAGTGAAGTGCTAGTGGAAGCAGCATCAGCGCCGTGGTGACAATCGGCAGCAACTCCTGGGAGCAGCAGCAGCGTCGCGAGAAGCGAGCTACTGCAGACGGTGCCGGGTGAACGACATCGTCAGGAATCAGCAGCAGGGTGATCTCTTGACCTGGAGAAGGTGTGGGACGTGCGTGACGTTACGCAACGTCAATCTACCGGTGGAAGACTCATCAGATCATCAGGTGGTATCAAACGAAGTTAAAACCGTGAGTGACCTTTCAATAATAACCTAGTGCAATTTGTGATTTTGATCTTCATCAATTCGGAGTTTGGGACTTTATTACTTCGGATTTATAAAAATATTATTTTAGGACTTTAAAGTTGTGTGTTTATGTTTAGTGTATAGTTGTGTTTTGAAGACTTGCAATTTTAAGATATTAATTGTTGGTCTCAAAAATTGATAATTCTGTGTTATTCTTGTAATTAATTTAGTTCAATAATTTGCTCATTTCAAGTTGTGTGCTGTGTATATATTTAATAGATAATTACCACTTGTTATAATTATGGAATCGTTAAGTAATAAATTAGAAGACAATTGTTCAAGAATAGTCAAAGCTTATAGTAACTTTAAGAAATCCCCTAAGGATCGAATTACACGTCCATATGTTAAAGTAAGATTAGAAAACTTAGATAAATTGTGGCAACAATTAACAGACGGTCATAGCCAATTATATGAAGTATATGATCCGCAGAAGTTACAAACTTGTACTTACGTTAAACAAGATTGTTATGATCAGACCGAAGAGCTTTTCATTCAATATAAAGCTGAGTTAGAAACTATTTTAGAGTCATTTGAGGTTAAAGAGGAAAGTCAAATAGAATATCCTAAATATGCACAAAGCAATGTAAAACAGTGTCAAGTTAAATTACCTAAAATTGTTATCCCAACATTTTCCGGAAAATATACTGAGTGGGTAACCTTTCGAGATTTGTTCTTATCACTCATTCACCACAATAAGTCTATAGATAATGTACAACGGATGCAATATTTAAAAGGGTATTTATCTGGGGAAGCGGAACAACTTCTTAGACATATTCCTATATCAGAGTCCAATTATGAACGGTGCTGGGAACAACTAAACGCGCGATACAATAATAAGAGATACTTGTCACATTTTATACTAAAAAGTTTACTTAGTCAGAAGAATATTAATAACGAATCAGCTGTTTGTCTCAAAGAATTAATTGATAACACTTGTGATTGTTTAAATGCCTTAACTAATCTTGGTATAGATGTCGGTAATTGGGACCTTATCGTTGTTCATATAATTTCTTTAAAGTTGGATCCAGAATCACGAAAACAATGGGAATTAAACGTTTCTAGTGACAAATCGTGCAGCGATGAGATTCCAACTTTCGAGCAATTTAAAAGTTTTTTGACCAGCCGATATCGCGCTTTGGAATTTTTGACCGCGGGCTCTAATGCGGGTAGAGGTAAAAATACAGAGACGCCAAAAACCTTCCATACGGCGACTAACAATGTATCGGAATGTAAATGCTGTAAAGAAAACCATAAAATTATCCATTGTAAGAATTTTATAAAAATGGATGTAAACACCAAGCGGGAGTTCGTTAGACAAAACGGTTTATGTTTTAACTGTTTAGGGAACAACCATTCGGCTAAGCAGTGTCTGAGTTCATCTGTATGTCGTGTTTGTAGACGCAAACATCATTCTTTGCTTCATCCCGCGGCTTCAGTTCATACCGATGATAGTACGGATCGTAAAAATACTTACATATCTCAAAACGAGAATGAGAGAGACGCGGCGCAAAATGCTAAACCATCCGGATCGACTAACTCGGACACAGTAGCAACGTTCTTCTCGGCTAACCAGATACTTAGGACAAATCAAGTTTTATTGGCCACGGTTCTAGTTAACGCCACAGCTAACAATGGTAGTTATCGTACACTAAGGGCGTTGCTAGACCAAGGATCTCAAGCCTCATTTGTAACAGAGGCCACAGCACAGTATTTAGGTCTTAAAAAGACGCCAGTAAGGGGACATATTTCAGGATTGGAAGGGAACAACAAAATTATATCGAAGTTTATGGTGGAAGTTACTCTGAAGTCCATACACAACCCCAACGTTCAGCTTAAGGTGGCGGCGTACGTACTTAAGAGTATAACCACCTTTTTGCCTGGTAAACAAGTTGTACCTGTGGATTGGGTATGTGACTTCCAGTTAGCTGATCCACATTATTATACACCAAACAGAATCGACATGTTGCTGGGGGCAGAAATCTACCAGCAAGTCATTCAGGAAGGAGTTAGGAAGGGACCTCAAGGTAATCTGATTGCGCAAGCGACTTCATTGGGTTGGATTATATCGGGTGTGGTGGACAAATCACACCAACCTCATGACAATGTTTTGGTTATGCATTCGCATGTGGAGGAAAGTGACCTAATGAAGCGCTTCTGGGAACTGGAGGACAATGTTATGAACGACCATAACATATTATCCGAGGAAGATAAACAGTGCGAACGGTTCTTCGCTGAAACAACGCGAAGAGACAGTGACGGGCGCTATATAGTAAGGTTGCCGTTTAAAACTCAAGGTGCAATACCTACAGTGGGAAATTCTAAAAGGATAGCTGAAAAGAGATTGTCTTCATTAGTCACAAAGTTACGTAAAAATACGGACATGGAAGTAAAGTATCAAGAGGTATTGGAAGAATACTTACTGCTGGGACACATGGAGAAGATACCTGAAAAAGAAATAAATAACTGTAAGGGAATTTACTTACCTCATTTTGCGGTTGTTAGGGAGGATAAGGATACCACGCAAGTAAGAATAGTATTCGATGCTTCCTGTAAAGGTGAAAACGGTGTTTCATTAAATGACTTGTTAATGATAGGCCCTACTTTACAGCCAACGTTAAGGCATATTTTAATGAAATTGAGAACGTATCCAATATGTTTATATGCGGACATAGTAAAAATGTATCGTCAAATCAAGGTTGATGAACATGACGTGGACTTTCAGAGAATTCTGTGGAAAGGAACTACAGATAATCAAATTCATGAATATCGTTTATTGCGGGTTACTTTTGGTACAGCATGTGCGCCATATCTTGCTGTCAAGGTGCTCCAACAGGTGGCCATAGACGAGAAGGAGAAATACCCTACAGCTGCTGTAAAGGTTAAAGAAGACTTTTATATGGATGACTTACTTACGGGCGTGGATACAGTTGAAGAAGGGGCCAAGCTGTATTCTGAAATGAATCAATTAGTAGAAAAAGGAGGGTTTTCGTTGCAGAAATGGTCAACCAATAGTGAGGAACTGTTGAACAGTTTGAAAACTACAGATAAAGATACTACAGAAGAAGGAAGAAAAATTAAAATAGATGAAGTGATGAAATTATTGGGACTTACCTGGGATCGAACAGTAGATGCGTTCCGCTACACAGTAACACTCCACCCGACGAAGAAACCTGTAACAAAAACAATAATTATATCGGACATACCACGTTTATTTGATCCACTTAGATGGGTTTTACCAAGTGTCATAGTTGCAAAAATAATCATACAAAAGCTGTGGTTATCAGGTATAGGCTGGTATGATGAAGAAGAAGAAGTTCCCGAAACAATATTAAATGAGTGGCTTACTTACCGTGACGACTTGTGCCAGTTGTCGGAGTTACAAATACCTCGTTGGATAAATACAAAACGTAATAACACACTCGTTGAATTGCATGGATTTAGCGACGCGTCCAAGATGGCTTATGCCGCCGTGACTTATCTTCGATCAATCAACGATCAGGGTTTGGCGTCTGTAAACTTGATAACGTCAAGAACAAAAGTAAAGATGAAAAGATGTCGAGGATGTGATGATACGGATGGTTTAGATCCATTGACGCCAAGTCATTTTCTTGTAGGTGAGCCGTTGGTGGCCGTGCCGGAATACAATTTCGAAACTGCCAATTTAGGAAGTCTACGCCGGTGGCAACTGACCCAACGGATGATGGAACAATTTTGGCGACGATGGTCGCAGGAGTATTTAGTACTGTGTTTAAATCGTTATAAATGGAGTCATCAAACTCCTGAACCATCTGTCGATACGTTAGTTTTGGTGAAGGAAGATGATTTGCCGCCTTCTCGATGGCTCCTTGGTCGAGTGGTTGCAAAACACCCTGGTCATGACAACATAACTCGAGTTGTATCTCTACGCACAAAAAATGGTGTCATAAAAAGGTCAATATCAAAACTATGCATCTTACCTGTAATGTCCACGTAGACAACAGATGCATTATTTGGGATGGTATGATTTTTTATTACTTATTAAGTTAATTTAAGGTTTTATCTTTAACTACTTTATTTAAACTACTGTTATTTTATTTTTAACCAATGTTTCATGGTGGGCGGAATTTTATCTGAACAATATGTTATGATAAACAAATGTAACGGAAGGCCAAATTTTAAATTTGTCCTTGGTGGGCGGAATGTTTGACCAAATAGTTTAATTATGTGCGGATAGATGGCGTGGATCTTTTCACCGCGTTTCCTGAATCGCGGTGTTAAGATCCGCAGTGAGTTGACTGGGTCAAAACCATTGCCAAGCAAAATTGATCTCAATACACGGTTTAATTTTACTTCAGTTGTTTTTATCTATAATCCCTGCTGAGAAAAGGAGTGCTGCAGAAGTGTCGTTCTGCGAGTACTAGTGACGCCTAATAAACGGGTTGTTCAACCAGGAAAACCGTTGTGGATCTGGCAAACGGGCCAAGAGCTAGACTAACCCGACACTATACCGAAGACATCCCGGACGTCAGCTTGTACGAGATTAGGATGGCTCTGAAACAGCTTAAAAATAACAAGGCACCGGGTGATGACGGAATTACGGTGGAACTCCTGAAGGCGGGTGGAAAACCGGTACTTAAGGCCCTTCAGTAGCTGTTTGATTCCGTCATACTCGAGGGGAAAACGCCACAGGCATGGTGCAGAGGTGTGGTGGTACTCTTCTTCAAAAAGGGCGACAATGCCCGGCTGAAGAACTATAGGCCCATCTCACTTCTGGGCCATGTCTACAAGTTGTTTTCAAAAGTCATCACGAATCGTCTCGCGCGCAGGTTTGATGATTTCCAGCCTCCCGAACAAGCCGGTTTCCGAAAAGGCTTTAGCACCGTAGACCACATACATACGCTGCGCAAGGTTATACAGAAGACTGAAGAGTATAACCTGCCTCTCTGATTAGCGTTTGTGGACTACGAGAAAGCCTTCGATTCGATCGAAACTTGGGCTGTACTACAGTCTGTCCAACGGTGCCAAATCGACTATCGGTACATCGAGGTGTTGAAGTGTTTGTACAAAAACGCCACCATGTCAATCCAACTTCAGGACCAGACCTCGGAACCTATCCTTCTGCAGCGAGGTGTGAGACAGGGAGACGTCATATCTCTGAAACTGTTCACCGCTGCACTGGAGAACGTCTTCAAGGTTCTGGACTAGAGAGGGCTAGGCATCAATGCCTATGGCGAGTACATCTCTCACTTCGGTTTGCCGAGGATATTGTGGTTATGGCTGAGACCATGGAGGACCTCAGTACAATGCTCAACCTCAGTAGAGCTTCCGAAAGAGTGGGTCTTAAAATGAACATTTTGAAAACCAAGGTCATGTTGAATGCCCATGTAACACCCACTCCTGTCAAGATCGGAGACTCTACAATCGAAGTTGTAGACGATTATGTCTATCTGGGAGAAACGGTCCAGTTAGATAGGTCTAACTTCGAGAAAGAGGTCAATCGTCGAATCCGACTCGGCTGGGCAGCGTTCGGGAAGTTACGTGGTATCTTCGCGTCCAACTTACCGCAGTGTCTCAAGACGAAAGTCTATGACCAGTGTGTGTTGCCAGTGATTACAAACGGGACCGAAACGTGGTCGCTCACAATGGGCCTCATAAGAAAGCTTAAAGTCACCCAAAGGGCAATGGAGAGGGCTATGCTCGGAGTTTCCTTGCGCGATCGAAACAGAAATGAGGACATCCGCAAGAGAACCAAGGTTACCGACGTAGCCCGAAGAATTGCCAAACTTAAGTGGCAATGGGCAGGGCATATTGCTCGCAGAACGGATGGCAGATGGGGCCCGTAAAGTTCTGGAGTGGCGACCGCGAACCGGAAGACGTTGCGTTGGAAGGCCCCCCCCCTAGGTGGACCGATGACCTGGTGAAGGTTGCGGGGATCCGCTGGATGCGAGTCGCACGGGACCGGTCAATGTGGCGACACTTGGGAGAGGCCTATGTCCAGCAGTGAACGTCTTTCGACTGAAATGATGATGATGATGAAAATACACAACACAACGTTATCCTATTTAACCCAAAGGCTGACTGGTAGAGAATGCCTTGTTATTATGTCCGCCTATGTACCATTATTGTACATGAAGTTAAAATAATAAATAAATAAAATATGATTCGCGGCCGTAACAGAGCTATAATCATTAAATTCATTAATACAACCCTCTAAATTCTTTATTTAATTCCATTAAATGACTTTTTCGTAAAATTGTCATTCAAAGGTTTGTAAATGAATGTAATGTAACAACCACAATTAATAAAGTTTCGTGGTACATAATAGACAAGAGGCACCCAGGATCCACTTGGTGAAGCGTTTGAGATGGCATCACAAAATCATTAGGAGAATCCGGACCGAACACTGTCGCAAAAAGTCGCGATGACCAACTACGTGTAATTTTGGTACAGTAATTGTATTCAAACGAATTGGTCCCATAACAATCAGTAGAAAATGCACGTCGCAATGGTAGTACGCAAAGCAACTTCGCTCATTTCTGAACGTGACGTGAACGAACTTTCCGACGAGAACAAAAAAGTGAAAGTTACTACGTTACTCAAGTTAGTTAGTTGTGATTGGTCGCGGAGAGCTTGGAGCGACGCTCGGCCAATAGAAGCGCGGCCTTGAATAACTTGCGGCGAAGTGACAACAAAACCAAACCAGTTGCAGTTCAGTGATTTGTCAAGTTACCGGAAGCTGGTGGTATACGAAATACTTCAAATGTTGTGACCTAAACTATTAGTTAGAAAGTTTTAAAAAATAATTAATAATTGAATTAAGTGTTTGTAAGATGTTAAAAATATGGTTTTTGCTGCTTATAGTGGTAACAAAAGGTAAAAATGAGGCGTTTGAAGTTAATTCTCTGCGCGTAAGTGGAAACTTTCTACTGTATTGTTGGTGCGCCGTTTCTCGTTGCAGATTGTCGGTCGCAGGACGATGACGAGGGGCCCTACCGCGGCAGGCTCATCGGGAAACTCAACTCCTACCACCATCAGGTACGTTATCATGCTACTCACCAGATATCCGAACATATTCCCGTGATTCACATCTTGTTTACAAGGTTATTAAACGCTAATAGATCAAGGACGTATAGTTTTTTTGTGAATGTACTATGTGAGAATGGAAATGACTATTCAGCCAGGTCCGTTAAAAACGAAATGCACCTACATACAGTAAATTAAAATCAAAGTTGACATTAAAATTTGAAGAACTATAGTTGACATATAAACATAATTATAAAATTGTCACGCCTAACCCCGAAAGGTAGGCAGAGGTGTAAAGTACACCCACATTCTGCCAGTTACTAATTGCAAATAATAATATTTATCTACTAGTTACTAATATTAAAGTTAACTCACAATAAAAACAAAATTGTTTAGTACTTTACCTAATCATGAGTGCACACTGCCACCGAGGCCACATATTATATAGAACTACCCACTAATGCACTAACTGAGAATCAAATGTAGGGTCCATGTTCAGCACTTGTGAGGCTGGACCAGTGTGGCAGTTTAATCCAAACCAATTTTTATTTCTTGATTTGAATTTTAGAATATTATTTTTTTAGGTATCAGGGGATGTATATGCTGTAGATGACTTTACAATACTGCTGGTAAACTTCAACTACGATGGCACCGGGGATGACACATTCTTCTGGGCCGGAGACGCTGGCCGGCCTGGTCCGCAGGGCTTCATTGTGCCCAATGAGTATGGCAGGTGAGTTCTTATCCAACTAATTTTATTTAAATTACTAACTAGCTAGGTAGGTGACTGCTTATTTTAGTTAAAACATGGAATTAACAGGTAAAATAAAATTAAAAAATGTTACCTTATTGATTTACCATAATTTATTACCATTCAAAAGTTGGTATATAAATAAGTGTAAATTAATTTTAAAAAATGTATATATATTTATTTAAATAAGTTAATTTCAGAATAACTACAATTATTATTGTTATTACTTTTTTATATCTCCTTTCCTCCTGCAATCAGTCTTGTCGACATTAAGCTGGATTTTATGTATTTAGAAATATACTTGCATTGTACAGTATCCAATGATATTTCCATCTAAATTCAAATTCAAATATGTTTATTTGTGGCACATAGGTAAAAGTAAGTAGGTACATGGTGTTATAAGAAAAAGTTATGTCTCACTATGTGCTGCCTTACAAGGCGTACAAATAATATTTACACATTAATCACTGCAGGTTACGTTATTGTGAGTATAAAAAATCGTTTAGAGGATACGGTTTCAAATTGGTAAGGGTTATTTTTTATAAATATGCCAACTTCATAAATGTAAAGGGAGGGGAGTGTTAATAATTTTAGATCAATAAAAACTGGTTTGCAACTGTCAGTGTTTTGGATCATGGATAATGCACGGACGCATTTTTTTTGGGCTTTAAATGCTGCTTCCCTATCCGTAGAATCTAGTATGGCTTCTACAAATTTGGGTTAGAGAATATCATGAGAAGCATGTCTCTTAAGTCTTTTAAATTTGTAGTTTGATTGTTCCTCCATTAAACTTTTTGGTAATTGGTTTGGATGGTTTTCTATTCTTTTGCAACCTAACCTGTAAAAAGTCTTTTATTTCTTCCTTAAGTCTTGATTTTTAGATCACGGTGTAGGTGACTATTTGTTATATACCAAGGTGCTCCAGTTATCATACGTAGAGTTTTTGACTGGAAGTGTTGTAGAATCTCAATATTGGATTTGGATGCAGTGCCCCATAGTTGCAAAGCGTCCAGACTGGTTTGAGTGTACACTTGTATAGAAGGAGCTTATTTTCCAGTGTAACTTGGGATTTTCTGCTCATGAGCCAATATAGCTTTCTTAGTTGTAAGTCAAGTGCCTTTCCTTTAGTGGTTTTGTTTTTTCCAGGTAACTCGTCTGTCTAGACTATCTAAGTAAGGAACCTCTTCTGCCTGGGGTATCTTTATTTGATTAAGTTCTGCTTCTGGGCATGTTTCTCTTATAGAGAAGGTGATTTGGACTGATTTAGTTTCATTTGCCTTTATACGCCAGTCTTTCAGCCAGTACGAGATATCATTAGGGTTTCGTTGTAATTTTGCCGATGCTCCAGCCGCGGTTTCATCAAAGCTAGAACCGCTGTATTATCAGCAAATGTTCCTGTCATTGTATCTTGTTTATCTGAAGTATATATAAGATAGAGCATCGGGCCTATTACACTGCCCTGCGGAACACCTGCTCTTATTTCATGTAGCTTTGTAGTAATGTCGCCATGTTTAACATAAAGGTGTCTTTCACTAAGATATGACTTGATGAGAAGGTAGAAGTTAGTGGATAACCCTTTGCGGATTTCGTACAAAAGTCATGCTAAACACGATCGAAGGCTTGCGAAATATCCAAAAATGCGGCGGAGCAGAGCAGTTTACTTTCAAATGTGTAATTAATCTTTTCTACTAGCCTATGGACTTGCTCTATCGTACAGTCAACGTCAGAGAAAAGGAACCCCCTAAGTCTTTAAAGAATATCGCCTGAGCGACGGCGGGCGCGTCACGTGACTCGGCCCCGAGCAGCTCCCTCCCCCGCCGCCGCACCCATCTGCCCGAGCATCCGCCGAGTCCATTCAAATATTATTTGCATGTTTTTAATAATTATATGGTATTTTCGGATTCTGGCCGAACCAAGATAACTTACAAAAAGACACTATACGTGGGGTTAATGATACGAACCTGCATCTCTAGGCGCCAACCATTTTAAGTTCTGGTTGTATAACCAAAACTTAAAATGGTTTGATGTCATTACCAAAGGGGGTTCCTTTTCTCTGAAGCTGACTGTACCATGGGATTGTTTGAAACCGAACTGCTGATCTGGAATAAGCTTGTCAGCTGTAATTTCCGGTGCAAGACGTTTGAGTATAAATATTTGCATGACCTAAGGATTGGACTGATGATTTGTCATCAGTAGGGTCTTTGCCAGGCTTAGGAATAATAATGATTTCTGCGACCTTCCATTGTGGCGGAACAAAATTTTCCAGAGACATGCGTTATAAAGATAGGTAAGGAATCTAATGCCGACGTCTGGTAGTTCTCGCAGGGTCTTGGCCGTAATGAGATCATACCCCGGTGCCTTATGAATGTTGATTTTTCTGATAGCTGTAAGTACTTCCTGTTTGGTGAATATTTTAATGGGCTTGCCACGTTGATGTGGTTGATCAAGTATCTTCTTCTTCAACCCTTGGCCACCCAATGCTGAGTGTAGGTCTCTTCCAATTCTCTCCACTTTTGGCGTGAGTCAAATCAAATCAAGTATAGATTTGATCAAACTGGTTTTGCTAGATCCATGGTCAGTTTTTGGGGTAAATACTTCAGGCAGGTATTGGGCGAATACATTTGCTTTCTTTATCGCTTTTCGCCCCATGTACCTTCGGGCTTCATAACTGGAGATCAATGTATTATTGGTTATTAAGTTTTGCTGTAGTGAGTATTGGTGGTGTGGTTAACATCAAGACTTCTGAGGTAGTTTTCCATTTCTATATTTGTGTTCGTTTTTCTTTTTTTTAATTTGCTTACTATACTATTAAATATGGTTTTATGTGCAGGATATTTTGTTTAACGCCATAGTTTTTAGACGGAGTTGCAGCCTGCGGCATCTTGTATAGTCTTATTGAAGTACTCTACTGCCTGAATGATCTTCTCATCTGTTTTAATAGGTATCTGGCAGAAGGGATTTCTCGAAAAGGTCGCGGAGCATGTTTTGGTGACATTTGTGTCGTTACAGCTTACTAGTGCAATTACTGGTGAGTGTCGTCAGGAAATTTCAAAGCAGGACCTACACTTTATCGATGCTTGAGGTAATGCTTTGCAAATAAAAAAGTCTGTTTTTTTACTGACATCGGCGGGCCAGTATGTTAGTTCCCCCGCTGAAGTGACAGTTAGTTGTAGAGCCCTGATAGCTTCCATTAGTTGGCGGCGTCCTTTAGGGGTAGTTAGTCGTGATCCCCATTCAGTGTGCTTCGCGTTGTAATCACCGCCAGCTATAACCGATGCCCGACCCGGGTATTGAACCGAGGACCTCATGCTCAAAACTCGCGCTTCCGACCTCTAGACCAACGAGGCATATAATTTTGTTTTTTTAATGAATCTGAATATGTTTCAGGACGAACATCCTGGAGCGCTACTACAACGCGGAGGTGCGGCTGGCCGTCCCGGAGGGCAAGCGCATCTCGCGCATCAAGTGGCTGGCCGTGTACGACATCGGCAGCCAGAACGCGTTCGGCGACGTGTACGTGCCCGACGAGTTCGAGGCGCCGGCCGAGCGCGCCGTGGGCCCGCTGGCCGGCTCGCCCGCCGTCTCCAGCAAGCCCGTGCGCTTCCTGGACGCCACCACCTTGCTCATCCCGGAGCTGCGCTACGACGGCAGCGGCGAGGAGGTCTACTTCTGGACAGGCGTGGGGCCGCAGCCCTCCTCCCGGGGCATGAAGATACCCGACGAGTACGGCTAGTGAGTACATACACTATTGTTACTGAACTCATGTTCATATCTTTATTCTATAACTAGCTGCTGCCCGCGACGTCGTCTGCGTGAAGGCTCTACAGCACCAAAAATACCTAACATGCCAATGTCGCTGGCACACATAGCATTATAAGTAAACAACTTTTAAAATATAATTAAAATATAAGTTTTTTTGCAAGCAAAACAAATGAAGTTATACGTGAATCCTGCTGAGTTCAGTCATAAGATGTGACTGAAGGAAATAGAGAAAATAATGCAGGAATACATTCCAGGACACAAAAGAGTAAAAATACGTACAAAGGTACCTTACAACACTTCCCTATAAACTACGTTGGTAGTTATGCTGCCAGGAGCCAAAATGAAAAGAGAGTCAGGACTGGTGACGCGGGAGCAAGCGACGTACAGTTGCCCGTGTGAGAAGCAACTCGTCCTGAGGTTCCGAAGAAGCATAATCGGGACACCGACCTTCAGCTTGATGGTATGCGCTGGAAGTCTACTTGCTGATAGGGAGTTCAGGAATTCCACGGGATAATGTGTGGCGTCATCTTGCTCGACAACAGTGTTTATCGAGGTGTAGACCACTTCATTCCCCTCAATTTCCGAGAGAAAGCATTCGTTAATTGTTGCAGCCTGATAATTTTTTGGCATCAAAATCGCCCGCTCACACACCCAAGAATTCTGCTGGTGCGGTATACGACTGATGCCTCGTACACACAGCGAATGAGTTCTTCTAAGCTGGATACCACTCTGCCGAGAGACTCTGGAAGCACCACCTGTCCACCTCTCTCTTCTGGTAGAGTGCCTTCGCCAAGACTTAGAAGAACATCGGAGAATTCTTGAGCACGTGCATTGCTGCCGAGCCGAGCTCTTATATTAATGGTCAAGCGCAGCGTACGAACTCGTGACCACAACGAAGATCGTTTCAACGAAGCATTCACCTCGTCTGCCCTCGATCGCCGCGTCACCACGGGAAACGTTTGCCGGAAATCGCCACTGAACAGAACTGTGACACCACCCATCAAATGTTCGTTCCTGCGGATGTCCTGCAGGGTTCTGTCCACGGCCTCAAGTGCCTTCCTATTGGCCATCGTACACTCATCCCATACGATCAAAGAGCAATCCTTGAGCACGTGTCCCTTATCGCTGTTACGTGAATGGAATTATGGGAATTTTAAACATGGCATGTGCTGTCTTGCCATCCGGAAGCAGTGTGGCAGCGATTCCCGACGACGCTACAGCAATAGCAATTTTGCCTTGCCTCCTGACCTCTGCAAGTATGCCAGTGGTAACAAATATTTTTCTTGTTCCACCAGGAGCATCCACAAGCAATAATCACAGATAAATACCGAGCAAAAGTATTAACAGTCTATGTTTATTTTGTACTAACAACATGAAATTGATGAAGAAATGATCATCATCAATGAACATACCTTTTTTGTAATACTTAACACCGCATTTTTTTTAAATTGACTTCCTCAACTCTGCTCAAGATTTTGAGGGTTTTGTTGGAACTTGAATTTGTCAAAACGATACAACTTTTAAAAAAGAAAATGCACATTTCCATCAATGAATTTTAAGAATAACTAACTACTAACCTCGCCAACATGATCAAATTTAAATTATTAATTTCCAAAAAGTGTTAAAATGTAACTTGATTTGATTTTTATGAAATCTCATAGATGGCGCTGCTTCAAAATTGTCTTTATACTACTAACATTCATTAAATTCGTTTCTCTGCCCAAGTTACTTAAATGGCGTAATTTTTATAGTATAAAGCTAGATAATAGCATGGCTTACTCAAAAACAACATTTAAATATGCGTCGTCAGATTACACGCTGTCACAGAATGCGTAAGAAAAATAAAGATTCACAGCTCCTCCCCCGTAGTTGATAGCGTGATAATATGTAGCCTATATGTGGACCCGACCTCTTAGTAATATTCATGCAAAGTTTGAAGTAAATCCTAGCAGTGCTTTTTGAGTTTAGCCCGGACAGACAAACAGACAAAAATTCTAAATACTATATTTTTGGCATCTATATCAATTGTAGATCACGCCCCAAGTATTCTTTTAAAAAAATATTCAATGTACAGTTTCGACTTTCCTACGATTTTATTATATGTATAGATGTGTGAAGATCTTACAATTGACTTAAAGCTAAGGCACAATTACGGACCCTGTAGGGCACAGCAAAAAGTATAAAATTGATGTGTGAAATAAAATTAATACTGAATCAAGTTACAATTTTAAAACATGCTTAATATTAATTAACTAAATTATAACATTAATTTTATAGAGATTGTTTTAACACAATAATTATTTGGTAAAATTACATTTAAACATATTTTATTTATTTATTTATTTATTGGAAACTCAACAGCTTATTATTAAAAGACATTATAAGTAAAATTTCACCCCACTGTCAATGAACAGCACAATGCAAAATAAAATGAATATGTTTTTTTTTATTTATTATTATTTTATTTTATAGTAATAAAATTGCATAAAAAAGGGTAGTAATAAAAGGTGCGAAAAAAATAATATGAGCATACTCCAAATATGAAATGTACTGCTTTGAATCCTAATCTTGCGACATCTGAAAGGACAAAGAAACGACCGTAATCATAACTGCATTTGCTGACATAATACTTTTCTACCAGTTAAAATTGCGTTTTAACCTATAAAATAAATAAAACAAGAATAAAATCAACGTCAAGATAAATATCGAATTGTAATAGGGCGTAGTGGACGTAGCCCCGCTACACGGGGCTCCTATTTCTGTCTGCAGGGTTTAAAGTAACCTAACCAAACATAACGTCGGGGTGCCCCAAGTCCCGAACTCGCATCGCTCGCTCTTGCATCCTAAGTTATAGAGCTTAGGAAAACGATTATTTTAGCAAAAAAAGTTTTCGGAAACTTAGTATTTCTGTCGCAAACTTAGTATTTTTTTCGCAAACTTAGTATTTTTTTCCGAAGTTTTTTTTTTTTTGGAAATTTAGTTTATTATTTATTTTTCGTAGAATTGTAATTTAAATAAGCTCATGTTTGTTTCTTAAATACAACATTTTTTGCTGGCTATTTTTGTATTATTTTTTCGGTAATTCATTGTAACCAAGCTAAGTATTTTAGTCAACCACAAATTGTTGGAAGTTTGTTTATTTTTTCGTAAGCTTTATTATTTCCAAAAAAAAGACGGGTTGCAAATAAGTGAAAGCTTGAAACAACGCCATCTAGTTTAAATATAAGAAATTTCAATAAATTTCTGCAAGAACGAAAGATATCGCTGCCGTAGAAAACTTGAAACAACGCCATAGCTTAAACTACACGCACACTCGCGCAAGCACCCTGCGCTGCCGATTCGATCTGACGTGAGTTTAACAATTTTTACCCATCCCAAAAAGTACACAACGCCGCTAAAGAAGTTTTCACTTCAAAATGCGCATATTTCCACGATATAGATGGATGGTAACGTGAGTATTGTATGTTTTATCAAAAAGGACTTACAACTAAGGGTTTGTTCTATGTTAACTATGATACGAATTCATTTCTTTTGGAGAATGAAAAGCGTAGGCGCGTCTGTGCTATTTCCCCACATTATAATGCCATAACTGAGCCATGCACGACCATAGGCTTAGTATATGGTAAGTGCATTTTGCAAGTCGGTAGTTTTTTTGACTTCTCGAAGTGGATATGTGAAATTTGATAATTTTGATCGTACTTTTTTAGGATTATAAAATACCAAAAAGGTAAAACGGAACCCTATTACTAAGGCTCCGCTGTTCGTCCGTCCGTCTGTCACCAGGCTGTATCTCATGAACCGTGATAGCTAGACAGTTGAAATTTTCACAGATGATGTTTTTCTGTTGCCGCTATTACAACAAATACTAAAAACAGAATAAAATAAATATTTAAGGGGGGGTCCCATACAACAAACGTGATTATTGGCCATTTTTTTTTGCTCGATATTAATAACTACGACAGGTAGACGCTTGAAATATTCACAGAATATTTAGTTCATTTATTTATTTAACACTTCAAGTAGGTACAAAGTATAGAGGCGGACTTAATGCCATATGCATTGCATAGTTGTATATTCACTTCACTATACATATTATAAAACAAAGTCCTTCGCCGCATCTGTCTATCTTTTCGCGATAAACTCAAAAAATCCATCATCGATTTTCATGCTGTTTTCATCAATAAATAGAGTGGTTCTCGAGGAAGGTTTCAGTATATAATTTGTCAAGTTTTTATACATTGGCTAAAATATAATGATATTTGTTGGAGGTGTCGGAAAAAAAGTTGCGGGAACGGGATCAAAATTTAATGATTATATTCGGTCGCGATAACCGACATCAACGCGGCTTGTTTTGCTTGGGTAGAAAAGTATTGTCAAGTTGGTTGCAGCTAGCTTGTATTTCAGTAAATGTATAAAATTTCTTAGAAATCCATAATCCAAGTGAAACAACTTAGTAGTAACATTCAAATAATATGAATAATTTTGTTGACATTGAGATCATTGTTATTAATGATTGTTATTCAAAATACGCACTAGTTCATGGCTCAATATAACCACAAGTTACTAATAGTTCAACACTGTGGCCATAACTTACTCCGCCAATAACACTACTTGAAGTGGAACTCACAAATTTAGATCGCTAGCATAAGCATTTTTACCTTATTGTAAAGTGACTATTTGAATTATAATTGAGTACTTTTCCATCCGTTTTTATTATAAACACAGGATTTTTACTACTTACGGCTTGTACAGTAATAATATTTTTACTACTTACGGCTTGTACAGTAATAATATTTTACCCGATATATGAATAGAAATAACTGAACATCAACTTGCCTTTATCTATCTGTTAGTGACAGGCACCTACACAGCCTACACTTACCTAGTCTAGTAGTAAGTAAACCTACTTAATTAAGTTCAATAATATCTTCAATACATTACTTATGACTGTGTCCAATCTACTTCAAATTTTGCATAAACATTCTTTAACAGAAAGGCATGTTTCATATTTTATTGAAACTCATCGCCTAACGGGGTTAAAAAGGGGTAGAAAGTTATTTTGGGAGTGATTTGCATCGAAGTTGATATCAATACTCCTTAGTGCAAAACTCAATCAATTTTAGTCAAAAAACCTTGAACACACCTAAAAGCTTGGTGCAATGCAATATTCTTCCTTATCCTTTTGAACGCCACAGCATAAACGCACGTACGTGCCCTCCGCGCCAAGACACAATTACATCTACCATTTTATCACATTTTTTTGTCGTTTGGCGTACAGGGCACGCGCTTGTTTGTCTCGTATATGTGACAATGGCGTTAAAAGGTTAAAGTTGGAATGTCAAATATAAAAAAAAAAAATTTAAATAGGATTAGAATTCGAAATTTCAATTTTATTTGTTCTTGGATATTTGAATAAAAAACTTTCCTTATACCTTGATTTTTCTTCGAAAATTCCTTGGAAATGTCTTAGATTACCTTCTTAGCGAATATTTGCGATTGCTCCATAATTTATTTGGAAGTTCATTTTCACATAATAAAATTCAAAGTCCTGTCTGACTGATTGACTGACTAATATATCAACGCACAGCTCAAACCGCTGGTCCTAGAGACATGTTTGGAGGGTGTATTCTTTGTGAAAAGTAGGTATCCACTAAGAATGGGTTTTACGAAATTCCACCCCTAAGAGGGTGAAATGGGGGATTGAATTTTCATTGAAACATTTTATTCTCGGTGTCGATTGATTTGAAAATTTGTGTACATACTCTTCAGTTAAAATTATAAGACATATTGTGTACAAGTGTCACAGTTTTTCCAGAATCATCCCTCAACAGAGTCAAGTAGGGCTTCGAAACACACGTAGACGGACGCATGTTGGGCAGGGCGTGCGGGTTTTTTTTTATTACCGATGAAAAATTTCTATGTGGGAGACTCCAAAAGATGGACTGAATACGTGGTAACCATTGACTTATATACGAGTATTACTGCGTAACCGTTTTCTTATTCTTTATTGCGCACAGAATTAAAAGATATACACACAAAATTACAATATATGTATAACTTATGTACAACTGCGAGCTTAACCCAGAATTAGGTTTTCTTACAGCAAACTTTACCTCGATTTTCGTTATTTGTTACTCAATCACGCCAGAACGGCTGAACAGATCTGGATGAAACTTGGCACAGAGATAGATTATAATCTGTTATAGCACATAGATTACTTATTATCCCAGAAGTAAGATCCCGTGGGCAATTCCCGAACTCCACGCGAGCGAAGCCGCGGGCATAAGCTAGTTAATTTAAAAAAAAATATGAGCCGTCACGGGACGCCTGGCAGATGTGATACATTGAAATTATTTTGTGCAAGTTATATGCATAAAAGAACAGTACACAGTAACAGTACAGTGTATATACAAGGTCCCATTAAAATAGATGGACATACTTTTAGAAATCATTCAGACCACCAAAATAAGGACAATGGTAAAAAAAACCGACTTTAAAAAAAAAACAATATTAAAAGTGGAAAATAACTTAACTTTCGGAAGTCGGTGGCTTTATTTGTTTCATTGATTTTGTTTGCCACCGACTTCCGAAAGTTAAGTTATTTTCCACTTTTAATTTTTTTTTGTCATTTTATTATTAGGTTTTTTTTTTTCCAAAAAGTTTTTATTTTGTGTTTTTTTTTTGTTGCAAAAAAGCTTTTATTTTATCCTTTTTAGTTGTGGTATCTAACACAAATCCTTGTTAACAGCATATCTTTAACAAGGAAAAATAATGCCCCAGTAAAAAATATATAAAATGTACTAAAAATTAGCATGGACAAAACCAAGATCATGTTGAATGCCCATATAACACCCACTCCTATCAAGACTCTACCACCTTCCAGTTCCATCATCAGACCCTGGATACCGTCTAAAGACAAACTACTCATTAAGACGAATCAATCGAGCCCAAACTCGATGCGGTTACGTGGTATTTATTATCACGGAGATCCTATGGCCACCTTATAGCTCCATCATCAGACCCTGAATACCATCTAAAGACAAACTACTCATCAAGACAAATCAAACTCGATGCGGTTACGTCGTTTTATTACGGAGATCCTATGGCCACCTTCCAGCTTCATCATGAAACCTAGGTTACCATCTAGTGACAAAGTACTCGTCAACATTAATCAAACGAGTCCAAACTCGATGGGGCTATGTCGTTTTATAACGGAGTTCCTATGCCCACCTTACAGCTCCGTCATCAGACCCTGGATACCGTCTAAAGACAAACTACTCATTAAGATGAATCAAACGAGCCCAAACTCGATGCGGTTACGTCGTTTCATCACGGAGATCCTATGGCCACCTTCCAGCTCCATTGTCAGACCCTGGATAGCATCTAGAGACAAAGTACTCGTCAAGACAAATCATACGAGCCCAAACTCGATGGGGTTATGTCGTTTTATAACGGAGTTCCTATGGCCAACTTCCAGCTTCATCATCAAAGCCTGGTTACCATTTAGAGACAAAGTACTCGTCAAGACGAATCAAACGAGTCCAAACTCGATAGGGTTGCGTCGTTTCCTTACAGAGTTCCTATGGCCACCTTTCAGCTTCATCATCAGACCCTGGATACCATCTATAGGCAAAGTACTCATCATGACGGATCCTACGAGCTTAATCTCGATGGGCTTATGTCTTTTCATAATGGAGTTCCTAAGGCCACCTTCCAGCTCCATCATCAGATCAGCTCCATGTCATCTATATATTGTACTATCACGCGATATACATACGCGTGAAAAATTTCAATTCAATCGGAAATCGAGAAGTATACCAAATTAAACAAGCAAGGCTTCATGCGACGTCGCGTGATTTAGCAATTAACGTGAAAAAAGAACCAAATTACTGAACCGATATTGATGAAGTTTCTATGGGACCAATCGAGAAGTATATCCTTTCATATAAAGGAAGAATTTTTCAAATCGGTTCAGAAATGACGGAGTTATGAGGTAACAAAAACAAAAACAAAAAAAAACCGAATTGAGAACCTCCTCCTTTTTGAAGAAAGTCGGTTAACAAATAAGAAAAACGCATTAGATACTTACAAGAAAATAAAACCAGCTAATGAAAATACACTAAAAAAGCCGGCAATTTATTATTTTATCTCAAAATAAAATCACTATCAGTGTTATTTTTGCTTGGATATCTTTGGTTATGCCTACTGAAGGCTGTGTTGAAATTTGTCCATCTATTTTAATGGGACCTTATATATTCCATAGCGACGAATGCCGTGGCCACGCGTCGCCACGGCATGCGTTGCCACGCCAAGAATCGGTTTTACCCGCCGCTATAGATATTTCTCAACAAACAGAATTAGGCTTGCGTGCAAGAAATTAAAACCCTTGAAATTGTTAACAGAATTCGATTCAAATAGGAAAGTAATAATTAATAATAATTTCACGCGGACGGAGGTGGCGTGGCACAGCTAGTCTATTATAACGATTCACTACAATACTAGTATTTCGAAAAAAAAAATTCGCAATAAGCCAATACTTATTCGCCGTCGCAGCCTGGAGCCGATCCGCGCGTACTCGGGCGAGGACGTGCGCCTGCAGCTGCCGGGCGGCACCACGGTGTTCGACGTGAAGTGGGTGGCGCTGTGGGACCGCGCGCGCGCCGCCTCGCTCGGCGCCGTGCTCGTGCCCGACGCGCTCAACGTGCCGCCCGCGCCGCTGGCGCCGCACGCCTACGTGTCGCCGCTGCCGCACTGCAAGCAGCTGCACCGCGACTTCCAGGTCTCCTGGGAGGTCTTCGGCAACCAGATCACCATCGAGATGGCGGCGCAGGTACGCACGAGCGAATGTATAGTATCTCACTGGTGGTGGCGCACTTGTCTTCGATGTTTCGGTTCCCTTCAAAATGGTCGACCGGAATGGTGATGGTCCACGCGTCACGTTCGTGATCGAGCGACGCCAGTTGCGGCCGGTCGTCACTTAACTGCTCCTAATCATTATAATGTATTTTTGTTCTGTCGCCCCGGCTGAGTGTCGTGACGTGTGCTGCGTGTGCAGATGGACGAAGACGAGTACATGGCGTTCGGCGTGTCGGGCAGCTCGAGCGGCTCGCGCATGCTGGGCGCGGACGTGGCGGTGGCGCAGTACGACGCGCTGCAGCAGCGCGGCCTGGCCACGGACTACAACGTCACGGCCGCCGCGCCGTGCGTGCAGGTGCTGGGCGCGTGGCGCGGCGTGTGCCCCGACGAGCGCGTGGGCGGCCAGGACTCCAACCAGGTGTTCGGCGCGCGGCGCGAGGCCGGGCTCACCGTGGTGTCGTACCGCCGCACGCTGGCCGCGGCCGAGCCCATGGACCGCGAGTGGGTCACGGACCGCGCCCTGTGGGCCGTGTGGGCGCTGGGCCGGCTGGACCACGCGCGCGAGCCCGCCTTCCACCGCCTGTACCCGCGCGCCGACGTGCGCCTGCACCTCGCCGCCGACCCGCCCACCGACGACTGCATCCGCTTCACCGTGTGAGTACACCGCGGTTCTGTGTCACCACGCGCTTAGGTGGCAACGGCTGAACTTTTTCTTCTAGGAATCCATTTCGATATCGATCGTTCTAAAAACACAGCATGACATCAGCGGCCTCGAAAACCTTGTAAAAATACTCACTCGTAGCACGAAACGACCTCGGCATCAGCGCCCGCCACTATATCCGATCTCACGGAACGTCAATGTTATCTGTCGTATCATGTATGCTTTAAAGTTATAGCACTGATAATGAGTGGTTTTTCGTCATTACCAGTGAGAAAGAAATTGGTACGATGCGACCATCCGACGCTCCAACACTAAATTGAGCACAACTGGGGGTCGAAAATGTTCATCCAATCAAGTGATTAAATGAACATTTTCTCCCAAGTCGGAGAAGCCACCTGACGAAGTTGACCAAATCAATGCTATAGCCAACATTGGCGTCGCCGGGGGCGCGGCAGTGGACCCCTCCCCAGGAGTTCAGGATCTTCTAAAGTTATAGTTTCTGACATTCAAAAGTGCCTGTAATGGTCTAATTGAAATAAATGCTTTTGAGTTTGAGTTTATAGCCTTTCCTGCCTGACGCCACAGAAGTACGTAATCAATTTTAGCGTACTCTTAAACTAAAACATTTTTTCAGGTTAAAACTGAACCTGTATTCCTACTACGGCTACAAACTTGCCCTTTGAACTTGCACTTCAAACAGCGCGAAAAAACTTATCAGAAGGCTCCTTTTTTCTGTCTCTGGATTGGAACTCCCATTGGATTTTCGCATGATCCACCGGCACCTATAGACAGAGGCTGAAATAAATTAGGATCCCCTTACTCCGAGGCCAAGGCCTGTGGTTGCAAAAAATGGAGCATGTGGACATCATGATCTCAAATTCATATTTTATCTGTATTTATTCGAGGCAAGATGCAATAATTTTCGAGCTCGCTTCGCCTGCTCTTGCAGCCTACTTTCGCTTGAATCTCAACATTTTTGTTAAAAGTCGCCCAAATAACTCCGGTAGGTCAAAAGTCGAAGCAATTCTTACCTTTCAAGGCAAGGTGTCAAAAAGTTTTAGAGCTCGCTTCGCTCGCTCTCGGAGACTTACTTTGTTTTGTTTTTAAAATGGTCTCCCTAGATGGATTAAGTAATCTAAATAAATAATCTAAAATCTATTTGTGAATAAAAGGACTTTAAGAAAAGCTTACTTGACTGGAGTGGAGATATGTTTAGTTCCTAGAATTTGCAAATAACTTCAAATTTAGTAACTTCTACTGGAACAAGTAGAAGTGTGGGCGAGGCAGTAACATCGTGTGTCCACAGCGGCTCGCGCTCGGCGCCCGCCGTGTGGGAGGTGGCGGAGCTGTTCGACCCGGCGCTGCGAGTGTTCACGTTCCGCCTGGGGCCCGCCGGGGGCGCGCGGGGCCTGGCGGGGCGCGTGGGGCCCGCCGGGGGCGCGCGGGGCCTGGCCGGGCGGCCCCTGCGCCACGCGCCGCCCCTGGCCTGGTACGTCAACGGGCAGCTGGCGCCCGACCTGCAGCTGCGCCGCGGCCTGCACTACTCCTTCAAGGTAAGCTCGTTCCGAACTAGCCGTGCTCCCTGTCGAGTCTCCGACCGTCTAACGCGTCGTCCCCGTCAGGTGTACGGAGGCAACGACCCGCACTCGGCCACGGAGTACCACCCGCTGATCGTGACGGCGGAGCCCGTGGGCGGCCTGGAGCGTCTCAGCGAGGCGGCGCAGCGCGCGGCCAAGGTGCTGGCCGGGGTGCACTACACGCGCCGCGGGCGTCTGGCGCCCACTGCCGGTACGTGTGTGTGTGTATGTGCGTGCGTGCGTGTGTGTGTGTGTGTGTGTGTGTGTGTGACTACAGAGTGCTTGCGTGTTGCAGCGGGCCCGCTGTGCGTGGCGCGGCACGCGGCGGGCGCGGACCGGCGGCGCGACGACGACTACGCCACGTTCCGCGCGTACAACCGCTCGCTGGAGTGGCGCTGCGGGAGCGAGGCGCCCGCGGAGCTGGAGGTGGCGCCGAACAGCACGTGGCCCGACCGCGTGTACTACCACTCGTTCTCGCACGCCGGCATGGGCGGCCGCATCTACGTCGTGGACAAGCACCGCCGCAACATCGGCCGCGCGACCAACGCAGGCGCGAGCGGCCGCGCGGCCGGTCTACTGCTGGCCGCGATCGTCGCGCTCGTCGCGCTCGCCGCGGCCGTCTGACCGAGAGTGGCCTGCGTCTACAACTATGACTGAGACGAACTATACGAGATCTGTGTACAGACTGAACATGTTAAATACTCTATTGATAATCTCAAGTCGCGGCAGCTAACTCTTATTATAGGTTGTCTCACTCATTCTCTTCTGCTAGCGCTGGCAACTGGGCCAACATTGTATCGGAGCATTTTTATTAGGAAACTTTCCGCAACTAATTGAGAAATTGTGATCTGCTTTCACAGATTTTTTAAAAAGTGTACAAACAGCGTGCAAATGGAAATTTCTTGTTACTTTTATGGATATATCCAACTCTAAGATACCAACTGAGGTTTGAGTACGAGAACTGGTTGCCTATGGCAAGCGGCTCGAAAGTATATTCAAGAATTGTTATCCAATTGCTTATATTTGCTACATTTCTTCAATAATTGCTACTTAAGATACATTAAGAGAAATATGAAAAATTTTTGACCAGCCATTCTGACGTCAGGATGGCTGGTGGCCTCTGTGTTCACCATGAAGGACACAGAATTTCTAAAAGTTTGCTGTATCAATAATTGCTACTTTCACGAATTTAAGTTTGAACTTCGTACATACTTTAGGTAAAAAAATATCCCATTAAAAAAAAATGTGAAATGAGAGCCAAGTTCAATATTATGATATATGCCTTGGTTGTTGACTTCAACGAAAAAAGAAGTAAGATCTAAATGGGTGGCAAGTTCAATGGTCAGTCTTGAAACTTATTTAAAACAACTTAATTTTTTTTTTTATATATCTTAGGATAATACACGGTTACTTTCAGGTCTTTCTGGAACCGAAAGCCACTCGATCATTGAACTAGAAGCGATTGGGACTATTATCTGTATATATACATATAAAAATGGATCGCCAAAATGTACGCGCATAACTTCCGAACGACTGCACCAAATTGGATGGGAACTATTACTCGACTGGAGTTACTGTGTTTCGGCTCCAGAACGATGTAAAATTATTCGTGTATAATGAAGCCTAAGGTCTGACTTGGCTAGTTCTCATATACCTACTCTCATCTGAAACTACCCTACACTACAGTACCCAACCTACCTACCTATTTTTTTTTGTTTTTAAGCCTTGCCTATATTCGGAAGAACAAAATAAAAAAAGAATTATTCAAATCGGTCCAGCCATTCTAGTTTTAGCGAGACTAACGAACAGCAATTGATTTTTATATAGATATATATATACAGGGTGTTTGGCAGAACGTTGAACATACGAAAATGGTGGGTAGGTGGGGTCATCTGCTACTTACTCAGCCCTAATTTATTTGGCCCTGGCCGACTGGGTATTTAAAAAAAAAAAAAAAAAGTTTTTTTCTTGTTTCACCACTTTCCTAACTTTAAAGTGTATTTTTTTTATTAAAAATGGGCAATAAAACAGGCAATTTTTTTTTTTTTAATCTTTGATGTTGGCAGATTCTTATAAAATTATTGCTTTGTTCAGATGTTAGCTAGAAAAAAAGTTATGAGTCCTCAAACTTACAGAAAGATGTAAAAAATACTTGAATGTTAATTTCAACTTGCATTTAAAAAAAAACAAAAAATGATTGAGGAGTTCCAATTCTAGCAAAACATCCCTAGTGTGTGAGCTTTCTAATGGTACGTAATTTGCTTTTATAAAAAAAAAACTTTAAGAGTTATTTCATAATTTTATCAAGTAGGAAATTTTTGACTAAACTCTACCTTTACGGAAAGTTAAATGTTTTG
This sequence comes from Lycophotia porphyrea, assembly GCA_950005105.1. Classification (NCBI taxonomy): domain Eukaryota; kingdom Metazoa; phylum Arthropoda; class Insecta; order Lepidoptera; family Noctuidae; genus Lycophotia; species Lycophotia porphyrea. The sequence goes on along the minus strand of OX465404.1, from coordinate 103,777 downwards.
CGAAATTTAATACTGCAAAGTTGGTAAAAATTAAATGATCGATTGAAATTATGCTGTACCAGTTAGGTGCGTTAATGAAACAATTAAATAATTTTAAATAATTTATTTAAATAATAAATCATATTAGATGTTCAAATTGACGCCCTTCATTCGCAATACAGGTGCGGCATCTACGTCTGATTTCTACAGTTGTTGTGCGCAGCAGCATCTCCTGTCGCATAACTTCGAAAGCAGCATTAATTCGATTTATCAAATCTTCCCGACTTTCTACTTCTGTAGTGTAAACTAGTTCCTTTGCCCTTCCCCACACGTGAAAATCGAGCGGAGTGAGGTCGGGCGATCGCGGAGGCCAGGGAATTGGTCCTCCCCTGCCAATCCACGAATTTGGGAAACAATTATCCAAATGCTCACGTACAACTAGACTAAAGTGAGCTGGGCAACCATCGTGTTGAAAGACAATAGACCTGTTTATGTCTACTTGGAACACTTCTTCCACTAATGGTGGTAAATCATTTATCAAAAAATCCAAGTAGTTGTTCGCGTTGATGTTGTCGGGCAAATAATGAGGCCCTATTAGCTTATCGCCAATCACTCCTGCCCAGACATTCACACTGAATCTCCTCTGGAAGCCTCTTTGTCTCTTCACGTGTGGGTTTTGATTTGTAAGTGCCCAATGGTGAAGATTGTGATAATTGACAATCCCTTCTTTGTCAAATTTGGACTCGTCTGTCCACAAAATACTTTTTAAAAAGTTAACGTCGTCCACATCGGTATGCAGCAAATGGCGACAAAATTGCACACGTCTCCCAAAATCACTGTCATCGAGACCTAAAACAAACAAAACATGTCTAAGAATTGATTTCAATACTGAATCTTTTCTTCCTCCGAGTTCAAACTCTACAATTATCCAAATTTTTCATCTTCAATTTTTAAGTACACTAATTGGCTTTATGGCTTAGCCATAAAGACGTAAGACCAAATTCACAAAAGGGCGTGCGACTTTCCAATTTTGTTCTAAAAAGGACCCATAAGTGCTGGCAAGTTTACCTACGCTGACCACCTGCGCAAACCGAATCCGAAATCCGAATCCTGTAAGCGCTGGCCGCCTGATTGTTACGTGAATGCGGCCGAATAGGAATAGTTTATTGAATTTAATTTGAAATTAGAATTGAATGCGCTAAAAACAACATGAGGCAAAACAACTAATAAAGAAAGTGACGAAATCAAGGTTAAATGGAACGATCAATTGAACTGTCTCATAATTTACTACATTCCACAAAATCGTATCAGATGCAGTGCATAAACGGCTTAATCTTACCTTGCACTGGAGTGTAGTGAAAAGCATGTCTACCATCTTGCCGGAGAACAGACCACACTTTCCATATGCTTAAGCCAAGTATTGAAGCTATCTGTCTAATGCTTTTGGTAGGATCCGCGTCAAACTCGGCAAGAACTTGTTCGTCAATGGTAGCATCGGGTCGTGCTGCGTTCACTCGTGGTTCTTGTAAGTTCAGGTTACCGGTTTGTCGTAAACGTCGGTAAGTACTCGCAAACGTCTGATGACTGGGTACTCGGCGGTTGGGATAACGCTCTTGATAAATTCTTCGCGCTTCACGCGAATTTGTATTAGCGCTTCCATACGCTAACAACATGTCCGCGTATTCCTCACTGGTAAAAGCAGCCATTTCTTTACCAATAACAACAGGTAACAGTAATAACAAAAAACTTAACAAACTTAAACTTAAACTTAACTAGTGATAACAATAAAAGAAAACGAAGTGAACAAAAACAAACGTAAGCGTAACGGGCACGTGAGATCGCAGAGGCAGTTAAGTCTCGACTGAATAAAAGAAAAGAATTCATTCTGAGGCGTCACGGTGCCACGAGAGCGAAAGAGAGCAAAAATACGCTATGACTGCGCAAGAGTGAAACAAAATTTCTACCTGCTTTGTGTAACCATCTCAAGGGAATAGTGAATGTCAATTTGCACCACTGCTACTGGCAAGCCGTCGATCCATAATTTTTACCAACTTTGCAGTATTAAATTTCGCAAAACATTTAACTTTCCGTAAAGGTAGAGTTTCGTCAAAAATTTCCTGCTTGATAAAATTATGAAATAACTCTTAAAGTTTTTTTTTTATAAAAGCAAATTACATACCATTAGAAAGCTCACACACTAGGGATGTTTTGCTAGAATTGGAACTCCTCAATCATTTTTTGTTTTTTTTTAAATGCAAGTTGAAATTAACATTCAAGTATTTTTTACATCTTTCTGTAAGTTTGAGGACTCATAACTTTTTTTCTAGCTAACATCTGAACAAAGCAATAATTTTATAAGAATCTGCCAACATCAAAGATTAAAAAAAAAAAAATTGCCTGTTTTATTGCCCATTTTTAATAAAAAAAAATACACTTTAAAGTTAAGAAAGTGGTGAAACAAGAAAAAAACTTTTTTTTTTTTTTTTAAATGCCCAGTCGGCCAGGGCCAAATAAATTAGGGCTGAGTAAGTAGCAGATGACCCCACCTACCCACCATTTTCGTATGTTCAACGTTCTGCCAAACACCCTGTAGATTAGTACCTGGATGACCGAGCTTTGCTCGTTTTTTTTTTGACGTTTTCTAAAAATGAAACCTAGCTAGATCGATTTATCGCCCCCCAAATCCCCTGCATACAAAATTTCATGATAATCGTTGGAGCTGTTTCCGAGGAGATTCAGAAAATATATATATACAGGGTGTAAACAGACTCTTCACGAAGCCGTCAACCAAGCATTATGTAAATCAAACTAAGTAACTTTTTTGGCTGAAAATTCACGTTTTACAGTAGGACTCAATGTACCGCACTCAAAATATTGTGCTGATGGATGGATTAGATAGTAAGGGGGGCCTGGAGGTGTTAAAAGTAAAAATCTTACATTAAAAATATGTATTTAAAAAAAAACTTGTGAGAAATTTGAAACTTTGGCCCCCAATATCTCCGTAACTAGAAGGTTCCCAGGTATGGTCTAGAACAAAAAAAATAATCGTAAAGACGGGGAAAACAAGTGCCTTTCGGCTTTGTTTTTAATTCTACTGTAAATTTCGCCTGCAGTGAGCTTTATAATGACCAATTGGTGTTCCAAGTGATGGAGGAATAAATTCTATTATTGACAATAAACGAAATTTAGTGTCGTGCAATAACAGATGGATCGGTGGATAATGCCGAAATAAATTCACTTGAATTAAATTCAGACCCAGATTGTGTTATTGAGGGTAGGTACGTTTCCTGCCAGGGTAACGGGACTGTTCGAAAGAGATACCGCGGCCCTGGAACACAAAGGGCAAGGAAGGAACATGGATGGGTTTTAGTCAGTACAAGTCTGACACTCCCTTCCGCTCTGCCCAGAGCGGGAGAAGTCATTTGATGATTACCTGTCAGAAAAAAGAAAGTGTAGGTTCGTTTTATAAAGTACTACAAACATCATCATTAGTGAACGCCGGCAAGATTTGAAAAGAACAGTAAAATTGTTATGACAATCAATCTACAAAGATTCATCATCATCATATCAGCCCGTTGCTGTCCACTGCTGAACATAGGCCTCCCCAATCGATTTCCAACGTGTACAAAGATTACGAAGAACAAACATTTTGATCCCCCATTGTATGCTATATGCAAAATGTGCTAAACAAGACACCTAGTAATAATCTATACATATAATAAGACAGTAAAATATTAAATAAAGATTTAACGATGTACTACAGTTTTTTCTTCCATACATTTCCCGTGTCTCATAATATGTATGCTTTTGTAAGTAGTAGTAGGAATGTGCTGCTTGAATAACAATGTGTTGTATTTTTTTTGTCTCTATTAATTTCAACTTTCTAAGTCGATTCCGCGTCAACAGCTACCCATGAGGTCCTCCGAATCAATCGGATTAATACTGTGGAGCGTGCCCGTCTACTGGCAGTGGGGGAATGGGAGTCGGGCTTATGGCTTCAGGCACTTCCTTTATCCACCATTGGCACTATGATGGATGACACATCGTTCCCTGTCTACGAGTCTACGCTTAAGCGCACCTTGTGTAGCTCCGCATCGGTGTTACTGCGGTGAAGCTGTAGACAGCCTCGGACACTATGGCCTGTCCTGCTACAGGAGCGCAGGTCGCATTGCACAGCACGCTAGCATCAAGGACATTATTCGTCGAGCTCTTGCTAGCGCAGGTGTACCAGCAGTTTACGAACCAATCGGCTTGGTACGGGACGATGGCAAGAGACCAGACGTTGGTGCCTTGAAAGGTGGGTAGGCGTTTGGTGTGGGACGCAACCTGTGTCGACACCCTGACACGTGCGCCATCCCACGTGGCGAGCACGGCGGGGTGTCGACACCCTGACACGTGCGCCATCCCACGTGGCGAGCACGGCGGGGTGTCGACACCCTGACACGTGCGCCATCCCACGTGGCGAGCACGGCGGGGTGTCGACACCCTGACACGTGCGCCATCCCACGTGGCGAGCACGGCGGGGTGTCGACACCCTGACACGTGCGCCATCCCACGTGGCGAGCACGGCGGGGTGTCGACACCCTGACACGTGCGCCATCCCACGTGGCGAGCACGGCGGGGTGTCGACACCCTGACACGTGCGCCATCCCACGTGGCGAGCACGGCGGGGTGTCGACACCCTGACACGTGCGCCATCCCACGTGGCGAGCACGGCGGGGTGTCGACACCCTGACACGTGCGCCATCCCACGTGGCGAGCACGGCGGGGTGTCGACACCCTGACACGTGCGCCATCCCACGTGGCGAGCACGGCGGGGTGTCGACACCCTGACACGTGCGCCATCCCACGTGGCGAGCACGGCGGGGTGTCGACACCCTGACACGTGCGCCATCCCACGTGGCGAGCACGGCGGGGTGTCGACACCCTGACACGTGCGCCATCCCACGTGGCGAGCACGGCGGGGTGTCGACACCCTGACACGTGCGCCATCCCACGTGGCGAGCACGGCGGGGTGTCGACACCCTGACACGTGCGCCATCCCACGTGGCGAGCACGGCGGGGTGTCGACACCCTGACACGTGCGCCATCCCACGTGGCGAGCACGGCGGGGTGTCGACACCCTGACACGTGCGCCATCCCACGTGGCGAGCACGGCGGGGTGTCGACACCCTGACACGTGCGCCATCCCACGTGGCGAGCACGGCGGGGTGTCGACACCCTGACACGTGCGCCATCCCACGTGGCGAGCACGGCGGGGTGTCGACACCCTGACACGTGCGCCATCCCACGTGGCGAGCACGGCGGGGTGTCGACACCCTGACACGTGCGCCATCCCACGTGGCGAGCACGGCGGGGTGTCGACACCCTGACACGTGCGCCATCCCACGTGGCGAGCACGGCGGGGTGTCGACACCCTGACACGTGCGCCATCCCACGTGGCGAGCACGGCGGGGTGTCGACACCCTGACACGTGCGCCATCCCACGTGGCGAGCACGGCGGGGTGTCGACACCCTGACACGTGCGCCATCCCACGTGGCGAGCACGGCGGGGTGTCGACACCCTGACACGTGCGCCATCCCACGTGGCGAGCACGGCGGGGTGTCGACACCCTGACACGTGCGCCATCCCACGTGGCGAGCACGGCGGGGTGTCGACACCCTGACACGTGCGCCATCCCACGTGGCGAGCACGGCGGGGTGTCGACACCCTGACACGTGCGCCATCCCACGTGGCGAGCACGGCGGGGTGTCGACACCCTGACACGTGCGCCATCCCACGTGGCGAGCACGGCGGGGTGTCGACACCCTGACACGTGCGCCATCCCACGTGGCGAGCACGGCGGGGTGTCGACACCCTGACACGTGCGCCATCCCACGTGGCGAGCACGGCGGGGTGTCGACACCCTGACACGTGCGCCATCCCACGTGGCGAGCACGGCGGGGTGTCGACACCCTGACACGTGCGCCATCCCACGTGGCGAGCACGGCGGGGTGTCGACACCCTGACACGTGCGCCATCCCACGTGGCGAGCACGGCGGGGTGTGCGGGCGCTGCTGCTGCGGCTGCTGAGATCCTCAAGCGGCGCAAATACTGTAACCTTATTGGTAACTACAGTTTTGAGTAGTTTGGGATCGAATAAAATCGCTCGAGTCACTGAGTATGCCTCTCCTTTTTAAGAAAATATCTCGTCGAATGGTCGACAATTCGCGTGACCAGAGGGCTGGCTCTTTCTTTGGCCACAGAATAAGCATTGCCATTCAACGAGGCAATCGTAAACAGTACCTGGATGACCGAGCTTTGCGTCTTTTTTTTTTACGTTTTCTAAAAATGAAACCTAACTAGATCTATTTATCGCCCCCGAAACCCCTCGCATACGAAATTTATTTCATGAAAATCGTTGGAGCCGTTTCCGAGAGACATATATTCAACGAGGCAATCGTAAACAGTACCTGGATGAACGAGCTTTGCGCCTTTTTTTTTACGTTTTCTAAAAATGAAACCTAGCTAGATCTATTTATCGCCCCCGAAACCCCTCGCATACGAAATTTATTTCATGAAAATCGTTGGAGCCGTTTCCGAGAGACATATATACAAAATTGCTCGTTTAAAGGTATAAGATAAGATAAAATGTAAAGTATACTTTTATAATTAATATTGTAAATAGTGGACTGTGCTCGAGAAGAAAATAAAATGCTTGAGTACTTGATACGTGTTTTTTTTTTCACTCTAATTAAATTTAATACATATTAATTTGTCATAATAGTATAATCCTATGTTAACGCGAATAAGTCTACATAATAATAATATCAGGTCCCGAGACCGGCGAGAAGTATATTGACTAATAGGTACACGAGCGGGTTCAGGCGCGGTGCAGCTCCACGAAGTCGCGCAGCGTCTTGGGCAGCGCGCAGTCCGGCACGCGGCCCCGCCCGCGCAGCAGCGCCCGCGCCGCCAGGCACGCCAGCGTCACGTGCCGCAGCACCTGCACGCGCGAGCCGCGGTTCAGGGCCACCAGCTCGGCCGGCGAGTCGCCGAACTTGTTGGGCTGGTCCAGGTGCGCGCCGCCCGCCAGCAGCACGCGCACCAGCTCCGTGCTGAAGTTGTACGGGATGGCGGCCACGTGCAGCGGCGTGGAGCGCGCCTCGTTACGTCGCGCCACGTCCGCGCCGCACGCCAGCAGCAGCGCCACCACGCCGGCGTGCGGGAACACGGGCGCCGCGTCCAGCTCGTCCGCGAAGTACGTGGAGCGGATCACGTTGAGGCGCGACACGCACAGGTGCAGCAGCGTGTCGCGCGTGTGCGCCGAGCGAACGTCGGCCGCCACCAGCGCGCGCACCGCGCCCGCCACCGCGCGCCGCTCGGGGCCCGCGGCGCGCTCGTGCAGCAGCAGCACCAGGTGCGTCACGCAGCGCAGCGCGCGGTCGAACGTGTCGGCCTGCGCCTTGAACACGGGCCGCGCGTCCAGCAGGCGCCGGCAGCCCGGCAGCTCGTCGGCCAGCAGCCGGAACACGCGCAGCACGTCGCCCAGCGCCGGCAGCCCGCGCGCGCGCTCCAGCCGCCCGCCGTGCGCGTCCAGCATGAGCCGCGTGAGCGCGCACGCCGTGTGGCACGTGTCGGCCGACAGCAGCGAGTCCTTCTCGATGCGCAGCTGCAGCGCCCAGCTCCACAGCTCGATGCAGCGCTGGTAGCGGAAGGCGTCGGCGTAGGACGCGCCGCGGTACATGAGGCGGAACACCGTGTCCTTGTGGTCCGGGCCCAGCACGCGCGCCACCACCAGCAGCGACTGCGTGCGCAGCGCGTCCATGTCCGTGGCGGCGGCCTCCAGCTCCTGCAGCGAGCGCCACTCGCGCGCGCCGCCCAGCGCCGGCGCAGGCGCGCGCACGGGCCGCTTGGGGATGTACACGCCCGCCGCGTGCCGGATGGCCGTGGCGCGGCGCCAGGCGCCCAGCGCCGCCGTGACGTCGTTGAACTCGTCCAGCTGCGTGCTGCCCAGCAGCTCGTAGGCGTCCGCCATGCGCGCGGCCGGGTAGCGCACGCGGCCCGCCAGCAGGCTCACGATCTGCGCCGCGCCCTTGAGGCACGCCGTGCGCAGCGCGTCGTCGCCCGCGCGCGACGCCAGCAGCGGGTCGGCGCCGTGCTCCAGCAGCAAGCGCGCCGTCTCCACGCGGTGCTCCTGGATGGCGTAGTGCAGCACGGTCTTAAGCTGCGTGTCGCGCGCGTTCACGGCCGCGCCGTGCTCCAGCAGGTAGGCGCACAGGCGCACGGACTGCACGCTGTTGATGAGACACGTGCCGCCGTTGTGGTTGGGCCGGTGGATGTCGGCGCCGCGCGACACCAGGAAGCGCACCACGTCCAGGTGCGTCATGAAGCAGGCGGAGCGTACGGGCGTGGAGCCGGAGTCGGAGCCCGCGTTGACGTCGGCGCCGGCGTCTGCCAGCACACGCAGCACCTCGAGCCGGCCCGCCACGGCGGCGCACCACAGTGGCGTGACGGAGTGCACGGAGCGGTCGTCGGGCACCTCGTACACGCCGCGCTGCTCCAGCTCGGCCGCGCACACGTGCACGAGGTACTCCACGATCTCCACGTTGCCGCGCTTGCACGCCACGAACAGCGGCGCGCAGCCGTCCAGCTTGCGCGAGCACAGCGCGCGCCGCGCCGCCGGGCTCATCCTGCACATAGACCACACGTTACAGATGTTACGCAAGGCCAACAGATACCTTCGACCATCTATAAGTTTGATTGTTTGAGGTGAGGGAATTCATTGCATAAAAAAATAAATTCAATCTATTTATTTTCAAAGACTTTCACATTCATTATTACATAAAAAGAATAACGCTCAATCTTTTTGAGACAAGATTATGTGCGCTATCGATTAAGGTTTAAGTTACTCGTTCACATTTCTTTGTCTGATAATGGACCCACACATACACCCCTCCGAGTGAGCATATTGTAAGCCTTAACATTTAAATGCAATATATGCCTTGTACTGGACAACAAGTATCATTATTTAGACACCCATCTATATTCCCCACATTACATGGCCCATCGTCATAGCTTGTGACACACAAAAACAACTGCCTTGTATTTTTGGACTCTGCTTCTGTTTTACATCATGACAATGACTAACAAAATATGAAAGCTTTATCGTGTGGCGCAGTTTAACGATGCGAGATAACTCGCCACATTCACAATTATCTTGATCCTAATGATTATACACACCCTTGACCCAGTAGCCAAGAGGCACTTAACAGCTTGTTTCTAAAATACTTTAAACCTACCTGTATTTCAATTATATAAAACAGGTACAAGAGACTATTCCATAAACAACAACATAACTTACAATAAGACAATGCTCATCTACACTCAATTTAATAAAGATTTAAGTATGTTTTTTGTTTGAATGCATTTGCTAGTCCAATTTTTGAGGAAGGCTAGCTATACCGGGTGTAAACAGACTCTTCACGAAGCCGTTAACCAAGCATTATGTACATCAAACTAAGTAACTTTACGCAAAAATTAGTACTGGGAAACAACTTTTTTTTTGGGCTGAAAAATCACGTTTTACGGTAGGTCTCAATTTACCGCACTCAAAACATTGTGCTGATGGATGGATTTAATAGTAAGGGGGTCCTGGAGGTGTTTAAAGTAAAAATCCTACTTTAAAAACATGTATTTAAAAAAAAACTTGTGAAAAAGTCGGAACTTTGACCCCCAATATCTCCGTAACTAGAAGGTTCCCAGCTATGGTCTAGAACAAAAAAATGATCACAATGACGGGGAGAACAAGTGCCTTTCGGCTTCGTTAAGAGTCTGTTTACACCCTTTAGATAGGCTATAAAACATGACTGTATGGCAATCACGATTCGAATAATAAGAACAAAAGTTAGAAATGGTTGATGAAAAGCAGGGCACAGCTAGTTGACTATATCGCTCACCTAGTAATATATTGGCACATCTACGTTTTTTATATTTTACAGAAACGAAGATCAAAGATTTTATAAATGTTTAAAATTTATTTATGGTTCATTTTACGTTTTTTTTACAGAATTTAAAAGTTTATTAAAAAATAATTATAATTAAGTAATTACTTGTAACTAATTAATTTTAAACATAATAAAATCTTTGATCTTCGTTTCTGTAAAATATGAAAAACGTAGATGTGCCAATATATTACTACGTGAGCGATATTCTTTTCTCTTTATTGCTCACAAAATTAAAAGACATACATATTGCAGTAATACATATAGCTTATGTACCAAGGCAAGCTTTACACTGAATTGGGTTTTGACTATAATTTAGAAATGAAATTATGAGTATGCAAGTCAAATTATCAGAAGAAATGTATTGTGTGTGCCATTGTACACACACATGCAGATGGATTCAGAACTAAGGGAGATTGTAGCAGTGCTAAGCTCCTACTGTGTTAACTGAAAAATACTTCTCCAAGCAGTGTGAGCAGTGAGCAGTGGTGGCACAGTGAGTTGTGGGTTCAAACTCAGGCACGCGCTAACCTTAGTGTAATTTATTTCATCACCACTGCTCTCAAAACGGTGAAGGAAAAACCTCGTGAGGAAAACGACATGCCCTAGAACCAAAAATTCAAAGACATGTGACATCTACCTAGCCGCACAGGGCCCGCGTGGTAGATTTAGAACCATTCCCTCTCTAGAGAGGAGGCTGTGTGCTCCAGCAGTGGGAACAATATAGGCTGATTATGCTTCTCCAAGCATTATCATACCAGATCTTACCAAACCAGGATGTGGCTTAAGATTGCAGGACACAAACAGAAACATTCACATTTATAATGTCCCAACTAATCCCAAGTTACCCATTAGAGCATGCCTCAATGTCAATACAGGCCATCTACAAGAGTTACAAGTAAAACTGACTATTTCACAAAGACACACTCACATTCATTTCATCTTCAGAAATGTTGGTCTATAATTTTATCTTCAATTTCTACAGTTTCTAGCAGAAATTCAAGGTATAAAGAAACACTAATAACTTCATACAAGTGTCTCAATAATGTACCTGTACAAGTGACTACCAAGCATGGCTATCATTATCGTATCATTTATCTGTTACACAAAGCTTCTAAGAAAAATAGCCCTTTGTCTTGCAAACAAACCGCCCCTAACACGCTAACTCAGATCCAGCTCTCTGCATGTAAACGGTAATAAATGACGTTACTGAGGGAGGTGTGACTGTGCGAGGGTGAGGGTACGGCAGGCAGCTGGTAGTGACGGCGGTACCTCTCGAGCGCGGTGCGCAGCTTGGCGGAGAGGCGGGCGCCGGGCGCACTGTGGCGGCACTCCTGCATGAGCTCGTTGAATGTGGCCTCCTGCTGCTTGGCGACGTCGGACTGCTTGCTGCTGGACGCGCCGCTACTACTGCTGCTGCCGCCGCCACCGTTCTCCTCCCACATCGCCCGCGTCTTGGACCGCGTTCCCGCCAGCTTGATACGCTTGCTTTCGGCTCTTTCGAGCCGAACAAAGGTATCAAACAAAGACACTTTCTCAATCCACCAATAATTTTCTGAACTGACGTTTGTTTTGGTTTTCGATTCTTCCGTCTTCGTCACAGACAAAAAAATACAGATCAATATCTATGGCACTTGTCGACAGGGAGGAAAATCGACTAAATAATTATCAGCATTTTGCCATAGGGGATTAACCTTTGTAGAGCAAGATCTCAGGGACGCCAGGGGTCCGATGAGCTTTTAAATATTTTATTAGAAGGCGTGTGCCATTGCACAGGTTAGGTGGGGCATAATTTTTTAAAAGCATGACAGGCGTTTCGATTTTCAATAGGAGTTCGCGAGGTGGCAGGGCAGATGGATTAAGGGACTTCAAAAATTCTTGCGGATCTTATTTGTTGTTGCTGACTATTATTTTTTTATTATTTCCATTAAAAAATATAAAAAATAGTAGCCCACCAGCATTGGGTACAGGGTCCGAGCTACAGGTGGTCAGGGTTGCTGATAGAGGAACCTCCTGACAATACGCGCCGTGTCCAGAAGTACTGCTTTCTGAATCAAGCCCTTGATCCAGCTGCCAAGCGAGAGCCTCCTTAGATGTTGGTCAAGGCTACTGGCTATTAAGCCATTGGCTGACACGACTACCGGCACAATGACTGCTGTACTCACATCCCACATGTCGACAACCTCGCGAGCTAGATCTAGATACTTGAACTGCTTATCTTTTTCTGCTTTCACGAGGTTCTCGTCATGCGGGACTGTTATATCAACAATCATTGCGCGGCATTCCAATCGATCTATCACCACAATGTCAGGCTTATTGGCAACAATAGTCCTGTCAGTGGTGATAGATTGATCCCAATACAACGTGATATAACGAGAACTGGGTCGGGCGCATACTTATAGTATGACACTTCTGATTCCACAAGGCTGTACTTCAAAGCAAGTTGCTGGTGGATAATCCTGGCAACGAGGTTGTGTCTATGCAAGTATTCTCCGTTAGCTAGACTAGAACACCCAGAAATAATGTGTCAGATCGATTCTCCCGGACCGTGGCATACCCGACATATGTCAATCGTGCCATCCTTCACAATGTATTTCCGATAGGTATTCGTCATCATAACTTCGTCCATTATTGCACAGACAAAACCTTCGGTTTCCCCGAAGAGGTCACCGAAGCGCAGCCAAGATACGGACGCTAACAAGTCTACATCGGGCCTATGTAGGGCCCGGTAAAAGCGTCCGTGAAGCTCCTTGCCCTGCCATACCTCCTTGCGGTCATTAGTGTCTAATACTCTAGGTTTGCGCCAGCTCTCGTTAGCCAGGGAGAGCGGGGTGAGGCCCTTGTCCACTGAGACCACTTCTCGGTGCATACCCACGTCAGCTTCTAGGAAGTATTCCCTGAGACTGCATACCTCACGGTTGTGCAGGGTCTTAGCATTTAAGAAGCCACGATCTCCGCATTTCCGTGGGATATACAGTCTCATCACAGACGACCGTGGGTGATGCATCCAATTTGCGGTCAGCAGTACGCGGACCCTCCTATCCAAGGCAACAAGTTCCGTCTGAGTCCATTTGAGTATGCTGAAAGAATACATCAAAACCGGCATGACCCAACTGTTGAAGGCGCGCACCTTATTTCCGCCTGATAAAAGACTATTAAGTACTTTTTTCAGGCGGCCAAAGAAGCGCTCCTCCAACGATTGTTTCATGTCGGCAGTATTGATGCCTAATGCTTCCGACATACCCAAATACTTGTAAGTTTCTGTTGAGGAGAGGGATCTAAGGTGTATGGAATCCGAGAGTTGAGTTCCCACGGATTCCATAATCTCCCCTCGCTTTACATGCATAACTGCACCTTTGTCCACACCAAATTCCATCCTGATAGCGCTACTGAAAGTTTCTGTTACCTTCAGTAGCTCCATCAGTTGCAAGTTGTTGGGGGCAAAGAGTTTCAGATCATCCATGTAAAGAAGGTGAGATACGACCTGACCATCTCTCCTCGACCGATAGCCTAGACCTGAACCCTCCAGCAGTGTGCTGAGTGGGTTCAAGGCTAGACAAAACCACAATGGACTCAGACTATCGCCCTGGAATATACCGCGCTCGATCCTTATCGGTGCGCTGTTCTATCCTGGATAGCGAAGGACTGTTCTCCAGTGGCCCATACATGACATCAGGCAGGTACGCAGAGTTGCATCAACTTTATACAACTCCAGCACCCTCATGAGCCATGTATGAGGCACAGAATCATAGGCCACACTGACAGCCAGCTCAAGCACCTGAAACAGAGAGAGCATCTAACCACGGTACGCAGTCAATTTGCTTCCCCCCTCAGTAGCCCCATAATATGTGCGCATGACGTTCTCATTTATGGACTGAGTCCATCTCATGCGCAACACATTTCCACCGCCAGCAGGAACCCTGTTCGGGGCCTGTTGGCCTCGAGGTCCCAAGCCCGCTGGTGGCCGTCCTCTTCCTCGTCGTCATGGTGTTGGCGGAGTCGACGGCGGGGAGAAAAATTCGTCGCTCGAGCTCGACGCAACTGCAGCGACCGGTGACACGGCGCTCACGGATGTGGCGCGTCCCGGCAGCTGCGAGGCGGAGCTCGGCGACGAGCCCGGAGATGATAGGTGTGCTTGCTGTAGCTTGGCTTGACTTCTTGTGATAATTGGTGACATTATTTATGTGAGTGACATGACGAATCCAATATTATTTTTGTTCCATTTTCTTTCTTTGTATTCCACTTAATTTTTATGTTATTCGGTACCTTTTTTTTTCATTATTTATGTTTTATGTTTATTTATGTTTAATTTCGTTTTTGTAGATAATGTGGTAAAAAAAAAAAATTAAAATCGGTTGGAAAAAATTTTTCGTCACTTCAGTTTGACACTCGAGCCACAGATTATTATTATTTTTACAATTAATATAAATTAAAATGTACCTAATTAAAATAATAAAATGGTGCAGGTTAATATTAAATATTTGCACACCATATGTAATGGTAGAATGTAAACGGGCCATTATAGTTTTAAGATCATACATTGTAAACCTACATTCTGGCAAATAAATGGATTTGATTTGATTTGACTGCATCCTTGATATTATACTATACGGCAGGAACTCCTCAAAACAATTTGATTTTAATAAATGCTACAATGCAAACGGAAAAAGAGCATGGGAACACCATGGTCCCCAACGAAATGCTTATTTTTTTCTCTTTTATATTATTATTTCACTGCAACCGTTGATGTGTTAACCGAACTGAACACAAATTATCTCTGTCAAAACGAAGTTTCTTATTTGTTATAATTATAAAAATGCTTGGTCACTCTAGTAGAAAGAGACAGGGCTCTTATAAATATGTATCTCTTTTGTCACGTTTTTCTGGTAGAGGTCTCAGTCCAGTTTATTATACTAGTAGTCCATGCCTATTGGCCGAATAGCCGTTGGTTTAAAAGCCTGTCAATGTCATTCCTTGTTGCCAGGCTGCCACTTCCACCCACTTGAAATTTTTGTTTGCTTTCCATCTAACTAAGTTTTTTTTTTGGTTCGATCTAGTAACAGACTCAAAATACTCTGGTCGCGGCATTATTTATTTTGTTGGAACTCAGTTGTAAGAACAGTGAACATGCACATGAGTGAAGAGGAAGACTGTGATGATTTGCCGTCGATAACTGTCAACTCTTCTGCTAATATCTCGGTAGGTAGTACACCATTTTCTACTTGGCCGATTTATTTGAATTATTTACTAGCTTATGCCCGCGCGTATTTCGGTAACTGTCCCAACTCCCACGGGATCGTACTATTGAATGTTAGTAAGTACCGGATAGTCGTTTTTGCGTGAAAGAGTAACAAACATCCATCACATTTATAATAATAGTAGTGCTTGTTGGTTTAATTTAGTTGTTTTTGTCACACTAGTTACTCTGCATCACCCAAGGTCACCTGGTAGGAAATGCCTATGGCATTAAATCCACCTCTGTATTTTGTGCTTGAAGTGTTAAATCCTGTTGGGATTCAGTTATATTTTCTCAAAAGCAAAAAAATTGATTTTGGTTTAAGTTCACCACACAAATTCTTGTTGTAAATAAATTTTACATGTAACTAGAAGTTATTAACCCATTCACTGCCCAGTACTTCACAAAAACTTCGTGAATTTCGTTCCCGTATCCAAAACCCGTATCCGAGTCGTCGTTATAATTAACTAAAGATAATTTGTATTCATGCCCAGAACCCGACTAGCGAGTCCATAGCTACGGATATGGGTTGTGCGAACGAACGAATTTTTGTTCCGACTCATATGCTGGGTTCTGGGCACTGAATGGGTTAAGAACCAACAACAAGCACTACCCCCACCGCTACTGTTATGTCAACATAGGCCCACAAGAAAAAAAAATAAACTACTGAACCGTTTTTAATGAAATTTCTATCACATAAAAAAATATTTTTTCAAATCAGTTCATAAATGTTAAGTTATTTATTTATTTATTTAATACATGGAGGAATTACAGCTAATAAAAATGAACAAAAAAGGAAACCATAGCCACCAGAAACTTATAAAATCAAAGCAATAAGAATATTAATATACAATTTGCAACTATGACTAAAAAAAATAGAGAAAATAATTAAAACAAATAATATAATCTACCACTACTTGAAAAATTTGAGGCTTAAGCACCTTCTGGCTGAATTTACACTAATTGAGAATGGATCTAAATCATATTCCTTGCATATGTCATTGAAATTTCTACTGCGCGCACAATATAACTGTTCTGCCTATAATTAGTAGATGTTTGTTTGTAGTGTTTTGTTTTTTAGTCTGTACAAGTCTGACCCTCCCTTCCAATCTGCCCAGAGCGGGAAAAGTCATTCGACGATTTCCCATCTGAAAAAAAAAGTGTTATTAATATTGTTATTAAGGATTTTGAGCAAAATTAAATAGTCAGCAATTTTACGTCGATCTACTAGTGGTAGCAGATGATACTTCTTACAGAGTCCAAGATAATTGGTTGATTGAATGGAATCTTTTGATGGAAGCAGAGATATTTCGGGTTTTCATGCCAAAAGTCGTCTGTAAAATATCGGTCCGGTTTCTATCTGTTTCAGTTTCAGGAATCAATTATTGTCGGGCAAGCAGGTGATTAGCCTACTGTGCCTTAATCCGAAAGCGGGGCTGTCGCTTTGGAGCCTACGGATATGCTCGGTTTTGTTTCGGGTATCCTCCCTAGTGAGGCCATTTTCTTTTAAGGCGCAAAATATTCGCCATTCGCCCTGCATTCGTTAGCTCAGCTGCAACTCTTTTTAAAAGTTGTATCGTTTTGACAAATTCAAGTTCCAACAAAACCCTTAAAATCTTGAGCAGAGTTGAGGAAGACAATTTAAAAAAAATGTGGTGTTAAGTATTACAAAAAAGGTATGTTCATTGATGATGATCATTTCTTCATCAATTTCATGTTGTTCATACAAAATTATTGTATAATAGATTTAGAGAGCGCCGAAACGCCTGTTTGTGGTGTGTCACGTAACAGCGATAAGGGACACGTGCTCAAGGATTGCTCTCTGATCGTATGGGATAAGTGTACGATGGCCAATAGGAAGGCAGTTGAGGCCGTGGACAGAACCCTGCAGGACATCCGCAGGTGGTGTCACAGTTCTGTTCAGTGGCGATTTCCGGCAAACGCTTCCCGTGGTGAAGCGAGGATCGAGGGCAGATGAGGTGAATGCTTCGTTGAAATGATCTCCGTTGTGGTCACGAGTTCGTACGCTGCGCTTGACCATTAATATGCGTCATTAACGCGTAACTAAGTAGATTTATACATGTGGAAGCTTGTAATTAGCAAATGTCCCTACTTATGCATGATATTTAAGATTGTTATTAGTTTATCAGCTTTCTTTAAAATTAAATAAATTAATAAAATAGATATAAATAATACAATACCCCATGGTAAGACTGGTTGTCAGACTTTTTGGGCCACTGACTACCTGTAACGACTGTCAAAGATCTACAAACCGGGACCAACGGCTTAACGTGCTTTCCGAGGCACGGAGGAAATTCGGTATATATGGGTGGTCACGCATCCACAGACCAACCTTAGGCAAGCACGGCTTAACCTTAAGATCAACCCGAGCGGCTGTTATTATTTAGCCACGAGCTCCTTAAATTTTTCAAGTGGGCATGGATGGCCAAATCAGAAACTACGAGGTATAACGAAAAAAATACACATAATGTAATTAAATAATATTGCGACTATAAATAGAGATGTAAGCTATCCTATCTTTCAAGTTGGATCAAACTACATACGGTGTGCAAATTTGATTAAAATCGGTTAAATAATTTAGGAGTCCATCGCGTACAAACAACGTGACACGTAATTTATATATATTATATAAGATAAGATAAGATAAGATTGAGATTAAGATTAAGATAAGAAAGAAGATACAAGAATTGCTCGTTTAAAGGTATTAGAATTAGATTAGATTGATAGATAGTTATTATAGCAATTAGCTCTCGCATTTTTACACAGTATTTTTATTAGTTATTATAGCATATTTTATAATTATACAAAGATGCATAAAGCTTTATACACATCGAACTTTATCTGAACAGGTTTTTTTCGAAATCCGTTCAGTAGTTTTTGCATGAAAGAGTAATAAACATCCAACTATCCTCACAAACTTTTGTCTTTATAATATTTATTAGTAACATAAGATTGACACCTCTCAATATTTATTTAGTCAGAAAATTAGAGTATACCACAACACTGAGTGTTTTGTTTTCGCATCAAAATGTTTCTTCAAACTATTTATTACATTTCAATTTCCCTAAATACATCTCATGATCTCAATAAACCTGCTATATCATGCCACCTCGGTTGTAGCACAGCTGTGCAGGTCGTAGCATACACGAGGTGCTGCATGATAGACTTGTTTGCGTGTAGACGTGTGCACGTGTGACATACTGATCGCTAGCCTCGCGTAAACAGAGCACGTTCGTGATGCCGAGCGCCGAGGAGCTGGCGGAGCAGCGCGCGCGCGACTCGGAGCGCGAGCGGCAGCTGGACGAGCTGCACCTGCGCGCGCAGCGGGACGAGCGCCTGGTCGAGCTGCGCCACAGCGACTCC
This sequence comes from Lycophotia porphyrea, assembly GCA_950005105.1. Lineage (NCBI taxonomy): Eukaryota > Metazoa > Arthropoda > Insecta > Lepidoptera > Noctuidae > Lycophotia > Lycophotia porphyrea. The sequence goes on along the minus strand of OX465404.1, from coordinate 85,194 downwards.
AGCGGCTCCGAGGCCGAGCTAGCGCTGGCCGCCGCCGCCGCCGCACTGCGCGTGCACGACCCGCCCCGGGCCGCGCGCGCCGCGCCGCCCGCCGCCGCGCTGTGGGCCGCGCTCGTGCCGCTCCTGCCGCCGCCCGCCGCCGAGCTGCCGCCGGCCGTCGCGCCTCACCTGCCGCGCGCCGTGGACGCGCTGGCGGCCGCGCTGGCCGCGTGTCCCGGGGCGTGGCCGGACGACGAGCTGCAGTGCGGCGCTGCGCTGCTGTGCGTAGCGGCGGCGGCGCGGGACTCGCGCGCCCGACGCCCCGCCGCGCGGACTCTGCACGCGCTGCTAGACGACTGCGCTACGCCCGCTCAGGTGATATGACTTTGTCTTATAACCCCGGCGGCGCATTGGTACAAAAAAATGTTATGTTGCATTTCGAGTGCCCTCGTGTCTAATGCTGTGTGTCAGGTGTCGCAGCTGACAGCTGTACTGCTGGAGGCGCTGCCCGAGGCGCGCGTGCGCCTGCAGCTCGGCGACGCGCTGCGCAGCGGGGCCGGCGGGGGCGCGGACCGCGCGGCGCGGGGGCTGTGCGAGGCCGCGCTGCTCGCCCTGCTGTCCCGCTCGCAGGCGCAGGCGCAGGCGGGGCAGGCGGCCGGCCTGGAGCGCGTGGCGCGCGCGGCGGCGGCGTGGCGCTCGTGCGACGCGGACGCGCGCGAGCTGTGCGTGCAGCTGGCGGGGCGGCTGCTGGCGGGCGCGGCGCAGGGGGAGGGGGAGGGAGAGGCGCGGGAGCGACTGCTGGCGCACCTGGCGCCGCCGCCCACCACCGCCAGCGACACGCACCGACCCGACCGACTCAAGGTACCGCAACCTCCTATTAACATTACTATGGGACCTCGCGTAGTACGCTGCCGCGATCACGAGCCGCAGAAACTCCGACAAAGAACAGAGTTTTTTCGTTTGGTTTTATTCAAGATAGCGGCCGGTGCGGCCAAAAGTCACCAGTCAGTGGCCGCGTAGTGGGCGAGGTCCTAAACCCGTAAATTACGTGTTTAGTAATAAGGCATATATTTATCGCGAAAAAAAAAACATTTTTGTTCTTTTAGGCATTGGTAGGAGCGTCCAAATTACAACTACTGTTCAGTGCAAAAAATAGCGTCGGTAGACAACCTCGGGCACAGCGAGTCACTTCCACATCGACGAGTCAAACAATGGAAATTGAAAATAAATCATGACAGACATGGTCGTAAAAAAGTTTTATATTTCAATATTATTGTATGAGTGTTCTTACATGCAATATTTGTTAAGTTGTGGTTCGAGATTCATGTGTAGTCCGCGCGGCGTGACGTCACGCGTGCGGCAGCTCTAGCGCCAGCTGCGTCATGTGCAGCTCGAGCGCGGCGCCCAGGAGCGGGCGGGCGTACGAGCCGCGGATCTCCCACCTGACCAGTGATGACACACATGCTCATTATTATTAGGTAACCTATTAAATCTTTTTTTCAACAAATTCTGTTATTATTATTTTCTCCTGACATTGTGACCTGCAATCCACTAGCTATCTATTTCTTCGCTCTAGAAACGAACTAAAGATGCAGCTCTCTTAGTTCACTTCGCCGCCGCTGCCGAGAGGAGTCTTTGATAAACAAACAGCTCGTGTGTCTACTCGCTTGTCAGTGATCGTGACTAGTGCACAGTAGGTATTCACCCGGCGTTGTGCAGCAGACAGCGCGCGGCGCCCTGCAGCTCGCTGGCGCGCGCCTCCAGCAGCTCCAGCCCCTCGGCCGCCGCGTGCGCGCGCACGGCCGCCAGCAGCGCCGCGCCCGCCCCGCGCCGCCGCCACGCCGGGCCCACCGCCAGCGCGTGCAGCCAGCCGCCGCGCCGCGGGCCCCAGCACTCCGACACGCTCGCCGTGCCCACCACGCGGCAGTGGCACTCCGCCACGAAGCCGCGCAGCTCGGCGCGCAGGCGCTGCGCGTGCGTGTCGGCCAGCGCGCGGTGCCACAGCAGCACGCCCAGCGCCAGCACCGCGGCTGCGACCGGCACCACGCACGCGCACGCCGCCAGCCCCGCGCCCATGAAGATGAACATCACCGCGCCGCACAGTACGCACACCTGCAGTGTCAGCTACAACACACACACACACATGCTCTTTACTTATTTATGCATTTCGTTGGTGATAACATGTAATGGGTGATTCATTTAGAGGTCCTTTTTTGTATAATTATGGATTTTTTGACAAAAGGAAGCATGAATTGTGTCATCCTATCATGGTATTTTTTTCAGTATAAATTGACATTTCTGTTGATAGACACCCCACAGAGTTATAAATACATTGAAATATTCTTTTTCAACCCTCAGTTACATGTATGGAGAGCTACCCCTATTTGTTTTGACAATTTACTCTCCAACCCAAATGAATCTATAAGGGTTCCGTTTTGGCCATTTTACTATGGAACCCTAAAAATAAAATATGTAACTTGATCTTGACAAATTAATGTAAAACTATGAAAACATTATATACATGTGTAGAAGCATGTATATAATGTTTTCCCCTGACATAAAAGCTGGCAATGCCCTTGGGACCTATCAAGCAGAATTTATTTAATTAAATTATACCCAACAGGCATCAGTTTTATAAAAGTTGTTCCAAACTGTCTTTTAGAACAGTGAACCTTCCTGGCTAAGGCTTATTTATTTATTTGGTACACCAACAGCAGTACATTGGTATGTATGGCTATTATAGGTATATGCAGCATTCACCTTAAGACAACAAAATAATGTTCACAAATCTTAATAATAAAGTAATACAATTTGAATATACAGTGTAAACTACAATGTCGTATGTTATAACAAAAAACTCTCTATAACATAGAAATTAGCTCAATTTGGTTGGTTTACCACTAAACCCATACATTCATTAACTCTTTATAACGCAACTCTCGTTTTGTTGTTATTGTTGCCTTAACACGTGTGCCATTATTCTTAGATAACATTATCAGTAGGAAATCGGTTAAATTTGTTTTTTTTTCTCTTCCCTACCTATAACGAAAACTCTTTATAACGAAAAAAAAATGATTGGTCCCTTGAAAGTTTACACTGTAATATGAATATCAATTTTACTTAAAACTGAATGAGATGGTATGAATTATGTATGTGTTATGACTTACGAGTCTGATATCTAATTATTTACATTTTTGTTAACTAGTTACAAATATTGAAAGTATTGAATTGACAGAAATTAATAAGGCTTTGAAACTAAAAAAAATATTTTTAGTTACATATGTAACCAGGTTATTTGTTACTTGTGAGTTCCTCTAAGTAAGGCATGTCTAAATATTATGTGTGCATTTATATGCTTCACATCATGTATATACCTCTTGAAAGAAAAACAGTAAGAAAGCATCGAGATCATAGTCGGTGATGCTGCGGCGCACGAGCTCAGCGCGCGCCTCCCAGTCACGCGCCGTGGCTTCGCGTACCACTATCTCGCCCTGCATGCTCCGAACTGCAGCCTCGTAAGGCATTCACTGACACACCGGTACACGACACCCGCGGAATACTGGCGCGTCCGGTCAGAACACTCGCTCCACGTACTCACAATGACACATTCACACACATTTTTGGTCAGTGGGTCGTCTTAGGGGCGGATTTAGTTTGTAATTAGCTCACTAATATCATTATCACATGTTATTTTCCTGTAACATTAGCATTGTTACCAAGAGGCTAGAAAACGAAAAAACTATATTTCATCTCCAACTGTCACTCAACCAACAACAACATAAACATTAATTGTCAGTTGACCAACTGTCAAAGTCACAAAACTTTTTTTAAATCAGAAATCCTGGTTTTGAGAAATATGAATAAAAAGTTTTGCATTTTTGAAACGGCTACATTTTTTTTATGATTAAGATTTTTGTAGACTTTTTGATTTATATCAATTGAAAATTGTTGTTCCCCCAATTTTCTGGCGGCAGGTGCCCAGGCGCTTGCGGCGTAGAGAATGACCGGTTCGACCACTGCCGTGTAGATGACGCGGATGATCTCCGGGTGAAGGCCCCAGCTCACTTTGGCCGCTCATGCCACCTGTTTGTAAATATTAACAGCTTTTCTGCAAACGTTAGCGACGTGGGTGTTGGGAGCTGGTGGTCGACGGTGAGCCCCAGAATTTTCGTTTCCTTGGACATGCCAATGTCTACCCCGCCCATGCTCAGGAGCGGGACATCGTACTGCAGCTTTTTGGTTACCACCATTGCACAAGTTTTATGCGGTGCAAACTTTAGCTTGTTTCGGATGCCCCACTCCCGAACATACTCGAGGGCGGCATTGGCTTGTCTTTGAATTTCCAACCACGTCATCGGCAAAAGCCTGGTAGTAGTCTCCCCGCTCTTCCAGCTCCTTCAGCAGTGGGTCGAGAATCAGGTTCCACAGGATCGGACCACCAATGGACCCTTGCACACGCCCCTTTGTTACACCTGGTACTCCGTCTGCTCCGCATGCCAGGAATTCCGTGATGGGCATGGGGCGAGGGGCTGGTTGTAGGCTGGCTTCTGCTGCTGCTACTGCTGCCGCTTGTGCTGGTTGTTCGTTGGTGTTTGCGTGTGTGCCTTGTGTTATGGTGAGTGGTGTGCGTGTTCTGTTTTGTGGTTAGGTTAGGTTAGGTTGGGTTGGGGGCTTGGGGCGGATCTGTATTTATGCTTTCGCGGTTGCACAACGACAAGCTTTGCACATGCTTTGCTTGGTAGCATAGATGCAGGTCTACCTTACTGCCTCCCTCAGAGGCGGTAGGGTGGCGGGGTCTTGAGGGGGAGCGCTACGGTCGTGTAGATCCTCAAGGCAAGTCTGGTGTGTTACCTTCACGTGGTTGCCGCCCTGTTCTTGGTCTAATTCCATAAGAAATAGACGCAACAAAAAACCACCAGGCGCTTTCTGGGGAGGGGCGCACCGCATGTCGTGTGATGACTCATGCGATGTGCGGTGTGCGTTCCCCTGCGTGCCCTCTGAGCAGCCAGGAGGGCACAGCAGGGGAGTGCCGCGGGGGACTGGGCCTCCCGCTTCCCGGCGTGGTCGAGGCCATGCTGGGGAGTGTGGAGAGGAGGCCTGGTCAGCGGAGCGCGCGCGGGAGGACCCTCCCGCTGCGCCGCTCCGCTAGCGGAGAGGGGGGGAAGGGGCGTTTGCCCTCCCCCCTCACGGTGACGGGCGGGCGACAGGCACGGAGGTGCCTTCGCTCGCATTGCACCCGTCACCTCGCGGGCGACTGGGCCTCCCGCTTCCCGGCGTGCGTGCCACGGAACACCATGCTGGGGAGCGAGGAGGCCTGGTCAGCGGTTGCCTCCTTCTGCGATTTCGCAGAGTGAGGAGGCGGAGCGCCAGCGGGAGTTTACTCTCGCTGCTCTGCGGGCGGGGGGGGGGGAAGGGGCGTTTGCCCTCCCTCCTCACGGTGACGGGCGGGCGACAGGCGCGGGGGTGCCTCCGCCCGCATTGCACCCGTCACCTCCGTCGGTCATTCCCGAACCCCCCCTCCACGTCCGTGCCGTGAGGACAAGAGGGGGGTCCGCCTTGTGTGTTCGTCGGCGGGGGACTGGAAGTAAAGGCTGTGCCGGTTTCCCAGTCCCCCTCCACTATGACGAAGCGGGAATGCGCTGGGTCGTTTTAGTGGGTATACCGTGGTGTTTGGCCACCCGGGGAGTCCCACATACCCCTCCCATCCCCCGACGGGAGGGTATGCGTAATGCATTTTTTCCCAGCGTCAAAAAAAAAAAAAAAAGGTTAGGTTGGGGCGGGGCGGATCTGTATTTATGCTTTCGCGGTTGCACAACGACAAGCTTTGCACATGCTTTGCTTGGTAGCATAGATGCAGGTCTACCTTACTGCCTCCCTCAGAGGCGGTAGGGTGGCGGGGTCTTGAGGGGGAGCGCTACGGTCGTGTAGATCCTCAAGGCAAGTCTGGTGTGTTACCTTCACGTGGTTGCCGCCCTGTTCTTGGTCTAATTCCATAAGAAATAGACGCAACAAAAAACCACCAGGCGCTTTCTGGGGAGGGGCGCACCGCACGTCGTGTGATGACTCATGCGATGTGCGGTGTGCGTTCCCCTGCGTGCCCTCTGAGCAGCGGGCATAGCAGAGGGCACAGCGGGGGAGTGCCGCGGGGGACTGGGCCTCCCGCTTCCCGGCGTGGTCGAGGCCATGCTGGGGAGTGTGGAGAGGAAGCCTGGTCAGCGGAGCGCGCGCGGGAGGACCCTCCCGCTGCGCCGCTCCGCTAGCGGAGAGGGGGGGAAGGGGCGTTTGCCCTCCCCCCTCACGGTGACGGGCGGGCGACAGGCACGGAGGTGCCTTCGCTCGCATTGCACCCGTCACCTCGCGGGCGACTGGGCCTCCCGCTTCCCGGCGTGCGTGCCACGGAACACCATGCTGGGGAGCGAGGAGGCCTGGTCAGCGGTTGCCTCCTTCTGCGATTTCGCAGAAGGAGGAGGCGGAGCGCCAGCGGGAGTTTACTCTCGCTGCGCTGCTCTGCGGGCGGGGGGGGGGAAGGCGCGTTTGCCCTCCCTCCTCACGGTGACGGGCGGGCGACAGGCGCGGGGGTGCCTCCGCCCGCATTGTACCCGTCACCTCCGTCGGTCATTCCCGAACCCCCCCCTCCACGTCCGTGCCGTGAGGACAAGAGGAGGGGTCCGCCTTGTGTGTTCGTCGGCGGGGGACTGGAAGTAAAGGCTGTGCCGGTTTCCCAGTCCCCCTCCACTATGACGAAGCGGGAATGCGCTGGGTCGTTTTAGTGGGTATACCGTGGTGTTTGGCCGCCCGGGGAGTCCCACATACCCCTCCCATCCCCCAACGGGAGGGTATGCGTAATGCATTTTTTCCCAGCGTCAAAAAAAAAAAAAAAAAAAAAAAAAAAAAAAAAAGGTTATGTTAGGTTAGGTTAGGTTTTTTTTTTTTTTGTTTTGGCAGGAGTGGGAAATCCCCACGGACACCTCGACTGTCTTACGGGTTGTGAGACAGTCGAGGTAGTGTCGGACTCGAACCGACTAAAACCCACTCCTGCCTGACTAGTGTCCCCCTGACATAGTCAGAGACCTTATTTGACTTTGTTAATTTTGTTTGCGACTTTGTTAAATTAGTTATTCAATTTTTGAAAATATGCTATTAATTTTGGTTTGTGATTCTAAACGTTGAATTTACTCTTACTAATGTTGTTAATTGACTAATAATATTCTATAAAATTTCTGTGCTTATATCGAATATCTTTTCTGATAGACAATGTCATATTTGAAAAAGCACAGTTTTCTAAATTTCCTTATTTCGTCTTATTACTTTTGTCGCCACTGTTAAGCAGTATTCTATAAAAATTTTCCTCAGTTTAGTTTCTGACATTAATTCCGTGGCTGGCGTGAACACATTGACATGTCGACTTCTATGACTTTTTTTTTATTGGCTTATTACATCCTACGCATTAGGAATTTATATGAAAAAAATTGACAGTTATAGATATACATAATTTTTGGAGCAATCGACTTTGGTAATATGTTGACATCTCGCATTTTGACATGTCTAACTTAACAAAACCTCATGTCAAATTAACGATTCACATGTTTTTGTGATCGAACATTGATATTTTGTTATATCAACCTATACTCAGCACCCAAAATAATATTCGTTATTTGATATCTCAATTAATACACTTAAAAGTTTTGTTTAAGTACTTATTTTAAATTGACAAATTGAAGTGTCAAGCTATTGCCAGCTGAGGTCTTTTTGATTAAATCGTGACAAATTGAGATATCAAGTTATGGCCCACCGAAGAATTTCTGTTGAAATTGCGATATATTGAGATGTCCAGTTACGGCCAACGAAGTTCTGAGCACTAAAAGTAATAAGTATAGGTATCACTACATGTCCGTTATAAAAAACTTGTAACGTTAAATTAATATGTTTAGTTGACAACTTATGTACCCAAGTTGTATTAAAAAATAATCAAGTTATCAAAAAACTTTCGTAAGAAGTAATAATTTTTCAAATATCGCGGCAAATCCCTCGCTCGTGTGTTGGTAAACAAACGTCAGTTTAGAGTTCAGAAGCCACGCGCGCGCGAACCGCGAACGAGTGTGAGTGCTTCAAATTGATTTCGTTTGTTTTTGAGTGTATCTATTGATTGATTTATTACTACAGTGTTTCAATTCATAAGTTGGGTGTATAGTTTGTGATTTGCATTGGAGGAAAAAGTGAGTACCTACCGACCAAACCTTACGGTCTACCTTAGTGTATTATCGTAACAGAGGGAATACCTACCTGATTATGTGACGTGATATCTAGGTATTTCAATATTTGGTTTTTGCAGAATCCGACGATTGCCGAATTAATGGCTAGGAAACGCAAGTTAACAGAACTTCGTGACATTAAGTTAAATTCATCTCGTCAGCGAATGAATGAAGTGGACGAAAACGGTAAGATACAGATCTTATACTCACAAATATTTTTTTGCCACTTTTTAGGTAGATATTGATGAAGGTTGGGAGTTAGTTATCTAGGTAAGTAACATATTGTAAGCCGACGTTCGGAATGGACGTAAAAATATCGCGGCGATTTTTTTCGCGCACTGGATTTTCAACGCTCTGCTTAGCGCCGAGAGTTGAAAATCCAACCAGTGTGTTTGTTCAACGCGTTGGAATGCACTCTGTTGGATTCTCAATGCTCGGCTCAACACCGAGAGTTGAAAATCCAGTGCGCGATAAAATCCCGCTGCGATATGTTTACGTCCGTGCGAACGTCGCGGTCAGCTGATTGTTTACTTGAAACTGTGAACTTAGATGTATGTAGACGATGGGAATCTAGCTGTAGTAGGTAGATATACACCGTCGTGGGTAAGGCCTCCCCCACATTAGGATCGCGCGTTCCTCGGGCGTATGAGCGACGCGTCCGCCGCGTGCGCGACGCGAGCGCGCTGCGTAAGCGTCACGTGTTGCCACCGTGTAACGTGTGTGCAGCGACCGCGCGGCGCGCACACGGCGCTCGCGTTGGCGTTTAAACCCTTCAGTCAAGTCGAAAGTCGAAGGGGTATGAACGCGACTCGAGCGCCGCGCGCGCGTGTGAGTAGCGCGGGCGCCGCGCGCGCTACTCACACGTGCTCGCGGCGCTCATCCTCGCTTCATCCTCGGGCGTTCACACGCCCGAGGATCGCGCACGCCTAATGTGGGGTCAGCCTAATTGTTCTATGAGTAACTTGCTCCTCTAATGTTGAAATCAAAACAAATATAACTATTTAAAAGAAATGAAGGGTGTGTAGTATAACGGTTTAACTTTGGCTACTATCGTAATAATGATTATTTTCTTTCTTTACCTGAACTATTTTAGATCTGAAAGTTTATGTGTGGGTGTGTGTGTGTGTGTGTGTTTGAAACGATTTGCATCTGTTACTGCTGGGCAGATTTGGATGAACCTTGGTGTGTAGATAATCTAGACCCTGTAATAGGAATAGGACTCAGCAGTTAGACACCGCTAGTTATTCACCCAAACTAATATTATAAATACGAGAGTAACTGTGTTTATCTGTCTGATTATTATTTTTTATTGCTTCAGGTTACCCTAATCTTGCCACTCCACTGTCAAACTCTTCGTTATTGAGGAACATAAGTAACGATGATCCATTATCTCCTTTTCCGGTAATGTCCCCAGCAACCCAAGAAATTTATAATGTATTAATTACTGACCCAAGCCTACAATTAGATAATACGTCAGACATTGTCGAAAACAGTGAAGCGTCTGAAGAAAATGAATCGTTTAATGGCGACAGTGACGACAGTGTTCGTGATCCTGATTTTAACATAAAAAAAGTCACAGTAGATGATTCAGAAACTGACTGCGAATCATGTGATGATGCCAAAATTGAAAGCAAAGAATTGATACCAACCTCCGGAAAAATATCGAAAGCAACAAGAAATCCGGAAAAATATATCGAAGTCAACTACGAATGCGAAAATATAGCACCTACCTTAAATACGAAAGAAACACCACAAAATTCATCTATGGATAATACACAGAACAAGGAAACGGGGAGCTCAACGTGTGTGACAGACGAAAAAACGGCCAACCGAAGTGTTTCACCTGAAATGAATGAATATGAGAATGCAGCTCCTACTATATATGAGATAGAAACACCAACAGTGATCCTAGAAAAGACGAGTGAAAGAAATGAGATTTTAACTTTAACTATGGAAACCGAAAGTACTAGTGAAGAAAGGACTAATAATAATACAAAAAAAGGAAGATCAAGAGTGGAGAGAAATGCAAGCAAAACACGTCGGAATACAGGAAAGAGTTATATAACGGAAAAAGGTAAAGTAGTTCCTGACAGAAAACCGAAAGAGTTGAGTTCATGTAGACTAAAATGTGCTGAAAGAATTACAACGGCTGAACAGACGCATTGTTTTGAAAATTATTGGCAACTAGGAGATAGAGATAGACGGGCAGCATTTGTGTCTAAGTCAGTAATGATTTTCCCGAAAAAATCACAAAAAACGGGCAGCAGGACATTAAATAGAGAGTGCTACTGTAAATACATGCTAGAGATTTCTAATGAGATGAAACCGGTTTGTAAAGAGTGTTTTTGTAAAATTGTAGGAGAGACCAAGGGATTTGTTAATGTTATAATAGAAAAAAAAAAATGTCTCCCAACGGAATCATTGATGAGGATCAGAGAGGTCGTCAACCTCCCAAAAATAAGAAGACTATCGAAGACATTTCGCTTGTCAATCACCACATTTTGAGTTTTCCAAGTTATGAGAGTCACTACTGTAGAAATTCGACTGGGAAGAAATATTTAGCTGCTGACCTGTCAATCGCCAAAATGTACAGAGAGTATAAAAACACTTCTTCAAATCCTGTCTCGTTAAAATTATATGCCAAATGCTTTCACGACCTCAATCTGTCGTTTAAGCAACCATCAAAAGACACATGCAACACGTGCGATGTGCTGAACGCTAAAATTAAAGTTGCAGATGAAGATCGCAAAATTAATTTAACTGCTGAATTAGCTGAACACCAACATCAAGCTGATAAAGCTTATGCTGAAAAACGTGTGGATAAAGAGAATGTCAAAGCAGATTCGTCTGTTAGGGCATTTGCATTCGACCTCCAGCAGTGCTTGCCGACTCCATATTTAAAAACATCTGTCTCGTTTTACAAACGACAGCTTTGGTCTTTTAATTTAACAGTGCATGATTTAGCAACTAATGAGGCTACCTGCTACATGTGGGACGAGACAATAGGAGCTCGAGGTGCAAACCAAATTGCCTCATGTTTGTGGCACTTCTGCAACAATTTGTCCTCCGAAGTAAAAGAACTGATTTTTTATTCGGATACTTGTGGTGGTCAAAACAAAAACAATGTCGTGGCAATGATGTTTATGTTTTTGCTACATAATCATCCGACGCTGCAAAAGATAAATCACAAATTTCTCCTCAGTGGGCACACACATATGGAGTGTGACTCTGACCACGCTATTATTGAGAAAACAAAAAAGAGAACACAAATGAGAATAAATCATTTGTATGATTGGGTGCAGCTGGTGAGGACTTGCAAAGTTCAGAAACCATTTAAGGTCGTGGTGATGACGGTAAATGATTTCTTGGATTTTGCTGAACTAAAAGCCAAGAAAGGACCCTTTACTATCAAAAAACTGGACGATTCTGGGGACAAATTTCTATGGCAACCTATTAAATGGCTGCAATATAATAAAAACAGCGTAGGAAAAATAAATTTCAAGAAAAGCCTGGATCGCGAACCCACTTTCGAGTCAGTGAACTTTCGGAAAAGAGGAAAAACCACCATAGATGTCTTTAGGTTGAGCCAAATCTCCAAGGAAGCTTTGCCAATCAGTGCAGAGAAAAAAAAGGATTTGATGGACATGATTGACCTGATTGACGATTCGTTCAAAGAGTTTTATATTAATATAAAAACTGTCGGTGATGTCTCTGCATCTACTGATCCAGATTTGGACGAAGACAACCCAGATGAAGAGGATTCTGAGGTCTAATAAAATACGAATGGTCTGCGACGAGGTTGAGGAGTCAACGTAGTTATTTGTGTTAGTAACATACTTGTATCTGTTTGATGACGTTGTTTGTGGTCCAATAAAGCAATTTTCAATTTTTTTATAATTTTTTTTATTGCGAAAATACTAAACTGATAGTTTCGTGGTGTTTGAATTAAATATTTCTTCAGTTAAAACAACATTACTTGATTTGAGTGAGTAGCAGCAAATTAAATATTTTTTTTATGTTTGTCATCTGTTTGCTATCCAATTAAAATAATGTGGTTGTCATTAAATTACATTGTTTACTTACTATAACTTCCCACTCAGAAGGTGAATAAGTTGATAACTGTTGGTGAACAAGTTGACAACTCGGTGCATAAGTTGATAACTCGTTGGTGAACGACTTGACAAGTCTATTATTTTGCAATCTATGGAAAATTTCGTTTATTTATTGTCATCATTGAAAAGATGGCACAAAATAACCTTTAAAACAACTTAAACACATATGTAAAATTAATTAACCGATTTACCAGAAGACGCCAAAACTTTAAAATGGCCGTCCTGACAAATTGCAGTTTTAGACATGTCAACATATTCACGCCAGCCACGGAATTTGTGTATATTGTTTTGACTAATTTTAGTCTCCAGCATACGCTCGGCATCGTACCTATCTATCCCGAACACTGGGCATTCCGTCAGGATATGCGCGATCGACTCCACCCGATCCGGCTCGCAGATACACGCTGGGTTCTCCTTACACCTGAAGCGGTGCAGGTATTCGGAGAACCCACCGTGAACCGTTAAGATCTGCGTGATTATTCCGGCTGGTTTAATTTTCAGCACGATTCTGTGGGCGTCGATCGCATCTGGGAAGAACATTTTCGTGACGGAGGCTGTTTCGCCGTTCTGGTACCTCCGGTTCCATTCGTCGAGCGACCCCAGACGGATCTGCCGCTTGACGAATGAAACCGGGCAGCGGTCATAGTCCGGCCTCTTCCTGGACCGGAGTGCAGCTTCCTTGGCGAGGTGGTCCGCGCGCTCGTTGCCTTCCAGCCCCGCATGTGCCTTTACCCAGAACAAAGACACATCTTTGCTCTGGGATAAGGCTGCGGCCACGTTCGCTCTCGCCTCCACGGCCAGGGCGTGGAGGGAACCTTGGTTTGTGACTGTTTGTAGTGCGGCCTTTGAGTCACTATAGATACCAAAGGTTCCCTCTTTGCGCTTGAGGATTTCGCGCGTGGCTACGCATATGGCCAGAAGTTCCGCCTGGTAGACCGTGCAGTACGACGGCAAGCTAAGCTTGAAGGACTTGATCTCGGCATTGCTGTCCCAGAGCGACAGCGCTGCTCCGACCTTGCCCTCGATCTTGCTGCCGTCCGTGAAAACCCTGACTGCTTGCGTGTTGTGGGTATCCACAAGCGTCCGGTCTTCCAGGCATACGAACTCCATGGCCGTATGTTTCGCCGGGTGCGGAGTCTCTGCAAATGCCACCACCCGTTCCACTTCCCTACCCGCAAGTGCCGGCTGTGGCACCCCTCTCTTTGCCTCATACAGAGCGGCTGCTTCTTGTATTCGAAGGTCGAGAGGGAGTATCCCAGCCAGCACCAGGGACGCGTTCAGCGAAACGTTGCGGTAGGATTTGCAGAGCTTCTGCGCGAAACCTCGCTGGACCGCGTTGAGGCTTTTCTGCACTCCGATCTTTTTAGCTGCCGGCGCCCATGCGCTCGCCGCGTACAGTATTACCGGCTCCACTGCTGCCGTGTAAATGGTGTGGATGATCTCCGGGTGAAGGCCCCAGCTCACTTTTGCCCATGCGCCAGCTGCTTGTAGATATTCACAGCTTTTCTGCATACGTTTGCGACGTGGGTGTTGAAAGTGAGCTGGTGGTCGACGGTGAGCCCCAGAATTTTTATTTCCTTAGACATGCCAATGTCTACCCCGCCCATGCTCAGGAGTGGGACATCGTACTTCAGCTTCTTGGTAACCACCATTGCACAAGTTTTTTGCGGTGCAAACTTCAGCTTGTTTCCGATGCCCCACAACCGAACATACTCGAGGGCGGCATTGGCATGTCTCTGAACTTCCAATGCTGTGTCACCGTCGAAGATCATCACAACATCATCGGCGAACGCTTGGCAGTGAACGCCGCGCGCCTCCAGCCCCTTCAACAGGGGGTCGAGAATCAGGTTCCATAGGATCGGACCGCCAATGGACCCTTGCACACACCCCTTCGTCGTGTCCCTTCGGCACTCGGCACCCGCGTACCGAACTCGGACACTCCTACCAGTCAAGTAGCTGTCTAGCAGCCTCCTTAGGTTCACCGGGCACTTTTCCTCAGCCAGTCTGGTCCTGATGGCCGGCCACCATGCGCTATCGAAGGCTCCCTCTATGTCCAGTGATACAACAGTGATCAGCTTCTTTGCACTCAACTTTTCTTTGATATGTTGTATCATGGTGTAGAGGGAGTCCTCGGTGCTTTTCTGTGGCATAAAACCAAACTGGCGAGTACTAAACCGCGGGATAAGGTGCCACTTTAGCCTGGCTACCAGAAGTTTCTCCAGGATTTTGCCTAGGACTGGTAAGAGGCCGATCGGCCTGTACGACTTAGGGGTGGTGTAGGAATCCTTGCCGGGCTTTCGGAGGACCACCACAGTGGCTACCTTCCAGGCCCCAGGGAAGTGTCCATGCTCGAGGCACTTGTTGGCCAGTGCAAGGAACGTCCCTGGGTCCCGGGATATAGCCTGGGCACAGATATCGGCTGTGAGACCGTCTGCCCCGGGTGCCTTCTTCGGGTTGAAGCTTTCCACCGCGGTTTTCAGCTCCTGAAGTGTAAACGGTGGGTCATGTTGTTCATCATGCGCCCACTCGTTTACACGACTGGCCGCTTCACGCGTCCGACGGTGGTCAGCAGTTTCTCCCTCTTTCAGGTCCTCGGGGTAGAAGGTCTCGGCCAACAGCAAAGCCGATTGCTGTGCACTCAGTGGTACTCCGTCCTTCACCAACGGCAAGTCCTCCTGTCTTTTGGCGGTTCGTCCTATGACCCTGTATATCCCTTCCCACATTCCTTCCCTATCCTGTCTTTGACAGAAGCCTTTCCAACCCTCTGTCTGCGCCTTTTTGGCTAGGGACTCATATTTTGCTTTTGCTTGCAGGTACTCATCGACGACCTTTTGCCTCCGGACTGGTGCAGCGCACCGGATGCGGCGTCTTCGGGTGTTCACCTCCGACATCAGCTCAGCGAGCTCTTTGGACCACCACGGTATAGTAAGTTGGATGTTGTTTTTAATTTTGTTCAATGTTTCTTCACAAGAATCTGTAATATTAGCGATATATTTATTAACTTTACTCTCTAGTTCTAATGTGTTACTAACTTTATTAATTTCTATTGAATTTAAATTTGAATCAGCTTTTAATTGGGCCAGTTTCGAATGAAACTGGCTCCAATTTGCTTTTCTAGTGTTGTAGATTCTTGTGGTCCTGTCTATATTAATTCCTTTGGATTTTTGAAAATTAATTTTGAATACTATACCGTTGTGGTCCGAGCTCGTGAGGCCTTCCTCGACCCGCCAGTCCTCCACCAAGTCCAGCAGCTCCGTTGAGCAGGCTGTTACATCAACGAAGCTGCTGTACAGGGTGTTACCTCTGACGGTGTCGAAGGTCGGAGTGTTGCCGACGTTGAGTACCTGCAGGCACATTTCTTCCAGGGTTCCCGACATGTCCTCACCCTTGCTGTCGGTTACCAGGCTACCCCACCAGGTGCTCTTGGCGTTGGCATCGCCGCCAATAATCATCCTCGTGGGGCCTATTTCCTCGCGAATCCGCAAAAGTTGCTCCAGGTATGGCTGTATGGGCTGGTCTGGTTCAAAGTAGAAGGAGACTACTGCGATTTCCCAGGCGCTGGTACGGATCCTCACCACCACGATGTTGTTGGTGGTGAGTTTCGGACACTGTGTGACGTCTAGGTCGTGGTCGAAGACGACTATTGCCGCCTTCACAGTTCCATCTCCTTGTTCAGCGCACTGGTAGACTCTCGCTCCCCGGTAGTCTCGCATCCTTTTAACCCCACCCACATACGGCTCCTGGAGCAATGCGAACGCAACCCTCCGCTCGCTAGCCACAATCATGAGCTCTTGGGTTGCTAGATTCTTCCTCTGCAGATTCGCTTGGATTACCTGGTAATCCTTACGCGCGCTCGGGCGTGTTCGGGAATCCCTGGACGAGTCACTTTTTGTTTCCGCTGGCTGGCCCTTAGCAATACGCCACCGACAGCCGCGCCAATCCGTCCCACTTGAGACGAGTCGGACACTGGCTGTCGAAGGCGTTGTGCTCTATGTGACTCAGCTTGGCGGAGGCGCAATTTTTGCACTTGGGCGCTTCTGCAGCCAACCTTGAGGGGCAGTCGACCCTCAGATGGGGGTCACCACAGTGCGTGCAGAGGTCTGCGGGCTCCGTGCACGATTTACGGCCGTGACCGTATCGCAGGCAACGGGTGCATTGGATCAGTGGCGATTGGTCCTGAACACGCACCCGTTGCAGGTCAATGTGCACTCGACCCGCGTGCGTCAACCTCTGCCAGACTGAAGGGGACACCTGCATGATGATGTGAGACATATGGGGGTTCCTCGTCTTGCGACGGTACTTGACTCCCATCCTCACATCGTCTGCAGGTAGGTCCCCAATCAGGTGGGTATTCTGCCGCTTAAGCGAATCGATGACCTCCACATCTGAGTGACAAGAGAGAACGTCCATGATGATAATGAGGGGATCCTTATTTTTAACCTCCTCCACCATAAGGTTTCCTGCCTTCTTGATTCTCTCTGTCACCCGAGTCAGCTCCTCCCTGGTCCTGAAACCGACTACCACCTTCTGGTCCCTCGCCTTCCGCAGCCTCTCCACCCTGATGCCTTCATTCCTGGCGTCTACCGCCGTCTTTAGCTTCTCAATCACCTCTTCACCCGTGTCCTTGTCATCAACTGATGACACGACCATCGAGTGAAGAGGCGCTTGCGCCCGCGTGTGCAGCTGGCATTCCTCCAGCGCCTTTTTGTGCTGCTGGAGGTTCTCCACGAGCTGCATCACGAGCTCCGTCGGCGCGCTGGGGGTCGGTGTCAGGTCCTTGGTGGCCTTCTCGGGTTCGACCACCTCTCCCGATGTCTCGGACCTCTCCATCTCTCCCTCCCTAACGAGGTGATAAAGCCTCTCAACAGCTTTGGTGATCCCGTCTTTTATTTCTTTTTTAAGATTTCGTGAGCTTTCCAGGTTCATCTTGGCTTTGCAGAGACACGCCTTAGCCTCTGAAGTTCTGTTGAGGTACTTAATTGGTGGCTGTTCTCGTGGAGGGCTCTCCAAGACCTTCCCCGGCAGACCGTAAGTTCCGGTCCTTGCCCGTTGGGTTGTTGTGCTTTTGGGATTGGGTTTTGGGGAGGTGGGTCCAACTGTCTTGTTTGAGGGGGTGGGAACGGGTGCCTTTGTGGGCGGTGTTTTGCCTTTCTGGGGTTGCCCCGATTTATGTTTCTCCGCTTCCCACTCCCCGATGCTGCGCCTTACTGAGGGGCCAGCTGGCGCTGGGCCCTCCTCCCCCACACCCGAACCGTCCTCAGCAGCCTTCGGCTTTTGGGGGGTCCTTAGCCCGAGCATATTTTGGATGTGTCAGAGGGGACTAGAATAAGTATCTGGATCCCTGTAAAGGGGGGATCACAGATATAAAATGTAATTAATATAATAGAATTAAATTAGTGATAAATTAATATTGATGTATAGATTATAAATAGAATTAAAATGTTGATAAATGATTAGTGTATAATTTTGATCCTAGAAAAAGGACTCGTCTTATCAATAAAATAAGTTGTATAAATAAAATAAGGGGTTTTACGGTCCCCACAAACGTTCAAAATCAAAACCTGGATAAAAAATTTTTGGCCGAAATCCCAGGTTCTACCCTTCCTATAAGCCAAAGGGCGGGTGAGTGGGCAAAATTTTATTTGAGCTAGACGCACGTGCGATACGTCCAAAGACGCGTCTCCGCGCGGGCTAGCGAACTGCGAAATAAAACGTGGTAGGTGCCGAAGAAAATTCTGGAGTTATGGTCAAAAAACCAGTTTTTGAACCAAAAAATTTAGGTTATCAGCCTCCAACCGGGGCGCCGGCTCACGGAACGCGGACCGGGACACAGGGATGAAGGGTGAGTACTATTGAAACTATAATTTGATGTTAGATTGCAAAGAAAATTTGGAAAAACAATTAATTTAGACGATTTACTTGAAAAATGTATTAAAAAACTAGGGGTAGATCGTAAATATTTTATCCAGGGGTGCAGGTCAGTGCGGGGTGGTCAATACGTAGGCGGACGCCTAGTTATGTCAATTTGAGCTGAAAACAGCGTCAAAATCGCGCGTCTGGAAGCGAAGATATCGGTTAGGTTAGGTTAGGTTAGGTTAGGTTGGGGCGGGGCGGATCTGTATTTATGCTTTCGCGGTTGCACAACGACAAGCTTTGCACCTGCTTTGCTTGGTAGCATAGATGCAGGTCTACCTTACTGCCTCCCTCAGAGGCGGTAGGGTGGCGGGGTCTTGAGGGGGAGCGCTACGGTCGTGTAGATCCTCAAGGCAAGTCTGGTGTGTTACCTTCACGTGGTTGCCGCCCTGTTCTTGGTCTAATTCCATAAGAAATAGACGCAACAAAAAACCACCAGGCGCTTTCTGGGGAGGGGCGCACCGCACGTCGTGTGATGACTCATGCGATGTGCGGTGTGCGTTCCCCTGCGTGCCCTCTGAGCAGCGGGCATAGCGGAGGGCACAGCAGGGGAGTGCCGCGGGGGACTGGGCCTCCCGCTTCCCGGCGTGGTCGAGGCCATGCTGGGGAGTGTGGAGAGGAGGCCTGGTCAGCGGAGCGCGCGCGGGAGGTTCCTCCCGCTGCGCCGCTCCGCTAGCGGAGAGGGGGGGAAGGGGCGTTTGCCCTCCCCCCTCACGGTGACGGGCGGGCGACAGGCACGGAGGTGCCTTCGCTCGCATTGCACCCGTCACCTCGCGGGCGACTGGGCCTCCCGCTTCCCGGCGTGCGTGCCACGGAACACCATGCTGGGGAGCGAGGAGGCCTGGTCAGCGGTTGCCTCCTTCTGCGATTTCGCAGAAGGAGGAGGCGGAGCGCCAGCGGGAGTTTACTCTCGCTGCGCTGCTCTGCGGGCGGGGGGGGGGGGGGAAGGGGCGTTTGCCCTCCCTCCTCACGGTGACGGGCGGGCGAAAGGCGCGGGGGTGCCTACGCCCGCATTGCACCCGTCACCTCCGTCGGTCATTCCCGAACCCCCCCTCCACGTCCGTGCCGTGAGGACAAGAGGGGGGTCAGCCTTGTGTGTTCGTCGGCGGGGGACTGGAAGTAAAGGCTGTGCCGGTTTCCCAGTCCCCCTCCACTATGACGAAGCGGGAATGCGCCGGGTCGTTTTAGTGGGTATACCGTGGTGTTTGGCCGCCCGGGGAGTCCCACATACCCCTCCCATCCCCCGACGGGAGGGTATGCGTAATGCATTTTTTCCCAGCGCCAAAAAAAAAAAAAAATAAATAAAAAAAAAAAAAAAAAAAAGGTTAGGTTAGGTTAGGTTTTTTTTTTTTTTTTTTTTTTTGTTGTGGCAGGAGTGGGAAATCCCCACGGACACCTCGACTGCCTCACGGGTTGTGAGACAGTCGAGGTAGTGTCGGACTCGAACCGACTAAAACCCACTCCTGCCCGACTAGTGTCCCCCTGACATAGTCAGAGACCTTTTTTAGACATAATATCATTTTCACTGCTTTATTTAATAATTTATTATATAATTTTGAAAAGAAATTTTAACAAATTTGTAGTGATATTCTGTATTTTATTTAATTAAATCGAAATATTATAACCTTTTTTATTTAAGTTTTGCGTTGTTCTATGCTTAATCTAAATATCTTTTCCAATCAAGAAACGTCCATATTTGGAAAAGCACAGTGTTTTAAATTGTTTTGTTTCGTTCGATCACCTTGGTTGCGAGTGATAAGCAGTAGTCTAACAAAGTATTTCTGGTTTTATTATCTGACATAATCGTTTTAATGCTGTTTTTATTTAAACTTATCGCCAATTTCTGTTCGACATTGTATCGCTCTCTTTCGAATACTGGGCATTCCGTAAGGATGTGTGCGATCGATTCTACCTTTTCTGGTTCGCAGACGCACGCTGGGTTTTCCTTACACTTAAAGCGATGCAAGTATTCGGAGAACCCACCGTGCCCCGTTAAGAATTGTGTTACTAATCCCGCTGGTTTTATTTTTCGCATTATTCTGTAGGCGTCGATCGCGTCTGGGAGGAACATTTTTGTGACCCCTGCTGATTCACCCTGCTGATACCTGTGGTTCCATTCACCAAGCGACTCCATACGGATCTGCCGCCTGACGAATGAAACGGGACACAGGTCGTAGTCCGGCTTCTTCTTCGACCTCATGGCAGCTTCCATCGCAAGTCGGTCGGCTCGCTCGTTTCCCTCCAAGCCCGCGTGGGCCTTTATCCAGAACAAGGAGACACTCTTGTTCTGGAGCTTGCAGCGACGGATGGTGTCCCTTGTTTCCACTGCCAGGGGATGGGGGGAACTTGCATTTACGACCGACTGAAGGGCCGCCTTGGAGTCGCTGAAGATGCCGAACGTTGTTTCTTTGCGCTTGAGCACCTCTCCTGCCGCTCTTTGTAGGGCCAGAAGCTCCGCCTGGTAGACGGTGCAGTAAGACGGCAAAGCAAGTTTGAGGGCCCTGGTTTCGGTGGCACCATTCCACAAGGATAGCGCCGCTCCGACCCTGCCCTCAATCTTGCTGCCGTCAGTGAATATTCGCACAGCGAAATCACTGTGGTTTCCGTATTGTTCCTCGTCTACCAGGCTTCCGAACTCTAAGTTGACTTGGTCCGCGGGGTGCGGGGCTTCCGCTGCTGGAGCCATGCGCTCGACCTCCCTGCCCCCAAGCACTGGCAGGGACAACCCCCTCCCGGCCTCGTACAGCGCTGCCACTTCCCGCACACGAAGGTCAAGGGGGAGTATCCCGGCCAGCAACAGTGCCGAGTTCAGGGGGACCGTGCGGTAGGCTCCGCACAGCTTCTGCGCAAACCCCCTCTGGACCACGCCAAGCTTTTTTACAACCCCTACTTTTTTGGCGGCAGGTGCCCAAGCGCTAGCGGCATAGAGGATTATCGGTTCGACCGCTGCCGTGTAGATGACGCGGATGATCTCCGGGTGAAGGCCCCAGCTCACTTTGGCCGCTCGTGCCAGCTGTTTGTAAATATTAACAGCTTTTCTGCAAACGTTGGCGACGTGGGTGTTGAAAGTGAGCTGGTGGTCGACGGTGAGCCCCAGAATTTTTATTTCCTTGGACATGCCAATGTCTACCCCGCCCATGCTCAGGAGCGGGACATCGTACTTTAGCTTTTTGGTTACCACCATTGCACAAGTTTTATGCGGTGCAAACTTTAGCTTATTTCGGATGCCCCACCCCCGAACATATTCGAGGGCGGCATTGGCCTGTCTTTGAACTTCCAACGCTGTGTCACCGTCGAAGATCATAACCACGTCATCGGCAAATGCCTGGCAGTAGTCTCCCCGCTCCTCCAGCCCCTTCAGCAGTGGGTCTAGAATAAGGTTCCATAGGATCGGACCACCAATGGACCCTTGCACGCACCCCTTTGTCATGTCCTTGCGGCATTCGGCACCAGCGTACCTTACTCGGACACTCCTACCAGTCAAATAGCTGTCCAGCAGCCTCCTGAGGTTCACCGGGCACTTTTCCTCAGCCAGTCTGGTCCTGATGGCCGGCCACCATGCGCTATCGAAGGCTCCCTCTATGTCCAGTGATACAACAGTGATCAGCTTCTTTTCACTTAGCTTTGCTTTGATATGTTGTATCATGGTGTAGAGGGAGTCCTCGGTGCTCCTCTGTGGCATGAAACCAAACTGGCGAGTACTAAACCGCGGGATGAGGTGCCATTTTAGCCTCGCTACTAAAAGTTTTTCCAGCGTTTTACCTAAGACTGGTAGGAGGCCGATCGGCCTGTATGACTTTGGGGTGGTGTAGGAATCCTTGCCGGGCTTTCGGAGGACTACCACTGTGGCCACCTTCCAGGCCCCAGGGAAGTGTCCGTGCTCGAGGCACTTGTTGGCCAATGCAAGGAACGTCCCTGGGTCCCGGAATATAGCCTGGGCACAGATATCGGCTGTGAGACCGTCCGCCCCGGGTGCCTTCTTCGGGTTGAAGCTTTCCACCGCGGTTTTCAGCTCCTGAAGTGTAAACGGTGGGTCATGTTGTTCATCATGCGTCCACTCGTTTACACGACAGGCCGCTTCGCGTGTCCGACGGTGGTCGGCAGTTTCTCCCACTTCTAGGTCTTCGGGGTAGAAGGTCTCGGCCAGCAGCAAAGCCGACTGCTGTGCATTCAGTGGCACTCCATCCTTCACCAACGGCAAGTCCTCTTGTCTCTTGGTGGTCCGTCCTATGACCCTATAAATCCCCTCCCACATTCCTTCCCTATCCTGT
Source organism: Lycophotia porphyrea (assembly GCA_950005105.1). Taxonomy (NCBI): domain Eukaryota; kingdom Metazoa; phylum Arthropoda; class Insecta; order Lepidoptera; family Noctuidae; genus Lycophotia; species Lycophotia porphyrea. The sequence goes on along the minus strand of OX465404.1, from coordinate 62,667 downwards.
TTCCCACAGTAGGCCTTCCATCCTTCCGTCTGCGCCTTTAAGGCTAGGGACTCATACTTGTGTTTTGCTTGCAGGTACTCATCGACGACCTTTTGCCTCCGGACTGGTGCAGCGCACCGGATGCGGCGTCTTCGGGTGTTCACCTCCGACATCAGCTCAGCGAGCTCTTTGGACCACCACGGTATAGTTAGTTGTGTGTTATTACTATATTTATCTAAAGTTTCTTCACAAGATTCTATGATTTTGGCTATATATTTATTTACGTTATGTTCCAGGTATGTTTTATTATTAATTTTGCTTATTTCAGTTACATTTAAATTTGCTTCAGCTTTTAATTGGGCCAGTTTCACATGAAATTGGCTCCAATTAGCTTTCCTGGTGTTATATAATCTTGTTGTCCTATTTACTTTTATACATTTTGATTTTAGAAGATTAATTTTGAAAACTATACCGTTGTGGTCCGAGCTCGTGAGACCTTCCTCGACCCGCCAGTCCTCCACCAAGTCCAGCAGCTCCGTTGAGCAGGCTGTTACATCAACGAAGCTGCTGTACAGGGTGTTTCCTCTGACGGTGTCGAAGGTCGGAGTGTTGCCGACGTTGAGTATCTGCAAGCACATTTCCTCCAGGGTTCCCGACATGTCCTCTCCCTTGCTGTCGGTTACCAGGCTTCCCCACCAGGTGCTCTTGGCGTTGGCGTCGCCGCCAATGATCATCCTCGTGGGGCCTATTTCCTCGCGAATCTGCAAAAGTTGCTCCAGGTATAGCTGTATGGGCTGGTCTGGTTCAAAGTAGAAGGAGACTACTGCGATTTCCCAGGCGCTGGTACGGATCCTCACCACCACGATGTTGTTGGTGGTGAGTTTCGGACACTGTGTGACGTCTAGGTCGTGGTCGAAGACGACTATTGCCGCCTTCACAGTTCCATCTCCTTGTTCAGCGCACTGGTAGACTCTCGCTCCCCGGTAGTCTCGCATCCTTTTAACCCCATCCACATACGGCTCCTGGAGCAATGCGAACGCAACCCTCCGCTCGCTAGCCACAATCATGAGCTCTTGGGTTGCTAGGTTCTTCCTCTGCAGATTCGCTTGGATTACTTGGTAATCCTTACGCGCGCTCGGGCGTGTTCGGGAATCCCTGGATGAGCCACCTCTTGTTGCCGCTGGTTGGACCTTAGCAGTACGCCACCGACAGTCGCGCCAATGCGTCCCACTTTACGCGAGTTGGGCACTCACTGTCGAAGGCGTTATGCTCGGTCTTCCCCTGTTTCGCGGTGACGCAGTTTCTGCACTTCGGCGGTTCGGCAGCCAGCCGTGCGGGGCAGTCGACTCTGAGGTGGGAGTCTCCACAGTGTGGTTAGGTTAGGTTAGGTTAGGTTAGGTTCCCCACCGAGGGTGTCTCCACGTTGTCGTCGTGGTGGGGCTTGCGTGTTTCAGTGATCTTGGAGTTTTCAAATCCCAAGTGAGAGACCGAACTAAGAGAGACACACACACGCCGGAGTCGCTTCAGACTTCTGCGAGGCGATTCACACTCCAAGTCATTGGAGTGTGAATATGGGGAGGCGTTATATCGGACATCGTGCGATGACTCACGGAGCGGGTCTATCGGACGATGTGTGATTTGCGATTTACTCCTCAAGTTTCTCGAGGAGTAGATCAGGGTCGGGATATTCGTCGTGTACCGTGCGATGGCTTACGGAGCGGGCTCATTGGACGGTACGTGATAAGTGATTCACTCCTCGAGATTCTCGGGGAGTGAATCAGGGCTGGGTTGTTTCGTCGTGTATCGTGCGATGGCTCACGGAGCGGGCTCATCGGACGGTACGTGATTAGTGATTCACTCCTCGAAGTTCTCGGGGAGTGAATCAGGGCAGGGTAATTTCGTCGTGTATCGTGCGATAGCTCACGGAGTGGGTTATCGGACGGTACGTGATAAGTGATTCATTCCTCGAAGTTCTCGGGGAGTGAATCAGGGTCGGGGATCTACCTTGTTCTTGGATCGCGGCTTTCATCGCTCTCTGGTACGTGTCTGGCCATCAGACATGACTATGAGAGTGATGAAATAGTTGAGAAACATGAATAAGGGAGGGGGAGGGAAAATATGAAGAAGTTAGGAGACAGGGACCAAACCCTTCAAAGGAAAACTTAAAAAATGAAAAAGACGACTGGAAAAAAAATACCCCAGGGCGGTACCAGCTGCTCCGCAGCTGGAGAATCCGCCACGATCCCTTCAAGATCGTCAAGCCCCTCGTATTCTGGGGAGGGCAACCACCGTCATCCACTTGCCAATGGCAACGAGAGCCGAGGAGGCTCAACGAGATCATGGTCTTTCGAAGACCTGATTTCTTACAAAACACCCGACCGCAAACTGGTTGAGAGTAGTGCGGACACAGTGTCGGACTCCGGTGCTGCGTCACTTAGGACGGGAGCAGTGGCTCCAGTGGAACCACGTGTGGTTCTGCGGAGGGTGAGTGCGGTGTCGCATGTTGAGAACACACCGCAAGCAGTTGCGGTCGCTCCCTCAAAGTTTTGGAGGAAGCGCCCGCGTGCCTGTGGGTCTGACGCGGCTTCAGCGGGTTTGTCCTCTAGCGAGGAGAACCTGCCGGCCCCCAAGGTGCTGGCAGCAAGGAGGGGCCGTGGACGCGGGTCACCTTCCGGAGCGAGCGCTCCGGCAGCGTCCTCCCACGATTCTCGGGGTCGCTTCTTGAAGCACCCCGATACGCCAGAGGCTAGCGGAGTGAGCGACTCCGACGGTGCAATGCAGGTGGAGCAGACTGCATCCTCCACCGCATTAGTGAGCACCAAGGCGGAGCTCAATGCCGCGAAAAGAGAGGGCCGGAAGGCTATCGCGACTGACGAGGTCGCTGAGTTGGCTCGTCGGGCAAGAGAGAGGCGGTTGCAGACCGCCGCAGCTCCTGAGGGCTTGACGGCAGATGCCCTTAGCCGTCAGGTTTTAGATGGCGTGGATGTCGTTTTGAAGGTTGCCACTAAATCTGGCAACCTGAAGGGGACGTTCACGCGGGCCCTAAAAGACGCAGCGGATGGAATCAAGGAGGCAGTGGGCGTCCTCCTTGATCGGACGGCCTCGGAGGAGACGATAAAACTCCGAGAGGAAAATTACCGTCTCCAAACGAGGATGGAGGATCTTCAGAGGGAGGTCAGCGCCCTGAGGGCGGACTTCAGCCGGCAGCAGGGTACGACGACTACGGAGAGTCGTACTCTGCCACAGGACAGGTCTTTGGGGGAAGACCTGTTCAACCGGCTGTTGAGCATAATGACCGCCCGCCTGGACAGCATTGAGCCAAGGCTCAACCCCCCTACTAGCCTTCGTCCGCCGCTGGCGGCAGATAAGCGGAGGAAGGACGCAGAGCCCACTCCAGCAACGGCTGGGCCAACGTGGGCCCAGGTGGCTGAAGCGCCACCTGTGGCAAAAACGCACTCGCAGGCGGCCAAAAGGCCCTCTCAGGCGCCCAAACGGCCCACAGAGGGAGCCAAAAACCCTAAGGTGGGAGCTGTAATGCAGAGGACCGACCAGGCTACCAACGAGGGTGCTTGGAAAACGGCCGAAGGCCGCAAAAAGAGGCGGAAGAAGGGCCGCAAGTCCAAGAACGCACCGGGCTCCAAGGGGCAGGTCCCACGGATCCGCGTCCCTCGCTCCGAGGCTGTAGTGATCACGCTACAGCCCGAAGCCAAGGAGCGAGGCGTCACTTACCAAAAGGTACTGGCGGAAGCAAGGGGCAAGCTCGTCCTCGCCGATTTCGGCACTCCGGAAGGCTTCCGTTTCAAAACGGCAGCCACGGGGGCCAAAATGTTCGAGTTGGCGGGGACTAACAGTGCCGAGAGGGCGGACTCTCTAGCTGCAAAGCTGAGGGACGTCCTCAACCCCGAGGAGGCCCGGGTGTCCAGGCCCATCAAGACGGCTGAGGTTCGCGTCGATGGGCTGGACGACTCAGTGACCCCAGAGGAGGTGGTGGCGGCCATAGCCCGAAACGGCGGATGCCCTCCAGAAAACGTGCGGGCGGGCGACATCCGCATCAATGCTCGCGGGCTCGGCACCATCTGGGTGCGGTGTCCGGTGGCTGCTGCGAAAAAGATTGCCGACGTGGGACGTCTGCTGGTGGGCTGGGTGGCAGCGGGAGTTAAACTCCTGGCACCCAGGGCCATGCAGTGTTATCGGTGCTTGGAGAAAGGGCACGTCCGGGCACTGTGCACTGGCTGTGACCGCAGTGATTTGTGTTATCGCTGCGGTCAGCCCGGCCATAAGGCGTCCCAGTGCTCCGCGGAGCCAAACTGCAGTCTCTGTTCAGCTGCAGGAAAGTCCGCGGGGCACAAAATAGGCGGCAACGCTTGCGGCGCGCCCAGAAAGCGCAGCAAGCGTTGGACCAAGCCGGCGGGGGCCGCAGCCCCTAGCACCTCTTTGGCCGACTCCCGGCCTGAGGTAGGACGAAACGCCGAGGAAATGGAGTGCCAGTGATGGCACACTTCCGTTTCCTCCAGGCGAATATCAACCACTGCACCAGAGCTCAGGATCTCTTGGTCCTGAGCATGGCGGAGTGGTCGATAAGTGTGGCGGTGGTCGCCGAGCCGTACTTTGTCCCGCCCCGGGATAACTGGGCAGGGGATCTGGACGGCCTGGTGGCCATCATCGGCGCGACTCTTGTCGACGTATCCCGGGGTCACGGTTGGGTTGCCGCCCTTGTGAACGGGATCGTCACGATCGGGGCATACTTTTCGCCCAACAGGAGTCTCGCCGATTTCGAGAGCTTCCTTGTCGAGTTGGGCGCCGTCGTCGGCCAGTCTCACCCTCGGCCCATTTTGCTTCTCGGTGATCTGAACGCCAAGTCTGCTGCGTGGGGATCCCCGGTCACAGACCCGAGAGGCGAAGTGCTAGAGGAGTGGGTCATCACGACGGGCCTGGCCGTCTTAAATCGGGGTTCGGTCAACACGTGTGTGCGGCAGCGAGGCGGGTCCATTGTGGACGTATCGTTCGCTAGTCCCGCTGTCGTGCACCGCGTTCGAGATTGGCACGTGGAAGCGGAGGTGGAGACGCTATCGGATCACCGATACATCCGTTTCGACGTCTCCACCCAGACCGCTGGAGGTCGTAGCCAATCGGCCCCCCGAAGAGACGGCCCGCGTTGGGCGCTGAAACGACTCGACAGGGAGGCTCTCGAGGAAGCCACTATCGTCCAAGCCTGGATCCGGGAGTCGGCTACCGTCGGTCCCGTCGACGTCGAACAGGAGGCGCAGTGGTTTAGCGACGCGATGACGCAAATCTGCGACGCGTCTATGCCACGCGTCTCCTCTCTGTCCGCAAGGCGTCGCGTGTACTGGTGGTGCATAGAGGTCGAGCGGCTTCGCGTCGAGTGCGCCGACGCCAGACGACCGTACACGCGATGTCGGAGGAGACGTCTGCGGGATCCCGACGAAGAAGCCGCGCTGTATGAGGTGTACCGCGCGGCGAAGGATGCTCTGTGGCTGGCCATCGGCGAGACGAAGACGCGCTCCAGAGAGGAGCTGCTGGGGACCCTAGACGGGGATCCGTGGGGGCGCCCTTACCGCACGGTCCGAGGGAAACTTCGGCCGTGGGCCCCTCCGCTAACGGAAGGTCTCGAGCCGCGGTTTCTGGAGCGAGTGGTGTCAGCTCTCTTTCCTGAGCGAGCTGAGCACGAGCCACCGCCGATGGCTGTGCCCTCAGTTGCAGAGTCGGAGGAAGAGCAGAGCGAAACCGTCCCAGAGGTGACACAGGCGGAGATGAGCGCGGCCGTGATGCGGCTCCGGGCAAAAAAACACTGCACCGGGGCCTGACGGAGTGCCTGGCCGCGCTCTAGTTCTCGCGCTGAAGGAGCTGGAGCCCCCACTGAGGGGACTCTTCTCTGCGTGCCTTGAGCAGGGTCAGTTCCCTACCAAGTGGAAGGCTGGTCGACTGGTCCTGCTCAAGAAGGCGGGGCGCCCGGCGGACTCGTCGTCCGCTTACCGGCCCATAGTGCTGCTGGACGAGGCGGGCAAGCTGCTCGAGCGAGTAATCGCAGATCGCCTCGTCAGCCACTTGTGTACAGAGGGGCCGAACTTGGACGACAGCCAATTCGGCTTCCGGTGTGGGCGCTCTACCATCGACGCCATCATGAGAGTGAGAGTCCTGGCGGAGGAAGCGGTGTCCCAGGGCGGGGTGGTGCTGGCGGTGTCCTTGGACATCTCCAACGCGTTCAACACCCTGCCCTGGAGTTGCATTAGGGAGGCCCTGCGATTGCTTCGGGAAGTACCTGTGTCGCATAAACAGGGAGCCGGACGCTCGGTGTCATCACTGCGTCCACTGTCTGGAGGACACGGCGCGGCACACGCTGGCAGAGTGTGCCGCATGGGAGGAACCGCGCCGTGCCCTCGTAACAGAAGTCGGAACCGACCTGTCGCTGCCGGCCATCTCTCGTTCGATGGTCGGGAGCGCAGAGTCGTGGGATGCGGTGATCTCCTTTTGTGAAACTGTCATTTCACAGAAGGAGGCTGCGGAAAGAATGAGGGAGGTCGAGACCACTCTCCCGACCCGCAGCAGACGTACCGGGCGTCGGCAGAGGGTGGACAACGCCGTCTTCCAGCCCCCCTAAACGGGTCCAGAGGGACGGCGGACTTGGGGACGTTCGCCGCCCCCCATATAACTGGACCCGAGGCGGTGGCGCGTAGTGTTCCGCGCGCGCCCCTATTAGACGTCACGGGGGGAGTACACCACACTCCTCTCGCGGACAAGAGGAGGCCCGCAGACGCGGGCCGGCACTAGCCGGGGATCGTGGAAGGCGCACTAGTTCCCATGATCCCCGGTGCAAGTGTGAGAAGGGAACACCGAGGTGGTTTTTAGTCAGTCGAGTCTGACAGACCCCTCCACCCGCCCCAGGGCGGAGGACATCCATGAGGATTTTCCACCCCGGACCAAAAAAAAAAAAAAAAAAAAAGGGAGGCCCTGCGATACCATCGGGTGCCTTCCTACCTCCGCAACATTGTGGGGGCTTATCTGTCGGGAAGGTGTGTCACCTACATGGGACGCGACGGCGCAGGCCGTCGCGAGATGTCGTGCGGTGTTCCACAGGGCTCGGTTCTGGGCCCTCCCCTGTGGAACATTGGATACGACTGGGTTTTGCGGTGCGAGCTCCCACCGGGAGTGAACCTGACGTGTTATGCGGACGACACTCTGGTCACGGCTCGGGGGAGCTCGTACAGGGAGGCAGCGTTGCTGGCTACGGCTGCGGTCTCACAGGTGGTGAGCCGCATACGACGCCTGGGCCTGGAAGTGGCCCTCAACAAGTCGGAGGCCATCGCCTTTCATGGCCCCCGACGGGCGCCGCCGTTGGGATCACACATTGTGGTCGGTGGGGTCCAGATCGCTGTCGAGTCAACCATGAAGTACCTGGGATTGGTGCTCGACAGCCGTTGGGACTTCGGCCCCCACTTTCAGCGGCTGGTGCCCAAGTTGATGGGCGCGGCGGGCGCGCTGTCAACGCTGCTTCCCAATTTGGGGGGGCCGAGCACCGCCTGTAGGCGGTTGTACGTAGGGATCGTGCGATCGATGGCCCTGTACGGGGCCCCGATTTGGGCGACCGATCTGACGGCCCGCACTATCGCAGTTCTGCGCAGACCGCAGAGGGTGATGGCCGTCAGGGCCACACGGGGATATCGCACGATCTCCTACGAGGCGGCTTGTGTACTGGCCGGATCCCCGCCGTGGGACCTGGAGGCGAAGACCCTCGCGACACTGTACCGGTGGCGCGAGGAGGCCAAGGATCGGGGCGAGAGGCTGGTGCAGCGACAGATAACGTTGTACCGGTCTCAGCTCCGACAGGTCATGGTGGCGGAATGGCGGGGGAGGCTAGAGCTCCCTACCGCCGGCCTCGACACAATCGAGGCGATCCGGCCAGTACTCGACGACTGGCTCGGGAGAAAGCACGGCTCCCTGACGTTTCGGGCGACGCAGGTGCTCTCGGGGCACGGCTGCTTCGGGAAGTACCTGTGTCGCATAAGCAGGGAGCCGGACGCCCGGTGCCATCACTGCGCCCACTGTCTAGAGGATACGGCGCGGCATACGCTGGCCGAGTGTGTCGCGTGGGATGAGCCACGCCGTGCCCTCGTTACAGAGGTAGGAGGAGACCTGTCGCTGCCGGCCGTTGTTCGTTCGATGGTCGGCAGCGCAGAGTCCTGGGACGCAGTGATATCCTTCTGCGAAACTGTCATGTCGCAGAAGGAAGCTGCGGAAAGGGAGAGGGAGATGACGAGTTCCCTCCCATCCCGCAGCAGGCGCACCGGGCGTCGGCAGAGGGCAGACAACGCCCTCTTCCGGCCCCCCTAAATAGGTCCAGGGGCGACGGATCTGGGGACATCCATCGCCCCCTATCACACTGGACCCGAGACGGCGGCGCGTCGTGTTCCACGCGCGCCTCTCACAGACGTAACGGGGGAAGTATCACATCTCACTCCCCCCCGAGACGAGGCCCGCAGGTCAAGCGGGCCGGCACTAGTCCGGGGCAGCGGAAGTCGCATTAGATCCCGTTGCCCCCCGACGCAAGTGTGCGAGGGAACACCGGTGTGGTTTTAGTCAGTACGAGTCTGACAGACCCCTCCACTCTCCCCAGGGCGGAGGACATCCATAGAGGATTTCCACATCGAGAACAAAAAAAAAAAAAAAAAGGTTAGGTTAGGTTAGGTTAGGTTAGGGCGGGGCGGATCTGTATTTATGCTTTCGCGGTTGCACAACGACAAGCTTTGCACATGCTTTGCTTGGTAGCATAGATGCAGGTCTACCTTACTGCCTCCCTCAGAGGCGGTAGGGTGGCGGGGTCTTGAGGGGGAGCGCTACGGTCGTGTAGATCCTCAAGGCAAGTCTGGTGTGTTACCTTCACGTGGTTGCCGCCCTGTTCTTGGTCTAATTCCATAAGAAATAGACGCAACAAAAAACCACCAGGCGCTTTCTGGGGAGGGGCGCACCGCACGTCGTGTGATGACTCATGCGATGTGCGGTGTGCGTTCCCCTGCGTGCCCTCTGAGCAGCGGGCATAGCAGAGGGCACAGCAGGGGAGTACCGCGGGGGACTGGGCCTCCCGCTTCCCGGCGTGGTCGAGGCCATGCTGGGGAGTGTGGAGAGGAGGCCTGGTCAGCGGAGCGCGCGCGGGAGGACCCTCTCGTTGTGTCGCTCCGCTAGCGGAGAGGGGGGGAAGGGGCATTTGCCCTCCCTCCTCACGGTGACGGGCGGGCGACAGGCACGGAGGTGCCTCCGCCCGCATTGCACCCGTCACCTTGCGGGCGACTGGGCCTCACGCTTCCCGGCGTGCGTGCGTGAACACCGTGCTGGGGGGCGAGAGGCCTGGTCAGCGGTTGCCTCCTTCTGCGATTTCGCAGAAGGAGGAGGCGGAGCGCCAGCGGGAGTTTACTCTCGCTGCGCTGCTCTGCGGGCGGGGGGGGGGGAAGGGGCGTTTGCCCTCCCTCCTCACGGTGACGGGCGGGCGACAGGCGCGGGGGTGCCTCCGCCCGCATTGCACCCGTCACCTCCGTCGGTCATTCCCGAACCCCCCCCTCCACGTCCGTGCCGTGAGGACAAGAGGGGGGTCAGCCTTGTGTGTTCGTCGGCGGGGAACTGGAAGTAAAGGCTGTGCCGGTTTCCCAGTCCCCCTCCACTATGACGAAGCGGGAATGCGCTGGGTCGTTTTAGTGGGTATACCGTGGTGTTTGGCCGCCCGGGGAGTCCCACATACCCCTCCCATCCCCCGACGGGAGGGTATGCGTAATGCATTTTTTCCCAGTGTCAAAAAAAAAAAAAAAAGGTTAGGTTAGGGCGGATCTGTATTTATGCTTTCGCGGTTGCACAACGACAAGCTTTGCACATGCTTTGCTTGGTAGCATAGATGCAGGTCTACCTTACTGCCTCCCTCAGAGGCGGTAGGGTGGCGGGGTCTTGAGGGGGAGCGCTACGATCGTGTAGATCCTCAAGGCAAGTCTGGTGTGTTACCTTCACGTGGTTGCCGCCCTGTTCTTGGTCTAATTCCATAAGAAATAGACGCAACAAAAAACCACCAGGCGCTTTCTGGGGAGGGGCGCACCGCACGTCGTGTGATGACTCATGCGATGTGCGGTGTGCGTTCCCCTGCGTGCCCTCTGAGCAGCGGGCATAGCGGAGGGCACAGCAGGGGAGTGCCGCGGGGGACTGGGCCTCCCGCTTCCCGGCGTGGTCGAGGCCATGCTGGGGAGTGTGGAGAGGAGGTCTGGTCAGCGGAGCGCGCGCGGGAGGACCTCCCGCTGCGCCGCTCCGCTAGCGGAGAGGCTCCAACATAATCGGAGCCTATGTTAGGCTTTTCGTTCATACTAGTTCTCGCTTATTTTCCTCTCGTACTTTCATTCTACATACTTTATCTTTCTTTTATTCTTTCTTCTTTCTGTCTTTAAGGGTAGGACGCCCTTCTACTTTTCCCTATACTATTCTCTATTCCATTTTTGTTTTTATTTCTTTTATTTAGGGGTTAACACATCAACACCAATGTTTCTTTATTTCTCTTCTACAGTAATTCTTATTCTATCTTATTTCTATAACATGTTTGTTAACAGCTTTTACAGCCATCTTATATATATTTATCTATTCTTATTTCTAGTACTGTATTCCTAAGAGTTCTTAATCTATTCATTAATTCTATTACATGTAGGCATTATTTACACAGCCATCTTAGTTATCTATTCTTATTCCTAAAAGTATTTCTTATTTCCAGCAACATTCAGGAATTCTTCTTATATCTATTTTTTTAGTACTAATAATACATTGTGGGATTACACTAAACAGCATCTTAAAATCTATTCTTGTATTTCATCAAGTTCTTACAACTATTCACCTTTGTTTTAATAATATGGGCAACTTAATTTTTTATAACTTGAATTTTATGCTTATTCCATAACATTAAATTTTCACTGTTTTCAATGCTTGACATGAATATTTTATACAATATTATGTAAGCATTTTTTCTTATGCACTTTTATTTCTTTTGATCACCTTCTCACATAGTTTTACGCAATATTCCAAAAACAACGTTCTCTTTTTACCCGCCATTAATTGCCCTATATTTCCGGCGTCTAGTTTGGTGTCGAGTACGTGCTCGGCCACGAGTCTTTCTTTTTCGAAGACGGGACAGCTGAATAATATATGTGGCACCGTTTCAGCAGTTTCAGGATCGCAAATGCACGATGGGCTCTCTTTGCACTTGAAACGATTCAAGTAATCCGAAAATCCACCATGGCCCGTCATGATTTGCGTTGTAATGCTGTTTATTTTGCACTTCCTGACTATCCTGTAGGCCGCCACCGCGTCCGGGAAAAACAATTTGGTCACTGAAGCAGTTTCTCCAGAGCTGTATCTTTGGTTCCACACGTCAAGCGTTGCCGTACGAATACATCGCTTGACGTACGACACCGGACACAGGTCGTAGTCAGGCTGTCGCTTGGAACTTTCAGCGGCACTTTTGGCCAGTTCGTCGGCTCTCTCATTACCTTCCAACCCCGCATGAGCTTTGATCCAAAACAAGGTAACAGCCTTATTTTGGGTAGTCAGGGACCTAAGATTTGCCCTGGTCTCAACTGCTAGAGGGTGGTGCCGGTTGTAATTCTGTATAGTTTGGAGAGCCGCCATGGAGTCACTGAAAATTCCAAACGATTGCGCACTGTGTTTCAGGATTTCCCTGGTTGCAACGCATATTGCCAGAAGCTCTGCCTGGTAGACGGTGGAGTAATGTGGGAGAGCAAGCTTAATAGTTTTGGTTTCGGCGTCACCGCTCCACATGGAAAGTGCAGCTCCAACCTTGCCACCAATCCTGCTCCCGTCCGTAAAGATACGAACTTCAAGTTCGTTCTGGGCATCGAGTTGCTCTTGGTTTACGAGGCTTACGAGCTCTAGCTCAGCGCGCTCCGCAGGGTGTGGGGCCTGCATTGCCGGTGCAGTCTGCTCGACCCTCCTGTCGCCAAGTGCCGGCTGAGGCACCCCCCTCCTGGCCTCGTATAACGATGCCACTTCGCGGACACGTAGGTCGAGAGGTAGTATCCCAGCCAGCACTAACGCGGAGTTTAAGGAGACTGTCCGGTATGCCTTGCACAGCTTTTGTGCAATACCGCGCTGAACTACTCCCAACTGCTTCTTGACGCCCAGCTTTTCAACCGCCGGGGCCCATACACTGGCGGCATACAGGATGATTGGTTCGACGGTGGCCACATATATTATTCTTATGACTTCGGGGTGAAGCCCCCAGGTGGTCTTTGCAGCCCTGCTTAGCTGTTTGTAGATTCCTATTGCCCTTTTACACACGTTTGCGACGTGTGCGTTAAAAGTCAGCTGTTTATCGATGATGACACCCAGGATTTTGATCTCGTTAGACATGGCAATGCCGATTCCGCCCATGCTCAGGCGTGGGGTGTCGTATTTTAGTTTGCGAGTGATAACCATTGCGTTGGTTTTATGCGGAGCAAATTTAAGTTTGTTTTGTACCCCCCACGCCCGGACATGTTCGAGAGCGGCATTGGCACGTCCTTCGATCTCCAACGACGCGTCACCATCGAATATCAGCACAACGTCGTCTGCAAACGCCTGGCAATAGTCCTCCCTAGCTTCCAAGCTCTTTAAGAGTGGGTCCAGCAGAAGGTTCCAGAATATTGGGCCCCCTATAGAACCCTGGACACAGCCCTTGCTTGTGGCCTTGCAGAACTCTTCACCTGCGTACCTGACCCTGACCCTTCGGTTTTCAAGATAGCTGTCGATGACCCTCCTCAAGCCGACTGGACACTTTTCCTCAGCCAGACGGACCCTTATTGCTGGCCACCAGGCACTGTCGAAGGCTCCCTCTATGTCCAATGATATCATGACTACTATTTTCTTTAGTTCCAGCTTACCGCGTATGTGTTGCATTAGTGCATAGAGGGAGTCCTCGGTGCTCTTCTGGGGCATGAATCCATACTGGCGAGTACTCATCCTTGGAATCAGATGAAACTTGAGGCGGGCCACCAACATCTTCTCGTATATTTTACCAAGTATTGGTAAAAGGCCGATTGGTCTGTACGCCTTTGGGGTGCTGTAATCGGTTTTTCCAGGCTTCTTCAAAACAACAACAGTCGCCTCCTTCCAGACTTCAGGGAAGAGGTAGCATCTCCGGCAGCCATTTAGCAGAGCCAAAGCCACCTCAGGAGCGCCTCTAATGGCTTGGCAACAGATGTCGGCAGTGAAGCCGTCTGCTCCTGGCGCTTTTTTGGCGTTGAAGGACCCGCTCGCTGCCATCAGTTCAGCCATTGTGAATGGTGGGTCGCATGAGTCATCTTGCTCTCCAGCATTCACGACTTCGGCCTTTTCTCTGATTAGGCGGTGGCAGGTGCTATCAGTACCTGAGTGGTCTTCTGGATAAAATGTGTTCGCCAGTAGTTCAACTGAACCCTTTGTGTCCAGCACTTCCCCGTCCTTCACTAGAGGCTGGTCCTCTCCCCTTCCCTTGGTCCGTCCTATCACCCGGTAGATCCCTTCCCAAACCCCTTCTCTGTCTTGTCTTGTGCAAAAGTTCTTCCAACTCTCGATTTCGTCTTTGGCTGCCTCTGTCTCATACTCAACTTTCAGTTTCAGGTACTCTTCCACGACCTTTGACCTTCGGACCGGTGCAGCACACCTCACTCTGCATTTCCTGGTGGCGACTTCCTTCTTCATACTCTCGAGTTTCTCGGACCACCACGGCAAAGTAAGCACTTCACTGCTCTTCTTCATAGGCATTGATGAAGTGCATGCGTCTTTTATTACGTTAGTGTATATGTTCGTGATTGTGTTGAGTTGGTCAACTGTATTTAATTTATCAATTTCTACTTTATTAATTTTGTTTTCCTGCATTAATTGGCCAAGTTTCTCACGAAACTCGGTCCAATTTGCTTTTTTAGTATTAAAAATCCTAGTTGTTCTTTTAATTTGTATGCCTTTTGATCTTTTGAGTTTTATATTGAAAACAATGCCGTTATGGTCCGAGCTCGTGAGGCCCTCGTCTACCCTCCAGTCGTCCACCAGGTCCAGAATATCAGTTGAGCATGCTGTGATATCCACGTGGCTGCAGTATCGTATTCCCCCCCTGGTCGTATCAAAGGTCGGAATTTCCCCTCTGTTGAGTATGTTAAGACTCAGCTCGTCGAGAACCCCGGACACTTCTTCACCCCTACGATCGATGGACAAGCTTCCCCACCAGGTACTTTTTGCGTTTGCGTCTCCTCCAACAATCCACATTCTAGAACCTACTTCTTCCTCAATGAGTTTGAGGTGCTCCAGGTACGGTCCGATTGGCTGGTCCGGCTCAAAGTAAAACGAGACAAGCGTGATCTTCCAGGCACTGGTTCGGATCCCCACCACGGTGATGTTATTCGTGGTGAGTTTCGGGTACTGTGTGACTATAAGGTCTTGATCAAAAACCGCGATTGCGGCCTTTACAGTCCCTTCTCCAGTGTCAGTGCTCTGGAAGATCCGAACGCCCCTGTGGTTCCTCATGACCTTAGCCCCACCCACATATGGTTCTTGGAGGAGAGCAACGGCGACTCCGCGGTTAACAGCTTCTAGCAGGAGTTCGTTTGTTGCCAGTCTTTTCCGCTGGAGGTTAGCTTGTATGAGCCTGTACAGGTTTGGGTTGCCTTGGGTGCCCTTAGCAGTAGGCTACAGTTGATCTGGCTATTTCATCCCACTTACGGCGTGTCGGACATTCGGGGCTAAAGGCGTTGTGGTCAACGTCTCCGAGCTTGGCTCTTGTGCAGTTTTGGCATTTGGGTGGTTCACCCGCCAGAAAATCGGCACATTCCGACCTCAAATGTGGGCAGCCGCAATGACTGCACAAGTCAGCCGGTTCTTTGCAGAATCGTCTGCCATGCCCGTAGCCCAGGCAGCGCGTACACTGTACCAACGGGGTTTGGTCTTCAACCCTTACGCGCTGGAGGTCCACGTGCAGGCATCCGATTTCCGTTGCCCGTCTCCAGATGGTAGGTGAGACGCTGACCACAATGTGACTCGTGTGTGGGTTCCTAGTTCTTCTTCGGAACTTAACCACCACTCTGTCCTCCTCTTTGTCGAGGTTTTGAAAAACATCCTTATTTTGGTTCCTCAGTGCCTTTAAGACGTCTTCGTCTGAGTTAACAGAGAGGACGCTCCTGAGGATCAGTAAAGGGTCCTTGTTTTTCACCTCCTCGACATTGAGGTCCTGTCTGTCGCTTGCCAACTTGTTTTTGATCTTATCTCTTTCTTCTGTAGTCTGAAAACCCATTATAATTTTCCTGTCTTTCGCCTTCCTTACTTTTTCGACCTTAACCCAGCCCTCTTTCGCATCTACAGCCTTTCGAACTTTATTTAAGACTTCGTCCCCTGTTTCCATCTCGTCCTTTGAGGTAACAACGATGGAATGCAGCGTACTACGCACTGGGTTTGCTTTTCCGCTGTGGGTCGCAGCTACGCTCGCGTACGTTATGGCGGTACTGTTTCCTAAGGTGTCTTTATGGTGTTCGATTGCTGCTCTTAGCTCTTCCATCTTTTTGACATGATCTTCTAGTAATACTGAGTGGTTTTTTATTTGTTTTTCCAGCTGTTGGTGGTCGTATTCTGTTGGGCACGTGAAGGTAGCGTCAACTTCGGGCCGAGTGCTCTCCTTCTCCCCTACTTGGCCCTTAGTTTTAGCTAATCTGTCAGCCTCTTTCACCAGCTGGAACAACCTATCTAGGGCCTCAGTAATGCCATTCTTTATCTCTGTTTTGGTGTTTCGTGAGGAGCTAAGTAACAATTTGGCTTTGTTGAGGCAGGCCCTAGCCTCTGACGACCGGTCCGCGTATTGGTGTTTAGGCGGGGAGTGTAGCTCTATCAGTTTTGAGCGGGTTGGGAGGGTTTTGTTTTCCTGCGCCTGCGGAGGTTTTTGTGTTGCTTTGGATGGGCCAGCCTGTATCGATTTTGTGGTTATGGGAGGTGTTATTTCCGTGCTAGTGGGTTTGGCAGCTTCCCACTCCCCCACACTGCGTCTAACATTTGGAGGTGATGTCTTCTCTTTGGGTGGTGATGTCTCACCATCAGCCACCTTCTTCAGTGGGGTCCTAAATCCGATCATGGTAGGTGCGCGTCAAAATATGTAAAAGTTAAATAAAAGTGTAAAGGTGTATAAGGTAAGAAATAAAAGTGCACTTGAGATCGTAAAAATCTTAAGTGCTATATATATAGTGCAATCTTAGGTGCTTACTCTATGTAGAGTTTGCACGGTCAGCCCTTACGTTCAATAGAACGGGTCGAGTAGCAAAGCAGATGAAAATTTGGCTTCCAGGAGTCAAAAATGGTTTGGCTCTATGTAGAGTCGTTTAGTTACTGTCAATGGATAGCCCTCCTCAAGCCCTTCCAAATGACTCCAAGCTCGGTGCAGTTCCACCAAGGGGTTACGGAGATATCTCAACTCGAAGATTTTGGTTTTTTGCCAAGATGGCGGCCGGAAGGTGGTTACAAGTGGATATCTCCGGAACCACTAGTCTAAAAATCCTTGTGTTTGGGCTTTTCGCACTTGGCTTGATGAGGCCCACCCACTGACACCACTTTCAGGCTGAAAATATTTGATACCTGGAAACCGCCTGAAAAATAACCTAATCACTAGATTGTGGTCAGCTAATATATTGAAAGAAAGTCCTGGCCCTCTACGACCCTCCGTTCAGAAGTTATGAGTGTCAGAAGATTGCACAAAATGGCCGCGGACCTGTCAAAGTCAATCCTCGACAGCTGATAACTTCCTTTGGTAAAGTCGCAGACCCCCCGAGTTTGGGCTCTCCCAACTTGGCCTAAACTCCGCTATCCGCTGAAACCACTTTCAGGACCCCGAAAATGTTTAGGTTCAAACCGCCTGAAAATGTGGGGTAGACAGGGTAATAAGCCCTTGGGTCTAATATTGAAAACCGCAATCTCCCACGACCTCTGGTTCCGGAGTTATGGCGATTTGAAAATAAACAAAATGGCCGCGAGGTTAGGTTAGGTTAGGTTAGGTTAGGTAAGGTTAGGTTAGGTTTTTTTTTTTTTTTTTTTTTTCTTTTTTTTTTTTTGCTTTTCCCCGTTCATGGGTACAACGGGATCTTGTTATTCTAATTTACTCATTCATTCCAGTTCTCGCATTTATTCCTCTCGCACTTTCAAGCTTCATACTTTATCTTTCTTTCATACATCCTTTACATTCTTAGCCTGGTGGGACTCCCGCTATTCTATCTACTTTACATATTTAATTTTTCTTTATTTAGGGATATTTAAGTACACAACTTTGTTTTATTTACATTGTTTGGCTTCTTGCATGGTGATTACATACTTTTCCTTAGATCTTATTCTTGTTTAACAATATTTCTTTATACTTGGTTTTTTATTTATTCTAGACTTCTGATATAATGATTATGCTAATATAGTTTGTGGACACTATCTCTTATTTCTATGTTATATTTTACGTGTATTTTCTTATTTTAGTACATTTTTATTTTCTAATTTTATATATCATGCGTTTTTTCTTAGTAACTAGTAATGATTAATAATTGGTTTACATGTCTATTATCTTATTCTATGTTTATACAATACTAGGTTTACCTTAATACTTTACTATTTTCTAGCACAATGTATATGTTTGGGTTTTACACAGTGATTTGCTGTACTTATTTTCAGGTATTATGGCAGAAGGGTTGGGACCTAATAAATTGTGACAGTCTATGTACTTCGCTCATTTTGGACAAGATAACAATAGATTATTTATACACTAAATATATATACTTTTATTTTATATATATTTATTGATATTTCTTATGCTGATGTCTTCCTGATTACTATTTTAGGTTTGTTTGGGATACGTGTTTCGTGTTTCTGTGTGTGTTTTCTATTATTTAAGTACAAGGTGGTTTGTGTGGATTGTTTAGCATTATTCATTTGTTATTTTCCTTAAGTTTGCGGCAACAATATATATATATAAATACTTAGATTATACATATTTATTGTTATTTCTTATTCTGGGGTTTTTAAAACTGTTTCTCAACTGGGTTGTTCGGGGTGTGTGTTTGGTGTTGTTGCGTATGTGTTTTTGATATATTTGTATATATTTACTATATATTTTATATATCTGTGTTTGTTGTTGTTCTCTGGTTTCCATGTTTATTTCGTTGTTATAATCCAATTTTGTTCTGTACTCCCAGTTTGTGTTGCTGTATTGGTGTGTTCCTGTGTGTATTGCGTGTGTTGTGTACTCCCTAAGGATAGATTCCGGTTTAGGCGTACGCCGTTGTCGTCCGAGCCAGGTAGTCCCATTTCTTGCGGACCGGGCACTCCGCGCTGAATGCGTTGTGGTCGGTCCTCTGAAGCTTCGAGTGCGAGCAGTTGCAGCACTGCGGTTCATTGCCCGCAACAAATTCCACGCACTTCTCGCGCAGATGCGGTCCTCCGCAGTGGCTACACCTGTCCGCACTCTCAGTACAAAATTTCCGGCCATGCCCAAATGCTAGGCATTTCGTACATTGGATGAGCGGCGACTGATCCTCCACCCTGACCCTTTGCAGGTCAAGGTAAAGAGCCCCAGCCTCCGTCATCCTCTGCCATACCTTGGGTCTGACCTGGACGACCACGTGTGCTGTTTTTGGGTTTCTGGTCCTCTTCTTATATTTAATTGTCATCTCTTTGTCCTCTTGGTCCAATTCTCTAAAGATATTTTGGTTCTGGGAGTAGAGCGCTTTTATCATCTCGTCGTCATCGTTGTCCAAAAAGACGTCTTTTAGGACGACGAGCGGGTTTTTATTTTTCATGGGCGCTACTGTTAGCCCTTCACCTCGACTTTCGATCCTCTCTTTCACTTTCTTGAGCTCCGCCTCTGAGTCGCACCCCAGTATGACTGTCTGGTTTTTAGCCTTACGCACTTTATTTATTTTAAGGCCAGTTCCCCTGGCATCGACCGCCTTCTTCACCCTGGCGAGCACCTCGTCAGCAGTCTCCAGGCTGCCTTCCATGGTGACCGCCATCGAGTGGAGTGCCGGTCGATGCCCGGGTTTGGCTGCCGTGACGTTGGCGTACGACTGCAGGTCAGCTTTTGGCTCGCGTGCCACTTCCATTATGACCTCCTTTATTTTGTCGGTTTTGGCGGCGACCTCAGCGGCGACGTCATCGATTTTATCCTCCAGGACAGCCATGGCGTTTCCAACGACTTTCACCCCCTTCGTTGCGTGGTCTATGCTCGCTTGCACTACATCAATTTTGTGGCTGACCTCGGAAATCTTGTCGGTGACCCTGTCTATGACGTCTGAACCGCTTTCGGTGTAGTGCTCGGTCATGTCTTGGAGGCCTTTAGAAACTTTATCTTCAAATTCGTTGAGCCGCATCTTTATGTTCATTTCCACCTTTTCCAGCCTTCCCAGTATTTCCTCCGGTAATTCGGGTGATGTAGGCGTGGTGTTTATCTTTTTGGAGGGAACTGCTTTAGGTGCTATTTCCAGGCTCTTTATCCGCTTACTGAGTTCAAATAGGATCCGTAGGCTTCTATCCGATTGAGTCTCCAGGAAGATCTTGATGTCTCTCCTCATCTGAGGGTATTCTTTGACTTTGGTTGGAATATCTTCGAAAGTTTTCATGACCTCCTGGAGAAGTTTATCGTTGGATAGTGCAGCATAGGTGTCGGTCTGCTTATTGTACGCCTCCATGTTGTCTATGGACCTTCTTTTTCGCTCTGGTCTGCGGATAAATGTCCTGGCGGCGTCCAGCGCCGGTCCAGGCGGGCCTACGGGACTGGGAGTGGTGGTAGGAGCGGCAGCACCAGAGGTCCCTGCCGACGATGATAGTGGCGTTTCGGCTGTTTCCGCTAGGGTGCCTCGGGCCGCGTCTTTTCTGCCGAACGTCAGGGATAACCCCTTCGGCACTTCGTGCACTCTAGAGGGTCCCTCGTTTCCCGGATGGGTGGGAGACGTGGACTCTTGTGGTCCGCTGGTGCCGGCCCCTGGCCCTCCTGCTTTTACTGGGGTGCGAATTCCAAGAACCATTTTGGTGTACTATGTTGTGTGGCTTGTGTGTATAGGGCAAAGCGAAGAGAACGGGGAAAGTTGTCTATGTAAATATAAAAATTAATAAGTATAATCTATAAACTAAAACCAAGTGGTTTGTCAAAAGTCCGTCCTGTATAGAGGGGTGAGTGTATGTCCTGTGTGTACGGCCTGTAATATACGGTTCCGTTATGATCCTGTAAAAGGGGAGTCAAAATCGGTCAAGCACTGAAAACAGAAGCGAGAAAACTTCAGAAGTGAAAAATGTGTAAAAATAGAGTGACTGGTTAGGTTAGGTTAGGTTAGGTTAGGTTAGGTTAGGTTTTTTTTTTTTTTTTTTTTTTTTTTTTTTTTTTTTTTTTTTTTTTTTTGGCAGGAGTGGGAAATCCCCACGGACACCTCGACTGCCTCGCTGATTGTGAGACAGTCGAGGTAGTGCCGGACTCGAACCGGCTAAAACCACACTCCTGCCCTGCTAGTGTCCCCCTGACTTAGTCAGAGACCTTTTCTGACATGGACATTGTTATTGCTATTTTTTTTGTTGTTTTGTTTAACGTTAATTTTGAAAAATTTACACTGAATTACTCTTTGGATTCTATTTCGTTTAATTTTAAATTGAGAACGTATTTATCTATAGTCTACTTTATTCTATGCTTATGTCTAAATATCTTTTCTTTTTGGGAAATATTTATATTTGAAAAAGCATATTTTAGGTTGTCTTGTTGCGCTGAATGACTTTTGTACCAATTGTCACGCAGTATTCCATAAAAATGTGTCTTAATTTTTTGTCTGACATTATTATGCGTATATTATTCAGGTTTAATTTAGTCTCTAATTTCCGCTCAGCATCGTATCTCTCCCTTTCGAACACAGGGCATTCTATCAGGATGTGTGCGATCG
Organism: Lycophotia porphyrea; assembly: GCA_950005105.1. Lineage (NCBI taxonomy): Eukaryota > Metazoa > Arthropoda > Insecta > Lepidoptera > Noctuidae > Lycophotia > Lycophotia porphyrea. The sequence continues at coordinate 41,746 of OX465404.1, read as the reverse complement.
ACTCCACTTTATCCGGCTCGCAGATGCACGCTGGGTTCTCCTTACACCTGAAACGGTGCAGGTATTCGGAGAACCCACCGTGACCCGTTAGGATTTGCGTGACTATACCGGCCGGTTTCATCTTCATCACAATCCTGTAGGAGTCGATCGCATCTGGGAGGAAAATTTTTGTGACCCCTGCTGTTTCACCCTGCTGATACCTGTGGTTCCATTCGCCAAGCGAATCCATACGGATCTGCCGCCTGACGAATGAAACGGGGCACAGGTCGTAGTCCGGCTTCTTCTTCAACCTCAGGGCAGCTTCCTTCGCAAGTTGGTCGGCTCGCTCGTTTCCCTCCAAGCCCGCGTGGGCCTTTATCCAGAACAAGGAGACACTCTTATTCTGGAGCTTGCAGCGTCGGATGGTGTCCCTTGTTTCCACTGCCAGAGGATGGGGGGAACTTGCATTTACGACCGACTGAAGGGCCGCCCTGGAGTCGCTGAAGATGCCGAACGTTGTCTCTCTGCGCCTGAGCACCTCGCCTGCCGCTCTCTGTAGGGCTAGAAGCTCCGCCTGGTAGACGGTGCAGTAAGACGGCAAGGCAAGTTTGAGGGCCCTAGTTTCGGTGGCACCATTCCATAAGGATAGCGCCGCTCCGACTTTGCCCTCAATCTTGCTGCCGTCAGTGAATATTCGCACAGCGAAATCATTGTGGTGTCTGTATTGTTCCTCGTCTACCAGGCTTCCGAACTCTAGGTTGACTTGGTCCGCGGGGTGCGGGGCTTCCACTGCTGGGGCCATGCGCTCGACCTCCCTGCCCCCAAGCGCCGGCAAGGACATCCCCCTCTTAGCCTCGTACAGCGCAGCCGCTTCCCGCACACGAAGGTCAAGAGGGAGTATCCCGGCCAGCATCAGTGCCGAGTTCAGGGAGACCGTGCGGTAGGCTCTGCACAGCTTCTGCGCAAACCCCCTCTGGACCACGCCAAGTTGTTTGACTACCCCCACTTTTTTGGCGGCAGGTGCCCAGGCGCTTGCGGCGTAGAGAATGACCGGTTCGACCACTGCCATGTAGATGACGCGGATGATCTCCGGGTGAAGGCCCCAGCTCACTTTGGCCGCTCGTGCCAGCTGTTTGTAAATATTAACAGCTTTTCTGCAAACGTTGGCGACGTGGGTGTTGAAAGTGAGCTGGTGGTCGACGGTGAGCCCCAGAATTTTTATTTCCTTTGACATGCCAATGTCTACCCCGCCCATGCTCAGGAGTGGGACATCGTACTTTAGCTTTTTGGTTACCACCATTGCACAAGTTTTATGCGGTGCAAACTTTAGCTTATTTCGGATGCCCCACCCCCGAACATATTCGAGGGCGGCATTGGCCTGTCTTTGGACTTCCAACGCTGTGTCACCGTCGAAGATCATAACCACGTCATCGGCAAATGCCTGGCAGTAGTCTCCCCGCTCTTCCAGCCCCTTCAGCAGTGGGTCTAGAATAAGGTTCCATAGGATCGGACCACCAATGGACCCTTGCACACACCCCTTTGTCATATCCTTTCGGCATTCGGCACCAGCGTACCTAACTCGGACACTCCTACCAGTCAAATAGCTGTCCAGCAGCCTCCTGAGGTTCACCGGGCACTTTTCCTCAGCCAGTCTGGTCCTGATGGCCGGCCACCATGCGCTATCGAAGGCTCCCTCTATGTCCAGTGATACAACAGTGATCAGCTTCTTTTCACCTAGCTTTGCTTTGATATGTTGTATCATGGTGTAGAGGGAGTCCTCGGTGCTCCTCTGTGGCATGAAACCAAACTGGCGAGTACTAAACCGCGGGATGAGGTGCCATTTTAGCCTCGCTACTAGAAGTTTTTCCAGCGTTTTACCTAAGACTGGTAGGAGGCCGATCGGCCTGTATGACTTTGGGGTGGTGTAGGAATCCTTGCCGGGCTTTCGGAGGACTACCACTGTGGCCACCTTCCAGGCCCCAGGGAAGTGTCCGTGCTCGAGGCACTTATTGGCCAATGCAAGGAACGTCCCTGGGTCCCGGAATATAGCCTGGGCACAGATATCGGCTGTGAGACCGTCTGCCCCGGGTGCCTTCTTCGGGTTGAAGCTTTCCACCGCGGTTTTCAGCTCCTGAAGTGTAAACGGTGGGTCATGTTGTTCATCATGCGTCCACTCGTTTACACGACAGGCCGCTTCGCGTGTCCGACGGTGGTCGGCAGTTTCTCCCTCTTCTAGGTCTTCGGGGTAGAAGGTCTCGGCCAACAGCAAAGCCGACTGCTGTGCATTCAGTGGCACTCCATCCTTCACCAACGGCAAGTCCTCTTGTCTCTTGGTGGTCCGTCCTATGACCCTATAAATCCCCTCCCACATTCCCTCCCTATCCTGTTTCCCACAGTAAGCCTTCCATCCTTCCGTCTGCGCCTTTAAGGCTAAGGACTCATACTTGTGTTTTGCTTGCAGGTACTCATCGACGACCTTTTGCCTCCGGACTGGTGCAGCGCACCGGATGCGGCGTCTTCGGGTGTTCACCTCCGACATCAGCTCAGCGAGCTCTTTGGACCACCACGGTATAGTTGGTTTTGTGTTATTACTAATTTTATCTAAAGTTTCTTCACAAGATTCTATAATTTTGGCTATATATTTGTTTACATTTTGTTCCAGGTCTGTTTTATTATTAATTTTACTAATTTCATTTGCATTTAAATTTGCTTCAGCTTTTAATTGGGCCAGTTTCACATGAAATTGGCTCCAATTTGCTTTCCTAGTGTTATATGATCTTGTGGTCCTATTTACCTTTATACCTTTTGATTTTTGAAGATTAATTTTGAAAACTATACCGTTGTGGTCCGAGCTCGTGAGGCCTTCCTCGACCCGCCAGTCCTCCACCAAGTCCAGCAGCTCCGTTGAGCAGGCTGTTACATCAACGAAGCTGCTGTACAGGGTGTTTCCTCTGACGGTGTCGAAGGTCGGAGTGTTGCCGACGTTGAGTATCTGCAAGCACATTTCCTCCAGGGTTCCCGACATGTCCTCTCCCTTGCTGTCGGTTACCAGGCTACCCCACCAGGTGCTCTTGGCGTTGGCGTCGCCGCCAATGATCATCCTCGTGGGGCCTATTTCCTCGCGAATCTGCAAAAGTTGCTCCAGGTATGGCTGTATGGGCTGGTCTGGTTCAAAGTAGAAGGAGACTACTGCGATTTCCCAGGCGCTGGTACGGATCCTCACCACCACGATGTTGTTGGTGGTGAGTTTCGGACACTGTGTGACGTCTAGGTCGTGGTCGAAGACGACTATTGCCGCCTTCACAGTTCCATCTCCTTGTTCAGCGCACTGGTAGACTCTCGCTCCCCGGTAGTCTCGCATCCTTTTAACCCCACCCACATACGGCTCCTGGAGCAATGCGAACGCAACCCTCCGCTCGCTAGCCACAATCATGAGCTCTTGGGTTGCTAGGTTCTTCCTCTGCAGATTCGCTTGGATTACCTGGTAATCCTTACGCGCGCTCGGGCGTGTTCGAGAATCCCTGGATGAGCCACCTCTTGTTGCCGCTGGTTGGACCTTAGCAGTACGCCACCGACAGTCGCGCCAATGCGTCCCACTTTACGCGAGTTGGGCACTCACTGTCGAAGGCGTTATGCTCGGTCTTCCCCTGTTTCGCGGTCACGCAGTTCCTGCACTTCGGCGGTTCGGCGGCCAGCCGTGCGGGGCAGTCGACTCTGAGGTGGGGGTCTCCACAGTGTGTGCAGAGGTCAGCGGGTTCAGTGCACAGTTTACGGCCATGGCCGAAGCGCAAGCAGCGAGTGCACTGGATAAGTGGCGACTGATCCAGCACGCGCACCCGCTGCAAGTCGATGTGCACTCGACCCGCGTTAGTCAGCCTCTGCCACACAGAAGGGGACACCTGCATGATGATGTGAGACATGTGGGTGTTCCTCGTCCTACGACGGTACTTTACCCCCATCCTCACATCATCCGCAGGCAAGTCCCCAATCAGGTGGGTGTTTTGGCGCTTCAGCGCCTCTGTGACCTCCACATCAGAGTGACAGGAGAGGACGTCTTTTAAGATGATAAGGGGGTCCTTGTTTTTGACCTCCTCCACCACGAGGTTTCCGGCCCTCTGTATCTTCTCTTTCACCCGAGTCAGCTCCTCCCTGGTCCTGAAGCCGACCACCACCTTCTGGTCCCTCGCTTTCCGCAGCCTTTCCACCCTGGTGCCCTCGTTTCTAGCATCTACGGCCGTCCTTAACTTCTCAATAACCTCTTCACCGGTGTCCTTGTCATCGACCGATGACACGACCACCGAGTGTAGAGGCTTTTGGATGTGCTGTTTGGGGACGGCGGCCATCTCGGCGAACGAGGGTCCCTGGCCTGCGACAAAGCGAGGTACCTGCTGTAGGTGCTCCGACAGAGCCCGTGAGTGCTGCTGGCAATCCTCCAGCGCCTTTTTGTGCACCTGGAGGTTCTCCATAAGTTGCTTCATGAGCTCTGTCGGTGCGCCCGAGGCCGGCGTCAGGCCCTTCGGGGCCTTCTCGGGCTCAGCTACCTCTACGGGTGTTTTGCCCCTATCCTTCTCCCCTTCCTTAACAAGCTGGTACAACCGGTCAACTGCTTTTATGAGCGCGTCTTTTATCTCTTTCTTCAAGTTTCTGGAACTGTCCAGTTGTAGCTTGGCGCTAGAGAGACACGCCTTGGCCTCCGTAGTCCGGTTTAGATACCTTACGGGTGGCACTTCCCGTGGTGAGCTTTCCAGGGCCCTCTCTGGCTGCTTTGCCTGCTGCGTGTTTGTTATTTTAGATTTGAGCTTGGGGGAGGCAGGCACAACTGTTTTCTTTGGGGGAGTGGTAGCTGGTGTGGTTTTTGGGGGAGTAAGTGTTTTGCAGAGTTGCCCCGATTTGAACTTCTCCGTTTCCCACTCTCCGATACTGCGCCGCACTGAGGGGCCCGCTTGTAGTGGGCGTGCCCCTTCCACGTCCAAGCTCTCCTCTGCAGTCTTCGCCTTCACCGGAGTCCTGATGCCGAGCATTGTAGCGTTAGTATTAAGTTGTCGGGGGACAAGTACTAAGTTAAATCCCTGTAAAGGGGGGATTCAGTCAGTAGAAAAATTTACAAATATAATTTAATAAATGAAATAAAATAAGTCCTACAATGGAACTTAGTCAAAATACATAAAAATGATAAAATTATAGTCAAAATGGTGTTTCTTTGGTATGAACACTGCAACTACACTGTTTACCCGCCTAGCAAGAGCTCTGAGAGCTAAAAGAATAATAAAAAATTTGTCGATTGCTATGTGTTCACCCTTCCTATAAGCCAAAGGGTGGGTGGGTGGGGAAAATTTTATTTGAGCTAGACGCACGTGCGATACGTCCAGAGACGCGTCTCCGCGCGGGCTAGCGAACTGTGAAATAAAACGGGATGAGCGCCGAAGAAAATTCTGGAGTTATGGTCAAAAAACCAGTTTTTGAACCAAAAAATTTAGGTTATCAGCCTCCAACTGGGACGCCGGCTCACGGAACGCGGACCGGGACACAGGGATGAAGGGTGAGTACTATTGAAACTATAATTTGGTGTTAGATTGCAAAGAAAATTTGGAAAAACAATTAATTTAGACGATTTTGTTTAAAAATGTATTAAAAAACTAGGGGTAGGTGGTAAATATTTTATCCAGGGGTGCAGGTCAGTGCGGGGTGGTCAATACGTAGGCGGACGCCTAGTTATGTCAATTTGAGCTGAAAACAGCGTCAAAATCGCGCGTCTGGAAGCGAAGATATCAACGTTTTTATATTTTTCTTATCCCCTTACGTGGATTTTGGTACTAGCAGAAACTACTTGAAAATGACAATTTTGAAAAAAATATTTATGTTTTATTTGAGCTAGACGCACGTGCGATACGTCCAGAGACGCGTCTCCGCGCGGGCTAGCGAACTGTGAAATAAAACGGGATGAGCGCCGAAGAAAATTCTGGAGTTATGGTCAAAAAACCAGTTTTTGAACCAAAAAATTTAGGTTATCAGCCTCCAACTGGGACGCCGGCTCACGGAACGCGGACCGGGACACAGGGATGAAGGGTGAGTACTATTGAAACTATAATTTGGTGTTAGATTGCAAAGAAAATTTGGAAAAACAATTAATTTAGACGATTTTGTTTAAAAATGTATTAAAAAACTAGGGGTAGGTGGTAAATATTTTATCCAGGGGTGCAGGTCAGTGCGGGGTGGTCAATACGTAGGCGGACGCCTAGTTATGTCAATTTGAGCTGAAAACAGCGTCAAAATCGCGCGTCTGGAAGCGAAGATATCAACGTTTTTATATTTTTCTTATCCCCTTACGTGGATTTTGGTACTAGCAGAAACTACTTGAAAATGACAATTTTGAAAAAAATATTTATGTTTTATTTGAGCTAGACGCACGTGCGATACGTCCAGAGACGCGTCTCCGCGCGGGCTAGCGAACTGTGAAATAAAACGGGATGAGCGCCGAAGAAAATTCTGGAGTTATGGTCAAAAAACCAGTTTTTGAACCAAAAAATTTAGGTTATCAGCCTCCAACTGGGACGCCGGCTCACGGAACGCGGACCGGGACACAGGGATGAAGGGTGAGTACTATTGAAACTATAATTTGGTGTTAGATTGCAAAGAAAATTTGGAAAAACAATTAATTTAGACGATTTTGTTTAAAAATGTATTAAAAAACTAGGGGTAGGTGGTAAATATTTTATCCAGGGGTGCAGGTCAGTGCGGGGTGGTCAATACGTAGGCGGACGCCTAGTTATGTCAATTTGAGCTGAAAACAGCGTCAAAATCGCGCGTCTGGAAGCGAAGATATCAACGTTTTTATATTTTTCTTATCCCCTTACGTGGATTTTGGTACTAGCAGAAACTACTTGAAAATGACAATTTTGAAAAAAATATTTATGTTTTATTTGAGCTAGACGCACGTGCGATACGTCCAGAGACGCGTCTCCGCGCGGGCTAGCGAACTGTGAAATAAAACGGGATGAGCGCCGAAGAAAATTCTGGAGTTATGGTCAAAAAACCAGTTTTTGAACCAAAAAATTTAGGTTATCAGCCTCCAACTGGGACGCCGGCTCACGGAACGCGGACCGGGACACAGGGATGAAGGGTGAGTACTATTGAAACTATAATTTGGTGTTAGATTGCAAAGAAAATTTGGAAAAACAATTAATTTAGACGATTTTGTTTAAAAATGTATTAAAAAACTAGGGGTAGGTGGTAAATATTTTATCCAGGGGTGCAGGTCAGTGCGGGGTGGTCAATACGTAGGCGGACGCCTAGTTATGTCAATTTGAGCTGAAAACAGCGTCAAAATCGCGCGTCTGGAAGCGAAGATATCAACGTTTTTATATTTTTCTTATCCCCTTACGTGGATTTTGGTACTAGCAGAAACTACTTGAAAATGACAATTTTGAAAAAAATATTTATGTTTTATTTGAGCTAGACGCACGTGCGATACGTCCAGAGACGCGTCTCCGCGCGGGCTAGCGAACTGTGAAATAAAACGGGATGAGCGCCGAAGAAAATTCTGGAGTTATGGTCAAAAAACCAGTTTTTGAACCAAAAAATTTAGGTTATCAGCCTCCAACTGGGACGCCGGCTCACGGAACGCGGACCGGGACACAGGGATGAAGGGTGAGTACTATTGAAACTATAATTTGGTGTTAGATTGCAAAGAAAATTTGGAAAAACAATTAATTTAGACGATTTTGTTTAAAAATGTATTAAAAAACTAGGGGTAGGTGGTAAATATTTTATCCAGGGGTGCAGGTCAGTGCGGGGTGGTCAATACGTAGGCGGACGCCTAGTTATGTCAATTTGAGCTGAAAACAGCGTCAAAATCGCGCGTCTGGAAGCGAAGATATCAACGTTTTTATATTTTTCTTATCCCCTTACGTGGATTTTGGTACTAGCAGAAACTACTTGAAAATGACAATTTTGAAAAAAATATTTATGTTTTATTTGAGCTAGACGCACGTGCGATACGTCCAGAGACGCGTCTCCGCGCGGGCTAGCGAACTGTGAAATAAAACGGGATGAGCGCCGAAGAAAATTCTGGAGTTATGGTCAAAAAACCAGTTTTTGAACCAAAAAATTTAGGTTATCAGCCTCCAACTGGGACGCCGGCTCACGGAACGCGGACCGGGACACAGGGATGAAGGGTGAGTACTATTGAAACTATAATTTGGTGTTAGATTGCAAAGAAAATTTGGAAAAACAATTAATTTAGACGATTTTGTTTAAAAATGTATTAAAAAACTAGGGGTAGGTGGTAAATATTTTATCCAGGGGTGCAGGTCAGTGCGGGGTGGTCAATACGTAGGCGGACGCCTAGTTATGTCAATTTGAGCTGAAAACAGCGTCAAAATCGCGCGTCTGGAAGCGAAGATATCAACGTTTTTATATTTTTCTTATCCCCTTACGTGGATTTTGGTACTAGCAGAAACTACTTGAAAATGACAATTTTGAAAAAAATATTTATGTTTTATTTGAGCTAGACGCACGTGCGATACGTCCAGAGACGCGTCTCCGCGCGGGCTAGCGAACTGTGAAATAAAACGGGATGAGCGCCGAAGAAAATTCTGGAGTTATGGTCAAAAAACCAGTTTTTGAACCAAAAAATTTAGGTTATCAGCCTCCAACTGGGACGCCGGCTCACGGAACGCGGACCGGGACACAGGGATGAAGGGTGAGTACTATTGAAACTATAATTTGGTGTTAGATTGCAAAGAAAATTTGGAAAAACAATTAATTTAGACGATTTTGTTTAAAAATGTATTAAAAAACTAGGGGTAGGTGGTAAATATTTTATCCAGGGGTGCAGGTCAGTGCGGGGTGGTCAATACGTAGGCGGACGCCTAGTTATGTCAATTTGAGCTGAAAACAGCGTCAAAATCGCGCGTCTGGAAGCGAAGATATCAACGTTTTTATATTTTTCTTATCCCCTTACGTGGATTTTGGTACTAGCAGAAATTACTTGAAAATGACAATTTTGAAAAAAATATTTATGTTTTATTTGAGCTAGACGCACGTGCGATACGTCCAGAGACGCGTCTCCGCGCGGGCTAGCGAACTGTGAAATAAAACGGGATGAGCGCCGAAGAAAATTCTGGAGTTATGGTCAAAAAACCAGTTTTTGAACCAAAAAATTTAGGTTATCAGCCTCCAACTGGGACGCCGGCTCACGGAACGCGGACCGGGACACAGGGATGAAGGGTGAGTACTATTGAAACTATAATTTGGTGTTAGATTGCAAAGAAAATTTGGAAAAACAATTAATTTAGACGATTTTGTTTAAAAATGTATTAAAAAACTAGGGGTAGGTGGTAAATATTTTATCCAGGGGTGCAGGTCAGTGCGGGGTGGTCAATACGTAGGCGGACGCCTAGTTATGTCAATTTGAGCTGAAAACAGCGTCAAAATCGCGCGTCTGGAAGCGAAGATATCAACGTTTTTATATTTTTCTTATCCCCTTACGTGGATTTTGGTACTAGCAGAAACTACTTGAAAATGACAATTTTGAAAAAAATATTTATGTTTTATTTGAGCTAGACGCACGTGCGATACGTCCAGAGACGCGTCTCCGCGCGGGCTAGCGAACTGTGAAATAAAACGGGATGAGCGCCGAAGAAAATTCTGGAGTTATGGTCAAAAAACCAGTTTTTGAACCAAAAAATTTAGGTTATCAGCCTCCAACTGGGACGCCGGCTCACGGAACGCGGACCGGGACACAGGGATGAAGGGTGAGTACTATTGAAACTATAATTTGGTGTTAGATTGCAAAGAAAATTTGGAAAAACAATTAATTTAGACGATTTTGTTTAAAAATGTATTAAAAAACTAGGGGTAGGTGGTAAATATTTTATCCAGGGGTGCAGGTCAGTGCGGGGTGGTCAATACGTAGGCGGACGCCTAGTTATGTCAATTTGAGCTGAAAACAGCGTCAAAATCGCGCGTCTGGAAGCGAAGATATCAACGTTTTTATATTTTTCTTATCCCCTTACGTGGATTTTGGTACTAGCAGAAACTACTTGAAAATGACAATTTTGAAAAAAATATTTATGTTTTATTTGAGCTAGACGCACGTGCGATACGTCCAGAGACGCGTCTCCGCGCGGGCTAGCGAACTGTGAAATAAAACGGGATGAGCGCCGAAGAAAATTCTGGAGTTATGGTCAAAAAACCAGTTTTTGAACCAAAAAATTTAGGTTATCAGCCTCCAACTGGGACGCCGGCTCACGGAACGCGGACCGGGACACAGGGATGAAGGGTGAGTACTATTGAAACTATAATTTGGTGTTAGATTGCAAAGAAAATTTGGAAAAACAATTAATTTAGACGATTTTGTTTAAAAATGTATTAAAAAACTAGGGGTAGGTGGTAAATATTTTATCCAGGGGTGCAGGTCAGTGCGGGGTGGTCAATACGTAGGCGGACGCCTAGTTATGTCAATTTGAGCTGAAAACAGCGTCAAAATCGCGCGTCTGGAAGCGAAGATATCAACGTTTTTATATTTTTCTTATCCCCTTACGTGGATTTTGGTACTAGCAGAAACTACTTGAAAATGACAATTTTGAAAAAAATATTTATGTTTTATTTGAGCTAGACGCACGTGCGATACGTCCAGAGACGCGTCTCCGCGCGGGCTAGCGAACTGTGAAATAAAACGGGATGAGCGCCGAAGAAAATTCTGGAGTTATGGTCAAAAAACCAGTTTTTGAACCAAAAAATTTAGGTTATCAGCCTCCAACTGGGACGCCGGCTCACGGAACGCGGACCGGGACACAGGGATGAAGGGTGAGTACTATTGAAACTATAATTTGGTGTTAGATTGCAAAGAAAATTTGGAAAAACAATTAATTTAGACGATTTTGTTTAAAAATGTATTAAAAAACTAGGGGTAGGTGGTAAATATTTTATCCAGGGGTGCAGGTCAGTGCGGGGTGGTCAATACGTAGGCGGACGCCTAGTTATGTCAATTTGAGCTGAAAACAGCGTCAAAATCGCGCGTCTGGAAGCGAAGATATCAACGTTTTTATATTTTTCTTATCCCCTTACGTGGATTTTGGTACTAGCAGAAACTACTTGAAAATGACAATTTTGAAAAAAATATTTATGTTTTATTTGAGCTAGACGCACGTGCGATACGTCCAGAGACGCGTCTCCGCGCGGGCTAGCGAACTGTGAAATAAAACGGGATGAGCGCCGAAGAAAATTCTGGAGTTATGGTCAAAAAACCAGTTTTTGAACCAAAAAATTTAGGTTATCAGCCTCCAACTGGGACGCCGGCTCACGGAACGCGGACCGGGACACAGGGATGAAGGGTGAGTACTATTGAAACTATAATTTGGTGTTAGATTGCAAAGAAAATTTGGAAAAACAATTAATTTAGACGATTTTGTTTAAAAATGTATTAAAAAACTAGGGGTAGGTGGTAAATATTTTATCCAGGGGTGCAGGTCAGTGCGGGGTGGTCAATACGTAGGCGGACGCCTAGTTATGTCAATTTGAGCTGAAAACAGCGTCAAAATCGCGCGTCTGGAAGCGAAGATATCAACGTTTTTATATTTTTCTTATCCCCTTACGTGGATTTTGGTACTAGCAGAAACTACTTGAAAATGACAATTTTGAAAAAAATATTTATGTTTTATTTGAGCTAGACGCACGTGCGATACGTCCAGAGACGCGTCTCCGCGCGGGCTAGCGAACTGTGAAATAAAACGGGATGAGCGCCGAAGAAAATTCTGGAGTTATGGTCAAAAAACCAGTTTTTGAACCAAAAAATTTAGGTTATCAGCCTCCAACTGGGACGCCGGCTCACGGAACGCGGACCGGGACACAGGGATGAAGGGTGAGTACTATTGAAACTATAATTTGGTGTTAGATTGCAAAGAAAATTTGGAAAAACAATTAATTTAGACGATTTTGTTTAAAAATGTATTAAAAAACTAGGGGTAGGTGGTAAATATTTTATCCAGGGGTGCAGGTCAGTGCGGGGTGGTCAATACGTAGGCGGACGCCTAGTTATGTCAATTTGAGCTGAAAACAGCGTCAAAATCGCGCGTCTGGAAGCGAAGATATCAACGTTTTTATATTTTTCTTATCCCCTTACGTGGATTTTGGTACTAGCAGAAACTACTTGAAAATGACAATTTTGAAAAAAATATTTATGTTTTATTTGAGCTAGACGCACGTGCGATACGTCCAGAGACGCGTCTCCGCGCGGGCTAGCGAACTGTGAAATAAAACGGGATGAGCGCCGAAGAAAATTCTGGAGTTATGGTCAAAAAACCAGTTTTTGAACCAAAAAATTTAGGTTATCAGCCTCCAACTGGGACGCCGGCTCACGGAACGCGGACCGGGACACAGGGATGAAGGGTGAGTACTATTGAAACTATAATTTGGTGTTAGATTGCAAAGAAAATTTGGAAAAACAATTAATTTAGACGATTTTGTTTAAAAATGTATTAAAAAACTAGGGGTAGGTGGTAAATATTTTATCCAGGGGTGCAGGTCAGTGCGGGGTGGTCAATACGTAGGCGGACGCCTAGTTATGTCAATTTGAGCTGAAAACAGCGTCAAAATCGCGCGTCTGGAAGCGAAGATATCAACGTTTTTATATTTTTCTTATCCCCTTACGTGGATTTTGGTACTAGCAGAAACTACTTGAAAATGACAATTTTGAAAAAAATATTTATGTTTTATTTGAGCTAGACGCACGTGCGATACGTCCAGAGACGCGTCTCCGCGCGGGCTAGCGAACTGTGAAATAAAACGGGATGAGCGCCGAAGAAAATTCTGGAGTTATGGTCAAAAAACCAGTTTTTGAACCAAAAAATTTAGGTTATCAGCCTCCAACTGGGACGCCGGCTCACGGAACGCGGACCGGGACACAGGGATGAAGGGTGAGTACTATTGAAACTATAATTTGGTGTTAGATTGCAAAGAAAATTTGGAAAAACAATTAATTTAGACGATTTTGTTTAAAAATGTATTAAAAAACTAGGGGTAGGTGGTAAATATTTTATCCAGGGGTGCAGGTCAGTGCGGGGTGGTCAATACGTAGGCGGACGCCTAGTTATGTCAATTTGAGCTGAAAACAGCGTCAAAATCGCGCGTCTGGAAGCGAAGATATCAACGTTTTTATATTTTTCTTATCCCCTTACGTGGATTTTGGTACTAGCAGAAACTACTTGAAAATGACAATTTTGAAAAAAATATTTATGTTTTATTTGAGCTAGACGCACGTGCGATACGTCCAGAGACGCGTCTCCGCGCGGGCTAGCGAACTGTGAAATAAAACGGGATGAGCGCCGAAGAAAATTCTGGAGTTATGGTCAAAAAACCAGTTTTTGAACCAAAAAATTTAGGTTATCAGCCTCCAACTGGGACGCCGGCTCACGGAACGCGGACCGGGACACAGGGATGAAGGGTGAGTACTATTGAAACTATAATTTGGTGTTAGATTGCAAAGAAAATTTGGAAAAACAATTAATTTAGACGATTTTGTTTAAAAATGTATTAAAAAACTAGGGGTAGGTGGTAAATATTTTATCCAGGGGTGCAGGTCAGTGCGGGGTGGTCAATACGTAGGCGGACGCCTAGTTATGTCAATTTGAGCTGAAAACAGCGTCAAAATCGCGCGTCTGGAAGCGAAGATATCAACGTTTTTATATTTTTCTTATCCCCTTACGTGGATTTTGGTACTAGCAGAAACTACTTGAAAATGACAATTTTGAAAAAAATATTTATGTTTTATTTGAGCTAGACGCACGTGCGATACGTCCAGAGACGCGTCTCCGCGCGGGCTAGCGAACTGTGAAATAAAACGGGATGAGCGCCGAAGAAAATTCTGGAGTTATGGTCAAAAAACCAGTTTTTGAACCAAAAAATTTAGGTTATCAGCCTCCAACTGGGACGCCGGCTCACGGAACGCGGACCGGGACACAGGGATGAAGGGTGAGTACTATTGAAACTATAATTTGGTGTTAGATTGCAAAGAAAATTTGGAAAAACAATTAATTTAGACGATTTTGTTTAAAAATGTATTAAAAAACTAGGGGTAGGTGGTAAATATTTTATCCAGGGGTGCAGGTCAGTGCGGGGTGGTCAATACGTAGGCGGACGCCTAGTTATGTCAATTTGAGCTGAAAACAGCGTCAAAATCGCGCGTCTGGAAGCGAAGATATCAACGTTTTTATATTTTTCTTATCCCCTTACGTGGATTTTGGTACTAGCAGAAACTACTTGAAAATGACAATTTTGAAAAAAATATTTATGTTTTATTTGAGCTAGACGCACGTGCGATACGTCCAGAGACGCGTCTCCGCGCGGGCTAGCGAACTGTGAAATAAAACGGGATGAGCGCCGAAGAAAATTCTGGAGTTATGGTCAAAAAACCAGTTTTTGAACCAAAAAATTTAGGTTATCAGCCTCCAACTGGGACGCCGGCTCACGGAACGCGGACCGGGACACAGGGATGAAGGGTGAGTACTATTGAAACTATAATTTGGTGTTAGATTGCAAAGAAAATTTGGAAAAACAATTAATTTAGACGATTTTGTTTAAAAATGTATTAAAAAACTAGGGGTAGGTGGTAAATATTTTATCCAGGGGTGCAGGTCAGTGCGGGGTGGTCAATACGTAGGCGGACGCCTAGTTATGTCAATTTGAGCTGAAAACAGCGTCAAAATCGCGCGTCTGGAAGCGAAGATATCAACGTTTTTATATTTTTCTTATCCCCTTACGTGGATTTTGGTACTAGCAGAAACTACTTGAAAATGACAATTTTGAAAAAAATATTTATGTTTTATTTGAGCTAGACGCACGTGCGATACGTCCAGAGACGCGTCTCCGCGCGGGCTAGCGAACTGTGAAATAAAACGGGATGAGCGCCGAAGAAAATTCTGGAGTTATGGTCAAAAAACCAGTTTTTGAACCAAAAAATTTAGGTTATCAGCCTCCAACTGGGACGCCGGCTCACGGAACGCGGACCGGGACACAGGGATGAAGGGTGAGTACTATTGAAACTATAATTTGGTGTTAGATTGCAAAGAAAATTTGGAAAAACAATTAATTTAGACGATTTTGTTTAAAAATGTATTAAAAAACTAGGGGTAGGTGGTAAATATTTTATCCAGGGGTGCAGGTCAGTGCGGGGTGGTCAATACGTAGGCGGACGCCTAGTTATGTCAATTTGAGCTGAAAACAGCGTCAAAATCGCGCGTCTGGAAGCGAAGATATCAACGTTTTTATATTTTTCTTATCCCCTTACGTGGATTTTGGTACTAGCAGAAACTACTTGAAAATGACAATTTTGAAAAAAATATTTATGTTTTATTTGAGCTAGACGCACGTGCGATACGTCCAGAGACGCGTCTCCGCGCGGGCTAGCGAACTGTGAAATAAAACGGGATGAGCGCCGAAGAAAATTCTGGAGTTATGGTCAAAAAACCAGTTTTTGAACCAAAAAATTTAGGTTATCAGCCTCCAACTGGGACGCCGGCTCACGGAACGCGGACCGGGACACAGGGATGAAGGGTGAGTACTATTGAAACTATAATTTGGTGTTAGATTGCAAAGAAAATTTGGAAAAACAATTAATTTAGACGATTTTGTTTAAAAATGTATTAAAAAACTAGGGGTAGGTGGTAAATATTTTATCCAGGGGTGCAGGTCAGTGCGGGGTGGTCAATACGTAGGCGGACGCCTAGTTATGTCAATTTGAGCTGAAAACAGCGTCAAAATCGCGCGTCTGGAAGCGAAGATATCAACGTTTTTATATTTTTCTTATCCCCTTACGTGGATTTTGGTACTAGCAGAAACTACTTGAAAATGACAATTTTGAAAAAAATATTTATGTTTTATTTGAGCTAGACGCACGTGCGATACGTCCAGAGACGCGTCTCCGCGCGGGCTAGCGAACTGTGAAATAAAACGGGATGAGCGCCGAAGAAAATTCTGGAGTTATGGTCAAAAAACCAGTTTTTGAACCAAAAAATTTAGGTTATCAGCCTCCAACTGGGACGCCGGCTCACGGAACGCGGACCGGGACACAGGGATGAAGGGTGAGTACTATTGAAACTATAATTTGGTGTTAGATTGCAAAGAAAATTTGGAAAAACAATTAATTTAGACGATTTTGTTTAAAAATGTATTAAAAAACTAGGGGTAGGTGGTAAATATTTTATCCAGGGGTGCAGGTCAGTGCGGGGTGGTCAATACGTAGGCGGACGCCTAGTTATGTCAATTTGAGCTGAAAACAGCGTCAAAATCGCGCGTCTGGAAGCGAAGATATCAACGTTTTTATATTTTTCTTATCCCCTTACGTGGATTTTGGTACTAGCAGAAACTACTTGAAAATGACAATTTTGAAAAAAATATTTATGTTTTATTTGAGCTAGACGCACGTGCGATACGTCCAGAGACGCGTCTCCGCGCGGGCTAGCGAACTGTGAAATAAAACGGGATGAGCGCCGAAGAAAATTCTGGAGTTATGGTCAAAAAACCAGTTTTTGAACCAAAAAATTTAGGTTATCAGCCTCCAACTGGGACGCCGGCTCACGGAACGCGGACCGGGACACAGGGATGAAGGGTGAGTACTATTGAAACTATAATTTGGTGTTAGATTGCAAAGAAAATTTGGAAAAACAATTAATTTAGACGATTTTGTTTAAAAATGTATTAAAAAACTAGGGGTAGGTGGTAAATATTTTATCCAGGGGTGCAGGTCAGTGCGGGGTGGTCAATACGTAGGCGGACGCCTAGTTATGTCAATTTGAGCTGAAAACAGCGTCAAAATCGCGCGTCTGGAAGCGAAGATATCAACGTTTTTATATTTTTCTTATCCCCTTACGTGGATTTTGGTACTAGCAGAAACTACTTGAAAATGACAATTTTGAAAAAAATATTTATGTTTTATTTGAGCTAGACGCACGTGCGATACGTCCAGAGACGCGTCTCCGCGCGGGCTAGCGAACTGTGAAATAAAACGGGATGAGCGCCGAAGAAAATTCTGGAGTTATGGTCAAAAAACCAGTTTTTGAACCAAAAAATTTAGGTTATCAGCCTCCAACTGGGACGCCGGCTCACGGAACGCGGACCGGGACACAGGGATGAAGGGTGAGTACTATTGAAACTATAATTTGGTGTTAGATTGCAAAGAAAATTTGGAAAAACAATTAATTTAGACGATTTTGTTTAAAAATGTATTAAAAAACTAGGGGTAGGTGGTAAATATTTTATCCAGGGGTGCAGGTCAGTGCGGGGTGGTCAATACGTAGGCGGACGCCTAGTTATGTCAATTTGAGCTGAAAACAGCGTCAAAATCGCGCGTCTGGAAGCGAAGATATCAACGTTTTTATATTTTTCTTATCCCCTTACGTGGATTTTGGTACTAGCAGAAACTACTTGAAAATGACAATTTTGAAAAAAATATTTATGTTTTATTTGAGCTAGACGCACGTGCGATACGTCCAGAGACGCGTCTCCGCGCGGGCTAGCGAACTGTGAAATAAAACGGGATGAGCGCCGAAGAAAATTCTGGAGTTATGGTCAAAAAACCAGTTTTTGAACCAAAAAATTTAGGTTATCAGCCTCCAACTGGGACGCCGGCTCACGGAACGCGGACCGGGACACAGGGATGAAGGGTGAGTACTATTGAAACTATAATTTGGTGTTAGATTGCAAAGAAAATTTGGAAAAACAATTAATTTAGACGATTTTGTTTAAAAATGTATTAAAAAACTAGGGGTAGGTGGTAAATATTTTATCCAGGGGTGCAGGTCAGTGCGGGGTGGTCAATACGTAGGCGGACGCCTAGTTATGTCAATTTGAGCTGAAAACAGCGTCAAAATCGCGCGTCTGGAAGCGAAGATATCAACGTTTTTATATTTTTCTTATCCCCTTACGTGGATTTTGGTACTAGCAGAAACTACTTGAAAATGACAATTTTGAAAAAAATATTTATGTTTTATTTGAGCTAGACGCACGTGCGATACGTCCAGAGACGCGTCTCCGCGCGGGCTAGCGAACTGTGAAATAAAACGGGATGAGCGCCGAAGAAAATTCTGGAGTTATGGTCAAAAAACCAGTTTTTGAACCAAAAAATTTAGGTTATCAGCCTCCAACTGGGACGCCGGCTCACGGAACGCGGACCGGGACACAGGGATGAAGGGTGAGTACTATTGAAACTATAATTTGGTGTTAGAT
This sequence comes from Lycophotia porphyrea, assembly GCA_950005105.1. Classification (NCBI taxonomy): domain Eukaryota; kingdom Metazoa; phylum Arthropoda; class Insecta; order Lepidoptera; family Noctuidae; genus Lycophotia; species Lycophotia porphyrea. Next base: position 23,545 of record OX465404.1, on the reverse strand, counting down.
TGCAAAGAAAATTTGGAAAAACAATTAATTTAGACGATTTTGTTTAAAAATGTATTAAAAAACTAGGGGTAGGTGGTAAATATTTTATCCAGGGGTGCAGGTCAGTGCGGGGTGGTCAATACGTAGGCGGACGCCTAGTTATGTCAATTTGAGCTGAAAACAGCGTCAAAATCGCGCGTCTGGAAGCGAAGATATCAACGTTTTTATATTTTTCTTATCCCCTTACGTGGATTTTGGTACTAGCAGAAACTACTTGAAAATGACAATTTTGAAAAAAATATTTATGTTTTATTTGAGCTAGACGCACGTGCGATACGTCCAGAGACGCGTCTCCGCGCGGGCTAGCGAACTGTGAAATAAAACGGGATGAGCGCCGAAGAAAATTCTGGAGTTATGGTCAAAAAACCAGTTTTTGAACCAAAAAATTTAGGTTATCAGCCTCCAACTGGGACGCCGGCTCACGGAACGCGGACCGGGACACAGGGATGAAGGGTGAGTACTATTGAAACTATAATTTGGTGTTAGATTGCAAAGAAAATTTGGAAAAACAATTAATTTAGACGATTTTGTTTAAAAATGTATTAAAAAACTAGGGGTAGGTGGTAAATATTTTATCCAGGGGTGCAGGTCAGTGCGGGGTGGTCAATACGTAGGCGGACGCCTAGTTATGTCAATTTGAGCTGAAAACAGCGTCAAAATCGCGCGTCTGGAAGCGAAGATATCAACGTTTTTATATTTTTCTTATCCCCTTACGTGGATTTTGGTACTAGCAGAAACTACTTGAAAATGACAATTTTGAAAAAAATATTTATGTTTTATTTGAGCTAGACGCACGTGCGATACGTCCAGAGACGCGTCTCCGCGCGGGCTAGCGAACTGTGAAATAAAACGGGATGAGCGCCGAAGAAAATTCTGGAGTTATGGTCAAAAAACCAGTTTTTGAACCAAAAAATTTAGGTTATCAGCCTCCAACTGGGACGCCGGCTCACGGAACGCGGACCGGGACACAGGGATGAAGGGTGAGTACTATTGAAACTATAATTTGGTGTTAGATTGCAAAGAAAATTTGGAAAAACAATTAATTTAGACGATTTTGTTTAAAAATGTATTAAAAAACTAGGGGTAGGTGGTAAATATTTTATCCAGGGGTGCAGGTCAGTGCGGGGTGGTCAATACGTAGGCGGACGCCTAGTTATGTCAATTTGAGCTGAAAACAGCGTCAAAATCGCGCGTCTGGAAGCGAAGATATCAACGTTTTTATATTTTTCTTATCCCCTTACGTGGATTTTGGTACTAGCAGAAACTACTTGAAAATGACAATTTTGAAAAAAATATTTATGTTTTATTTGAGCTAGACGCACGTGCGATACGTCCAGAGACGCGTCTCCGCGCGGGCTAGCGAACTGTGAAATAAAACGGGATGAGCGCCGAAGAAAATTCTGGAGTTATGGTCAAAAAACCAGTTTTTGAACCAAAAAATTTAGGTTATCAGCCTCCAACTGGGACGCCGGCTCACGGAACGCGGACCGGGACACAGGGATGAAGGGTGAGTACTATTGAAACTATAATTTGGTGTTAGATTGCAAAGAAAATTTGGAAAAACAATTAATTTAGACGATTTTGTTTAAAAATGTATTAAAAAACTAGGGGTAGGTGGTAAATATTTTATCCAGGGGTGCAGGTCAGTGCGGGGTGGTCAATACGTAGGCGGACGCCTAGTTATGTCAATTTGAGCTGAAAACAGCGTCAAAATCGCGCGTCTGGAAGCGAAGATATCAACGTTTTTATATTTTTCTTATCCCCTTACGTGGATTTTGGTACTAGCAGAAACTACTTGAAAATGACAATTTTGAAAAAAATATTTATGTTTTATTTGAGCTAGACGCACGTGCGATACGTCCAGAGACGCGTCTCCGCGCGGGCTAGCGAACTGTGAAATAAAACGGGATGAGCGCCGAAGAAAATTCTGGAGTTATGGTCAAAAAACCAGTTTTTGAACCAAAAAATTTAGGTTATCAGCCTCCAACTGGGACGCCGGCTCACGGAACGCGGACCGGGACACAGGGATGAAGGGTGAGTACTATTGAAACTATAATTTGGTGTTAGATTGCAAAGAAAATTTGGAAAAACAATTAATTTAGACGATTTTGTTTAAAAATGTATTAAAAAACTAGGGGTAGGTGGTAAATATTTTATCCAGGGGTGCAGGTCAGTGCGGGGTGGTCAATACGTAGGCGGACGCCTAGTTATGTCAATTTGAGCTGAAAACAGCGTCGGGTTAGGTTAGGTTAGGTTAGGTTAGGTTAGGTTAGGTTGGGGCGGATCTGTATTTATGCTTTCGCGGTTGCACAACGACAAGCTTTGCACATGCTTTGCTTGGTAGCATAGATGCAGGTCTACCTTACTGCCTCCCTCAGAGGCGGTAGGGTGGCGGGGTCTTGAGGGGGAGCGCTACGGTCGTGTAGATCCTCAAGGCAAGTCTGGTGTGTTACCTTCACGTGGTTGCCGCCCTGTTCTTGGTCTAATTCCATAAGAAATAGACGCAACAAAAAACCACCAGGCGCTTTCTGGGGAGGGGCGCACCGCACGTCGTGTGATGACTCATGCGATGTGCGGTGTGCGTTCCCCTGCGTGCCCTCTGAGCAGCGGGCATAGCAGAGGGCACAGCAGGGGAGTGCCGCGGGGGACTGGGCCTCCCGCTTCCCGGCGTGGTCGAGGCCATGCTGGGGAGTGTGGAGAGGAGGCCTGGTCAGCGGAGCGCGCGCGGGAGGTCCCTCTCGTTGCGCCGCTCCGCTAGCGGAGAGGGGGGGAAGGGGCATTTGCCCTCCCTCCTCACGGTGACGGGCGGGCGACAGGCACGGAGGTGCCTCCGCCCGCATTGCACCCGTCACCTTGCGGGCGACTGGGCCTCACGCTTCCCGGCGTGCGTGCGTGAACACCGTGCTGGGGGGCGAGAGGCCTGGTCAGCGGTTGCTTCCTTCTGCGATTTCGCAGAAGGAGGAGGCGGAGCGCCAGCGGGAGTTTACTCTCGCTGCGCTGCTCTGCGGGCGGGGGGGGGGGGAAGGGGCGTTTGCCCTCCCTCCTCACGGTGACGGGCGGGCGACAGGCGCGGGGGTGCCTACGCCCGCATTGCACCCGTCACCTCCGTCGGTCATTCCCGAACCCCCCCCTCCACGTCCGTGCCGTGAGGACAAGAGGGGGGTCAGCCTTGTGTGTTCGTCGGCGGGGGACTGGAAGTAAAGGCTGTGCCGGTTTCCCAGTCCCCCTCCACTATGACGAAGCGGGAATGCGCTGGGTCGTTTTAGTGGGTATACCGTGGTGTTTGGCCGCCCGGGGAGTCCCACATACCCCTCCCATCACCCGACGGGAGGGTATGCGTAATGCATTTTTTCCCAGCGTCAAAAAAAAAAAAAAAAAAAAAAAAAAGGTTAGGTTAGGTTAGGTTAGGTTAGGTTAGGTTAGGTTAGGTTAGGTTAGGTTAGGTTAGGTTGGGGCGGATCTGTATTTATGCTTTCGCGGTTGCACAACGACAAGCTTTGCACATGCTTTGCTTGGTAGCATAGATGCAGGTCTACCTTACTGCCTCCCTCAGAGGCGGTAGGGTGGCGGGGTCTTGAGGGGGAGCGCTACGGTCGTGTAGATCCTCAAGGCAAGTCTGGTGTGTTACCTTCACGTGGTTGCCGCCCTGTTCTTGGTCTAATTCCATAAGAAATAGACGCAACAAAAAACCACCAGGCGCTTTCTGGGGAGGGGCGCACCGCACTCATGCGATGTGCGGTGTGCGTTCCCCTGCGTGCCCTCTGAGCAGCGGGCATAGCGGAGGGCACAGCAGGGGAATGCCGCGGGGGACTGGGCCTCCCGCTTCCCGGCGTGGTCGAGGCCATGCTGGGGAGTGTGGAGAGGAGGCCTGGTCAGCGGAGCGCGCGCGGGAGGACCCCCCCGCTGCGCCGCTCCGCTAGCGGAGAGGGGGGGAAGGGGCGTTTGCCCTCCCCCCTCACGGTGACGGGCGGGCGACAGGCACGGAGGTGCCTTCGCTCGCATTGCACCCGTCACCTCGCGGGCGACTGGGCCTCCCGCTTCCCGGCGTGCGTGCCACGGAACACCAAGCTGGGGAGCGAGGAGGCCTGGTCAGCGGTTGCCTCCTTCTGCGATTTCGCAGAAGGAGGAGGCGGAGCGCCAGCGGGAGTTTACTCTCGCTGCGCTGCTCTGCGGGCGGGGGGGGGGGAAGGGGCGTTTGCCCTCCCTCCTCACGGTGACGGGCGGGCGACAGGCGCGGGGGTGCCTACGCCCGCATTGCACCCGTCACCTCCGTCGGTCATTCCCGAACCCCCCCTCCACGTCCGTGCCGTGAGGACAAGAGGGGGGTCAGCCTTGTGTGTTCGTCGGCGGGGGACTGGAAGTAAAGGCTGTGCCGGTTTCCCAGTCCCCCTCCACTATGACGAAGCGGGAATGCGCTGGGTCGTTTTAGTGGGTATACCGTGGTGTTTGGCCGCCCGGGGAGTCCCACATACCCCTCCCATCCCCCGACGGGAGGGTATGCGTAATGCATTTTTTCCCAGCGTCAAAAAAAAAAAAAAAAAAAAAAAAAAAAAAAAGGTTAGGTTAGGTTAGGTTAGGTTAGGTTAGGTTTTTTTTTTTTTTTTTTTTTTTTTTTTTTTTTTGGCAGGAGTGGGAAATCCCCACGGACACCTCGACTGCCTCGCTGATTTTGAGACAGTCGAGGTAGTGCCGGACTCGAACCGGCTAAAACCACACTCCTGCCCTGCTAGTGTCCCCCTGACTTAGTCAGAGACCTTTTCTGACATGGACATTGTTATTGCTATTTTTTTGTTGTTTTGTTTAACGTTAATTTTGAAAAATTTACACTGAATTACTCTTTGGATTCTATTTTGTTTAATTTTAAATTGAGAACGTATTTATCTATAGTCTACTTTATTCTATGCTTATGTCTAAATATCTTTTCTTTTTGGGAAATATTTATATTTGAAAAAGCATATTTTAGGTTGTCTTGTTGCGCTGAATGACTTTTGTACCAATTGTCACGCAGTATTCCATAAAAATGTGTCTTAATTTTTTGTCTGACATTATTATGCGTATATTATTCAGGTTTAATTTAGTCTCTAATTTCCGCTCAGCATCGTATCTCTCCCTTTCGAACACAGGGCATTCTATCAGGATGTGTGCGATCGACTCCACTTTATCCGGCTCGCAGATGCACGCTGGGTTCTCCTTACACCTGAAACGGTGCAGGTATTCGGAGAACCCACCGTGACCCGTTAGGATTTGCGTGACTATTCCGGCCGGTTTCATCTTCATCACAATCCTGTAGGAGTCGATCGCATCTGGGAGGAACATTTTTGTGACCCCTGCTGTTTCACCCTGCTGATACCTGTGGTTCCATTCGCCAAGCGAATCCCTACGGATCTGCCGCCTGACGAATGAAACGGGGCACAGGTCGTAGTCCGGCTTCTTCTTCAACCTCAGGGCAGCTTCCTTCGCAAGTTGGTCGGCTCGCTCGTTTCCCTCCAAGCCCGCGTGGGCCTTTATCCAGAACAAGGAGACACTCTTATTCTGGAGCTTGCAGCGTCGGATGGTGTCCCTTGTTTCCACTGCCAGAGGATGGGGGGAACTTGCATTTACGACCGACTGAAGTGCCGCCCTGGAGTCGCTGAAGATGCCGAACGTTGTCTCTCTGCGCCTGAGCACCTCGCCTGCCGCTCTCTGTAGGGCTAGAAGCTCCGCCTGGTAGACGGTGCAGTAAGACGGCAAGACAAGTTTGAGGGCCCTAGTTTCGGTGGCACCATTCCATAAGGATAGCGCCGCTCCGACTTTGCCCTCAATCTTGCTGCCGTCAGTGAATATTCGCACAGCGAAATCATTGTGGTGTCTGTATTGTTCCTCGTCTACCAGGCTTCCGAACTCTAGGTTGACTTGGTCCGCGGGGTGCGGGGCTTCCACTGCTGGGGCCATACGCTCGACCTCCCTGCCCCCAAGCGCCGGCAAGGACATCCCCCTCTTAGCCTCGTACAGCGCAGCCGCTTCCCGCACACGAAGGTCAAGAGGGAGTATCCCGGCCAGCACCAGTGCCGAGTTCAGGGAGACCGTGCGGTAGGCTCTGCACAGCTTCTGCGCAAACCCCCTCTGGACCACGCCAAGTTGTTTGACTACCCCCACTTTTTTGGCGGCAGGTGCCCAGGCGCTTGCGGCGTAGAGAATGACCGGTTCGACCACTGCCATGTAGATGACGCGGATGATCTCCGGGTGAAGGCCCCAGCTCACTTTGGCCGCTCGTGCCAGCTGTTTGTAAATATTAACAGCTTTTCTGCAAACGTTGGCAACGTGGGTGTTGAAAGTGAGCTGGTGGTCGACGGTGAGCCCCAGAATTTTTATTTCCTTGGACATGCCAATGTCTACCCCGCCCATGCTCAGGAGCGGGACATCGTACTTTAGCTTTTTGGTTACCACCATTGCACAAGTTTTATGCGGTGCAAACTTTAGCTTATTTCGGATGCCCCACCCCCGAACATATTCGAGGGCGGCATTGGCCTGTCTTTGGACTTCCAACGCTGTGTCACCGTCGAAGATCATAACCACGTCATCGGCAAATGCCTGGCAGTAGTCTCCCCGCTCTTCCAGCCCCTTCAGCAGTGGGTCTAGAATAAGGTTCCATAGGATCGGACCACCAATGGACCCTTGCACACACCCCTTTGTCATGTCCTTTCGGCATTCGGCACCAGCGTACCTAACTCGGACACTCCTACCAGTCAAATAGCTGTCCAGCAGCCTCCTGAGGTTCACCGGGCACTTTTCCTCAGCCAGTCTGGTCCTGATGGCCGGCCACCATGCGCTATCGAAGGCTCCCTCTATGTCCAGTGATACAACAGTGATCAGCTTCTTTTCACTTAGCTTCGCTTTGATATGTTGTATCATGGTGTAGAGGGAGTCCTCGGTGCTCCTCTGTGGCATGAAACCAAACTGGCGAGTACTAAACCGCGGGATGAGGTGCCATTTTAGCCTCGCTACTAGAAGTTTTTCCAGCGTTTTACCTAAGACTGGTAGGAGGCCGATCGGCCTGTATGACTTTGGGGTGGTGTAGGAATCCTTGCCGGGCTTTCGAAGGACTACCACTGTGGCCACCTTCCAGGCCCCAGGGAAGTGTCCGTGCTCGAGGCACTTATTGGCCAATGCAAGGAACGTCCCTGGGTCCCGGAATATAGCCTGGGCACAGATATCGGCTGTGAGACCGTCTGCCCCGGGTGCCTTCTTCGGGTTGAAGCTTTCCACCGCGGTTTTCAGCTCCTGAAGTGTAAACGGTGGGTCATGTTGTTCATCATGCGTCCACTCGTTTACACGACAGGCCGCTTCGCGTGTCCGACGGTGGTCGGCAGTTTCTCCCTCTTCTAGGTCTTCGGGGTAGAAGGTCTCGGCCAACAGCAAAGCCGATTGCTGTGCATTCAGTGGCACTCCATCCTTCACCAACGGCAAGTCCTCTTGTCTCTTGGTGGTCCGTCCTATGACCCTATAAATCCCCTCCCACATTCCCTCCCTATCCTGTTTCCCACAGTAAGCCTTCCATCCTTCCGTCTGCGCCTTTAAGGCTAAGGACTCATACTTGTGTTTTGCTTGCAGGTACTCATCGACGACCTTTTGCCTCCGGACTGGTGCAGCGCACCGGATGCGGCGTCTTCGGGTGTTCACCTCCGACATCAGCTCAGCGAGCTCTTTGGACCACCACGGTATAGTTGGTTTTGTGTTATTACTAATTTTATCTAAAGTTTCTTCACAAGATTCTATAATTTTGGCTATATATTTGTTTACATTTTGTTCCAGGTCTGTTTTATTATTAATTTTACTAATTTCATTTGCATTTAAATTTGCTTCAGCTTTTAATTGGGCCAGTTTCACATGAAATTGGCTCCAATTTGCTTTCCTAGTGTTATATGATCTTGTGGTCCTATTTACCTTTATACCTTTTGATTTTTGAAGATTAATTTTGAAAACTATACCGTTGTGGTCCGAGCTCGTGAGGCCTTCCTCGACCCGCCAGTCCTCCACCAAGTCCAGCAGCTCCGTTGAGCAGGCTGTTACATCAACGAAGCTGCTGTACAGGGTGTTTCCTCTGACGGTGTCGAAGGTCGGAGTGTTGCCGACGTTGAGTATCTGCAAGCACATTTCCTCCAGGGTTCCCGACATGTCCTCTCCCTTGCTGTCGGTTACCAGGCTTCCCCACCAGGTGCTCTTGGCGTTGGCGTCGCCGCCAATGATCATCCTCGTGGGGCCTATTTCCTCGCGAATCTGCAAAAGTTGCTCCAGGTATGGCTGTATGGGCTGGTCTGGTTCAAAGTAGAAGGAGACTACTGCGATTTCCCAGGCGCTGGTACGGATCCTCACCACCACGATGTTGTTGGTGGTGAGTTTCGGACACTGTGTGACGTCTAGGTCGTGGTCGAAGACGACTATTGCCGCCTTCACAGTTCCATCTCCTTGTTCAGCGCACTGGTAGACTCTCGCTCCCCGGTAGTCTCGCATCCTTTTAACCCCACCCACATACGGCTCCTGGAGCAATGCGAACGCAACCCTCCGCTCGCTAGCCACAATCATGAGCTCTTGGGTTGCTAGGTTCTTCCTCTGCAGATTCGCTTGGATTACCTGGTAATCCTTACGCGCGCTCGGGCGTGTTCGGGAATCCCTGGATGAGCCACCTCTTGTTGCCGCTGGTTGGACCTTAGCAGTACGCCACCGACAGTCGCGCCAATGCGTCCCACTTTACGCGAGTTGGGCACTCACTGTCGAAGGCGTTATGCTCGGTCTTCCCCTGTTTTGCGGTCACGCAGTTCCTGCACTTCGGCGGTTCGGCGGCCAGCCGTGCGGGGCAGTCGACTCTGAGGTGGGGGTCTCCACAGTGTGTGCAGAGGTCAGCGGGTTCAGTGCACAGTTTACGGCCATGGCCGAAGCGCAAGCAGCGAGTGCACTGGATAAGTGGCGACTGATCCAGCACGCGCACCCGCTGCAAGTCGATGTGCACTCGACCCGCGTTAGTCAGCCTCTGCCACACAGAAGGGGACACCTGCATGATGATGTGAGACATGTGGGTGTTCCTCGTCCTACGACGGTACTTTACCCCCATCCTCACATCATCCGCAGGCACGTCCCCAATCAGGTGGGTGTTTTGGCGCTTCAGCGCCTCTGTGACCTCCACATCAGAGTGACAGGAGAGGACGTCTTTTAAGATGATAAGGGGGTCCTTGTTTTTGACCTCCTCCACCACGAGGTTTCCGGCCCTCTGTATCTTCTCTTTCACCCGAGTCAGCTCCTCCCTGGTCCTGAAGCCGACCACCACCTTCTGGTCCCTCGCTTTCCGCAGCCTTTCCACCCTGGTGCCCTCGTTTCTAGCATCTACGGCCGTCCTTAACTTCTCAATAACCTCTTCACCGGTGTCCTTGTCATCGACCGATGACACGACCACCGAGTGTAGAGGCTTTTGGATGTGCTGTTTGGGGACGGCGGCCATCTCGGCGAACGAGGGTCCCTGGCCTGCGACAAAGCGAGGTACCTGCTGTAGGTGCTCCGACAGAGCCCGTGAGTGCTGCTGGCAATCCTCCAGCGCCTTTTTGTGCACCTGGAGGTTCTCCATAAGTTGCTTCATGAGCTCTGTCGGTGCGCCCGAGGCCGGCGTCAGGCCCTTCGGGGCCTTCTCGGGCTCAGCTACCTCTACGGGTGTTTTGCCCCTATCCTTCTCCCCTTCCTTAACAAGCTGGTACAACCGGTCAACTGCTTTTATGAGCGCGTCTTTTATCTCTTTCTTCAAGTTTCTGGAACTGTCCAGTTGTAGCTTGGCGCTAGAGAGACACGCCTTGGCCTCCGTAGTCCGGTTTAGATACTTTACGGGTGGCACTTCCCGTGGTGAGCTTTCCAGGGCCCTCTCTGGCTGCTTTGCCTGCTGCGTGTTTGTTATTTTAGATTTGAGCTTGGGGGAGGCAGGCACAACTGTTTTCTTTGGGGGAGTGGTAGCTGGTGTGGTTTTTGGGGGAGTAAGTGTTTTGCAGAGTTGCCCCGATTTGAACTTCTCCGTTTCCCACTCTCCGATACTGCGCCGCACTGAGGGGCCCGCTTGTAGTGGGCGTGCCCCTTCCACGTCCAAGCTCTCCTCTGCAGTCTTCGCCTTCACCGGAGTCCTGATGCCGAGCATTGTAGCGTTAGTATTAAGTTGTCGGGGGACAAGTACTAAGTTAAATCCCTGTAAAGGGGGGATTCAGTCAGTAGAAAAATTTACAAATATAATTTAATAAATGAAATAAAATAAGTCCTACAATGGAACTTAGTCAAAATACATAAGAATGATAAAATTATAGTCAAAATGGTGTTTCTTTGGTATGAACACTGCAACTACACTGTTTACCCGCCTAGCAAGAGCTCTGAGAGCTAAAAGAATAATAAAAAAAATTGTCGATTGCTATGTGTTCACCCTTCCTATAAGCCAAAGGGTGGGTGGGCGGGCAATTTTTTATTTGAGCTAGACGCACGTGCGATACGTCCAGAGACGCGTCTTCGCGCGGGCTAGCGAACTGTGAAATAAAACGGGATGAGTGCCGAAGAAAATTCTGGAGTTATGGTCAAAAAACCAGTTTTTGAACCAAAAAATTTAGGTTATCAGCCTCCAACCGGGACACCGGCTCACGGAACGCGGACCGGGACACAGGGATGAAGGGTGAGTACTATTGAAACTATAATTCGATGTTAGAATGCAAAGAAAATTTGGAAAAACAATTAATTTAGATGATTTACTTTAAAAATGTATTAAAAAACTAGGGGTAGGTGGTAAATAATTTATCCAGGGGTGCAGGTCAGTGCGGGGTGGTCAATACGTAGGCGGACGCCTAGTTATGTCAATTTGAGCTGAAAACAGCGTCAAAATCGCGCGTCTGGAAGCGAAGATATCCGGTTAGGTTAGGTTAGGTTAGGTTAGGTTAGGTTAGGTTAGGTTAGGTTAGGTTAGGTTAGGTTAGGTTAGGTTAGGTTAGGTTAGGTTAGGTTAGGTTAGGTTTTTTTTTTTTTTTTTTTTTTTTTTTTTTTTTTTTTTTTTTTATTACTACTTCCTCTGACATAATATCAGAGCCTATTTTATCTTATGCTACTCTTTCATTCCAGTTCTATCAAGTATTCCTCTCGTACTTTTATTCCTCATACTTTGTCTTTCTATCTTTCTATCTCTTGCATGCAATTTCCCGGTGGGATTCCGGTCTTATCTATCTACTCTACTCTAGATTTCTTATTTTATAACTTTATTTTAGGTATCGGGTTTACAGCATACACAGTTCTCTTTATTTAATTACTGAACAGCAAACTTCTGGCACATTGTTTCCTTAGGTTTCTAGTTTACAGATTATCCTTACTTTTTATCTTATAGTGTACTTATGACTACAATTTAAATCTATTTTACATATGTATATATTTTGGCATAATTTGAGTTTACAATACCCACTATTGTCTGAGCTTTTTGGGCCAGTATAATTATATTCTTAACACATTATTCTTACACGGTGGGTTTAAATCTAGTACTTATTATGTTACTTAAACTAAGCTTATTCTTACTTTTAATTACAATATCCCTTAATAAATTTCAGTGTATGATGTACAATATATTCTATAATATACGGTCATCATACTTTTGTTACTTGTTTCTCTTTACGACTGTTCCTACTAGTTTTAAGCAATACTCCATGAACTTTTTTCTTCTTTTGTCCACCATAATACATTTTATGTTTTCTGCTTTAAGTTTTGTATCCAGTATCTGTTCAATTTTGTATCTTTCATATCCAAACACTGGGCATTCCAAGACAATGTGGGGGACGGACTCTTTTGCGTTTGGGTCACAAGTGCAAGACGGACTCTCCTTACGCTTAAAACGGCATAAGTATTCGGAGAATCCTCCATGGCCGGTCAACAATTGAGTGCTCAGGCATGTCGGTTCGAACTTGCGAATCACACTGTATGCAGTGATCACATCCGGGAAGAAGAGTTTCGTGATTCCGGCTACCTGTCCTGATTTATACCTCGCATCCCATTCGCGAATCGACTCCAGTCGGAGTTGGCGCTTCGCAAATGAGACGGGAAACAAATCGTAGTCCGGTTTCCTCTTACTTGATGCTGCAGCGGCTTCCTTGGCAAGCTGGTCGACCCTTTCGTTTCCCTCCAATCCTGCGTGTGCTTTTATCCAGAACAGAGATACTACTTTGTTCTGTCGAGATAACTCTGATAGGTTCTCGCGGGTTTCTACAGCTAGTGGATGGAGGGAGCCGAGGTTTTTGATCGTTTGCAGTGCTGCCATTGAGTCACTATAAATGCCGAATGTGGGCGCATCGTATTTCTTTATTCGCCTCGTGGCTTCGCAAACGGCCAATAATTCCGCTTGGTAAACTGTGCAGTATGACGGCAAGCAAAGCTTGACAGTCCGAGTTTCCGCTTCGCCCTCCCACACGGACAGAGCTGCGCCGACCCTTCCCCCAATCTTGCTGCCGTCTGTGAAGATTTTTACTGCACAGCTACCATTTGCGTCCACGTCATTCTGGTCTCTTAGGCATGTCAACTGAAGGTCTACGACTGCTGCAGGGTGTGGCGCTTCTGTTGCTGGCGTTAATCGCTCGATCTCTCTGTCCCCTAATCCCGGCAGAGCTGCCCCCTTCCTGATCTCGTATAGTGAGGCTACCTCGCGTACACGAAGATCAAGCGGGAGCACTCCCGCCAGGACCAGTGCTGAGTTCAGAGAGACCGTGCGATAAGCCTTGCACATTTTTTGTGCGAAGCCTCTCTGCACAGTTCCGAGCTGTCTTTGCACTCCTAATTTTTCAGCAGCTGGTGCCCAAACGCTCGCCGCATATAAAATAATGGGTTCGATGGTCGCTGTGTAGATTGTGCGTATCACTTCGGGGTGGAGGCCCCAACTCGCCTTCGCTGCTCTTGCGAGCTGTTGGTAGATGTTTATGGCCTTCCTACAAACGTTTGCTATGTGTGCCTTAAAAGTGAGTTTTTCGTCAAACGTCACACCCAACATCTTAATTTGTTTGGACACGCCAATGTCCACCCCTCCCATGCTCAGGTGCGGAGTGTCGAATTTAAGCTTGCGCGTGATTACCATTGAATTGGTCTTATGAGGTGCGAATTTGAGTTTATTTTCGACACCCCACCCCCGAACAAGCTCGAGAGCGGCATTTGCGCGTCTTTGCACATGTTGTGCGGTCTGACCATCGAAAACCATGACGACGTCGTCGGCAAACGCCTGTACATAGTGACCAGCGGATTCAAGGGTATTCAGTAGGGGATCGAGTAGTGTGTTCCATAGGATGGGCCCACCTATAGATCCTTGGACGCACCCTTTGTTGGTCGCCTTTGTATATATTTCCCCATTGTATCTCACCGTGACCTTTCTGTGGTCGAGGTAGCTGTCAAACACTTTTCGGATATTGAGAGGACAGTTCGCGTTTGCCAGTTGGACTTTGATCGCTGGCCACCATGCGCTGTCGAAGGCGCCCTCTATATCCAATGACACGACGGTTATGAGTTTCTTCTCGTCCAGTTTAGTTTTTATATGTTGCATTAATTTATAGAGGGCGTCTTCGCAGCTCTTTTGGGGCATAAATCCGAACTGGTTGGTGTTTAGTTTCGGTAGCAGGTGGTGTTTAAGTCGGGCGACCAGCATTTTTTCATATACTTTGCCCATTACCGGTAAAAGTCCTATGGGGCGGTATGACTTGGGAGTTGTATATGATTCTTTTCCTGGTTTCCTCAACACTATAACCGTAGCTTCCTTCCAGATAACTGGGAAATAATGGAGCTCTAGACATTTGTTGAGTAGTTCCAGGAAAAGTGAAGGGTCACTCCTAATGGCATGGCTGCATATATCCGCAGTGAATCCGTCGGCACCAGGCGCTTTCTTCGGGTTCAAGGAATCCAGCGCGGTGAGCATTTCCGTTATTGTGAACGGAGGATCGTTCTGTCCCTCGGGTTTTTGGAAGTTCACAGCTGATGCTCGGTTCCTTATTTCTCGATGCGTCTGGTTTTCATTCTCCCTTAGATCTTCCGGGTAGAAAGTTTTCGCCAACAACTCCACCGAGCCTTTTGCATCAAGAGTGATGCCGCCTTCTTCCAAGGGTATGTCCTCTTCCCTTTTGGCTGTTCTCCCTATTACTCGGTATATGCCCTCCCACATACTCTCCTTGTCCTGTTTGCTACAGAAATCCTTCCAGCTTCTGATCTGGGCCTCCACAGCTCTAGCTTCATACTCGTTTCTGGCGATTATGTAAGCGTCCACCACACTTTGTCTACGAATCGGTGCGGCATTTTTGATTCTGCGTTTCCTAGTGGTGACTTCCTGCTTCATCTTTGTGAGCTCCTCTGTACACCATGGTAGGGTAAGTGTCTCTGTATTCTTCTTTAATGGAATTGAGGTGTTGCAAGATTCTGTAATAGCTTTGTTGTAGTTTTTTATGAATAGATCTAGGTTTTCGATTGTATTAATGGTACAAATTGTTACGGTTTCTAAGTTGTATTCAGATTTTAATTGTTTAAATTTATGATGAAAAGTTTCCCAGTTTGCTTTCTTGGTGTTGTAAAGTCTTGTGGTTCTTTTGACACTTACCCCAACCGATTTTTTGAGCTTGATGTTAAAGCTAATACCACTGTGATCAGCACACGTGAGATTTACGATGACTTCCCAGTCCTCCACTAGGTCCAGCATATCAATAGTGCAGGCCGTCACATCAACAAAACTGGTGTAGTGTTTCCCGCCGCGAATGGTATCGAAGGTTGGAGTGTCACCTTTGTTAAGGATGTGAAGGCCCAGCTCGTGAAGCGTGCCAGCCACATCTTCCCCCCTATGGTCGATTTCAGGACTTCCCCACCAGGTGCTCTTTGCATTGGAGTCGCCTCCTATAATGAGTCTCCGTGTTACGGCTGTTGCGATTTTCTTAATGTGATCCAGGTACGGATCTATGGGCTGATCAGGTTCAAAATAATATGAAACCAATGTTAGTTTCCATTGCTTGGTGCTTACGCTTACCACTACGATGTTGTTATTGGTGAGCTCCGGGTGTTGCGTGACGTCTAGGTTGGGGTCAAATACAGCAATGGCTGCTTTGACCGTGCCCCCTCCGGTGTTCTGGTATATTCTGACGCCACGGTATGTTTTCATATTATCTGACCCGCCCACATAAGGTTCCTGGATCAACGCTACTGCAACTTTGCCTTTAGTTGCTTCAACCATTAACTCGTCTGTAGCCAGCTTCCTCCGTTGAAGGTTGCACTGGAACACCCGGTACAGGCATTTGTCCTCCTGGGCGCCTTTAGCAATACGCTACTGACATGCGAGCTATAGCATCGCGCTTTCTACGTATGGGGCATTCATTGCTAAAGGCGTTGTGGTCATTGCGATCGAGCTTGGCCGCTGTGCAGTTTCTGCATGAGGGTTCGCCTCCTGCTAGCCATTCTGGGCATTGCGCCCTAAGGTGCGGCCCTCCGCAGTGGCTGCAGAGGTCTGCTGGGGCTGTGCAGAATCTCTTGCTATGACCATATCCAAGGCATTTCGAGCACTGTACCAGTGGCGACTGGTCCAATACACGGATGCGTTGTAGGTCGATGTAAACTGCTCCAGCGTCGGTTGCCCTCTTCCAAATAGCCGGAGATGCGCTCAGGACGATGTGGCTAGTATGCGGGTTGCGGGCTTTCCTTTTATACTTGATTTCCAGTCTATCTTCATTCTCCTTTAGATCATGGAAGATACCCCGGTTTTGGTTCCTGAAAGCCCTTAAGACATCCTCGTCAGTATTAACTGTTAGTACGTCGGCGAGCTTCAGGAGAGGGTCTCTGTTCTTGACCTCTTCCACGACCAGGCTCTTTCCGGAATTTTCCAGCCTCTGTTTAACTTTCAGTCTGTCTTCGGCTGTGTTACAACTCATTATAACCTTTCTGTCCTTACCTTTCCGGGTCCTTTCCACCCTGATCCACCCTTCCTTAGCATTCACCGCCTCTCTAACTTTTGTTAGGACTTGGTCTCCAGTGTCGTTTTCGTCCTGGGACGTAACAACTACAGAGTGCAGTACGTTCTGCGGGGGTGGGTGAAAGGTGGATCGGACTACTGTGGCCTCTGCGTAGGTTTTTGCGCTTATGAGTTGGTGCTGTTGTTCCATCCTTTCCTTGAGTTCGTCAATTTTTCTGCTGTTTTCCATGAGTAGCCGGCTCTGCTCTTTTAGTTGTTCAGTCATCAGACTGTTTCGTTCGTCGGTCTCTTGCTGAGACGTGTTGTCGGGTATTATCTGGGAGTTATCTTTATTTTCAGATGCATGTGTCTCTCCAGTTCTTTTGAGTCTTTTGATCTCAATGTCCGCTTCTTTAATTATCTGAAATAATTTGTCTACAGCTTCCAGAACGTTTGTTTTGATGTCCGTTTTTATATTCCGGGAGTTATTTATGTTCGTCTTGGCTTTGACTACGTTTGCTTTGGCTTCAGCTAAACGCGATGCAAGAACCTGTCTAGGAAGAACTTGTATTTCCATTTTACTGGAAGCTGGAGTTAGGTTATGCGGTTCTGATCCCGCTGCCTCCAACTTTTCAACACTTCGCCTAACATTAGAGGAAATCGTTTCTGTCCTTGGCGGAGAGATTTGTTTTTCAACGCTGCGTCCAGCATTAGACGAGAGCGTCTGTGTTTTTGGCGGAGATTTTTGTTTCTCCTTTTCTTGTACAGGTCTCGCTGGTGTTCTGGCGAACATTGTCAGAGGAATGCGTCAGGTGAGGATATATAAAATAAACACAATAGTGTATGTAAAGTCAAATCGTGGTCTGCACACAGTGTAAAGATGTGTGCAGTCTGAATAAGAATAAAATACGAGTAAACACCAAACAGAAAACAAGAAAACTTGGAAATAAGTGCTAGTCAACAGTCGCAAAGGAGACACAAGTTTACAGTCGGGCTCAATAAAGCCTTCGTGATGGTACTTAATAGCAATATGAAATAAATTTTGCAAAAAAAAAATATAAGATAAAATATTTTTCGTCTCTATGTAGAGTCAGTCTCCACTGGATTAAAACAGTAGAGTTCCTATAAATTTAATTGATTCAATTTTAATAGTCACGCTCCGCAAGAAAAACTGCTCCAGGGCTTTCTGTTCCCGATTTAAGATCGTAAAACTTTTGTGCTCTATGTAGAGGCAGTTAAACGATCTCAAAACATAGACCTTTCCGAGCCCTTCAAGATGACACCAAGCACCAGTCTGTAGCTCAAAGGGTTCCGGAGATACAGCTTTTCAAAATTTTGGGATACTACGCAGTATCCGTTCCAAAGAAACGGATGCAAAGGGATACTTGCTGTAACTTCCGAACGCCCCGGCCAAAATGACTCGAGCTTGGGCTCAAATGGAAGTGCTCCACGAGATCTCCCCGCAACACTGATTTTCAGTACTGAAAAATGTTTTCCTTCTGAAAACTACTGAAGCAGGTTCTCCCAAGCAGCCGGACTCCAGCCAGAGTTAACAAAAGAAACCCCAGTCTTCTACGACCCACCGTTCCAGAGATACGGGTGTTTTTATATTTCCAAAATGGCCGCCGTAAACGTCAAAGTCACTTTTTGACCTGCGATATCTCCAGTCGTATGCGTCACAGAAGACCCGAGTTTGGGCTCGTTGGTATCGGCCCGGTTTGTTTTGTCTGCTGAAACCAGTTTCAGGAAACTGAAAAATTTCAGCTCCAATCCTCCTGAAACCGAAGGATGGAGTAGATGTTAAGCCCCTTAGTTATATTCTGAAAACAGAATCAATTTATCTTTGTCGGTTCAGGAGTAGGAGCCGAGTTAGACTCGCCAACATGGCCGCCGATCTGTCAAACGACGAGTTAAACTGCCGTTTTCTCCACAACCAATAGTCGTATCGAACCGGGGTTTTCAACTTACAGACTGGCTCCACCCTTTCCGTCTTTAGATGCAAGTTTCAGGCCTGAAAAAGTTTTCAGCCTGAAAACGCCTGAAATCTATATTTTAATAATCTACAAAAGGAACTCTTTCCGAATCCGAAAACCGCAGCTTCGTACACCAAACGGTTTGGGAAATATTCAAATAATAAGCAAGTATCCGTTTTATTTAAAATGGCCGACTTTTACAATTATCGGCGATCTTAAAGTTATCCGAGCCGAGTTTCGGCTTAAATAAGTCAGAATAAGGTAGAAAAACACAATAATATCATAAAAAAGTGAATTTTTCCTATTTATGAGGAATAATTTACGAAAAACATATAAAATTCAATAACATTAAAACTATTTGATTAAAAATTTTGAAAAAAATACTCAAAGTAACTATAAATAGGCTTCTAAGAGACCCAAACTAGACTTCAGTTTTTAAACTATATTTTAATATTAAAAATCAAGAATTAAATATTTTTCAGTTTTTTAATTATTACATTAATATGGGTTTGCCGAAAATTTTGAAAATAAAAACTTAAGTTCTTCTAATGAGTGCGCACCAGGCTGTAGTCGTAGATTTTTGAAAAAAGTCTTCTGTCCAGAGTTATATGGGACGAAATATACAAAGTTTAAACTGTCATATAAAATATACCGGTTGTTTTAAAATTCTAATACAAGTTGCACTCGCCTTGTCTGATTAAGGTCCACGTTAGCGCCAAGTTTCACGCCGCTGTCTCAACTCCTTCTGCCTTTTCAGAACACGTGGTTTTGTGAAAATCCTGAATAACTCATGACTGCGTGATGTCAGGGTGGTTTTCAGAGGTTCAGATGATCAGGAACCACGATGTCCACACGATGTCAATTAAAAATCGGGGTGTCACCGATCTTGTTTCAGCAGCGTATTCGATTTAACTTTTGGAGATTTTCACTTAACCTCAAAAAGAGAGGTTTTTCAGCAATAACTTGCACAGCACTGTGGAGCGGCACGATTTGATTGCGGCACTATGTGCGGCGCAATTTTCCGCATCCAACGACACTTCACTTGCTACTATTCGAGCAGAAAAACCAATTAATTCCTATTTTTGAGTGCGGAGCGCGTGGGTTTTCGCTGCTTACCGCTCGAGAGACCGAGTGCAACTGGGTTAGGTTAGGTTAGGTTAGGTTAGGTTAGGTTAGGTTAGGTTAGGTTAGGTTAGGTTAGGTTAGGTTAGGTTAGGTTAGGTTAGGTTAGGTTAGGTTAGGTTAGGTTAGGTTTTTTTTTTTTTTTTTTTTTTTTTTTTTTTTTTTTTTTTTTTTGGCAGGAGTGGGAAATCCCCACGGACACCTCGACTGCCTCACAGGTTATGAGACAGTCGAGGTAGTGCCGGACTCGAACCGGCTAAAAACCACTCCTGCCCAGCCAGTGTCCCTCTGACATGGAGATCAGAGCCCTTTATGTCTGTCTTTCTGGCTTATCTGCGTTAGGTGGCCGGAGAGACCACATGATGTGCATTTTAGATTTTCGTGTTATTATTACCTATCATTAGAACATCCTGGAATTTACTTTATTTATAATTTAATACGATATGCTATATTTTACTGTTTTATTGTCTTATTAATATGTAGCTATGTATGTGCTGTAGTATGTGTTAGCTATTTTACTACTATAAATTTTACTGTGTTTTTATAAGTATTTCTTATTTTTATACCTGTGACTAACCCATATATATTTTATGACTTATTTTTATTTATTTTATATGATATCTAAAATATATACTTAATATATAATTACATATCACTTATTTTTCAACAAAGTTATTGCTATTTATATCAGCCACTGTACCAATTTTTCCAGATCTTTTAAATAATAGATTGACACTCGTAACCTTAACACCAAGTTCGAGACAGCTAAACGTATCCACTAGAGTTGGCAACCGTTCCAGGATAACCTGAGCCGGTTTCTCATGAAGCAAACTCAAGTTACGATTTTGCATGTTGCCAACGCCAGCGGTATCCTCAACGCGCCTGTTTTTCTGTCTGGCCGACCTGGCTTTACGTCTGTGCCCGGAGATGGTCGCATCGCCAACTTTAGCAGTATGCTATCGAAGCTCTTGCGAATGCGTCCCATTTCCTTCGCACAGGGCACTCGTTGCTGAATGCGTTGTGCTCGGTGGCCCCCTGTTTTGCTCTGGTGCAGTTCACGCAAGCCGCTGCTTTGCCGATCTGTATATCCGGGCAATCTGCCCTGAGATGTGGTCCACCACAGTGACTACACAGATCGGCTGGCTCGGTGCATAGGCGTTTCCCATGCCCATATGCCAGGCAGCGGGTGCACTGCACCAGAGGCGTCTGGTCCTCGACGCGTACTCTTTGGAGGTCGATGCGGAGTTTTCCCCCCTCAATCGCCCTCCTCCAGACCGTAGGGGACACACTAAGCACAACGTGATTCGCATGCGGGTTCCGTGTTTTCCTTCTATATTTTATAACCATGGTTAGGTTAGGTTAGGTTAGGTTAGGTTAGGTTAGGTTAGGTTAGGTTAGGTTAGGTTAGGTTAGGTTAGGTTAGGTTAGGTTAGGTTAGGTTAGGTTAGGTTAGGTTAGGTTAGGTTAGGTTAGGTTAGGTTAGGTTAGGTTAGGTTAGGTTAGGTTAGGTTAGGTTAGGTTAGGTTAGGTTAGGTTAGGTTAGGTTAGGTTAGGTTAGGTTAGGTTAGGTTAGGTTAGGTTAGGTTAGGTTAGGTTAGGTTAGGTTAGGTTAGGTTAGGTTAGGTTAGGTTAGGTTAGGTTAGGTTAGGTTAGGTTAGGTTAGGTTAGGTTAGGTTAGGTTAGGTTAGGTTAGGTTAGGTTAGGTTAGGTTAGGTTAGGTTAGGTTAGGTTAGGTTAGGTTAGGTTAGGTTAGGTTAGGTTAGGTTAGGTTAGGTTAGGTTAGGTTAGGTTAGGTTAGGTTAGGTTAGGTTAGGTTAGGTTAGGTTAGGTTAGGTTAGGTTAGGTTAGGTTAGGTTAGGTTAGGTTAGGTTAGGTTAGGTTAGGTTAGGTTAGGTTAGGTTAGGTTAGGTTAGGTTAGGTTAGGTTAGGTTAGGTTAGGTTAGGTTAGGTTAGGTTAGGTTAGGTTAGGTTAGGTTAGGTTAGGTTAGGTTAGGTTAGGTTAGGTTAGGTTAGGTTAGGTTAGGTTAGGTTAGGTTAGGTTAGGTTAGGTTAGGTTAGGTTAGGTTAGGTTAGGTTAGGTTAGGTTAGGTTAGGTTAGGTTAGGTTAGGTTAGGTTAGGTTAGGTTAGGTTAGGTTAGGTTAGGTTAGGTTAGGTTAGGTTAGGTTAGGTTAGGTTAGGTTAGGTTAGGTTAGGTTAGGTTAGGTTAGGTTAGGTTAGGTTAGGTTAGGTTAGGTTAGGTTAGGTTAGGTTAGGTTAGGTTAGGTTAGGTTAGGTTAGGTTAGGTTAGGTTAGGTTAGGTTAGGTTAGGTTAGGTTAGGTTAGGTTAGGTTAGGTTAGGTTAGGTTAGGTTAGGTTAGGTTAGGTTAGGTTAGGTTAGGTTAGGTTAGGTTAGGTTAGGTTAGGTTAGGTTAGGTTAGGTTAGGTTAGGTTAGGTTAGGTTAGGTTAGGTTAGGTTAGGTTAGGTTAGGTTAGGTTAGGTTAGGTTAGGTTAGGTTAGGTTAGGTTAGGTTAGGTTAGGTTAGGTTAGGTTAGGTTAGGTTAGGTTAGGTTAGGTTAGGTTAGGTTAGGTTAGGTTAGGTTAGGTTAGGTTAGGTTAGGTTAGGTTAGGTTAGGTTAGGTTAGGTTAGGTTAGGTTAGGTTAGGTTAGGTTAGGTTAGGTTAGGTTAGGTTAGGTTAGGTTAGGTTAGGTTAGGTTAGGTTAGGTTAGGTTAGGTTAGGTTAGGTTAGGTTAGGTTAGGTTAGGTTAGGTTAGGTTAGGTTAGGTTAGGTTAGGTTAGGTTAGGTTAGGTTAGGTTAGGTTAGGTTAGGTTAGGTTAGGTTAGGTTAGGTTAGGTTAGGTTAGGTTAGGTTAGGTTAGGTTAGGTTAGGTTAGGTTAGGTTAGGTTAGGTTAGGTTAGGTTAGGTTAGGTTAGGTTAGGTTAGGTTAGGTTAGGTTAGGTTAGGTTAGGTTAGGTTAGGTTAGGTTAGGTTAGGTTAGGTTAGGTTAGGTTAGGTTAGGTTAGGTTAGGTTAGGTTAGGTTAGGTTAGGTTAGGTTAGGTTAGGTTAGGTTAGGTTAGGTTAGGTTAGGTTAGGTTAGGTTAGGTTAGGTTAGGTTAGGTTAGGTTAGGTTAGGTTAGGTTAGGTTAGGTTAGGTTAGGTTAGGTTAGGTTAGGTTAGGTTAGGTTAGGTTAGGTTAGGTTAGGTTAGGTTAGGTTAGGTTAGGTTAGGTTAGGTTAGGTTAGGTTAGGTTAGGTTAGGTTAGGTTAGGTTAGGTTAGGTTAGGTTAGGTTAGGTTAGGTTAGGTTAGGTTAGGTTAGGTTAGGTTAGGTTAGGTTAGGTTAGGTTAGGTTAGGTTAGGTTAGGTTAGGTTAGGTTAGGTTAGGTTAGGTTAGGTTAGGTTAGGTTAGGTTAGGTTAGGTTAGGTTAGGTTAGGTTAGGTTAGGTTAGGTTAGGTTAGGTTAGGTTAGGTTAGGTTAGGTTAGGTTAGGTTAGGTTAGGTTAGGTTAGGTTAGGTTAGGTTAGGTTAGGTTAGGTTAGGTTAGGTTAGGTTAGGTTAGGTTAGGTTAGGTTAGGTTAGGTTAGGTTAGGTTAGGTTAGGTTAGGTTAGGTTAGGTTAGGTTAGGTTAGGTTAGGTTAGGTTAGGTTAGGTTAGGTTAGGTTAGGTTAGGTTAGGTTAGGTTAGGTTAGGTTAGGTTAGGTTAGGTTAGGTTAGGTTAGGTTAGGTTAGGTTAGGTTAGGTTAGGTTAGGTTAGGTTAGGTTAGGTTAGGTTAGGTTAGGTTAGGTTAGGTTAGGTTAGGTTAGGTTAGGTTAGGTTAGGTTAGGTTAGGTTAGGTTAGGTTAGGTTAGGTTAGGTTAGGTTAGGTTAGGTTAGGTTAGGTTAGGTTAGGTTAGGTTAGGTTAGGTTAGGTTAGGTTAGGTTAGGTTAGGTTAGGTTAGGTTAGGTTAGGTTAGGTTAGGTTAGGTTAGGTTAGGTTAGGTTAGGTTAGGTTAGGTTAGGTTAGGTTAGGTTAGGTTAGGTTAGGTTAGGTTAGGTTAGGTTAGGTTAGGTTAGGTTAGGTTAGGTTAGGTTAGGTTAGGTTAGGTTAGGTTAGGTTAGGTTAGGTTAGGTTAGGTTAGGTTAGGTTAGGTTAGGTTAGGTTAGGTTAGGTTAGGTTAGGTTAGGTTAGGTTAGGTTAGGTTAGGTTAGGTTAGGTTAGGTTAGGTTAGGTTAGGTTAGGTTAGGTTAGGTTAGGTTAGGTTAGGTTAGGTTAGGTTAGGTTAGGTTAGGTTAGGTTAGGTTAGGTTAGGTTAGGTTAGGTTAGGTTAGGTTAGGTTAGGTTAGGTTAGGTTAGGTTAGGTTAGGTTAGGTTAGGTTAGGTTAGGTTAGGTTAGGTTAGGTTAGGTTAGGTTAGGTTAGGTTAGGTTAGGTTAGGTTAGGTTAGGTTAGGTTAGGTTAGGTTAGGTTAGGTTAGGTTAGGTTAGGTTAGGTTAGGTTAGGTTAGGTTAGGTTAGGTTAGGT